>CM051393.1:10759035-13159035 GCA_028015245.1 Cardamine occulta | reverse complement strand
CATGGATTTTCCTTCTGATTCTCACCATCCAATCAAAGACCTCCGGACTTTTTGCAGATTCAAGTAACTTCATCGGGATTTGAGTTACATCGCCGGAGATCCATGATGATTCCGATGACACAAGAAGTACAAGGAGAAGTTGGGAAGTCAAACTCAAGAGCAAAAAGTTGTTTGGAGCCATTGAGAGAGGAAGAACACAACGAATTCCTGATTTAGCTGATGCGCCGGTCAATATATAAATGACACTGAAACGAGTCCATAAGGCCTGAATTTATTATGGGCCAAAAAGCCCATTTTTTGTTGAACGGCCTATATGAATTGTTTTAGGCTTATACGAAGTAATGCAAGAGGATATATTATAATTGTTTTAGGAAGGAAATGGCATCGATGGACAACTTTTTGTAAGCAAATTGTTAGTTTATTACATAAGTTTGTAACAACTAACAACAAATAGAGACTAACATATTCCAAAAACAAATGTTCGAATTTCTTTTTATCTTCTTAGTTTTCACAATGCAAAAAATATTTAATTTCACTTAAAAGTCGAAAGCATGGGCCGTGAAACTAACATGACTTGTCTTCTCTACATGGCTCTAAAGTTAGTTAGTTAAATTAGTTAGGACTTAGGAGTCGAATCAAAAGAAAAAACACCCATCCCTCTCTCAAATTTTAGTCCCACTTTAGTACTTTACCATCCTTTCGTGTTTATTTTTATGTTTTTATTTTACTGGCTCTGAAATCAGGCGTAGAAAGACAACCAATTTATTACATCGTCGCATATGTCCAAAATCCATAATACTCCAAATTCTACGACAACTACATATAAGTATAAAGTATAATGGAACAAAATCTAAAAAGTGTGAGCTTAAAAGAGGAAAATGGAGGGGAAAATGAAAAAGTGACAAAAGAGTAAGAAAAATAAGAATGGTATGAAAACTGAAAATCTGAGTATCATTAAAACTAACACTTTGAATTATACATAAGACTGTTGGACATATATTCCAATGATAATAATTCATAAAAAAATCACATAGATGTTAATTGCCTACTCTCTATTTCTGAACATGACACATGTCCAAATTTGAATAGGAAGAAAATATGTCAAAAATGTTACCAATGTACCTTTTCAATAGTGAGTATTCTAGAAAGAGAATAAATTTAGGATTTAGGATGTTTGGAATATTCAAAATTTGATAGACAAAGGCAGTGTATATATAAAATTATATATATATATATATAATTTTAAATATTGACTCTTATAGTGATATAAATGCGAACAAATATTTTTTAATTTATGACTTTTGTCTTTTTGAGGGGTGGATAAATCCTGGTTATTAAATATTTCGTGGTAAAAAACTTGGATTTCTCTCTAAATACAGAGGAAAGTAGTTGTCATCTCCTAAGCCGTCACCTCTATAAATACCCTTTTGTGTCTCTATTAAATTACATCTCTTTGTAGACATTCTCTGTCGATCTTTTTGTTTTCACAATTTATCTTCTTCTGTTTTCTTTTGAAGATAGTTATCTCTGTCGAAAACCCTGTTTTTGGTAAACATAGATTTAGCTAATTCCTATAGTTATTCTTTTCTTTGCTTTTAAAAAAAACTAAATTCTTGAATTTCTCATTAAAAATAATATTGTTATCTACTTTTTTCTTGCAAGTATACGAAAAAAAGGACAAAAAAAAGACCAAAGAGTTACAATTGGATAGCAGAATTGCAATGTCGAAGATATTATCTGATGGTGAAGTGTTTTTGGCTCCTGAGATGAATGCATTTGGTCGTCAATTCAGGTTTGTTAAAGAATAGAATTTTTGTTTTAATTTTTTTTTTCTAAAACATTTAGATTTGATTGATGTAAATTGTTTCAGAGACTACGCAGATATAAAAAGCGAGAGGCAGAAGAGCGTGGAACATTTCTATAAAACACAACACACTAACCAAACTTTAGAATTTGTAAGATCTATTTTCTATTGTAAGTTAGGGTTTATTAGTTTGTGTATCTATATATATTTCTGTAACAAAAAAAATCAATATATATATGATCAACAGAAAACTTGAGTCTTATATATTTATTTTGCATGGATGTGATGTATGAACCACTAATGAAAATTAAAATCTTTTCCTAAAGATTTGAGCCAAAATGAACATACAATACATATTTTGAGTATTATTGTTTTTCATATATATATAAAATAATGTTATTATTCTTTTGCAGGTAAAGAAAATGAGAAGTGAGTATGGAAAATTGGACAAGATGGTGATGAACATCTGGGAATGTTGTGAACTTTTAAAGGAAGTGGTGGACGAGAGTGATCCCGACCTCGACGAACCACAAATTCAACATTTGCTTCAATCTGCGGAAGCAATCCGTAAAGATTATCCTGACGAAGATTGGCTTCATCTCACTGCTCTTATCCATTGTAACTAATTCGTATTCATTACCAAAAAAAATGCTTATTATAATTGCTATATTTACGAATCGAAATGAACATATATAAGAATCGTAGAAATGCTGAGTTGACTAAAATTTCCAGATCTCGGGAAGGTTCTTACTCTTCCACAGTTTGGAGGGCTTCCTCAATGGGCTGTTGTTGGTAGGTCTAATTTGTGATTTCTTTTGATTATCAATAGAAATTAGTTATTTAATCTTGTTTTCCTATTTGATTATTGTTAATCTTATCAAATTTTTAGTAACTTATAAACTCTCTATCAAAACCTGCAGGTGGCACGTTTCCTGTTGGGTGTGCATTTGATAAATCTAACGTACACTACAAGGTACATATAAAACTCATCAATATTTTGCTAATCAATTAATTTTTATAAAAAACATATTAAATATTTAGAATCTGAATTTTATCAATATTACTAAAAAATTGATTTAAAAATTTTTAAATTTCTTCCTTTTGCTAAATTTATTTTGCAGTATTTTATGGATAACCCTGATTTTAACAACCCAAATTACAATACCAAAGCTGGGATATATTCTGAAGGATGTGGACTAGAAAATGTCTGTATGTCATGGGGGCATGATGACTACATGTATCTGGTAAATTTATATAATTTATCAAATAAAACTATTACTTATGAGATCAATATGATCTAAAAATTGTTAACTATATATATGTTTGCAGGTGGTTAAGGAGAATGGAAGCACCTTGCCATCCCCGGGACTGTTCATCATCCGATACCATTCCTTTTATCGTAAGCATCCTAATTTAATAAAATTAAATAACGAATGAATCACTTAGTAACATAATTTGATTAGTTAATTAACTTGTATATGTGATTAATATATGTAGCATTGCACACTGCTGGAGCTTACACTCACCTTATGAACGAAGAAGACAAGGAGAATCTCAAATGGCTCCATGTTTTCAAGTAATTCATTTCTTTAAATAAAAATAATCTTGATTTAACTCGATTTTGTTTTAGATGATCGAGTATTAATCCTTAAATTGTGTTTATTAATTATCTTAGCAAGTACGATTTATACAGCAAGACCAAAGTACACATCGATGTCGAGAAGGTTAAGCCGTACTATATGTCTCTTATCAAGAAAGTGAAAATCTTTACATTAATCTTGTTTGAAATTAAAAAAAATTAATTTTATTCGAATAGTTTTATAATTTTTTGTTTAAGAAAAGGATATATAGAGGTAGTATGGATGTGAACGATTTTTGAAAAACTAGATACTTTGTTATAGTATCTAGTACATGTGTTATAGTGTTTTATATTAAAAAAAAAATACACATCTGTTTATTTCTATATAAATACAAGTATGTGTGACAATTTATCAAGTACATTTGTGAAAAATATCTTTTAACTTATAAATATATAAATTGAATAAAATTAGTAAATAAAAGTTAAAATTGTCATTCAAAATAATTAAAGAGTGAATTTAATTTTATAAGATTTTTCTCTCAAATTACTTTTTTTTAATTACAAAATCTCTTACAAAACTATAAGATACATGTTCGGAAAATATACAGAAACTACTAACACTTATTGTTTCCTTAAATAGTTCCAGTTTTATTTTACTATATTTACGTTTTAAATATATAATCTAGTTCTGAATAAATGGAAAGTAATAACACATATTTACGTTTTAAGTATATAATATATTTAATATCAAGTAAATTTAAAAGTGCCTAAAATATAGGCTTTAAAAATTCAATATTTTGTAACTATTAGAAAATATTATAAACATAAGAAAAATATTAATTCTTAACCAAAAATATTAATTTAATTAAATCTGTAGATCATTTATATATCTTCTATAGATTTATATTTTTAAATACATTTAATTTTTTAATTATTTTAAATCATCTAATATTTCACATACCTTAAAATATACAAATAATAAAAAATACCCATAGTAAAAAACTAACAACGATTATATTTTTTAAAACATAATTTTCGCATGTTAATTTATTAAACATTAAAAGTAAATATTTTTTACAATTAATTTTCCTTTTACAGATATATATATACATGTATATATCATTAAATTAGTGGATAAAATATGCCTTAAGTATATATTTTATCGTAGCACTATTTTATATGATTAAATAATCATCACTATTCTTTAGTAACATATAAAAAACTAAAAAAGAAAAAGAAAAAAACTATATATTACCTTTAACATGACTTAAACAAAAAAGGATAAGAACGCAAGTAATAAACATAATACAGTATAAGACCTCATGACTTTTTTTTATATATATATAATGAATCAAAAAAAGTTTTTGTGTTTACGTGTAAGAAATGTTATTTTGTAATTGGAACAAAATGGGATTTTAAATAGACATGTATAGCTGAAACTTGAACAAACTCATCCTCCTATAAACTAGAATAACATGACTTATTCAGTTTGAAAATTTCAAATCAAACTATAGCTATATATAACACTGTTTTTTTCTTCAGATAATATAAGACCTCATGACTTTTATATATAATGAATCAAAAAAAGTGTTTGTGTTTACGTGTAGGAAATGTTATTTTGTAATTGAAACAAAATGGGTCTTTAAATAGACATGCATAACTGAAACATGAACAAACTGCATATAATCTCCTACAAACTAGAAGGACATGACTTATTTAGTTTGAAAATATAACACTGTTTTTTTCTTCCGGAATTTTTTACTAACTAAAAAGCACATATAACATAACAATGAATCTCTCAATGAATCTCTCAAAACTTATAAAATAATAAACAATATTAAAAAATTATGGTCACATTGAATTGTCTTATACAAACTATTGTATCGCGTCTGTTCTATTTATAAAATAAAATATAACATTTTCTTCTTTTATTTTCTTCAGTTTAAGATTTGCCAAAAACAAAATAAACTTGCCAGAACAAAAAAATTAAAACTAGATCCAAAACTCTTTTCAGAGCATCTCTATCAATTAGAACCTCATTTTGGGATTCTCACTAATATTTTTATTATATTTTATTTATTAAATTGAATAATTAAAAAAAAAAAGAATGTACCAATTATATTTGACTATCTGTCAAATAGATTTCTCAAACGGATTTCAACTTCTCTCCTCTCTTTTTATTATTTTCATTTTTTTCAATGAGTAGAAACTCATTGAGAACCCCTCTCCCCCCCCCCCACCCCCCAAATGGGAATGCTCTAACAGCATCAAATCACTTTTAAAGTCTTTACAAAATCACATGAATATATAAATTTTCTGTTTTAAGTAGTAATGTAATCATCCCTTAATTCTCTTTATAATTTTACTGTAACAAACATATACAACAACAAAGATAAAGTGGAACGAAGATCACTTCATTCATTTCAGATGATGTGGAAGGTGTAAAAAGGATTACAAAACTAAACATCTAAAACCAAAAGTAAAGCTGTAAGCCAACAAAAGGGCAAAACTGTTAAAAATAACACTTATTTCACTTTCGCCTAAAACGGCATCGTTTTCAGAAAACCTCTGAGTTATATATATGCGCCACTTATGCCCTGAAACTTCACTTAGTGATCTCTTTAGTCAGCGGAGGAATATCGACAGCTCCGTTACAGTTTTCACCATCAAGAAGTGGTGTCTCCGGCATCTCTTTCTTCTCTTCAGATATATCCTTAGGTCCCAAGAAACTTGGCTGGTTCGTAGAAGACAATAGCCTCGCCCACATTCTATCCGTAATCACTACATTGTTTTGTTTCTCTGTTATCCTCTGCAACACAGAAAAAACAACATGACATGATTCAGAATAGCTCCCAACTACAGGAACAAAAGGTTAGACTTGAATCAGGACATCCCGCAAGACCACTGGCTCAGACAGGTCGGACCAGATTAGCCCAATGCAAGGACTTTAATCACAATTCAGATCATTACAGCAATTCAAAACTCATTTGATCTGTATCAGTAACTTACATAGTAAGGGATGTATGTTTGTCTTCCATTGACAAGACCACTGGTGTATCCAGTGTAGCCAGCCATTGCACCATGAACCGCGCTCTGAGCAAGAAGTGTACAGTAAACATTGTCTGATGCATTGCTTGGAACAGCCCGGATCATGTATGTAGGATCTGGTAGCGAGTACCAAAACTGAGTTTAAAAGAAATGTAACATCGACTAATTGCAAAATGGGGGAAAGGAATATGATTTTGTTACCTATGTATTTGAGGTTCATCACCAACTTATTCTTATTAAAATGATCCTACCAACCATAGAAAAAAAAAACAAAAAAACAAACACTATGATGAATTTTCTGTAATGACATAAGAATCTAATGATCTTAAGAGTTTTTAAGTCTTACCTTGATGCTTTGTGATAGCCACAAGCCGACATCTTTAAGAAGTTTGTTCCCAGAAGCATCCTTAAGAGTAGATTCCATGCTTTTGGACATCAAATCTTGTCCTGCACCTTCAGCAAGAACAATCACCATATGACCACTCTCTTTGAGCCGTTTCTCTATGAACTCAAAGAGTCCACCTTCTCCTTCAAGGTAAAATGGTGACTCGGGAATCAAGCAACAGTCAACATCTCTGCTGGCTAATGTAGCATACATCGCTATAAACCCTGTAGTAATTTGCGTAGCCTTAATCAGTAACAGCTCAAAAAAGGTTTAAAGTTGTATGTTCCAGAGCAAACACTCACCACTGTAGCGACCCATGAGCTTGACAAAACCGATACCATTCTCATTACTCTCGGCTTCAACATGTGCTGCGTTAATTGCTCGTTGAGCTTCCTCCACAGCAGTATCAAACCCAAAAGATTTATCTATTACCGGAATATCGTTATCAATTGTTTTTGGAATTCCAACCACAGCAACTTTAAGTCCACGCCTTCTAATTTCCTACATGGTTTATACAATCTAAGCTCAGTTGTTGTTTGTTAGAACTTACAACTATTATTCTGAAATATCACAGTGGCATTATACCTCAAATATTACTGAAGCTCCTCGCTGGGTTCCATCTCCTCCAATAATATAAACCTGAATGATAACAGAAACTACATCAAGAAGAGGTTGACAATCTTTTCTGCAAAAAAATAAAAAACAGTGGCTGTGTTTCTTCCCCAACCTGATTAATTCCTCGATCTTGAATGCTATCAACTATCTTCGTGGTATCGTGTCCACCTCTTGAGGTCCCCAGGATTGTTCCTCCACGTTTATGGATATCATTCACAACTTTAGAGTTTAAGGGGATAGTATTCTTGGCGTAGAATCCTCTGTATCCACCCTGTAAGATTTCAACAAATGAGAATCACAAGGACAATGGTCGTGAAAACCAAAATATGAATGAAGAGATTAATTATATAATTCACAAAACTTACATCGATTCCAAGAATTTTCTTTACTCCGTACATGTATGACAAGCTGCTCACAATTTCTCTAATGACAGTATTGAGACCAGGACAGAGACCTCCACATGTAACTATGCAAGCATGTACTTCATCAGACTCAAAGTAAACCTTTTGGCGAGGACCAGCGCGTCTGAAGTGGATTCCTCTTGGACCATCCTTGTGGACTACAACCTATAACCAGAAAAGAAAAAGAGAGAGCATTTTGCAGTTAAAATCACACTTTCAGTCAAATATAACCATTTTTCAAACAATTCAGGGGTCAAGAAGGATTTAGCTTGATGAATTACCTTCTCAGGAACACTATCGTCTGCATCAACAAAGTATTGCCTGATAAAAGATAAACAAAAAGAACATTCAAATGTGAAACTATGAATCCTAAGCAATGGAAACGTCTGAAATAGATGAAGATACTCACTTAACCACAGAGTAAGCTGGATTGTCTTGTAATGGATTTGGATATGTCTGCAATAACATCAAAAGCGGAAAAGTATCACCATTTGATTAGAGTAAACCATGAACAGGTCAAAACATTAGAACCCAAATCAAAAGATTCCTCCTTTTTAAATCAGAAGATATCAGATTCGATCTCTTTGTGTAGATCAAGAACTTTCTCTCAACTTTGAAATCATATATAGCAACAATCAGAAATCAAGAGAAACTTACAGGAAGATCAGGAAGATAATCGATGAGATGAGGAACGTCTTGTAGAATATAACCACCAGGACCGTTGACGATCTTCGGCTTGTTACTTTTCGGACTAGACATAACGATAGAATCAAAGCAGATCAAACTCTCTCTACAAAGATGAAATCTCGAACACAGCTTCTAAATTCGTCAATGGGAAGGGCAAAAAACAATCTTTGAAACGAAAATGGAAAAATGACAGAGCCTGAATCAAACCCGTTGATCCAATACAAGGCGAGCCCTTTTTGTAGGAGTCTGAAATTTGACAAATGAGAAGAGGTAAGAGAGAGAGTGATAGACCAATTGAGAAGAACTTTTCTCGATTTTTTTAATGGGGAATTTGATCAAACAGGTGGTGGGCATTAAAGAATTTTTAATTTAGACGAAAAAGAATAATATATATTATACATACACAGACATTTACATGTATGTATGTAATTAGATACAAGATTCTCGTGTGTTATATATATGTAAAGGTGACGATCACAGAGGGGAAAAAAAAACGAACGTTGAAACTTGGAGAAGATGATTCACATTCTTCTAGAACAAGACTTATTACTTTTAATTTTAACTTTCCATTTATTGACATCAATTATTTGGGCCTTGGAAAACAAGTTGAGAATTTAAAATGTTTTTTTTTATTTTTCATTTTTTTACTCTTTGTGATATTTCAGATCTTGAAGAATATTCCGACGTTAAAATAAAAGAAAGAAGAATCTTTTAAAAAGAGAAAGACAAATCCAATTTTTGTGTCGGCTGATCTCTATTTTATGTTTTTTTACATTTGTTTAATAGTTTTCAATACTTTTCATCGATTTGTTGTCAAGCTAATCTTTGCTGATTACATAGAGAAAGCATCCTACTAACATTTTTTGAAATGAAAATAAGAGTTGACAAAAATCTTATTAGTTCATAATGCTATCAGATGACATACTTGCTTAGTCATTTTACATTAAAAATATATATATATAGCTTACGTAATGTTAAATACTTAAATACGTAAACGTATGATCCTTCGTCATATCGACGGTTCACAGAAAATAATGCGTATTTGCCGGTCGATTTCGAATCAGAATAAAAGTAGTAAAGTTGTATTATTAAATCTCGGGGCCAATATATTTCCAGACGAGAAATATCATATACGATCAGATCCACACCAGAACTAAGCCTCCTTCTATATCCACACAAAACATAAGTTTTATTCTTTAAAACACACAAATTAAAAGTTCGAATTTCAGAACCACACAGATTCATAGTTCGAAACTAAAATACCCATAATCTCTGGTTATCATTGGTTTATCAAATACCAAAAAAACACTTAACCATTTAACTTCAATAATAAACCAAATTTAACCTGATTTCATCTAAATTAAACCAAAAAATACCTCAATTCAAAAATTCCTAAATCATAAAAACCCCAATTCGAAAATCTCCAACTTTTCTGAACCCTATCAATCCGAAATCGAAAACTATAAGGTTACACATCAATTAATCCAGAAACTGAGAAATTATGTTCTTGAAGAAACCATCTCTTTGAAACTTCACCACCGTCGTAACAAAAAACAGCTTCCTCCACCGTAGTAAAAGTCCCTAACCAGAGTCGAGTACGCGTCGAAGGATCTCGAAGCTCCGCTGCGAATTTGCCCCAAGGTCGTTGTCTCACTCCTCTATACTTCACAGGCTTCGTTGTCGATTCACCACCACCATACTCAGCCTTATAACTCATCTTTTTTGCTAGTTTTTTTTGTTTGGTAGCTCCAGAAAACGATATACTTTTCCTCGACGAACCACCTTGATTTGCAATTTCTCAAAATTCTAGAAAATAAATTAGACAATCACCAATCATCATCATCAAGTAGACGCAGATTTTTACTTTTCCACAAATTAAACTTCAAAACAAAATTCAACAGTGTCCTATATCTATTTATTATTATGTTTTTCTCCTAAGTGATTGAGTATGAGTAAATGCAAATTGATGCACACATGACTCGGTGACCTTCTTATCTTTACTGATTTCTCGCAATTGAGTCTTAAATCGAATCGTTCTGGGTTTGTGATTGAGAACATTAAAACCCCATTTTCTCCGATCTTTTAATTGCTTTTACTCATAAAAATGAAAATTTGATTCATATTTGTTGTTTCCAGATTTATTCCGTTGATGGTCATCTAAATTTTCAAAATCAAGACTACAATATTCGATTTTTCAATCGAATTTCTCTGTTTCAGGTATTGAATATTTGGTCTTCTATTTCGTATGATTGCTTAGAGAAAATGGTTAAAGTTGACAAATAATCGGTTTAAATTCGGTTTGTTTTTGTACTAGATGGTTAAAATTAGTTTGGTAAATGGTAAACCTGCTAAAACTGACGAAAACCAACATTTGTGTGTAATGAGATTTCGAACTTTCAATCTGTGTATATTAAGGAATAGAACTTATATTTCGTGTAGATATAGAACGAGGTTTAGTTCTGGATATAATGGCATATGATTTTTCTCGTGTGGAAATACATCGTCGGCCCTAAATCTGGCCGTTATTTCTATTTCTTTCATATGACTCACGCTAATCTCCCGCAAAAAAATTGCAGTTCCCTAATACATATATTTGTCTTTTCGTATATTAAAAGTTACCAAGTACTATTAGTAACTGCGGTAAAACAAAATGTAATTATTAAGTTTACAGTCGGATATGAAACTAATTTCTGAAACTAATTACTTACGATATATGTAATCAAATATCGATATATGAAATCAACTTTCTGAAAACCGAAAAATGAAGCTAAATGGGTAATTACGTAAGCCCAAAAATAGTTACAGAGTGATAATGGGGCCATACCTTAGCCCAGGAATCAATTTATAAGGCAGCCATTTTTTTTTAGACATAACAGATGTTCACGGAATTGTTACTTTTTTTTTATTTTTCCCTTAACGAAGAAAAATGCGAAACCTAATAATAATCATTAGATCAAGTAAATCATGACCGTCAGATCTGTTATTCAAACAAATCTGCGGCTAGGCCCCATCTCCCGACATTATCATTGGACCCACATCAATGTAGGACCATTGGGTCCCAACGTCCAAGAATACAACGTATGTGAAAGAAAGTGAAAAGAAAAAGATTCTTAAAATATGTGTTTGCCCTATAATCCAAAGAAATTATCCTTAAATCCTTTTTTTTTTTGTTTCTATGTACTTTACCCGCGTTCTTTATTTTAAAATAATTAGATGCTGTTTCTGCTAAATTAACCCCTAATTATGTTCAAAACTTCGTGAGCACAAAGAATGTTTTACATAATGCTCAAGACTCAAGTAATTAAAATGGACTTTATCAAAAAAAGAAAAAGTAATTAAAATGGATCTGAAAAATATTAAATTCCACGTAGAGACATAATGAGAGGAAAGCTCAAAGCCTCAACAAAGTTGCGGCGAATTTGTTTAACTACGATGGTCGATGGATCATCTATTAATTTTTTGTTTTCTTTTTGGTACTATAGAAATAAATTTACATTTTATTTCTACATCAATCAAAACCGCAAAAACAAAATGGATAAACATGAACATCCTCTTGTTTTCAAAATTATAGTGTTAAAACTATATTATAGAAAACAGAAAACAGAAGATATTAGATCAGTTATTACTTTTATATTACTTTTGTTTAAAATTAATCAACTATTTATTTAAAATCCAAGAAATTCAACAGTTAAAAGAAAAACCAAAAGACATTTAGAAATCTTTAAAATATTTTTAAGGTTATCATACTAAAAGAAGGCCTTACATCTTTCACTACAGTTAAAACTTAAGAGAAATTAATTTATAAATATTATAGTATTCAGATTTTCTTCATATTGTTAAACAAAATTGGTTTGACATTGCCCGATATGTAAAGCTGTGTAAATTGTAATACTAATATTTTACAAAGCCATACGCCTTGGAATATGAATATACACTTTATTTAACTAAGAAAATAAATAAACAAATCAAACAAAAGAAAAGAAATAAAAGGTTTGGTCAAGAGACTGAAGAAGACTCGCACAAGACAAGAGAGAGTAAAATTAGGGTTTTAACCTTTTCAGTCTCAACTCCTTTTATTTCCTTTACTCTTCTTCTTCCTCATTTCTTTATCTACTACTTGACATAGATTTTTCTGTACTTAAAGTCGTATCTACATGTGTTTCTGTGTCTCTTCTAGAACCAAAGAGATATAATAATAATAATATAATATTAAAATGTTGTGTTCAAAGCACAAATAGATATTTGCATATATATTAAAATTATAAAATCTCTCGACACATATATATTGAGATCACTCCCGTCTTTATCAAATTCTTCTTCCTCTCCCAATTTGAATCCATTGGATCTCATATAAATCTGGTAATCTTGATAAAATTTTCTCGTTTTCTGATACTGATAATCTTGATATTTGTTCTTCACTTTTTTTGTTATGTTTTTAATCTGTAAATTGTATATGTGATCATTCATCTCCAGCTCTATATATATTGAGATCTACCTCATCTTTTATCTTTCAAATCTTACTTTTTTCTTGCTATTTTTCATTTCATTTTCACTTTTAATTTCGGTAGATCTCGTACAAATCTGTTTAAGATGTTTTCTTTTGGAACAAAATCTGTTTAAGATGTTTATTTACTATTTTGTAATTTATACTAGGAATCGTGTATTTATGCATCAAGCAGTCTATTTGAAAGCTATTTTTTTTTTGTTATGAACTGTAGATCAATCTCTCATACAGTCGAGATCAATCATTTTAGCTATCGATCAAAAAGGAAATGAAAAATAGCAAATGTAACCTCATAGATTCAAAGCTCGAAGAACATCATCATCTTTGCGGATCAAAACATTGTCCTGGATGTGGTCGCATGATTCAAGCTGCTACTAAACCAGTAATATTCCATTTCAACATGATATACATATTTATAACCTCACCCCAAAAAAAGTCTATAACATTTTTCCTTCACTTTTGTTTTCATGTAAAATAGTTATTTTCATCATGCAACCTCTTTTGTTTTTATTTTAGAATTGGGTTGGATTGCCGGCGGGAGTGAAATTCGACCCGACAGATCAAGAACTTGTAGAACATTTAGAAGCAAAAGTGAAGGGAAAAGAAGAAAATAAGAAAACGTCTCATCCACTTATAGATGAGTTTATCCCCACCATTGATGGAGAAGATGGCATCTGTTACACTCATCCTCAGAAGCTTCCAGGTTCATTTCATTTCTACAAATACATCAAACTCTTGAAGTTTGATCTATATAGTATATATATAGGCCATTTAGAAATCACTGCTTCCTTTATTGATTTAACTTTTTTATTTTTCTCCTAATTTTCTTATTTATGTAAAAACCATATAAGAAAATTTAGGATATAACAAGTAATTCCTATATTCTCTGCTATAATATATACGTATGTATGTGTGTATTAAGTTGCTTATTTAAAGTAATTACCGATTTTTAAAAAAAAATATTTATTATAGATATGTTTTATCAATAATGAATTAAAACTAAGAAGAAATAATTTCTTGTGAAACATCGATCCTTTTAAAAAAATATTGTTACAAAAAATAAAAGAAGTACTGATTCGATGCGATGCGTTCTAATGATCAATCTAAGTAATTTAATAATTTTAATACTATAAATGGATTCTCTTTGTAACTTCTTTTGATTGGATAACTTCTTAGTTCATACATGTAAAATATGTACCAAGGTATGTGTATGCAAGTAGTAATATTGGGCTCTTAGATAATGTTTGGTGACCCAACTTTGAACATCAAGTTTCCTCATAATTACTTGTTCTCTTACATTAATTTTCTAGAACTCAAATTCAAATTTACTTTTACTTCTTTTTTTTTGTTTCTTGCAATTATTTAGGGGTGACAAGAGATGGCTTGAGCAAACACTTCTTCCACAAACCTTCAAGAGCTTACACAACTGGAACCAGAAAACGACGCAAAATCAATATCCAAACAGATCATGACTCCGAGTTAACCGCTGGATCATCAGAAACGAGGTGGCACAAAACGGGCAAAACAAGACCGGTTATGATCAACGGTGAACAAAGAGGATGCAAGAAAATATTAGTACTCTACACAAACTTCGGCAAGAATAGACGACCAGAAAAAACAAATTGGGTTATGCATCAATATCATTTAGGGATTAATGAAGAAGAAAGAGAAGGAGAGCTTGTGGTCTCTAAGATCTTTTATCAGACACAACCTAGACAATGTGTTGGTAATATTAATTGGTCGGATCATTATGGTTCCAAGGACGTGATTAGAATTGGTGTCGGAGATGAGATATCCGGCGTAGCTGCCGCATTGCAGAGTCTTGGTTCCGGTGACGTCGTTTCTAGGGTTAATACAAATTCCTATAGAAGAGGCTTTGATGAGGTATATATATTAACTTACAATACTAAAATATATATAGTATATATGATAGTATGAAATATATTCAAAAAGTAAAGTATTAATTCGATCACTTTCATTTGATTTTTTCCCACTTATTTTCTACCAAATGCATTTTTTCCATATACATAAACACAATAAACTACTGTTTACCATATATATTATATATAAAAAATTCTCCAACTCATTTTTTCTGATTTTGTCAGGTATTTGTGTTTTTTTCAGCTATTTACTACATATATACTTCGTAGGTCTTTGTGTCTTTATGAATATAACAACTTATCGTGAATTAATTTTATGCTCTTCTTGTATCTTTGATATATATAATACCTTTTCTCTAATTTAACGATTCTTTTCTTCTCTAATGCTCAACTTTTGCATAATATTAATAAAGCAAAATATTGTGGTGTTTTAATGCAACAATGAGAGTTTAATAAACATTTTTTTGGTGGTAATTATCATGTATGTAATCAAGGGGACAGCCGAAGCTTCGAAGGGAAGAGAAAACCAGTGTGTGTCTGGCACGTACGAGGAAGTACATGATGGGATCGTCAGACCATCAACATCATCATCGTCATCATCTCATCATATGATCCATGATCATAATCAACATCATCAAATCGGAGATAAAAGAGAATTCCACATACCATCATATCCCGTGACCCCTACCATCACATCGCAACATGAGTCAATCTTCAATGTTACAAGTACTATGCCCTTTCAGGTAAAGTTTCCATATATTAGTTTATTTCCTTAATAATCAAACCCAAAATTCAATTCCTCTCGAATAAGCTCAAACTTTTAGTCAATGCACGCGAACGTGCATGGATACATATAGTAGCTATTGTTTCTTGTCGTCTTAGACATTTAATCATAACTACTCAAGACTAATGATTTTGGATCTACAGGCTCATGCAAAAAAAGTAATTCATGCAATATATATCACCAATACCAATTCTTGTTTATACTCGTTGTGTAACTTAATTATAGCTTATGTCGTAATAAAAGTAAATTAGCTTAGAAAAGTGAAAAGCAAAAAGGGCTTGTAGTATATGTTCTATAGTTAACAAAATTTGCTGGTGGGATATGTAAATTTTTTATATTTGTTAAAATGGTTAGTACTAAATAGTATTCGTATATATATATATATATATATATATATATGATAGCAGCAGCACTTGAGGGGTCGGTCGTCTGGTTCGGGACTAGAAGACCTAATTATGGGGTGTACAACATCAACTAGCACAGAAGACGTAAGTTTCTAACGACTAATCTATATATTAAATTAATTAAATCCATGATAGTTCTAAGACAAGTTCTTTGGCTATCGATCAATTTTGTGTATTTCAAAAGATTAATTACAAAATGCTAAAATTTGCAGGAGAATTCAGAAGCAAACCTACATCAAAATGCAGAGTGGTTAACGTTTCCACACTTCTGGTAGGACCAAAACGGGAAATTTTATATCATAATAAACAACAAGTTATTTTATATCTTTTAACAAAAAAAAAAAAAAAAAAAAACAAATTATTTTGTTACTTCGGTACAAAGGGCCTCAATCTTCAATTGACAAACGAATATAACTAACCACTAGACCGGTCACAATTTTGCAGGAACCAAGCCGAATCAGATGGTCAAAACCGGAGATTTTAACCGAACCAAAAGGTAGCAAAAACCTCCTGCCTTGCTATAGATCAATGCCGGAAATGCTGAGAGAGACTATTACTAATCTCTGCCATTTAACTTACGACATCAGAGGTTGCGATGAATGCTGATTCGCTCAAAGGAGATTGTAATCTGTTATATTCCTCAACAACCTTGTTACACATGAAAACACAATCTTTCAGAGAAACATATATAATCCTAACCTTTGTATGGAAGAATCACACACAAAAAAAGATAATGTTTTTCAGCTTCATTCATTAGATAATCGCCATATCAATAAAGCGGGCAAGAAGACTTACCTTCCTCTGCGAAGGATGCAGTAAAACACGCGGTCTTATCGAGCGCACATGTTCAAAAGCCGCAGCTACAGTCATACTCTTATGCTCAATCTAAAAAATACAGAGAGGAACAATGTTAGTCCATAATGGACCAACCCAATTTGATTCAACCGATATGATTATTAATCTATGAACTTGCCAGATAACAGAGAACAACGGTAGTACTTCTTCCGCGACCAGCTTTGCAATGGACGTAGGTTGTTTTACCAAGCAAAGCATTCTCTGTTACACAAAGGAACTTGTATAGCAAACAACAGAAAAAGCAAATCCAAAAAAGGGTAAAGGAAAGCATAACATCACTCTCACTGTGAATGAAATTTACAGCTTGGGTTATGTCTGTAATTGAAGGAGCAAACAAGTAATCCCTTGTTGGTATCATTAGATGCTCCATTTCATAAGCCTAAACCAATTGGTAATCATAAAAATATTCCACAAGTAGACAAAAGATTTGAAACACAAGATTGGGGAATGAGAACCTACATTGTATAAAGAAGATGGTACTAAGGTCTCATAAGGTTCATTAAGAGTGATTACGCCACCAACACCTAACTTTTTTAGTCGTGGAACATCCTTACGAAATGGAACCGCTCCCATCAAAAGGTACTGAAATAAAGGGTTCCTGCATCAGAAACACGCCACATAGACTCGAAAAGAACTTATACTCGAGATATTCGAAGAAAGAGCTCAAATTTCAACAGCCTATTGCATAACTATATACAGATAGAAACAATTCTGATTTTAGAGAGGCTGAAAAATATGTTTCAGATATTGGTTATCACAGAAGTCACACCCAAAATGATGAAAAGATCTGATCTTAAAGCTGTACACAGAAAAGCTATTTCCTTTGCAAGAAGAATTGAAAATATCAGCAGCTCAAAACATCACATTTCAGTCAAATTCAAATTCCTAATGCTAAAAAAAGGTGATGGCCTTTAAACCTCAAAGATAAACTCTATCGTGCTTATGCCATAAAAAAAGGGTTATGAACTTTTGATAATCTCATTAGCACATCGTTTAGTAGAATCTAATGATCCCAGGAACTTGCATAGTTTTTGTTATCTTTTCCTTTTGTACATTCGTTTGATTTCTGTAATCTTCATCTTTGTTTGCAAGCTAGACGTGATCATTTTCAGTTAGATATCTCTCTTCAACACAACAATGTAACCCTTATGATTCAGCGAGAACACATCTACTTGCAAACAAAGATGAATATCCCAGAAATCAAACGAATTTACAAAAGGGAAACAATAACCTCATCGATTTGATCCCACCAACGGAACTGAGACTGGAGTTTGAACCGGACGAGGTTGTACAAAAGTGTCGGGTAAAACAGGATCCGACCACCCGCTCCGATTAGAGCTCTTTTTGCTTTAACGCCCTTCAAATCCATCCTCTTCTTCTTTGAAACGCCATAGTTTTGTGATGATCGCTGCGTCTCGTCATCTTCCTCTGTTTCATCAATCATTACTGGATGGATTACCAAAACTTGATTGGTCAACGAATAAATTTCACCAAAAAGTATATCTTCAACATTTATTATGTTATAAGAACCCTTTAACATCAGACATATTTACAACATTACCTTCCATTAGTCAGGCCCATTATAGTAAGACGAATTAGGCCTATAAAGACCTATCAAGCCCATAAGAAGAACCAAAAATAACCCAATTGACATAGAAAGATTTCATTGTGTCCGTCTGTTTATGTAATCGTGTTCTGGATAAATAACTCATTAAATCTGATGTGTTAAGAGTGCTAGTTGTAGCTAGGAGATATTTGGGGACCATATAATATATTTATAGTTGCATGGTCGGTTTATAGAAGAGATATATCCGAATCTAACTATGCTAAAAGTCCTGTGGGATTTTCTTTTTCTTTTTCTCATTCAGAGTCACACTGATTTTTTATTTTTTTTTGGTACAAACGTCATTGTTGCTTTCAGATTAATATAGCTAATTGTTTTCCAATATTACATGTAATATTGTGCTTTTCATACTACTGTTTAAAAAAGGATAATTATCCTAGTGAAAGAAGACTTTTAATTTTGTATGAAGATGATTGGTAGTATTTTAAAAACTTTTTTTTTCTTCATTTTATTCAATATTAGAGCAAAAACAAAAAGCTATTATTAAAAGGAAAGACATACATGTTCAAGGAAAACTTCAGGTTTAAATTAGTGTTCTATCTTTCCTTAAAAAAAATATTTTCCTTTTTTTAAAATATAGTTTTCCATTTGAATGTTTTTACCCTCCTTTTTCATTTAATGATTTCTCATTGCCATTTTATTAAATAACATAAACTTGAAATAAAATTTAAATCTAGTAAATTTCCACACATGTCACAATACCTTTCATTTTAAAAATAAAAAGTAGGCTATACTGGCACGTGTCGAGCATGTAGAAAGCATTAAATCTATATATTTGCGTAAATGCCCTGCTACACACATTCGTAGTTTCGACGCTATCTCTAGAACATTCTGATTAACCACCACAAAGAAGCAGAGCCGAGGAAGAAACAAACTCAGAGGAAGAAGAAGCCGAAGATGTCGTGGCAGACTTACGTCGACGATCACTTGATGTGCGACGTTGAAGGCAACCGTCTCACCGCCGCCGCAATTCTCGGCCAAGACGGTAGCGTCTGGGCTCAGAGCAACAATTTCCCTCAGGTTAGGGTTTATTTCTTTAGCAAGTGCTAATTCTTACTTCTTCTCCTTAATTTCCTTCTCTAATGGAATTTTGAATCGGATCTATTGGATTGAGTTGCTGGCTGCTGCTGCTATCAATATCTAGTAAGATTAGCTCATGCGTTTGATTATCAAGTTTAAAGCTTTTTCAAGCAGAAAGTTATGACTTTGGAAATGGAGAAGTTCTCTGTAGTTGAGTAATCGTTTCCTGATTCAAATGTTGATGGGTTTTGTGGTGTTTTTCAAAGTGGAGTGTTTACTGATATTAGTTGTTTAAGAAATGCTGTTTCTTAAACTTGGATTTTCAACGTGTTCACTTGTTATGAAGCTCGTAGGTTGTTTTCATGAGATTTTAAGAGAAACTGAATTTGCTTTGTTCTGAAGTCTCTATGTTTCTCTTATGTTTTGGTATTGTTGTTGTTTTAGTTGACGCCGGAGGAGATCGAAGGGATCAACAAAGATTTTGCTGAACCTGGAACACTTGCTCCAACAGGATTGTTTCTCGGTGGCAACAAGTACATGGTAATCCAAGGAGAGCCAAATGCTGTCATTCGAGGAAAGAAGGTAACTACACTGTTTTTATTACTTTGATGATGAACCTTTGTTTCACTGCTACTTGTTTTTTATAAAGCAATGTTACTTTCGTTTCCATTGTAGGGAGCTGGTGGTGTTACCATCAAGAAGACCACCCAAGCCTTGGTCTTTGGTATCTATGAAGAACCAATGGCTCCTGGACAGTGCA
Organism: Cardamine occulta; assembly: GCA_028015245.1. Classification (NCBI taxonomy): domain Eukaryota; kingdom Viridiplantae; phylum Streptophyta; class Magnoliopsida; order Brassicales; family Brassicaceae; genus Cardamine; species Cardamine occulta. The sequence goes on along the minus strand of CM051393.1, from coordinate 13,138,685 downwards.
ATATGGTTGTGGAGAGGCTCGGTGACTACCTGATTGAATCGGGACTCTGAAATTCAAGCTGCTACTTTGTTCCTGTTACTTATGTATTCTTCTAGTTGTGTCATGAGGAAAAAAACTATTTATATATCGAAAGAGATCGGTCACTTGATAGACCGACTGTGTATTACCTACCATTTTATGGATAATGGTGTTGTCTGATTTCTAAAACAATATGGTATTATTGTCACCATTTGTGTCGAGTTGAATTTTTCAATGAATGGCTGTGTAGTACCATAGCTTTAGAATTTATGAATGGTTCTGCAGATTGAAATTACTGTGAATTGCAGTAAGGATAGTTTCGGATCATAAGATTATGAATACAAGTGATTTAAGACAAGTTTACAGATTGAATGTCTGTACAACAAATCCACAGCAGGAAGAAAAACAAAATCTTTGACGGTCACAATTTCTTTACCAAAACAGTGCAGGAACAAATCAATCTTGCTATTGCTACATTCCTGCTAAAACACCGACTCAATTTTCTTACAGATTCTGGGTTACAATGCCTGTGAATTCAGAGTTTGCAATCCGAACAACAAAGAGATCACAAGACAGAATCTCAAAATCCATCTGGTCAGTTCGTTTCCACTCAAACTTGAAGCAGAGGAGGCCAATGCAGTTGCATTCGTCGCCTTGGTTTTGTTCCTGCAGAAGAGTTGAACAAATCAGTATGTATTGGTTCTTCAATTTTCAAATCTAAAGCAAAGTTGCTGTCTTTATGACATACCCGCCAGCTGTTGTATATATGCATTTGTCATAACCTGTAACAACATTGAATCAGATTAAGGTTAAACCAAGACTCTTGATTTGTGATTTTGTAGAATCCAAAGCTAGAGATTTTTGTTTACTTACTAGGGTCCTTGTTGACCTTAACACCAGCTCCTCCAAAGCTACAAGCGACGTCTGTAGCTCTGTTCTGCTGGAAATAGCTATTGAACACGAAAGAAGCATGAGAAACCAAAGTATCAGGTTGGAAACAAGGCTGGCTTGGTTGAATAGCTGTGCAATCAACATTTCCAGGACCACAAGCCCAATCCAAAGCACCTTTCAGATCTCTTTCTGAAGCTTTAGAAGAAGCGATACACCAACTATTACTACTCCCACTCGAGTTTGTACCACTCGAATTCGAATGAAACCCGCTGTTCTTTCCCGTAAAATCCAACTGATAAACGCTCGTCTGGTCAGGGTAGAACAATCCCCAATTTCTCTCTGACTCTAAACCCACTTTCCGGTTCTCATTGAACAATGAGAATATATAAACGTCCATCGCATCTCTTGGCTTTGCAGGTGTGCCTTGGTTAGTAACAACATGGCGGATTATGTTTGAATTGTACATCTCTGCGTTGTCAGGAGACGCAGCAGCTTTCTCTTTGGGTGAACCTTTAGTTGGCCATCCAGTCTCGGTAACCATAATCTTGATTGTCTTGAAGTTTAGAGCCATGAGAGCGTAATAGAGAGCATCAACTTGAGCATCAAACATGTTCTTGTAAAGCAAACCCGTATTCGGGTCAATCACTTCAGAGGAAGACTCAAACAACACATAATCCAAAGACACATTGTTTGGAGAATCTCTGTAAGCGTAATACGGATAAAGATCAATCATGAAAGGAGACTTATTCTCTGCAAGGAACTCAAGCATTGGCCTCAAGAAATAAGCATAGCTGCTGTTGAATGCTCCAGCAGAAGGAGGGAAAGATCTCGAGAGAATCCCGAGTGAAAGAGTCGTCGAAACCTTGATTCTTCTACTCAAACCGACTTTTCTCAAAGCGGTTAACACATTCTGCATTGCGGGAACAACGAAAGATGAAGCATTGTTGTGTGTATCCTCAGTAGATTCAGCTCCAACGGTAATGTAAGTGATCTTGGTTGTTGGATAGTATGGTAAGACACTGTTCTTTAGCCAAGTGTCTACATTTGATTGGGATTGTGAGAAAGGGTTGAGATCAGAGTTTGGAACTCCAATCATAAGCTCAATACTTGTGTTTCCAAATGCTTTGAGGACTTGAGAATTGTAATCGTATATTCGAACGTATTTGACGTTGTGCTGTTGAATCAATTGGACAACTTTTGCCGGAGTCGGAAGATCGTCGGCGCTTCGTCCGTAGCAAACTCCGACCTTGCCACCGTAGCAACAGTCTGCAAAAATTGGGGGTTAAAAAAAAATTTGATTTTGCTCTGACGAAAACGAGAATAAGAATGAGGGTTCCAAATTTTGCAATTGTGACTCTATGAACATGTCTATAAGCTCAAAGCTCTAGTAACGAAATGATTGAAATCTTTCAAATAGAGACAAAGAGAAAGAGGCAAACCAAGAAGCAGAAACAGGAGATAAATGGCGAATATGAGCTTGAAATCTCTCGCCATTGAATTGGTGATAACAGCACTATCTTGTTTCCTTTCCTCGAAAGAAGCAAGCTTTTCTTCTTCCTCTTCGAGCTTCTTCTCTTTAGTGACTAAAGTTTGAAGCTTTTTCTTTCTCTCTTTCGACAACGAGAGTGGGAAACTAGTTTAGTTTTTTTATTTTTTTGGGTTATTGTTTTTTTCTTGTCAGAAGCTGAACACTGGTTGGGAACGAACCGGGCCTCAGGCTGTATAATAAATTAGATTTGATAGTATAGTCTGGATTCCGCTAAGCTTTGAGAGTATTCCAACTTTTTTTTCGTCCCCCGTTATTTATGCGTATTCTCAAAACTACCCCATTATAAATTACACTGGTCCCATAGAATTTAATTTTTCGTATTTTTTGGGTTCGCTCTAAATAAAACAATAAATTCCATCACAAATGCGTATTTGTTTATATATTTAAAGTTGTAGGAGAAATATTAATTTCAAATCGACCAAAAAAGAATTTTTTTTTATAATGTTAATCCGTTTATCCAATAAAAAAAAGTTAGAACTTTTTTTTTTCTTTTTAAGCCATGGAACATCTGTGACTACTTTTTAAGCCATGGAACGTCTGTCATCTGTGACTGTGCCTCTGTGGTGTAGTTTAGGGGCCGTATTTTCTTTTATGGGGTCAATTTCAGGGCCTATTTAAAACTTACGGCCCAATTATTTAAATTATGTGTTTCTTATTTCTTAATTATATAATTATTCTTTTTTTTTTTCCCGGTCTCACGCGTTCAAAATTATTAGTCCGTTAACAAGAAGAATCGTCGTCTTCTCTCCACTTCTTTCTCTTTCTTGAATTTTGCTTATTTAGAAACCCTAGATAGAGAAAAGAGCGATAATCCCAAGAAAGAAGAAATGGTGAAGATCAAATCGAACTTGAAGCAGCTTAAGCTCTCCGTTCCAGCTCAAGAAACCCCTATCTCTTCCTTCTTGTAAGTTTCGCGATTCTCCTTTTTTGGCCTCTCACTTCGATACCAAGTGATAATCGTACATACTAATGGTTCTACAAAGAAATTGGATTCTCAATTTCTGATTAGTACTTCGATCTGTTTTGTTTCGCGGGATTGCTAAACAAAAATCAAATGATATGAACCATTTTTTTCTGGGTTTGAATAAGCTCTGATTCTGAGAAATTGATCGAATATTTATTAAATTCGATTAAAATCCCGAAATTACAGGACTGCAAGTGGAACATTTCACGATGGAGATTTTCTTCTGAATCAAAAGGGGCTAAAGTTGACGTCAGACGAGAGGCAATCAAGGGTAATTTCAACTGACATAAACCCTAATTTTGTTTATGAGATCAATGTTCAAGAGAATTAGTAACTTAAGGCGATTTCTTGTGTGTTTTATGTTTCATTATAGCAATCTGATAGCAAGGAGCTTGATTTTGAAATCACTGCTGAAGACTTAGAGACTGTGAAAGTTATTGGAAAAGGCAGTGGTGGAGTTGTGCAATTAGTTCGACACAAATGGGTTGGCAAATTATTTGCTATGAAGGTACGTTTTTGATAGCCAATTCAACCAAAGAAGTAGGAAAGTTTACCCCTTTTTGACAATATGGTCACTTTGTTAGAAGGAGATTTCATATCATGAGAAGTAGGAGTATTCAAGTACACTTGGGGTCTGAGTTTGTTTATATTATGAATCACAGGTCATACAGATGAATATACAAGAAGAAGTCCGCAAGCAAATTGTTCAGGAGCTCAAAATAAACCAAGCATCGTCACAATGTCCACATGTAGTAGTCTGCTACCACTCTTTCTATCACAATGGAGCCTTTTCACTTGTGCTTGAATATATGGACCGTGGATCTCTTGCGGATGTGATAAGACAAGTGAAGACTATTCTTGAACCTTACCTTGCTGTTGTCTGTAAACAGGTCCAATTAAAACTTACAATACACCATCAAATGATTCAAAGCATTCTCATGATTTGTCATCACTCTTACTTATTTTCCCCTTGTTAACAGGTGTTGCTAGGCCTTGTGTACCTACACAACGAAAGACATGTCATACACAGAGACATTAAACCATCAAACCTTCTAGTAAACCATAAAGGAGAAGTGAAAATCTCAGATTTTGGTGTCAGTGCAAGTCTTGCTAGCTCCATGGGACAGAGGGACACCTTTGTTGGAACCTACAACTATATGTCGGTATGAAAACATTTCTAAATCACTACATTGAAAACTACACAAAGTTCTTGATTCTGGTATATGAAAACATACATGACATGTCACTTTTGTCCTCTTCACTTCACACAGCCTGAGAGGATCAGTGGAAGCACATACGATTACAGTAGCGACATTTGGAGTTTGGGCATGTCCGTATTAGAATGTGCAATAGGAAGGTTCCCTTACTTAGAATCTGAAGATCAGCAAAACCCGCCTAGCTTTTATGAACTATTGGCAGCAATCGTAGAGAGTCCACCACCAACTGCTCCTTCTGATCAATTCTCACCTGAATTCTGCTCCTTTGTATCAGCCTGGTAAGTGGTAACTCATTATTTGCATGTTCATATACTTTTCGTAGAAACACACTAAGAATTAGTAATAATGGTTCAAATAATTCTGCTGTACATTAACAACAGCATACAAAAAGATCCTCCAGCAAGATCATCATCTCTGGACCTCTTGGTAAGTAATTCCTACTCACCATTATCTCTTAGTCTTGGTAACTAGTATCTTTGATGAAATATTATAAGAATTTTATTGTTCATGTTCTCAGAGTCATCCATTCATTAAAAAGTTTGAGGACAAGGATATTGATCTCGGGATACTTGTTGGCACTCTGGAACCACCTGTTAACTACCTTAGATAAGCAAGTCCTCTTTTCTCCTGCATTTGTATTTGGTATATGATATGATAAGATACATGATGTGTAATGTGTCTTGAAAGATTATTGCTTAATGATCAAAATTTAATGAGATTTTATTATTCATTGTGTTCTTCCTTTAATATGTAACATAAAAGGTTTTGGTTTGATATATGATTTGAAAATTTATTTTCTTCAAAATTATGAATATACTTCAGTCTTGACTTGAGAGATCCTACTACCACCTAAGGAGAATAACATGTGGTGGAGATGAGTCATGGACATTGGACACTCCAGAGACCCATTCATGTATTTATATGTATTAGAATAAAAGTCAAATGATTATTTTATTTACCAATAGAATTATGATTATTGATCAAGAGTGACAATTCTGACATAATAGTCTTTCTCATATTTGCTTTGAACAAAAGAAAGTCTTTCATATTTATTAATTTTTGGAAAAGTCCCATCTATATTATTTTTACGAATCTCTTTGTAAAACTATGCTCCATTTAAGCGATTTGAACCATAAAATTGATGTCTGAAGTAGAATAGTTTTGGCTAATTAGCTTCAGATGCAGTCTCTCAAGAATTTGAGCATCGTTAGACAACAAAGGTCCATAAACAAAACTCATGAAAGTCTCAAAACCCTCACATGTTTCATCATCAAACATGACATCCGGCTCCAGTTTCCAAGGACCCTCCCAACGTTTTGATATGAGACGTGCTGCTACGGTATCTTCAAACATCGGAAGAAATGATAATATCTTCAAGACCAATTCATCTGGCAACTCAGCGAGCCTCTCTTTCTCCATATTTTTGTTTATTCTTGTGAACAACTTTGCTCGCAGCTTTGTGAAACGTGCAAAGGAAGAGAAGAAAAGAACCCTAGTTAAATTAGGTTTCGATTGGTTTGTTTCCAGTTCAACGGGGGTTTTGACTCGATTTCAGTTCTGTAATTCATACCCAATTCCCGGTTTGGATGAGTTTTAGTAACCTATTTATTTAATAATAAATAAATAAATACAGTCGTAATCAATAAAAGTTAGTCTCACCTTTTTCATTTAACTTATTCCTAATATTCCTGATTTGAAAATATTTCCTTTTTCATTTTCAATTTTCCTTTTCTTAATTGATTTAAGTTTTATTTTCTTTATTTCTTTTTTACAAAAGCTAATTCAACTACATTTTCGTTTTTAGTTGAACTAAGGCCGGTATTCAAATGTTCGGAATCCATACCAAATAAAATGATAGTTTACTTTTTCTTACCTCTTGGTAAGTAAATTTTACTCAACATTCTCTCTATCTCTAGTCTCGGTAAACGTCTTTTAGAATGATTGATGAAACATTCTAAGATTTTGTTGTTCATGTTCACAGAGTCATCCATTCATTAAAAAGTTTGAGGACAAGGATATTGATCTCGGGATACATGTTGGCACTCTAGAACCACCTTAGATAAGTATGTCCTCTTCTTCTGTATTTGCATTTGGTATATGATAAGATACATGATGTGTATGTCTCTAAAGATTATTACTTGAATTGATGATAAATTGAATGAGATTTTATTATTTCATTCTGTTCTTCCTTTTATATGTAATATACTAGGGTTTTGGTTATTATGTGAGTGAAACTAGACTCAGTCAATTAAAAAACTTATTTTCTCCAAAATTATGACATTTCGTAGAGGCCAAGTCAAAGGATAAGAATATATACTATGGTCTTGACATGAGATCCTATCTAAGGAATAACATGTGGTGGAGATGAGTCATGGACACTCCAAAGACCCATTCATGTATTTATGTATTAGAATAAAAGTCAAAATGATTATTTTATTACCAATAGAAGAATTATGATTACTGATCAACAGTGACAATTCTTACATAATAATAGTCTTTCATATTACTTTGCACAAAAAAAAAAATGTTTCGTATTTATTAATTTTTGGAAAAGTCCCATCTATATTATTTTTACGAATCTCTTTATTCTGACTATCTTATAGCAATGCATGAAAAGTATTGAATCTTACATGTAGTGTAGTCATTTTTTTAAGATATGTAAATCAAAACCAGCTCTGTTTTCAAAAAATAAAGGAGATCCGGAGATTATAAACAAAACCCACAACAGCAAAATTAAAGTCAAGCTGACATGTCTTTGGAAGTCTGACCATAGACTTTAACTTCGTTAACATTCGAATGCGATGATATTTGTTGCTATGCCTTGTTGAGAATGTCGCCATTTTTAGACAAGTACCTTTTGCTAGTATGTACTTAGCCACTTCTAGCTCTTGCTCTGTGCCTTCATATTGTATCCATTCCAAGATCTCTAGGTGCTTCGATAAACATTTGGGAACAACTGTTGGTTCGTTAAAGCGAGTCATCTGATCATTGTCACAGGCACTGCTACTATGTTTCTGAGACGAAAACAAAAGAAAGAAATATTACAAGTGTTAGTGTCCCTTATACATATTAGTTAAACCTAAAATGAAAAGAAAAAGTTTTCATACAACGTACCTTAATTAGTTTGATAGATCGAAGATTGGGAGCGTCATTGAGCATACACGCAAGTAGATCGGCCCATCCCGCAGAACATGTACATAGCTCTAGATGTTCAAGATGGAAGAAGAAACTGCCTCTATGATATGGAGTCTACAAGTGAATTATATATTATTATTTACTGGAATGAGAATAATTACAAAACATAAATGTTAGAAATCTTGACAACATTGGAGTAAGAATGTTATAATACCTCTGAAGTTAGAGAACAGAGTGAAAGATGCTGGATTGAGGGAAGAGATCCTATGAACTTCTCAGATTGGTCACAAATAACCTCAATATCCGCTTTGATCAGCTCAGGCATAAATTCAAACATTATAAAGTTACTGAATGTATCCTTAATGTTCAAATACATCAAAGAAGGAGCTTTTATCACAAACCCATGAATCTCCTCAGTGCAGGCGCGCTTTTCTCCTTTCGAATTATCGATAGATAAACTCCTCGAGTTATCAATGGATAAGTTCCACAAAGTAGGCACATTAATATGGAATATCATCACAGAGTCATCTTCTTTTTTGTTTACAACCAAATTTTCAAGAACAGGGCAATTGCTTAAAAGCCTTTCAGCAGATTCGTCTCCCGAGAACTTAATTGATAAAAGGTGAAGACTCTTGAGTGATGGCAAACGAAAACAAGGTGGAACAAACTTGATACTTAAATCATGGAGTATCAATTCATTTAGGGTTCTGCAAGTTCTCAAGCAACTCGGCAATTCTAGGGTTTCGCCAAACAAATCGAACTTCAGCTCTCTCACAGATCGGATACATAAGGTAGGTACATCGATATTAGACATCATGTAATCTTCATATTTGGTTTCTTCTATAACCAAACATTCAAGACCCGGGAAATTTTTTGTAAAACTTGCAACAGCTGCGGTGCCCAAGAACTTAACCGAGAAAAGGTGCAGAGTTTTGAATAATGGCAAACGAAACGAACTCGGAACAGCTTTGATACTTAGATCATGGAGTGTCAATTCTTTTAGGGCTCTGCAAGTACTGAATTCTAGGGTTTTGAACAAGAACATCAGCTCTCTCACAGATCGTATAGATAAGCTTCTCAAGGTAGGCACATCGATTTTAGATTTCTTGAAACCTTCATATATGTTTTTTTCTATAACCAAACATTCAAGAACAGGGCAAGTTTTTAAAAAACTTGCAACAGATTCGGCGCCCAAGAACTTAACCGATATAAGGTGAAGACTTTTGAGTAATGGCAAACGTAACCAACGCGGAACAGCCTTGATACTTAGATCATGGAGTGTCAATTCTTTTAGGGTTCTGCAAGTTTTCAATTCTAGGGTTTTGCCAAACAAGTCGAATCTTAGCTCTCTCACATATCGGATAGATAAGCTTCTCAAAGTAGGCACATCGATATTGTACATCTTCACATCTTCATCTTTGGTTTGGTTGTCTACAACCAAACATTCAAGAACAGGGCAGACTTGCAAAAGACTTGCAAAAGATTTGTCGCCTGAGAACTTAACTGATAAAAGGTTTAGAGTTTTGAGTGATGGCAAACGAAACCAAGACGGAACAACCTTGATACATAATTCGACTAGTGTCAATTCTTTTAGGGTTCTGCAAGTACTCAAGCAATTCGGAAATTCTAGGGTTTTGCCAAACAAGTCGATTCTCAGCTCTCTTACAGATCGGTTAACCGCGATTTGAACCCAAAATTGTATGTCTGAAGCAGAATAGGTTCGGCTAAGCTTAAGATGCAATCTCTCTAGAATTTGAGCATCATTAGACAACAAAGATCCATAAACAAAACTCATGAAAGTTTCAAAACTCTTAAATGTTTCATCATCAAACATGACATCCGGCGCCAGCTTCCAAGGACCCTCCCAACGTTTTGATATGAGACGTGTTGCTTCGGTCTCTGCAAACATCGGAAGCAATGCCAATATCTTCAAGAGCAAATCATCTGGCAACTCAGCGAGCCTCTGTGTCTCCATAGGTTTTGTTTATTCTGGTGAATTTTGCTCTCAGTTTTGGAGGACCCTTCGCAAAACGTGCAAAGGAAGAAGAAAAGAACCTTAGGTTTGTCGATTATAAAAAATAAATTTAATAGATATGTTAAAAAGAATAGTCGTAAACAATAAAACTTAAGTCTTATATATTGCCTTTTTTTTTGTGATTCGATCTTACCTTAAACTTTGTTATTGGAGTTGATAAGAATAATTCATGCTAGTATTAACAAAATTCTGAAGCAAAATACGATTGTTATTTGAAAAAAGGAATAAATGATTAAAGTTAGTTTCCTAATCCTAATTTGACGTGGACAAAAATCCTGCTTTAACTTATTCCCAATATTTTGATTTTTAAATCTACTTGCGTAATATTAATTTTCCATTTCCCAATGGATTAAAATTTTTTTTTTTTTTCTACGAAAGCTAGCTAATTCAACTACATTTTGATTTTTAGTAGGATTAAGGCCGATACTAAAATTTTCAGAGTCCATACCAAATAAGATGACAATTTAACTTTTTAGTCACCAAGATCATCATTTGACCTCTCTTGGTAAGTAGCAATGTCTGTATTGATTTTCAAAAATTTGACGAATTTGTGTGAGTAGGAATAACCTAACTCAGGAATTTAATTTGCAATCTGTATATTCAAGGATCATATATTTTACTTCAAATTTATTCAGTGTGTACATGATATAATATCTTTCGAAACTTGATGGTTGATAGTTGATATTATCTTCTACATTCTCGAAAATCAATATCTCAAGGAAAAAAAAATGTCTTTTTGCATGTCGGGAAAAAGTTGTTTGAAAACGGACAAGATTCTTGTTTTAAGGATGCGTAACTATTCATAAAAACGAAAACGGACATAAAATGTCAAAGTAAAGTAATAGACGTTGTTATTTTGATTTTAGGGAAAGTCGTAATTAGTGATGGGAACTAAAATTTTCGGTCCAATTAACAAAATAAGAAAAAAAAAAGGTGAGGATAGTGGTGACGAGGATATGATACGGATATGCTTAAAAGAATGGGTCTTATCCTCTTTGCCTAGTAACAGCACCATAGTCCATAGGGAATTGAAAATTCCTAAGCAAATCTAAACCATAAATACTACTATTTTATTACAAACCGACTTTATTACTCTATCTTTTATCCTCCGTGCAAGCTTTAGACCTAATCTCTTTGTTTTTTTGTTTTTTTGTTTTTGGTTAATTCCTATATATCCACTGGAACATCTGTAAAACGAGAGATATATAGTTATAAATTCGAAAGAGTTGTATAGTTATCTTTTCAAACTACAACAACAACAACAACAAAAAAAAATTTTTACAGTAGTTTAAAATTGACTAATTTGGAATTATTTGTTAATTTATTTAAGAGAAATTATTCATTCTAATGTTATTAAAAAATAATATCTCATAAATAACAAAGTAATGAAAAAGGGGTGTAGAAAAAAAAAAAAAAGAAGCAAAAAGCAAAAAGCGGGATAGTGATGTTGACGGTTCATATAATGAGAACCGCATATCAGAAACACAATAATAGCAATTAACATATGCGATGAGATAAACAAACAAATAATAACAAAAAATAAAGAAAGAAAATATTTGGAGATAAAAGTGAAATTAAATAAAAGGGTCAACGTTATCCACGGTTTGCACGTAAGTAATACCCACACATATAATTATCCTTTTTTTTTCCTCTTTTTAAATTTGAAATAAAGAAATGACTCAGAACCTCTTCACATATCCATATATATTGTACATGTCTATCTGCAATTAGAACTCATGTTTCTGTGTTTCCAATTGTACAACAACACACCCATCCTTTTGACAAAACCACTTTCTCGTTTGTGTTTTCTCCTCTGCAAGAACTCTTTATTTTCTTGTGTTTTCAACAACTCCAAAAAGATGAATATTCATTTGAATCTGAATCAAATGGGCAACATGATCTATGAAGATCCAACGAGGATCGAAGAAGAAGAAGAAGACATTGTTCAAGGAGTTTCAAGGACATTCTCTGAAGAAGAATCATCATCATCTTGTTCATTATCTTCCATGTGTTCTTCATCTGATTTAACAGAGGATGATGATGATGATGATGCTTCTTCATCTTCTTCAAATGGGCCTTTTGGAGATCTCTCTGACCTCATGTCTCATCTTCCAATCAAGTAAGAAAACATTCTTCTTAAATCTTTCAATTTGGGGTTTCAACACCTAATGGATCTAAAGATTTCTCATATCAAGATTTTAGAGTTTTTGCTTGATTCATCTCTGTTTTCTGGTAATAACAAAAGTTTTGTTTATTATTATTATCTCAGGAGGGGATTATCAAAGTTTTATGAAGGAAGATCTCAATCATTCACATCACTAGCAAATGTTAAAAGCCTTGAAGATCTTATGAAGAGAAGGTTTAAAAAAAATAGAAACTATGGAGCAAGAAGAAAGCCATGTAGGAGCTCCACTGGAGGGATATTAGATCAAAGCTATAAAAGAGTTTATAGTCCTAAAGCTACAATCTCCAAGAAACTCAACAAAACACCTTCCTCTACTCTATCTTGTCTAGCCAGAAAAAGACATTAGATCTCAGAAAAACCAATTTAGTTTTTTTTTCTTTCCCCAAGTTTTTAACCCTTTTTACGATTCACCAAAATCGGTTTCAGTAACTCAACAACAACAACAAAAAAACGTCAAGATTACACTGTCTTAATTATGTAGAAAAAGTTAACTAGATTTGTTTATATCCTTCTTTTTTTTTTTTGCCTTTTTGGTTGGTTTGGTTGTATGTATCAAAGCTTGTAAACAGGAGTGATTCCGAGAAGGTGGAAGCATTTTCGCAAATTATGGCTGTTGCTTCACATAGTAAGAGACGACTCGTCTCTTGTTCCGAACCAATAACCTGACAAAGATTTATATTGAACCCATTGTTAGAAGTTAAAGATCAGGACATTTGGTGGTTTGATTATACAAAAATATTCAATCTTTAGTAACAGAATGTTTTATATTTTATACCTGATAATTTGAGTAGAAGCTGGTGTAGCATTCGGACAAGTCATAGAGGTACTCACACAATAGATTCGGTAACAAATTGGTACACGCTTCCTCAACAGTCTGCAAAATAGTTCAAAACATTCATCTAATTGTATTATCATCAAAAACAAAACAGAGCTATTGACTGATCAATCATATGCGTTACGTACCTCAGCAAATCGTAGCAAGTGAGGTCTTAGTACTCGTTCATCAGCATGATCCAACACTAGCTTTCCAGTCTTCTTAAGCTCATCTATGTCTTTACCAGACTTTTTGATGATTGAACAGATCCGAGCATGTGTTTCCCTGCTCATGACATTTTATCAATAAGCCAATATTTACATCTCATCTCTTACTATGCAAAAGATCTAAAGATGGTTTCAGTTACCTTGTCGTTAAGCATCTGATCTTCATTGAAGTTATAATCTTTTAATCTTCTGTTCTTCAAATCAGCATACCTATCAAAGCTAGATTAAACGAAAGGGTAAAGTCAACACTATTAGAACCATTTTTTAGGAACATCCATCCCATTTTTGCCACTTTCATTACAAAAAAAAAAAAAAAAGTTAAAAATCAGACACTTACTTCACAGCACCATATCCAACTGCCTCAGCTGTTTGGTCAAGCTCTTCAGGAGTCCACTCTTTGTCTTTACCTGCACAGAATCAATCTCAAGGTTGATTATTTTCACATTTCTAACTGAACAACTAAAATGATTCAAGAATCCCCAAAAAAATGTAAACAATACATTATACCTCGCTCAATAAGGGCTGATTTACTGCGAGCCTTGGCCTCGTCTAGCAAATAACTGAAAGAAATGACTTCTGGATCCCGAGTTCTAAATGGTCTGCCATCTTTTCCAAGGACTAAACCAAAACCAACATGGCTTGTTTTAGGGTAAGTCTTGTCATTATCTTGAAGCCAACCTGCTTTACTTACGGCCTGATTTAGAATACAATGATAGCTACCATCAATTAGAGATCAAGACAGAAACATTTCACATATATAAAACCAAAACATCATCAAACCTACTTTGAACACCAAATCAAAGTGAAGCTGTTGGCTAGAACCAATAACATATATAATCCACTCAGCTTTCTCTTCGTTAAGTCGATACCTTGACAAAGAAGATTTGATCATCAGCAGACAATTCATTAAACAAAAATCAGAACTTATTGAAGAATACATTGAAAGATAAACTCACCGAAGAGCAGTCAGATCTGTTGTCTCATAGTTAAAACCACCATCACTCTTTACAACCATGAGTGGCTTAGCTATGCTTTCAAGAGCAATCACTTGAGCACCTTTACTTTCTTCAACCAAATTCTTACTTCTCAAATCCTCAAGAACTTGAGGGATGTAAGGATTGTAAAAGCTTTCTCCCTGTTAATATAACATGGCTATGTTATTATATCCCATCCATTTATCAAACTTTTTATTTATTTTAGCTCACTAATACACTTACCTTCTCTTCAAGCTCAACTCCAAGGCGTTGATAAATCTTAATATACTCAATTTGGCTGATTTCACAAATCTTAGCCCAAGCTTGGCGATACTTACCATCTCCACTCTTCACAAAAAGGAGAAAAAAAGAGAGTAAGACAGTAGTTTAGAATGATGGTAATGCAAGAAATGTAATGATTGATTCTGCCTCAAGAAAAGAAACACCACTGATTCAGTTGAGAAATTTACCTGTAAACGGACCACACCTATTTGTGCCTTCTCTTTGAAGTCAGGATCCTCTTTAAATCTACTTTGTGATGCTTTGTAAAACGCCTGTTAGATCAATCACATATGAAGTAAGAAATTGAGTTCTTCAAAATAATACATTTATGCTAATAAAGGTATATTATAAGGTTTTACTCACCTGAAGATCTCCAATTGCTAACTCTGTTACATCCTCTAGGTCAGAAAATTTCTCAAACAGGTACTCAATTAGCATACCAAACTGCAGAATAAACGACACTTTTTGTATCACTAATAACATTGGTAAAACATCAACAAAACATGTTCTAAGGGCAAAAATACGTAAGTACCTGTGTTCCCCAGTCACCAACATGGTTTCTACGTAGAACTTCAACTTTTGAAAACTCAAGAATGCGAGCTAATGTGTCACCGATAATAGTTGATCGTAGATGACCAACATTTCTTTCGCAATATTTGGGGAGGAAAAATCAACTATAGCTCTTTTAACCGATAAAGGAGGAGCCCATGTATCAATACCATGAACATGTTCAGTGCTCTGCATAATACATATTTAAATCAAACAATGTTAAACTTAGCTGATAAAGAAATCACAGAATTTGATTCAATACAATAGGGAGTTACTTACCTTAGCTAGCCACTTAGCTGAGAGTACAACGTTGACAAATCCACTTTTGGTAACAGAACATTATTCTACCATCTCAGAATTTGGTAGATTGCTCATAAATGCCTACAAAGAAAAATAAATAAAAGGGTTTTTGTTTTTTTCATGTGGCTCAGATACAAAATCCTGCCAATAGACACATGAATTAACCAAACCTGTCCAATAGCTTGAGGATTCTTGAAGTGAGTATTCTCAGTTCCTTTAATTTTGGACCAGAGGCTCATCGCATTGTTACTACAAACAATAATAAGGAGAAGAAAGAACATAAGTAAACAAATAAGAAAGGATTGAATCAAACCAAATATATAGGGGAAAAAAGGGAGCACCATTGGTAATCGCCAAATTTTTCAGAGCAGGCTTTAACCAATGGGTCAATATTAGGTTTATCAGGAACTGTTAACTTCAGAGACGTTTCAAAGAGCTTAACAACTTAATGCTTGAGGTTTCCAGTGATTTCATCCTCCTGTTATCTCAGAAAAGTTCAATATAAGTTACGAAACAGAGAAATAACATAGACTTATATCTGAGTTTTTCTATGTTAGAATCTGCAAACTTACATCTGCCATATTTACCGTTGACTCTGTCTTGGTTTCCATAGGAAGTCTTCAAATTTAGGGTTTGGAGAGATCTTTTACCAATCGTAAATAATGGAAAATACGAAATCGATCAACGGAGAAGAAACCAGAACGAGAAAGTCATACAACTTCGACAGCAAGTCAGCTTATTAAAAAAAAAGTCAGCTTATTTAGATTTTTGTATATAAAAAAAGGAAAACATAAATCACATTCCTTTTTTTTATTGACTAAAAAGAACTCAATAATGGGCCGAAATAAAGGTTCACGGCCCATTTACTAACTGGGTAACTTGAGTGCCACAATGAAATTACCTACCGGTTATCAAACATACCGGTGGATTGTAACCGAATGCGATGACGGCGAGGGTGAGCTGTACAGATTTGAGTGGCACTATTTTCTATTGTAAAACCTTAACTCGGAAGTCAGAACACTTCTTTAAGCATGCATGCAGAGACCTGAGAAGGTTCTATAGAAGATGAGTTGTTACAACGGCGTCGTTTTAAGGCTACAATGTCACTTAGGAATGAGGATACTTGCGTATGTTAACAAGTCTAGGTGATTTATAAGCCTTTATGACCCAAAACTCGGCCGGCCTACCAAATCCACTATTTGACGTTTATTTGCCATATGTACTGATCTTTCAGATCTTTAGTTAATAAACTTATTTATCAAAAGCCATTTACGTCGAATAAATACGAAAAAAAATCATCAAAAACGTTGTTTCGTATAGTATATATACAATTATACAGTCAAAGGAAAAACAACTATTTTTGTGGAGGATTAAACATGCGTCAATACCAAACATATTAGAAACTCTTAATATCGGGATAAGATAAATTATTTGGATTTGCTTAACTAAAGATATGCCATGTGAAAACTTGAAAGGTGTTTGCTCTTTGTCCACTCTCGCTCCAAAAAGAAAGCATGTAAGCAGCTTTAAATTGCTTTTAGGTTAAGATTCCGAATAATATAATCTGGTTTTAGTACATTATACGACTAAAGGTCGATAACTAAACCAATGCTGAACAAAGACACTGTCAGTTAGATCCAGCTTAACGGTGTGCAAATTTCTCGGCTTCTGTTTGCACCATGTCCGTATCTTAAGATTTTAAAGTTTTAACTAACTAAATTTAAAAATCGAATAAGAAAAATACTAGAAAAATAATAATAAGAAATATTATTGATTTTAGGATGAGTCAACAACAACACATAATAGATCAGATAAAGCAAGAGAGAAAGAAATAAAACATAACCACCTAAAAAGCAACTACATGATGTCAAGAGCTCAAAGAGACACAAACAAGACCAGACTTAAACACCAACTAATTGATTTTATTTAATTCAATTAAACATAAAAAGCAAAGAACAAACTTCTTAAAAGAGCAATCCAATGGCCAAAACCGCTACGGAGGCGAAGAAAGTAGGGATAAACGAGGAAGCATCGGACGTAGGGCTCGGTGCCGGAGCATCAACCGCTGCAGCCGTCTGTTGAACCGCGGATAACGCTATCATCGCCACCAAAACCGCCACGAAAAGCTTCATCATCATTGCCTCCATTGTTAGTATTTCTTGGAGAGACTCGGAGAGAGCAAATGAAGAGAAGAATAAATGTTTTGGTGCTTATTCTTATTTTTGATGTGTGACTTGTGAATTACATTTGTTAGTGTTTATATAAACAAGTACGCACGTAAGGGCCAAGTGTGTACGTGTCACTTTACACCAACGCATTGAATAATTTAATTTTATTAGTGTTAATACTTAATTGTATATCCCACTATAAATGTTAAATTTAATCGTTTGAATGTATATAAGAAATATGTTATGTTGTACTATAGAATTGATTTATGACACGTAAAAGGTTTTAGTTCATCAACTATGTACATAAATACTTGAAAAAGGATAAAATAGTTGTAAAGAGCAGTGCCCACCATTTGGGATTTGTATTGTTATTTTTATCAATGACGGCACATAGTATTTATTTTAATTTCGTTTTCAAAATTAAAATAGTATATACGGTCAAGATAGCATTGAGTAGCTTATTTTTTTATTTTATGTTTTGACACATTAATTATCTTATTTTTAGTCACAAAATGTAAAAACATTCGTATTGTATAAAAATAATTCTTGAAATATTTTTGTTTTGTTTGCGAGTTAGATATCAAAACTTTCCAATGTGCTCATTCAATGAATGTGTTTTTTTTTTCCTTTCTCTGATTACTCTTGGTACACTTCATCTGTATGAGATTTGTCCATAACAAAGTGATTAATAATTCATTTTGTGTGTGAAATGAGTAGATACGAGAGAAGCGGTGAGCTGTATAGTTGTTTCTTATTGGTAAAGATGGAAACTGGATGATGGTTCCATGTGCTCCAAGTAACATGATTTGGCCTAATAACCCATATTTCCCCTAATTATTATTCTCCTTTCCTCTCTCTTTATTTCCCATTTTTATTTTTGTTATTAACTAATCGACTTTGATATTTGATTTGGCGTATCAATTTTTCGGCATATCAATATTTTACTCCAACATTATTAAGTAATTGTCGGAAATTTTAATTGTGTATATTATCATAAATGTTTTGTCGCAACATTTGTTACACAAATATCAGAATTTAATCCAATCTACTATAATTCACTGGTTTTAAAAGGAAAAATAATTTTTAGCTACATGAACTATAAGTCACGGCATGCCTACACATACAAACTAATTTAATGTCTTATAACTACACAAACTATTGACTTCGCATAGTGATATGCACGAAGTATCATGTGTCATGTGCCCAATTACACTAAGTATTGTGACATACAAGAAGTATCAAAAATTATATGCGCAACACCATAATCATTTTTACGATTTGATTTAAAATCATCATATTTGCTTTTACATATATATATATATATTATATTTAGTATATTATATAATGAATAGAATAATTGATCAAAATATCAACAAAAATAAGTTTCATTTAAAAAAATTTGTGTATTGTTTTTAAAATTATACAATAAAAATGTTGTAAAATTGAATCCATTAACAAAAAAAAATGTTCTAAATCATTATAAAAATCAACTTGAAATGTTTTGTATTAACATGTTTTATATTTTTAAAATAAATATATATTAATATTTTATTTTGTATAGTGTAGGAGCGGACACGGATTTCATATTTTAAAATTTTAGAGTACAAAATTTGGTCCGTCGGATAAAAACAAAGTTACTCAGATATGTCCAAATTATGTAAAAATTAGAATAGTAATATAAATATTATTTTACTATTGATGTTCCACCTTATAAGCGTTCTTCAAAGAGACCTAGAACAAAAACAAAATTCATATTACTATTTAATTTTGACATATTTTGGACAGATCCGGTTAATTATTTTTCGGATCTAATGGATTAAATTTGCTATTCTGAAATTCTAGGATATCAAATCCGTGTTCACTCCTACATTAGATAAAAATTAAATTAGTAAGATAAATTTGATTCTAAAAAATATAAAAGAAAATGTAATATAAAACATTTCAAGTTAATTTTTATAAATATTTTAGAACATATTTATTATATGATTTCTAAAATAATTCAAAAAATATTATATATACATATATATGTAAAAACAAATATGATGATTTTAAATTAAAATCGTAAAAATGATTATGGTGTTTCACATATAATTTTTGATAATTCGTGTATGTCACAATACTTTGTGTAGTTGGGCACATGATACATGATACTTCGTGCATGTTACTATGCGAAGTCAATAGTTCGTGTAATTATGAGAACATTAAATTAGTTCTTATGTGTAGGTATACCGTGTTCTATAATTCGTGTAGTTGAAAATTATTTTTTAATTTTAAATCTAAGATTCTATCTGCAACCAAATCTTCTATTTTCAGAAGATTGTATAAGGATTTCTGGATTTCAATTTGATTTTTCTGGAAAGAAATATATACAAAACAGTAATACACATATATATTCTAACTTTGTTCATCACTCTTCCTAAACAACAAAGGACCGTGAGTTCTTCATTTTACGCAAATACTAGTTGTTTAATATATAGACTTGTATGTTAGATTGATCCATTCTAGACTTAATGTTTGTTTTAATAAAAATTAATGTTTCGTTTATTTAGGTTGCGATAGAATCAACACGTTGCCAGAATTTTTGTTGACGCATATACTTTTATATCTTTACCAAAGATTTTGTACAAATGTTTTATCAAAGAGATGAGAAAAGATAATCATTGCAATTTAAAACATTCAGCCAGAAAAATTCTTATCTCTTCGATAAAACATTTGTTGTTAAAGAATTTTTGGTTGCAAGATATGAGTATATGTGTCAACAAAAACTCTGGC
Organism: Cardamine occulta; assembly: GCA_028015245.1. Classification (NCBI taxonomy): domain Eukaryota; kingdom Viridiplantae; phylum Streptophyta; class Magnoliopsida; order Brassicales; family Brassicaceae; genus Cardamine; species Cardamine occulta. The sequence goes on along the minus strand of CM051393.1, from coordinate 13,118,605 downwards.
AACATGTTGATTTTATCGCAACCCAAAACCTTAAGTTTTATTAAAACAAAAACATTAAAAGTCTTGAATCGATCTAAGATACAAGTATAGATTAAAACCACTAGTATTAACGTAAAATGACGAACTCACCGTCCTTTGATTCGCTGGCTGGAAATTTTGATTAAGGAGGAGCGGTGTTTAGTAAAAGTGATGAACAAAGATAGAATATATAGGTGTATAGTATATATTTCTTTCCAAAACAAAATCAAATTAAAATCCTCATACAATCTTCTGAAAAGAGAAGATTTGGTTGTCGCAACCTCTGTTACACTAGTGTATCATTTTATTTAGGGATGTACGAGACATCATGCTTTACAAACTAAAAATTAGTTTTAGAGTGAATTAGGTTAATGGAAACACTGGCAAAAAATAAATAAAAGATTATTTAGATAAATAAATGGAAAAATGATGCCAGTAAAAAATTATGTAAAAATTAGAACATGTCATCTTTTTAATAAGAGTTTAATGAGAATTAATATGGTCTTTATACAAAGATTATACTGAAAAAGATGGTTCTTGAATTCCGGCCCATTAAATTATCGGTTCACATGATTAAAATGATGCAGTTGGTATTTGGAATCCCAAAGGTTAATATCTTTACATAAGTTGTAGATGCTCAAGTCAACAGATCTTCCTTAGAGAACGTTAACTAGAACTTCGCAGTTAGATTCATCAGACACAACCACTGATCCATCTGCCTCATGAGTCATTTCCCTCATGCTTTTTCTACTTTATGTAATGTCAAAAGAAAAATATTTATCATTATTAACCACTTATAGACTTATAGTTGAAATGTCAAATCTGCCATTTCATTGATTAATAGAATAATTAGTTGGTACAATGAATCAAACCTCCATCATAAGCAAATGCAACGAAGAAAAGACTCTAATATAACCTTCTTATCTTAAAGGTCTTACAAGAGAGAGTATCAAATTCTCTCTTTCACACTTGTTAAAACTACAGACAAACTTTTCTCTTCCAACCCAAGTAACAAATAAAAACCCCAAAACCCAATACTAAAACCTATAAACCACAAAACCAAACAATGTCCAGGTAAAACCAAACACAGACAGTAAAGTGTAAGAAAAAATCAACAAAAACGATATTTTCACACTTCACATAAACACAAAGGAAAAATGCAGCACAAGTGTTCCTCTACATCTTCTTTCTTCTGTTCATCCTCTAATGACAATTAGGGTTTCTTCCAGGACCTCCATAGTAAAAATAATGTCCCCAATCATCATTCTTACCAATCTCAACATCATAGCAATTCGATTTCTCAGTGAAAGTGTTGAGCTCTTTTGGTTCTTTCAGATTATTAGAGCTGTCAACGACTTGAATGTTCCTAAAGTAACTTGCTTTTGTGAACCCTTCATCAGGAAATTGACCGCTTCCCATTTGCGTGGTAGTGTGGTGACCATCTTCTTCCATGTTCACTACTTCTCCACCCCATTCTACTATCGATGCACTATCCGCTAAGTATGAGAATAAAAAGCTTGGCCAGTATCCCAATACATACCCGTCCCCAAACTGCATCCACCAGTGCCCTTCTTTTGGATCCTACAAGAAAAATGTTCCCATGTTATGAGTTTGATTCACCAGATACACTCACAGATCCATTAAGTAAGCATCTTTGAGGACAAAAAGGGTGCTATGTTTAAGAATTCCATGAAAATAAGAAGCTCTACAAATGGAAACCAGTTTGATTCATCAGACACAATCACTGATCCATAAAGTTCACAGTTTTGAGGTAAGAAACTGAGAATTTTAAGAATGCCTGAAAAGAAATGATACTTTGAGAGGAGCTTTAACATATGAAAACCAGTTTTTACCTTCCAAATAGTAATACTAATGTCGTATTGCGGGTTATGGAAGCCAGATACCGGAGAAATACTGGCTCCCATTGCTATTTGACTGTTGATTTGTATAAAACCCGAACAAAGGAGATTATAGCAGCCAGTAGCTTGATAAGCATCGCTCTGTTGTTTGTTCCAAGAAAACATATTCATAAAACATCAAACTTTGTTAGCCCAAAAGGCATACTTTATACTCTCAGGTTGTTTAGATACTGAAGAAAAGTTACAGTTTTTTTTTGAGCTTACCGTCCAGTATGTGAAAAGCCTAGTGTTGTTATCGCCATATAAATCCGGACTAACCTGATTTGTATTGGATATATATGTCAAAGAAGCTAAGAACATAAGTGTAACTGAGAGTAAGTTAAAATGGTATGACATTATTATTGCTGGTTACCTGCCAACCAGCTTCAATGCTGTTGAGATCTTGACCAAAAGAACCTCCAAGAATCCATAACTGAGACAAGCTGAACTCATTAGAGTTTTGCACTTTGGGTTCCCATACATTTATTGTCGCCTTTGCCCCGTAAAACTTGCCTCCTTCCACATAAGCTATCGCGTGCTAGATCACCCAAAAATGCCAGATCAAACGCACATACAAAAGAGAAACTCTTAAATCAAGAATTCTCACAATACATAGACATATAGGTAAAGAATCTAGACGTCACTAAAATCTACCTGATGACCACTTTGATTGATGAGATCAGGATCAGCAGATCGCGGCTGAGGAACGGTACGATGCTTCTTCTTACCATACCGTTTAACAGAACTAGCCCTCAAGACATCTTCTTTCTTTGTCCTCCTCACTGGTATTGTCCCTTCAGAACACACTCCATTCTGGTGCCATAACTGAGTTATTGGATTGATTTTCTCTTTTGGTTTCTCAGACACTTTGTTCTCATCAAACAACCGCTCTGCTCCATCTGGAGTGTAACTAGGTCTCATCTGTTAATAAAACTCATAATATGTTAATACATAAGCAAAATTGAAGGTAAAAAAAGACTGTAAATTTGAGGCAAATGCGGAAATTTTTTACCTGAATCTTGTGATCTTTGAGATAAGGATGATCAAAAGCTGGTTGCTTAGATATGTGAACACAGTCTATTATGTCACCATCCGGACTCTGTTTGAAAGAAACATCACACACACAAAAGAAATTGTAAATCAATTTTGAGTTCATATTTTCACATAGTAATGTTCCTACATTTTCTTACTAACAACTAAACTATAGAACCAACATTTCCAGGAAAAATATGAACTTTCCAAGAAAGTAAAAGGATTTAAAGCTAACATTTAGGGGTTTAAGTAATCATCTCTGCACTCATAAAATCTCAGAAAACTATATTAATGAATCAATTAGGTAGGTAACACAGCAAGCAAACAAACAAAAACTGAAAATGGAGATTAAGAAGAAAAGATGCAAAAACCTGAATGCTCTTAACGGCTGGTTTATTCAATCGATTCAAGTGTTTGCGCACTTCAAAATTCTGCCTTGAAACACTGAGTCTCCCAGCGCAAGCTAGAGACAGCAGTCCCCAAAAGCAAAACCAAACCAGAAACCCTCTTAAAACCCTCTCCTTGCTAAAATTCACCGCACCCATCTCCTCACTCTCAAGTCTAAAAGCCAACAAGAAGAAAGAGAGAGAGTTAAAAGGAAGAAGCTTTTGGGGTATGCTTCTCACTTATCTAACGAATGGCTTTATTTGGTGTTGAAGTTTTGAAAAAAAGCTAAAACCTTTATTAATCTTCTTCTTCTACTAGAGACCTCTAATACTCTTCTGTAACCCACCACCACTAACACCAGTGATTCTGCAGCGACATTGAAGTGGGTCTCTTCTCTCTCTCTACTTTGATGATGAAAAGACTCACTTTTTCTCTCTTTTCTTTTCTTGTCACATTCTCTCTCTACTTTTAATTATCCCCTAAATACTCATTTCTGTGTAATTAAATCTGTTGAGAATATATTTTACGGCCCCAAATTTTTTACTAAGTCTAAAAATGATTCGATTAAAACCCCACAACTTTTTCTAAAAATATCCGCATTGCCTTGGCTAATAATGCTATTTTTAGGTAATGGGTATTCAATGATTATTTGATAATAATACTAGGAGAGATTAAAAATACATATTTAAAATAGGTGGATAAAATGAATCGTTAAGAAAAAAATGTTTAACTTAACTAAAAGAATGCGTAACAACATACCTTTTTATAATTAAACTTACAAAATACATTAGTTGAAATAGCATCAAATAAATAGAAATTTCATATATATATATATATATGGATATAATTTGGTAACTGAAAGTCTATCTGCAAAATACTAATCAATGTTTTCTACTAAAAATAACGTAATAATTTTTTGGGGGGGTTTTATGACTTTAAAACAATTTGAAATAAGATGCAAGTGGAGCCCACTATCGAGTTATGGCGAGGAAGTCGATGCAGCTCCTTGTGAAGTTTTCTTTAACAAAAAAAAAAACTCCTTAGTCAAGTTTCACGAGCTCCGCTCCAAAGAGCGACCAACCAAAATACATAAGTTACCAACTATACCCCTTCAGACTTTACATTGATGGTCCTTACCATTATCAGTTTAGTATTTTTAGTGTACCATAATTTAACGATGGAGGTTTGACAAAAATAAATAAATAACGATGGAAAAACATGATATATTTCAAAAAGTTTAATATTTGCGTACTTTTTCAAGCATATATTCCTCTTTATGATTTTAGTGTTTGCTTTCTGTTAAATTATACTTTTGAAACGAATAAATTTGGAAACATCGTATCCAACGATGCCATTTAAAGATAAAATAAAGAAACTAGAACAAAGTTCTGCGAAAAGTGCCAACTTTATCAGTAATTTTTTAGCAAAAAATATTGTTTTGACCCATCATACTACTGGTTGAGTAGCTTGTTACTTTTTGCTAGTTACAGATTAAATAACTAATGCATAGTTTTCCTTTTTATAACCAATAAATAACTAATACTACTACCTAGTTTTTTTTTTTTAATTAATACTACCTAGTTAAGAACTTAAGATGGGTGAACTAGTGAAGCAAAGTTCTTTTTTTTTTTTTCCTTTTGTTCGTTAAATTGACAAAGTTTACGTGGTAGTTATAAAGAAGAGAAATAAGCTAATGTAAAGCAGATATAAAAAAAATTGATCATTTTATATTAGTTTGCCTTATATAAACTTGTATTCCATCTCTTTTATTTTACATGATGTTTTAAAGTTTTTTGTTTATTAAAATTTAATTTGAGTTGCTTCGTGATAATAATGTTGTCTTTTGTTTGGTTACAAATAGTTACAATCAAGAGGGGTAATAGTATATGATTGATGGGGAAGCAGACACAAGATTTTGTCTCCCGATGGAGCTGTTGGTCTCTCTTCTCTTTCGGTTGCTCGCCGTTAACTAGGGACATCGATTCGCCGTTTATATTTTGACGGCGTTATCTCATTAAGATCGTTTTATCACTCTATTCTCGATAAAGGGGTAAAGAAGGAAGAAAGATCTAACGAACTTTGAGGAATCCAATGAGGTCAAACAGTGTAGCAGAGCATCATTATGAAGATTCCACAAAAAGAGATTTTTGTAAATATGGAAATAAGTAAAAGGCTTTAATCAAAAATGCAATTGCAATATAATTGCATGATTGGTTAAAGTTTTAAACCTTAGCAAATTCTTCAAATTAATTAAATTATCTATGTAGTTAGTTATAACAATAAATGCTAGAAAACTAGTCGACAAAAAAAGAAGAAGCTAAAACTCTACTCCTTGTAAAAGTCAACAGTAATTAATATGAAGAACGAAATATATATAAGGTGTAGTTATTAGTTAAAATCTTAATTATTTTGATTAGTTAGCTTTGAGTAGGTAGGTAGTAGAAAAGATGAGCTTTTTCCATGTTTCTTTCTGATATATATATTTTTAATAAGTTATAATTATAATAATCTTTAACTAATTGCGCCATCATCCTCGTTAATCACCACCCTTGTCTTTTCTACCTTTTTAATTTGTATATTATTATAAGTTTATAACGTGCGTGCAACTAAACAGTCAAGTAAATAACCCAAATTTACTATTAACGGTTCAGTCTACATAGACTTTATTACCGTTTTTTAAAATTTCATTATTATAAAAAGAAAAGGGAACACATTACATTGAGGCAATTTTAGAAAATATATACGTGGAATTTTCTTTTCATAATTCAATTTTTTTTGGTCCTTTGACCATTTTTGGACAAACATCCAAGTAGATTAATGACCGATTCTTAGAACGATAATGTAACACACTATTTACTAGGGAAAGTTAAAATCAGTCAGTCCAATCTGTCTAGTAGGACTGGCCAATATATGCAGTGTTCGTACATGAGATAGATTTTGTGGATCTTTGAGAAATGATCCAAAATTTGGTTATTCGTCATTGCAGAATCTTATGGATATTATGTGTATTTTTTTTATCTTTTCACGAGTCTGGTTTTGTAAGCACGAGAGCTTCTGAAGGGTCTTGAAGCAACCAATTGAATTTCCTATATAGAATATACTTGGACCCTTCACAGAACTGGCCCGTTGGCCCAAATAATATTTATTTTTGGTTATCAATCTGGCGTTTTTCCTTATGTTTCTCGGCCTGGCCCAAGTTGTATTTCTTTTCCGTTATCTTTTTTAGCGTTTCCAATTTAGCTATGAATTGAAACATATAGAAAACATGATCCAATAAGCTATGAAACTCACATAAATGATCCAAGGTTATAAATTAAGTAATGAAACTTTAACTGAAAACATCTATTTTTATGTAAAACAAAAACAAATTCTAAAAAAAAACACCTTAATTAAAGAAAAATGAAGGATTTATATATTAAGAGTCAAATATTGGACTCCAAACCTTTCAAACTTTTACAAGGTTGCACCAAGAAAAGAAAAAAAGTACATAGAGATTTACTCTAAAAAAAATGACTACAAAAACTTGAATTGGAGTCCACAACACTGCTCCAACCTGCAGGGAGAAGGTCAGCAAAAACTAATTAGTAAGAGATATCAAACTTTGATGTCTGATCTTGGACAAGAACACATCATCATCACACACCCCAAAAAACTAAAAAAGCCAGGTTTAGACTTTATCAATTCAATTCCAAATACATTAACAGACTAAAGAGAGTTCAGAGATTTGATAAATGTACCTTGCTTTATCCCGAGATCACTCGTCAATTCAGGAGAGCAATATATAACCACACCAAACTATTTCATCCACACTATTATAACAAATGATCTTTGTAGAATCACACAAGAAGAAGAAAGTACTTGAACTTGATCATCCCCAATAGTTTCTGATAACATAAAAGTATTCATACCATATATCAATCACATTAAAGGCTTATGCAGCTATGCTCTGTAACCTTACAGGTCCTTCACTAATATACAATATCGACAAAAGACGAAACGATCGAAAATTCTAGCTAAACTTAAGCTTGATGAGCTCCAAATCCTTAGTCTTCACCATCCTAATTCTACTAACTAAACATTCATAGGTCAAGCCAATTTTTCGAAATCTCCAAAAAGCAGAATAAACTCTAATTGCTAATGGATCAAAGCAAGCTCCTTTGACTCCTTAAGATAATGAAAGCTAAAACCAAATGCTTAAAATCTCCTAATTTCTCTGATCCTAAAAGCAAGGATTTTTATAAAAAAACACACACACAGTCCGATTATATCCAACAATCCCAAGAAGTTAAACCCAATAATCAAAACATGAAATTTTCTCTAGACAAAAAGTACAAAACTTTACAATCAAACAATCAGAAAAATGGGAAATTTGGTCACTCCAAATGAAGATCATAGTAATTATGATGAGTAACAATCGAAGAAGACGATGATGACCCATAACCATCATCGCTCTCATCACGATAGTCAAAGTATAAAACTTGTGGAGGTGGAATACAGATATAATTCCAGAACCAGAAGACGAATCGACCCAATTGCTGAAGTGGAAAACAGCAAACGAGTTGCAACATCTCGCCGCTGCTGATTCGTTCCGATTGAGGAATCGACCGTAATCGCTGAAAGATCTCCGCCGATAAATGAGCTACGGACATCACCGTGTCACCACGGAACACCATGTCTTTACACAATATTCTTATCTCAACAAAAATGGTTTTTTTTTTTTGGGTTTCTTTCACAATCTATCTCTTTGATTTGTCTCTCTGTGTCTGTTAATTATATAAACTTAAAAGTAGCGAGTAAAGGAAATAAATTGTGGAGTTTATTCATTTTGGCATGACCCGGTCCTAAAACCGAATTTTTACCGGTTTAATTGAAATCAAACTGACAATACGAACCAATTTTATGACATCCGGACCAATTTGGGTTTCCATGATTCTATCTATAAAACCCAAAACGGAAGTTCATTACTCCATCTGTTCTAATTTATAAGAAATTTTAGCTAGAAGCGCAGAGTTATAAAAAATTATACTAAATAGTTTTTATTTTGTATTTTTTAATTTGAAAACACTAATGACTATTTAATTTAAATAATCCAACCAATAATAAATAATACTTTACAATATTGACAATCACAAAATTTTAATATAATTAATTATTTGTATAGAAACTTAAAAAACATCTAACAAAATAAAAAAAATGCCTAAAACTTCTGATAAAATGAAACAAAGAGAGTATTTATTTAGTTCACAATCGAATCCAAATTAGAAACAAAACCATTTCAAACCAATTTAAATTAAATTATACTCCCTATATTTCTAAAATATTGATGTTTAATTTTTTTTACACAAATTAAGAAACAATTAGTACTATTTCTAAATACAATATTTTCTTTCACAAAAACTTATTCTAATAATTATGAACCAATAATAACATAATAGATGTAGTTATTTTCAATTATTGCATCTTGAAATTTATAATTTATTAATAAAAATAAAAAGCTAGAAAATAATTAGATGGAGTATTTGTGAAACAAAATAAAAAAACCAAAACACCAAGGAATCTTTTAGGATTTACTGGTGCGGCTATAAGTGATAAACCGAACGTTTTAAGATCGAACCAAACCAGGATTTAGTTCATCTTCGGTAATTTAGGCACGTTGTCTTACTCATCATCGCCCATAATATGTGGGTGTTTCAATATTTTAGTACTTTATTATATTCTAGCACAATCTATAGACACGATCGTTACATTTTAGTTATTTTTTAATTTTTAAAAAGTACTGAATATTTAATCAATTATATGACATGTATGAGAAGTCAAGAGTCAAGACTTATCTTTTGAATCTTTTGACCATCCGTTTTTTATTCACTATTTGTATTCACAAACCATTTACTTCTCTTCCAAGAAACAATCCCACACACAAAATAATTGATTTTACTTTTAAGAATATATAAAATAGCAACATTTGATATGAATTATATGATCTATCAAATTGTACAAAGAAAGAAGTCGAAACCGAGAAACTGTAGATCAGATCAAAGTCATTCTATGAATCTTTTGTCTCTTTGAAACTTTAAACAAAAAAATCCTGAGAAATATGCTTTTATTACATTACATTTACAAGGTAACTTTACCAGCAACATTTGCTACAAATCTGCAATTGTCAAGAAAAAAGAAACAAATTAACGTTAAAAATCTAGGGAAAGGAAAGAGAGAGACAAAAACTTGCGAATTTTCGATGTTTTTACCTGCTGATTTACTTCTTCGAGCTAAGTGCAGAGAGGACTTTTTTACCGTAAGGATTGGTTCGAAGAGATGAGATATGAAGTTTAACGGCATCAACCAATAGAACATGAAGATTCCCCTGCAACAATATGATATTTTAGGTACTGAATTTGGAAACAATCTGATTCTCTAGGGACTATATCGAAATTTAGTTTCTGTTTTACCTTGGATTGTTTAAGAGCTGCTTGAACGACATAATTTCCGTAAGGATCAAGCATCACTTGATCAAGACGACCATAGCTTATGAGTTCTCTGATGATACGAGCTCGGTGTTTCTCATCAGCTAGTTTCAGACACTTTTCAACTACATTGCTGCTACATTTCTGCATCGATAACTCGGTGTAGTTTCCTTCTAATTGCTCGAGGATTGCGAATGTTGCCCATTGAAGTTGAAGCTCAAATACAAATTGAAGAACATAGTTCCTGCAAAAAGAAAGAGTTTTCATCTTTTCTCTGTTAGTACAAGAGTTGGATCAAAAGCTCAAAGAGAGAAATCGAAAAAGAATACCCGAAAGGATCTTGAGAGAGGAGTAGAGCATTGGAAGCAATTTCAGCGACTAAGAGATGCTTCTCTTCGCCTTCGGAAGAGCCAAGACATTTTTGAAGTACACAACATCCATGTCGATCAGTTGCAAGCTCAACACAATGAGTAATCGCAGATTCCAAAAGAAACTGAAGAGAAAAATAAAAATGGATTAAAGACATTTTCAAAACATTGATCTTTTATGAAAACTGTAAAGAAAGTTGTTACCTTTCCGCAGTGAGGTAGCAGATACGTCAAGCATCGTTGAATAACGTGATTACCATTTACATTCTTTATCAAAGTCACAATGCCAAGCTTCAAAGCAGAAATGATGATCGAAATTTCCTCTTGTCGCTTAGCCGTTTCAATGATCTTTTGAACAGCTCTAGTCCTGTTTAAAATGACAATATAAGGTCAGGTCAAGATCACAACACATAGATATTCATATCGAAAGAAAGCTTTTACGGTTGGTTTTACCCGTGCATATCACAAGAGATTTTTATAAGCACTCCTGGTTTTCTAGTAATGGAATGAACAATCTGCATTCTCTGATCTTCGTTGCATACTTCGAGCAGCTTTTGAACCAAATAATTCCCAAAAGGATCCATCATAAGCTCACTGATATAGTCAATGATCTCAATAAAGATCATCTCTATATCATTCCCATCTTTCTCAGCAAATTTTCTCTGCAAGAAGCGACAACCGTGCTGATCCTTCGCCAGGTAATATATCTTCCCTCTTGCCTCTGCAACAGAGTTATACTTTGGAGGCTGCAATGTCATATTGTTGAGACCCATTGTGAGATCGTCATTGAGTTGGTTCTGCAACCAAAATCTTCCATTTTGCGAATCATCTCCAGCACCGTACTTAATGACTTTAGCGGTGTTTGGACCGAGCTGTGATCTCATTAAAATCTTCTCCGGATAACACATTTTCCTCACTCCATCCAAACTCCTCACACTCTCATCACCATGATCTTCTCCATTCCAAAACAAGTTTCTGTTAGACTGCTCAGCTCGGCGATAATCGAAATGTTCCTGTCTTGGAGCAATATCCATACTCTGATTATTATTATAAAGATAGTGAAAATGAGGGTTCATAGACAAATACTGTTCTTCTTGCAGCTTAAGCCTCTGAAAATTCTCTACTTCAATATTCCTCCAATTCATATGAGACTGTTCGAATGATAAATAATGAGACTGAGGCTGCGAAGGTGGCAGGTAATGCTGCGGCTGAGGCTGAGCAGGTGAGATCCCTGAAGAGAAATTTGGAAAGCATCCAACTTGCTGCAGCTTCCTAAACATTAGCGGATCGAGTTTTCTTGAATCAAATTTGTCATATACACAAGGTGAGTTATTAGGAGAATGGTAAGAAGGAATGAACATAAGATTGGGATTTTCCTGAGTTTGATTTGAGATTCCAAAGTTTAAGTTTGCCTCAGCAAATGAAGAGGTAAATGCACGGTTGTCGGGAAGAAGGTTTTGTTCTTCGAATTGAGTAGCCTTCTTGATGGTTGATGATGATCTGCTTGAGCTCAAACATATAGGGAGATGATTATAATCGTTTCCTGAAGTAACTTTAGGAATCTCACCAAGAAGCTTCTCAAATTCATCAAACTCAGGCTCATGTCTTCGTTGATCCATCTCGAGAGATCGTCGATATTATATACACTCACCAGAGGAAAAATATAAACTTTCACCTCAAAAAGTTGTGATGATCAATGATAAATCTTGACACAACTGCAACAAAACAAGAACACTACATAAGCTCTTAAAACAAACACCAAAAAGAAAGTTTAGATGAAAGAAAGAGATCTTAGTGTCACAAGTTGTTCTTATTCTTATTCAAGAAGAAGACTTTATAAAATATATAATTTAAAAAATCACTGATAGTTTCTTATCAGCAACAAAACATTATATTTTCCATTATTATTTTTTTCTCTCTTACTTCAAATCAAGAAAAATACGTAAAGAACACAGACAATTTCAGTGTCACTATAAGCTGAATCACTCAAAACCCATCTACTCAAGAAACAATACATTGTTAGATCAAACACTATAACATGAATCCCTCATGAGTCCTTAACCCAAACACAAAGCCAAAACAAAGCGATCAAATTTTAGAAACAAATAAAGAAATTAATCATCAGATCAAACTGTACGGACGATAAAATTTTGGAGAAAATCGCTATGATCTTAGCTAGAGAAAGAACACAAACAAATCTTTGAAAAGATATAAGTTTCGAGAAAGAACAAAAAAAACCCAGATGATGATAATGTACGATGATCAGACGAATAAAATGAAAACTCACAATCACAGAGGAAAAAATCCGATCTTTATCTCCGATCAAATCTTCATACTTCGAAACCCACTTGACAAAAAAAAAAAAAAAAAAAAAATCTCAGTGACAATGCGAGAGAGAGATAACAATACCAGTGAGGTTGAAGAATCACCATTAACTTATAAAATCACCAATCGGGTAAAAGTGATGAAAAGGAAAAAAAATCACACACACGCAAAGAGAGAAAGAGATAATTCCTTTAAAAAAACAACAAAAGAAAAAGAAAACAAGAGTACAAAAATTAGAGAGATTAATGTCGATTAATAATCAGAAAGTTTCCTGGGAAAATTCAGAGGAAAATGCAAAGAGAGTGCGAGAGAAAGAGAGAGAGAGTTTATATTTGGTAGGCGGCGTGTAGAAGAAGGAGAGAAATATAGAGAGTCAGAGTTAAAGTTAGAAGCTTTTTTATTTATTTTATTTGAAAGGTAATTAATTTGTTAATAAAATTGGATCTTTTGATATTTTGTTTGTTATTATGAGAAGAAGAGAATTGAATTAAATAAAATAGAGAAAAAAATAGATTAGAATAAAGAAAAAGAAAAGAAAAGGAGGGAAGAAGATGGAGAAATAATAAAATAGGGATGCATGAAAATGGAAGGTCTTTTATGATATTTGTAAGTCTCTCTCTAACTTCTTTGGGTACGTTTCTGCTCCTTTTTTTCTTTTGCTTTATTAATGGCTCTGTTTCTTCTCTCTCTTTATTTATATTCACGTATGTATGTACACATATTTACGTGTTTCTCTTTCCGTTTCAAATTAGTTATCGTTTAACGTTGTTTCACACATATTAAAAAAATATTTAATTTTTCTATTTTATTCCTAAAAAATGTTTATTTAATTTTATTTCATTGGTCAAGATATTAAAACAAGAAAGACAAAATTGAAAATCTTATTAAACATATGCATTGAAAACATAAAACGATAAATGAAATAAGTTTTATGGTCTAAAACAACAAGTAATATAAAACGAATGGAGTATAAGTTATAACTTATATTTTTACTTGGGATTTTTTACAAAAAATTGTCATCTTTTATGAAAATAGCTACTTTTAAAATTCTTACGTGAAAATGAGGATTTGTTACTGTTAAAAAAAAACTAAAACTAAAGACTTCTCCCATAATCATTTTCTTTTTGTTCGAGTTTAACTAATCAAGGCCTAAAGGCATCTCCTATCCATTTTTTATTTTAAAAATAAAATAAATCTGTTTTCGAATTGGGTTTTCTCCATCTTATTTTATTTTCAACGAAAATCTTTATTTTTAATATATATTGGAAATGAAAGACTCTAAAAATGGAGTAAAATTGAAAACTTCCATTTTGAATTTAGAAATAGAATAGGATTGGAGAAGATTATTTTCCTCCAAAATATAGTTTAGAGGTGACTATAGAGTGAGATTGAAAATGATCTTAAGTTCATATGTAATAGTCAATTCCAACAAAAGATATTGACAAACTTAATTCTTGTATGGGTATAAGAACATAGCCTAACTAATTCGAACATAGCATATAAATAATTTTATTTCGTCTCAAAAATTGTGGATATTTCATGTCAAAAGTTGAGCATCTCACCTTGTATACGGCGGAGGACAGAAGTTAATGATGTAATCGACTTTGGTGGCACAAGTTTGTTGTCTACCAGCAAAAAGAAAAGACCTGAATCTGAATCAGATAAAACTTGTTTAGCAAAACCATGTCCAAATCGAGTTTGATGTCAACAGTGAAGAAGAACTTAAGAACTCGATGCAGTCATCGATAACTTCAACGTGGTGAGACTTTCATTCGTTTTGAGACTTTGACTTTATCAGATAAATAAAAGAGAGTAAAAAGAAGAGGAACAAAACAAAGACAATGAAATAGACACGTTAATGGCAATAATTTTAAGATTTTTTTTTGTTAATCGGGGTCTGGGACAAAACTCAACTAGTTCCTTAGAGGGACAGTACTGACGACTAGTTTGGTTTTGAGTTTTCTAATGAGACCTAAAACATGGTCCCATTTTCGTCTGGTTAAACAACATGAACTTAGTTCCCGAAAAAATCGAACTTATGATTGATGGGTTTACACCTTTCTCCAAATCAATTCCTAACACCAGTCAGTTTTCAGATTTCGCTACTAAAATTCTACATGTATAGGAATCACTGTAATCTATAAGCAAAATAGTGGCAATTATGATGATGGTTGGAAGTACTGTCATATCCTAAACCAAGCTCGTAAGAAATAATCAAATTAGTCAAAAAAGAAAAGCGTGAGAAAAGAAGATAGAGAGATCTTACAGAACGGCGAGAAATATGGTGAATAAGGGCGGAAGTGTCGCTGCTGTTGTCGGATATGTCAGTGAAGGAGGCTCATATGGGATTGAAGCGGCGGAGCCTAAAAGGAGTGATAAAGTGGTTTTAGGTTTTCTTTTACTAATCTTAAAATTATTTACGTATAAAGAAATTTAAATATTTATGATAAACCTAATTTTGAATTATCAAATTTGTAAAATCCATTTAAAATTTTATTTTTAAGAGAAAATTAAAAAATAGTTTTGGAATTATGAAATTTGTTTTAAAATAAATAAATTATTTGGACCATAAAAGTTAGAAGAGGTTATCCTAACTAATCATTATCAAAAAGAATATATTATATTAGATAAATATTTTTTAAATAATATGTGTCATAATACATTTAATTATGTTGTAAGGGTATTTTTGTTTCCTAGTAATTTGTATTAATGTCATAAATGTGTCACCAATCAAATAATATAAAAATATAATATAATATGTCAACTCACATTATAGCAAAAAGGCATGTGTTTGTGAGAATAGTAATTTAAAGCTATGACAAACACATGTTTTGTACTATAATTTTTTGTTAATAAGATGCAATAAACTTGAATATGGATACTAACACAACAACTTGAATATGGGTTGCCTGGGTAAAGATGAATCTGATTCCTCAATGTTCTTTTTGGGATGCAAGAGATACCTCCATAGGTTCTTGGATTTGGAAGAAGTTACTTAAGTTCTGACCATTAGCAATTACCTATATCAAGGTCAAAATACATAATGGAAACTAGGTTTATTTCAGGTCGGATAGTTGGACAAAGTTGGGCCATTTGATTGATGTTACAGATGATCATGGACCACAACATCTTGGTATAAGCCGTTATGTGACTGTTGCAGATGCTGGTCAAAATGGTGCTTGGTTATTGCGTCGCGGCCGTCTTTATCCTCAAGTCTTTGAGGTAGTGTCAAGACATTTGCCGCCTTCCTCAGATGCGGGAGACGATAACATGTTGTGGAGACACTCGGCAAATGAATTATGCAGCTCATTTTCTGCTCAAAATTTTTGGAACAGTTGCGAACTCGGCGTAACAGGCAGGACTGGAGTCGTGTCGTGTGGTTTTCTCAAGGGGTTCCTTGATTTGCTTTCATCACATGGCTTGCGGTCAAGGACTGTTTAGCTACAGGAGCAAGAACCAGCACATGGGGTACATCCCAACCATGTATATTATGTGGTGAACCAATTGAAACAAGAGATCACTTGTTCTTCGCTTATCCTTTTACCTTCACAGTTTAGATTGATATCGTCAGAGATTTATTGGGAGTAGAGACGGACACTGACTGGACTGAAACTCTACAACAACTAATCTACCGGATATATGACAAGCTCAGCTCCATCCTAATACGGTTAGTGTTCCAAACAATGATTTATTACATATGGAGAGAACGAAATGACTGTTTGCACAACTTCAACCATCATCCAACAATTCATATTACTCGACTCATCAAAAAATCTATCAGAAGCCATGTCGTATCTTTACGTTATCAACACAAACCCAAGCTCAGACTACTCCTTCAACGGTGGTTCCAGGCACGGGACGTTCCATACCGACTTGGAAACTAGCAGTTTTTTGAGCCACAATTTAACTCATCTTGAATAGAGCATCCTCTGTTTTTTTCTCATGTGATTTTCTTGTTTTTCAATTTCACCGTATGTAAATAAGCTACGTTCATTCATGGTTTCTCTTAAATAAATTTAACATTTCACCAAAAAAAAAAAAACAACAATGATACTAACACAAACAATTAAATGAAAAATGTATCCTTAAAAGAAATTTAAAGTTATTCCGACACATACACATGATTTTCTTTACTTTTCTTTTGTTGTTGATGTAATTTGACCCACAAAAATTCAAATCTTTAAAATATATGATATTCTTAGCCCTTATCTCTAGAGTTTTAGTTTCTAAAAACTCATTTGTAAACATTTTTAGGAGTAATCTTCCAAAATTATATAAAATTGAGTAGTTTTGTCGTCAAGTTCCTCATTTATATAGTGTTCAAATTTACCGTATTTGGTTTTTATATGCGGTGAATACTTCATACCTCAAATCTATAACTTTAAAACTTAGCAAATATGTAAGTATTTCCTGTGGAAGTTGGATGTAGAAGCCTTACCAAATGGTGCTCAAATAACTTAGATTGGTGTTTCAATAGAAACTTCATATCAGAGGCGTTGTTTAGTGAGAAGTCTTACTAAATAGTGCTGAAATACCTCAAAATGTTTGAAACTGAATGAGTTTTCCTAACTTTTTTGGGGTAATTCATAACAAAGTACTAATAAATCAAAAGTCCAGAAGAAGTTTCTAGGAAAACTGCTAAATTGTTATCTTTTACCTTAAATTCATTACCAACTCGGAGCGTCTTTACTTGTAGTGTTTCACTCTTTATGGTAAATAATAAACAATATAGTATATATATATAGTTTTATACGAATTCGTAAGTTGTAAGAAAAAATAACATATAAAATCATAGTCTTGAGAGAATTGCTTGAGAGAATAACTTAGGAATTTATCCTTCGGACTTTTCCAATTAGTGATTGTTTTGATACAGAAAAATTGTCAATTTCAACGTGAACAATTTTTACGGTGGTTTTTCAATTTCAACTTAGTAAATTTTAAAAAAATGTACATAAATTTTAAAATATGTGCCAAAATCCACTTTGACCAAAACTGTATTAGTCAAACTGATGACTCAAATGCCATGTGGCATATTTTGCTGAGTCAAATATCACGTAGATTTTTCAAAAAAAAAAATTATTTTAAAAATTTATGCAATATTTTGAGTCTAAAATTTTGTTGAGATTAAAATAAATAAACAGAAACACCATTATTAGTTGAACCATTTTATCAATTTTTATCATTTCTGTAGCTACATCTGACCTTTAAACAGTATATTTTTTAACAATAACAAATCTGATCTCTAAATTCAAAAATGGTAAGTTCAAAAATTGTAATTTTTTAAGAATATACATTCTAATGATGGTCGGAACGCTACGGTTGTTACGAATACAAAAATGATAAAAAAAATTGATTAAGTGGTTCAACTGACAATGGTGTTTCCGTTGTTCTATTTTAAGTGTCAAAAGTATTTTAGATCCAGAACCTAACATAAAACTTTAAAATAATTTTTTTTTTAGAAAAATCTACGTGGTATCTTACTCAGCAAAAAATAAGCTACGTGACATATGACTCAGCAGAAATATGTTACGTGACATCTGACTCATCGGTTTAACTAACACAATTTTGGTTAAAGTTGATTTTGGCACATATATTAAAGTTCATATAGACTTTTTCAAATTTTACTAAGTTGAAATTGAAAAACGGACTGCATCTTTGTTCGTTTGTAGAAAGGCACTGTGAAAATTGTTTACGCCTGTGTTTGATACATAATATTTTGAATAACAATATCATGAGTGAATTCGAACTAACAGATTCCATTAAAGTAGGTTAATTAGACAATGTTATAAACCTTCTTGAGAAAAAAAAAAATAGCGAATGGTGATAAGCCCCACTGAAACCCTAATTAGCGTAGCCCCAGTCTATTAATTTATTGCAATCAAACATATTCTCCATTATCACGTGATCTACAAGCTTAAAATCTTCATTACAATTGTGTCAGTTCAAAGATTTGTTTCAATCTGGAAAAGACGACCAAACTATGTGTTCGTCGGTTGTGGCTTTTGCTTCGTCAGACTAATTTTCATTACTAAATTCATTAGAAACTGTATACTATAAATAAAGGTTAAAATATGAGTCATGGTGGAACCCACTCCCAACTTTTAAAGTATGATTGATTTTGAAAATGTTTTAAAGTTGGTAGAAACTCTCTGATAAATACTTTGTTAGATTCAAGAATAAACTAAAAATTTTAAATAAAATTTCTAGGAAGATCACTTGCTACTTTTTTCTTCTTTTAATTTGTTAGAGCATGTATAGTGAGAGTCTTTCATTGAGTTTTTCACCAATAAAAAATAATAAATTAATAAATTAATATAATTTTGAGTAAAAAAGAGGAGAGTGTATTTGATTATAAAGGAAAAAAAATGTTTTTAAATATAAAATTAATATAATTTTGAGTAAAAAGAGTAGAGTCTCTTTGATTAGAGAAGAGAGTGTCTTTAGGAAGACACTTTAGACATTATTCGTTAAAATAAGAGGATGTCTTTAAATATAAAATTAATATAATTTTAAGTAAAAAGAGGAGAGTGTTTTTGTTAGAAAAGAGATAAAGATACTTGTAGATGATATCTTTAAATTTTAATAATTATTAAAGTTAAGACACTCTCCATTTATGTGCAATAGAGATGGTCTGAGAATCTTTCTATAAACTCATTTGACACATGTACTATCATAATTGAATTTTTATTTTCTTTACAATTTATATTTTAAATAAACAATTAAAATATATGAAAATTATTAAAATAATAAATTTAAGAGATTATAAGAGGTTTTCTCTAATGCACATGCTCTTATGAACTTTTAAAGTGAACCAATGTGGCTTTGGCCATTTAAAAATATCAATGAACAAACCAAAATAAGTGATTATGAGGATTAAGAGTTTTTTTATTTGATCAAAAGGATTGTGAATTTAAGTACTCAAAATGGTCGGGGGTTTTCTCAACTCATCAAATGGTTGGTTTTTTAAATGTTCTAATTTTTTAAAAACTGCTCTAACCAGCAATATTTCTGTTACATGAAGAACAAAAGAATAAAATAAATATAGGAAAATACTAAGTGCCCCTCTCTTTGTTTATTTGTAGTCATTTTAGTTTTTAGGGAACTCTTCTAAGAAGTAAAAGTCTATAGTTTTTCTTAGTCTGATACTTAGGTCATAAACTATATGATTAAAGAATCGAAGAATATTATTGAGTAGAAGGCCCTTTAACAAAAAATAAAAATTATAATTGAATACACAACTGTTTATAATACACACAATGAAGCAAGTAGAAAGGAAATATATATATATATATATATATGAACATAATTAATATTTATTTTTATTTGATTTTCATGTTTTTACAAAATTTAATTTTACTTAACCTACCATTTGTATTAGGAAAACTCTCATAAAAAACTTCTAAGGTGGCAATCACTTGTACTTTAAACTTCTAAAATGAAATTTTTGCTAATTTAAATCCTTAAAGTGATATTTCGGTTCAAACTAATTGTTAGATTATGGAAAAGTCAACTTTGTTGGTGAAAAAATTAACTTCGTTAACAAAGCATTTAACATGTATATATATGCTAGATCACAACTAAAACGATATAGAGTTAACTTTTTTGTGATATGAAGTATCGATGCGAATCGGAATATTATTTTAAGGGTTTGAACTAACAAAATTTTCATCTTAAACAGTTAAAATTTCGGAATATCACTTTAAGGGTTTGAACTAACAAAATTTTCATCTTAAACAGTTAAAATGGAAATTGGAAGTTTAAAGTAAAAGTGTTTACCACTTTGGAAAGTTTTTATGGAATTTTTCTATTTGCATTATGCAGTATTTTTTATTATTAATTGAAATTTTTACTAAATATAAACAATTAAACTTCTCGTATTACTCTAAAAGAGAAAAGTAAAATCATTAAACTTCTTCAAATAAATAAGTAAAAGAAAATTGTAGTGACCAAATCACCAATCACTCAATTCCATTGATCATCGCAAATTTGCAAATCATATAATCTTTTCTCGACAATCCACCGTGCAGTAAAAGGTAAGAAAACAAACAAAAAACACGTTTCTCATATTCAAATCCCTGCTCTTGATTCAGAGAACACAAAAACCAAACTATATGTTCTTCAGTTCACCGGAAAAACATATAATTTACATCGGATAATATGTGTTTCAGATCAGACATCAAAGAACTTGGTCGTGGCTTTTGCTTCCTCAGAGACTACTCTCTTCTCATAACTAACTTAGAAGCCATAACCTGAAAATCAAAAGAGAAATTAACAAAACAGATCCAGAATTCGCCGATGATTCAGAGGAGAGATTCCAGAAAAAAGAACTAAGACAAACCTGAATTGTCCATAGGGTTACCAGCAGGAGCTGCTGATTCAGGCTCCTTGATCTCCACAACAACACAATCAGACATCAAGAATGTCTTAGCCACAGATGAAGCATGCTCTAAGCAACATCTCACAACCTAAACAAAAAAAATCGGTTAGCACCCGAAAGAGAAGAATTAAATCTGTAAAATAGTAAGGAACTTTGCTCACTTTGGTTGGATCAATGATTCCTGCAGCCATTAGATCTTCGTATTTGCCAGTTGCAGCGTTGTAACCATGTTTTGGGTTGTCGCTAGAGAGAACCTGTCAATCGAAAAAAAAAAAGCCTTCCACTTAGTTTACATATCAAAAGACTAAAACTTGCAATCTGTATCAGGAGATTGTTTACCTTTTCGCTGACGACACTGCCATTGACACCAGCGTTCTTGGCGATTAACTTCAACGGGTAGCTCAATGCTTTCTTAACAATGTCAGCTCCAACCTGGAGAGATTAAGAAGATTTGTACAAAGGCGTTATAAACCGCAAACTCATCATTTATGGATTTTTCCTGCTGAGCAACTATTCTGGACTAACCTTTTCTTCATCGTTTGCTAGAGTCTCTTTAATGGCATCCACTTTCGATGCAAGTCTAAGCAAAGTGCATCCTCCTCCAACAACAATACCTTCTTCCACAGCCGCCTGAAATATAGTTTGAAGGTTTAACATACATGTAGAAACATTTTAAGACTCTTTGCTAAGAGATGATGTTGTTACCTTTGTAGCATTAAGAGCATCTTCAACTCTCAATTTCTTCTCCTTAAGCTCTGTTTCAGTTTGTGCTCCAACCTAAAGAACACAAAACGTTTACATAATTCTTACTGTCTATAACTAGGCTTTTTTGCATCAAATGATTTGTTTCTTATTATCTCACCTGAATTACAGCAACACCGCCAGATAATTTGGCTATTCTCTCATTAAGCTTTTCCTTCTCATAATCTTGTTCAGCAGCCTACACAAACCAAAAGACTTAATAACCACAAAATAAAACCATCTTTTTGGGAAATTTCGTTGGTTTTTGGAATGTTACCTCGATAAGATTCTTGATCTGTTCAACTCTCTTCCTCACAACTTCTTCAGTACTTCCATCACCAACAATGGTAGTAGTGTCTTTCGTAAGAACCACTTTACCAGCATTACCCAAGACTTCTGGTCCAACTTTCTCCAACTGAAGTCCAACTTCTTCTCTAATTACAGTAGCTACAAAGAGAAATAAACAAACGCCACAAATTTTAGAAATAAACACGCTTTTTTGCATAAAGAAACAGTAATAAGAGAACATTTAGTATATTTGGTCTCACCTCCTGTAAGAGCAGCAATGTCATCAAGGTATTGACTCTTCCTCTCTCCAAATCCAGGAGCTTTCAAAGCAGCAACTTTTATAGTACCACGAAGCTTATTAACAACAAGAGTGGCCAATGGCTCTTGCTCAATATCTTCAGCAATGATCAAAAGCGGGTATCCACCTTTAATCGCATCTTCCAGAATGTTGATAATGTCTCTAGCATTTGTTATTTTCTTGTCAACAAGAAACAACTGCAAAAACAAGAAGAGACGTATCGTTTAAGAATCCAGCAGATTCTGATCAGTTATTAGGATTTAAGTAATAAACATTAAACACTATAATACCTTGCAGTTTTCGTATTCTGCACACATTTTCTCACTGTCAGTGACAAAATAAGGAGAGATATAGCCACGATCAAATTGCATTCCTTCAACAACGTAAAGGCTATTCTCGGCGCTTTTTCCTTCCTCGAGAGTGACAACACCTTTACGGCCAACTTTTGCCATTGCTTCCGCAATCATATTTCCTACTTCGTAATTGTTTCCTGCACTAACTGCTGCAACATCTGCAAGTTCACTGTCTTCGACCTGCAATCCAGAACAGAGCTATGATCAAGAATCCTCTTAAGCACATGAATAGAGCTACGATTAAGAATCTGATGATGTCAAAATACCTCTTTTGACATTTTCTTCAACTCGGCAACAAGAGCCTTGGTGGTTTTCTCGATTCCTCTGGTAATCAAAACCGGATTTGCACCAGCAGCCACTACCTGGATAATTCAATTTACATATATCAACAACAAAACATTGATTTGTTTCTTTAATTCACACAGAAAGACAATATATTACAAACCTTTACACCTTCAGCAATGAGACCTTGCGCAAGAACAACAGAAGTCGTTGTTCCATCACCGGCTAAGTCATTAGTCTTGGAAGCAGCTTGTCTAACTAACTTAGCACCAATGTTCTCAACTGGATCCTCAAGCTCAACCTAACAAAAATGCAACAGCTTTTCTAATCTACAGGTCGATTTCAAACTAGAATATACACTAGACACAATAAGAGACAACACAATTACCTCTCTAGCGACTGTTACACCATCATTTACGATTCTAGGGGAACCGTATTTGCTCTCTAGAACAACATTTCTGCCTTTAGGACCTAGAGTAACTCCAACTAAATCCGCAAGTTTATTCACACCAGCCTACACAATGAAATGATATGTTATTCAATAAGGAACTAGAAGGCACAAAATTGTCAATCAGTCATTGGACTCACTTGAAGCTTCTTAATCGCAGTCCCATCCTTGTTGAAATGTAATTGCTTAGCCGCATAGATTTTGGGAAATCTTGCTTTTCTCTGAGCAAAACTTTGACTTTTTCCAAAAGAGCTTGCTGAGATCGAAACAAAAGATGATAATCGATTCGAAGGAGGAGCTAAGGATGAGCCCATTGAAGGCGTTGCGCTAAAGGTTGAAGCCATAGTTTAACTCTCTGCAAAAATAAAAACAAAAACACATCAAAATCTTACTTTTTTTTTTACTTCATTGATCTAAGAAACCCCTAAAGACCCAAATCAAATCAGAACACTATTGATTGAAACTTTGTAATCATCGAAGAGCAAATTAAAAGGGTATCTGAAAGCAAACAACTTTTCAGCTACACTCGAAAGACCGAAAATCGAAAATCAAAAGATGATTAAAACTTAACACTTACTGAGAAGCGATTCGAGAGAGAGGGTGGATCAAGGGTTTTAGCAAAGGAAGGGTTTTCTCGTGAAGAAATCGATTAATGAGACTGGAAAGTTATGATTTTTTATACATTTATTCGATCACAAGTGTATTTGGTGCACAATGCAAACGGTCAAGTGTGGTCCGAGGATCGCTTCTCGGGTTAAATCTGAGCCGTTGGATAAGTAATTTGGAAGTATCTAGAAGTCTTAAACCCTAAACCTACCAACTCTACTCTACACGTGCGAGCTTCTTGGAATAATCATCTCATCCAATACGACTTCGTTTTACATCATTGATTTTATTTGTGTTATGCTGATAAGTTATAATAATTTTATTATATAAACTTTAGTTGCACTCATATCCGTGTCAAAAGTATAATTAACAAGATCATGATATGTATCAAATAAAATTTCAGATCTTGATACGTATCAAATTCATATCTTAATGGAAAAAAAATCAATAATTTGTTAATTTATCTAATTAATAATTAAATTAAGAAAAAAGTAAATCCAACTCCAAATAAAAAAAATATATATATTTAGAAATAAAAAAAAAAAATTTATTTTAGAAAACAAAGTAAAAGTTCCTTTTATTATCAGTAAAATAAATAGCCAATTGTTTTTAATATAAAACAAACTTCACCCGTTTCTCTTCTACCACAACTTTTACAAAAAAAAACACTAACGCACAATGTTTTTTTACCAAAGTTTTTTCTTTATTATACCTATCACTAAAAGTTATTTGACTTTAGATCAATTAGATCGCAAGCGTGTTTATCGTAATATTCATGCTATAGTACGATTTCTTTGAAAGTGAAAATTCTGAAACTTCAAAAAAGATAATGAACTCATAGGAATGAATTTAGTACTACTTGATGAGAAGGTTAGTCTTTTTTCTTGCTTACCATGCATCATTCTTTAAAAAGTTTATTATAATTAATAATTTTTCATTATATGTCTAACTACAATTTCTATTCTTCTACACAAGACAATACAATCCAAGGAAGTATGCATCATTTTCTTCTCATTTTCTTCTCAAAAAATTTGGAGAACAATTATGTGATGGAAATATTATTGAAATTAGCAATTTTATTGTGCAAGATTGCAATAAAAACTATAATGTTTCAGATCACAAGTTCTTGATGAAATTTACAGAGACAACAAAAATTACTATTGCTCGACAACAAATCTGTCAAATACCCAAAAAAATTTATGTTTTCACAATTACGATGATTTAGTTAAATCTATAGATATGACAATTGATTTATATAGAAAGTTGATAATTATTTGTTTTCCAATACAATTAACTATATGTGTGCTTTAAAATATGTTTAACATTATTTCATCATGCAGATGCAATCGGATATATTAAACATATAGAAAAATATATGTCTGTGCTAATGCTACACATGCGCTAAGAAGAGTTACCCTCACTTTATTGCTAAAAAGGTAACGTAGATGCATCCACTAATATTATTTTATACAGTGATATTTTTAACGATTCTTTAAAGTTGGATCATCTATTAATATTGGTTTTTTTCCTCGGTAGTTTTACATTGTTAATTGTGGATTTGAAATACCTGCAACACCGTGGGCAGAACAAGCAGAACTGTTTGAAGACAAATATCGTGTGGTGGAAAATAATAACATTGTTCTCATCATGACAAGTGTTTTGGTTAAGATCTATCAAGTTGCAGTTTATTTTTCGGCATCCTCTGGCTCTAAATTCTATTTCAATCAAGATTTTGACTCTGATGTTGCATTTCGTCAAAAGTATTTACTCTAATTTTTCAACTCCTTATTCACTAATTAAATTTAAATTATTCAATTCACTAACTTTTCCTAATTGAATTATATTAGTTTGAAGTTCGATGGTGACTGCTTAGTTAATTTTAGTGGCATGGTTGAACATGATAAACGTCTTGAAGAACAACACTCAATTAATGATATTTGAGATTTTGTATCATCTAATGATCATCAGGTAATACTACTCTTCTTTTGTATTATAATTTTGGGATATATATTATTTAAATATCCAATATGTACATATTACTCAGATATTTACAATTATTTAATAATTAAAAGAAAGAAAGTTTGTTTGCAAAGCAACCATTACCGTAATTATGTTACGTAATGATTGGAATTACATATTGTGTTTAAGTTGCTCCAAAAAAATTGCAAAAATCTAGGTCTTCACTTATATCCATAAACAAAAAATGTGGTAAATCACCAGCTATTGGAGTCCTGAAGTATATTATTCATTATTTTTTACCCCTAATGTCTATTACTTTTACATAATTTATATGGATAGTAAGTCATTTACTATTTTCCCAGATATAGAATCAAAGTCATAATGATGATAGACATGACTCTGTAAACTTTGTTATATTTGATAAAGATGCTACATATATCACTAGAATAACTGCTGAAAGAGTAAAATATATATATATATATACATATACATATTATATATATATATATTATTTTATATTTCTATTAATAGCTAAACATTGTTCACACAGATAAAAGGCAACTCAGGCGAACAAGAGTTGGAAGGCATTTCCACATGTGTGCAATCAATTAGAGGAAGTACTTATCTATTCGAGATTCAAGTTAAAGAATATAATTTTGATGCATCCTATCAGAATTTTATAGTTTCAACGATTCTCGACCAATTGAAGGTAAATATTATATATATGATTGGTCGCTTCAATATATTATTTAACTAAACATATAAATAATTTATCTTTTATGTTTTAGACAAGTTCAAAAGAGCTCAATAGTAATAACAAACGGGAAGCAAACTTAGAAGACATCAATGATGACACTAAACAGGAAGACTCCAAAGTACGTCACGAATGTGAAAAATCAAACAATGATCAACGAAAAAAACCAAAAATTAAGAGTTGATTTTGATATTTAATTTCTAGAATATATAATAGAAACATGGTTTTATTTCCAAAATAGAAATAGATTTTTTTTAACATACTATTATTTTACGTTCATGAATTCTTGATAATTGATTATTTTAATAGCATATATTTTACTAAAAATTATAATTACATACTCTGTTTTAATGTTGTCGTATCTTATTACTAATTGTGATACAATCAGATCATAGAAAATTAAATATGATGTGTATTTATTATAAGTATGTATATAGTCAAAAAGGTTTAATTCTTTGTCTAATTGAAAAATAGCGGTTAAGACCCGTGCATATATCATAACTTGCATAAACGAACCTGAGACAATACCTTAAAATAATAGACTCTTATATATGCTAATATTAAATATAAAACTTTATAAAATAACATATTAATCACTTATATATAATCTTATTATAATAGAAAAGAAAAATACATAAGATACTTAACAAAACTTAAACAAAAACCAAAAAGGATAGGACCCTTGATAAAAAAAAAAAGAGAGGATTAACATGTATACTTTAAAATTTTATATTTTAAAAAAATTATTTGTTAATTGTAGTCTCAATGATCTAATTTTAAAATATTCACTGATATTTAGAAAATTGGAATATAACATCTATTAAACTCATTTCTAATTAATTAATGCCTTTTCTTTTATTATAAAAATAAAAATATAAAACACAGCTGCATTAACTCAATCCTAATTTATCAGTGTATTTCCTTTTCTTAAATAGAAAACATAACTACACATTATTAACACAATCGAATAAAGGAATATCCTAATAAAATACATAAAATATCAAAGTTAATATACCTTATGCAATCAAAAAAATGAAATATATTAAATTCTATATATATTGAAAGCACAGAAAGCCCAAAAGTAAGAAACACAATAGTGACATTCAAACATGAATAGCTCAGCAGAAAACAAAACGGATGCGAAAGTTGAGAAATCCAGTAACAAAAGACAACAAGGATTATGAATGATGATCAGATTAGTATGATCGAGAAAGCGCTAATAGATGAATCTAATATGTGCTTAAATTCAGCTTCACTACAAACATGTGTCCATAAACTAAATCAAGTTGTAAGCTTAGAACAAAATATTTCTTTCAAGTACAATGTATAACTATTTCCAAAATTAAATTGCCTAATTTTTAAAATTAAATATATGGTTCTCAAATTACAAGCACACAATGGTAAGAATATTTCTACTGTTAGTTACATAAAATATAAATCATTTATTCATCTAACAAAATTAATTTGCAGGCTTTACAACAAAAGAGCAAATGTCCGTTAGATAAGCATGCAACCAAACCCATCAACCTTAAGAGCGGAAAATACCTTGGTAAATAATCATACAGAAAATAAGTCTGAAGATTGCCAAAATATTGATATGAACCAATATAAACATGGTAGAGACAAAAGATGATCATGGTAAATACTACAGTGAGAATTATTAAATGGTTTATTTTTATGCTATTTAACTACTTATATTAAATATTTAATCGAAACATCTATACAAATATCAAGGAATCAACATGAAGTAGTTAGTCAAAAGGTACATAAAGTTTTAATACATTTTTTTTACACGTAAAGTTTTATTTTATAAATTAGCTTCTAACAATTATAGCATACTATTTTCTCATACAAAAATCTTTTAATATGTGATATTCTTTTAACAGTTAAACGTATAAAGACAAAAAAAAAAGTCAACGAGTTAGTGACATGTACTTTCTGTGAAGTTTTGGTTTGGAAATCTGAAAGTTTGAAACAAAATGGCAAAATATTAAAATTTTCTATTTGCTGTCAACACAGACGAGTCGTACTGCCACCAATTCGAAAACCCCCTACCTTTATAGATAGCTTGTTATCGCGATCAGCATCGTTTCGTCAAAATATACGAGCTTACAATTCAATGCTTGCATGTACATCAATGAGCGGAAAAATTGACCATAATATTAACTCATGAAATGACCCTTACGCTTTTCGTATTCATGGACAGAATTGCCACAAAATTGAATCTCTACTACCAGCAGAAGAGGATATACCGTGTTTTGCGCACCTATTGGTAATATACGCTATCTACTCTTATTCACCCGGCAAAACACCAATTACGAGATTTGGAGTGCCATAAACAACATCCTCCACCATAGCTACCACTCCGCTGCTAAGACAATTAAGAAATTAATAGAGTCACTATAGTCAACCGCGTATCTGATTTCTAAGCACAAAATCCACTCAAGACATAGGTAATTTTTCAACTTTGGTTCGCGCGATAAAAATTCACTAAATCAACTAGTCTCCTTCGCCAAAAGGTCTTCACTTTAAGTTTAACAAAGTCTCTACAACTGGACTTCACTACAACTCAATGTGAGCCTTCCAACGGATGCCCCACTTTCTCTCTAGGGTAATTTCACTGAATTCAAATTTGATTGTCTATTTTACTTTAGAATAGACTTTGTAAAACTCTGCCCTCCTTATCACATTTAAATTAACGAGCATCAATTAATAAAAAAAAATTATGGTATGTAAAAACTTTAAAAGAAAGATGGACTAAAAAATGAAATCTATAATATTTATATGTTATGGGATTGCGAAGTATCAATAACTAAAAATTTAAAATTAAATTATTAACCACATGTTTTCATGAGTACAAAAGATGTTGCTATATATTTTCATTTTTTTTATAATCATTGTAAAATTATAAATATAAAATAAAATCATAAATATGTATAATACAAAAATATAATATCAGTTATGTGAGAAAATTCATTACAAACAGTGTACTTTTAAAAATCTATATATATATATATATGTTTAAATAATATATATAATTATATGAAAATAAAGAATTGTTTAAAAAAACGCATTCATCACATGGGTTGATAAGTAATTAATAAATGAGGCTTAATTATCCGATCAAACAAACGCCATAGGCCCATAGTTATAATATTCGATCAATAGACATACGGCCCAGAAACTCGTTTTTTCGTAGGATGGGAAATATAAGGCAATAAATCATGGTTTAATTTCTTTTTGTAACAAAATTTTTATTTCCTCCATTTTCAAAAAATATATGTTAAAATTTAATTTTCTTTTTTGATGAACGGGTTAATTATATTAAATCAAAAAAATGTTTACAAACGAAAGAATAGGATACATGAAGAGGAAGAGAAGAGTAACTGCCTCATTAAAACCTTGCCGCGGAAAACCCAAATGGGACAAAACCGGGCGAAGGAAAAAGAGTACAGCTGCTAATTTGAGTGACTAGTAATAATAGTGGGGGAAGACTGAAGTCCAAACCAAACTTGTAGGAGATAAGGGTCCCGCGGTGGAGTGGAGTGCGAGAGAGCAAGGAGCTTGGCCTTGACGGTGGTATTGATTTCTTTGAGAAGCTGTGAAGGAGGTCTCGAAGTCATAGAATGGATACGCGCGTTTCTCTTCCGCCAGAGTAAGTATGCGGAAGCTTGGAAGAGAAGGTGGTAGATGAGCTTCAAGGAGGAATCTGTGGTCGAGATTGGGAGCCACTGCAAAAGAGAATGGAAATCTAGATCAGGAGGAGAAGCATGCAGAGCAGAAATAAGGAGAAAATGGGAGTAAGGGCAAAAGAAGAAAAGATGCTCCCTGGACTCTGGGGCTGAGTTGCAAAGGACGCAGGTCGAGGAGGCCTGAGGAGAGAATCGACGGATCTTGTCTCTAGTCGGGAGTCTGTCGCGGGGTATGACCCAGCCGGTGAAAGCGTCCTTGGAGATATATCCTGAGAACCAGATTGACTTGGGCCATTGGAACCCCTGGAGGGTGAGGGTAGAGAGCTGTGAAAGTCTTGGAGGAGGAGAATCTGGCTGGGGCTGTGCGAAACCTAGCCTCGTCTAGACCAGCGGTCCAAGCGAAAAAGTCTCTGATCGAAGGGTGGAGGATAGAGTCTGCCACGGATTCCTCCTTGAAATTTAATTTGATTTGCCAACATGTCTTTGAAAACATTTTTTAGCAATACTCTAGCCTCTCTATAAACTTGACCTTGTCGACACAAATAGTCTTTCTCCGGAGCACAATGAGCATCCTCCGAACAAATACACAGTCCTTCCAATGTACACCCTTCTTTCAAAATCGTCACGTTCCCTTTACTTTTGCATTGTGAACTAGGAGCAAGAGGACGGCCACAAGCAGCAACGACATTGACGAGCTTTAGCATATTAATGGCAGCTTTGATTTCCTTATTAATAACTTTACATACATATTTCAGATCCCAACGATTCGGACAAGAGTGCAACAACCTTGGGATGGTGTTGGCGGAGTAGGCAGCTCCTTGTCTACAAAGTTTGAACAACCCCTCAGAACTTCGATAACCTACTGAATCATAACATCTTTTTTCTTTGAATTTGAGATGACGCAAACAACATTAGGACTCTAGCACATAAGGTCGCGTTTACCCTATATTGAATGGAAAACAAATGCCTCAAGTAGGGCTCATTGTCTAGTTTTTTTTTTTATATTATTGTTGTGTTATAGTTCATTGCTAAGATATTAAATTTGTCAGAATCATTTCATGAGTTCCGTTTCTTCTTCTTCTTCTTTTCTCTTAACTACACTAGATTAGTAAAAGAATTATCCAAAAAATGACTCTTTTTAGAGGCACATCACAGATGTGGCTCAATACTGTATTGGGCTTTTTCATGAAAGCAGACCCATTATGCTCAATGTATGTATTGGGCGTATTGAGTTAATCCACATAAATTATCAACAATACTATTA
The DNA here is from genome assembly GCA_028015245.1 of Cardamine occulta. Taxonomy (NCBI): domain Eukaryota; kingdom Viridiplantae; phylum Streptophyta; class Magnoliopsida; order Brassicales; family Brassicaceae; genus Cardamine; species Cardamine occulta. The sequence continues at coordinate 13,087,054 of CM051393.1, read as the reverse complement.
AAATGACAAATATGGTCTTCAGATTACTAGTACAATATCGTGCACTTGTTCTAATAAATTTAAAGGTAGAAAGGTAAAAGGATACTGACTAATGATTAATTCATGTGCAATCATGCACCGAAAACTAACTTAACTTGGAAAATATAAAGGGAAAATAATACAAACACAGCAAAGATATCTGCTATATATTAAGAGATCATAAACTCTATCAATGAAATGAAGAAATTAATCTATTTTGTGGTTTTTACGTTTATGGAATTATCTAGTCAATGACGGTTACGCTGTTTTTGGGTCAACTGCCAGTCTGCCACATATTTAAGAAAGGAAAACAATCCAAATATATTATTTGTTTTCAAATATTTTCTTTATTTAAAAGGTTCTATTATATATATATATATATATTCATATTGATCTACTGCCATAAAAAGCAAAATATGATCGTAATCTTACTTCTGTATATAATGTAGCGTATGTAAAAGAGAGAAGAAAAAAAGAGAAATTAACAAGCAAAATAAATAAAAAATAATGAAAGGACAAATCTTTTGTCAGTTTCTAATCGTAATGATGTTGTTTTCGTCCTCTCAAATTCAAGGAGAGAGATGTGATGATTCAGGTGTTGAAGTTCTGATGGCTTGTGCATACTCTATCGATAAGGAGCTGCCAGCTCCGCCAAAACCATCCGAAGGTTGTTGCACTCTTGTCCGAATCATTGGAATGAAATGCGTGTGTGAAGTCATTACTAAGGGAATGGAAGCTGCCATTGATATGCAAAAGCTCGTCAATGTCGCCGCAGCTTGTGGCCGTCCCCTTGCTCCTGGTTCACAATGCGGAAGTAAGTCCCAACCTACATCTTCTACTCACACATTACAATTACAAACAACAATCTAATGCTGTTTGTAATATTATATATAGTATTATGTAGTAATAGTCTTCTGTAAAACAAAGATAACAACATTTAAGAACTAATAACTTACACAAGCTTCGAGCGTGTGATTTTTACGCTCTCAAAGTTTTTTTTCTCTCAATTCGAGTTTCGAGGCAAACCAATCAACGAAGCTTCCGGTGGCCGAAACGCGGTAGCTCCAACAGCACCGGTTTCGACCACCTCTTTTTTCTTTCTTTCTTCCTTGGCGCGCAACTCGGCTGGCCGAACTTGGCTTGAACAGATGGGTAGTCGGCATGGGTTTGGTGAAGATGCATAGGCTAAGGGTGGATCTCCGGCGGCGTAGCTCTCTAGATCTGGATCTGGTAAGGATAGGATCTAGAGCTGTGTCCTTAGGCGACAATCCTGGAGGTTATCCCTTGGCTTCCGGTGCTTGGCTAGTGGTTGTTCTTCCAGCTTCGAGGCGGAGGAGTCGTCGGGCACAGTGAAGAGGTGATGTGGGAAGGAGACTACGGAGGCGAAACCATTGGACGTCTCTCCTTAGGTTCCAACTTGCTTGAGGAAGACGGCAGATCTACGGTAAGGTTTTCGACGGTGGTCAAACCCGGTCAAGGTGAGGTGTGGTACGGCTTCTTTTCCTCGCACTTGATATGGCTGGGTTCGGCTTTATTTTCTCCGTCTCCTGTTTTGCCGCTCTGGTTTCGGCGAACTCCTCACCTCGAAGTCTCGGCGGTTTATCTAAAGGCATGGTATCTTCTCCCTCTTTGGGTGGATGCCTTGGTGGTTCAGTTACTGGTCGATACCGGAGGTATCGTCTCGGATCGGCGCTTGGGTTCTCGGACCGGAGATAGAGCTCGCCGGCGGCAGCTTCTTCTCACACTATCTCATAATCTAGAGTTTTCACTCTCTGGGTCTTGGCCTTTTTTGTAGCCCATTTCGTTTATATTTTGATTGGTCCGAGCCCATTTGGGATGTTGGACCTTGCCTCATAAATGTAACCAAGGAAAACAAAAAAATTAATAAATTTGAAAACTCTTTAAAAACAAAAAAAAAAGTCTTCCATGGTAAAAATTAGAATATTATAATATAAAACCATTGGATGACCTAGAATTTTTCTAGTACAAGTATATTTAAATGCAAAATTATGCTAAAATTTTAATGCTATATTTATAAACGATAAGAATTATTTAATCAATCGCTATCTTGTGTTGTTGTGTTGTTCATATTTGTTGTTATATTATACCTTTGATTTGCTTGTGTGTTTTTTTTTCGCAGGTTACCTAGTTCCCGGTGGTATGAAGAGGCACCATGAATAAGTTATCGATGGTTTAATTTTAAATAGGATTGTAAGGGTGATAATGCGGAAATAAGTGTATAAAATGCACTAGTAATTTGAAGCCCCCCTATTTTCTATCTTATTGTTGGTACTTGTTATGGCAGATATTCAAATCCAGTAATGCTAAATTCCAAAAACACATATTGGCAATTACAAATCAAACAAAATTTTAAAATATAATTATGTTGAAAATGAAAAAAAAAATTTGATATAAAATTTTAAGGTATATCAAATTCTTTTTTTTTCGAATTTACGTTTTGGGTTAAAGGTCCGATGATCTCGCCATATGGCATATGTTCAGAGATGACGTGATGACAATTTTTTTATCAAAGTTGGCAAGCCTACTTCACGTTAGACCATGTATAATGGGGACTTAGAGACTTCTTTCATTTGATTTAGACAAAAAAAACTATTTTCACTATAATTTTTTATTAGCTTCCAATAAATTTTTGTTTGTAATTTTAAGCATTTTTTTAGATATTTTTAATGAAATGGATTTTAAAAACATATTTTTAGTTTAAACATTTTAAACATTATTTAACTTTTAATTATTTGAATCTAATTTTAATCGCTAATTATATAGTATGTAATCACAAAAAACATAAAAGAAAATAAAAATGGTAGGGTAATATGTTAAAACTTATTAAACACAACTATTGTAAATTGTAAAAATTGAATGAGTATTGAATAGGTGAAAGAAAGAGAAGATGATATGGAGTATTAAAAATTAAAAAGTATGGTATTGAATATCAAAATCATTATACATGGTTTTATAGGAACCTATATATGCATCTGTCAGATTCGATGAACTAAGAGCATCCACATTGCAAGTTTCTCAATGAATCTTTTACATAATATAAAACAATAAATAATATTATAAAATTACAGGTCTCTCAAAAAAGGTGAGAATTCCATAGATGAGTTTCTCAAATAGATTCATCTATGGAGTTTTTAACTTTTTAAAAGATTTCTAATTTTTTAATATTATTTACTATTTAATTTTTTTTGATATATTTGGTGAGAGATTACTAATATAGATGCTCTAAGATAGTGATGATTTTCGTATGAGTACTTTTGACGAGTATGGCCTGACGTACAGTGAATGCATCCATTATAGTTCTAAGCGTTTAGCTGTTTTTTTTAGTGTCAAGCGGGAGGAGGCTCGTTCAAAATGCCAATTGATTTGTATTATAATCGTTTTGTGGTATTTTATGATTTGTATCCGTAACTATTAACCCCTATTATAATATAATGGTATTTAATTCACCAGCATCGTGAAGCTATTGGCGTCCATTACAAATATTTTACCCCTAGTTGATGTGGAGTATTATGCAATACAATAAAACTTCTATATTAATAATGTTAAGATCATGATATTTTATTAATTTATAATAATATTTATCTGTAAATTAATAAATATTATTTTATACTATAAAATAATATTTATTAATTTATAGATATTTTTTTGTCAAAATTAAAAATAAATAAATTAAAAAATTTTGATCTAAATAAAATTAATGTATTGGATATTATAAATTTTAATAGTTTTGGATTTGAAAATTTAAAATTGAAAAGAAAATTAAATTATTTTGATAGTAAATAACAAAGATTATAGATAAATTCACTTATATAAATAATTAACATAAATATTAAATTTATGATTAGTAACCTTAATTGTTATATTTAAACAGTTTATACAACTATTGAAATAAAAATTATGCATATTTATAATTTAAAAATTTATAGAAAAGTTTGTTTTATTTTATGAAATTTTACTTACATTATAATAATAAGATAGTTTAAAATACAACATAATATTTTTTATATAAAAAAAGTTATTTATGAGATCTAACATAAATTTATAAAAACAAAATTATATTGTCTTTATATATATATATATATGAAAATTTACATGATTATTAATTTATGTTATTAATGGGACCATATATTTACATAGAGATTATAAAAAAAATTATTATCTTATTATCTTATCGAATTTTGTTCATTTTTACACTAGCCCGACTTGGAACCAGCAAAATTTATTAATTTATACTATTTATTAATTTATAGAGGTTCTACTGTCCAGTAAAAGTCCTCTATTGCATAATTTGATTAACACAATGTAGTATTGTTGCATATAAAGTTACTAATCCATAGAAAATATCAACAATACTATTAAAACAATAAAGATGGTCTTTAGATTTCTAGTACAATTTCTTACACTTGTTCTTACAAATTTAAAGGTAGAAAAGTAAAAGGATACTGACTAATGATTAATTCATGTGCAATCATGCACCGAAAACTAAGTTAACTTGGAAAATAAAAATGGGAAAACACAAACACAGCAAAGATATCTGCTATATATTAAGAGATCATAACTCTACTAATTTCATTCTATTTTGTGGTTTTTACCTTTAGGTCATAAAACGTTTATGGAGTTATCAGGTCAATGAGGGTTACGCTGTTTTTGGGTCAACTGCCAGTCTGCCACATATAATATTTGTTTTCTTTATAAATAGAATAACCTATCAAATTTTCAAATATAATATTTGTTTTCTTTATAAATAGAATAACCTATCAAATTTTCAAATATAATATTTGTTTTCTTTATAAATAGAATAACCTATCAAATTTTCAAATAATTTCTTTATTTAAAAGGTTCTATTTATTTTTATATATTCATATTGGTCTATTGCCATAAAAGGAAAATGTGATTGTAATCTCATTTCTGTATATAATATAGCATATGTAAAAGAGAGGAGAAGAAAAGAGAAAGAAGCAAAAAAATAAAATGAAAGAACAAATCTTTTGTCAGTTTCTAATCGTACTGATATTGTTGTCGTCCTCTCAAATTCAAGGAGAGGGATGTAATGATTCAGGTATCGAAGTTCTGATTGGTTGTCCAGACTCTCTCTATAAGGAGCTGCCAACTCCGCCAAGACCATCTGAAGGTTGTTGCACTCTTGTCCGAATCATTGGAATGAAATGCGTGTGCAAAGTCATTAATAAAGAAATTGAAGCTGCCATTGATATGCAAAAGCTCGTCAAAGTCGCTGCTGATTGTGGTCGTACCCTTGCTCCTGGTTCACAATGCGGAAGTAAGTCCCAACCCACATTCTTCTACTCACACGTTACAATTACAAACAACAATATAATGCGATTTGTAATTTTATATGTAGTATTATGTAGTAATAGTCTTCTGTAAAACAAAATAACAACATTTAAGAACTAATAACTTACACAAGCTTCGCGTCCAAGTTTTTTTTCGCTCAACTCGAGTTTTGAGACAAACCAATCGACGAAACTTCCGGTAGCCGAAACGCGGTGGCTCCGACAGCACCGGTTTCGACCATGCACCTCCTTTTTCTTTCTTTCTTACTCGGCGCACAACTCGGCGGGCCAAAATTGGCATGAACAGATGGGTAGTCGCCGTGCGTTTGGTGAAGATGCATAGGCTAAGGGTGGATCTTCGGCGGGGTAACTCTGCAGATCCAGATCCGGTGAGGATAGGATCCGGAGTTGTGTCTTACGCGACAATCTCAGAGGTTATCCCTTGACTCCCGGTGCTTGGCTGGTGGATGTTCTTCCAGCTTAGAGGCGGACGATTCATCGGGCATAGTGAAGCGGTGTTGTGGGAAGGAGACCATGGAGGCGAAACCATTGGACGTCTCTCCCTAGGTTCCAACTTGATTGAGGACGGTGGCAGATCTGCGGTAAGGTTTCCGGCGGCAGTCAAACCCAGTCAAAGTAAGGCGTTGTACGACTTCTTCTCCTCCCACTTGCTAGAGCTGGATTGAGACCGCTTCGGCTTCGTTTTCTCCGTCTCCTGTTTCGCGGCACTGGTTCTGGCGACCTCCTCGCCTCGGAGTCTTGGAGGTTTGTCTAAAGGCGTGGTCTCTTCTAGCTCCCACTTTCGGTGCCTGCCTCGGCGGTTCAGTTACTGGTTGACACCGGTGGTATCGTCTCGGATCGGTGCTTGGGTTCTCATACCAGAGATTGAGCTCGCCGGCGGGAGCTTCTTCTCACACTATCTCCAATCTAGGGTTTTCAGTCTCTGTGGCCTCTTTTGTAGCCTATTTTATTTAAGTTTTGTTTGATCCGGATCCATTTGGGATGTTGGACCTTGTCTCATAAATGTAAGCAAAAAAAATTGATTTGAAAACCTTTTAACCAAAAAAAGAAAAAAAAAAGAGTCATTTGTAGTAAAAATTAGAATATTATAATATAAAAACATCGGATGACCTAGTATTTTTTAGTAAAAATATATTTAAATGCGAAAGTATGCTAAAATTTAAAGATATATTTAGAAACGACTTGTATTACTTAATCAATCCGTATCTTGTGTAGTTTTGTTGTTCATATATATTTTTATATTACGATTGGGTAAACGATCAAACTCCTGTTGACATGCTAAACATTCTGTGGCCGTTAAGTATAAAGTAGCTGAGTAAATTCATTTCTTCTTCTTCATCTTTATCAAAAGAAAAAAAATTTCATTTCTTCATTTCATTAGTAAATATGTTTTAGAGTTAATTAGGTAAATGTGATATCTTATAGATTATACCTTTGATTTGCTTGTGATTTTTTCGCAGGTTACCTAGTTCCCCCGGTGGTATGAAGAGGCACCATGAATAAGTTATTGATGGTTTAATTTTAAATAGGATTGTAAGGGTGATAATACTAAAATAAGCGTATAAAATGCACTTGTAATTTGAAGGCCCCCCTATTTTCTAACTTATTGTTGGTGCTTGATATGGCAGATATTCAGATCCAGCAATGCTAAATTCAAAAAACACATATTGACAATTGCAAATCAAATTAGATTTTAAAATATTACGTTGAAAATGGAAAAAAAAAGAATTTGATATAAATTTTTAAGGCATATTTTGTAAATAAACCACCAAACTAAGGTTTTGTTCGGGCAAAAGTTTCCTTATTTCTTACTATTTCATCTTGGTCTCTTTGGAAGGATTCGAGTAACTAAACCTATATGCGACTACGCAAAGTAGAGAAATGATAAAAGAAAATGGTTGAAGTACCAGTGTAAACTTTCGAGAGAGAGATTTCGTACTTTTTGAATGATTTTGTACGATTTATTTTTTAAATAGTTTGAAAGTAATCACTGTCAAGAGCTTACATGACTACAAACACTAGATTCTTTATATACTTTACCTTGTCGACACAGATAACCTTTCTCTGGAGCACAATGAGCATCCTCCGAACAAATACACAGTCCTTCCAATGCACATCCTTCTTTCAAAATCGTCACGTTTCCTTTTAGCCCTAGAATCTGGTCCGTCCATTCGGTAGAAAACAACCCCGACGGGTCCAATCTCTCTTTTACTTTCAAAAACGCGTTTGCATTTTTGTACTTTCTAATCACACCATCAAAGGCTATGTTCCTATTCTTCCCCCAATGTGGCAACGCGTTGTATTTCAAAATCGCCATTTGCTCGATCTCCTCGATGTAATCCTCGTAGAGACGCGGTGTCAAAGGATCATCTTTGCTTCTGTAGTAAGTTAGATCAAAGTCTAAAGCTTTTTCTTCTTTCCCAAGATAAGCGGGAGAGGATGTGACATAGCGGATGAGAATACCATTGTTTAGTTCAAGACCACAGAGAGAATTTGGTTCGATCTTCACAAGTGCTTTGATATCGTTAATGAAATCTTTGACATGTGTTAGAGGAACACTTAGTGCTGTTTGGTGAAAAAACTCGCCTTTTATGCGTGGATCCCACGGACAAGACGTCAACAATCCGTTCCGGTGACTGTCTAAACACGCACCAGACGACATCATACGGTCTTGGCTTCCGACAACTGGATAGCCCGTGAATATAACGCCTAGTGGAAATTACGGTGAATACATATACGTCAAACATAAAAGAAAAGAAAAATTACATATGGAAACAATCAAGAGAGATTTACCATCATTGGTCACACCATATGAGATTAAAGACAAAAAAGATGTTAATTGCTTTGCTCTCCTGCACTTCCCGTTTCCATCACTCGATGACTCGTCACTCTCCTCTTCATTACATGAACCAAAATATATATATATATATATATATATATTAGAAAATATCATAAGTTTCAAACTATATATATATATATATATATATACATATGAGTATCTTGAGAACTTAAGTTAAGAATGAACCTAAGGATCTCACGATGGCTAAGGCCACAGAGAGTTGTGAACGGAGTGGGAAGAAATCGAACAAGCCATTGCCTGAAGCATTGGCCGCAACGCGGTCATCAATTCGATACACCACTTTGCCTTGACTTGGTAACCATACAAAATCCGCAAACTCATGTTTTTCCCCAAAAGTCACGGCTTGATCTCCGAAATCCGTATCGTCTGTCATCACATACGTTAACGATCTCTTGAACATCGGTTGCAATTTGAAAGTTACCTACACAAATATGCGATGAATAATAGCAAACGTTAGAAATTATTTTAGAAAGTTCCAAGTTTCTTTCTCAAAAAAAAAAATCTAGGCTTTAAAAAAACAGAACATATAAAAAAACAACTTTGATTTTGTAAAAACAAATTTCCACGATATATATATGAATATATATTTTTGTAGCACAAACAGGAAAATTTATAAAAGATTAATGTAGTTTATAATAGATCGATCTTGTACCTGAGGGATAACACCAAGAACGCCTAAAGAAACTTTGGCTGCGTTAAACTCTTCAGGATTCATAGTTTCACTAAGAACATGAACCTTCACATACCCATCAGAAGCCAAGCCAGGACTCACGATTCTTATCTCGGTCACATAATCATGAACCGCACTTCCTTTACCCCACAACGAACTTCCGTGAGCCCCGGTCCCCATCAATCCTCCAACCGTAAGTCCCCACCAATACGGTGCGTATGGCAAAGCGAGCTCCAACTTAGCCGCTTCTTCAATCAGCTGCCTTAGCGTCACACCGCTCTCAACCGTCAAAGTATTAGCTTCCGGGTTCGCTCGCACCACGTGGTTTAGAAACTTGGTGCTTATGAGAATCCCATCCTTGCCGTCCGTGCAAACCAGCTTGGGGATGCTATGAGAGTACCGAGTCACCACCCGCATTTTTTGGCCGGCTCTAGTGGCTGCAGCCACCACAGAGACCAGTTCAGCCTCGGATTTTGGGTACTCTACCTTTCCTGCTTCGCATATAGAGCGGTCCGGGAAGGCTCCATACGAGTTCGTCACCGTGCACTTTGTGTTTCCGGACTCACACTTGACCGGATCATCCGGTGGAGTTGAGAAAGCAAATGTGAAAAAATAAAAGATCAAACTTAGCCAAAAAGCCATTTTGTAAGAAACAAAAATACTTTTGATGGAGTTTTTGTGAGAAACTTCGCTCAGCTCGTCACCAGTTCCATTATACAATGATGGAAAATAAATAAATTTATTAAGTTGACTAGGTACGGTATATTAATTAGGCTTTTATTAGCTTACATTACTGGTTGTATGTGAAAATCGGTTAGATCCATATTTATTAGGTTGATCCAACAGTATGGTTAGATAATTTTTAAGTACAATTTACAATCAATAACCACTTTAAACCTTGCTTTAACACCTTTAGAAGCTGAATGTAAAGCTTTTTTGGTGGTTTTACAAAACACTTGGTGTAAAGGTTTTAAGAAAATCATTCTTGAAGGTGATTGTCAAACACTTGTTAATTCTGTTAATGGTTTCCAAAATTTTTTTTTGATTCTTAATCTCTGCAAGGATGTAACAGACTGGGGAATGAAATTTAAAAATATATGTTTTCGACATATTTTAAGAAGCAATATTAAAGCAACACATTTATTAGCTAAATTTGGTCCTCCATATAATAGTTTTTATTCTAATTATATTTATCTGTCTGTTTGGTTAACAAACTGTTTGTATCATGACATTGTTTCTTCAAGTTAATATAATTTATTTGCCGTAAAAAAAAAAAAAAAAACCCACATATCGAATCATCTAAAAAACAAAATCCCTGCAGAAACAACAGAAGTAAGAAAAAGAAAAAAATGTTTGACTTTTGTTGATTTGGAATCTTTGGTCCTTGGGACACCAAATTTCCCGGCATGTGTTCGCCGGTTTACACTTCATGAGTCCATGCTCGTCAGATTGATATTTCCCTTGAGAAGATGTGCATCAAATGATTAACCTTATAAAATCATCTGACCACAAAAAAACTATAAAAACAGGATTTAAAAGTTATACTTAATCAAACCATTACCTTTCTCTACGTGTTATATGTAAGCAAACCAGCCGAGCCGATTATCTAATACTAAACCGGAATACACATCGTGAAAGTTTGGATTCTAGTAAGGATAAGACAGAGGGAGATGGGTCATGTAATAATGGAGTATTCTTCTCCCTCTCTCTTGGTTTAGTGACGGTGACTAAGTCACAAGTCATTTTACAAAAGTGTAAGATCAAACTATACATACGAATAACGGTAACCTTTTTCACATTCAGTTATAGTATTTTGCTAATTTGTTTCAGATTTTATAAGCTCTAAGTAAATTGTATATCAAACTAGAAGTTTTTTTTCTTTTCATTTTGTTAATAAGTCTTAAGATATGGATTTTTGTACAATAAAATAAAATCATTAAATGAAATTCAGAGATCATCTTATGTTGATACTGGACCCAGCTATAGTATCGGGGATTTTTAGGGGTATAAAAACATCACATAGTTACTCTTTAAAGAATGATATGATGAGATTTGACTTACCATAAATATCTCATCTTTCGACTTTTTGGAAATTAGGAGCCTTTGTGGACAGACCTCTATTTAATTATTTGGGGGGGGGGGGGGGGTTAATGGGTTATATAAATGGAACATGGTTTCTCGTTTGGCTAATATTGCGAAAACTGATTAAAAAAAATAAGAGCCTTTTTGTAGACCCCTATTTACTATGTTCTGAAATTGAATTTTACCATAAACTTCTCACCTTAACCAGTTCGTATTACAGAGGAAAATAAATTCAATTACTACGCGGACTAGGGACGGTACGTGGCTCTAATTAGGATAACGTAACGGTAAAACTCAAATGATAACGTAACGGTCCTTAGAACTTGTTTTCAGATTTTATTACACGTAAATAAATTGCATATCAAACTATATATAAGGGTTTTTTTTGTTCTAATCTAATACTTTTGATTTACGAACATTTGTTTTTTTTTTTACAGTAGATTTTTAAAATATTGACTAAGCAACACCAACAATTGAGATTTAAACCAAAAAAAAAAAAAAGTTCGGTTTTCAGATAAAAATGGTAGACAAAGAAACTGAAATTTTGACATTAACGTAGTGGACATTAGCATTGATGTCCCATCATACACCAGGAACTTGGTAACCTGAAAAAGAAGAAACACAAATAATATGTTTATTCATATAATCCTATACTTTTAATTAAGAAGAAAGAGAGGATAAAAAAACTAAGACTTACTTCCACATTGTGAACGAGGAGCAAGAGGACGGCCACAAGTAGAGGCGACACTGACGAGCTTTTGCATATCAATGGCTGCTGCCATTTCCTTAGTAACGAGTTCACATACACAATCCATCCCAATGATTCGGACAAGAGTGCAACAACGTTCGGATGGTCTTGGCGGATTTGGCAGATTCCAGTCGATAGCTTCTGGACAACCCAACAGAGCTACGATACCTGAACCATTACATATTTTTCCCTGAATTTGAGATGATGTCAACAAAATCATCAAGACTATTAGGAATTGACAAAAGATTCGCTTCTCCATTTTCAATCGTCTCCCCTGTTCTCACGAACGTCCATATAAGAATGCACACATGTATACGATTTCTTATATAGAAGATGATTACATTTTGCTTATTTTGGCAGTATATCATCTTATAATAGAGTCATAAATTTATTATTTCCTTCAACAAAAAGAAAGAAACGTTTTCTATCTATATTCAGATTTTTAATAGGCAAATCAGACGAATAACTCAAAACCGATCTTTAATCATGGTAAGAGTTTTCAATATATTTTATATTTGAAATAAATCTCGATCTTGAATTCAGTTTGGTGTTTCCAATTATAGTTTCATTAAAAAAAAAAAAAAAACTTAAGCCAAATTAATAAACGATTTAATTTTTGAATTAGATCGTCACCATTTATTCGAATGTAGAGTTCCAAATTCCAGTGACGACCCATTCCCGCAAAAGTTCTCGAACAAGTCTAGTCCGGTCTGTCCCACAACGAACCGTTTTGGGTCAGAGAAATTTCGGCCCGTTGGGCCTTCAAGGCCTACATCAACATGCATAATGCAAAGTGTGGTAAAACAAGTTTTTACACAACAGTGGAATCTGTGGTTGAGAGAACAGAGAAAGGTTCAAGCTTTGTATTTTCAATAAAAGAAGAAAATTCACAAACCTTTGTATCTCTCCCTTAATCTGTATTTCGTCAAAATACACATAACACAATCTAGTTTTTCACTTTTCAAATTGTACATTAAGAAAACTAAAGAAACCAAGGGATCAGTTAAAATGTGAACTATCATCATCTTCAATAACCTTCTTCAACACTTGAACTTTCTTCACCTCTTCAACCTTCTTCAACTCTTCAACATTCTTTAACTCTTCAACTTTCTTCAACTCATTCTTAGGCATTTCGTCGATAATGGTAATTACTGCCTTCTGAACAGTGGGGACTAGTAAAACCTCCTCTTCGGTAGCCTGAAGAGGCTCCAAAGAATCTACAATGTCTCGCATTAAAGGCCGAGCCTTTGGGTTACGGTTCAAGCAATGGTAAGCTAACATTGCAGCCTTTTGAACTGCTTTAACCGGGTATTCACAGTTCATTCTCGGGTCTACAATGTTCAAGACTTTCTTCTTCTCCTTCAACAATGGAAGAGCCCAATCTATAAGGTTTTGCTCCCGTGTAGGCTGTGATTTGTCTAATGATTTTCTTCCAGTTAGAAGCTCTAACAGAACTACACCAAAGCTATACACATCACTCCCTGGTGTCAAATGACCTATCACCGAGAAAAATGCAACATATAATATCATCATAAAGAATCCAAACGCAAGAAACTCATTGCATATCCGAAAGCATCTTCGTGAAGAAAAGTCAAAAAAAGTTGTCCTTTTAGCTGTGAATAGCTAAAAGATTTAAGCTTTGAGAATCTGTGAGAAGATTTGCATAAAACATTTTAGAACCGTGTATTTTACAAATTTAGCAGACTGTATTATTACTTACCTGTCATGATGTATTCAGGAGCTGCATAGCCATAAGTTCCCATTATACGAGTGGAAACATGTGATTTATCTCCTACAGGACCGTCTTTAGCAAGTCCAAAGTCAGATAATTTGGCATTGTATTCCTGTTACAACATCAATATGAAACCTCCACAATTGTGTCAATGGACAAGAGAAGAGCTTTGATATAATACTATTATTACTACTAACCATATCTAGAAGAATGTTTGAGGTTTTGAAATCGCGATAAATGACGGGTTTCTTTGCTTCGTGAAGAAAGGCAAGTCCTTTCGCTGCTCCAAAAGCAATCTTCATTCTAATTGCCCATGAAAGTGGAAGCAACACTCCTACCAAAGGATACACATAGTCCATTCAAGAGTGATTTTTCCAGCAAGAAGACAAAATGAGAGTAAAAACTCACTTGAGAAAAGATTACTCTCCACGCTACCACGAGCCATGTACTCGTAGATTAGTACCCTGTGATTACCCTCACAGCAATAACCAATCAATTTTACTAAGTTTGGATGCGAAAGCTGCCCCAAGAATATCACCTCTGCCTACAAAACAGCAAAGACTACAGATAAGAATCAAAGACCATTCTCATATCCACATTCCTTATACCTCACGGCTGCAATACTTGGAAGACAAGCAAAAGACGGAGAGACTAACCAGCCATTCTCTGTGACCTTGATAGCTATTATCGCCGTCGTGAACTTTAACAGCGACAGGAAGTGGTTGAGGAACTTCTTGATCACCCAAATCTTCTTTTATAAAACCTTTGTAGACACTTCCAAATCCACCACCACCAAGAACTCTGTCTTGTCTGAAATTACTAGTAATGTTCTTAAGCTCGTCGTATGTGAAAGCTATAAGAGGATTCGCTGCTGAGTCACGTCTTAGATCTTCTACTTCTTTTGGGTTTGATGGCAGCTTGTGAACTTTCTTAATATGTGTATCTTCTTCTGTTGGACTCTGTTTTTTTGGTGAGTCTGCACAAGTTTTAGACAAAGAAGCCAATGTTTGGTTGGTTAAGAATCTTTGAACTAAATTGAAGATTCTACTTGAGAGATATGTAAAAAATGTTGTGGAATGGATTGATTTAAAAAATATTCTTCTAGGGGATCTAAAATCCAAGAACATAAATTGTATAATTAAAAATGTGACTTTGGCATGGACCAATTTACAAGGATACAAAAGCAGAACCCACAAATAAAAACAAGAAATGGAAGGACCTGTAGAGCAAAGAAGAAGAAAAAACACACACATTTAAATCGGTTAGTTAGTCAAAATTCTAATCAAATGAGTCCAAACTTGTAAAGTAAAGAGAAACGAATTTAGCTTATCCGAATAAAAACCTTAGCTTAACAAAACAAAACAAAAACTAATTGAACAAAAACATAACTTTACAACAAGAAAAAACCAGAAAAGGGGAATACAAACAGAGCATAGAACAACCCAGGAAAGTAAAAAGAATAGGCAATTGAATATTTTTGGAATTAACCGACAAATATTTTCATAGTTTGCGCATCCTTTTTCGGGTAAAACCCATAAATAAATCTCGTAATTTCAGGCGAAAAATAATGGAAATTTGCAGAAACATAGAATTTCCAGAAAAATAACAAAATTAAATTAAGAAGAAGAATAAGAAAAAAAAAAAAAAAAAAAACGAAACCTGATTTAGCGTTTGAAGAAACTCTGTGATTAAAGGGCTCAAATCCACACCAACGGTTACCCATTATCACCAAACAACACAACACAAAAGAAGATTACTATATTTATTTATTCAGAAATGAAACTTTTATAGTCTCTCTTGTAACTTGTAAGTTAAAAACTCATGCCCATAACTAGCTCTCAATTTCTATTCTTAGAATTTCTCTTTTGTGTTTCTTTCTTTCTCTCTTTTCTCTTTTTTGAAGAACCAAAAGGTAAAGAGATGATGAAAGAGAGAGACACACACACTAAGGAAATGTTTCTATCTCCTTTGAGAGAGAGAGAGAGAGAGAGAGAGATTCGTAGTGGCAATGATGGGTCAGAGCTATGACTATGAGGTGGGAAAGAGGTCTTTGGCTATGGCGGAGATGGGTCCCACTTCTCTTTCTCTTTTTCCACTGACAAATCAAAACATAAAACAAAGACTGAAAAAGAAATAAGAAATTAGTTCGGTTTGTTCTCGTCCAGTTCGGTTACAACTCTCTCTGGTTTAGTTTTCAATTGCTTTAAGTCAAATTCTATTTCTTCAAAACTAGTTTTATCTAACAATTTGCTATATGGAAAATAAAAGAATTCAACAGATTCTGACTAACTTCTATAATGAAATAGGAAAAAAATCAAATCCAAATTAAACCCATAAGTCCATAACCATTCTCTACCATTTTAGTTTATTTTCATTTACTTTTGGGATGTTTGTTTAATAGTGCGCATGTACATAAGCGCATTTTCAGTCAGTCCACAACTCTCTTTAATTTCTTCTTTTTTTTTTTTTTCTCGATCGCTTTCTCTTTGTCTAAGCGTGCGCCTTTGCCTTTCCCCATTCTTTCTTATTGATCTTTTTTTTTTTTTTTTTTTTGGTGCTAGTCGATAAAATTTTGTGTTCACATCTCTTTCCTCTTTGGTATCGTTCACAATTCTGAGTTCTCGTTTCATTTTAGTACAATAATACTATGTTAGTGGATAATTTCACAAGGTGGTTCAACATTTTAAATCGGCTAATCTCTCTACAAAAACGGATGTGCTCATCATCACAGGCAGAGCTGTCGACGGAACCTATTTTACATTTTTACCTTAAACAAATAAAAAGAAAATTGCAATCCATTATTAAAGCAAAACTTTTATGCATTAGGCTTTCCCGAAATAAATATGTTTAATTATAACAGTAAATTAGTATTTTAAAATTTTGTTACTATGAGCCGTCAAAAAAAAATTTGGTAGTATGCATTATGCATTAGTGCAACAATACGTGTTTATTTTTTCAAATTTCTTTTTTACGAAACCCGTAGAGATTGTATCATCTATAAGATTATAACTAGAAGAAAAATATCCCATAGACATCTTACCTAACATTACTATTGTATACACTTATTATCATTAAAATATACAAACGCACAAAATTAATGTTCCACTCAAAAGCTACGCATAATTTTTTCCCTTCATATATGATATCTCATCACGCACATTCACCCTTAACGTTTCTTAATTACTACTACATTAATATAGAAAATAACGATAAAGTGTCCGTAAAATTTTCAAAAATTTTGTATTAAATAGTTTTGAAACATTTTCTTGTTTAGTATTATATAAGTTACATGAAATCCATAATCCAATAAAAAAAACGAATGTATATTTTCTAACATTTTCTTATGTAATATTACCAAAAAAAAAAAAACTCAACAAATTTATTATTGGACATTCCTAAACGAAGGTGCGTCAAACAAGGCCCTACATATGTCATTCCAAATCATGTTGTATGTCTGTATGGTAATATGTTTGTACGTTTGGAACGAGTGTAGCTGAAGTTATGAGATCATTTTTATTCATATTTAAAGTTTACTCATTGAAATCCAAGTAATTAAAATGTGTGTGAATGCAATAAGCCAAATATGTGTGAGTAATAATAAGTGGTAGAAAGTTGCTTCAACAAGAGAAATAATTCAACATCCACTAGTTTGTTTCTTGGATCCCTTTTTTTCTTATCTCTTTCTCCAGGTGTTAGGCTTGGAATTTATTTTTCTTCTTCTTTTTTTCATTTATTTATTTTGTTTAAATAGGCTTGTAATTTTTATATTTTTTGTTTTCTTCCCCACTAATAGCAAATTTTCTTAATTCTTTAGGTTACAGATAGAAAAAGTTTCTCTGATTGGTTGATGAAAAGTTGATATAGATCATTTCACAGTCCATACCCACTTTAAGTCCCCTTGAGATATTGCTAAACAATAACTGTCTTACATTCTTTTAAGTAAAATAAACTCTTTCTTTACATTTCAATCACAGAACGCCGGTTAGGACCAAAAATCCATATATGTGTACTGTTATATGGCGATATTAAGTTTTATGATAAACTTTATAGAATTACTACTTGCATCATCAATGGTCAATGTTTGTACTGAATATAATGAACCAAAGCTTCTAATTTCATAGATTAAAATAATTTTATTTGAATTTTCAAACAATTGACGTCATGTTGACTTGTTGAATGCATGGAACGTTCGATCTCGTGGCGGCACACCAGAATTTATCATATAAATCCAAATCGTCGACTGAAACAATCAAATTAATGAATATTTTGAAATCGAGAAGAAACATCCAAATTTGAAGTCTATTATTAGCCTCAAACACAATTGTTTCTTTCCCTTGTATACAAAGTAATTCAAGAACGGCAGGGGTTAAGTCATGCAATCAAGATCACACAATCACAAAAAAATATTTGCAAAAAAAGTTATAGAATTGCTTTAAAGTTTTTTAAAACCAACTGCACAATTACTTTTTCGGTTCAAGCTACCTCTTCAGTTTTCAATGATAAGTTGATAATTAACTAAGTAGTTTTAAGATCAATGACGTATCAAACTCCTCAAAGAAGTTTAACCCTCTAAATTCAAAACTGCAGGTTGGATGATAATATAAAATTTCAATAGGACGACGTACGAGTTTTAGCCCAAAATACTTAATTAATCTGGCTTTGGTCTAACCCAAAAAAAAGAACTCTTTAAGGAACTGTTCAATTCTTGCAAAAAATTTAGTTGATTTAAATAAACTAAAATAGCAAAATAGGATTTTGATTGGGATTTTTTTTTTTTGGTTCTATTGAAAAATTGATTATAACTAGATTTATATATTGTGAAAGCACCTTTGGCCTATTGGTTAAGAATTTTAAAAATATCTTAGAACAGCCCCAGCCCTTGACATAAGCCAGGTAAGCGGTGCTTAGGGCTTTGTTAAAACATGAAAATTTACCTTTGTAATATTGATAATGTGGTGTGGAAATTTAATTCACCTTTACCTTATATTGTATTGTTTTATCATAAAACATTTTTCTATTTTATATGTTTTGGATCATGTATTTTTTAATGTCATGTGGGTCCACCATTTTTATTTTATAATAGGTTTTTATACGTGTATTAAGTAATTTAACAAAAACACCTTACAACTATTAGTGGTGTAATCCTAAAATAACACAAGCATTGTATAAATATATAATATCAATTTAAGGCCCTAAGCGATTTAGATGTTTCCTTTATTAATATCAATTTCGGAAAACTGAATTTATTAATTAATTTCCTTTATTCTCCATTTCTCCTCTCGGTATTTTTGGTTAAACTACAGGGCCGTAAATTATTAATGTTTGGGCCAAATAAGTTGAACCATATCATTTTTTTTTGGTCCTAATTGTTATCTATGGACTTCGTTCATGAAGCTAAAATAGTAACCACTCTCAATAGTGGATACTAACCGTCACTCTCTCTCTCTCTGTCTCTTCGAATCTTGGCTCTTCGTTTCCTTTCTCAATGTGGTTCAACTTCAAAGCACCGAGAAACCGAAACAATTTCTTGGAGAAGTATCGCTTCTTTTGATGCTGCTTCATCGTCAACGCTTTTGGTTTTCCTCTCTTCTCTTCTCTTCGTTCTTCACTGTGATGGTATTTCGTTAAATCCAGAGAACTTCTTTAGATATTTAGGAAGCTATACACGATAAATCCCGTTATCATTCTGGTGTTCTTGCTGCTGTTTTTGGAGTGTAATCATCAAATACACTCCACTGAATCTGAAAGGTCATCGAGTTGAAAAGGAGTTTCCAAATGGTTAGGATTAGTTACATGCCTGATGATTTTCTCTTGAAGATCATGTCAGAGCTTCCTACCAAAGATGTGGTCGCAATGATGCTTTTGTCTAAACGTTGGAAGTTTCTTTGGACAATGGTTACCAAACTTTATTTTGATGATAGTTGTTTGGACAAGGAGAGTGTTCCTTACAAAGAATTTCAAGAATATGTTGACAGGTTTTTGGTAACGCATAAGTCTCCGGTTCTTGAAGCTTTGAAATTCAAACTTGGTCGGCTTTCCACCAGTGATGATATAACAACATGGATCAGATTTGCAATTGCTCGACGTGTGCTTGAACTTGATATTAACCGGTCTTTTGATGGTTATGATTACTCATTCAGATTGCCAGAGTGTCTTTATACATATGAAACGCTTGTGGTTTTGAAACTTTCTAACATGATTGCTTTGGATGTTCCTATGGAGGTTTGTCTTTCGTCTCTGAAGGTATTACACCTCTTGAATTTGCTGGCTTTTATCGGGTTGTCCTGTTCTTGAGGAGTTGGTTAATGACAAAAGTGAAAACGAACCTGATCCATTTCTATGTGTCATAGTGCCTTCTTTGGAAAGATTATCTATTTCTTGTAAGCATCACAACCAATCATTTGTTGAGGCTGAACCGGAATTTTTTGAAGAACAAGTTGTGATGAATGTTCCGTCTTTGAAGTACTTGAACTATGTTGATATCAATGACTATGGTCATGTGTGCTCGAGTAAGAATATGCCTGAGTTGGTTGAGGCCAATGTGAAGCTTGTTTGCAAAAAACCTGCGAAGCTAATGAGATCTATTACATCAGTCAAGCATCCCTCTTTATGTTTATATGGTTCAAAGGTAAACAAAAACAAACCCTGTTTTTTTTTTTTTGGTTGTGATTCTAATATTTGTCATTGCACTATTACTCATGTGCTTATGTTTCTGAGTTTCTCTATGCAGCTTAAGTATCGTATTGAATTTAATCAGCTTGTTGAGCTGGAGTTATGTGGATGTGGCCCAAAATGGTGGGATCTACTTACTTGGATGCTCCAAAGTTCTCCTAAATTACAAGTTCTCAAGCTCGAAAATGTAAAATAATCCCAACTTGATGCTTGGGTTTCTCTATTCACTCGTCTTTTGGTCTTGAGTTCTAGTTTTAAGGTCTAATACGCTATTTTTTATTTTCTGTTAGTGTAAGGAACGATCGAGGTTTTTCTTAAATCCCATTGAAGGTCATTGGGGACAACCGAGTTCCGTTCCTGAATGTTTGATGTTACATCTGAATACTTTCGAGTGGAAGTATTACGATGGAAGACGGGAAGAGGAGAAACTGGTGGCGTACATCCTTAATAATGCAAGGTGTTTAAAGACTGCGACTTTCTCTCTATTGAAATTTGATTCGAAGAAAAAGGTGACTAGGAAACTTAAGGAGTTGGTTTCGATGGCATCAAGTTCATGTCAGCTTCTGATCGAGGAAAACTAGTTACAACTATTAGGACATTGTGTGAGAGTTAATAACGTATTGGAAAGCTCTTCCATGTTGTTTCTAAGAAGAAACTAAAAAGAAAATGGAGACAGAGTTTTGATTACTGATATTCAAGATTTGGTAGATTTTGTCTCTCTTTTCTATTTTGGTTTAACCACATCATCACCATTGTCATCACTTATGTTTTTTTTTCTTCTAATGTATAAGATAAACATATAATGGAAAATTTAAATTTAGTCTCACTATATAGTTACATACCATGAGCTTTTACAACTTTCAATGAAATAATGGAAAAAAAAATTGGATGAAACCCAAATTTCAGTGACAAGAATAATTTTGGTGGAAAGAAGAGGGATTTAGCGACTGAAAATTCTTTTTCCTCAATATTTTAAGCTTTTTTTTGGGTGTTGTAATTGTGATTAAATTAGTTTATTATCTCTTGGGCTAAGACGTTGAACCCAAGCCCATATTTGATATGTCAGAATTCTCAAGTCTCTCCCCAGTTTCCATCTTTCTTGAAAAGCTTACACATTTATCTCGTTGTAGCTTAAGTTCGAATCCACGCAAAGGACAGAATCATCTCCATTATCGAGAACAAATCTATCTCTTTCTTTCTTTCTTTCTTTCTTTTTTTTTTGTGATTCTAATTCGTCGCTTGGGTTTTGGTTTTCCTCTATGGGAATTTCTAGGGTTTTCTTAATTTTCCCTGTTTCATTCGAATCTCCGACTTCTTGTTAATGGGCAATCGTTTCGTTCCCTATATAATGCCAGATTGAGAAATTCGAATCGAACCCACTTTCAAATTTGGTGTTTTTCATTTAAAGATCGAGACTTGCGTCTTCTTCTCTGTTTTGTTGGCTACATTTCAAGATGTGCATTTCAAGAGAACACGTCAGCGACGAAGATCCCATTGCTCCATCAAGAACAAATCGAAGGAATCAATCACCATTATCGCTTCCTCAAACTCTGAAACATTTCCACAGAAATTTGCTTGCTGGTGCTGTAATGGGAGGCGTTGTTCACACGATCGTCGCTCCAATCGAAAGAGCAAAGCTTTTATTACAAACACAAGAGAGCAACATCGCAATCGTCGGAGACGAAAGGCACATAGGGAAGAGAAGGTTTAAAGGAATGTTCGATTTTATCTTCCGTACGGTTAGAGAAGAAGGTCTATTATCTTTATGGAGAGGCAATGGAAGCAGTGTTCTTCGTTATTATCCATCTGTTGCTCTTAATTTCTCTCTTAAGGATCTTTACAGAAGCATTCTTAGAAACAGCAGCTCTCAAGAGAATCATATCTTCTCTGGTGCATTAGCTAATTTCATGGCTGGTTCTGCAGCTGGATGTACTGCTTTGATTGTTGTTTATCCGCTTGATATTGCGCATACTCGTTTAGCTGCTGATATTGGTAAGCCTGAAGCTCGTCAATTCAGAGGAATCCATCATTTCTTGTCAACGATTCATAAGAAAGATGGGGTTAGAGGAATCTATAGAGGCTTACCTGCGTCTCTACATGGTGTGATTATTCACCGTGGCTTATACTTTGGAGGTTTCGATACGGTTAAGGAGATTTTCTCAGAGGATACAAAGCCGGAATTGGCATTGTGGAAGAGATGGGTTTTGGCTCAAGCTGTTACTACTTCTGCTGGATTGGCTTCTTATCCGTTGGATACAGTTCGTAGACGGATTATGATGCAGTCCGGGATGGAGCATCCGATGTACCGTAGCACATTGGATTGTTGGAAGAAGATATATAGGAGTGAAGGGTTTGCTTCTTTTTACCGTGGAGCACTCTCTAATATGTTTAGGAGCACGGGTTCGGCTGCTATCTTGGTTTTTTATGATGAAGTGAAGAAGTTCTTGAATTGGGGAGGGATCTAAGAACAAAAGCTGAGAGAGGTAAGTCTTGTCAATCCAAATTAGAGAGTCAGAAGAAGAATGATTTATTCATTTTGATACTACACCTTAACAAGGAGACACACTGTAGAGAGAAAGCTTTAGGTGATAATATTCGTTTTTACCGTATTCGGTTTTGAAGATTTGGCTGGAACGATTTGCATCTTGATTCTTTTCTTCTTGTAGACTTTTTGTGTATGAGATAAAAAAAAGAAGGAATCTATTTTGTAAATAAAAGATATGGATTGTTCTGAGCCCAAGTATTGCATTTGTGTTTGATAATTTTTGACATTAAGCTGAGTTTTTACTATAAATAAGATTACAAGAAAGTTGGTCTGTCCAAGAAAAAGTAAAATAGTTTCGCGTTTTAACACGAATAATGTGAAATTTATACTCTAATAAACTTTCTGATATTCAGAGTATGATTTCATCAATAAAACAGTAGTAAGATTTCATTTGTTTTTGATGCTAATAGATTATGAGATCTCTTAGTGAAACTTACTGAAACTTTTTCCTCTTCGACCACAACAAGTGTTACACTATCTCTCATTTTCTTTGTGATCTCTCTGTCTCGTTTTGAAGTTGGGTGATTTATGATAGGTTTTTGTATATGTAAAGGAAATGCTTTCACCAATGTTGATAAAGCCACAAAGGTTAGACATTTTTCTTACTTTGTCAATTTCTTTCTGATTATCTGAAAACGAACCACTTCAAAACAATCTCTTTTGGTAATCTTTTAACACTAGAATTATGCAGTATCT
This sequence comes from Cardamine occulta, assembly GCA_028015245.1. Lineage (NCBI taxonomy): Eukaryota > Viridiplantae > Streptophyta > Magnoliopsida > Brassicales > Brassicaceae > Cardamine > Cardamine occulta. Next base: position 13,063,698 of record CM051393.1, on the reverse strand, counting down.
TAATTCTTTCAGAACTTGTGTGCCTTTTTGTTCTATGTTGCTTGTGACTATTAGTTTGGTTGGAGAGAAAATCTAAGGACGTTGAACGCATGATCTGGTCAAAGAATCTGAAAGACTATATTGATCAGTGGCCTAGAGTGTGGGTACTGAAACAGAGTGACTAAACTTTAGGCTTTCTCTTATTGTGTGTTTAGAGAGTAAAGTTTTGGTTTCTGTCGGTGACTCTGACACTTGGTGAGTTCTTGAGAGCTGCTTCGTAATCTTAAACCGGTTTGTATAGTTTTGCTATTTCAATTCTACAAACCGGTTTAATCGCTGTTAAGTGTTAACAGTTAGCTGATGCACAAACAGTAAATCATACGATTTGGGGGAAATCAATCAAATAACTAACTTTCTTTATCTATCTTTGTTGAAGCCTTTTGTCGAAACGTTGGTGTTCACTTTGGAAACATGTGCCCATGCTTAGGTACATAGATCCAAAGTATTGCGATCTCTCTCGTGAGTACTGGAGACCTTCACGTTTTATTGACAAGTTTTTGCTACTACACAGAGCTCCAGTCTTAAAAGCTCTACATTTCACACTTGGTCGAAATTGCCCTCCTACAGATATTGAAACATGGATTCGTATTGCAATTTCTCGTGGTTTGCGTTATCTTCAAATTTTCCGATATAGACCCAGTTCAGCTGGGCCCATACGGTTTCCTAGGAGCCTGTATACATGTGAAACCCTTGTGAATTTACAGCTACAAGCGGAGGTCAATGTGGTTGATGTTCCTTTGACAGTTTGTTTCCGGTCACTCAAGGTTTTGGTCCTTGGACTTGTGAAATTCTCAAGCGATGAAGTCATTCATAGAATTTTATCCGGTTGCCCTGTCCTAGTAGATCTGAAAGTGATTCGAGGCAGCAATGATAACGTGAAAGCTTTCACAATCACAGTTCCTTCATTGCAGAGATTAACCATAATGGACCAGAAATTTGGTTCTCATGTTCGAGGAGATGATGTTGGGTTTGTGATCAATGCTCCTTTAAAGTCGTTAACGATTGCTAACCAGTTTAGTTGGTGCTATTCATTGGTGAAAATGCCCTACCTCATGAATGCTGATATCAAGCTTCGACATGGTGATTCTAAGAAGTTTGAGGGATATCTTACCTCAGCCAAGCACCTTTCCTTATGTTTACGACAACCAATGGTAAAAAATCTATGTGCTTTTGTGATAATATATTCTCTTTTTGATTACATAATATTTGCATTGACTTATGATGTCAGTTGCAGGATTCATGTCCTATAGGCGTCTTCAATCAGCTAGTGTCTCTAAATCTTTGTATGTGCTCATTAGATTGGTGTCGTCTTTTACTTAGACATGCACCTATACTCCGAATTCTCAGATTCAAACCGAGACAAGTAAGACTGTGGCCAAACTTAAATCATCTTCATAGATGTTACAGCAGATCTATAGATGTCCAAACTCAGTGGGATCAGCCTGGTTATGTTCCTCAATGTTTGATTTCGAGTCTTGAAAAAGTTGAGTGGGTTGATTACAAAGGGACACAAGCAGAGAAAAAAGTGGTGATGTATTTGTTAGAGAACTCTGGACAACTAAAGACAATGGCAATTAGATCCTTAGAATCGATCAATTTTGAAGAGAAACTGAAGATGCTGCAAGATATATCGTCTACACAGAGAAGTTCTAGAAAATGTCGGATTTTGATCACCTGAAGTTCCGTCGGATCTCAGAGATATAGAACTAGTCGTTTGTATTCTTTCTTAGAGCATCTCATTAGTGGTTTAGTTGTTTTGATAACTTATAAGTTTGGACAAACATGGAAGGGAAGAGCTTTGTTATAATCAAAGTGACTTGTCTGATTCACATTACTTCTCTTTTGTTTTCTTTTTTAACTCAAAACATATTATTTACATTGCATTACCAAGATTACAAGAGTGCATATCTTTCTCAATCAAATTGGGAGTACAACATGATAACAAGGGAAAGTACACACACATTTGGCTGTAGATTCAGGACATCTGTTAGTGTCTCGACTTCTAAAGGAGAATTGTGGTCTAAGGAATCGGCGTTGTTACTCCTTAAATCTCCTTGGTTGTAAATTTGAAGTCTTGCCTATTCCTTGGAGTTTCTCTATAGCTTCCATCATTTTGCTTCGAGTCATTGTCAAACTGGACAATCCCAAATCCCAAATTATGGATGCATGACACATAGCCCACTCTAGAGCCGTAGCCGCAGCCTCCAAACTAGATACCAAACCTTGGGAACGCCTTTGCTCCATGTCCTTTCAATGCACTCTTATAGGACTCTTTCTCCTCCACCTGATCTCATTTAGGCCTTTTTTATTCTTTCTTGGGCCTTTTGCTCTTGTAAAAAAAAAAACTTTCCTTTTGGTAATTAAATTTTACTTTTGGAAGAGAAAGGACTTATGTTGGTTGGTTAACAGATTCGGTATTTGTTCAAATAGTCAACCATTAGTTATTGTATGCGTCGAGTGTGGAAAATCAATCAATTTTCATGTTTATCACAAAAAAATTCAGTTGTAAAACTTTGTGCCAAGTGGAAACGTCGTCTTATATTAGTTGACACTTACCTTTTCATCTTATAAATTTCTTCTAATTAGGATTAGGGTTTCTCTTTGGGCGACGAAGCCAAGGTTAAACATATCTCTTTGATTCTCAATTTTCTCCGTATACACGGTTAGGGTTTGATTTGAAACGAGTCTATTCTCATCGTTGCTAGGTTTTGCGAAATTGCTGCTGGCTTGAGAAGAAAGCAAGATGCTTTAACCATTTTGCTTAGTGTTTTCCAGCATCCTCAACAAAATCAACAGAGACACAGGTCGAATTGCTTTTGAGATTTTTTAAGGGTTGGTTACAATGGATAGGATGAATCCGTTGTCAGATGATTTGCTCTTGAAGATACTGTCTATGGTTCAACCGAAAGATGCAGTGACCACAAGCCTTTTGTCAAAACGTTGGTATTCACTTTGGAAACATGTGCCTAAGCTTAGGTATGACGATCCAACGTATAGGGATCCTTCTCGTAACACTGAGTACTGGAGATCATCACGTTTTGTTGATAAGCTTTTGCTACTACACGAAGCTCCAGTCTTAGAATCTCTGAATCTCGTACTTGGTCGAAACTGCCCTCCTTCAGATATTGAAACATGGATTCATATTGCGATTTCTCGTGGTTTGCGCCATCTTTATATTTTCCGACAGACACCTGGTACTTCAGGGCCAATACAGTTGCCTAGGAGCTTGTATACAAGTGAAAACCTTGTGACTTTAGCCCTACAAGCAGAGTTCATCGTGGATTATGTTCCTTTGACAAATTGTTTCCGGTCACTCAAGATTTTGGCCCTTATCCTTGTCAAATTCTCAAGCGATGAGATCGTTGATAGACTTTTTTCTTCTTGCCCGGTCCTTATAGAGCTGATACTGATTCGAAGCAGTAATGATAAGGTGAAAACTTTCACAATCTCAGTTCCTTCATTGCTGAAATTAACCATCCTGGACTGGAACACTGGTTCTCATGTTCCAGGAGATGATGTTGGGTTTGTGATCAATGCTCCTTCTTTAAGGTCGTTAACGATTGCTAACGAGTTTAACTGGTGCTACTCATTAGTGGAAATGCCTTACCTCAAGAAGGCTGATATCAAGCTTCGACATGGTGATTCTAACAAGTTTAAGGGATGTCTTAACTCAGTCAAGTACCTTTACTTATGTTTACAACCACCAATGGTAAAATTCTGTCCTTTTTTTTTTTGTTACAATACATTATGTTCTTTAATAATCTCATTCACTTATGATGTCACTTGCAGGATTCATATCCTCTAGTAGACTTTAATCAGCTCGTATCTCTAAAACTTTGTACGTGCTCTTCAAATTGGTGCCATCTTATACTCAAGCACACACCTAAATTACGAGTTCTCAGATTCGAACAACGAGAAAAAAACCTTCCAACCGGATATAAAACTCTTGCAGATTTACATAATAGATGTTATGGCAGGTCAGTAAATGTCCAAACTCAGTGGGAGCAGCCGAGTTCTGTTCCTTTATGTTACACTTTGAGTCTTGAAACTGTTGAGTGGATTGGTTACAAAGGAACACAAGTGGAGAAAGACGTGGTGATGTATTTGTTAGAGAGCTCTGGAAACCTAAAGACAATGGCTATTAGATCCTTGAAATCGACTCAAGAGACAGAGAAACTCAAGATGCTGCAAGAGCTATCGTCTACACAGAGGCGTTCTCGCAAATGTCGGGTTTTGTTCACCTGAACTTCTGTTTGTTCTCAGAGATATATTACTAGTAATTTTTATTTGAAGAGGCTGTTGAGAAAAACCGAATGCAGGTGGAGTTCGAGTCAATGCCAAGGAGTTCTAGCAGATGCCAGCTTTCATTCACCTAAGTTTTGTTGCATCTTAAAGCTAAGATTCAAGCAGCGTCATACTAATTGTTAATGTTTGGTTTTATTTGAACTTGTTTCTTCAAGTTTCCAATCTTCTTTCTTCTGTTTTTGTCTCAAAACTTTGTAGCTTTACTCCAGATTATTGACTATGTTATTGAGAGCTAAGATTTGAGCAACGATAAAAGTTTAGTGTTTGAAATTATTTGAAGATCGTTTCTTATCATATTAAGTTGAACATTTCCAAGTGAGGGAGATCTAACTCAATAGAAGATTATTGACTATTTCTAAATGATTTTTTTTTCCGAATAAATCTTTTTGGTCATTTTTTTTCTTTTTGGAAGGTAAATCTTTTTGAGTACATCGAAATTCTGCAAAAAAAAAAATTTGTTTGTGAAAGAAAATAAAATAAAATAATCGTTTTAATGATATTTTTTTATTTATAAAAGTCACTTTCAATGCCAACAATTAGGGTTTTGAGTAGAACAGAGGGAGAGCTTAGAACAGAGGGAGAGCTAACAGATGAAACAAAGAAGGTTAGTCCTCCTTGTCTATTTCCTTGTATTTTTTTTTTGTGATTTCAGAATCGTAACCACGAAACATGATTTGACTATGGTTCTTCACTTCACCTTCTTTTCTTATTCTGATTGCAACAACCATGTTTCGAGTTTAGCCATGATTTTTCTCTAACTCATGTGTGACCTTGTAACTAAACTTCTTCTGATTAATTGTGAGTCTATCCAGAAAAAAACAGTGTTGTCATCATCTTCCAGAAACAATAGGAGAACCAGAACCAAATGATTCGTTCAGCCTGATAAGTATCAATGATTTGCCTGATGATTTGCTCGTGAAGATATTATCAATCATTCCGACAAAAAATGCTGTGGCCACTGGTGTTTTGTCAAAACGATGGGAATCTCTTTGAAAACTTATGCCAAAGCTTGAGTTTTCTGATTCTTCTCGTAAAAGAGCTTCACAGATCATCAACAAGCTTTTGCAGCACAGCAATGCTCCGGTTCTAGAAACTTTGCATCTCAAACTTTCCAGAAACTATGAACCTGAGGATTATGAAAATTGGGTTAAAGCTGCGGTCACTCGCCATGTGCGTGATCTTGAGCTTCTTCATTATGGACCCCTTCTAGATCCCTTACCGCTTCCTAGGATACTCTATACATGTCAAACCCTTGTGGCTTTACGTCTCCAACAAGTTATCATTATAGATGTTCCTTCATCAACTTGCTTCAAGTTCCTTAAGAATTTGTCTCTTATATGTGCCAACTTCTCAAACAATGAAACCGTTTCTAGGCTTTTATCTGCCTGCCCTAATCTTGAAACACTGATTGTAAGTCGATGGAATGATGACAACTTGTATACTTTCACAATTGCGGTGCCATCGTTGCAGAACTTATGCGTTGATTACATTAAAGTGGACTATCGAGTAAATTACTGCGGGTTTGTGATCAATGCTCCTTCTTTAAAGACTTTAAAGGTTGATGATAACACTAGCCTGACTTGTTTACTAACGGATATGCCCGAACTAGTGAAGGCAGAAATCAAGCTTAGAAATGGTGATTCTAGGCTTCTTAGTTGTTTGACCTCAACCAAACACCTTTCCTTATGTTTGAAACAGAAAACGGTAAAATCTCTGTTTCTCTCTTGTGATCAAGATTGTTTTTGGATTACACATAAAGTTTCTTGCCACTTATTGTTGTCACTACTTTTTCAGTATGGTAAGAAATCAGCTCGTGTCTCTCGAGCTATGTAGTATATGCTCTCTAGATTGGTTATGTCTTGTACTCAAACATACCCCTAAACTGAGAGCTCTCAAGTTTATACAAGTAAGTTTGTTCCTAAACTCAAATGATGATAGCATGATGCTCTAGATTCTTCAATATATAGCTAAACTAAATGCTTTCTTGTTTTTCTTGAAAACTCGTGGGGTCTCCAGAGATACTGCGCTTTCTTCAGAGATCACGAAGAGCAGTGGAAAAAACCGAGGTGTATTCCTGAATGTTTGAGTTCGAGTCTTGAAACAGTTGAGTGGGTTGGTTACAAAGGAAGAAGAGTCGAGAGAGAAGTGGCGGTTTACATTTTGGAGAATGCAAATTGCCTAAAGACAGTAGCGATTATACCACCAAAACATACCAGTTTTAAAGAGAAACTCAAGATGCTAATAGAGTTAAAGTCAACGTCGAGGTGTTCCAGCAAATTCTTGCTTTAATTCAACTGATTTTTGTCGTTTGAACGTTGGAGCAACATTTTGAGTTTATTGTTTGGTGTTTTGAACCTTTCCTACAGTTGATTTAAGAACTTTTTCGAAAAAATTAGGTATTTTTGTGTGGTGCTTTTTGGAATTTTCAAAAATTGTGTTTTCAAGAGATAAAATTTTTAAAAACGGTATGTTGATTTTGTTAATGGTTAGTTTCTATTGCAGAAATTAAAAAAACATGTTTTTTCAAACTTTAAAGATTCATAATTTAAGGAACAGAGCATACGAAGAGACTTAGGGTGGAGAGGATACATGAGCTGCTGAGTTATCTCCTGAAGCATTCGCTTTGTTTGAAGACGGCGATAATCACCTCTAACAACATTGTGGAAGAAATAAATCAGATGATTGAGGTCTTTGTTTCTTTGCCAATATGATCAAAGACATGCAAATTTGGGGTCGACTTCGCTATATGAAGTTGCAAGTTAGAAAAAGAAAATAGGATGTTGAGTTTGGACTCAAGTTCTTCAAGTAGAGTAAAGAATTAAGGATGAAATGTTGATTTAAAGATTTTATGACGCAGTTAGCATTTCTATTTTTCAGTAAACTTCTTATGATACTGTAATTGTTTGAATCAAAGAGAGTCAATCCAAGAAATAAAAGTATAAAACTAAATCATTCTTCAACAATCAATACAAGACAAAAAGTGCAACTTAGACATTCCCACTTATTCAACGAAGAGGCCCCATAAGAGGTCATTCGTATTTATTCAGTTTGCTAGTAGTATATAAATTAATTAAGTATATTTAATATTTAGTTAAAATCATAGCTGATTTATATTTTTATATAATTAATATATAAATTTATACTGTCAATTTTGAAGCTAATTTATGTCATTTTAAGAATTGATGCTAATGACACATTTGTATCATTTTAAAAACTGATGCAAAAATGAATGATGTGTACTTAATGATCTTGATTAATGAATGCTATACTTGATAAGAGTAGCTGAAGACTTCAATAACTAACTATAAACATCACAAAATAGTAGCTTGATTAATTGCATCTACTTGCAAAGAGGAGAATTCTTTTTCTTATTCAAACAGAAGCTGAGATATTGTTGAACCTCTAAACATTGATTTTAACTCCTTTTTTATCGTCTCTTTCTCTTCAAGATTGAAGGTTTGATCTCAATGTGATTCTCGTTTTGATTAAGCATTTTGAATTTGCAAGAATGTATCTCATAAGCTCTTCCTCATCTTCGTTTCCTCCGTATTCTATCCACTCAAAGGTGTCTAGATGGTACAACAAGCATCTAGGAACCGAACTGGGTTGGTGCCATGACAATGGGAGATACCCGGGTAGAAATCTTGTTTTCTGGATCCAAGTACATCAAATTCAAGAAGTAGAATCAGTTTATGCATACGTGTGCTAGAAGTATATTGACATATTGTATTTTTACTTACAGAATTGATTAATTGGAGAATCCGTAGTTTAGGAGAGTTGTTGAGAATTAGTTGAAGCAGATCCAACCAGAGATGGTGCAATGGACGTAGTGAAAACCGTTGAAGTCGAGAGAAGGTAATGCCACTAAAATTCACAGCCTACAATGAAAAAGTTAACGAATAAAACTGACGAACAAGAAAAAGAGAGACGGATGGAAATTTCGAGCTAGAAACTAATACCAATGGATCTCTCAAAGCTAAAAGGAGACTCGTGGACAAGGAAGTAGAACTGAGAAACTTGTCATCATGGCTACAAAGAACAAAGATATGCGGCATAGCATAGCGAACCACATTCTCCCATGATGAGTGTTTCCATCGATCACCGATGAAGAAGAACACAATCGATCGAGCAAGAACTGAGCAACTTGATAAAAGCCTGAGGACACTATCTACCTCTTTGTAGACCACTCGAAGAAGGCGCAATATTTTCAAAGACGGGAGGCAAACCGAGGAAGGAACATCCACGAGAATCTTACCCGAGAGATTCAATTCCACAAGTGTTTTGCATGTGTAAAGGGTCTTAGGCAAGCTGGTAGGCTCTGCGGCCCAGAGGAGCTCGAGATCTAACTTGCGCACAAAGCTATCAACTGCGTTTGAAAACCATTTTCCAATATCTACATTATGAGGACATTTTCCACCTAGTCGGATACACAAGGTTTCTAAGACAGGTGCCTTGTGAAGTTCCATTGACTTGTCAAGAAAACTGCAAAGGCTGTCGCATTTATCATCAGTGTCTATGTACTCGAGTTTAGGCACCGTCGTCCATATAAAACGCCATCGTTTGGATAAAAACATGGTGGCCACTGCATCTTTGGTCGAGACAAGCAACAAAATTTGAATAAGCAATTCATCAGGCAATGCACTGATCCTGTCTCGAGAAACAACAATATCTTGAAAACATTAGGATTTTAGTGATGACATAGAGCTAAGACCATCTCCAATGGTTATACTTTTGGGTGTCTTCCCAAATTTTTTTTAATATAAACTTAAGACACTATAGAAGAGAGAGAAAATAAGAGTGTTTTAGAAAAGACACTTAAAAGACATTTTTAAGACATTCTTTGCCTATGTGTCACTTTGTGATTGATCAAATTTTTTAAAAAAAGTTAAAATTAAAATCACCATTTTTATTAAGACACCCATAGTGGATATAATCATTAAAGATGCTCTAAGAGTTCGTAGTTAAGATTACAAAGATAGATGGACATAACAAATGTAGACGAGGAGGCGATGGACGTACCCTAATTATCCAAAACTGTTGGATTGTTATTAACAAATAAAAGAAACTTGAGTTGCTTTTAGAATAAGAATGTTTGAGGGTAAAATTCCTAACACTTATTATTGATCTGATCATTCATTAACTTTGTCGAGCATATATACTTATAGCTATAAACTTAAAACCTTTAACATAATTAGTAAAAGCAAATTTCCTAATCTCTTAAATTATAAAAGGAAAACTAATTAATTTGCAAAAGATAATTTATTTTTCTACGAGATTTGGCTTTACATGTGTTAGTCACTTGACTTTTTCTTCTTCAACTTCATTTTGTTTTTCTCATACATTCGGTACCTATACTTTTAGGTACAGTGAATCATCCTCTTTCTCCAATTAATCTTTTTTTTCTCTGACTTAATCAAAACTTTTGGTGAGATACCAACAACCCTAGACCATTTGTAATTTCTCGTTTTAATCATTCTCGGTTGCTCCCACGAGAATGAGTAGTATCCATTTTTCTGGATCCAAATACATCAAATTCAAGAAATGCAATAAAATTACATCATTGTCTAATTCGGTAATCCTAGTTACGAACTTTTAAGCTCTATGTCAACACCAAGAGCCAAACGTCTTCGAGAAAATCAAGAAGATGTTGCTACTACAGACAGGATCAGTGCGTTGCCTGACGATTTTCTAGTCCAGATTTTGTTGCTTGTCTCGACCAAAGATGCAGTGGCCACCACGGTTTTGTCAAAACGATGGCGTTCTGTCTGGACGAGTACATATATGAGATGGTGGAATTGTTGACAAAAACAAAAAATACCCTGGTGGTGAAATCGGAAGCGTTTGTAGCTTTTTTAACAAGTCAATGGAACTTCACAAGGCACCTGTGTTAGAAACCTTGCCTATACATATCTATAATGATCGTATTAATACCATAAAATTGATCGCAAACGCAGTTGATTGCTCTGTGCGCGTACTAGAATTCAACCTACTTAGATCCACCAAAATATTTGCACAGTTGCCTCAGAGTCTTTACACCTGCGAAACACTTGTGGAATTGACTCTCTCTTACGGTTTTCATGTGGATGTTCCTTCCTCGACTTATCTCCCGTCTCTTAAAAAGCTGTTACTCGTTTTGGATGTTCCTTCCTTGGTCACGTCTCTTTCGTTATGTGTGGAAGTATAAATTTCGATCTCTCCTTCTCTTTCTCTTGATCGTTACTGTGATCACATTGTCTTTATGTTAATTTCAAACCATTGCAGGATCTAAACTTTAGTGGCATTACCTTCTCTCGGCTTCAACGGGTCATCAAATTCCTCCTTTCTAGAGAGATTTTTTTTTAAATTCCTCTTTTTGATCAAATTTCTCATTTATGATGAATTTTTTCACTTCCCACTATCCAGTTTTGGCTAAAATGAATGCACGTGATGAGCATGAAAACATGAAAATAACTACAGTTTTTGACTGGTTCTACAACAACCAATCGATGACGGTCCTAAATCAGGGAATCACATCAGACATTGTTATAACGTTTTTGATGGCTGAAGCCACGTGTATAACGCTTATTTTGGAGACCCAATCGAAGGAATTCTATTAGATTCTACACGATATCTTACATTTATCCTCTCATTTCGCTAAAATTGTTTTCTATTTTGCATTGCACAAAAAAAAAAAAAAAAAAAAGGTATCAAACCGGCATCTACAGTTGAACCGAACCAGCATAATGTAATTTATCAACCAGCATTAGAAATTAAAAGCCTACCGTAATCGCTTTCTTTTGAGTTTTGACTGTTGACTCTCTCTTCTCCCACTACATTTTAGAGAGAGCGATATAGCGAACCCTTACACATTTCGTCACGGAAGCAACAATTTTTGGCAATAAAATCGTAAGTTTCTGCTAATTTCTTCGCCTTTCTTGTTGATGGGTTTATTCAATCGTTGTTTTCCGCGGAATTTTTCCCTATACTGCAGGGCTGGCTTGGTCAATTGATTTTTTTACCCAAATCCAAAAGAACCAGTTTCTTTGTGATTCTGATTCAAATCAGTTCAAAGATCGTTCCTTTCTTTGTCCAAGAACTTTTCTAGACTGCATCATCTGGTGAATTTTGGAGGTTTCTACTTCCTGCATCCTCTACGGATCCATTGTTTTGGATATGGTTGTGTTCTTTAGTTCTTGATAATATTAACAACTTCAATTTTTTTTCTGCAGGAATGAGAGCCGTTTGTGAAATCTAAATGGGTGATTATAGGGATAGGCTTAGTCAGTTACCAGATGATTTCCTTTTACAGATATTGTCATGGCTTCCAACTAAAGATGCTTTGGTGACGAGTCTTTTGTCCAAACGATGGAGGTTTCTTTGGGCATCAGTCCCTAGGCTCAGTTATGATCTCAGGCTTCATGATAATTCAGGTCCAGTGTTTTCTCAGTTTGTTGATAGGTCTTTGCTACTACACAAGGCTCCAATTTTGGAGAGTTTGAATATCAAGATTGGTTCGATATGTTATACCGCAGAGAAAGATTTAGGGGTTTGGGTTAGAATTGCGGTAGATCGTTGCGTGCGTGAGCTGGATATCAGTTATTGTTCCAGTGTAGAGCCTGTTAGATTACCTAAGTGCTTGTTTTCTTGTAGAACGCTTTCGGTTCTGAAACTCGAAAACTTAAGTCTTGTTGATGCCTCTTCTTATTTTTGCTTCCACTCCCTCAAGACTTTGCGCCTTATAGATGTGAAGTACTTAGATGACCAGTCACTTCCTCGTATTATATCCTGCTGCTCTAGTCTTGAAGATTTGGTTGTGCAGAGATGCCCTGGTGACAATGTTAAAGTCGTCACTGTTACTGCGCCGTGTTTAAAAACTCTATCCTTACATAAATCATCGCAAGCTTTTGAAGGAGATGATGATGGGTTCTTGATCAATGCTCCTAAATTGAAGCGCCTAGACATTGAAGACTATTGGGGTGGCTTTTGTTACATTGAGAACATGCCTGAGGTGGTAGAGGCAAATGTTGATGTTATATACAAAAATACTGAGAAACTTCTGGGATCTGTCACCTCAGTCAAGCGTCTTGCACTATGTCTGATCACTTCAGATGTAATCTCTCTTTCTATTACCTGAACGAAAAAAGTCGGTTTCTTGTGATTTGATTTATTGTACTTGATGTTTTGAAATGCAGGCTGCTTATCCAGCTGGTACTATCTTCTCTGAGCTTGTTCATCTAGAACTATGCACATGTGCTCCACGATGGTGGGATTTACTTACCCGACTGATTGAAGATTCACCTAAACTACGAGTTCTTAAACTCCGCCAGGTACATTAACACAAACTCAGTCTCTCTATTACTCTGTTAGTTTCTAGTTTAGTTTCAGTTTTGATTGTATAGAGCATTGGAGTCCTTATAGCTCTTTACCCAATTATGATCTCAGAAACATATTCGACGTGCCCCTAGTCCCCGGGCTAGTTGGAAGCAACCTGTTACTCTTCCCAAGTGTTTGTTATTTCATCTTGAGACCTTCAAGTGGGAACTATACGAAGGATCACAAAAGCAGAAAGAAGTGGCGATGTTTATCTTAAAGCACGCTATTCGATTGAAGACGGCTATTATATCGCCGAAACCCACCAGTACTCTGCTAGAGAAACATGAGATGCTCAAGGACTTGTCATCCTCGGCGCGTGGTTCCAGTACATGCGAGCTCATGTTCGACTGAGGAAAAAACGAAGAAGAAATGAACTTAATCTGTCCTGAAAAAATCTTTGTTAGTACATCTTTAGTAAACATCTTGTGGATTGTTGTCTTTATTGATCTGAAACTGAGAACCTCATGATTTTTCAAGTATTATTAGAAATCAAGAACATGTTAAATGACTAAAGTGCCCTTTTAAAGAAACTCAAAGCTGTTAACATTCCCCTGTTTGCTTGAACATCGTACCTCGGTAATCAATACGACAGCAATGGGAAGACAAATCAAACATGTTACTTTTTTAATCAGACAGAGATCTTGCGGTTTACATCTTGGAAAACGTGTGTCGCTTAAAGACTGCATCAAACTCCTCTGATGACTGTTTTGCTCCAAAACTTGACATGATCAAAGAGTTGTCACTTTCTTCCCGAGCTTCAACCTCATGCCAACTTGTATTTGATTGAGGATCAGAATCGATATATGTTATAACAGAATTCTAATTTCCATATGTACCTGTTTGTTGTCCAGCAAATGTCAGATTCTTCCAAATTTTAGTTATGTAGTATTTGATGAATCTCCTTGTACTCAAAGTCAAAGATTCTCAGAGCCTAAGATTTCTGAAGCTTGACAGGCTAAAATTAACCTTTTTGCTAGTATATTTGAAAATAAGATCCATAGGGCCACCAAAACCTTTTCTTATCTTGCATAGGGATTAGGGCCTCCTCTATTATGTAACATATTTTAAAATATTCAAAACTATAGTTTAAATTAAAAAGCAATTAAAATCCCGAACTCTTCTCCAGAGTAGTTTTTTTTTCCCTAATAGAAAAATTACTCATCATCCAATTCCGTTCCTAGGGTTTTGACAAATTGAAGATCTTCTAGGTTTATTTCCATTTCTCTGTTTTTATTATTCTTTGCCTCTGCCTTTGGTTGTTACTATTCTTCTCTGTGGGTAACAAAAATACTCAAGTCTCTTACCGTACGGTGAGAGAAGGGTTTTGTTAAAGATATGGACAAGATCAGTGGGTTTTCTGATAATGAATTGCTCCTGAAGATCTTATCATTTCTTCCAACAAAAGTTGCTGTAAGCACGAGTATTTTGTCCAAGCAATGGAAATTTCTTTGGATGCGGGTGCCAAAACTTGAGTACGTTGAAAGGAGCCTTTATTCTCCACCACTTTACGCTCGGTATGTGTTCCCTAAGGAGGTGACAGTATAATCTTAACTCTAGTGTCGGAAAGAAGCCAGAGGATGCGGCGTTATATTGACAAGAATCTACCATTACATAGCTCTCCGATCATAGAGAGCTTGCGTCTCAAGTCTTTCACTGCGCTGTTTCAACCTCAAGATATCAAATTGTGGGTTGAAATTGCAGTTTTTCGTTGTGTGCAGGAGCTAACCGTTGATATATTACCTGCAAAGGGACAACTTAATGCATTACTGCCGAGTAGCTTGTATACATGCAAATTACTTGTGACATTGAAATTAATAAACAGCATTCTTGTGGATGTTCCTCATGTTTGTTGCCTCCCTTCCTTGAAAACTTTGCACCTTGACCATGTGACATATGCGAATGAAGAATCTCTTCAACGGCTTTTATCTAATTGCTCTGTTCTGGAAGATCTTGTTTTGGAATTACGTGACCGTGACAAAGTGAGAAAGTTCGCTGTTATCATCCCGTCGTTGCTTAGTTTAACCTTTGGCATTTTTAGTCACTCTTTTTCTGATGGGTATGTGATAGATACTCCTTCTTTGAAGTGTTTCAGTGCTACAGATTTTAGTTAATAGTTCCCCCTGGTTGATTGCGAATATGCCTAAGCTAGAGAAGGCACATATCCATGCTAGTGGATTCCATAAAATCAAGAAGCTTCTCGAACCTGTCACATCTGTCAAGCGTCTTTCATTGCGTATAGTAGACAACAGTGCAGAGGTAATATGAATCCAATGATAATCTTTACGTCTTTAATCTCACTATATCTCTTGGAATACTCAACAATCATTTGTAAAGGGTGTATATGGTGATGATATTTTCTTTAATGAGCTTGAGCATCTGAATTTTCATATACGAAAGACATATTGGTCGAAGCTACTATTATGGTTGCTCAATGCTTTTCCCAAACTACGAGACTTGATGTTTACTGTAAGTTTCTTCGATAAACTATTAATTTTGGTCTAATTCACTGTATCGTTTCATCTCTAAATTCTCATTATTTTTATTTTTTTTTATATCCAAGGAAATTTCACCTGATGGTAAGGATACACTAGTTTGCTGGAAGCAACTAGTTAGTGTTCCTCAATGTTTGTTGTCGAGTCTCCAAACGTTCAAGTGTTCAGGTTACCATGTCTCCGTAGAGGGGAGAGATCTGGCGACATATATCTTGAGAAAATCTTGTCGATTAAAGACTGCAACACTCTCGATGGGACCAGGAATGGCTCCACAAAAGAAGCTTGACATGGAGATGGAGATGAAATTGTCTTCCCGTGGTTCACCCACATGCAACCTCGTATTCGATGAAAATTGGTGAGAAACTGGGAAAAAATGGGTTAAGGTCAAGCTGAGAAAGTCAGTCTTGATTAAGGTAAAAAGAGAAAAGAATTGGATCAAAGAGTGATTGTTTTTAGCTTTGATAGATGATACCATGAGAAACTTTAGAATTCTGAATAATTCCATATCCATTTCACAAACTTTTAGATCGATATATTTGGACTTGTTAGATTTGAAAGACATCTTTGGATTTGATCTATATTTTCTTTTACTGCATTTGATTTAGATGATTTTATAGCTGTTTAAGTATTGAATGAGAAATTTACATATTTAACTAAATGTTGAATTTGCTTTTGAACTGAAAATTTTCATTCTATACATCTTTTTAGCAACAAGCCAATTAAGTCTCGTTTGGAATATATTTTCTCGTTTTGTGCTTAAAGATCTTCTGAGACCGCTAATTCACCTTAACCACACAGTTAATGTATAAATGTATGTATATATGTCACATTTACTAAATATTACATTGATGATAATTTTGATATGTTTTCAATGTGAAATAAACAAAAACCACAACATACAATCCAAAGCCCTAAACAATAATCGTGAGACAAATTTTCATATGAAGCCCGGCCAGGACCAGGCCCACCAGATATTTATAAACATTAAGGTATATAATCCATTCGCTAAATAAAACATCAAGGACCAGGCCTGATGAGTGGTGTGCGAGTTCTCAAAGGATTTTCTAGGGTTTTGGTCTGTTCCTCCTCACTCCTCAGTGTGGTATTGTTTTCACTTGTAACTAATTTATTTGGTTGGCTTCAGATAGATCCTTAGAGACTTACGGTATTTTTGTTTTCCTTTTCAGGGTCCAAAAAAAGTAGTATAATTTGAGAAGCCATTTTTACTTCTCTGCATCACTTGAAGTTGAAACATTGCCCCTCTCCAGGTAAAAAAATAATTAATTTTTACATCCGGTAAGATTTATATAAGATTTAGTCGTGTAAAAATTCAATGAATTAACTAAAAAAAATTGAAACTAAATTATCCGCAAAATATTTAAAAACAAAAGTTACTTGCAAAATATTTTTGATAAGTGCAAAAATTATAAAATGAGATTATAGAAAATAACAGTTTTTCTAACCGAAAGACGAACCGAGCGAACTTACAAGAAAGAGGATACATAAAATTACAAATTAGGGTTCTTTAGTGACGACAAGGTCATTCCCTTAGCTATTGTCGACAAGTAATAGGTATCTATCTGAATGTGAATAGCATTGGATGATGGGAAAAAAACAAAACCATCATACTAAAACTATGAACTTTATTTGCAATTCGTATTCTTCTTGTTTCTACACAGATTGAAGAACTGAAAGCTAAAACCTAGTCTCATCGTACGTTTTGTCTCTTATTTAGGGTTTTCTCAAAAGCTTGGAGAGTCCTATGGACAGAATCAGTTTTCTGCCCGATGATTTCATCTTGCATGTACTTTCATTGCTTCGTACAAAAGATGTTTTGAAGACAAGTCTTTTGTCTAAACGATGGCACAATCTTTGGAAGTTGGTTCCTAAACTCGAGTACAGCGATATCAATAAAAATATTGAACATTGGAAACTTTTGCAATTTGTTGACAGGTCTTTGCTATTAAACAAGGCTCCAGTCTTAGATAGTTTGCATATCAAGTTAGGTCGACAATGCAGGGATGTAGATATTGGGTTTTGGATTAGACTTGCAGTGGAACGAGGTTTACGCGAGCTGAATTTCGATTACTGCTGTACTAATAAACCTAGCAGATTGCCTCAGAGCTTGTATACATGTGGAACACTTGTGGTGCTGAAATTAAAAAACGTATCGCTTGTGGATGTTAAATTCCCGGTATGTTTTGAGTTGCTCAAAACGTTGCATCTCGACTATGTGATTTTCCTAAACGATGAATCTGCTCAGAAGCTTTTATCAAGCTGTCCTGTTCTTTTGGACTTGGACTTGGATCGAGCCATTCGTGACAATGTGACTACCTTTTCTGTTATGGTGCTTTCATTGCAAAGATTCATATGATGCAACTGGTTTAAAAGATCCGGAGTTGTTGATGAATACGCCTTCTTTGACGTACTTAAAGCTTGTGGATTTTAGTTACGAGTGTAAGGTTTAATATATGCCTGAAATCTTTGAAGCACATGTCGAGGTTACATGTAGCAACGTTGGTGATATACTCAGATCTCTTGCATCAGTCAAACGCCTCTTGTTATGTTTACCCTCAGAGGTAAGATATACAGTAAATGTCCTTTATAACCGGATTGAGAAACGTGTTTTCTTTAAGTTTATGTTGATCTTGTATTGCAGTCTCCGTTTCCTACTGGTAGAATATTCCATCAGCTTGTGCATTTGGAGTTTTGCACTTATGTAATGGAGTGGAATCTACTTATGAGTATGCTTCAACATTCTCCAAAACTACGATCTCTCAAGCTTAACGAGGTAAAACATTTCAATCCTAGAAACTATATGATACGCTTTTCGTGGTTTTTTATGATCTCTAATGGTTTGATAATGCACTGACCAGACCCATGGCCATTTTAGTGGAGTTCCAACATATCATTGGGATGAACCAAGCTCTGTTCCTGAAACGTTGATGTTCGCTCTTGAGACTTTGGAGTGGAGAAACTACAGAGGAAGGAAGAGAGATATTGAACTGGCATCGTTTATCTTGAAACATTCAAGGCGTTTAAAGATTGCGAGTTTTTCCCCACTTGCCAGCAGATCCATTACACTGAGAGCCAAGTATCAGATGATCACGCAACTGGCAAGTTTGTCTAGGGGTTCACCAGAATGTAAGCTTGTGTTTGGTTAAATGCTGGCGTGGGCTCTCAAAGATCTCACAAGAGTTTGGAGATTGGATTTATAAAATATTATATGGACATTCTGTTATTTCTATCTAATGAACTTTTTTATTGACTAGATTCTGAATTTAAGTTAAGCAAAATATAGACGGTTAACCCAAGTGGCTCAAAAAAAAAGTATTTTTATGTTCATACAAAAATAATGTCCTTGTCTAAACGAAATTGGTTCATAAACTCGAGTACGATGAGAGCAACCATGCGACTTAAGTATAGTAAATTATTTTTTAACAGTGTTAGTAAATGGGGTAAGACAATATTTTGCTCTAGTCAGCAAACAAAATAATTTGGATCGGCCATGTGTTCGATATTAAAATAAAAAGATCGTATAGTCATATGAAGAAGATTAATTATTTATTGAGGATCTATAGATCATTTGGAAACACACACATCGATAGACATTTCTAAACTGAAAAAAAATTCAGTGACAAGTATACGTTTCGAAATCAATGTTGCAAACACCTTTTTTTGGACGACAGAAGTGAATGCAATCAGCGTCCGTCAAACACAATGGTCCGACGCTTTTCCGTAAATTATTAACAACCTTTGGCGGTGGCGGTGGTGGAGGTAGTGGCGGTGGGAAGCAAATACACGTGCTTGGTGACTTGCACAAGCATTGGTGATTCAGATTCTCACGCGCCGCCGTGGCTAGTCTCCCACCATCTTCTTAAAATATAAACTTGGAAAGTTAATTACATGAACATAGAGAATAATAAATATATATAGCTAATTTCCTGTGAAATTATTATTGTCAACAAAAGGGGGGGAAAATCTAATCAATTGGTTTGTTTGATCAAAATTAGATAACAGTGCGATGCATATAGCAATCAAGGAAATTTATATAAAACAAAAAAATAACTTGACTAGAAATATAAATAATAGTATGATGGAAATAAACAGATCAGATGAAATGGACAAATAAAACATACCAGGTGATGATATGAGGTAGATGGTTGCAGTCATAGCTAAGTAGAAACTGATCTTTGTCATGTTTTTAATTTCCTGGTAATTAATTGGAACGTCTTTTTAGGTTCGTCTACGGCACTTTGCTATATATTTTGACAATTTGGTGTATATTTTTGTTGTCAATTTGGTTAACTTATTTATAGGGCAAGGTGTGTAATACTTTTAATAAAACTTCAAGGAAATGAATGTTCTTTTATAAATCTAGTTCTTTTAAGGGGTGTATTGAACTATAATATTTATATGTTGATTTGAGTTTTAATGAATTTGAAAGAATTTGGTTAAATTTTGTGAATTAAATATTTTATTATTAAATTTTATAAAATATCATTTAAAATAATGAGATTTTCATCTTTGTTTTTTAACAAAGAAATTTCATACAATCCTATGTGAAACTTTCAAATCCACTTTTTCAAATATTTCTAATAACAATAAATTTGATTGTATAGTTTAAATTCTTTGATTTAATAATATTTAATTTTATAAAATATTTTAAAATTCTTGTTTGAAAAACATATAATTTATCATTTTAATACAAACCATCCAAACCACTAGTTCAATACATTCCCACATGGATTATATTATTTATCACATGGATCATATTCTCCCCCTAGATATGGCTTTTCATTTTTTCCGGTAACTTTTTCCTCAAGTCAAAATCATAGTGGCTTTATTTTTGGGAAATATGGTCATATGGCAATTGGCAATGATAATATATTTAAAAATAGGGAAATTCAATGATAAATCAGTAAGTCTAGTGTAAAATATAAAATGGGAAATAATTATAGTTTTGAGCAGGAGAATTGTGAGGAACTATTGAAAGAAAATACAAGTTGTGATAAACTTATTTATTTACCTAACTGTAAGGCATTAACAAGTCGATATCCATATCTCTCAAGTATTATTAATTGTATTATGAAGAGAATGACAATGATTGATCTGTTACAAGTATTATCTAAAAAGACACAGAGTGATCAACTCTTCACAGTCGACGCCATTCTTAAGTTTTTATTGATTTATAGGCGTACATGCCATTAAATAAGTATTAATTCATTGGTTGATCATACCATATCTCTACTATCGTCGGATTTAAAAATTGGTACTAATTCAATAGTACTATATGTTATACGAAATCTTCTAATAAAGACGTTCTTTCGTAAGAAAATTATAAAAATGATTTTTTCTGACAATATTTTCTGTTATTATTTTTGTCAACGAATTCTTCGGTTTAGCATTTGAAGTTAATGATGATAACTCAAGAAAGCAAGTTTAGAAATTTTGTCCTACACGTTGCAAGTTTGGAAATTCCTTTTTGAATATCAATTAAGCTCTTAGTTTAAAGATATGATGCAAATGTACATACAAAACTATTCAGTTCAAACAAATAAAAAAAATTTATGACTGACAATAAACTTAGAAGGCCTCAGAGATCTTGGTGGATAATCATCATAGAGAAGAACTTAGTCTTCATCAAGAGTAGCAAATATAATATTACATCACCGGCCACAAGTATTATTTTCATCAACAAAAAAAGTTCATAACTCGAAAATTAAAACCAAAATACAAAAACAACAAAGTGTATTATTGATGATGATGAGTCAAAAGTAGCTGGTAAATAAACATCTTTCCCCGCGGGGAAATCATTGGGAATCCGAATGATTTTTTTCATCACTCTCACCATCAAACAATAATCAAATTTTCAAATCATTAAAAAAAAAAAAAGGCGAGGTAACATATTTGAAAAATTGATTAAGAGATTGATAGATGTATCTGCCTAGTCACCGAAGATTCTTTGTTAAAATAAAAAAGAAAGCTCGGAGCTTAAGAGGCAGAGCAAGCTCACGGAGGTACGTAAGCTTACCGGATACAATAATCCATCATCTCTTTCGCCTGACGATAGATTCCTTGATCCATTACAAAGCACTTTTGTATATCAAGTAATTGCAAAATAGGCTTTGTTTCCGAAAAATCGAGTGTCAATGAAAAAAATCGAAAATCAATTGACTAATTAGCAAAATATGCGGCGGAGAAAAAAAAAATTAATTGGATATCAGAATGGAGAGAAGATGAGTAATATATACAAGGATGATGAGGCAGTCTTCGAAAACCCTAGTTTCTTTTAGCGTGCCTTAAAGCCGGTTTAACTAGGTGTGGGCTAACTATAGGCCCATTATACGAAATGAAGGCAACAAAAAGGAAACAAAACTGGCCCATGCAGGTTTCGAACCTGCGACCTTCGCGTTATTAGCACGACGCTCTAACCAACTGAGCTAATGGGCCAATTTGTTAGATTTGCTAAATTTATTTGTATCATTGTAAAACATTGCAATTAAGCCCAAATCGTGATGCTTAACCGAAACTACGTCGTTTTGTTAAACTTGTCTCTCAGACACTGCACTTCATATTTTTTTGGTGGCCAAATCTGTGCTCCGTTCTTTGTTTCTCCGGTTTCGATCTCGAAGAAGATGAGAGTAGTTGTATCTTCCTCAGTCTTCGTCTCTCTGCAACTATATTTTCTTCTTCTTCTTCTCCTTGCTTCTGCTATTGGATCAAGCTCATCTCTGTTGAATGATCCGTTTCTCGGCATTTCTCCTCAAGGTTTGGTTTCTCTTTCAATCCGTTTCGTTTTGCTCGAGATCTCTGGCAATAATACACCGATTTGATCTCTCGCTTTCACCTTTTCCGTGAATGTGTAGATGAGAAGTATTACAAGTCATCTTCAGAGATAAAGTGTAAGGATGGATCAAAGAAATTCACCAGAGCTCAACTTAATGACGATTTCTGCGATTGTCCTGATGGAACTGATGAGCCAGGTTTCATATATCTTCCCAATTTCTCATCTTGCATTCTCACTTATTCAAAATACTTGATTTTCTCCACAGATAAGCATACGAAATTGTGTAGCTTTGTCTTTGGTTACAATTGTGATCATAAGATTCACACTTTTAGTTTCATTGTGAATTCAAACCTTTGATTGAAGTTCTACTTTGTCTTTAGTGGAATAAAGTTTTTGGTTTTTGGGATTGTATGTGTGATGGATCATTTGTTTACTTTTGCTCTCTGTGTTTAAAACTTTCAGGTACCTCAGCTTGTCCCAATGGAAAATTCTATTGTCGCAACGCAGGCCACTCTCCGCTTGTTTTATTTACTTCCAGAGTCAATGATGGTCTTTGTGGTATGTTACTCGAATTCTATAATTCGTTCACATCTTAGTTTCTGTTGAACCATAGCTTTGAAATGCTATTAAAAATAAAAGTTGTTGAAGGATTTAGCCTTTCAGTACTTATGGTTTGTTTTCCCATGGGATCAGATTGTTGTGATGGAAGTGATGAGTATGATGGTCAAGTGAAATGCCCAAATACATGCTGGGAGGCTGGAAAAGCTGCACGGGAAAATCTGAAGAAAAAGATCGAAACATATAATCAAGGGCTTGTTATAAGGAGGCAGGAAATCGAACAGGCGAAAGTTGGTCTGGATAAAGATGCAGCAGAATTGAAGAAGCTGAAAAGTGAGGAGAAAATTTTGAAAGGCCTTGTTCAACAGCTGAAAGGTTTGCCGTTCTTTCTTTTGATACATAATTTAATCTTTCTGTTGGCTGATTTTGCAAATGGCATGAGAGTTGAGGATTAGTTTTCATCTTAGAGAAACTTGTACGGACATAGGTGGTAGTCCCATGAGATAATCAGTGTATTGGAATGTGAAAGGGAACCCTGCATATAAATGTAGTTAGATGCCTGATATACCTCGGGTTCAGTCCTTTAATATTTCATTTACTACCAAAAGGGAAGAAAGAAAGTAAGAATATTTGTGACTTGTAGGTGACATAGTGGAATCTGGTAGGATCATCAACTTCTTTCTAAGATAAGATGATAAAGACATAATTGTGCCTTTAACATTGTTGGTCTCAATGAAAAAAACTTGACATGTTAGACATTGCCCTCGGATTACTTCTTCTGTAGACCGTAAAGAACAAATTGAGAAGGTAGAGGAGAAGGAGCGTCTACAGAAAGAAAAGGAGGAGAAGGAAAGAAAAGATGCCGAATTAGCAGCCCAGCCAGAAAATGGGGATTCAAAGGAAAACTCAGATGACAGTGAAAAAGTTGAAGGAACCACACATGATGAAGGGATGCCGGAAGTTTCACAGCACGATGAAAATCCCGATCAAACCACGCATCATGATGAGATTGGTAACTACAACGATTTTCCTTCAGATGAGGACCTTGAGGTTAGTTCTTCTCTTGTAAACTGAAATGGATTTGCTCGCTTTTATCTTTGTATTTTTTCTATGTACCTATTCAGTCAAACCATGAAAGAAAAGCTTATAAGCCCATTTGTCAATATTCTGGTCCCCTTTTGACCTCTCATCCATGAGGTCATGAATAAATATTAAAGTTTCATATGTGAGATGCTTGAAAACTCTACCTTTTACTCATTTACATCTAGAACTTAGCTATCTGGAACTCATATACATGACTATGTTACCCTCATAATACCTTCAGTACTTTTTATTATTTCATGATTTCTCTTGTTTTCCTTTATGGTCACAGTTGTTGTGTCTTCCGAGCGAGTAATGAATTAGAACTTGATTTCAGGGGCCAGCAGCTGAAGCTGAACCAACAAGTATATTGGAAGAGGCTACTCACACTAATCCAGTAGAAGAGGTTTGAAAAATTACTACATTCATATGGTCTTTCCAAAAGTGGAGCAATTTGTTACTTGGAAATTAGATGATGATATAAGGTTGACTACTATGCAGCATGTTGCGGAGACGAATCAGGAATCTCTCTCATCTGAGGATTCCTTAACAGATGGATCTCAAAATGATGGTAGTACCAAAAAAGAGGAATCAGACGAGGTGAAGAAAGTGGTTATTTACTTTCAGTTTCTGGCCAAGTGCTTACAAAAGTTGTCATATATCTTATTATAGTTATCTTAACTTTCGTGTAAAATAACTCTGTTGCATTTTTTCAATAGCTCTTTTTGAGTTATATCTAGGAGATTATTGAATTCCTGACTTTATCATAACGTTTAAGTACTCTACATTCTATTGATAGGAGGATCCTGGAACCGAGAAGAAGGAAGAGTTGTCAAAGGAGGAGTTGGGGCGTCTCGTTGCCTCTCGTTGGACAGGAGAACAATCTGATAAGCCAGCTGAAGCAGGCGATAGCCCTAAAACTGACGATCAGGAAAACCATGAGCACACACCCATCACTCCACCTGAAGTAGATGAAGACCATGGATTTGTTTCAGATGATGACGAAGATACCAGAGACGATGGAAAATACAGTGATCATGAGCCCGAAGATGATTCCTACGAAGAGGAATATCGCCATGATGCTAGTTCTTCTTCATACAAATCTGACGCAGATGACGATGTCGATTTCTCAGGTTTGCATAATGTCCACAGATGTTTGTATATTTTAACTATGTTAATCATCTATCATAGTTTGTATGACATAATTGAATTTTGTCACGGATAGAGACAACCTCAAATCCTACTTGGTTGGAGAAGATTCAACAGACTGTCAAGAACATATTGCAGGCTGTGAATTTGTTCCAAACCACCCCAGTGGACAAATCTGGTAATATAAAAGTTTAGCATTTCCATTTACAGTAGAAGTGAGACTTTTATTCTTCAGTGATTCATCTGTTGTACTGTGATATATGCAGAGGCTGATCGTGTACGCAAGGAATATGATGAGTCGAGCTCAAAACTAAATAAGATACAGTCGAGGATATCAAGTTTAGAAAAGAAGCTAAAACAAGACTTTGGTCTGTATGATAAGATATCCTAAGTCTTCACTTCTGTTTGCCTTTCTTTGAGTTAGTCCTTATATATTGTTACTACAGGACCGGAGAAAGAGTTCTATTCATTCCATGGTCGTTGTTTTGAGAGCAAACAGGGCAAGTAAGGAAAATCTTAGCAATTTAGTGTCACATTCTTACTTTATTAACATTATCAGGTATTACAATTATGTTTATCTTATGCATTTACTTTTATTGCCTAAATAACGTCGTAGGTATACTTACAAAGTCTGCGGATATAAAGAAGCAACACAAGAGGAGGGCTATTCAAAAACTCGGTTAGGGTAAGCATCAGTGCCACTGTATCTTTTCCGCATGCTGATACATATAATAAAGTTGACAATCAGATACCGTTGGTTATTTTATCTCTGGGCTTATATTTATCCTTCTACCCTTCCTTATTTGGTTTGATGGGATTTGCTAAAATAGGGAATGGGACCAATTTGAGAACTCTTACCAATTCATGTCATATACAAATGGAGATAAATGCTGGAACGGTCCCGATAGGAGCCTAAAGGTTAGTATTCGATATTGTTAAACCCAAGAATTGTTCAATCTAATTGGCTCAAACTGTCAAAAGAAAATTATCTGAGACTTTGATATACAAAGCTTGACTAGTTCACTAAATGCAGGTGAAACTAAGATGTGGGTTGAAAAATGAGCTTATGGATGTGGATGAACCAAGCCGATGCGAGTAAGTTCTTGTCTTGGTCTTTACCTCTCACGGTTCTTTGATTATTCTTTTTAATCTTACTCTCTTGTTGCAGATATGCAGCGATCTTATCTACTCCAGCTCGGTGTTTGGAAGACAAACTTAAAGTAAGTTTCTATATTCATCTCAAATCGTAAAGCAGACCTACGCTAGTTAACATTTTCTAAACCTGGTGTTTCGTCTTTTATAGGAACTACAACAAAAGCTCGAGAAGATGACGAACCAAGATCAATCTCAGAATCACGACGAACTCTGATCATGTTCACCAGAAATAATTCTTACTGGATGCGCACGGCGCTTAGATTTATGTCAGTTAGACTTAGTAATCTTGCTCAGTCTCAAACGTCAAGAGGACAGAAAAAAAAAACTAAGAACAGATAAGTTTTTTGGTCGGAAGAGAATGATAGAGTCAAGTTTGTGACCTCCTTTGGGTGGTTCTATTTATCAAACAGTATTTAGACAATGTTCAACTTTTGGTTAAGCGCAAAGAACAGTTCATATATATATATAAACATGAAGAATGGCTACATATAATTTCTAGCTTTATGGGTTAAAAGTTTTTGTGATATAAATGGTGCTCGTTAATATTAAGGAATGTTATCAAACATTTTATAAGTTCACTTTAAGGTTAGAAAGTGGTTTTTAAAAGCCCTAAACTAGTGGCATGTTTGGTTCGGTTTGGTTTTGTCTTTTCTATCATGATATTTTAAATTTTATAGACTTTAAAAGATTCCATTTCCAAAAGAGACAGACTTGAAAATAGTATTTCCGGATTCAAATTATTGCAGTTAACACTTAACACTGAAGAAAATGATCAAATCTATAAATTATTTTAAAAGTTACTATCAAAATACAGTTGATTTACTCATTTCTAGTAAAAGGTTAGTTATAAATGTCCATGAGTCAATCAGAGCGGTAAAAATTATTAATCATAAGGAATATTGGCCAAAGATTGAGATATATTTTTAGCTTTGTAAAGTCAATTTTTCACCGCTCCATTTTCATCCAACGTGATTCGTAACATAGTTGACATACAACAGTACTAATCAAAGCCTAATCAACTTAAATTTTGGCGATTATAAAATATTTCGAGTACCAATCACATTATAATTTACTAAAAGTATCATTTAAAAATAACATTGTTTCTGGAAAAACCATGACCCGACAATGGTTCGAGAAGGCAGAAAAAAGTAAACGAGACGAATATTAATAACAATGTGCGTCACTCTCTTTATGACAAATTAAACCGGTGGGAAACAATACAATAAACATATCGGTCTATTGTTGACCCATTCCTAAACCAGTGACTTTCATTTTTTCATATTTTAATTTTTCACCTCAAAGTCAAAAAAGAAAACAAAGTGACTCACACACAGACTTCGCTTCGCTTATAACCCCCAAAAATCACCAGATTCTCTCTAATTTTTCCTTGTTCTCCAAGCCAGATCTCTCTCCTTAAATCTCTCCTTCATCTTCGTCTCAACAACTCTACTCGATCCTCGCTTCTTTTTGAAATCTCTGTTTTCTCTTTTCTTACTTGCGATGGCGATGATAGAGCAAAGGCCGAAGACGAAGATCGTTTGTACTCTTGGTCCTGCTTCCAGATCTGTTCCGATGGTTGAGAAGCTTCTCAGAGCTGGTATGAACGTTGCTCGGTTTAATTTCTCCCATGGATCTCATGAATACCACCAAGAAACTCTCGATAATCTTCGTCAAGCTATGCTCAACACTGGGATCCTCTGCGCTGTCATGCTCGATACCAAGGTTCGCTTACATGCTTCCATTTTTATAGATTATATGTTTGTGTTGTAAACTGTGCGTATTTGTCTCTGTCTCTGATTCCAATTTCATCTTCTTTGACTCGGATTCGACTGTGATCTGGAATTTTAGGGTTTTTAGATATTTTTTTGGTTTTCGTCGGTTTCTGATTGGTTTAATCTACTTTTTGATCTGCAAAATTAATTTGGCTTTGTATAAAATGGTATTGATGCCTATTTTGTACTCGTCTATCTTTGGTAAATGGTTTCTATTTTTTTGTCTGTTTATGCCATTTTCTTAGGTAGACTTTTTTTTATTTCAACTCTGCTATTGAATAACTCTTACCAACTTGGCGAAAAAGAGAAAAAAGAATAAAACTCTTACCAACTTTTTGTTTTTAGGAATTACTAAATTTGAATTATGAATTTTATATCTTTGAGACTCTGGTTCTTGTGTAATTGTAGTTTTTTTCAATTAGGACTTGAGTTAGTAGACCAGATTAGTTGAGAAGAGAGAGTGCTAAATTGATGTTAGCACTTAGATCTCTAAAACTGGTGAAGAAAATGTTTGTACAAATTTGATAGATGATTAAAGAAACTTGTAATTGTGGAGAGTGATTATGCTATTATGGCCAGAGAAGTTAATTAGTGAGTGAAATAGAAAATTAGATTTCTTCACTCAGCTTGTTTCTTGTAAATGTAAATTAGCTTGCTTCATGTATGTTTAGACTCAGGCAGCCATGTTCACAATTCAAGAAACAAGAGACTTACAATTGTCAAGTTAGAAGAAGATACTGTTGATAGATCATGTTTTTGAATTTTTGGACTATGGTTTCTTTTTGTGCCAGAGAGTGTAATTAGTGTGTGAAGTAAAAGTTATAGCCAAATTTCAATTGATACTCTACACTTGATTTGTCTTTTTATTGAAGATTTCTACTGTCAACTTCTGTCTTGTGTATGTAAATGTCTAAATTGTGGCAGATCTATTTGTTTTTTTTTCGATTATGCTAACGAACTGTTTCGTATTTTCTCTTGTAAAGGGTCCGGAAATCCGAACAGGGTTCTTGAAAGATGGGAAACCAATCCAGTTGAAACAAGGCCAAGAGATCACCATTTCGACTGACTATGAATTGCAAGGTGACGAGAACACAATTTGCATGAGCTACAAAAAGCTGGCTGTAGATGTGAACCCAGGAATGGTCATTCTCTGTGCCGATGGTACCATCTCCTTACTGGTCCTCTCTTGTGACAAAGAGAATGGTACAGTCCGTTGCCGGTGTGAGAACTCTGCAATGCTTGGTGAGAGAAAGAATGTGAATCTCCCAGGTGTTGTTGTGGATCTCCCAACTCTAACTGAGAAAGACAAAGAAGACATCATGAAATGGGGAGTCCCGAATGAAATCGACATGATTGCTCTCTCTTTTGTCAGAAAAGGTTCAGACTTGGTTCAGGTTCGGAAACTACTCGGAAAGCGTGCGAAAACCATTCTTCTCATGTCTAAGGTATGTTAAATCAAAGCTCTCTTTCTAGTTCCAGAAACTACAGGGTCAAATCTTTTAGGTTGTGACGGTTTTGTGTTATCTTCTTTTTGATTGATTAGGTCGAGAACCAAGAAGGTGTGGCGAATTTCGATGACATTTTGATCAATTCGGACGCTTTCATGATTGCCAGAGGAGATCTGGGCATGGAAATCCCGATCGAGAAGATCTTCTTAGCTCAGAAAGTGATGATCTACAAATGCAACATCCAGGGAAAACCTGTGGTCACAGCTACTCAGATGCTCGAGTCCATGATCAAATCTCCTCGACCCACAAGAGCAGAAGCCACGGATGTTGCAAATGCTGTCCTTGACGGCACAGACTGTGTCATGCTCAGTGGTGAAACCGCAGCTGGAGCATACCCTGAGCTAGCTGTCCGTACAATGGCTAAGATATGCGTGGAAGCTGAGAGCACACTCGACTACGGAGATGTCTTTAAAAGGATCATGAAGTACTCTCCAGTTCCAATGAGCCCTCTCGAGTCACTCGCGTCCTCAGCAGTCAGAACCGCTAACTCAGCTAAAGCCACTCTCATCATGGTTCTAACCAGAGGAGGAAGCACAGCAAGACTTGTAGCTAAGTACAGACCAGGAATGCCTATCTTATCTGTCGTTGTTCCCGAGATCAAAACCGACTTGTTCGACTGGTCTTGCAGCAACGAGTCCCCTGCGAGACACAGCCTTGTCTTCCGTGGTCTGATCCCGGTGCTCTACGCAGGGTCCGCTAGAGCCTCACACGATGAATCAACAGAAGAAGCGATTGAGTTTGCGACTCAGTACGGAAAAGAGAAAGAGCTGTGCAAGACCGGAGACTCCGTTGTTGCTCTACTCCGAGTTGGTAATGCTTCCGTTATCAAGATCTTGACCGTTAAGTGATGATTCAGATCGAAAATACCGTTTTTGGCGTATGGCGTTTGGGAAATGCTACTATAACCGTTTTATGAATTATTCAAGGTTGTGATTAAAATCTTGAGATAGAAAACTCTAAGTTCTATTTCTTACTTATTACTACCCCTACTGTTGTGACCGGTGAATCCCACTAACGGTTATTTTTTGGATATTATTTTGGTTGTATGGAAACTTTTGGATCATACACGTATCAATTATCATGATTTCTTTTTGTTGTTTAAGTATCTTATGTCTATGTTTTTTGTATACACCTACTATTTGGTGAAAAAGTATTTATATTTCACATTCTTATAATCTCATTCTTAAAAAGACAGGGCATGAAGACAAAAAGAAGACAGCGCATGAATCATCGCCCATACAAAAATCATTCCGACAAAGATTAATCATTATCTCCATTTTTGTAAGAGTGTTCATCATTCATTCTTTGGGCTTCAACTGAAATAAACTTTCATATTTAAAACACTCCATTTGAAACACACAAAAAACAATGGAAAGACCCATAATTTGATCATCTCTGTATAAAGACTTTAAAACATGAAAAACTGAATCATCATCGCCCATACAAATCATTCAGACAAAGATATAATCATTCTCTCTATTTTGTAACATTTCCATCATTTTTTGAGCATCAATTGACAGAAATTTCATAATTTAGAAGACTCAATTTTGAAAACAAAACAATGGAAACACACAAACCGAATTTGATCATCTCTGTATAACAACAATGGATTTTTCTTTTTCAACAGTCTGACTGAAAGAACATCATTTCTATGTACATAAAAAGCAGAGAATGAAATGCAGAGAAAAACAAAAACAAATTCAAAGAGCTAGATAATGATAAAATTGAGATAACAGCAAAAGATGAAAAACAAGAACAAAACCCAAGACTTGTAGTTTTTGGATGTTTTGTTCTCTGATTCTTTATTAGCGAGAACCAGATTGAGATTCAGAGGATGAAGAAGACGAAGAAGAAGACGAAAACAACCCACTAAACGGCCAAGGAAACGAAAACCTTCTTCCATTACCGCTCCTCGCCTCATCCTCTCTTCCTCTTTCCACATTTCCAACATTCTCAACAACGTTTCTGCTGTTCGTTTCCCGAACATTTCTTGTTCTCGGCGGTCTCTCGGAATCAATCTTAGTCTCATCATCATCATCAGCACTAGAAGGAAGCTCAAATCGACACACGGGACAAGAACTATGAAGCTCAAGCCACGGGACAATACACCGAATATGAAACTTATGCTTACACGGCATCTCTTTAGCTTCGATTCCTTTCTCAAACTCATCCAAACAAATCGAACATTGCAACGGTTCCATAATCTTAACCGTTGGTAAAGCTTCAACAGCTTCTTTACGAGCAGGTGGAGTTCCTTGTCTATTAGGATCATTCTCAGCCAAATGCTGAAGCAAAAGATCTAATCCAGGTCCAATGAAGTAATCTCCAAGTGCAGTCAATGAAGAATGATTCTGAGTTTGATGGTCAGAAGATCCTTGAACAACGACCGATTGATTAAACGGATTAATCATTATAACTCTATTGCTATCTCGAGAACTATCCCAATTGTTATCAGAGCTTTCATACTCAGAAGCAATCCCAGCACGAATCCCTTGAAGCAACTGCAATATATTCCCTGAGCTTCTTCTTCTTCTTCTCAAGATTGATTCAAACTCTCTATCTAAATCAATCTCTCCACCATGTCGCCTAGCTCGATGAAGACGATGATACACATTATCAATACTAGTATCATTATTCGATTCATCACCATTATTATTGTCATCATCATTATTATTATCTTCACCAAACTCTGATCTTCTAAACCTTCTTCTTCTTCTTGGACTACTCATCATTCCAAGCAAGATTGGTGCCCAGAGAGACAATGCACGATCTGTTCCAAAATCGGTTTCTGGGTCTTGTTGAACATCTCTTAGGCTTCTTCTGCCTCCATTTCCACCATTACTGCTCATTTCTTCAATGAATCCACTTTGACAATAAGGACATTTGATCTCAGATTCCATTATTGGATTCACCATTTGTGAACACATGTAACACCAATACCTAGCAGCCATTGTTTCCTCCATGTTTCTTTCTTCAAAATCCAAATCTATTGATTCTGCAAACAAGAAGAATACACAATCAAACCCTATAAACTTTTATTTGTTTATCAGATCTAAGAAGACTAAGAGAATCGTATCCCTAAAACTTTATAACTTTCCACTAGTATTGATCTCAAAATGAGGAAATCTTGTCATCAATGTCCCAAATTTAATAATTTTGACCAATCAAGTTCAGACAAGAACATCTTTAAAAAGGAGAGGAAAAAATCAAACTTTTAAAACAAATTTGGGATAAAATCAAAAACCGATAAATAATTGAATCCAAACAAAAAAAAGAAAAAAATTGAAGAACCCAGAATCTTGTTAAAGATCAAAGAGGGAAACAAAACCCTTGAAAAAGGAAACAAATTTCGGACTTTATCATAATTTTTCTCAAATAAAAAACGAAAAAGAAACACAATCAATAAAAGAAAGAAAAAAAAAAAAAAATTTACATGCCCACAATAAACACAAAATCATACCTTTAAATGTCCCTACTTTTCTTGAAAAACCCAGGAAAATTTTAAATCTGTTCTTCCTTGTTTCGATTCCTCCAGCGAATTTAAACCTAAAGAAAGGCTAAATCTTTTTGTTTGTTTGTTGCTGTTGCGAAAGGTTTGAGAAAATGGAGGAGAAGAAAGGAAAAAAAGAGGAAATGAAGAAGAAAGAGTGGAAGGAAACAAAACAACCCAACCACGTCCTCTTCTAAACCCAACTCGTTCCTTGTTTTCTTTTACTTTATGTCCTTTTCTTAATTAGCATTTATCAGCTTTGATTAAACTATTAATCAAGTTTAAGACTTTTGGTTAATTATATAGTCTTTCCTTGCTTACAAAATTTTGAGGGTTTATTACTAATTTATCAGTAGCTGATTCAACGCCGATGGTCTTCGTTTAATAGAGTTTTCATACTATTTTTTTTGGTTATATTATATTGACTAGTTGTATACTCTAGTTGGAAGGGAACATAAGGTACCTACAATGTAATATGTATGTAAATATTCGTTTTGATGGAGACTCTTTAGATTTATATTTTCAACTTTATAGACGCGTGAACTTTATCTTCAGAATTTTGGGCCCGAGTATATCCATTACATTGTTGAATAATATGTGTGTTTTCAAAAGTTTAGATTCTTTTTCTTAACAATACAAAATACAAACCGGTTGAAATAGTCAGTCTAGTCAATATGATAAACAAATATGTTCTTGCTACAGTTTGGCATATGATGAGTTACGTTGTGTTGTGTTTGTTTCGTACCCTTCTTTAAGGACAGAGGGTTTGCTTAAATTAGTAACATAAAAAAACATATTAAAACAAGAGTGGGAGACTATTTCCTATAAAACGAACTCGTAAATTTCTGACTAAAACATCACTTTATAATGTTTAATATATATGAAGAATTAAAGATTGGTAAAAACTTATTATTTCTTCATTGACTTAGCTTTTGGTCTGTATAAGTACACCGGTCTCTTATTGGTTGCTTGAAGTGGCCTCGCATTCGAATTTGAAGCCTGTAAAATAAATAAAAATGAAAGGTATGATAGCATGGCCTTGTGATATATAAGATAGCATGGCCTTATGTTGAAACACTCTATAGACCATAAGCAATCATATTTATGTACTACAGTATAGGGGGTGGACGGATCCGGATATCTAGATGTTTTTAGGATATCAGGTAGATCCGTGATTTTATTATTCGGATGCGGATTTGTAAACCATGCATATCCAGAATTCGGGTATCCGTTAGAAAAATCGGATACTCGAATTCATTTTTTCTAATAGTTAAATATATTATAATTATTATTTTGATTTTTTGTCGGATCTGGATATCCAGAACTAAAAAACTATTTTTTATTTTTTTTAGTCAAATACGGATAAAAAATTTAATTTTTTTTTGCCGGATCCGGATATACGATCCGAAATTTTCTCATTATCCGGATCCGAATTCGTCCTACTTGGATATCCGTTTTCTTCGATCCGAATCCGGATATTTACTAACAGGCCTACTACAGAGTAGTATCTTGAGAAATATGCAACTCAGATATGCATATAAGTATTAAAATATGATAGTTTAAGTTTTGTTACTGATGTTATGATGTATAATAAATCAGAAGAACAAACAAATACTTACATGGTGTACAGCCACAGGAGAAGCTTCACTTGTTTCTTTGTTACGGTCCTAATCTAAAAATTTATGAAAGGATAAGAAATTGCAATTAATTAGGTAATTAAGATAAAATAACATAAAAATAAATTGAAACTGAAAAACTATATACTAATTTTAAGGAAGCTATATACTAATTAAGTAATTTACCTATCTGGAAACTGACCAAATAACATTTTCAGAACAGAGAGGAGCTGTAAGTGATCCAGAATATCTATAATATCGATTTGATACAAAACTGAGTTTTTGGGGATTAATCGTTCCGACATTTTCCTCGGCCTTATGTGTATCAGTTATCTTCTTCAATTGTTTTTCCAACTAATCAACAGAACAAATATACTGACTTCATTTATTTATTTTCCAATTAGTAAGCAATCATTGATTAAAATATTGTAATAGTGCAATACCGAACGGAGAAAAGGGTCGGTTGGTCCCAGTTTGTATAAGAAAGCGACAACAGCGTAGCGTCCTTTGCTCTCGTGAACCAAGTGTAGCTCAAGAGCAAACCTATTTTATGTGTGTATTAATTATTCACACTTAATTTACATGCTATTCAAATCTCACATTATGATCATTCAAAAATTAATATCAGTTCTTTTTAAGGCTCTAATATGCAAAACTATATTGAATGTTGGACTTGAAAGATATCATAAAAATACTTTTTCTTGGGAAGATTACTCTCTTTAGCAGTCCATATACTTAGGAAATTGAAATGGAACATCAATAAAAATGAATTCCCCGATTAAATCACAAGTACAACCTTGTCTTATACGGCCTAAGATGAGGCCATTTGGCATAATCAATAAGTCAATCAGTAAATATTTCTATACAATATGACAATCTTTACGTTATTAAGATATGATGGTAGTATATAAGTGTATGAGTATATATACCTTTTGCCATTGATTGTATGTTCAGAAGGAGAGTGACAATGAAGTTGTTGAACTTTATATTTTATACCACGGATTGTGACACCTATACCTTTATTTCCTCCTTTAAATTTCAACTGCCACATCAAAAAAAAAAAAAAAAAAAAAAACCTTCATGACCCAAAAACAAAATAGTTTAACCAAAGAATGGTCATCCACAGTAGGCTCTTGGAGTGGATCTAGCACATGGCTCGAATCCTAACAACTTCGATTTATTTTTTGCCACTATATATATGTTTTAAATGACAATAATATTTAGGTTTCTATATACTTGGAGAATTAGTATAAGTTTCGGCCAATGATCTTATCCCATTTGTTAAAAGAATAATGAAATATATTGGAAAAGGTAATAGTTGATTTACAATGATATCATGGCCTCTGTTCTTAATGGTGGTATTGGAAGGTAGATAGTGGCAACGAAGAGTTCCAGATCTATCAGAAACTACAACATTTTTGTCCCTAAGATCAATCGGAGATTGCATTTTGCCTGTTCCACACATTTTCCACTCTGCCTTTATTGTTCCCCATTTCACTGGCCCTGTCTTTCCTTTGATCACGTAGCTAAACTCCGATTCGTCCTCTATTCCGACCCGATTCAATTATATTTTTGTTACATAGGGAAATATATATAAGAAACAAACATGTTTACATAAGCCTAATTTTTTAATTTGTAAGTCGTATCAAGGTTCATTGGATTGTAATTTAAAACCAACCGACTAATAATGGAATGAGTCATAATACTTATAAACTAATAAGATGTATTTTAATCTTAATTTCAACTAAATATTCCAACTATTCAACGTAAATTAGTACTGATAAACATTTAAAGATGAAACAAAAAAACATTATAAATAGCTTACCAACTTCTCCACCTGGTGGTGCACTCAAAACAATGGTAATAGAGATGAAAATAATGACAAATACCAATTCTACTGATGCTCTCTTCATTTTCTTATGCTATCTCTTGAGGATAGAGATGAAAGGAAATTCCAAATTTTTTTTGTATGATATCTTACTTCAATATCTGGGCTCCTAACCTAGCAGCGTGTTCTAGATGAAGAAAATAGAGTTATATACATAAACAAACGCAACGCATATGATGTGATATTTTATTTAAGTATAACTTGTGGAAAATATATTCTTTTAATTAAGTGGTTTACAATGTAAAAGTATCATCCTTCTCAAAAACAGACATCAGAAAACAGTTCGCCACAAAAGCAATTCTTAATCGAAAATAGAAAACGTAACAGAAATGGAGCAAAGAGACATAAGAAATATGAAAATTGAAAAAAGGGGAAGTTAATACCAAGAAAGATGAGCCCCAAATTTTACTTATAATTGAAAAAAATATGAAAATTACAGAAACTGAAAAAGACAGTTACATTATATTCTGCATAGAATCTAAAGGAAGATATTTCTTCCTTCACACTAGACACGCAGAGTGAAAAAATAAGAATGTTGTTTGGAAAAGAAAACAAAAATAATTAACTCGTAGTAGAAGCTTCTAACATAATCTAAGATTCAGATCAAACAGTTGTTTGACTATTGAACATGTCTTCTCCCTCGTAAGAGCTGACCTGTAACTTCACTCAAACGCAAGTCGACAAGCAACCGAACGTCTGGGCAAAAACAACAAGTCCTCGACCATCTCATGTTTCTTGCGGCGGCTGGTGGATTCAGGCTTTATAGTTACTTTCTTTAAAAAGTTTCCGCTTCTTAAGATGAATGCCGCTACTTCTTTCTCTTCTTCTGCTCCTTCATAGTGTGTCCATTCCACAGTTTCAAGACTCGATAACAAACATTCAGGCACTGAGAAAAATTAACGAGATGAAAGTATAGTAAACTATTTTAATCATACTAACAATAGGACTGGAATCAATTCTCAGGCTATTCGACGGCTACACTCACCGACAAAAAAAAAAAAAAAAGAAGACAATAGACCTGGAAAAACCCAGGTCACAATAATGTTTTGGGTAGACTAAATATATACCTTTTCAAGTTTGAGAGCTCGTAAATTAGGGGAATCTCTGAGTAGACACATAAGTAGATTCAACCACGCAGTCTCACATGTGCCTACCGTTAGATGTACAAGACGGTGGAGACACTACCAACAGGATATGCACTCTCCATAAGAGATGGAATTAAGCATTACACACGCAATGTTTGATCATAAGAGAAGTCCTAATTCAATGTAGATTAAAGGCCATATCAAACTTGTTAGTCCCAAATAATACTGAAGGCAGCAAGGTAATAAAACAACAGCATTATTATTGGGAAGCCGAGATAAAGGCGCTTTACTGAAGTTACAGATTTCAAAAGCAAAAGCTGCAGACCAGCACTGGAGACATGTGCCTTAACAATCTTAGGCATATTATTTTCAACGACACAAAACCCTCCATTATTATCATCAATCTCCAAGCACTCTAAAGAAGGAGCATCTATCACAAACCCATTAACATCTTCTATATATCTGTCTTCTGATGTATGCAAGACTAAACTCTTTAGAGAAGGCATTCTAACGCTCAAAATGGCCACATTGTCATCTGAACATAGTTTCATATCCAATTCTTCAAGAACAGGACAACAAGATAAAAACATTTCGACAAAACTAGCATTTGGATACGTCATGGATATAAGACTCAAATTTTTGAGGGGTGGGAAAGAGACTGAGGAATATCCTACGCAACGACGCAGAGCAAAAAGCATTACAAAGTTTTTTGGTAAAGAACGACATAAGAAGGGCTTAAGAGCTAGAATATAACATAATTTAAGATTCAGACCAAAACACAAAGAGTATTGAACATTTCTGATCTTTCTCGGAGCTGAACCTGTAACTTCAGTCAAACGAAAGCCGACAAGTTGCGGCCACTTCTTTCTCTCTTTTTTTTTTCCTTCATAGTTTCTACCCATTCAAGAGTTTCTAGATTCGATAACACACATTCAGGAACTGAACTCGGTTCACTCCAGTAGGGACGTGGTTGGTCAGATTGACGGATACGATACAAGTGCAGTCCATTAGATCAACATATATATACATTGATATTAGCAGTAAAACACACTAGTCATCAAAACACATTCAAATAAGTTATACCGGTTCAAGTTTGAGAGCGCGTAATTTAGGTGAATCTTGAAGCACACGCATAAGTAGATTCAACCATTCTGTCTTGCATGTGCATAACTTTAAATAGAAAAGACGGCAGAAGATACAACCAACAGGATTAGCATCCTGCAAAAGAAACACAATGAGTACGCTAAAAAGGAAAGAATGATAAAAACAACAACTTGCAGGTAACAAGAAGATACCTTTGAGGTTAGTAAACATAACTCGAGACGCTCGACTGAAGTAATACAACTCAGAATCTTCCCAAGAAGAGTATAAGTGACGTTAATATATGCATTTACCATATTAGGCATATTATTCTCAATGATACAAAAGCCACCCCTATTATCAAGAAGATCCAACCATTCTAGAGAAGGAGCATCAATCACAAACCCATGAGCAACGTCTTGAACTCTATCATTTGATGTATGCAAGCATAAACCCTTGAGAGAAGGAACTTTAACGGTGAAAATTGTCACATTGTCATCTGGACATTGGTCCACATCCAAGGCTTCAAGAACAGAACAATTAGATAACAGTCTCTGAACAAAATCATCACCTGGGTACTTAACAGATATAAGGCCTAAGGTTTTAAGGGATGGAAAAGAAACTGAGGAAGCAACATCCACAAGAATGGCGTTATTTAGTTTCAATGTCACAAGCATGCTACACTCTGTGTACAAACTCCTTGGAAGTGTGGCACTAGAAGAACTGTCGATATCGTTAATCAGCTCACGCACAGAGTATTTCTCTGCAGCTCTAATACATGAATATCTCCAGCACCACAGGTTTTACCAAGTTTGAAAGGCAAAGTTTCTAGAATTGGAGCCTTGTGCAAAATCAAAGACCTGTCTACAAACCGCGAAAATCTTGCATAATCCTGATTGTTATCATCAAACACAAGTTTTGGCACAAACATCCAAAGAAATTGCCATCGTTTTGACAGAACCATTGTGGCCACAACATCTTTAGCACTAGGCAGTAACGACAATATTCTAAAGAGAAGCTCATCAGGCAATTGACTTATCCTATCCATAATTAAGAGCTAAACCCTATTTTGAAAGTCCGAAGCTTTCAGCTTCCACAAATTTCTCTGTCAATGTCAGAATCTGAAACCAGCAAGGAAAATATATTAACAAAAAAAGACTTGAACTTGTTCCCATTCCTGAAAATGTGATGAATTTGTAAAGTTCGTGTGATGAATTTGTAAAGTTTGATTTTTTCACAGGATCCAAACAATGAAACAAATAATCCAATTTAACCGAATCAGGGAAGCCCAAAATTGACCCAACCTAAAAGTAAAAAAAACCTTCTTTTTGTCAACTAATAATCCAATTAAATTTTTTTATTATTGAGGATAATGAAATTTGGAATATTTCCGTGGTCTGGATGGATAAAAATTGGGAAAGATTGTGCTGGTTTCGTTGAAGTGGTTCATTAATTCCTCTGTTGGTTTAGAGTTGCTAATCAGTTTCGGTTACTACTAGTCTCGCAATTGTTGGGGTTTTAGAATGGTTCTTCCTAAAGCGTTTGGGGTGTTGATGACTTTAACCCAAATGCCGTTGGCAAATATAGTTTAAGACATGAATAAGATGGGGGATTATGTTGGATTTTTGTAAGGAATGGTATTATCTCTACTCTACATCAAACTTGGATTTGTAAAAAGTGCTTGATTCAAACACATAATCAACAAAATAATCATCAGAGTAAGGAATGCAAAGGTTATTTTTGGAGCCAAAAGTTTAGGAAACGATGAAAATGTTGTGGAGATCACTTTGATTGTAAGGACTTTGTGCTTTGTAGGAAAACATTGGTATCAAACTAAGGGTTTTGTCTTATTATCGGCTGAAACCGATAAGCTAAGCCTATGATGTATGCTTAATGTTGAAAAACAGTTTCTCAAAGTGTTATTGTGTGTTGTGTTTTCTAATCTATTCCATCCAATTCAGAAAAGAAAAAAAAGCAAATCGAAGAAGCAAAGCAATATAAATAAACTTATAAGTATTTTATTATTTTAGTAGACAATGCCTTAAAGAAACAGACCATTGAACATCTTAAAGCAGAACAAAATACAAATTACGAAAAACAAAAACTCAATTGCTCAGGCGGCGGGTGAAAACACAAAGCTCTTTTTGCACTTTCTGTTCACCTCAGTCTCACCGGCGAATTACAAAAGCTGCCGGTGGAAAAAAAAAACCTCGATTTCCGCCATTCAGAAATTGATTATTTTAATTGGGTTAATTAGATAAATTCCTGAAACTTTTTTCAAACTATGCAAACTCTAGAAAACTCCGAAAATCAGTAATAAGTAAACTTTTTTGCTCGGTACAGTCCACGTCATCACCTCTGTGACCGGAACTGTTTACCGGTATAAGTCTGTCCGAAGCTCCAGTTACTAGGAGTAGCATTGTTAGAGACAACAGTACGGCCATCACTAGTGGTTACTTTGAATGAGAGAGCTTGACCATCGAGATTTGCGTTGCTTTGCCAATTCTGTCCCCAGTTTCTCGACATGCTTTGCCAACTTGTTTTGGTTCCTCTAATAGAGACGGAGATAACATCTCCGGCGCCGGCGACGTTGGTTATAAGCACGAGGTTGAAGTATGAGTGACCGTTGATCGTGAATCGTATTCCTCCTTTTCTCCGGCAAGCCACTCTGTTTCAAGAAAATAAATAAACCTCTATTAATCTTATTCGATTTTATTTTAAACCGAACCGAGCTTAACCGAGGTTGAAAAATGTACCTACGGTATTGAACGGGGACAACGCCAGCTTTGTATTGAGCAATGCGGAGAAAGATTGGCTGAGCCAAATCGAAATGATGTTGGGGAGGATTACACCAACCTCCGGCGTCGTTGGCCTGAGCAAAGTTAGGTGGGCAAAAGTTTGTTCCGGTGACGGTGATTGTTCTCCGGAGACACCATTTTGGATCGTTTACACATTTTATCTGAAAACAAGCGCCGCAGCTTTGGCCGCCGTTGAATAGAGCCGTGCTTAGAGCCGCCGTGTTCGTGCCGTAGCCTTGACTGTATAAGTTCCCGTACCCACACGCGCCGCCTGATCCCCACAAAATCACCGTACACAAATATAAGTTTTTTAGAAATTGGTTTGATAATTTAATACATTTTTTGTTGATAGAATATACATTTTATGTTTCATGTATAGTGTTGTTTTTTGTATTTCCAGTATAAAGTTTTTTTTTTTTATAAACTATATCGATATAATGTAACTAATTACTGATACAAACTTATATGTTGCATTAATAAAATCTATGATAGAAATTCAAACAGTTTTTGTGATAAGAAAAACACAAAACAACTATATATTATTGAGCCGGAAATGATATTAAGGAGGTGACTATTTTTAAGAATTTTATTGGTAAAAAAAAAAAAGAATAGTCACCTCCTTAATATCTTTTCCTTAAGGAGGTGATTTTTTGTTTTTTGAAGAATTTTATTGTTAAAATACAGAACTTCATTTACAAAAAAAAAATATAAAAAAAATACAGAACTTTTAGTCATATAATAGCATATTAATAACATTTTAAGTTTGAAGTATGTTGGTGAAAATAAAAATGATATACCTACAAGAGTGAGAGAAGAGTAAGAAAATTACCCATCGTGCCAGAAGCATCAGCACCTCCATAGAAAGTGGCTCGAGCATTGACCCAACCACTACGGTAACCTTCCACACTCTTCCACATCATCATCATCATCATCAATGTCATCACTTTTAAAATCTCCATTTTCTTTGCTTTGTTTTCCTACACAAGAAAACTTAACCATGAGTTAACTGAAAACAGAGACATATGTTTGTATGTATGCAAGAAGATGAGGAAGAAGCGGTAGAGTGTGGAAGATCAGAGCTTACAATGGCACGGAGAAAAAAAAAAAAAAAAAAAAAGAGGACTCTAAAAAAAAATTGAAGAGAATTCAAATTAAGGAGATGAGATGGCTTGGGTTCTGTGTGTTGACTCGTCAAGAGATGGAAGGTAATATATATAGAAATTTCTGCAAAAGAAAATAATTTTATTTATATTTTCCTTTTCTATAAGTATAACTGTGATTTTAATATAAACACTTGCAAGTGAGCTGTCTTAAACCATTAAGTATAGCTAACTAATACTTTAATGGATCTATTAAGCTCATATTAACATTGGATGAGTAAATGATTATGATCCAATTCGACTAAAGCACATTGCCAGCATAAGTAAAGTTAGAACATTGGGTTAATAAGCTCATGTTAATTTTCCTAGCTATGCTCCATAGAAATGTACTTTCAACATTTTTTACACAATTTTTTAAAAATAATAAATGTCTCAGTTAATCGTTCTTCTAATAATAGTATTGTATTATTCATATCTCTATTTAATAATATACACGGTAAGATAAAATTTAAAATAAAAATATAAACCAATAGTATTGTTTATGAAAATTTATCAAAGAACGAAAAATGATACTTATATAGCTCAGTCCATGTAATAATGTTCTTTTTTTTTTTGGTTAATGAGTCCGTGTGATCATTCTTATTTAACATACTCTTACGGAAAATTTGTATCTTTTTTGTTTGGCAACGGGAATTTTTTTTTTTGTTGGTCAAAGAAATTTGTATTTTTTATGTTTTGTTTATAACTGAAATGTTGGAGGAATGAAATCCTATCAAATGCGTGCTGTTGGGATTTACATAAGAGAAAGTGAATTTCTTGAATTTTATGTTTTAGTAAGCTAGAATTTTCGTCCAAAAATAAATAAATAAATAAGCTCGAATTTTGTTACGAGCAAGCAGCTTCGAGAGTACCAACTACTTCACAAAATTTTACACTCCTATTTAAAAAGGGTTTACTTTTTAAACCGAGCCAGTAAGACCCATATTATGGGGCTAAGTTGACCATTTGACCTTCTAAATTTATAATTCCAAAAAAGTCTATATGATACATTGAAATTAGTAGTTTACTAGTATTAAGTACGTACAGGAAAAAATAATTTGATAAATACTTATAAAAATACTTTAATGTATTTAAGGTTAATATATTTTTGTTGTGACAAAAAAGTTATTGGTTAATTAGATTAAAGATTCAAAGAGAAGATATTAAAATTTAACATTTAAGAGTCCAAACAAGAACACAAGTAAATTGAAATAGAAAATTCTAAATATATTACCAAAATTTTATTCAACATACAATTTTAACCTGGAAAAATACTAAAAAAGATCAAAAATCATATAGACGATGTAGATATTCATCTAATAAAAAAATAAATAAACGTTTTTTTATAATGATAGGATGATCCAGATTTTTAATATCTGACTAATTTTTCATGGTGAGTATAGCCATCGAGTAGTCCAATTATCAGATTTTTTAATGGGTTTAAAGCATAACATCATTTTAACTAGCTAAATAGAAGTGGTTTAGATAAAATAATAAATGTTGGCTCCTATTCGAGCAGATTCTACTATTTTATACGATGTCATTTTGAGGTGTATCTTTTTTAGGTTAATTAAGTTTATATATAAGTCTCATATGGTTTCACTAGTTCATTGCGCCGTGCTTGACAATATGTGTGAGACGAAGATCACATTCTTGAATTTCGTTAACAATCATCAAAGGTATGTACTAGTAAAAATAATAACTAATATTTTTATTCATGTTATTTAAATTTAATCTTTCAAATTAGACGTAATTTTATCTTGTTGATATTATCATAGTTCCTCCCATTAACTATCTTTTCTCATATAATATTAAATTTTAGGTTTAGTTTTCTTATGTTGTTAGCTATTTGTGATTTGATCTATGAAGATCTTACATTTAAAAAAAAAAAGAGATAGCCAGATCTGAGGTAAACTAAATGTGGTCAATTATTTGGGATTATAGATCTGACATGCTCCTCTAAACGAAAGATTGAAGATCAACTTGGTGGATTTGGCTAATAAAATCACGAATCCAGATCAACTTGGTGGATCTGCCTAATAAAAT
The DNA here is from genome assembly GCA_028015245.1 of Cardamine occulta. Lineage (NCBI taxonomy): Eukaryota > Viridiplantae > Streptophyta > Magnoliopsida > Brassicales > Brassicaceae > Cardamine > Cardamine occulta. The sequence goes on along the minus strand of CM051393.1, from coordinate 13,019,356 downwards.
CACGAATCCCTCCACTCTATCCATATCCATATCTCTCCATTTTAAAGTATAAGAAATGTTTTTAAAACCGGATTGGATATTGATTCGTTGTCTCACTGGATGACTGGTCGGACTGATTCAACAATCGAACCGGGTTTTGAATATATATATATATATATCTAAATTTTATGTATATATATATATCTAAATTTTATGTATATATATATCTAAATTTTATGTATATATATACCAGTAAACTTAGAAAACAGAAAATATGATTAAAAAAAATATTGTTGTGAATAAAAAAACAGTTGAACAATATATATATATATAGATATAAATATATTGATTAATTAAACTTATACAAATAAATAAGAAGAGATTAACTATGATTTGTTCTCTAAAATTCAACGTGAAAATAGTTTTCATAAGAAAACAATGGGTAGATTTCAAAATTTATAATTAATTTAAATAAATAAACATTTTTCTTCATTATAATGATTAAATAGCAAAAAAAATAAAAAATTAAAAAAGATAAATTTTAATTGTTGTTTAAATTTTGACTCAAAAACTCTAATTTAATCAAATTATGACATATATTTTGTCAATCAGGTTTTGGTATTGAACCGATTTACCGTTTTGTAAGTTTTTGACCGATTTTACCAATTTTATTCAAATCTTTGTTTTACCTTTATCCGAAACCGGTTTGGTGGCCGATTCCCAGTTGGACCGGTCCGACCGCCCAATCCGGTCCGGTTTAAAAACATTGGGTATGAGTTATCGACATCTGGATAGGTTTTTATATATCATAGCATTTATGATAAATTTGCTATCAAATATCTATACTAAAAATTTAATTTATTTTAAAATATTTTTTAAGAAATAAAATATATGCAGAATCATGAAATTTGCGAATATAGATTCTTACAATATAATTTGTTGTATAAATATATCGACTCTTAAAAGAAAATATGTTCTATATAAATATATATAAAAAATAACTCAGATAAGTAAATCATCTCACGTGAAGTTAGCATAGTTGGATATTTTAATTTTAAGGAGAAACTGGTATCCCTACCGTACATTTATTGAAAATCCATGTAAATCATAGCGAAAGAAGAAATAAATCTTCCAACATTATTATTTTACATTAGATATGAAATATACCATTTTTTTTATTTGATTTACATCTGTTCACTTGAAATAATTTAATTTTTCTATCCCAAAATTAATTATTTGAAAAGGTTTTTCATTCTTGTTTACTTTTTCCTCCTATATTTCTTAGTAAATAAAATTATTAAATTAAAATGAAAAAATATTATGTGTTTTAACTTTCCGTCTTAACAACACCTCCCATATACTTTTGCTTTTCTCTAATCCTTTGTGTGCATTTATAGACATATCCTCCATTTACATCTCTATTCCTCTATCTCCTTCATTTTCATACAAAGAACATCAAAACTCTTTTCTCTTGCTTTAGTCTCTAAGAGAAAGAGCATTTTCTGTCCTCTCCGATCTAGTAACCATGAAAACTCGATCTTCATCATCATATGATGCAAGGATAAATTTATGAGGCTAGAGTCCAAAGGCTCTAATATCCGATCGATAACATTGACCGGATAAACAAACTTTCAAATAATCTATTGCATTTGATTCTTTAGAAGCTGCACACAATAAAATCGTGAGGACAAGTGTTATGTCGAGACGATGGAAGGATTTGTGGAAGTGGATGCTTCATCTCAAAATGAACATGAGAGAGATCATGAAAATAACCCCACCAAACTTATCCATACATTTTGTGTTCAGCATACGTTGATCGTCAAATTAGCTATGCGAGCAAAACCTTTGTGCGTAAGTTTTTTAGGTGTTGTTTTCATGATCTCTCTAACGTCCAAGACGAGATGAGTATCTGATTCCACAAATACACCCATCGCTTGGAAAGAACACTTGTCCTCACAACTTCTTCGATGGACAGTCTCAAGAGAATCATACACAAATGCAATAGATTGTTTGGCAGTTTGCTTATTCGATCAACGTTATCGGGCATATATTGGAGGCGTTTGCCTTAGCATTAAGTTGATATTGTTGGAACTCAATTTTGAATAATGTATTTCTGGCAACTTTTTCGGTAGAGTCCATCACCGGAATAACCGGATTTTGGAGTCTTTGGAATCCTTGTAATGAGCACTATGAGATAGTGTATTTACTTGTCAAAATCGAAGTTAATTTGAATGATGAAGGCCCAATGTGGATAGGTTTGAAGATTTATAAAACATGACTAAGTGTCAAAATGAGCAAAATATTCCACATTGGATGGAGGAAAAGTTTTCCACTAGTATATATAGTGTTACACTTATACTATAGTTCACTAGTTTCGGAAGGAACACTATGGAGTAAGAGATGAATGCCTATTATGCAAATTACACATGCGTACGATGCCGCCGCCCTGCCGAGCCAGGCCGGACTTGGGCTTGGGGAATGTGGGTGGGCCTTTTGGCCCACAAGAACTTATTCTTTTTGAGACAAATTTCTACTAATTATTTAGTTAATTTTCCTTAAAAATTTTGCATCAATTCGGATAGATCTAGAAGTTTCTAGATTGTGTCAAGAATATTTTCGTAAATATCTCAAATCCATATCCTTGTGCGATAAAGAAAAATATTCGCAGAATATTTTATTCTTGTGGATAAAGCTAAATCTCACAGAGCTTATCTTTTCCTTGGAGATTAAGCAACTTGTCCCTATAAAGTAAAGTCTCACCTCTCTCTCTCAAATCATCCAATAGACGAAAACAACAACAAAGCTTCTAGCAATCTTCTTCTTCTCTTTTATTAAAAGTAAGTCTCGACAGTATATCGTAGATCAAAGTTTTGCAGATTCTATAATCGAGTGTTGCGATTATACTTTCAACACGGTTGTATCTTGGGATTTAAAAATCTCATCAAACCGACACTGCGAAAAGTTTATTGAATTAAGGGAAGAGATCATATCTCGCCTCCACGTATTCGTCTTTCCTTAATCGAATTTTGTTCGTGATTTTTCAATCCAGGATTTCGTAGTCCTACAGATATAATATTTAAACTCTTAATTAATTTACGTTTTCCGCTTTCTTTTAATTATTTTTATTTATTAGAAACTAGAGAAACTTTTTTAAACGATAATCGGACGACGAATAATCAACAAACTAGAGAGCTCGAACAACTTTTGTGTCGTCATATCAGCAAAAGGTAATATATAGCATCTGTGTTGATGCTATTCTTAGAATTCAAAGAAAACATGTTTTTACTTTCATTCGTACTTTTTAAAAAAGAGCAGTGACTTTGAGAATATTGATGGTGATTGGTGGATACCAGCAATATCGACGTAGGAAGAGAGGCAATGGATAGGGTTTATCGACGTCATTGTGATATGAGTAAGCGAGAGAGATAAAAAAATGTATATTTAAAAATCGATAAAATGAGTTATATTATAAAAAAAATAGTGCAATTTTAAATATTTTTAAGCTTTTCTAAAAGAAAAGGCAATGGTATTTGTTGTTATAATTATGTATATATATATATATTAGAGTTGGAAAAGTGAGTTATTACATAATTTTGTGTTTTGTTCCTAAAAATATTTAAAAGTAATGATATTTTTGTTATTATTTTGAAAATAGTTAGATAAATGGTGATTACTCCAACCCGTATTCATTTTCACTTCTAAATTTCATTTTGGAGTAAAATCATCTTTAACACACATCTATATTCATCTCCAAAATAGAAATTTCTATTTTTTACTCTATATTTAGAGATCTCTATTTTGGATGTGAACTTATTTATTTGTAAATTAATCCCTTAAATTTTATATATTTATATTTATCAAACAATGTTATTTATTTTTATTTTAAACTTAAAACAAAACTATAAATACTTAGAGATTTTTGAATACTTAAAACACTTGAGATATTTTGAATAAATAAATATCTATTTCTATGTTTTTATTTATTTTTTAATATTATGTAATATAATTTTATTTTATAATAATTTTAAATTAAAATAATATTACAATTTGTTACTTATTGCTTAACTTAACATAAATGTGTATAATTTGTAATTATAAAAAAAAATAGAGAATTATAATAAAATTTATTAATTAAATAATTAAAAATATATTTAAAATATTCTTTTTTGGAGTAACTAATAAAATAGTCGGTTAAAGATAAACCCAACTTCAAAATAGATTTACTCCATTTTGAAATAAAAATTAGAGTACTCGATATAAATTTTTTTTCCAAATCGGATTTCTAGTTCACGAATCTTACATCCACTATACAAAATTTACAATATCCTATAGCTAAGACTATTTTCTTGAATTAATTAATCTTGGTTAGAATAGTTTTTTTTTTTGTCTGTTTATAATCTAAGAAAAAATGGAAAATACAGAATCAAAGGCTGACTTTCGGCGACTGTTCCGTGCAAATGGAAACAATATTTTTTTCAGTACAAAACAAAAATACACATGAAAATTTTGACCACCTCAATTTCAGGGTCTAAAGTGACTTTCATGTGACACAAATCGTCGAACTTAAGATTTGCATTTTGCTCTCAGAACTTATTATTATTAAATCCTTCACTGACAATTAAACTATTTCCCACGCTATTCTAATCCAATTAAATTTTAAAATAACATGTAGGATATTTTTTAGAACAAGCAAACTTGTTAATTAAAGTGATCAATATATATAGAAACTCAATGTAAAAAAAAACTTAAAAAATATAAATATATAGAAACTCGATAGTAAACGCATTACAGTACTAATTAACATGTTGCTTTATATTTTAACAATCTATAGATTTTGAATCATTATGCTTCATCTATTAATATACGGAGAAAATGTAAAAAAAACCTCAACTTTTAAATTATGAACATTTAAATCCTCAACTTTCAAAATATCGTTTAAATACTTAAGTTTTTTTTTGATTTTATGATTAAATGGTTAACTTATGTTGACTATACCATTTGAGCTATGCCGTTAAATCAAAAAATGAAGCATGTTAATAGAGTTAAAAGTTCCATTTGCAGCTTCCGTTTAATCAAAACGACGTCGTTTTTCTCTTACTATAAAAGCTCAACTTTCAATTTGTGAACGTTTAAATCCCCAACTTTTAAAATATGGACTTTTAAATGCCTAATTTTTTGTCAATTTCATAATTAAATGGTTAACTTATGTTGACTATGTTATTTTAGGCACGACATTAAATTAACAGACGTAACACATTTATGGGATAAAAGTTTTAATATTTTTTATCGGTTATTTGACTTTTCAATGAGTATTCAGAAAAAAATTAATCGGTTATCGCCAACGGACGCTTAAACCGATAACCAATGAAAATATTAAAGCTATTAAATATTTATTTAATAACTGATTTGATGGATGTAGATTGAATCGGTTATCGCCAACGCTTAATAAACTCAATTTCTTGAGGGTTTTTAGGGAATTCTATGAAAACTTTTCAGAGATTCAAGGCGAGTCTAGGTGGCAAAGACATCGTTGGATTCTGTATATCCAAAGGCGGATTTCAATTTGAGAATATTTTGGACTTCTTGATTTATGGTTGAATTTTAATGAAGCGACCGAAAGTAGAAAGAGAAAAAGAACGATAAATAGTCGCTAGAAAATTGATAATTTTGATTGAACGGAAGTTGTTAAAAGATAATTTAATCCCGTAATGCTTTGTCTCTCAATTTAAGGTCGTGCCTAAAATAGCCTAGTCAACATAAGTTAACCATTTAATCATGAAGTCAACAAAAACTTAGGCATTTAAACGTCCATATTTAGAAAGTTAGAGATTTAAACGTCCACAATTTGAAAATTGAGTTGTTTTAGTAAAAAGAAAACGACATCGTTTTGATTAAACGAAAGCTGCTAACGGAACCTTTAACTCCGTTAACATGCTTTATTTCTCAATTTAACATCGTGTCTCAAATAGTATAGTCAATATAAGTTAACCATTTAATCATAAAGTCTAACAAAAACTTAAACATTTAAACATCATTTTGAAAGTTAGATATTTAAACGTCCACAATTTGAAAGGTAAGACTTTTTGACATTTTTCTCATTAATATATAGCACGTAACAAATGCACATATTGAAATTAAGTGATGGTGTAATAAAAATGGGATAAATATTTTAATAATGAGTATTTTAACTACGTATTAATTTAATACTTAGTGATTATGTGTCTATCAAAAATCAGTTAATCATGGTTACATTCCCATGCCATTTTTTCAAAATCATTTTAGGATAGTGGGGTAAGTACTTATTATGATGAAATCTTTTTCTTTTACAAAGTTAATATATGTATACTTCATGTTATTGGTCAATATATATCAAATATATAGGCGTTACATAGAATACAACTATGTTAAACTGATCAAACCCATTATAAAAAAACCTATGTTAAACTAATTATATGGGGATATAAGTGAATCAAGCTAATTATTGGACTGTCCTTCCCTTTACAGCTTAAATCATCAAAAGTTCAATACTTTACAGCTTCAGTATCATAACTTGACGACACCATCCACTTCTATGTATATATATATAAACATGATAATCTTATTATTCAACAACCAAAAAACTGTTGAAAACAAAACAACAAATCACATTCTTATTGGTTGGAATTATAATCTTTATGGTTCGTTTGTTTCCCTATAATTGTGTCTTGATAAAGAGAGGCTAGAAAAAGTTGCTTTTAGTCCCACACGCATATATATTTATTAGTTATCATGAGCTATATATTAAAAAAATCACCTGAAAATTTCAATATTAGTTTGAAAATATTTTATGAGTCTCTTCATATACACTATTTACCAGTGGCAGTGCATGCATTCGTACAAATGTTTTTTAAAAATGATACAAACAATTTACAAACACACGATAATAATAATGATCGATGCGGGGAATATTTCCATCGTAAGAAATTAGCAAATAGTGATGCAAATATTGTCACCAAATAGATGTACGTCGATGGGTCGCTATAAAAAAAGTCTACATGCGTCACATATTTTGTGTCGATAAATAGGATATTAAACTGTTTTTCTTTGTTTGGATATAATATTATACTGTTGTTTCAACATGATTTCATTTATCAAATACTAATAGTATTGGCTATCTGATGATGATAAATAAACAAAAGCCCATCGATAAAACAGTGGAGTATCGCACATAATCTTAGTGAATCAACTCGTTTTGTAAATCTGATATTTTTTTGGATTTTAATGTATCACATCCATCATTTTTCTTGAGTGAATTAAAGATTTAAATAATAATAATAATAATAATAAGAATAATAATAATAATAAATTAAATATTTAAATAATAATAATATTATTATTATTATTATTATTATTTTTTATTTTTTATTTTTTATTTTTATTTTATTTATTTATTTATTTTTATTTTTTTCTGGAGATATATTTCCAGACTTTCGATGTTTGGAAATAGTAAAGATTACATCTGAAAACAAAGTCCATCAAGACATGTAGGGAAGTGTATTCAATCCAACTTTAGAATGCTTTCTGTTAACTCAATAACAAATCATATATTATTATATTATGATTTTTCTTTAACAAAACTTTAGAATATAACTAGTACTGTTAGTTATAATATTTGAAAATATTTCTTAAAATCTTATGTTGTTAAATTAGTGATTTAAAAATTAAACTTTGAGATTAACTGTTATTATTTATTAGAAGTATTTTTAGCATTAGTTTTATGTGAAATATAGATAGCATTAGTTTTATGTGAAATATAGAATTTTAAAAACAGATCATAAAAATTTTTCTAAATTCACAAAAAATCGTTTCAAAAGTTATTAAAACTTAAATCATTCAAAATATTTAGTGAATAACACTTTCATAATCTAATGGTTTCTGTTTGTAATTCTATTGTATTATGAATTGGATTTAACTCCGTGTTGTTATCAAGTATGTAGTTGAATGATGCACCTTTTTTATCCAAAAAAAAAAAAAAGAATGATGCACCTTGATCAGAATTGGGAGACCAATATTTTCAATGCGGTTTTAATCATAACTGACTATTTAAAATAACTTATGATAAAAAATATATAGTTTTCAAATTGTTTGGAAATTAGTCTAAATTTGCTTCCATAATACTACTATTAATCTTCAAAATAAAAAAAATAAATACTACTAGAAAAATGTGTATAAATTTTTGGAAGCTCATAATCTGTTGCCGCGAAAGTACCATGAACTAACAAACCAACTTTAATCCTTGCTTGGTGTAAATGTTTTAAGAAAGTTATTTTTGAAGGTGATTGTCAACTCTGTTAATGGTTTTTAAGAAAAAGTTTTGATTCTTAATCTTTGGAAAAATGTAATAGACCGGAGAATGAAATTTGAAGATATATGTTTCCAGCATATTTCAAGAAGCAATAATGAAGCGGCGCATTTGTTAGCTAGATTTGGTCCTCCAGATAATAGTTTTTTTTTAGTTATATTTATCCATCTGTTTGGTTAACAAACTGTTTGTATCATGACATTATTTCTTCAAATTAATATAATTTAAAAAAAAACTAACAAAACCAAATCTTTATTGAATCAACTAATAGCCACTTGTCGTTTCCTGCGCTCCGCGTCTATCTCCCTTTCTTGAGCAATCTTTTGTCCGACAAAAACTTTTAAATTTTAATTTTAAATTTGTGTTTTGAGAATTTCAATGTCTGAAACTAAATTTAATTATTGTTAAGTTTGAGGTTTGGACATTTAATGAGCTCATATTTTAGACAACCCACCCACGTATTACCTTTAAATGACCCGTAGATTTCGGATCAATAACTTTATTTCATTCTAAACATCATTCTTTCTTTTGTATTTTCGTTATTCATCTAAACATTTTAAGAAAATAAATATCTTAATTTTTACTGGATTAATTAGACTACAGTCTGCAAAACATAGAGTCGCAATTATTCAACCCAACAGAAAAAAACATAGTTGCGATAACACGAATAAGGCTTTTATATGGACCAAAGCCTGAGCCCAAACTCGAAACCCTCCAAAAGAAAAGAGGCTTTGGTTTTGGGCCATTACTATTTTTACTAAACACATCACAGCCGTTCATCTACGCGCCATAATATTATCTCTCATATTCGGCAGATCCTCCAAATTTCTCTTCCTGTTTTGCCCTTAACGGAAATTAACCGTCATTACCCAACAGCTCCTCTGGTTTCAGGTCTTAGAGAAGAGAAGCCATTGTTGATCCTTCATTAACTCAATCTGATCAAAATTTAAACCTTGTTTTTCTTAAGCTTCGTTCCTCTGTATTTGCAAATCCATTTCTTGTAGAATTTCATGAATCTTTTGGACCTGAGGATGCGAAAGATCCCCTGAGATGAATTTATATACTCTGTTTTCAACTTCAATGGAGCTTTCACCAGCCAGTTTTTTCACACCAATCCCTTTCATCATATTCCTCATCATCCTCGACTCGTCCCACCTTCCTAAATTCGAGTACAAGTTGGCTAAAAGCATATAGTTACCGCTATTATTCGGTTCTAACTTAATCAGCTGATTCAAAGCTCTTTCTCCAAGCTCAAGATCATGATGAACATTCTGAAGCAGCAAGAAGAGATCCCCATATTGCAGCATTAGCCTCAAAAGGCATGCTTTTAATAACTTCTTCCGCTTCTCGAAGTTTACCTGCTCGTCCTAGCAAATCAATCATGCATCCGTAATGCTCAATGTTTGGTTGAATTCCGTATTTAGATCTCATCGAGCTAAACAAAGATTTTCAAGATCAACCCAACCGAAATGGCTACAAGAGGAAAGGACTGTAATGAAAGTAACATCGTTCGGTTTCACACCAGCTTTAACCATACGGTTAAACATCGCTAAGGCTTCAGCTCCAAGACCGTGCGTAGCTAGCCCAGTAATTATACTCGTCCAAGTAACAACATTTCTCTCAGTAACACTCTCAAACTCCTCCAATGCCTTTGTTATATTCCCTGATTTCGCATACATATTGATGAGCGCATTGTTCAATGAAACCGCTCTGTTCATCCCTTGGTGAACAACGTAGCTACATATTCTTTCACCCAATTCAAGTGAACCAAAATCAGCACAAGCTGAGAGTGCAGCCAAAAGCGTAACTTCATCAGGCTCAACATTCTCCAAAAGCATTCTCTGAAACACTTCAACGGCTTCGCTAGCTCGTCCACTCTTCGCATATCCAGAGATCACACAAGTCCAAGAAACCACATTTCTTATCCAACAAGGCATCATCTCCAGCAAACTCATTGCTTCATCCATCTCACCCACTTTTCCATACCCTGCTAATAACGCATTCCAAACAGTCCCTCACAGGCATTTCATCGAACACCTTACGTCAATATCTCAAAGCACCACACGTAGAATACATCCGAATCAAACCTGTAACAACATGGACACTAGAATCAAATCCTAAAACCACCGTTTGGTTATGAATCTGTCTCCCAAACCAAACATCAGAGACACCAACAGCGATCTTCAACACAAACGGGAAAGTAAACGTATCAGGCTTAGAACATAAAGTCCAAAACTTTCTGTAAACCTTAACCGCAATTGTGTGCGCATTGGGTTCGTCGAGGAGAGACAAAGCTCTAATCATGGTGTTGTGGAGATAAGTATTGGGAAATGGCTGGTGTGTAAATACAGAGTAAGCATATTGGAGATGTCTAGCATTGGAACATGCTTCGACGAATTTGGCAACGATGAGATTGTCTCGGTTTAAACCGGTTATGATCATGGAACAATGAGATTGCTTTAATGTTTTGAGGTTGGTACCATAGATTTTCAGAGAGGAAACGAACCAATTTATACCAGAGCTTATGCTCAAGGTAGTGATTCTCTCTAACATTTTCTTATCATCGGACAATAATGAGTAAAACCGAGATTTAATTCGGGTTGGGAAGCTTTTTTACCGTTAAATTCGGTTTTGAATAAGATAAATTAGTAATTTCAATTACTCCCTTTGTTTTTTAAAGAATGTCATTATAGAGTTGAATTCTTGTTTATAACAAATGTTGTTTTACATTTCTAATGCAAATTTTTAGACTAAAAACCTAATCTACCCTCTAACTAAAACTAATTTTTTTATGAATTTAATTCAATAGCATCTAATAAGTGGCATATTAAATAAGTGCATAGTAGTATAAGTGTGAAAAAATCAAAATGACACTCTTTTATGAACAGAAGGAGCATAAGTTAAAGAAAACATTTTAAATTGTTATTATATTAGTTTAATCCGTTACATATATAAAGTTTTAGAATATGGTTTTTATAGTAATTTGAGTTTATTCGATAAGTTTGAATACACATGAAATTTGTGATACCTATAGAGTTATAAATATGTTTCGGTTTATATATAAGCCCACCAATCCTACAACCTTCATGTACACCTGTTCTTCAGCAATTAAAAACAACACACATTATATCTATCGAAACTACGTACCACACCTCAGTTTTGGGTCATACATATAAATAATTAACATCATTAATTATCATCAAATGTGGATTGCGGAAAACACAAGGACTCCATAGAAACAAGTTAAATGGAGAAATTCTGGGGTTGTAGAAACACGGTTTTCATATCTTTTGAAGAGCTCATGGGATAAGTCAGGTCCAAGATAAGCATCGACCATAGGACGAATACCAGCTTGAACCAAATTGGTACGGAAACGTCCGTAAGAAACCGGATCTTTCTTCCACTCTTCTTGTTTCTCATCCGAGTGTTCAATTACTTTCATGAATTCCATTTTCTCTAACTTGAAACCACCGCAACGGTCAAATCCGGCAGCCACTTCCTCCGGACTTCTCATGTACGCTGGAATATTGAAACCGTCTCTTGTTTCTTCATCTATCAAACCCTTTTGTCCAAATGAACATAAAATGTTTAATTAGCCAGAAAACAAAAAAAAAAAAAGTTTTAGCTCATTTGTGATATTGTGTAATAAATAAGTTGGCTATTTTCTTTTAAGATGGGTGTTAAAAAAAAATCGAGTTTTCCAAGTATATGTGTTAAGAAAAATTATATAAAAGTTGAAAGTTGGTGTCAAACTACTCTATCCAAAAAAAAACATAAAACGTTTAATTAAAGTGGTATTAGCCAAAAACATATTTGAGCTAATTTATGAAAAAAAAACAAGTTGACTATCTTTCTTTTTTTTAACGACATGCAAGGATTGTGAAAATAAATGTTTTTCTCGCTTTTTAAATATAGGTGTAAAAAAAATATAAAAGATAAAGGACATTCTTAATTAGCGAAAAACAAGGAAAAAAGAAAGCTTGTTTTCACGGTAGTTGTGATAACTTCATCAACGGTTACGTAATGCAATCATGATGAAAGATAGTGTGTGTGTGTGTATATGTAGATTTACCTCATCTATTAAATCTTGCCAAGCTTGTTCCATGGTAACTGTGAAAGGATGTTTGGCTCGAGTATCTTGGTCACCAAATTGACTACTTGTTCCTGAAGGACGACCAGCCATTAACACAAACAACACTCCTCCTTTCACCATTTCTTCTTTCCGACAACTCAAGAAATTATCCAAATCTTTTTCTGATTGCTCTGCGTATGCTTCCACCACTTCTTTCTTTCCTCCTTCTATCCACGTTTTCCCTTTGTTCCACGTTCTTGATCCTTTCTCCATTACTTTCTCCGGTATCTGCAAATATTTCTCAATGCACACATTTTACAAACGGTTTTGGTATATGGTGTTATGCATGATATATATGTCTCTAAGATCTTAGATTTATATATGTTCTTGTTTTTGAGACTAATCAAGAAAATGTTGATGTTTTATTTTTAACATTGGAATAGAACAAATAATTTTATATTATTTTTGTTGATGAATCTGGATGATAGATATTTAAATCGTCACTGTAGTAATCTATATGAATCCTATTTCCCACCACTTAGTAAAAAGAATAATAATCATTACCTTAAATAAAAAAGAACGTTATAAATAGAAAATGATCGTGTATTAGACCTGAGAGAGCCAGTGTAAGGCACTTAAGCTCACAGCCACATGAATCGTTCCTCTCGGGAAAAGCCGATCATAGAACGAACCAGAAACGCCGCCGGCGAAGTATTTTGCCGGTGAAATAACTCTCTGTTTCTCAGTCAACAGCTTGAACAACAAATTGAAGTCATTAGAAGGCAAATCACAAAAGAAAGCCTCAAACTCCGGCGATCCACCACCGTACACCGCCGTGTATCGCCGTCGTAACGTCTGGACCACCGTATCGACACAATCAAAAGTGTTTGAACCGGTGGCACAGCCGAGGTCGGTGATTCTGATCGGAGAAGTTTGGTCGGAGAAGAGTTTGATGGATTGGAGAGAGGAGATAAGGATTGGTTTGCTTAAGGTTATAGCCAAAGCTTGGCTATCGGAATTGTTGACATAGCTGAGGTCATCTTCGCCGCCTTTCATAGCGAATACACGGTGGAGACTGGTGGAGGTCCAGTCTTTCGCCGTCATCGGAAGGCTTGGTGACTCCATTTATGGTTCTATCTCTTCTCTTCACTCTATGATGTTGTGAAAGAGAGAGAAAAAAAAGGAAAGATTTTGGTGTTGGACTTGCTTAGATGAGGCTTTGTATTTATACTCAATGCACATTTACATACACACACATTCATGCATATTGATTCTTTTTGTTGTCAATTAATGGTTACTCGTATATATATTTTTTTAAATACACTAGTCATTTGATGACTCATTCATAATTCATGAATGGTTAATTTTATGTTTTGCCAATGGAAAATATACATGTGTTGATTTTTATTTTATTTTTGAGGATGCATGTATTGATATTTTTTTAATGTGTGAATATATACATATGTTTCCGTTACAATGCTTATTATTATATAGCTTTAAAATGGTAACGATGAGTTTTTGACGGTTTTACCTTGAGTATTGGCCTTCAAGAGGCTGAAGCTTTCAGAATTGCTAATATACGGTTGACAGCTATTAATGCAGTGATCACGCCTCAAGAACCCCTGCACCAGCCGAAGCTTAATCAGATATATGTGTGTCAATTTGACGGCTCGTAAACAACCAAGGACAAGCACAGTGGTCATGGTTGGATTTTGAGTGCAAACGGTACACTTATTAACATAGGCTTGAGGATTGGTTGTCGATCTTTAAATGCGGAGTTGGATTCCCTTATTTGGGCGATGAGATGCTTGAAAAACATTCATCTTGTTGATATAGCCTTCTAAACAGATTGCAAGGAGCTTGTTACGATAGTTGATTTACCGGAGCTTTGGCCTTTTTATGCATCAGAGTTAGAAGAATTTATTTCTCTTAAACTCTCTTTCACGTCTTTTGTTATCTCCTTTATATCTCGTTCTTTGAATGTTGGTGCCGATTTTCTTGCTAAAAATGCGCGAGCACGTGGTATATCATTTAGTCATGTAACCTCTCAAACTTTGGATTGGTTTTCCTCCGAGGAAAACTGCATTCTGAAAGCTTAATGGAAGTTTCGTTTTGCCGTAAAAAAAATAAGAAAAAAGGATTTCACAAGTAAAATGATATCTGACATGGTCTTTTTTAATATTTTTTCCCTACAATTTCACAATAAATGTAAAATAACTAAATAAGATTAACTACCTAGATAACTCTTTTGAGAAGTTTAATTGTAAAAATAATATGGTGTCAAAATTATAAGTGAATGTTGATTTTCTAGATTTTTAAAAGAATTTGTGTCATATGATGTACAATGTGGTTTTATCAGATTAAAAAACATGTTATCTGTATTTAAAATATGCTAAAATTATGTTAATTATTTTAAGCAAGCACAAACTCAAGGCTTCTTATTTACAACTTTTCCATTCACCATTATACAAAATTTTGTACCTAAAATGTTCTGGTTCGTATATACTTTTAGACCCGAGTCAAGCGCATATGGTATGATCTTCCAAATGCAAATTGAACTCTCTTAGCTCTGGATAAAAAAAAACTCTTTAGTTAGCTAAGTATTCTGCTAATGAGTGGATGCATTTTTAACACAATGTTCTTAAGGGAGATTTTAAATTACCAAAATTTTAGACAGTTAACAGACACTTTAAAAGCCTTCCGCGTAATTGAATCAACGAGTATCCTTTTTTTTTGAAAATTATTAACGAGTATCTTTTCATTTAAGACTTATGTCGTGGTCAATCCTCAATAGTGGAAAAAAAGAAATGATCAGTTACGTTTTACGTTGGATGTAGCATTATTTAACTTATGCATGTCTTTGTCTCTCTGCTTTCTAGATTCTTTTCCTCATTTTCGATTATTATTATCATTTAAGGGTTATCATTATTCTTCTAGAAACAGATATCTAGGTCTCTGTTTATCCGTCCTTATCTTCGTTGCTTTATTATGAATTAGCTTTCTTATGTATATTGCTTTTAGTGGAGAGATTATTAACATAAGTAGACTAAAGATTTCGTGGACGTCTTATGCTCTTATCTACATCACTACAAGTATAATTGTTTTGAGTTAAATGTGAAATTATTACAGAAACTGAACGAAACGTACTCAAAATATTTTTATATTGTTATGGCAGAAACTAATAAAGTAGAGTCTTTTTCAATGTATCTACATTGTTTTGTTGAATTATACAGAAGACTGTTTATCAAACTAATAAAATTCGAATTAACAAGGTTTTGAATGGCACGTTGGTGGATGATGTTTTACATCTATCGATCTCTGTCTTTTCTTTTGGAATTTATTACGTATTTTATTAAACTGATTGATATATACTTATTAACGTTTCCCAACTTTTGATCTCCTATAATATAAAACATAAATGATATTCGTTGGTTCTAATTATTTTTTTCACAGGTTTAGTATTCAGTTTTGTCAGTAGATAAGATTTAATGAATTTGTGTTTATAAACTAGCGGATATGTTCTTCTTTTTTTTTTTTTGGTCAACCAACGGATATGTTCTTCAATAAACTCTTTTTTTTTTTAACATTTTAGTGTGCACATAAATTTTGATTCCGCAATTATGTACAAATTATTTTGAATCTGATGATCTTAATTGAGAATGGATACATAGTTTCAAACTGAAATTCATCAATCCGCTAAGCCGTGGTCGGTCAGGATCGGTATAGTGATCCGAATGATTTTCTAGTTGACTTTTCGGTTTGGATATGAAAAAATTGATGGGCCCTAAACGCAACCATCGGTACAAATCAGAACTAGAAATTTAATCTATATAGAGAGAGTTTCAGAGTTGTCAATGTCCTCTTTTTTAATCTATGGTCCGAATTCCCACTTGCTTCCACGAAATTTTCTATAAAAATGTTGTATAACCCTATGTGAGAATTTCTAATGATTTTGGCATGACAGACTTATCCACGGGGAACTATAATGAACATACAAAAAGTTGTTGTAGAGTTTTAGAGCCTTAGAACAACGAAAGTAGCTTGCTTTAGTGATTTTAAGATTCTCTTTTTCTTCTGTTTTGTAATGCTTTTGTGAGTAAGTTTAAGAAACTTGAAAGATAAAGACTTGAAAGTAAATGCAAGCGAGATTTAACGAGTTCGGATCCTTGGGAGGAATCCTACGTCTCGCCGGAGAAGATCTCCGGAAAAATCCACTAAGAACTTTGCTTTAAACTGAGCTCTCAATCTCTGTTACACTTTCTCTCTCTTTCCTTCTTACTCAACACGCACACACACTTCGTTCTCTCTTACATCCAACTCAGCATATATAGACAAAGTAACACAGATAAGATTTAAGGAACTAGAGAACTTAACCCAGGTTAAAACCATGGGTTCTCCTTGACTCCGAGTTTGGCACAGATTCTGAGGAGGGCGGCGTTGATCGCAGGCCTGCTTTGCTTTGCCTTCTCAAGACCAGATCAATAGAACAGTGTACGAACCTGAGCTTAGCTTGTTGCAGAGAGAACAGTCACGAAACGTGACAAACTTCTTATCTTATCCTTGAAACCTTCTGTTTCACCTTGAGGCTTTCTGATTTTTTTTTTCTTTAAGTTGAAATCTTCTTCTTGAAACTGTGTCTCTGACTTCAACTCTCTGAAAAAACAGAACTTGGGATTCAAACTAAAACCCCACAAAACTCCACCTTGGTTTGAATACCACCCCAACTTGATTTTTTTTTCTTAGTATACTTGGATTTTCCCTTCTCCGGATACTTCAACTCTTCTTTAGTGACTTGAGATATTTAGCAGCTCCAAAGCCTTTTGAAGCTTGCTCACTGGAACAGTCTTTGTGAAAATATCTGCGAGATTCTACAGAGTTGACACCTTGCTTACCTTAATTTCTCCATCAGTTATCTTGTCTCTGATGAAATGCAGATGCACATCAATGTGCTTTGTTTTCTCATGATGCACAGAGTTCTTGGATAATGTGATAGCACTCTGTGAATCACATAGAACTTCAACGTGATCTTGATCAAAACCCAATTCTGCCGCTAAACCTTTCAACCATATAGCTTCCTTTGTTGCATCAGCTAATGCCATATATTCAGCTTCAGTGGTGGACAATGCTACAACCTTTTGTAAACCAGACTTCCAGCTTATAGCGTTTCCACCAGCAGTAAAAACAAAACCAGTTATGGATCCTCTTCTGTCTAGATCCGCAGCATAATCAGAATCACAGAACCCTTTCATTTCAACACTGTCTTGCTTCTTGTAAGTGAGCTTGAGGTTCTGTGTTTCCTTGATATATCTTAAAACCCACTTGACAGCTAACCAGTGCTCTTTTAGTGGCTTGCTCATGAACCGGCTGACAAAGCATAATGGATAAGCCAAGTCAGGCCGTGTTCCAATCATCAAATACATTATACTTCCCACAGCATTTGAATATGGAATCTCCTTCATGTATTCAGCTTGAGCAGCTAGTTCACTCTCTTCTGCAGCCTTGAGTCTGAAATGAACTCCCAGGGGTGTAAGAACACCTTTACACTGCTCCATTCTGTACATATGCAAGATCTTCTTCAAATAATCTCTTTGAGACAACTCAAGAGTTCCCTTTTCTCTATCTCTTCTGATCTTCATACCCAGAATCTTCTTAGCTTCTCCCAAATCCTTCATTTCAAATTCTGAACTCAGCAAATCCTTTAGTTCTTGGACCTTCTCTTTGCTCTTTGCTGCAATGAGCATGTCATCAACGTATAGCAGAAAGTATATGTATGAACCATCTTCAAGCTTTTGATAGTAAATGCAACTATCGAAACTGCTTCTCTGATAACCAGAATCCTTCATGATATTACTGAATCTCTGATTCCATTGCCTCGGAGCTTGCTTTAGGCCATAAAGAGATTTTCTGAGCTGACATACTTCTTCTTCTGTCTCAGTCTTAACTTGATAGCCTTCTGGTTGTTCCATCAAAATGAATTCATCTAAGTTCCCATGTAAGAACGATGTCTTGACGTCTAGTTATTCCAGCTCTAGATCAAGATTCACCACATATGATAGAATAAGCCGAATTGAGACATGTTTCACCACCGGTGAGAAAATCTCTTGGTAGTCAATCCCCTCCTTCTGTAAGTAACCTTTTGCAACAAGTCTAGCCTTGAACCTTGGTTGTTCAATCCCAGAGATGCCTGGCTTCCTTTTGTATACCCACTTGCAACCAATGACCTTGCAATTTTCTGGTTTCTTTGTCAATGTCCAGATTTGGTTCTTGTGCAGTGAGTGCATCTCCTCATCCATTGCTTCCTTCCAAAACTTCCAATTTTTGTCTCTCATTGCTTCATCAAAACAGCAGGGTTCAGGATAATCTCCATCTTCAGTTACCATTAGAGCAAAACCAGCCAGACTTGGTTCTTGAAATCTGTTGGGTTTTCTTGTAACTCTCCTTTCTCTGTCTCTTGCCAGTTGGTAGTTTTTTAGATGATTATTTCCTTGATACTCATCATTTCCCTGAAAATCTTCATCATCTGAAACTTCTGTTTGCTCTTTATTTTTTGTGTTTTGAACTTCATCCAGGTCTTTTTCTTTCTCATGTTCAGCTCCACCTAAATCACTGAAATCACCATGATTAATTTCATAAATAAGGGGTACATGAGTATTACCTCGATCTGAGCTTGGCTCTGCAGATTGATTTAGATGTTTGTAAATCTTATCTTCATGAAAGATAACATCTCTGGTTGTAACACATTTCTTTTCTTCTACTAGCCAGAACTTGTAGCCTTTAACACCAGCAGGATATCCAATGAAGACTGCTTTCTTTGCTCTAGGGTTTAACTTCCCTTGATCACTATAAATGTAAGCCACAGACCCAAACACTCTCAGCTCTTCATACCTTGGTCTTGTACCTGTCCAGATTTCCTCAGGAATCTCAAAATCAACTGCAGAGGATGGTGATCTATTTATTTAATGAACTGCAGTTGCTGCAGCTTCTGCCCAAAAACTCTTTGGTAGACCAGACTCACTGAGAACACTTCTGATTTTATCAAGAATGGTTCGGTTCATTCTTTCTGCAACCCCGTTCTGCTGAGGCGTGTAAGCACATGTCTTGTGTCTTATAATGCCTTCTTCTTTGCATAAATCATTGAATTCTTTGTTGCAGAATTCTAGACCGTTATCTGTTCTGAGTATCTTGATCTTCCTTCCATGTTGATTCTCAGCCATCCTTTTCCATTCCATGAAACTCTCAAAAGGTTCATCTTTCCTTTTCAGAAAATAAATCCATGTTTTCCTTGAGTGATCATCAATGAAAGAAATAAAATATTGGCATTTACCGAGTGAGAGAGGAACGTTTGGTGATCCCTATAAATCAGAATGAATGTAGTCTAGCTTTCCTTCTCTGACATGCTTCCCAACTCCAAAACTCACTCGATGTGCTTTCCCATAAACGCAGTCCTCACAGAAATCTAAATCTGTCACCTTTGATTTGTCTAGATATCCCTTTTTGAGTAGAGCTTTCATCCCTTTCTGACTCATATGTCCAAGTCTTCTATGCCACAATCTGGTTTCATCTTTTGAGCTTGTTGCAACATTAACATTCCCTGTTAAAACAGACCCGTTGAGAACATAGAGTGTATCAACTTTCTTTCCTTTGATAAGAGTCCTGCAGCCTTTATTAATCTTCATAACCCCATCCCTGCACTGGAACCAACAACCCTGATCTTCCATTGTACCCAGTGAGATTAAGTTCTTTGACATCTCTGGCACATATCTCACATTCTTCAAGAGAACCGTTGAGTTATCTTCATTTTTAATCCTGATGCTTCCAACTCCTCTAACTTCTGAGTATGTGTCATTTGCCATCCTCACTTTCCCAGTACATGACTCATTTAGATCAATGAACCAATCTCTTCTTGGTGTCATGTGAAAAGAACACCCAATGTCCATGATCCACATCTCATTAAAATTTTCTCCAAGTGACATTAAGGCTTCTGAAACCATGAGAGTAGCTGCATCAGTGACTTGTCCTGTCACATTCGATGATTCTCCTTTTTCTGTAGAGCTATCTCTCTGTTGCTTGTTTTTTTCTCTCCACACAAAACACTGCTTCTTGTAATGACCATCTTTACCACATATCCAGCAGGTTTTCTTTCCTCTAGACTTGGATATGTTCTTTTGTCTCCCTTTATCACCAGCTTTGTCTCTCTTATCAGATCTGCCCCTTTCTTGGACAAATAACCCTTCAGAACTGGATTTAAGTAATCTTCCACTTGCTCCCAGTTCAAGCTCTTTTGACCTGATTGCTCATGTAATTTCATCTAGAGACAGAGACGTTTTTCCATACTTCAAAGTATCTTTAAGTTGGTCAAACGGTTTTGGTAGAGCCATAAGCAAGATTATTGCTTGATCTTCATCTGATACCAAAACCTTAACATGTTCTAGATCTGCTATCAGTCTAAGAAAATCATTTATATTCTCATCTATAGTCATACCATCATTCATCTTGTAACTATATAGTCTTTGCTTAAGATAAATACGGTTTGGTAATGACTTTGCCATGAACAAATGATCTAAGACTTTGATCATACCTGCAGCAGATTTTTCTTTGATAATCTTCTTGAGAACATTGTCTCCGACACTGAGGATGATAGTAGATCTAGCTTTCCCTCTCTTTTCCTTAAGAGACTTGTCTTCGACTGTTGCAGCTTTTGATGTAACTTCTGCTGTGGTTTCTTTTCCTGATTCAGCAATTGATTCTTCAACCTTAGGGGCTTGTTCTTCTTCTAAACCATCCAGCAGACCAAACATTTCAAGATGTGCCAACAGTTTTTCCTTCCAGAGCATATAGTCACCTTTCCCATCAAACTTCTCCATCTCAACCCTTGCAGACGACATGGCTTCGGATCTGAGATGAGAGAAATACTCCAACCTGGAGCTCTGATACCAAACTGTAGAGTTTTAGAGCCTTAGAACAACGAAAGTAGCTTGCTTTAGTGATTTTAAGGTTCTCTCTTCTCTCTGTTTTGTAATGCTTTTGTGAGTAAGTTTAAGAAACTTAAAAGATAAAGACTTGAAAGTAAATGCAAGCGAGATTTAACGAGTTCGGATCCTTGGGAGGAATCCTACGTCTCGCCGGAGAAGGTCTCTGGAAAAATCCACTAAGAACTTTGCTTTAAACTGAGCTCTCAATCTCTGTTACACTTTTTCTCTCTTTCCTTCTTACTCAACATGCACACACACTTCGTTCTCTCTTACATCCAACTCAGCATATATAGACAAAGCAACACAGCTAAGATTTAAGGAAGTAGAGAACTTAACCCAGGTTAAAACCATGGGTTCTCCTTGACTTCGAGTTTGGCACAGATTCTGAAGAGGGCGGCGTTGATCGCAGGCCTGCTTTGCTTTGCCTTCTCCAGACCAGACCAATAGAACAGTGTACGAACCTGAGCTTAGCTTGTTGCAGAGAGAACAGTTACGAAACGTGACAAACTTCTTATCTTATCCTTGAAACCTTCTGTTTCACCTTGAGGCTTTCTGATTTTTTTTTCTTTAAGTTGAAACCTTCTTCTTGAAATTGTGTCTCTGACTTCAACTCTCTGAAAAAACAGAACTTGGGATTCAAACTAAAACCCCACAGTTGTAATATATATCCGATTAAAAATATGTATTTAACACAAAAGTCGTAAACCCCACAATTGCTTTTATCAACTTTTGTTCCACTCTATCTCGCCAAGTTAAATTTCAGTGAAGTGAATGATGATATCACCCTATGCTAATTGCTAAAGGTAATAATTTGATAGAACATAAGGACTTTTTTTGACAATGTAAGAACTTTACATATATTGAAAATTGCAATGTACTGCGTACTCTCATTACCTATAGGTATAGAGTGAGAATGGGATGTCTAGAGAGCAATCTTAAATAGTTGGAACCCTACGAAACACGTGATGAACAATTGGTCAGAACCATACTGTAACACTACTATACTAGTTATCGTTGTCTACTCCCATTTGCTATTGTTGGGACAGCTACTTAATTCCCATCGGTTTTGTATGAAATTGGTTTGTTATAATTTGGTGAAAGTTTGGTCTGAAAACAGTGATAAAACAGAAAGCCCATAGTTGTAAAGAAGAATGTAAAAACGAAAACCTATAGTCTCAAAAGGAGGAAAAGGTAATGCAGTAAAACCTCTATAAATTAATATTAATTTATAAAAAAATTTGCATAATTTTAAAATATAATTTATGTTTAAAATAAAAAATAAAAAATTATACTTTAATATTTTAACGGCAGTTATATGTTAGGAAACAATTATCGTATATGTAATTTTTAATAATTTTTTGATATAATTTGAAAAGATAATACCATATATTTTTATGTAGTATGGTAAATTTATAAAATACAAAAATATAAATTTATGAATAAAAAATAACACTAGAGTCATATTTCACTAAATTATCTTAGTTATATTTTATAGTTTTATATAATTATTAATTTATGATATTGATGAGACCATATAATTACATAAGATATTTTCAAACAAATTATTATCTTATTATTTTATCGAATTATGTTAAATATTACATTGGCTAAACTCGGGATAAAAAATTATTAATTTAGAAAGATTATTAATTTAAAGAGATTATTAATTTATAGAGTATTAATTTATAGAGGTTATACTGTAATTAGTTATTGGACGATGACATATCATTGTGCTGTCCAAGACCGAGAGACTAAAAGCCAATTCATCGATAATATGGTAATATATATGGTTATGGACGTCTCTTTCCACTCAAAAGCCAAGCTTGTTAGCTTCTGCTACGTCTTATATGAAAATGCACCCTATTGTTATTATTATTTTACATTTGTATTTATGGTCCCCTACCCTTCTTCCTTCTTCCTACTTTTGATGATTGTTACCTCTACGGTCTTCGTAGGTCTATAGAGAATCTAATGTCCCAGAAAGATCCATAATCTCTTCCCATGCGTCGGTTCATTCTATTCAAGTGTATTACAATTCCTACGTTTAAACAAATTTAATAGTTTTTCTTTTCTTGTTAAACAAGTTCAATAGTTGTTATAATGTGTTGATTAAACAAATGTTGATAGTTTAGTTGGTTTTGTGTTTAAATATCAAATGTTTCTCTCAAGGATTTTGCGGACTCAAGTACCGTAAATACACGCGTCTAGACTCTAGTTAGTAAGAATATAATTATTTTTTCGCTTTAGTCATCTAATCAGGTCCCGCTCTAAGAGGAGGCAAGGTTGGCAAATGTCAAGGGTCCAAATTCATTTCAATAAGATAAAAGGATCCAATTTTTAAAAAAAAAAAATTATTAAGAGGTTTTAGTTTTTTTTTTGGATTTGCCATGGTCCAAATTTAATTGCAAAAAAAAAAATTTAAGTTAAAGGGTCCAATTTTTTCAGAAAAATAAAATTATTAAAAAGTTTTAATTTATTTTTTTGGTTTTGCCAGGACCACCATAACTTTGAGACGAACCTGCATCTAATCATGTCTAGTCAGAATATAGATAGATTGATCTAATATTCATGTGTTTCTATATTATATTTTTGTAAGTTTTAATAATTACAATAAATTTCATAAAAAAATTAATATCTTTTAAAAATGAAAAGTTTCCAAGTAAACATTTCATGAGTTTTGTTTTTTTTTGTGGAAATTTTGATAAGATTGAATCTGCTATCTAGAATCCCAGAAAATTGGAACTTTTTTTTGTCAACTCAATTTTAATACCATCTCTTTTTTTCCCCTTCTCGTGAAGAAAGATACAGAGATATGAGAATGAGACTAACTAAGGTCCGAGAATTATTAATTGCGCATATAATATGGTCCATTGTGTTCTTCTCTTTTGTTGCTTTTCTCCCAGTCCAACGTCGGAAAGTCAATGCAGTATTATATAGTTGTTCGTCTCTAGTAATAATGAAAAAAATACATTTTATTTGTATGCTTATATCGCTTCATCCAAATATATATTCTAAATTTGTTAGAGAAATACAGTATCTTATACTTTAAGGTTTTGTGTCCGCTCAAAAATACACAAGTATACTATATACGTGGTCTCCCGTCTCCCTCGTCGATAACATTATTCTCAATAAATTAAATCATAGAATTCATAGGATTTGACCCATTATTTTTATGGAAAATTAAGAATAACGATGGTAGCTAGTGTTAGCAAGTTTTCTCCAAACATAAAATCTCATTCTCGAATCAAAATCAGCTATAAGGAAACATTATAATTAACTAATATAGAGCTCATTGCGATTGGATTAATAACTTATTTAAAACCAAATGTATCTACACATATCTATGTCAATGTCATGCTATATTCTCTTCATTTTCAACTTTTCCACTCTCTCTTTTATTGCTTAAATGATTAGTTTTTTTTTAAATGTTTTTGTTGTTCATTCACCACTTAATAGAAAAACTAGTCTCTATTAAAACATGTCAATCTAATAATATCGTCACGTTTTTGCAGTGTTCAACAAAGTTTTCAGTGCGTTTCAGTAAATTAGGTTCAATGCACAGCGTTTTAAATATGTAAATTAGTCCACCCATACATACTTTAAGACAAAGACTAGCAATTATATATCGCATAGTCATCAGTCCATCCATACATGATTAAAGAAAAAAAAGACTAGTAGTAAGCAAATTATATTCCATTCAAAACAAATAATTTTGTGTTTTTTTCTATGTATTCGAGTTTTTGGACCTATATATATATACCTAGCTACTAATTTTGGGACCATATCTTCAGAATAACAATGATTT
Organism: Cardamine occulta; assembly: GCA_028015245.1. Lineage (NCBI taxonomy): Eukaryota > Viridiplantae > Streptophyta > Magnoliopsida > Brassicales > Brassicaceae > Cardamine > Cardamine occulta. The sequence goes on along the minus strand of CM051393.1, from coordinate 12,994,187 downwards.
ATACGATGCATGAATGTGCCGCTTCACGTCTAAATTCTGAAACCAATGTCAAAGTTATTACTAGTTTTTTTTTTCTCCGGGGACCAAGAACAAGTTACTGTTACAGTATACATTATACAATGCATCATGAATGATTAATGTATCACTTATGACTGGTATATTTTCTCCGGGGACCAAGAAATGTTACTATACAATGCACCAGGAAATGTTACTATACAATGTATCACTTTCATTTTGCTTATCTATTCTTTGCAATATTTTTGATTAGTTTTTATTTATTTTTTGTTTATTATGGTTACGACTGATTAATTTTGGAAACTAATGTAATTTAATAGTAGTCTAATTAAAAGCAAAGAAACTAAAAAGATTTAAAAATTAGGTAAGTTATCGTTGACCGATGTTCATGCTACAAACAATATTAAGTTAGATGGAAAATTGATAGCTATTACACAATCTTCTTGTAAAATTGAAGCATTATTAGCACTTTGTGTTATTCATTTATCTCAACATAAATTATGTATTGGTATATCTATAACATTACGAGGAGAATAGCAACAATTTTATTTATTTTGACCAAAGGTTTTAAATTTAAAATTGTAGTTTACTTATACAAAACTAAAAAAAAAAAACGACGCAATTTCCATGTGTATTCAAAGCGGGAATTCTTTCTGCAGGAGATCGAGATTCCTTGACTCGCAAGCTTCAATCAGGTCTTGCCTTGAGGCACAACTGCATAAAGTTTACAAAGCACATAAATTTCAATCGGAGTTAAAATGTGGTTTTTGTATACACGAGCTTATACTATACCTTAACGAGAGCCTCAAGTATTGCCATGCGTTATCAGCTTTTGGGTTCATCGCAAGGGCACGGACATAATACGGGATTGATTCTTTGTACATCCCCTGTTACAATTCCAAACATAATAAGGCATACCAAATTTCAGATAGTTTCCTGTCTAAAACAATCAATCATCAAACATCAGATATAAAAATATTTCGAACCTGGTTTGCGTAACTGATTCCCATGTTTGCCCAAGCACGAACATAATTAGGCTTTAAATCTAGAGCCTGCAAGTAAGAAACAGTCAGAAAGATGAAACTTTTGATTTCAGTGCTTAGAACAGTACCTGTTGATAAGCAGATATGGCATCAGCACTCTGGACACTGTTGGCTTGTGTTGCACCCAGCTTATTCCACAGAGAATAATCGTTTGGTTTTAGTTGTAATGCGGTTTGGAACGAAGTAATTGCTCTATCAAACTCTCTCGACAGATTGTACAGCACGCCTAAGACTATATGCACATCGGCGTCCTCAGGACTCATCTGGGAAGCTTCATTGAATAATCTAGCAATCTGTTTATACAAAGAGAAGGAATTAGAGTTTCAATACAACTATGGAGATTCAACTGTGGAGAATTTAGAAGAGAAAGGGCACTTACATCAGCATGGTATAGAGAATTAGCTAGCTCTGGAGATGCAATTGCTCCATACTTTGGGTGATTTTGCAGCCATCCATATAAATATTTCAAAGCAGTTGCTTGCTCCAACTCTGTAATAACAGAGAACAAGATATTAACTAATCACCTATCTTATTCCAAAAAGTATGACCACGAGAATCCATATTGAGCAACAAGGTATGCGACCAAAACAAACACATATTGATAGATAGCAGATACTGACCATTGGTATGACTCACACCAAGCGCAAGGAGCACCTCTAGATTTGTGGGATCAGCGTCATGTGCACGCATCATTGCAGCTATTGCCTGCATCCACAATAACAATATTTTTGAAAAACGAATGAGTAATATCTTTTTTTTTTAATAAGTTAAACGTGATTAATTGTTCGTGCAAATTAATCTGACTAACCTGTTGATCATCATCATTTTCTGCGTGTGTGACTCCAAGTAATCTCCAGCCTTCAGCATTCTCAGGATTTTTCATAACCTCAGCTTCTAGAGCAAGTGCTGCTTCACTCAGAAGTCCTTTGCGAAACAATTCCTGCCCTTCTTTCATAGGATCAGGGTGACCCACATAAGGATTCATGTCAGAGAAGACGTAGACCCCACTAGTTTGTTTTCCAGCATTTTTCTCACTCAGAAACCTTCAGAGGCAGAGACTTTTGTTAGATGGACTTTGAAAGTAATGCATGTTGGATAAACATTGTTCATGACTTCATAGATAAAAATTAGGAGGTTATAATCTGTGATCCCTTGAGTAACGAGCTGAAGCATTAGTGATAAATATAAAACCTGGAAGTTAGTGATAACAAAGAACTGCATAGTTGCAAAATGTTCATCTAAGCATGCATTAAGAAACCACAGAAAAATGCAGAGAAAAGTAACAAATGAGTTGAAAAGTTCCATCATGACTGTACCTAACCATCCCTTCAAGGACTACGGAATGGAATTGAAAGGGGGCATAAAATTACTTGATTCATAAAATTTGTGAAAACACAAAGCAGAATGAAAAAAGAGAACTTAATAGATCAATAAGAGAACAGTGGACTTACTCATCATAAGCATTTGCCCATGCATCAGCTGAACTCTCACCCACGGGCCCTTCAGCAAATTCATCTACCCAGTCATCAACATTCAACTTCGAAAACTCATTAACCCATTGGTCATCAGCTGGTTCTTGATGTCCTCTCCCAGAAGCAAACTCATCAGCCCACTGTTCTGGTCCATTTGAAAGCTACAACACAGCAAATAATAAACTTATGGTAGATGCAAGGTGATGCTTCTCATAAAATAAAAATAGAGGCGATTTGTCATCACTAAACTTTCTACCATGCCTGGACTTCATATTTTGAAGTAAAAGGAGCCATTTCATCGGAAAAATGTGCAATTAAAGATCTAAGCTGAAGCTGTTCCACTACGGAGACATTGCTACTAAAACCTATATGAGATCCACTATAACAGCTCAATCTATCATCATGAGCTTCAATAGCGAATATAAGGACCATGCAAGAAAAAGCGATAGCAGTTCATTTATTACACTAGCATGCTATTAGTAGCAAGTAAGACCCTAAAGTGAACACATACTTTATTAAACAAGCACATACTTTCTCATTTGCAAATTGATCAGCCCAACTTGGCGGCCCCAAATACTGCTGTTCGTATTCAGTAGCCCATTCCCCAGGGGCTGTTCCTGGCTTGACCTGATTGTCATCAATAATAAGTTCACCACGGCTCATCTTTGAAACAAATTGGAGGAATCTTGAATTCTGCATTTACAAAACGTTTTACACAAAGCTTTTACATAAGTCTCAAGAGAAAAGCTCAGCACATGAAGTCAAGAGGAAAGCATAACATCCCTAAATGAAAATGAAAAAGTTGTCTTCTATTTCAGAGATCTTCAAATTCTAGAACATAAACCAACACATAGGCCAAACAAAAACATTTTTCATGTGCAGTAAAAGTTCTCAGCAGCATAACGGACAGCAAAAAGATATATCATCCAACATTACAGTTTACTGCAACCTGACCGACTGATGCTACTATCAAAGGCTGTTTAGAAATGAAGGAATTTACTTTGAAAGCAAAGCACATAACTGTTAATGGTAGGTTAAGGTTTCACCAACCTGAAATTTCGGATTCCCATCCTGAGACAATGTATGGGCAAGCTTCCGAGTCTGCTCCATTGCAGCTATATTTTGCATTTCCATACTTCTCATTTGGTTTGACATCAATTGAGATTGACCCTTCGAAAAATTCAAGAAAAACAAAAAATTGAGGCGCCAAGTATTTTCAGAAGAACATGATAAGTTATCAGACTATCTAAATCAAACCCTACACTTTACCAAAAATAAAAGCCCTAGATATTTCTATGATGCTCATTTGAAAGCTTATCAAATATATGTTTGGCATAGACAGTCAAAGAGAAGTTTTAAACAACTGACGAAAAAAGTTTCTATCATATAGTTGTTTATGCTAGAACCCACCTGCTCAAACTCGGTGGCCCACCCATTTACACCATGTTGTTGCTCAAAAGACTGGACCCATGAATCAGGACCACCATGATCAATCCCATGTTGGTTAAATTCAGCCGCCCAATTGTCAGCAGGATGTAAACCAGGTTTCACAACAGCTTGAGACTCGTTCCAGTAATTATCTAGCTCCTGAAATCTCCCGGGAATATGACCTCTAGCTTGTATCCCCTCGTCAATATCTAACGATGACAATAATGCGTTGACCTAGAAAAAAAACATAGAACAATATATTCAGCCGACGACAACTGCAAACAAAAATTCAAGGAGAAGGAAGAAAGGCTTAGGCCATTAGCAACATAAAAAGGCTTAACCATAGTACACAGCTAGCATGGTCTAAAGAAAATCCATACTAGATAGGAAGTTCCACCAAGTAAAACAACAGCAATAATTCTCAAACAAAAGCCCTGACCCACAGATGATTGTGATATATGATAGTGACAGTGCTACCTCGTTGCCGTTCCACAATGTTACATTTCAATGTATGTTTAACATCAAGGAGAGTGGACCTAAACTTTATTGTTATTCCACTTCTTTATATAATTGGCTTGATCTTTAATTGCCAAAGGGTGATGAGCATAATGATATAACACCAAAATATTACGCATTTATGCTCCACCCTTGCAATACAATGATGCAGCTACAGAAAACTATCAGATAAACAGCAAACCTGAGCATTGATAAATTCCTCTCCCCTATCGGCAAAAAAATGGCGGGCCATTATGCTACTACGATCACGTATGCATTGTTTGTCACTTTGTGACAATCCCAGCACTGGAACAGGTGCTGGACGAAAGGGAATACCACCACGGCTACTCTCAACAAATGAATGCAAAAAGTTTGACAACACTCTCTGTGGGGGTCCTGCAACAAATAAGCAATGGAAAAAAACAAATCAAGCAAGCACAAGAGAACACCTCACTTGACATTTGCGATAAACTAATATAAGAGCAATGAATATCCAACACACCATCTGGGAGAAATAGTCCATGGAGAAGAAGTTGCTTCAACAATGACCACATTATTTATTTCATGTCACTATAATATATTTACTAATTGAGCAATTTCACTGTTAACGTTTCTTCCTATAAAAAAAAGTTCTGTACTTCTCCATTGAAGATTAATGGGTGAAAAAGATATCACCTTTTATTCAACATCAAAAGCACGATATCTATTCATTTTGTATCCGGCATTAAATAAATGTGGTAGAGAAACTATGAGCAAAATCAAATCACAAACCTTCAAATGTAGGCTGAACTGGCTCATAGAGAGGTCCCATTGGAGGCATAGGTCCACCATTCTGTACCTCATCCCAAGCCACACCCAAACCATTCTGATCTACTGAGCGGAAGCCACGGAAGAACTCTGACCCCTGATGAAAAAATTAGCAAACCCCCATCAGCCACCACAAAGACAAGATAATCAGAGTCAATACTACAATTGTAAAAATCAAAAATTTACACAGCGTGAACCTGAGCACCCGGTTGCAGAATTGGCTGATCTAACTCAGAACCAGGAGGTGACATTAGCTGTTGGTCTTCAGAGTAAAACTGTGGCCCAGGACCGGAACGGTTAGCACTAGGTATCTCCTTGAGCCTTTCCTGCACACCACAAAATCACCAGTCATCAAAATTTCTTCAAATTAACAGTAAATTTTAAACCCCATAAAGAACCGATTATAGTCATCATTGCCCATAAAATAGTCAGCAAAATTACAAAAAAAAATCATCACTTGACATAACCGAATTGCGCATGCACTGATATAAGGACGTCTAAAACCCTAAAACTAGGGAAAGGTAAATCGAAACTAGGCAAGGAAATAACAAAACCCCACGAAGATTGAGATCTGCTTCGACTTCGAGTTCAAACCCATAAGAAAAAGGCGAGAATAAATCAGGAGACTACAATTCAAGACGATTTCGATCAAAAATGAATCACGAAGCTAACCTGAGTTTTGGAAGATGAACCAAGTAAGGCGTTGGTGAGAGCTCCGAGAGGATTAGAAGAAGAAGAAGAACCGGGAACAGCACAAGCGGCTCCGCCGGAGACCAGGTCTCTCATCGCCATGCTTCCAACGCTTTTTTACTCCGCCGTAACCAACGTCGTTGAGTTTATGAGTATAGTTTCCTCCGCCCTCCTGAATTGATCATCACCTCCCAAATCCCAATCTATTGTTGTTGTCTCGCCTCGTGGCGGTGTTTTTTTTTTTTTTTTTGGTATTTTGGTTTGGCCACAGCTTCGTAAAAATTGTTATATTTTTTGTTTGTTTTGGTATTTAATATATTTATATATTATCTTCACCACACATTTTTAGGCTAACCAACGCATTTTTTTATTTTGTGAGAAAAAAAAACTTTTACTTTATCTGTAGTTTGAGAAATGACTTTTTTTAATGAAAATAAATATTTCTTTCTTTATAAATATATTTTCACCTTTTATTCTATTTATAAATGATAATTTTGTTAGTGTTTGACCAAAAAAAATGATAATTTTGTTACTCAAAAATCAAATTAAGTGAAAATTGAAGTGTAACTGAAAAATACTAAAACAGTAATCTAATTTGAACTTCGGGCATTATACAGTGTAAATGATCTATATTTTGCATGCACAAAATGACAAAACAAATTCTATTGTTCAATTTATGGGACAAAAAGCTATAAGTGAAGATGGATTTCAATCTTATATCGCATTTGGAAAGCCGGAATGGCTCCATCAACAATTGTGTGAGGAGGTTTGTTCTTAAATTTTGTCTCTCGCTATTTTAAATTTGATTTTTTCAGTCCCAAAAAAAAACTCTACGTATTGTTTGAGAGAATAATTCTGTGAAGAAGTCTATAATAAACTGTTACACCATGTTTAGAGTATACATATTTATCCTAAATACACGAAATCAGTACAAACGATTTTAACTGTACTATTCTAATGTGTATATATGTTTTTCTTTTGTTGATTTAGAGAATTAGTTTACACAAATGTTTTTTTTTTAAATGACAACATAAGTCATGCAGGCCTTAATATGGATTTGTAAGCTCTCGGCCCATACAGAAAACCCAATAACCAAAAAACAAACCCGGGTCGATACCCCTAGGACCCGATGATTCGAATTTATATTGAATTTTTCTTTTTTTGGTCCTCTAGATTGATTTAAATAAGAAAAAAAAAATACTTTTAATAAGCCAAACGAAAAAAGCGAAACCGAGGAGAGAGACAACAATGGCTCCGTCATCGAGCGGCTTAACCTTCAAGCTTCATCCTCTAGTAATCGTCAACATATCGGATCACTACACTAGGGTTAAGACTCAGCTTAATCCTCCTGCTTCAATCTGCTCTAGCAGGAATGTCTCCAACAACGGCGAAGCTGTGTTCCAGCAAAACCCTAGGGTTTACGGATGTGTGATCGGTGTCCAGAGAGGTCGTACTGTTGAGATCTTCAACAGTTTCGAGCTATTATACGATCCTTTGAATCAGACTCTCGATAGATCCTTCCTCGAGAAGAAGCAAGAGCTCTGTAAGCTTCACTCTCTTCTTAATTCTCTCAATTATTGCTGCGATCAGTAGATACGAGTTTAGAATTTGAATCGTTCTTTGATTGATTCTTCTGGGTTTTTTCTTTTTTATCAGACAAGAAGGTGTTCCCTGATTTCTACATATTGGGATGGTACTCTACAGGAAGTGATGCTGAGGAATCTGATATGCATATTCACAAAGCTGTGAGTTCAATGCTCTCTCTTTACTGTTTTGTGTGATTGAGATTTGGCCTCAGTGTACTAAAAAGTGTGATTTTTTTTGTTTTTACTCATTGTGACAGTTGATGGATATTAATGAATCTCCTGTTTATGTACTTCTTAATCCGGCTATCAATCACGCACAGAAAGATCTTCCAGTGACTATTTATGAAAGTGGTATGTTTTTAATTAACTCTCTTGAAGAGTAGAGCTATGATTATATAGTGGGACATGGTTTCTGTTGGTACACATTAATGGTTTCTGATATGTTAGCATGTTTGTTTGGGATTTGTGTATTTAAGAGTTATCGACTTCCAGATTTTCACATGTATTAGATCAGATTGTTTTTAAGATCCTAACTTTTTTCCTTTTCCATTGATTGATCTTCATTACTTGAAGAATTGCATGTCATTGATGGAATCCCGCAGCTAATTTTCGTTCATACAAGCTACACAATTGAGGTCTGTGCTTACGCGTGATTCTGTAATTAATCTATGTTATGAAAGTGGACTTTTACTAAGATTTTTAAGATGTTAATATAAACAGACAGTTGAAGCTGAACGGATATCGGTCGATCATGTTGCACATCTCAAACCATCTGATGGAGGCTCAGCAGCAACCCAGCGTAAGCGTTATGTCCTTTATACTTATCATACTCCTCTTCATCAGTTGCGCAATTTGGTTAATAACTAATTGATATGCAGTGGCTGCTCATCTTACTGGCATACATAGTGCCATCAAGATGCTTAATAGCAGAATCAGAGTGCTCTACCAATATCTTGCTGCAATGCAGAAAGGTATCTTCTATTCTTTCCCAAATTCATGGTTTCATGTCACCAGTCCAGGATTCTAGTTGGAAGATAGTTAAAACTGTGTCAGTTAGTGCCAAGGATAATGACTCGTGAAATCTTATGTTTAGGTGATATTCCTTGTGAAAACTCACTTCTGAGACAAGTATCTAGCCTGCTAAGAAGATTGCCTGCCATGGAATCAGAGAGGTTTCAAGATAATTTCTTGATGGTGAGTTAGTAAGATTTTCATTTCATTCTTTTCAATTATTTTCTAAATATCACTCAACTTGTACTGTCCTTTTCCTTTTCGCAGGAGTACAACGACAAATTACTAATAACTTATCTAGCAATGATTACGAATTGTTCCAGGTTTGTTCCTTATCTAACATGCTGTCGTGCTAGACCTTTCTGTTATATTATCATCCTTAGTTAACTATTGATTCCTTAAAGAACTGTGAAGGATATGATTTTGTTTTTTTTTTGGCTTAATCTGCAGCACCATAAACGAGATGGTCGACAAATTCAACACTGCGTATGACAGAAACACTCGAAGAGGTGGAAGAACTGCGTTTATGTAAATGATTCTTTCCAGCGATTCTAGTTCTAAAAGATCTTCTCTTGTTTCCTGAATCTTTTTTTTTTTTAACTTTGCCTCTGAGAGAATCTATAACTCAGCCGGTAACAAACCAAGGAAATAGAACTCTTTTTTGATTTTCCAAGCTTCTATAAAGATTTTAAAAGGTTCGAAGCTTTTCAATAGTCTTGTTACATATCTATCAGGCCTTAGAGTTGGGCTTATGTCCTACTTCTAATTGCCTATGCGCACGTGTGCACGTGTTTAACGTAGCTACGTTTTTTTGTCTCTCTCGTTTACATGGCCACTTTAAAAGGAAAGATAACCACCAAATAAGTGGTATGGTGTCTATTGGGAAAGTATCGTTCGGGAATTTTCGTGTTTGATCAAATATCTACCTTTCTTATTTTTATTCGTGATTGCATTATCATTCATTCACTCATGCAATAATTAGAGGGAAAATATATTAAAGAAATAAATACTAGATAGATATATTTCGTTGTGAAATTTGAGACAATTGGGCCAATTTAAAAATCTTTAATTAACAATCTAATCACTCAATATAAAGGAGTATAAGATATCATTCTGTTAATACGTATTGCAATCATGGTATCTGAATCTGATGTCACTAGATTCAGTCAGCTAAATGACAGCTTCATATGAAAAGATACTTTACGACTTGGGAATTTTCTACAAATCATGGTGTATAATTTAGCTCTTTACAACCTACTACATTAGAGTGCAGTTACATCTTCAACACAAAAATAACTATTGGTTTATGTTTGCAGTAAAATTAAGGAGATCTACTGAGATCCAAAATATGTTTTGCTATTTGATATTGTCGTATAATTTTGCCACTCTAAAACAAAACTATTTACTCTCTTTTTCTTATCACTTGTTTCAATAACGAATAAGATAAAAAAACCAGCTGACGTAAAAGAAAACAATGGAATGAGTAACATAAAAACAGCCTTTCTTTACCTTCCCCAAAGTTTGAAACCAATCAAATTAAGGAAAAAAGAAACAGAAATTAAAAGTTATAATAACGACCCGAACAAATGCATAAGAAAAGAGTAAATTTCAAATCTATGGTAATCTACTCATAATCTGGTTATAGACCAATTGTCCTGAATCCGAAACCGGTTCAACCTTTGGCTCCATTCCTCTCGGCATCATCGCTTCACTCATCCCAACCGGTTGACTCAAATACGGATGAGGCAAAACCGGTAATTTCCCTTGACCAAAAGCTAATCCAGGCATTGAAAGATTACCCAAACCAAACGAGAAACCAGAAGGTGGACCCAAATGTGGTTGAAAGCTAAACGGACGACCAAACGGAGCTAGATGATGATTCGTGACTTGTCTATCAAATCTGCCACGTGGCGGTTCTGAGTGATGTACGTTTTGGTAATGGTGGGAAACAGCTGCTGAACCACCGCCATTATTACCGTTACCGCTTCCGCCGCCTCCTCCTCCGTGGCTGCTGTTACGTGCGGCGGGAACGTCGTGATTGTGTTTGCCTTCGTAAGTTGTAATAACGGATTTAAGATCATGAGAAGCTCTCTCTACATGTTTTCTCACTGTACATCCAGGAGCTGTGCATTTATAATAACTCCTGCCAAAAACATATTGTAAAAATTTATTTAAAAAAATGTAACATATAAAGCAAAATAAATTAGAATGAAAAAGACAATAAAGAACCTTGGATTTGGATTGCCTTTGACAACTTTCTGACCATATTTACGCCAGCGATAACCATCGTCAAGAATGTCAACATCACTTGTTGTCTGAACAACAACTCTTGGTTCACGTATAGCTCTTGTTGCTCCACTCATCTCTGCTGCATAAGCTTCTAGTTTCCTGAAACTCAATCAAAAACGTTTTATTTTTTTGAGTCAAAACATTTACATATTCTCACAAAGTGTTTCAGTTGATAAAAAAAGAACCTTCTTTTTGACTCTGATTCATCTCCATCTCCTCCTCCTCCTCCTCCTCCTCCTCCACCTTCGTATCCCAAAGAAACACTTCCATGTGTTCCTCGATCATCTTCATCTTCATCATTAGAGAATGTTGATGAAGCATCAACAACAACCACAGCATCATTTGACTCGAATTGACCACCGGTTTGAACTTGAATCGATCCAGATTGGTTTCCATATTCAAATCCTGTTGAACCCTCTTCGACATTGTTCTCATTGCTTCCACCTTGTTGTTGAGTGTTGTTACAACTAACCCAATCTCTCTGTTGTTGTTGTTGTTCAACTTGTTCAGTTCCATCAACTTGTATCCCTGAGCGGCGATTAGGTGGAGGTTTTGAGTGATTGTGAGCTCCTTTGTATATAATCTCTGTAATGTGGCCTTCCCTTGATCTTTCAACTTTCTTCTTCACCTGACAATTCGGGTTTGTGCATTTGTAATAGCTTCGCGGATACTCGCTTCCTTTCACTAACTTTTGTCCATATTTCCTCCAGTTATATCCATCCTCTGCAGGCGCACCACCAGCCGTCATATCACTGCGTCTTTGCTCTTCTTCTTCCTCTTGATGACCCACAGTTTCAAGAGTGTTAGTTGTGACATCAGATGTCTTGTTCTGACCACTTGGATCAGTTTCAAACCCGTAAAGATTTGAGCTTTCAATGTTTTGAGAACCGGGTTTTACATCTTGATCTGCAGCGGATTGGTGAGAAGACCTGTTGTTGTAGTTACCATAATCAACTGACATCATCTCTGTTGTGCCTTGGAAGAATGAGGAAGATGATCTTGAAACAGGATGGAATGTGAATGATGCTCCAATATTATCAAAGAACTCGTCTTTCGCTTTATCAGAAGACATTGCATTATGAACACCAGGAAGAAATGAAAACTTCCCTGTAGTTGGAGATGGTTGAGCCTGCAAGGTCACAGAGAATTTCAGATAAAGCTCCATAACAACATTGAAAATCGAAAGCAAACAACCTGTAGCTTACCAATGGGTTAGAAAGGAAAACAGGAGATTCCAAGAGTGTTGCAGGGCTAAGGCCAGGAGAAGAGATGGTTAAGCAAGGAGACCGAAGATTAGAGTCGATGGAAAAGTCGGTGTTAGAGCGGATATTCTCAGTGTTTAACCTCGGAGCATTAAAACCAGCTCGTGCAGCAATTCTTTCACTGAGACCACCTCGTAAAACATTGGTTTGTGAAGAATCCTTGTTATTATTGTTACCAGTATTGTCTTCTTCTAAACCAATAATAACTTGACCATGATTCAAAGATAGCTCTCTTTCGAGTACACGTTTCGAGCTCTTCTCTTCTCCAATCGCTGAGGAGAAAAGGGTCCCAGGACTAGGACTACGAGGAACCCATTCTCCCATTACAGCAACGTTTTCATCAAAACTAGCCATTTAGGATCCAAGAATTTGACTGAGTCTCTGATCAAACTGAGATGACACTCCTGGAATCATAAAGAATGAAGACATGAGAATACTAAAAACAATAATAATCTATAGCTAAGTAAACACAAAGATGATTTGAGACGGTTGTCAGTGAACTTAAAAACTCATATATATGTGGGTCTAGACAGTTTTTTTTTTTAAGTTAAAACCTTTATTTCAGAGTCGACACAAAAATAAAATAAAAAATTAATTAATCAAGACAAGATAAAAAAATGTAAGAACAAGAACTTTGCTTTTTCACACATTAAGCCACTTTCATGGAATCTCACGAAATTGAAACATATGATTTTAGATTCTAACGTTTTTAGCTTCCAGAATTTTGGAGATGAACAGAATGATCGGGCTATAGAGAGATTAAAACGAGAAAAAAAAAAAAAACGTCTGATTATAGTTTAAACCAGACTGTACGCAAAAACCTAAGGAGATGATGAAACAAATCATAGTTTTTTTTTTCATTAGATTCAAAAATCCGGAATTTAAGTTAAAGACAACATTTTTTAAGTGTATGAAACTCAAATCACGAAATGAAAAAAAAAAGCAAAATCGATGGAGACTAATTACCTGATTGATTGAAGATAAAAACACACAACGACCGTCACAGCCGCCGCAGCCGCAAACGGAAATCTTCAGTTCCGCCGCTAACATCCAACTGTGCTCTGATCCGAACACAAAACCCGTAAACACACCAAACCCGGATCCGAATTTACCACTGATGAAGAAACAGAGATTTTTAAAAAAACCGGGACAGAGATAATTTTCCTCTTCCCATCTCTTTCTTCTTCTCTTTATTCTTCTGGGTCTCACAAAAAAACCCAGAAAGAAAAAAAAAATACAAACTTCTCTCTCTCTTAAAAAGGAAAAATATAATTTTTTTCCTTAACCCGGATCAAAATGATGATTGATTATTAACAAGAAAACAAAGATTTCACAGTCAGATTAGACTAATCTTTGTAACTTTCTCACAATCAAAACTAGAAACAAAATTCCAACATTTTCTTTGTGTATGTTAATGCTTTGAATTTGAAAATTAAATCAGTCAGAAGATTTAGGATTCAGGACAAGAACAGGAATCTTCGAAAGAGAAAAAAACAAAAAAGATAGAGAGAAAGAATTATAAAACGATTTTGATCGATTTTTTTTTTCTTATTGCTACTAAGGAAGGAGGAATAAAGTTTTTGCAGAGAATGGTGAAGCTGGTGATTCGTGTTCTACATACACGAAGCGTTTTTTCTCATTATTGAATTCACCTATAATAAGACGCCACGTGGATTAATTAAAGTTAGAGAATAAGATCATCGGCTAATAAGTGAGTAATACCGTGAGGTGTAGCACAGGTGATCTCTAACGAATTATCTGCCAACTTTTCACATTAATTTCTCTTCCAAATTCATTTTTTGCGGGTTGGTTATTAATAGGAAATGAAATTTATTTAAAACGGGAAATTATTGGCAAAAGTTCTATTCTGCCACATGTCCTTTTTTAGTGCTAAAATTACATTATTTTGTGTAATTTTGACATCATTTTAGTGTCAATCCATTGGATATGCCCTTAGATTCATATGAAATCCCAAAAAAAAAAACTGTTTGAAAAGAAAAACAGAATTATCCTTTAAGGACTAGAATAAATAAAAGTTACATATAAAGCAGGTTGTTGTTTTTACTCTAAGGGGTTGCATTGGTTAGAAATTTGTGGAACAGAAAATCTAATCTGTAAGCTATTTATAGTCTATATATGTGTGTAACTATGCTAGAGAAATCAGTAAAAAGGTGAAAATTTGTCAAATGTTGTCACCGCAGAGAACAATATATAAAATAACATTTTTGAAAAAAAGTATTCTAGAAAAAATATTTGTCAAATATTAATTATATAACATAATTTTTTTAATGTAACTACTAATGATCTTTGTATCATTTATGTCCGAGCTTTCTAGCTACTTTTGTAAACCAAGACAAAAGTATGTTGCAGTTTTCAGAGTTCTAAAATTTAAAACCTGATAAAAATGATAAATCTATTTTTGTTAATGATAGTTTTGTTAATGATATTGACAAATTTTGTTTTCTTAGTATTTGCTATTTGCTATTTTTGGAAATAATAGTTACTAGTAACTTTTATTCTTTCAGCAAGTGTGTTTCTTTTACTGTAATGTCAAACAACTAGGTAAATAAGAAGGTTTACTTTTTCATGTATAAAATTGTATCAAGCAAAACAATTGAAATTTATTTTTTTGGCCTGTTTTATGCTTAGTGTTTGCTTGTCTTAGAGAAAAACAAGTTTTTGGATTAATATACAAGAAAATTTGTCACCTGTTTTTTTTTTCTTATAAAGAGGAAAATTGCCACTTGTTAGTCGTACATGTTAATATTTACATCCAAAAGTTAACATGGATATGTGTTTATGTTTTTATATGAGCTATATGATACTGTGATTTAATTAGTTGTCGGGGGTATAATAATATGTTTTCACCTACCAAATCATCGTTTAGTCGAAGTTCAAACTAATATATGAAACTATGTAGAGACGCAACATAGATCTATATAGCAACCAAATCTTTCCACTTCAATCGATAAGACATATAACTATTTTATTTTGAATTTGACATGTTCTCATACATGCATGTGATGTGATTTTAAAACGAGGCCTTTCAGATGAGACGTATTAACCCAAATTTCAATATTAGGTAACAAAAAAATTTCAATAGAAGGAGATACGCTTGGATGATGGATCCATTGTAAATTTCAGATGTTGCTTACTTTCTTGCATATGAGAAAGAAAACAAAAGGAGCATACAATTTTTTTAATTTTTTTTTAACAACTGCATTTCATTTATTAATAACTGAAAGAGTAATCCTCATGGAGGATGTTATCAATACAAAAATGGAATATAGAAATGAAATACAAACTTTTGATTATTTATTAATTATATCATAAATATATATGATACAAAAAGGATCAAACAATTTATCTATATTCAAATGTAGATAAAAAAACTAATATGCCTCCTAATAATGGATTAAGAAAACCGAAAACTCATTAAACGAACAAAAGAACTTCCGACAAATATTCTTAACAAATATTTGAGATACGTTAACGTTTATATCTGCGTAAACTCTAAATATTTGATCATTTTTATTTTTTTTGGATACTATGAAATGAGTAAGAGGAAGAAACAAATGACTACGTGCGTGAAGGATTAGATAATAGGAAAGCTTGTATTCTGGAACATTAAAGAAAATGGAATCAATCAATGAGTTTTTAATTATACCTTAAATTGAAATATTTAATTGGAAATTGGGGAGGCAGTTTTTCAAAAAAAAACCCGGTCAAAAAAGAGACATTGACCTAGCCTCTTTTTATTTTTAATTTTCCTTTTTCTTTCTATTCCTTTTTAAGAGCCGCAAATGATCCCGTTACGCGGCTGTGACCTTACACTCATGTGACAGAGCACGGTTGTAGCGTGGTAAGATATTTTATTTTTCCCAGTGGGGCCCGCAAAACGAACTTTGAAAGGACATCGGATCGACGGCTCTGATTTCGTGTCAGTTTTTTTTTCTCCACAGTAGGACCCACATGAAACGGTGATGACAAATTTGGGTCACTCGGCCCATTTAAGCCCAATTTGTAGCTAATAAAATACAATATTTGGGAATTTGCCCAACGGACTTGTGTTGTTGACTGTCCGATGAACGAACCAAAATGTCAACAGTAAAAAAAGTCAATGACCCGACCCGAGAAAAGCGGGTCGGATTGAAAATACCCGCACCGACAAGTTCAGGATAGGAGACTAAGTGGCTCTAATGGCACAAGTTTCAATGATGATTTTTCAGTAATTGGATAGCCTGACACGAAGAAGCTGACCTCACTCGCTGCTTGGGTCGATTGTATATATACATGTAACTATCGTCGTTGAGAATTTAGGACTCTGGATCAGCTGCAGAAAGACGAAAGCTTTGAAGCTCTAATCTCTCTCTCTCTCTTCTTTGGTAATTTTGTCTTCTCCTCTGTTTTATTACAGAGTTATACTTAGCTCTCGGTTATTGAAACCCCGATCGATTCTTTTGATCTCGATGTTGTGTTTATTAAGTGTTTGATGTTTTACTCCATTGAAACTGGTTTCTCTGCTTGTTCTTTTTTTCTCTTCTTACAAATGATCCAACATAAAAAAAGATTCCGTCTTTTCTAGGTTTAGTAAAATTGGCTTTGCTGAAATGGTTTTGGCTAGGTTTGCTCAAAAGTCTATGTTTAGAATCTGGAAAGGTTAATTTGGATTTGTTTGTTGTTTAGTGAAATTTTAGTACTAATTCCGCCGTATAAGTTAACTTGGACCGTTGTTCTTTGGGACAAACAAAAATAGAAACATTTCATATTATGAGGTTCATATAGCTTATTTTGTTTTAGACCAATGGGTTTGATTTTTGATATTTCATTGTTTTCTTGGTTAAGTAAAGGTATCTACATATCTTTAGCGTTTCATATCTAAGTTCATGAAATAAATCTTAAAGCTTGTTTATAACATCTGGCTCGATCCTCGTAAAACAATATACAAAGCTTGGGTTCTTACATATCTCAGACTTAAGAGTCAAGCAAACAGTCATCAATTCATTTAGTTCAGTCAATTGTTAGGAATTTTAAGGGCATTACATTTCATAAGCTGTTTGTGATATGAGTCTTGCTCTGCTTTCTCGAGCCTGAGGATTTGATCCAAATCTCAGCCTCTTCCCAGTCTTGCTTTAACACCGTTTCTATGCGAAGAGTTGCACATATCCTTCTTAATAATCATACGCTTGCCTGTTTATTCTCTTTTTCTCTTTTTTCGATGTTATGGAATATGGAGAATGAGAACTCGTTCTTGTCTATATTTAGTTTGTTTCATCCTTCTTTCAGTTCCTTACTCTAATCCATCTTATAAAAAGTCTTTAACCCCTTTTGATTCCAAATGCAGAACACTCACATAATCTCCCATGGCTGCATTTGCAACTGCAGAAGCGTGTGACAGCAACGCAGAACTAATATCAAACGGAGACCTACGTGCTCTCCACCCAGTTTTCAAGATCTATGGCCAAAGAAGATGTTTCTCAGGACCAATCGTGACGCTCAAGGTTTTTGAAGACAATGTCCTCGTCAGAAACCAACTAGAGACAAAAGGAGAAGGCAAAGTCTTAGTTATAGACGGTGGTGGAAGCACGAGATGCGCGCTTGTTGGAGGAAACCTCGGACAGTTAGCTCAGAACAACGGGTGGGTTGGCATTGTTGTGAATGGATGTGTTAGAGATGTGGATGAGATCAATGATTGTGATGTTGGGGTTAGGGCATTGGGTTCTAACCCATTGAAGTCTTTTAAGAAAGGTCATGGTGAGAAGAATGTGCCGGTTTATATTGGAGGAACTTTGATTAGAGATGGAGAGTGGCTTTATGCTGATAGTGATGGTATCTTGATCTCTAGAATCGAACTCTCCGTCTGAATCAGAAGGTTTCCATTATACAGCTCAAGGACTTAGCTGGTTTATTTTCGAATACTTAATAATCTGCTTGATGTTCTAAATAACCATTTATTGCAATACACTTTCGTTTTATGAACTTGAACTATTTATTATAAAAATAAAACTTTTATCGAATCCAAAAGAATAAAACATTTATTTGTAACTTCTCTGTTCAATACAAAAACTTTGAAAAGACTTGAACCATGTGATAGATATGGACATATGGTCCACGAAAAGTTTATTTAAATAATCTCATTTTTTTCGTCTAAGAATTTTCAATGAACTTTCGCTGAATTTATAGAGATCAATTAGTCAAAACATGCGCTCTCAACGAGAGCATGGTATTTATATAATAATTTTGCTTAACCCACCCCCACCTCCCCCCCCCCCCCAAAAAAAGGTCAAAACATGTGTAATTGTGTATACGCAATAAATATTTATTTTCTAAATGATTATCTCCGTTTTCCATTATTGACTTGTACAGTAATTAAATTAAATCTGTCGCATAATCGTACAAATCATTGTAGTGATTTTTGTACGAATTTATTTTGGTTATTTTGAATAAATTGACAATTATGAATAGGCTATACCATTTACTTGAATTTGAATCCAAAATTCTGGTTTATAAACTATATAAGGTTCGAAAGAATACAATACATATCGTGGTGGACCACCAAACTACCTTTATGAAATTGAAACAATTGAATAAATTCCATTTCAAATAAAATCAAATTCATACCGAACCAAAATAAGATCAGATTTGTTTTATAACGTTAATTTCGGTTCACTCATTTTTTTTTTCAACCAACACAGATCGACAAAAATCGTACGGAAAATCGGTGCTCCCCATTAATAAAATAAATAATCGATGTTTCCCAAGAGCGGTGTAAAAGAATAATTTCAATATGAAAAGTATATTCACGGCTAAGAGAAAAATATATTATAATTAAACTATGCATATTGTTTATTTGGGTCAGGACAGGAACTATATAGTTATGTTCCGTCACATTAAATAAAAGCATCATAATAAAAAGTTAGACAGACCACACCATCACCGTGTGACCGTGTCCATGCCATTGATAATTTGACGTATGTGGATATTTCATATTTTCTCTTAACACTCATTTGTTTTTTTTTTTCATTTACATGGTATCTATAATAGTCTACCCCCATAATATTATTAAAGCATATTTTGTATCTATCGAATCTTCTAAATCAAAAGTTAAAATAATTTTGAAATATGTTTTCAATATATATAGACATACATATTGATGCTGTTTGGTTTTCATTTTACCTGTAGAATGTTTAAATTTTATCAAATGCAAATTTTGTTTAAACTTTCTATACTTTGGATGACATGACACTCTAAAAAAAAAAATTAGTAAATTCTAAACCATACATATAACATATACTCCATATAGTTGATTACAATTTAAAACGAATCTTTTTACCCACGACCGTTTGTTTTTCAATATATTTTAAAGAACTTCGAAGTACTAAGTTAAACAGTTTGAAACATACTAATTTGATGGAACTTCTTAATCCAAAGCTAAAATCGTCTGTTTTCTTTTGATTTATCATTGCGATTATAGAAGCTATAATTCTTCTTCTTTCTTCTTTTCCTCTTTTTTTTTTTTCTGTTTCTTAATTCAATCCATTACTTATCAATTTCTCATCCATTACTTTACAAAAGAAAAGTGTTGTATAGCGAAGAAATTATGGGACCTCCAATAAGCCCATGGGGTATGGAATATGACTTAACGAGGAAAATGATGTTTTACTAAAATCATCATTTCTTTAGCCCTTACGTTTTACACACAATGGCACTCCTCTTTTGCTTTTCTTAATCTCTCTAATATTGTGATGATAACGAATTAACGATATTACTTTGGCTGCCAATACATCCTTTAATTAACAAACACCAATTTATAAAATATCTCATAAACCCTATATACTATATATGGATCATGCAAAACTTCTACTTGCTTTCAAATTAAGAACTTGTATTCTTTATGTTTTTATTAAATAATATTTTGATAAAAACCAACACATATCTATATATAGCTATAAAATATGATGAAATAATAATAACTATAACAAAATTCAACCGTGAAGGTGGTTTTTTTCTTTTCAAAATAAACGATAAAATGATAAACAAATACGAACACGGATAGTCAGGCATAAGACAATGCATGCATTAATTTTCATTAACTTCCTAAAGAATATTACTGCCAACACAACAGAATAATAAGAAAATTCATCGGATAAGCCATCCAACATATGGATCTTTCAATAATCCCACATTTATTTCATTTAAACCCACACGAAATTTACTCATAGTGAAGAGAATCCACATCATGATGCATCAAATCTACACGAATTCGTCGAGTATAGTAGTAGATATTTTGTATATTATCCAGAATGAAAGGGGTATGATCTTAGAATCTTTGCTTGAGATAGAGAAGTTCACTTGTTTGTTCATTTGAGCAACATTTATATCAGTTGGATCCATCATCCATGTTCTTGGTTCGTTACGTTCTCAACATATTTTCATTCTTAGAAAGCACACTAAACAACATATTGAATCGTGGATTATCTAATCTTTTGGGCCGAATCAGAATCAACGTAGCTCTCTTTTATCTTCATGATTCCAAATTCTTCGACCACTCACGTGGTCTCGTTATGTCTCAAATGTTAGAGGATTTTTGACGTTAGTCAACCCATATCCTAAGATAAATCTCATAAACTTTTTAGTGGTCGAAATATCATCCAAACAAAAAGTTCTTTAAATGGTGGAATCATCGTTCAAAAAATAACACACGTAAATCTTTCGAATATTATAAGTTTTGGGTTTCAAACAAATACAAATGTAACTCTCCTTGAATAATTTCTCCCGGACAATAATTATATTTTTGTATAAACAATTATAGAGCCCACTATATTAAAAGACTTTTTTAACCCCAAAAAAATACTTACTAAACGATAATATAATAATAAAATAAATAGGAGCAACCTCTACTGTCTCGTTCAGTTCGGGCTCAGAAGTGGAAAAATTAAAATAAAATAATCAATGCATTTTTAAAAACGGCATTAAAAAATCAAAACCTGTTTAGGAATTCACACAGCTCACTTACAGACAGACGAAAGGACCAGCGACGAGGAAAAAATAAAATAAAATTATTTAACTATTTTTCATATTTATTTACTTTAGCTTATTTTTATGAAATCAAACAATTTGATTATTAAATACTTTGGGAACCTGATACCACTTTGATGTGTTAGTGCGTGGTTCTTGTTCATCTCTCTCTCTCTCTCTAAGAAAATATTTTCTTCTGCCAAGAAAACCATTTTTGAAATTATCAAATCCTTTAAAGGTTTGTGTGTAATTTACTGATAATTAATTTCTGTGCTTATCTTAAATCTCTGGAAAAAAATCTGAACAACTCTTTTCTTCTTTGGTTTAATATTGTATAACCAGATTTACAGTTGCTTGTTCTTACTTTTCTTTGAATCTTTGTTGAGTTTCAAAGATCCAAACTTGTATTCTTCAAAATAGGTATTGCATATGTATATAGTCCTCTGTAAATTTTTGGTATTTTATGATCCATTTTTTCCTGTTCATAGGCATTAAAAAAGGGTTTGGTTTCTTGGATTCTTATTTTTTTTTAAAATCCCAGATTTCTTCTTAAATCTCATGTTTCAGTTGTTAATCTTCTTCTACTTTCATGCACAAGTACTGATTCCTTGTCTAGAATTGTTTCTGTTAATTTTGTTTCCTTATCTTCTTTCAATATTTTGATTTTTTATTGTGTGTGGATAGTTTCTGGGAAAAAAAAATCTCAATGATCTTTGGTTTATGATCACCAGATGTTTGTTCAAATTCCTCTGTGTGGTTTCTTATCTCTTGATCTATTAGTCTCTTATTGTGATTTCTTGAGTTTCATGTGATTCCTTGCATAAAATAACACTCCAATCAGATTGGAGACTTATGCTTTTCTTTAGGGAAAAATTTATAGGATAAAAATTCAATCTTTTAATTTGTGTTCCTGTTTGTGATTTGCTTCACCAATCAGACCAGATACTTCAAAATCTCACCCACTAATCCTAATTTTGTTCTCTGTTTTCTCTTCTTCACATGAAATAATATTTTTTTTCTAGAAAGATCTTCTCAAGTTTCTTCAATCAAAGACTAGATTAATATTTGTTTGAACTATTTTCAGGTCTCATAGGCTCACAGATTTGGTATTATAAGATCTGGTGTTATGCAGAAGAGCAGGGACAAGGTTAAAAGCGAGGTGAACAGTAACAGTGGAAGAATCAAATGTTCTTATCATCCACTGATCAAAGCCCTTCAAACAATCCATCTTCTTCTTCCAATTTCTTACATCTGACCAACTCTACTGATGAGTTAGGTCAATCACATCTTTCCACTTTCTCCATCAGGTAATCTTAAAATGTTATTTCTTCCTCTTTTTTGTTCTCCGATTTTGTTGGGATTTTATGAAGAAGAAAGTCAATAGTTTCTTCACCATTGTTTTAGGTAAAGTCTTTAGCTTTCTTGATAAGTCTCATCAGAGATAGATATTTTCTTCTCATCCATTCAATTTGCTAAATGGATCAGATTCAAAACAAAATGCTTTTTTTTTTTTTCTTTCTCTCTTTTACCTTCTGTGATTATTGAGTTTAATGGTTTTGAGTTTTGACTATTCTTCATATCTTTTTCTCTTTTCTTTGATCCGTTGGTCCATACCTTGTGAGTTGATCTGAACGAGGCTCAGTATTATCAGAGGAACAAACTTTTCTTTGTTGTCTTGTCTCTCAGAAGTTTTTTCTTTGTAAAGCCTGTACCTTTGTTTTGTCTGGTTGTTGACTTGTTGTACTAATGGTTGAGAATTTGGTTTTTGTAATGTTTTTGCAGAGATTATGCATTTAGTAACCGGACCAAGAACATCAAGAAAAGTTGGCCTTTTTCCTCAACAAGTTTAGAGCTTTGTTTAAGTCATGGCTTAAGTGATCCATTGCCGCCGGTTCAGCCTCTTGGCTCTGTGATAAGCCATTCTCCTGAAGCTTTTTCATTGAAGAAGCCAAACATAACTCATGTCGAAGCAATAAGTTACAAGAGAAAGTCTGATAAACTTGGCTCCAGTAAGATATTGGTAGAGACTACTAAGCAAAGCTTTGAGAATGGTTTGTTGGCGAGTGGGCCAAAAACCAAAATACAGGTAGCTATGGTTAACAAGAATCCCAGAAAAAAGTGTGGGTTAATAGTGAAACCTGGAGCTTATGTGGATAGTGGATCAAAAGAAGATCATAGTTGCCTCTTTTCAGCTTCTGAATCTATGGCTTTGAGAATTTGTCCCATCTGCAAAATCTTCTCGTCTGCTTCTAACACCACTTTAAATGCGCACATCGATCAGTGTCTGTCAGTTGACTTGGGAAAGCAGCCAATTAGTAAGCCAAACAGGCCTAGGATTAAGCCACAGTTGAAAGTTAAAACAATGATTGATATCTACGCTTCTGCGAAAGCATGCACATTAGAAGATCTTGATGAAAGAAATGGAACAAAGTGGGCTATGATTTCAAGCTACTTTAACCGGGTTGTCTCTGATAATAAGCCTGAAGTTTCCAACAAAGGAAAGAAGCGGAGCGTGTTGCGTGTTCACATTGATGAAGATGCTGCTGGCATTGGACCTGTTTACATTGATGCTAAGGGCCAAAAACTGAGGATTTTATCTGAGTTTAAGGAGAAAATTTCTGATCCATCAAGAGAGCATGAAGATGTTAGTGAGAAGAAATCTTCTAGCGAAGGTAAAGGGAGCAAAAGCTTTAGGAAAAAACTTCGGGAAAAGAAGTATTATAAGTATAGAAAACAAGCTCCTCGAAGCAGAAAAATCACTGTTCGTAAAGGCAATGCTTCAGAGGTATATTCTTATTTAACCTCTCATAGTTTTCTGTAAATTATGCAATTTACATTATCCGTTCTTGATTTGGTTGCTAGATTCTTAAAGTTACACCAGTTTGTTTAACAAAATCACTTGTCTAACAGATACCGGAGTATGGAAGAGGATTTTCTGAAGAAGGTAGAGACTTTAAGCGGTCAGAAACTTCAGGTCCTGGTCAGCGTAGAATTTTCAACCAGCAGATGCTAACAAAACGCCATCTTTCAAGGCATGGAAACAAGAAAGGGACAAAAATTTGTGATCAGCCCTCTGAGAATGGGCACTCATTGTCAGAAGATACTCTTGTGTTAAGAGGTCCAAGTCATGTGAGTACTGATTTGTCCGAGACAGTTTCTTCTCCTTTAAACAGTCAAAACTCATGGAGAGTTTGTGGAGAGAGCCAAGTCTCTGGAAAGAGCTGGGCTTTGTCTAGGAAGAAAAGTATTAAAAGTGATTCATTTGTAGCAAATCCCTTGAGATGTTCAATACCTGTGGATAAGGTGTTTTCATCTGAGGCAAGAGGCGTTATGAAGTTGAAGAAAGCTCCGTTGGATTTCTCAGAGAATGAAGATGAAGATACAGGGAGATGGGAGTCTGAAATGACTCAAGAACGTGAACTGACAGATTATGATGATTGGGATGATAATGGAGATACGGACAAGGTTGTGCTAAGCTCAAGTCCTTCCATTAGCGGGGAAGAAAATGGTTATGAAAGCTATGAAGAGACTGGTAATAACAAAGGAGATGATGATATGTTGGACAAAACCGATGATGCAGATGCTGAGTTTGAAAGCATGATTTATGAGAAAACTGGTTGCGAAACTGCGGAACAAGGAAGCTCGTTCATGGAGGTTGATCCCATTCCTATTCCAGGACCTCCAGGATCATTTTTACCGAGTCCTTGGGATATGGGAACTGATGTTATTGAAAATCTTGGAAACACTTCAGTTATCACAAGCCAAGTTCAATCTTCACAAGATCAGCTTGATCTCGCTGACAGAAATTCATCGGAATCACCTGTTTCAGCCATTTCAAACTTTGCAGCTCCTGAAACAATCATCACCATTGACAAAAGACCTTCCAGATTCAGAGACAATGATCAATCATGTTGTTGCCAAAGGAAGGAGAAAAACTTTGAAGATACAACATTTAGTCAACCACCACCACCAGGTCCAGCACACATGATCCAACAAGATTTGGATATCCTGACTAAGTCTGTACCTTCTATTCCTTCGAATCCCAACCCGGTGTTGCGGCTAATGGGAAAGGATTTGATGGTCATGAACCAAAGAGAAGAGCCTTCACACGGCCAAACAAGTCCAAAACCAACCTCTCAGTTTCTAGATCTCTCCAAGACACAGCAAGTTTCTCCTTCTGTTAATCTTCTTCATCGTCCTTACAGTGGAAACGGTTTGTATTTCAACAACAGCACAAGCTTCTACAACATTCCATGAATATTCAGATCAAGAACACTACTTTTGTCCGAGCTTCTATATTCCATGGCATTTCAGATCAAAGTCCAGGCAATTTACTTAAGCTTGAGAGCTTGAGAAGTTAAATCTCCTCATCATTCAACCTCAAGATTTTTCATATTTCTCTCTAATAAAGAGGTTGAGAATCTCAAAGAGGCTGCTTTGAAGAAATGGTGAGAGATAGGTTCTCATAGGATATAAAGAACTCCACTAAGGTAATGGACCCCACACTTGTTTGAAAGGGGTGAAAGATAAAAATATGAAAGTTATTATAATGTTATGAAAACGAACTTTAAAATAAATTATATATATTTGAGTTAACAACATCATGATGCTTCTCTCTATATACATATATTTATATGGTTGAAATCATATGAGGTAGTCAAGATCATAGTCACCGTCATGACATACATTATGTACACGCAATTCTTATTCTTTTTTTCCTCAATAATCCCTTCTTTTAGATTGAAAACATAAAATCTTTATTATACACATTGAGTGTAAACAATGTCAAAATTAGATGGGGAAAGATTTTATGTATAACAACCAAAAAAGTGTTGCATTTTTGCGAAGATGAGCTGTTTTCTACTTTTCTTGTTACGAGATTATTTAAATAAAATAGGGAGAATGTATTAGTGAAAAATAAATATGTTTGCGTAGAGATGAGTACAACCATAACGGCTATATTGCATGCGCATTTTGAAAATCATTTACTCAAATTATCTCATATGCTTCTCATTCCATGTCTTCTTTTGTTTTTGCATGTTAGTTGATATACATGTGTCTACACATTTTGCAATATACACATTGTTTTCTTATTTACAAATACACACAATAAATATAAAGAAAATGGTCGGAGGTAATATGAATAGCGAACTTGGATGTAATGGAGTCAATAAGCAAAGATTTACCAACTATGCTATTAATTCTTGTAATGTTCGTTACATTAGAAAAAATCAAATGATCCACACATCGATAACTAAATTAGTTCAAAAGTGTTGTTTCCAGTGCCACACACGAATTGTGTTCTTCGTTTCTCTAAATTGGTAAGCCACTACTATAGCCATATCATCGTAACGATCATACGAAAAAGAGGTTACTTATGCCGTTGCTGATCTAAACCTTGAACAAAAGAAAAACTGCAGCAAGTCCCCTTAATTTTAAAAGCTTTCGAAGAATGATTATTTCGAAAGCTCTATGTATAAAAGTTTAATCTCATAATTTCTACCTACCTTAATTCGTAGTTCATAGTTTTATTGTAAAGTTAGGAATTTGAACACTTTCTTGGTTTGGATTTTATAATAATGGTTACTCACAAACAAACTGAAATTTAATTTCGGTTTATATTACATCAAAAGAGTGTATATGTCCACTCTACTCAAAGGCAACATAATTGGTCCTAATATCTGAACTGCCACTAACTCCCTATACAACTTGTGAGAACATTTGACCGTTTGGAAAAAGTTATAAAGTATCTTGAAAGATTTTATTTATATAAAAATGACAAGTTGAAAGTTGGCATACACTATTGAACATTTAAAAGCATATTTTTACAACATTTAAAAGTATTCATATTTGACGAAAAAAAAACATTTGTATTTGGTTAGATGGCCAATATTTTTTGGAAAAATTGGAAAAATGTAGTTTTTATGTTTTTATTTGTGATGTATTGGTTTTCACCTATTTTTCAAATTAAAACTTCAAACTAGCTAAACACCCTATAAAAACATAAAAATTACCCTATACATCTGATGTATTAAGATATCATTAGGTATTTAGGTTCATCCAAATTTTATAACATTTCGTTTTGAAATCTAAAATCATTTTTTGTATCATTAGGTTCATCCAATGCATCAGTCGTATTTCCAAATAAACAAAATCGTTTTGCTCAATTAGTTCTAGGTGACTAAATATTTTAAGTGTTGAGAGTGTTAGTTGCAAGAAAAAAATAGTGTTGAATCTGTTGATTACTTTCTTTTTGACACTGTTACTTAATTGGAAATTTGGAATGCGTTGGCAAACAAAAAGAAACGAAAATCGGAATGCATGTTACTAAATATGTTATTATTTTTTCTTTTCTTAACGTATAGTAGTAGTGTATATTTTAGCATTTATGTTGATGTCATATAACGCTGGCCCACTTAGCGGGATTTTTTATTTTGATTGGCGTGAAGATCGCAAATCAATAATACAAGAGGCGAAATGTTTGGTTTTGGTCCTCCATTGGTAGCTTTGCAAACTAAAAAAAATATCAGTTTTCTAATCATATTTAAAAGCACGAAACACATAATACATATGACTTTAATATACTATAATTTCTTGACATTAAGTTAATCAATACTTATTTTCCCCAATAAGTTAGTTTTTTATTCCAAAACGTTAAATCAATTTTACACTTTAACAGTTTATTTTTTTGTAGAAATTAGTTTTAATTTGTTGATAATTATTAGTCGCAAAAGATTTGTTTTAACCTCTTTGTGTTTCACACTCCGATATACTATAACTTCATAGTTCAGAGTCCGTACTAGGAAAACTGGATTTGCATTCAATTGCAAACGCGCGCTCACTAATCAATGAAGTCGATTTCATGATTCACATCGATGGCATTACACTGGGTCAACGTTTGAGATGCGATTGTGCTGTTTCCATGTATCCATGTAGGCATTCGAATTGAAATCAACACAAGTATGTCATCTAAGTTCTAACACACAACTCTCATGTCTCAATGAATCCATCTTCTACCAAAAAGCTCCGTGACTACATGAACTTCACCACAAAAAAAATACATACATTAATATCAGTTGACAAAGCAAATGCTAAATCCGAATCAAAACATTGATTCAAATCTCCACCTCTCTCCATATGTTTGTGAACACAAGTCGTGTAAAGTATGGATGAAATAATATAAAAGATTGTGCACATGCATACATGCATGCATGACACTAGACGATTGGGGTTAATATCTTTCGTCCACGTCGAATCGATGTACCAACTGTTTTGTATATACCACTTTTGCATATTCATACTTTTTTAGTATATTTATGTGTTCGTGCTTTTTCCCCATGCTTGCTTATTTAGTTTTTCGAAGTTATTCATTCCATAGTTAATTTCTATTAAAAATTTCCCGAAGATAACATAAATAATTAAAACTTTATATTCCATCCTAAAGTTTATTCGAGTTTCAATTTTTGGAAAACTTTGTAGAGAATAATAACCACAAAAAAAGAATAAAGCTTAAATGTTTGGTGAATTTAATATTGTGTTGGTTGTAGATAGGAACATATATCAATGCACGCGCGTGCAAGTGAGGTGAAATATCTAAGCGCGTGTGTAAGTACGAATTTCGTAAATAAGATTTCATGGACGTACAAAATGATTTCGTTTTGGTTAAAAAGTAAAAATAGTAAAACGTATAAAACAATTATTAATTTAATAGAGAGAGTGGAGGAACAACGGCCCCAAGTTTTTTTTTTAAGATTGACGTGATTGCGACGTGTCGCTTGCTTGTCTGCTTGGTGGGCCCACATACATTGCTCCTTGTAAGTTTCATATTTTCTTTTTGACACACCACTTGTAAATTTCATTTGTACTTTAACTTTATAAGATTTTTTGTTTGGATAGATAACTTTCTTCTTTAAATGGGATTTTTCTGGATGAATTGATTTCAGTTTTAAAATAAGTTTTCATTTGTTCTTAAACGAGTCATGTAATTAGAAAGTATTTTTAAACACTCTGAAATACTAAAAAGGAAAATTCATAGATATTCTAATAACACAAGATTAATGTGCTTTTACAAATTACCATAAATAATGAAAGATTTAAAGTGTTTGTCTGTTTGGCTTATTCCAAGACAACGGAGGGTTTTGTTTTAGTTTAAGTGTGTAATGGAAATAAACAAGTTGTATAATTTGAAGTATTTTAATTCAGTGTTTAATAACTTTTGTGGTTCTAAATATTTATTTAATAACCTAAATTTTAGAAGGATTTCAATATTTCCAGATCTAACAACAATATACTAGAGGAAAAATCAAAATCTTTTCAAATTCTTTATCCAATAATCTTTTATTTTAAGGATTTCAATTCTATTGCTTAGATCTGAGTCTCAGATATTATTTTTCTCACATCTTAACTATTTTTTTCTAATGACAATCCGATGTTATAATTTCATGTGATATATAAAAGGTACCAAAAATTATATTCATCGGAATAAGAGAGTGTGGCAATTTAAAAATTAAAACTTTAGCTATACCAAATCTATAAAATAGAAAAAATAAAAATAAAGATGGTGGAGTGTGATAATAATTGAAGTTAGTGTGGACACTTTCAATATTTTTCCTCTTGCACTCATTTGTTTTTCTTTATTTTATTCAGATTTAGTGATAATACGTATGTGGACTTATTTTGAACACCAAAAATTATATTTTATAGTTCTTGGTTCGTCTCTCTCTCTCTCACTCGCTATCTCTTTCTTCTCTTCAATGCTCTCTTTCTCTCTCTAAGAAGCCATTTTTTTCTTTTGCCAGGAAAATCATCTAAGGTGTGTAATACATATCATCATCATTTTATATCAAATCCATCTATACGTAGTTTCGTTTCTTGCTATTGTTCTTCTTCTTCTTGGTTTTAAAGTTAGTGGATATAGTTATTCTTCTTGATCTTTTATTTTAATTTCAAGATCCAAATCTTGAAATCTACGAGATGGGTATGTGTGTATAAGTATAGATTTACGAATAAAGATCATTGTGTTTTGCTCAGAGTCCTTTCTTCTGATCTTGGCTTCCACATATAGTTTTATTTGGATTCTTGATTTCAAGTTTTTGTTTTCAAGATTTGTGTGTGTATGTCCATCTGTTGTCGATTTCAGTGTTTCAGATTTTAGATCCCTTTGCAGTCTTTTGTCTGCTGATCAAGATTCGTTCTTATGTCTTGACATTTTTTCTTACATGTTCGGTTTATAATTTATGATCTTTAAGTTTATGACACTTTCTGTTTGTCTTAATTCCTTCTTAGGTGAATGCTTCTTAACTTCGATCTATTAATCAACTTGGTTGCTTCTTCATCTTATAAGATGTCTTTATCCACTTTTTTCTTATGATACCTTCAACATAAAATAAGCTCTCAAACCAACCCCAAAAAAAAAAAAAAAAAAAAAAGAGTGTCTTTTGCGTGCGAATAATTGTTTCTCTATGAGATTTTCATTCACTTCATCAAACAAACACATAAACATAAAATAATCCTAAACTCACTACTAATCCTAATTTAAATAAAGTGTGACTGGCTCTTTCCACATGAAATAATGTTTCTACTACTAATAAGATCTTCTTAGTGTCTTCAAATGAAATCTAAGAAACATGTTGTGTTGTTGTTTTTTGCAGTAGAAGGAGTAGTGAGATTAAGGTGGTGATGATAAAGATGTGGTGTTATGCAGAAGTATTTGGGAAAAGAAGAGGAGGAGGAGGCAAATAGTAACAGTGGAAGAATCAAATGTTCTTATCCACTGAGAACCCACCAAATGACCCACTTTCTTCTTCTTCTTCTTCTACCATTTTCTTACATCTCACCACCACTTCTTCCGATGAGTTAGCTCTCTCCCATCTCTCTAATTTCTCCATCAGGTAATTAATTTCATTTACTTCTTTTTCTCTCCTTTTTTCTCCTCTTATCAATCTACTTTTCTGGGTTTCTTCGCCAATATGGTTTTCTCCAAAAAAACAAAAATCATAGCTTCAGCTCATCCTCATGGCTGGATCGAAAGTTTTAAGGTTTCTTCCTTCTTTCTCACAGTGATTAATGGGTCAGATCAGATTTCAAAGTTTCTTTCTTCTTCCACCTTCTGTGATTTTGTATCAACGTAGGGTTCCTAGACAAAGCTCAGTATCATCAAACTTTTTCCTTATTTCAAAATTTCCTTAAAATATGCTTCCTTTTGAGACAAAGCTCAGTATCATCAATCTTTAATGTTTAACTCTATCGTTCATTAGAGTTTGGAAAGTAATCAACTTTGGTTTTTATCTATTTGATGCTTTTGCAGAGATTACGCATATAGTAACCGAAAGAAGAACATCAAGAACAATTGGCCATTTTCCCGTAAAAGTCTCCAACTTTTTTCAACTCATGGCGTAACTGATCCTTTGCCACCGTTTCAGCAATATTCCACCGTTACAAACAAGTTCGAAACCACAGTTTGTTCATCATCAGAGAAGCAAATCGTATCCTATGTTCATCAAGGAAGAGATTTAGCTAAACTTGGTTTAAACCAGACATTAGCAGAGACTAGAAAAGGAGCTTTTAACCAATCAAAGATCATCGAGAATGGTTTGTTTCCGAGCACAAGTGTTTCAAAGTCTGAAGTAGAAAGAGTAGCTGCTACTAGTACCAAGAACAACAACCAAAGTAAAAAGTGTGGACGAGGAATGGTGAAATCTAAAGAAGATAGTTTCAGCAACGGTCTTGTAACGACTTCTGAATCAACAATGGCTTCAAAAACATGTCCTATTTGCAAAACCTTCTCATCAGCTTCTAACACTACTTTGAATGCTCATATCGATCAGTGTCTATCTGTTGACTCAGCATTGCCACCGGTTTGTAGTAAGCCAAGCAAGCCTAAGAGTAAGCCAAAGACGAAAGTTAAAACGATGGTTGATATCTACGCTTCTGCTAAAGGATGTACATTAGAAGATCTTGATAAAAGAAATGGTACTAAGTGGGCCTCGATTTTGAGTTATACTAATCGAGTTGTTGCTGATAAGTCTGAAGTGTCTAAGAAGCGGAAAGTTTCGCCTGTTGGTGTTGGTCCTGTTTATATTGATGCTAAGGGTCAGAAATTGCGGATTTTATCAGAGTTTAGCGAGAAGAAGACTTCTACTACTACGTTGAGAGAGCAGCATGAGGATGGTAGTAGTGAAAAGAAATGTTTAAGCCAAGGTAGTAAGGGAAACAATAAATGCTTGAAGAAAAATCGTCGGATAAAGAAACATCACAAGTTTGTTAAACTTACCAATCGCAAAGCCAATGCTTCAGAGGTAATTACATAGGTTCCTTTATTTGTATATTTGTGTAGCAAGAATCATAAAATAACAGTACATCGCTTTGTACAGAAGATACTTGGAGATCAAAGAGGATTTTCTGGAGAAGGTAGCCACACGGGTCATCGTAGAATCTATAATCAGCGGATGCTAGCAAAAGGTGGTCTGATTTCAAAGAAGCTAAAAGAGAAAGGACATAGCTTTTATGCTTTGGAAGATCAACCATCTGAGAATGAGGATGATTCATGGTCAGGAGAAGATCCTATTGTGTCGAGAAGTACTGATTTGTCTGCTACAGATTCTTATGTCTTAAACAAACCGAAGCTGGGGAACGAAGTTGCTGGAAGGAATAAGAATTTGTTTGGGAGTAAAGGAGCTCAAAGTGGTTCATTTAGACTCCAGATGAGTGAAAAAGAGGGAGTTCATATAAACACTCTCCGATTGAAGAAGAGCATTTCTTCGATTCAAGAAGATAAGTCTCCACCTGGAAAAAGATTCTACTCAGATGCTGTAGAGGTTTCAGATGCATCTCCTCGTGCAACTAGCATGAGAAAGTTATCCCCACCATTTGTACCAAATGCCTGGAGACGACTATCGATGCCTGCAGAGCTAAAGAAAGCTCGGTTGGATTTCTCGGAGGAAGAAGATGAAGAGGAAACAGGGAAATGGGAATCTGAAATGACTCAAGAACGTGAACTGTCAGATGATGATTATGTTTCTGGTGATAATAGAGAAAAAGATGAGGTCTTACTGAGACCAAATCCTTCATCTAGTGGTTACGATGATTATAATGATGATGAAGAAGAAACTAGTGAAGAGGAAGAATATAATAATAACAAAAGAGTCAATGTGTTGGACAAAACTGATGATATGGGTGCTGAGTTCTACCAGTCAGATAGTCCACCATCTGTTGAAATCATACCTATCGAGCGAGCAATGTATTACTCGGAAGATGTTGGGAATATGATTTATGGGCAAACCTCTTGCAAGGAGGATGTGAGGTTTGATTCTGAAGTAGGAAGAGGAAGCTTATTTGTGGAGGTTGATACCATTCCCATTCCAGGACCTCCGGGATCATTTTTACCGAGTCCTCGGGATATGGGTTTTGATGAGAATCTTGGGAACTCGTCGGTTATCACAAGCCAGGTTCAATCTTCCATGGATCAGCTTGACAGAAACTCATCTGAATCACCTGTTTCTGCAGTTTCAAACTTTGCAGCTGGTAGGTTGAATTTTCCCGCGGAGTTATCTTCTTCTTTCAGAGAAAATTTCTTCCCGGAGATTCCTGTGTCCTACTCAACAACCCCGATGAGCTTTTGTGTTCCATCTCATCATGGGACATTCGCCGAGGCTGAGCCAATTACCATTGACAAGACAACAACGCCTTCCAGGTTTATAAACAATGATCAAGAGTCTTGTTGTTGCCAAAGAAAAGAGAGAATCTCCGAGGGCATTATTTTGAATCATCAAGCATCTCATCTACTGCAGCGAAGAGCAGCTTCTTTGTCAATCACCATGAACTTAACCAAATCACCCTCACGTTTGGAACCAACTCATCCATTTGAGCAGTCACCATACAAGATCCAACAAGATTTGGATCTTCAGAGTAAGTTCTCCAGGAGAACGAATCTCAACGCTGCTCTGCCTCCAAGTCCTTCTAACCCGGTTTTACGGTTAATGGGAAAAGACTTGATGGTCATGAACCAAGGAGAAGCAGAGGAAGAAACACCCCAGTCTAGCTTAACACCAACCCCTCAGTTTCTTGATCCTACTTGCGCAGGAACTGGCTTATACTTCAACACAGGTCTCTATTTAAGAAACAGTTTCGAGTCAACACATCAAGCACAAGTACAAGCACAACCACGAGTACAACCACAACCACAAGCTTCAGCATTCAGAAACAATTTTGATCATGTAAGGTACTTTTCTCCTAGCTAGTCACCTTAAAGTTTCAACTTATATGCAGTTTCAGAAGCAACAGGGAAGTGGGTTCTCTTCAAAAACCGATCATCGAACATGGGTGCATTGGGGTTTAAGGTAGATTCCGAATGTTCTATAGCATTTTCTATGCTTCCATCTCTTTCTGCAGAGACTTTGTGTAGTAGTTACGGTTTTACAAAAGATAGCAAAGACTTGAAAATAACAAACACTCTGTAGAAGATAAGTAACTTTAGGCTTTCATTGCCACCAAAGTTGTCTAAAACCTCAAAAAAGTTATAAACTTATAGTTTATCTTTAACTTCTGGCCATTTTCAATGTTTTAACTTTTAAATGGTAAGAATATCCGTTTCTTTCACAAATTCCACCAGACTCAAATCTTCCCATTTAAAAAAAAAAACCAAGAAAGTGAAGTAACTTTAGGCTTTCATTGCCACCAAAGTTGTCTAAAATGTCAAAAGTTAGGTAAAATCTTTGATTCTTAGACAAATACGGTTTAGCTTAATCAAACCATACCAAAAGTTAATAGAAAAACAGAATTGGCTAATCAACTCATGGTGTCTAGTTTAAGAACATTTTTAAATCCCTCTTGTTATTTTTTATTAATATATTTTTAAATACAATGAATTTACTTCAAACATAACAGTTTTTATATTGACTAGAAAAAAATGTTTAAATCAGTGATTTAAATGATAAGATTTAATGAATGTTTTTTTAAAATCAGCCTATGAACAACACAAGGAAAAAAATGATTTTCAAGTCAAGTCAATAATTGCTGTGTTGAAATTTGAGATGCTGGCAACATATGATTGGTTTGGTACAAGGAATGATGTAGTAGTTGACTAAAAAAGTCGTTGGACATCTTTCTCTAATATGAGAGCCCCGGGTGGCATTTCGGGTCGGGTCAAGCCAGTCAACGAAATCGGAATAATCGCCAGATGATATCTTCTTAATGGAGAAAATATGACACCGACGACGACGACAACAACGTACACATCAATTCCGCTTCCTACCGGCGACGTAATCTCCCGATCAATCCATAATCTCACTTCCGCTATCTCTCGCCACCGTCCCTGGTCAGAACTCATATTTTCCGGCGCTTACTGTCTCCCGGAGCGATTCTCTTATCTCCTCCTCCGATCAAAGACGAATTTCCACTACTTCTTCGTCAACTACACGATCGTCGTCGGCACTTGCGTCGCGTTCGCTCTCATCACAGTTAGTCCCGTCGCGCTAATCGTCGTTGGCACGATCATCGCCTTGTGGCTTCTCTTTCACATTTTTAGAGAAGATCCACTTATTCTATGGAACTTTCAGGTCGGTGATCCTACGGTGGCGTTGTTTCTAATCTTAGCTTCCGTATGGGCCGTTTGGTTCACTAGCTCCGCCGTGAACTTAGCGGTAGGTGTCAGCGTTGGCTTGCTATTATGCATCATTCACTCCGTTCTTAGAAACCCCGACGAGCTTTTCCTTGAGGAAGATGATGCTGTTAACGGAGGCTTGATCGGATCTAATCACCGGTGAAATATTCAATTTTTTTTTCTTTCCTTTAAATTACCAAATTTTACAAAAGTAGAAGCTACTTCTTTGTTTGTTTGATTGTGATTTGTGTGTTGTGAATTTCAGTATGATCTAAAATCTGATTACTTGGTTGGATTGTAATAATCAAAACAGAAGAATGATTTTTTTTTTTTTGTTTTGTTTGATCGGTTCTCATAGTGAAACACCAACTTGCTCTGTTTATTTTCCTCACATGTTACTTTCTGAATTTTCAGATACAATGTATCAAATCTTGGTTCACGTCATATCTCAAAAGCTTTTTTTTCAGTTTTGTCATGAAGCTCGAGACCAACTTGTTTATAAAGTTTTACAGTTACAGCTTTTAGTGTTTGACTGTTAGTTATTAGATACTAAATCTGAAAGCTTCAAGAGAATTCAGGGACCCAAATGGCAGATATTGAGTGAATGCTCATTCTCATGATTGTCAATTCAATACCTCAATAATCTTGTGTTTAACCAAATTCGGATAAACCTTAGCTCAATTTGTATGACATGTCAGATTTTTTAGTCCTTTGAAAAGGAACCAAAACTTAGCCGTGAACTCTGGGACCAGTAACTGGAGAGGGGAGAGTGACACTTGTTGGCAAAACTCAGACACTAATTAAATTGCATTTTTACAACCCATACCTATTTTTCTGTGTTTGTCTTTGGTCCCACTTCTTACACGAGTCCTTGTCCTTATTTTCAATTCTGTTTGTTACTGAGATTGTGTTTAACTCTTTTGTTTGATTGGCTATTGTATAAGGTAAGGATTCAGCATGAGAATCCAATGCATTGAATGTTGTTTTCCTTGAAGCTCTAGTAGCCATTTGATTCATCTACAATAAGTTGCAATGATTATATGATTCATGATTTGAAGGAATTAAAAAGAGATTATTATCAATAAGGAAGTTGGTAATTTACATAGGAATAAGATTGTTCTTAACTGGATTAAAGTAACCATTACATGATTTGCTGTCTTCAACAAAACTGAGGATAAGAGTAATGTGGAAATAACCAGGAGAAATGTTTGTGTGTTGTTCATATCTTGCTTCTCATTCTGACTAACTTTGCTAGTGTTTCTTGAGCAGCCAAAGTGAGATCATGGTTATGGCCAAGCATCACTGTCCTGATACTGATACAAGTCCTGCAAAGTTCCTCTCCACTATCGAAGTGCCCGCCTCGTAGCAGCAGCTTTGCTCTGGTCTCTAGCAATAAAGCTTTCAACAGTGTAACATCCTGCCACACGTATTCATCGACCTTTTTGTTAGTCTTTTTCTTCCAACAGAGCGAGCCTTGGCGCCAATCTTGTATCTGAGACACAAATGATTTCTCCACTTCCTCTAACACGTTAGTGCATACTTTTAGGAGCTCTAGCGCGGAGTTGCATCTCGAGAAGGTTGTGAAAGCTGTGATTGCTAAAGGAAGAGCTGTTCTCTTGATGTAAAGTACCATATCCATGGCTTGTAGTTGGACCATTGGAGGTTCTGATTTGAAACCGAATACTAAGAAAGCTGAAGCCCATAGGTGATCAAGATTCAACAATGGGTTATCGATTTTTCTCACGCCTTGAACCGTTGCCTTGGGTGCAAGTATGTAGTCTCGCCTCCTCGCGAAAGTTTGAGTTATCGGATGGAACTGAATCCAACATCCAGGTTGTCTACTTGTAATCCTCGCTAGTCCTAATCTGACTAGTAAAAATGCAGCATCTTCTTCACTTCTGCGTCCTAGACCACAACCACCACACCAAGCAAATGTGTGACTCAAACATTTGTTCCATTTGCTGAAGCGGTTTCCACCTGTGGGCATGTTCTTAGCTGCTGCAGCTAACAAGTTAACCGGAATAGGAACCGGAGCAAACCAAGCTCCCACGAGTAGCATTTTCAATGAGAGAAGGTTTCTGTTTCCTTCAGCTTGCTCCAAAACAGCCAAACCGAAAGCTAAGACCTTCGCAACAAATGGATTGGATTTGCAGTACTGCTCATCGTTTATGTTAAGAAAAGGCGACGCTGAACGTTCTTCGATTTGAACTTTGTTCACAGCATCAAAGAGCGCAGAAGGCGGAATTGCAAGCTCTGAAAGCAAGGATCCAACCACCCAAAGGCCGTAGCTCAACCGTCCCAATTTCTCTTCGAGAAGCTTGAGGATTTCAACTTCCTCCACAGGGTAATCTTTTTTTCTTCTTCCTCTCAGTAAAACCATTGCATCAGAAGAAGGCAATACAGAAAGCTGCACAGAGTCAAAGGTCATGACTTTAGGAAGTCTAGTAGTGATCAAGACATGTGTTCCTCCAGTGTTCCTCGGAATCAGATCATTTAGATCTTTCCCTTCCCACCAATCCTTCTCTATCTCAAGATTATCAATGATCAACAGGTAAGGCATTTCTCTGAAAAGCTCGCGCTTTATTCTCTTGAAAGCTTCAAACTCTTGTACATCAAAGCTCCTTAGCCTGCCTCTATCCTTCTCAGCATCTGCACTAACATCAAGCCCCAAGCTGAATGACAGATTCAACAGGTTCTGTCTGAAGTATCGAGCTTCCCCTCCGACCCACAAAACCATTTTATACCTCTGAGAATACCGGTAAGCGAATTCAAGAGCTAACTCTGTCTTCCCAATACCAGGAACTCCATTTACACAAACAACGCTTGTGCTACTTTTGCAGTTACTACTGTTTCTATATTTCTTAGTCTTCAAGAGTCTTTTCAACGAGTTTTTTCCACCATTTGGATCAATCCAAGCCTCACTTCTTGACTCTGAGCATCTTCCAAGCTCCAAGCTAATAAATTTCCCATTTCGAGTTGATACAACATCTGATTCCTCATCTGCAAGTCCTTCAGATTGTCCACTTGCTTCTCCTCTAGTGCTTGGTGTTGTAGACTCAAGATACTCTCCAGTACCAAATAAAGCCATCTCCATTTCTAATATCTCTTTCTCTCTTCCAAGAAAAGATCGGTTCCTCGGAAAAGGAAGCTCATCAATCCCTTCCACTATCTCTTTATCAGCCACACTCTTCCTCCCAAGCTTTGCCCTGAGAATCGTTGCAGTCTTTCCCACACAGCTTCTCCAGTTAGTCTCATTAGCTTCAAGTTTAAACTCATGGGACTTAATCAACCCATCAATAGCTTCTTTGCACTCTTTATCAATGGCATTGCAGTTGAGAAGACCCATTATCTCAGAAGGTCCAGTTCCATAGAAAATCGGAATCAAGTTCTTCTTTTGAGCAAAGAACCTAACTTCCTCCAAGCTAAGGTAGTTGAGCAAGCTTGAACAAGAGACAACCACAATCCCATAAGTAACAGAACATATAACTCTATCAGCGATCTCATGACTCTGTGTGTCCGAATACTTAGCTCTATCAGCAACGAAACAAGCGATTCCCTGAAGCTCAAGCTCTGACTTTAACCATTTGCAGAATCTCACCAAGTTTGGGTTTTGTCCATGAAACCCTATGAAGACATCAGAGCTTCTAAGCTTGGTGTTAGTTGAAGGTGAAGAAACAGATACTTTAGCTAAGGAAACCCTAGGAACAGGGAAAGAGAAGGAGATCCTAGGAGGAACAGGATCTGGAGTACAAGCTGATAACTTTAGTTTCCGATCTGATGGGTTGTCATCAGAAAACTCGTACTGGTCAGAAGGAGGAGTGTAGGAGCTGCTTGGTACATCTTCAGATTGTGAGCCTTTGTAAGAAACAGGTGGTGATGGCTTGTGAGTAGTGGTGGTTGTGGAAATGGTTTGTGTAGTAGCTCTTGGGGATATATACGGAGATTGTAAAGCGGAAACAAAAGCAGAAGATGGTGGGGACACAAGAGAAGGTGAATTGAAAGGAGAGTTTTTGATACTTGGAGATGAATCTGAACCATTATTATTCATTTGAAGAAGATCTTTACCTTTCTTACTTGAAGAGCTTGCTGGTGATGATGATGTTCTTACGGTTAATCCAACTAAACTTGCTTCTGCTTCTTCTTCTTCTATTCCCCTCATTACTCCTTTTTCTTCTTACTTCCTCACCAAAATCCAAATAAACCAAAATGAAGCTCTAAGGTCAAAAAGGTTCTGTCTTTATCTCTCTAACTTGGTATGAATCATTGTAGTCTTTCTCTGACAGATTATATTGAAGTGAGTGGGACTGTGAAGAGATGAGTCAGAACATGAATGCAACAGTTGATGTAGTTCAAGGAGATTGAGGTGAAATCTGAGAAACTGCATGTGATGTATCTAACTCTTCCATTTTATGGGGTCCTCTTCTTCTCAACACTGTTGAAACCCAATTTTTTTTTATTTTTTTATTTCTCCTCCTCTTCTTTCAGATTTGACCAAGAACAAAGCTAGTCTCTGCAACAATGGAGGTCATGGGTCAGAAGAAAAATCATTACGTTACAATAATAAGTGTGGTCTTTGTGTTCATCATCATTTAGATTGAATCTTTTTTTTTTTCTCTCATTTGAATTAAAGCCACAACCAAAAATGAATAAGAAGAAGTACCAAAAAAAAAGGTAACATCTTGGTCAAATTTTAAAGATGATTTCCTCAAAGACTTACCCTTTGTTTGATCTTTTTCAGACACAACGCAAATGACGTGTCACTTCCCCTGCTTAGTTTTCATCACAAGCCTCTCTCTCTCTCTGCTTCAATGTGTTTCTTTTTGAGGAAGAGCAGATTGTGATACAATGAAGAGGGAGAAGAATCTGGATTTGTGAGTTGGATCTGAAAGTGCTTATGGAGATGATTTTTAAAAAATAGTGATTAAAGAAATGGTTAAGAGAAGCAGCCTGGAGAAGGTTAATGTCTAAACATGTACCAATGTATTTTATAATGATCACCCACTTAATCAAATAACCTTTTATAATTTACTTCATTTATAATCTTGGATTCTCCTTTAATTCATTTGTTTTAGCTCTTTCTCTGTCTCTTCTCTCAACCTCTTTCTGCAGTTGGATTCTTTTCTCTCTCTGATTTTCTGGAAATTTGAAATGAAGAGTTTTAAACTTTTTTAGTTTGCCAAGAAGACTCGAATTTTGAGATCTAAAATGGACTTATTAGGGATATAAATCTAACATGGGTTACATGGAATTTAAGAGAGTTAAATAGTCTCAGATTTAAGACATTGAACTTTGAGCTTAAGAGAGGGGTTGGCTTGAAGGAAGGGAACCATTTTCAATTGTCTCAGTACTTTGGTTGTTTGTCGTTTAGTATTATGTATTTTATGGTGTATTGAAAACTCCAAAGCATTGTACATTACAATATTTGTTGAATTATGTATAATACTACTATATCATTGCTCCAATTAATAGGAGAAAATACCAAGAGAATA
The DNA here is from genome assembly GCA_028015245.1 of Cardamine occulta. Classification (NCBI taxonomy): domain Eukaryota; kingdom Viridiplantae; phylum Streptophyta; class Magnoliopsida; order Brassicales; family Brassicaceae; genus Cardamine; species Cardamine occulta. The sequence continues at coordinate 12,952,983 of CM051393.1, read as the reverse complement.
TATACGTTTTAAATTTTCACTCTGGGTTATATATGTATAAGTGAAATTGCACTCCCAATATATTATTTTCAGATGCCTTAACTAATTTCTTAAACAATAATTGTTACAAATAAACCAAAAAAAAAAAACAAAAGTAACAATTGAACATAAAATAACAGTTTAGTAACCTGGTATTGGCAATTTCCAAACATCATTTTAGTTAAACTTAACATTTATTCCATCTATATATTAATGAAGAAAAGGCAGTATCATCATGTATATCACATAGATAATGGTCCACACTCCACACTACACTATTGTGTAGACATGCAGGTAGTATTTACTTATGATAAAAAAGAATTCAAAATTAAATGTAACCGACTTTGTAATAAAATTTCACGTTTAATTGTAGTATTGACACATTCGCATAAAAAAAAACTATTTGATAAAGAAATGCGAACTTCTTATATTGTACACTTATATAATATATATGATTATAAATAACATCATACATATTTATATCAATATATTTACTCTATGATATGATATGATACTGTTTTCTCAATAATGGCTGTAGTTTATAAATTTGATTTCTGATACAGTAAAATATTAAAATGTAACTTTAAGATAAAACTCCAAATAATTTAACTATAAACATACACAATGTGTACACTGACACAACATTTGAAATCTGATTCACAGTGGGAATTGGTCCGAGACCAGTCCACTTGTGACTTTTTATTTATTTACCCCACACATTTTCACATCTATCTACAATCATAAAAGCCCAAAAAAAAAACTATAAAATCTGGGAGTGTGTGACGTATGAATGAACAAAACAAGATTGATTTACTCTTTGCTAAACAAAACGATAGATTAACAGACAACGAAAAAGTCCAGACGTAGAAGCGTTTATCCATTGCTGAAGGATACGTATCGTTGTTTCCGAATCTAAAAAACAGCAAACACTCTATATACAAAAGATGTTAAACGTCAAAACCGTAGATGAGGGTAAACTAGTGATTAAACGACATCATATTTTAAATTAGTCTTAGACGTTCGGGTATCGGTTCGAGTTCGGTTTGGATTTTTTAAGTTTTTAGATTTTCGGATTTAGAGATTTAATATCCGTTCGGGTATTTATAATTTTTGGTTTGGATTCGGTTCGATTCTATTTGGATTCGGATATCCGAAATATTAGAGGAAAATTAAAAAATTAGTTAAATTTAAATAAAAATTGGTTAATTTTTCACAAATATAACTAAAAATTTGGAGATATTTGGTTATTTTTGGTATTTTTATTTATTTTAGATTTAATATAATTGATATTTTTGAGTTTATAACTATAATTTTAGGTAATTAGGTTATATCAAATCTAAAAATAATTAATATTTTTTGGATATATAATGGTATTTCGGATATTTTGGAATCCGTTCGGTTTTTGATTCGGATTCGATTTTTCGGATATAAAAATTTAAAATCCATTCGGATATTTTGTTGGTTTGGTTCTTATTTTTCGAGTCGGATTCGGTTTGGTATTTCGGGTTTGGATTTTTTGTCCAAGCCTATTTTAAATCCTAACGGTATATCATACACCGTTGAAATTTAGATCCGACCAGATAAGAACACGTCGAATCGAACGGTCATAAAACATCCGACTCGTTGCTGCAGTGGCCAGCGGTTTCACCACGTGTCCCGACCAAGTCGCTCACACGTTCATATTTTCTCTAAATTAAAAAAAAAAATACAAAACAAGGAAACAAGAATTTATGATCGTAACTGGAAAAAAGATTTTAACGACTTTTCGCAGCTAAACTTTCCACAATCAACGGATATAGAGATCTTCAAAATCGTATTATCAAATTAGGGTTTCCCCATCATCTTCTAATTTCGTTTCGTTCTCTCCGTAAAGGAATCACCTTTGGGGTTTTGCATTCCACTTAGGTACGTCAGCTCGAAAATTTCAGTTCAATTCGCGCGTATTCTATGTTTGGATTTTCGTTTTCCAATTTATGATTGTTATCGATTTCTATTGTATTTAGTCGGGAAATTGAGTTGAATTTGACATATTATTGCATGATTTCATATTTTTTCTGGGTTTTATTCTTTCATTTTCATATTTTGTATTTTGGTTTATTGAATTTTCCTCTGGTTCCTGCTGGAATGATGGGTGTTGTTCTTGAGATTGATCCCATGGAGGATAAAAAATTAGTAGGGTTTGAGATTTTTGTAGTGTCATGGATTTGGAGAGTGAAAGCTCTCTTCTTGAATCTGTTGAAGATAACTTGATTGGTGAAGTTGAGACTATTGGGGATAAACTTGTCTCTGCTTCTCCTCCTATTTCAAAGGGATTTGGTTTAAGAAAATGGAGGAGGAGAATAAGGGGAGATCTTGTTAAGAATACTTCTGTGAATATGGAGAAAAGTAAAGCTATTGTCGGGACCAGTCAAAAATACATTTTCAGGGAGAGGATGACAAACAAGATAGTCTTGATTCGGTTGGCTTGGTGAATAGTGTGGTTGGTTTTGAAATGGAGGGGTTAGTCATGAAACTGGTCTTGCTTTTGCAGCTGGTATGGATTCGGATAGTGAGGATCGAAGTAGTAAGTCCTCGACTGCAGCTAGCGGTCCTAAGGTTAGGTACGAGAGGACAATGGGTCATTCTTGGGACAAGCAGAGGGGAAAGTATTCGAGTGGAAAGAGTGTGGTTAGTTCTGGTGATAGTAGTAAACAAAGGAAGAGTAGTGTAGAGAAGAGTAAGAAATTTAGAGGAGAAAGGATCAAAATTGAGAAGGAAAACTCTCATTCCAGTATGGAATCTCCTGACTCAAGAAGCTCCAACTTTGTGTTTATGCAGGGTGCTTCCTTTAGTTTGAGTAGCAGAGATCAGGACGGAAGAAGAATGATGGACTACAACGAAGATAATAGTGATCACGACGCACATACTTCGAAACTAAAAGATAAAGTGGAACAAGAAGAAGAAGAAGAAGAAGAAGAAGAAGGAGAAACCGAAGATTATTCGCAAGGAGAGTCTGTGGAAGAGTCCCAAGTCAAGAACAATGGTTCATCAAACAATTTGGATCCATTAACAGAGGCCTTCAACAGTTTCCACACTTTGCAAGAAGCCCTCACAAATGGTAGAAATTTCATAATGTGGTTTTGTCATTTTGAATTTGATGGTTGCTGCATTATAGTTGTCTTTATAAACTAAAACTTGATTGATTCTAACACTTGTTCCTTATAGTTCCTTGTGATATTAACATGGTTCTGGTTTGTTTTTCGATTTTCAGAACTTGAAAAATTCCAAGAGCTTGGGAAAGAAACTATATCATCACTACATGATGGAGGAGAAAGCAGCAGTTGCATACACGCGGGACATGAACGAACTAGTGAAGCAAGTTCTTCACGGCGGTTTGGGTCTGAAAAGATGGGAGAATTGGGATTAACTTCTCTAGATTCCGAGATACTAAACCTGGTGAACAATGTAGAGCATCTGGAGAGCAAACTAGAAGAAGCAAAGTGTATTCTCGAGGTTAAAGAATCACAAATCCGTGATCTTGAATCCACCATAAGCGTCTCAGAGCCGCAAAATGGAGGAACAGAGATCAGGATGGAAGAAATATTCCAGCAAAAGATGGAGGCAGAGGTTGAGTATATCATATTCTCGAGATCAGTGGCAAATCTAAACAGAAGGATCAAACTGATTGAAGAAGAGAAGACATTGACAGAGAATCAAGCTCATAAGATGCTGTCAAAGCTTGAAAAAGCAGAAACCAAAGCTGAGAATCTAAAGAATCAAGCTCAAGATTTACAAAACCATTGTGTAGAGATCACAGAGATTCAAGAAGTGAAGAGTTTGAAGAAGAGAGTCTTTAAGAAAACTTCGTGTCTTCTTCTACAGTTAGGTTTGCTGTACATGATGTTTAATTCCCAGTCAGAGTCGCATGTTGTTGTGCCTACATAATAGTTTTGTTCGGTGGGATCTGTTTTATTTACTTTTATATAAGTTTTGCCATTTATATATATAATATTGTAACATTTTTTTGGTTCCAATAGACCAACTCCTCTTTGCTTCTTCTTTGTTCTTCTGTGTTGCTATGACATGACGTCAGTGTATATGTATATATTGCCTCTTTGTCAACTTTTCCATCATTTTCCATAAGTTCTTTATTAAATAAGAAATTGAAGATGGGACTATCAAAACACAAGTGAAAAAGTTTGCATGTTCACATTGATCTTTAACATTATGAAAAAAACAAAATTTTGGTTCTGAGCCATATGGTTAACCTGGTTTAAAAACAACTTTAGAGGTTAGCTACTTGTGTTCAAATAATTTATCATGGATTTTATTGTTTTGGGTTTCAGTTCGATATTTTATCCCAAAATGGATATTGAACAAAAGAAATTGGCATGGTGAAAAAAAAAGAAAAAAAAGAAATTGACCATTTATATTCAGATTCGTCTTTTAAGATGTGTGTGTAACTGATGCATTCAAATAGGATTCCATTGTTTTTTAGATATTGTAGAAACTTTTTGGATGTGTATGCATATAAAGTTCTTAATTGAAAACAAAACAAAACTCTTAACACCTCAAATATACATTTAGTGAAAAATTCTGCACATAACCTACCTTTAAAATATTTTGAGATGGTCTTAGTTAATTTCTTCATCGTAAGCAAGCACTTAAATCATATAAATAAGATAAATTCAATATAGTTGTGTGAATATTGGCTTGGTGTGTTGTTTGTGAATTGTGATGACACATAGAAGTGGTCTTATGTTATTAGTTGGAAGTGGAGACTTTGACAATTTGACCATAAACAGCCATCTTAATGTTGGTTTGTTCGGACACTTAACAATGCCCACGTCTTCAAGAGTTTTAGACCAAACCAATAATCAACATACAATATACTTTTAAATATATATATAACTTTATGATTCATCGTAGACTCATAATGTGCTTCCAAATCGTTTTACAACTTTGTACCTACCCTAGTTTGGTAAAAATAAGCAAATTTTTTTTTTTAAAGTGGAAGAGGATTACATTTAAATATAGAGATTTGATTCTTTCTTTCTGTCTATCTATTTATCTAGCTCAGCTCTTGATGTGCTTCAAAACTCGAATTTGCTGTATGTAATACTATATACTAAGATATTGAAGAAAAAAAAACAAAATAAAATAGCACACTGCAACTTGAACTATAATAGATCATAGCATTTTTTAGTGGAAATTAATTGTGTACACTTGCTGTTTAGAGATCCACTATTCTACAAATATAGAGTTACAATTACGAAAATGTATTTGGCTTGTCTAAAGTCGGTATTCCAATTAAATGCAGCAATTTCTAATATTTATCATCAATTCTTCATCACAAAGTTATGGAGAAACCATTTGTTTGAAAAAGAAAGATAAGATGGTGAGATGAATAAGATGGTTTACTTTATGAAACTTTGGTCAATTAAACTATCATGCTTTATATGAATCCAAAAGCACAATAAAGAAAGAAAGAAAGAAATATCAAAGCTTGAGAGAAGAAAACAAAAGAGTATATATTTCCTCTCATCAAATTAACAAAAGACCCCACCAAATTAGATTATAAATCCAAACACCAAAGAACCCAAAATCAAAATATCTTTCTCTCTTTTTCCAGACTCCAATGTCAACAACTCCTTTTTACCATCATTAACACCTAATTTAATAAGTTTTTTTTTTTTCTCTTTCGAGTTTTCTTTTTGTTTAAAGTTAAAAAGCTTACTTTGCCTGCATATATACGTCTCTTAGACTCTTTCTTCTTCTTCGTTAGGTGGCAACTCATTCAAGTCAAATTCCAAAAACGTTCTCTTCAATTTCTTCACCTCTTGCACTGTCTCTGTTACTTTACCTAAAGACCCTCCTGCTAGAGCCGTTGGAGCAGCGGTTGGAGCGACGGTTGCAGCCTCAGTAGAAACTGGTCCAGTCCAATGACATCTCTTATGACCTCCAAGAGCTTGACCTGTTGGGAAGCTTTTATGACAAATATTGCAAATGTGATCTCCATTATTACTACTGCTTAAAGATGTGTTTGATCCTTGAGCACTAGCTAAACCAGTTATCATTATTGCTTCGGTTCCAAGTAATGAAGCTTCAGCGTTTGCCCTAGCTTGATGATTCTCCAACATCTTGACCTTGTTGTGACTTGCTCTATGACCTCCTAAAGCTTGATAAGAACTAAACGACTTGTTGCAAGTCACACACACGTGCTTTTCACGTGCAACAGTACCACCATCCTCAGCTGCAGCAACAACAACCTCAAGCTGATGATGATCATGGTTTGATGATGATTCTTTCTCCATCTCAGACAAGCTTTTCTTCTTCTTCTTCTTCCTCTTCATCTTGATCATCTCTAGATTTTTCTCTTCAACGGAATGCGAATCAGAAGTCTCTGCAACGTTGAGATTAGCAGTTTCTGCTGTAGTAGCTAAGAACAATAGACCCTTCATATCCTCTGGTGTTGGAACCTTTAAATAACTTATCCTTCCTCTCTTCCCTGTTGTGGCCCATCCTTTAATCGATGCCTTAAGGTCAACAACGTTTTCGAATTCCCCCTTATGTTCCCATGAGTTCTCATCATCATCATCTTCAAAATCATCATCATCATAATCTGAGCTCATAAACTCATCATCATCATCATGATCATCAATAGAGAGTGTAGAAGATGAAGAATTACCAAGTGGATGAGGAAGAGGAGGAGGTAAAACTCCTTTCCATCCTCTGTCTGGATGAAACCTCATGTGTCCATATAAAGCTTTCATTGATGAAAACTTCTTATGACAAACCCAACAAGCAATTTCTAGTTCACCTTTTTCAGATCTACCAACCACACCAGAGACCATCTTTGGTCTCATCATTGAGAATTTCCGAGTTTCGATCACATGAATACGTTTATGACCTCCTAAAGCCTTACCTGACTTAAACCCTTTACCACATTCACAACATATGTGCTTCTTCTCTTCTTCTTCTTCAACATCTCCTTCCTCTAGATCCATACTCCTAGCTCCATGATCATCATCTTCTTCTTCCTCCGCGAAACCGCTGCTTTTAGCTTCATCTTCTTCTTCCTCTACTTGATCTTCTTCCATCTCTTTTCCTTTTTCAGCTATGAAAGGTTGGATCCTTGGGATTTTAACCTTAATAGATCCGAATCTCGGTTTCCCAAGTGAGAATCCACAGTTGGTTTTGTACTCTCGTAATTGGTCCATCGCCTTTGAAGCTTCAATCAACACAAAAACCAAGCTCAGATCGAAGCTGAAACAGATCTATCCAGCTAATAAAACTAGGGCTTTTACTGTGTGTACGTACCCTAACTTAGTGAAGAAGACAATCTCTCAGAGTTCTCTCAAACTCAAAAAAATCTCAAAGCTATGAAAATCGAAAAAACAAAAGAAGAAAAAGTTTAAGAAGAAGAAGAAGAGGCAATAGAGAAAAAATAAGAGGCTATAGCCATAAGAGTGAAGAAGAGTCTGTATTGTGCCTCACGTTTTTGGATGAATAGTCTCTTCTATTTATTTATTTACATATATATAAAAACAGCTTTTATAATTAAATGTTTACAAATTATGTATATTGTATTTCTTGTTTCTAACACTTAACCACTTGCCAAACCATACAAGATATGACTTTTATTTACTTAAAGCATTGTTTGACTGTTTATAAAAAAACACAATCTCTAATTCTTTGACTAGTATACACTGTTTTTATGGTAATTGTGTAAGCAAAGACTATTATTAATTTGTGGTAATTTTACATTTTTGTTATAATCATGTTTTCATAGTATTATTTCAATAGATTCAAAGAGTATATTTATGATTGATCGAATTTCCTAATACACGGAAACGCTAAACGTGGTTTTTGGTGTTTTAAACATAAAGTTGAGTTCACGTTTTGGGATTGAACCAAACATATCGTAATCGATCGTGCTTTAGAGAATAGTAATAGGTGCTTAATTGCCATTTATCTTTTCGTGGGCATTGCAATTTATGGCAAATAAATCAAGATTTTATTTCAAGACCAAAACAAATCAAGACTTTGGATTTTCATTTGCTTTTATTATTGAGATATCCTCTTGGATCAAAAGAAATCTTTGATTAGGATTCCAGAGGGTTTGTTAGTAAGACTGATTAAAAACACATATACCAATAAACTGTTTAAATATTTTATCTTAATTAATAATTTTTTTTTCCCAATATCCTAATTAGTAATTAAGTCTTCTAAATTATGGTTCTTAAAAATTATGATACCAAGATGACTCACCTTTTTAAATTCAAACCTTCTATATCAAAATTATGCAATTTAATTACTTCAAATTATTTATTTTGCCATTCCAGATTTCCAGTTATGTGCAATATGCAAGAGGATTACGTAGTAGTTAGTGAAGTATAGAATATATAATATTTCTATCAATACATACTTTTAGATATACACAATTACAGATTAGTTTCTTTTTCAAAAGAAAAAAGTTACACATTAGTTTTACTAGTAAATAAAAATATATATACTCCCTTAGACTTCTTCATAAACAGAACAATCCAACTAAATCTCAAAAGATCTGATAAAAATATATTATCCCCAAAAGATCATATTTCATTTTTTTCTATTTTCTTTATCAGTTCAACTTATTTTGTATTCTTTCTAATTATTTACCTTTTAAATAAATTCATTTCCCTTGTTTCTTTATTTTCATATTTTATTAAATAAAAAATTTGTATTACAAACACATGTAAAATCCTATTAACTACTAGATACATATTATTGTTATAATCTTATAAAGAATCTCTAATAGAAGTATATATTTTAAGTCAATAAATGTTTTTTTTAATACTATTTTTACTAATAAAATATAAACATTGTCAGATAATATTAAAGAGTAAGACTTTAGTTTTTTTTTCTCAATTTGAAAGGAAGTGGACTTAATTATCCACTCCTACATTTATGCATCTCTCATTCACCGCCTCAGTTTCACATACAATTGTTTCATAGGAAAAAAAAATCATGTTAATTTTGTCAACTAATTATTTTTCTTTCAAGTAACTGTTTTGCATAATTTATTTCTTGCAACTATCCAGATTTTTTTCTTTTATCTAGTAAAATTTTCTGTTTCTTATTCAATAAATCCTAATAATATTTTCTAGATTTTGTAGGCATGTTAATCTTTTATTTAAAAATGTAATGTTATTGTTGGGGTACTAAAAATACTCGGCCTGGACGGTATATGTGATGGGCAATGTCTATCCCTTTTTCGTTCAAAGAATATACTAATAACGACTTTAAAATTAAGTCGAAAATTATCGTATCAGAGGAAACCAGATATTTGTTCTTACTATATGAATTTTATTTTCACTGAGTTAAACAAGATTTTTACAATTAACAAGTTTTGTATGAAAGAAAGTTTGCCTTACATAGGATTGTGTACCAAATTTAGTAGAGTTGATAATTAGTGGCCAAAACCTTAGTAGTGGAGGGCCACTCTTTTACTACTTACTAGGCATTCAATATGAGAGATTTGGACTAAATTCAAAAGGAGGATTGATAAGTAATTAACAACGAAACAAATCCTATTTACAATACAATCAATGCTAGCTTAACAACTTGTAGGAGATGTAAAATCCATTTAAATTGAACTGCAAAAAAATGGAATAAATGTTAACACAGTGATTTGGTTATAATTTCTTTACACACGAAAAAACAGAAAAAGAATTGAATCAAAACAAATCAACTTGAGACCTAAAATTATGTTAAAACAATAATGAAAAATCACATTTTCATAGCAAATCAAACAAAAATACAAATAATGTAAAAACAAAACCAAGGCCAGTTACATTGGTTTAAAACTGGTACTTATATTTATTTAGCAGATCAAGAATTTTCCATTTCTAAACGGGTTATTCGACTGGAGTCTCATATCGTAATTGTTAAGTTTTATGACTTAATTTTTTCTATGACTTAATTTTTTCTTTTTGTTAAAACCGTCGAACCAAATCTAAAAGATCTTCAAAGGGATTGAGTTTTATACTTATGGGAAATATACATTTTAAAGCACAACAAAGCAAATTACACAACTTCTGAATCGAACCGTGGTCTCTCTCTCTTTTTCTTTTCTTTTCTTTGTCGGTATGATTATGAAACCTAATCAAGACGGCATATAAATATATAATATAACAAATTATTTTATGTAAGTTTATTTTATTTTATTTGGCTTAAAATTCCATCAAAGTAATGAATCGAGATAAGTGTAGTCTCTGGTTCGACCATACTCCAAGAGACTTCCATAAGTCCGGTCCCAAACACCGATGAAGAGAGATTCAGTATCTGGACTAAACGAAATCCCAGATATCTCTCCAAAGAAATCAATCTCTTGCTCCTTTTTGTAACCTGTTTTTGTGTCATAGATATGGACGAAATCTGCTGGCTCCGCCATTGCTACGTACCGTCCGTCAGATGTGAATCTAATGGACCTTACGGCTCCGAGGTTACCTTTTAGGACAGCCACTGATTCCGAGAGTTTCCTTGTGTCCCAAATACGACAGGTCTTGTCTTGGTTTCCCGTTGCAAATGTTACACCGTTCGGATGCCAAGCCGATGCAAATGAATAGTCTAAGTGACCTTTTAGCGTCCCGATCGTCTGAAACAAAAGTCAAAAACCGTAAGGTTCCACAACCTAACCGGAGTAAGATACGAGGAAGAAGAATGCTAAGTACCTGTCCGTTGCTTGAGTCTACCAATAGACCATCTGGGTCATCTCCAACGACTGCTACTAGTTTTCCATCAGGACTTAGGGAGCTATGCTGTTGAAATTTCCAAAAATTAAAATTTGTAAGATTCAGTTCTTTTATTTATCAGCAGAAAAACCAAAAAAGATGAGAAATTAAGTTAGCTTACATTGACGGGCCAGAGATAACGGAAGAGTTGGACAAGCTGATATCTCTCCATGTCAAAATCTCTGACTCCACAGTCATTATTTGAGGCCATAAAATGAAGTGCGCCACTAATAAGACCATATAACTAGTTTCAGTCTTTGTTTGTTTAATCATCTAAAACTTGGAAATACAAGACCACCAAAGTAATATGAAAGGTGAAGAGGTACCTGGAGTTTCTGTATATATCTACTGCATTGGTGATAGCATTTTCCGTGTAAGTTGTGCGTGAGCAGAAGCTCACACCAGGTCTATCAAGATGCTGGTTGCAGGGGAAACATAAAAAAATCACATAATTAGAACATGAACAAGCAATTTCTTTGACATTTAAAATCACTGGAAAGAGACTTCATATCAGTTTGCTAATATCCTTAATATTCATTTTCAAAGCCTCTAAACTAACCTTGCAAATGAGTTCTCCTTGAAATCCACCAGCAACTAGCAGTCTTTCTTTTACAGCAAGAGTGCTAACTTGAGTCTCTGTAAATCCTTCCAACAAACTCTCGGGATGTTTCTGAAAAACATGGAATGTCAGCTTTAGATAACTCCAACAGAGACGAAAAGACCCCGAGTCAAATTAATTAATTGCTTTGGATAAGGCTTGAGAAACAAACCTCAGATGGAGCCACATGACCTTTAACGTTAAGAATTTCATTCCTGGAACCTGCCAGAGAAGACCAGTGGCTGATGGAATAGTTGGACAACAGGTAAACATCGTGTTTTGATGTAGCCCAGACCAAATTCCTTAACTGCAACAAAGAAGGGAAAATGATTTCGTCAAACTATGATCAGCTTTCCATAAAACTATGGTTCCGTCAGCAATACTAGCACATGAGAGGTCTAAATTTAGAAATGAACGCACCAGCCAACGAAAAAACAAAAAAAAAAACTACCAGGTAACTATAACATGATCCGAACAAAGAACAATATTTTCGGAAGCATGGCAGAGTTAATGGTTGACTTAACAAACCTGAAAATGAAGAATCGTTGATCTCACTGATCTAGAATTCCTTCTGAACGTATAGAAAGCATTGCCTTTCTCAGTTTTCATGCATTTCTGGTTCCAATAGGCAAGACTAGAGTGAGAAAAAGACAACATAGGTATATTCTCCAAATAGAAGAAGCACGTAATGTAACTCACCTTCTCAGATGCTTTGCCCGAATTAGCGATGTTTTCATAGTTCTTATACTGTTCTAGCCTAGTTTTTCTGTAATCTTTTCTAGTAACACTAAGTCTATCCCATGGTATACCCTGAATATCTTTCCCATTCCGAGCTTGAGCAGCAGAAGTGTCTGCAGCCTTGTTCTGAAATTACGTAATTGTGTTAACAAAATGAACAATAAAGAAAGAATGAGAAACAGAGGAAGACAAGACGAACCAATTGGTCAAAGTCTTCAACTTCGGAATCAGATGCATCAATATCTCTTCCATCAAACTCAGCATTCATATCATCTTCAAGATCATCCATGTCATACTCATCAGCCATATATTCATCTTCAGGTTCATCACCATTGTAATCAGACATGGTGAGATCAAAATTTTTTTTTGGAAAATTCTCAATCACAGAGATGAAACAACTTCCATTAAACAAGGGAAACAGAACGAACCAAAGTCAGCCATATCCACCTCCAGCTAAATCCACCTTCAAACCTGTAACATAGTAAAAATAAAACCATACAAAATCTGAGACGAAGATCATGCCAAAGTCATAGTTTTGAAACTATCAAAATTTCAATAAAAGCGAAACAGGATACAAATTAGAGCATCCATGAAAAATACGGATTCCGAATTCTCAATTACGCTTACCGAAAAATATTTACTTCTCTAGAAATCTGAATTTTCACGGGAATTCAATAAAATTAAAAACGGAAAAGGGAGTAAACCCTAAGAACAGAAACAAATATCAATATTTTTCGATTAGATCGTTATCAACCCAGAAAACCCTAAATTCAGTAGTTTCGGAAAATAGGGGTTTTCATCAGAAAAATAAATAAATCAGAATTATTAAATAAAATTGTGAAGAGAAAAAAATCGGATACCAATCTGAAAAATGGTTGAGAATTGACGCGAATTAGGTAATCACCGGATCTGAGGATCCAATTTTATACACAGCGTCTCAATAATAATAATAAAATTAATTATTTTGCATCAAAATATATACACATCAGCAAAATAGCAGCCAGTATACTCTAACCACGTGTCACCTACATCGATTTCTTTATTGGATTTAGGGGTGGGCAAAAAATCCGTACCCGAAATCCGCATCCGAACCCGACTCAAAAAAATCCGATCCGAACCCAACCCGAAATTTTAAAATACCCGAATGGGTTTTATACTTCTAAACTCGAACACCCGAACCCGAACCCGATCCAAACCCGAACTCGAATAGATACCCAAACATACTCAAACTATAAGTACATAATAATATTATATTGATAATATATATACTTGTAATAATCCAAATTTTAAAAATATTTAGATATTTTAGATATTTTTGGATATTTCATTTATTTTTCGATAGATTCATATAAATATACCAGGTTTTGGAGTATCTTAGAGTAGTTTGAATACTTTAAAACCAAAATAACTAAAATATCCGAAACTTTATACTTATTTTGTAAAAATATAATCAAATTTTATTTAAATTTAACTATTTTTTATTTTTTTCTAATATTTCGGGTATCCGAATCCGATCCGAACCTGAAGATATCCGATCCGAACCTGAAGATACCCGATCCGAACCCACCCGAAGTTATGAAATACCCAAATGGGTGCTGTACCTCTAAACCCGAACATCCGAAAAACCTGAAATCTCTGATCTGAATCCGAACGGGTACCTGAATGCCCACCCCTAATTGGATTAACCAAGAACTAACCCCTCAAAAAAATATAAACATCTTACACGATAATTCGATCTTAAACAAAAGATAAAGCTACAAGGGGATTGGACTGATCCTATTACGGTTCACCGCTTCGTATATATCTCCTATACATTCTTAAAATATAAATCTTCCTAATCTGTTAAGAAGCTAGGTTAAATCGTCTATGTATATATAGAGGTCTTGGACCAAAGATGAATGCAAGAGAAAACCTTTACACAAAACTAGGTTTCTTGACAGATCCCATTAAATAACAAAATTTGGAGTCAGATAAAAAAGATCAGATTCTAAAAAATCCACTAAACATTAGTGTTTAAAAAAAATATTAACTATGTAATTCAGTAATTCACACAAAGTAAAAATAAAGTGGAGCACGTGGTCCTAGTCCTGATTAGACATGGCCAAAATTTAACCGTAACCAAAACCGTTTTTAACTCTAACCGAAACTGTAACCGTATAAAATGGTTACAACCGTAACTGTTAACCGTAAAAATATATTAGTTATGGTTAACCGTAAATTATTAGCTATAACCGTTAATTAACCGTAACCGTATAAAAACCGTTGGTTAACCATATGATGTAAGCGTAAAATTCTAACCGTAACCATTTTTTTAAAACTAAACAACATATATATATGATTGTGTAACTATTTATTCGTAAATGCATGACTGATTTTGTAATAAAATAGTTACAACAATATGTTATAGTTACCTATCATATTTTTAACTATTAAAATTATAATCTTAACCTACCTTATAAAATATAACAAAATTATAAATGTAATTTTATTTTCTTTTACGTTCAAAACAAAAAAGCATCAATGCCCAAAAGAGATTTAATGAAAAAAGTACGTAAAAATAGAGAATAAAAAACAAATAAACAAGAAAATTAGGAAAAGACCAAAGCTAAAATAACATAGGCAAATAAATCTTTAACATATCCACAACCATAGCTCTTTCAATTTCTTTGTTTCTTTGAAACTCTTCAAGCTCCTTTTCATTTTGAGGTAATTTATTTAAATCAAATTTTGGAGTAGTGTGTGATTTGATCATGTAAACATTCCTTGAATTTTTGCCTCTTTCTTTTTTTTCTTTCATTTTGTTGTTGACACCTTTTTCTTGCTTTATTTTGTTTTTAGGAAAGAAAAGAAGAGAAAACAAAAATGATTACTAAAAAATAAAGAGAATAAAAGATTCGATGTATTAGTTTTATATTTTGATATGGTTAAGAGATTCTTATTTTTACGTCAAAAGTAATTAGTAACTTCAAATTAGTTTTGATAGTGTCAAAATTTGTTTTTCCACTTTTTTAGTAACTATATATTTTTTTTCTTTTCAAATATCTATATTTTCTATAAATAGTTTTCATTCATAATTTATTTTGTTTGCTTATGTAACCGTATATAACCGTAATAACTATAATCGTATATAACCGTAACCGTTTTAACCGTAACTATTTTAACCGTAACCGTTTTAACCGTAACTATTTTAACCGTAACCGTTTTAAACGTGTTTGTTTTTCCACTTTTTTAGTAACTATATATTTTTTTTCTTTTCAAATATCTATATTTTCTATAAATAGTTTTCATTCATAATTTATTTTGTTTGCTTATGTAACCGTATATAACCATAATAACTGTAATCAGATATAATAGAATCGCTTTTAACAGAACTATTTTAACGTGAATGTTTTAACCGTATATTAAAAGGTTAAGGTTAAGGTTAGAAAAAAATTATAACTGTAACCGATGGTTAATTAACCATAACCGTGTTAATCGTAACCGTGCCTAGTCCTGACGACTTCGATTTTTTTTTTTCCATTGGGCTCACAAAATATCGTTATGATGATTGGCATAAACTGAGTCGGTGACACCACTTTCATCCACCTCGCAAGTGAACACGTGTCATTATCTTGAACAGTCCACGTCGGTCAGTCTCATCCCAACTAATTTAATAAAAGAAAGAAAAAAGAAAACGCCGTGTTATAAAAAATTTCCTGATTAATTTCTCGGGAAAATTTCTGATTTTCCTCTCCGAGAAAGAAAAAAAAACCCGTAAAATTCGACCATGATTCTGAGGAAAGTATGGGGATCGGTGTGGAACCGATCGAATAGTTGCAAGGATTCGATTAGTCAGAGGTCGATTCAGGTTCCTCTGGTGTCTTCATCATCATCGTCTCTTGGTGCGTTTGATCAGCTACCAATGGATATTCTAATCCAAATACTGATGTTGATTGAGCCAAGAGATGCTATGAAATTGAGCTTAGCGTGTAAAGCCTGGCAATGTTTAGCTAGTGGTAATCGTCTCTGGATATTCTGTCTTCAGCGTTCTCAAGAGTCACGGGACTCTATTTTCTTCGCGGAAACAAGTTTGCATTCTGGTTATCCTCTCCGGTGAGTAAGTTTACAAATTTTTGAATTTTTTGAATTCTGTGACTCTAAATTTTGAAGCTTTAAGTATTTTGCAGAATGATATCTAGCCAATCAGGGGACTTGTCGTTTATGCGTATTTATAGTATGAGGGCACAAGTTCCTGGTTCTATAATTATTGATGGTATGCTTTGTTTTCAAATTCTTCATTTTTGTTTCTTTTTAATTGTGTTGAAGAATGTCTCCGTCATGAAGGTGGTTCTGGATATTGCAAGTTTGGTTGGAGTAAGTATGCTTCACCTTCTGGACGTTCTGCTACTTTTCTGGTGAGATTAATCGTTGTAGTAAATGCAGTTTCATTATTTGTTGTATTACTAAGATAAATTATGAGCTTGCTTCTTCTCTAGTTCTTACTAGTTTGACCGCCAGGAATTTGGTAATATTGAGTCACTCATCTATGCTAGACTTCAACAGTTCTTTGCAACCATTTTCACTAGGTTTGTATTGTCGTTTTTGTACGGGTGACAGCTGAATGATTTTAGCAATTGTTTTTATGGTTTTGAGTTTCTTATGTGATAATGTTTTTATAGGATGCAGGTAAAGGCTTCTATGCAGCCAATAGTGGTGTCACTACCTCTGTGCCATTTTGATGGTTAGCTACTGTTTTACTTATTTATCTTCAGGATTGTTACATCTTGTGGTTTCAGTTTTAAGGTTTCGCCCTGTTAGGTAAGAATGCTGCTACCATGTGCGGATAAGCCTTCCGATTAGCTGACTTAGTAAATTTTGTTTTCAGATACTGAATCGGCCAAGGCATCAAGGCGGCAACTTAAGACTGCTGTCCTTAACGTCTTGTTTGACATGAATGTTCCTGAAGTGTGTGCAGTTAATCAGGCAAGCCTTTGATCACTCTTAAGTGCTTTCTGTTGATTGTTTTTCTCTGAGAGATTCATTCTACATCTCTATAGCCACATTTTCTACGGTTTAATTTAACCCAGTAGGCCAGTGCATCTGGTAGAATGTATCGGCGAGAAATTATTTTTGGGGGATTTGATTCATTATCTCACCATTAACTGGATATAGTATAACTAAGTTTATACATTCCTTGATAAATGATTGGTTTTGTTACTATTACAGTCATAAGCAAATTATGAATAATCTGTGCCCTATTTCCAGGCTGTGTTAGCTCTATATGCCACGGGTGGACATCTGGAATTGTTGTCAATATTGGTTTCCAAGTCATCACCATTCTTCCAAGTAAGCTGTTTTCTCTATACGATTCAACTCTTTTTGTATCATCTCGAATGTTGTTCAACGTCATAGTAGCCTTTCCAGCTTGAGTCACCTCTGATGTGACTTTTTTGTGGAACTGAAGGTGATTAGTTGTGTCAAAGAGATGAAAATGTGAACATTACAATTTGTTGAAACAAATCCTCGTATATCCCTTTGATTCTTTCTTTCACTGCCGTCTTTTAGATTAACTTTTACTGGTGTTCTGCAGTTTTGCATGGTAAGGTGATGCGCCAGGTAGGTGTAGAAGTCATTGGTTTTGGAGCATTGAAACTCACGGGCTTCCTTAAAGAGAAGATGCAAGAGAACAACATTTCCTTTCAGTCACTCTACACTGTTCGTACTCAAAGAGGTATGACCATTGACCAACCTGTTCCCTATTGCAAATAACTATGTAGGTTTCCATCCTAAATAGCTCTTCTGTAAAATACACTTGTGATACACCACACCACACACAAGCCATCAAACCCAATGTGTTCATACCGCCTTGTGAACTTCAACCAGTTCATAGCACGCTAAATTGGAAGTTTTTGACTATAGATCATTGTATTCAATTGATTTATATGATGTTTTTCTTTTGTTGTGCAAATGTAGAAACTGTGTTATGTGGCTCTTGATTATAAAGCTGAACTTTCAAGAGACACACAAGCTTCAGTGGAAGTTTCAGGTAAAGGATGGTTACTTTGTCAAAGGAGCGTTTCCAAACAGGGGAGATCTTATTCCAACCACGTCTCGCTGGAATGTAAGGCCTGCACTACTTATTACCATCACGTTAAACCTTGACGGCTCTCTTAAGAGATTCAACCTGATTACTTCTGAAACTAAAAATGATATCCTCTGACCATACAGTACAGTGCACAAACTTGTTTTTTATTTTCACTAATTTCATCAGGACTCTTATATTTCTGTAAATTACACACAATTGTAATACTATAAAGCTGCATGCATCTCAGGCCTGGGTTATTTTCCTGTGAAGAGTCTCCATATTATTGGCCATTTTATAATTTATCTTTAGATTGTCTTTTTTCCATTTGCAAAACAGGCGTGCAATGAGTCTGCACCAAGCAGTCGCACTCTGTATGGACCACTGTGATGCAGCGGGACTTACAGGAGACGGTAGTTGGTTCAAGACTGTAGTACTGACAGGGGGAAGCGCATGTTTGCCTGGACTTGCAGGTTCAATTAATATTAGCTCTTTGTTTTGTTTCATTTTTATTTTGCAATGCCATCAATCTACGCGTAAATCAAATAACCAATGCTTCTTGCATACGAGTTGATAGATCTTTGAAACTCAATCTAAAAGATACATATTTGACGTGTTTATGCGATTTTTATTTTGTGAACTGTATCCAGAAAGGCTAGAGAGAGAACTGCACGATCATCTTCCTTCATCTATTAGCAATGGAGTCAGAGTAATCCCTCCTCCTTGCGGCGTTGACACAGCATGGCATGGGGCAAAGCTTATTAGTAACGTAAGTGATATTATTTTCTATCCATATTCATGAACCTTTTAGTAACTGAGACAACATATTATTTCTCAAGTGCTACTATCTAAAATCTACCTTTGATATTATATACACATTGGACACATTTGGTGAAATAGGCATAGTGTGAGAATACAGATTGCATAAATACTCCTTTACGCACATTTATTTTGAAGCTTGTCTTGTGGAGCGTCATGCAATTGCGGTTGTACTAATTACTATGTGCAGTTAAGTACCTTTCCCGGTCCTTGGTGCATCACAAGGAAGCAGTTCCGTCGCAAGTCAAGACTCATGTGGTGAATCTCTCAGTTTGTTTCTTTTCCTACCATCGCAAAGACTAAAGTGAGAGGCAGGTTATAGCTGTTTACAGTACTTTACAAGTCTTGATATAAGTCTGTATATTTATAGTGTCAATACTTGATAGTACTCAAAAGCCATAGATAACAAACAATTTTAGTGAAACAATGATACACCTCTTGGTAATTTATATATACTAATCAGTATTTACTTCATTGGCCGATGTGTATTAGAAAAGACAATGATACACACAAAAGCCATACAAATTATCATTGAGAGTTTTCCAAGTCACAAAAATCAAAAGAATGAGCAGTACAACAGTAAAACAAATCGTGGATATAAATACACTGTTTCCTCGGGTTGTTAAAGTGCATGTCCTCGGCCTCAGATCAACTTAACAAACACCAAGAAAGCCGCGGAAATGGACAGCCAAAAACGAGAAGAAAGGGTGGTGGCTGCATTTACGTCTGCTGCTGAAGGGGGAGTAGCGGGGCACGCGAGACCGTCTTTACCTTCTTTGCACTGGTTACCGAAAAGTCCAGGCGGGTATTTGCCATATAGATTGATGTAACTGAACATAGTGGTTGCACAATCTGTGCTTAGGTCGTTGATGTCATCAGCATAAGGACACGCAAAGTCCTTGAAGGCACCGCAACATTCCTTAGGTGGGTATTTGGGACCTTTGCATTGGCTGGTTATGACCGAGTAGTTCGCAAACTCAAAGTTCACAGAACATGCTGTTCCATAAGAAAAGAGAAACCATGTCACCTAGAAGAAAGAAAACGAAAACACTCTTTGTCTGAAAATTGGTTGCATCCACATGAAGCAAAGAGTTAGGAAGATCAATAGCAACATTTGTAGAGGTCAGAAGATCATCGTTAAGCCACAAGACCAAAAGTAAACAACTTTATAAGCAGAAAACACCAAGAACTCACATTTTCCTCCCAGAATTCATAACTAAGAATCAAGAATCAAGATTGTAACTCAAAGATTTGGTCAATAAACCTGTATAGATTATTAATGTTAAGGTGTGAAGATATATATGGATCTACGTAGATTCAGGAATTGAAGCTAGCTATCTATATTTGGATTGGGGGATATGTAATATAACCAAATTCATCATAGTAAAAAGAGAATCAATTGCAGGTAAAAAAATATCAAAAACAGTAAGTTGAGGGAACAGAGATTTAAAAGAACTTACGTATCTTGGTCTGAAGCAGGTTTCTTCCAATAACCAAACTCTGAGATTCGAACACACCATCTGCAATAAGAAAAAGATGACGAACAAATCAAACAATTTGATCAAAAAAGATTGGATATTTGAACAGATTTGAAAAGAAGAAGAAGAAGAAAGTGTGTTTACCTGAGATGAAACTTGAAGATGAGAAAGACGAAAGTATTGAGAGTAGAAGAAAGAAGAAAAGAGCTCTAGAGAGGAAGTTGAGCTCCATGATTCTTCTTTGGTTACAAAAGTCACGAAGAGATCTGATTAAAGAAGACGACGACTTTGAAGACGTCGAGCTATGGCGAACCACGAAGATGAGATGAGAGAGAAAGAGATAATAATTAAAAGTATATAAGAGAGGTTGATGACACAGTTATAAGATTGGGTTACAGCAACAACGCGGAAACATGCGACCCTGTCCGATTCTTCCTAACACGATGACGTTTTCTTACTTTCTTAGTTCGGTTGGTAAAATAATACACATAACTAAATTACATGTTTTGGTTTTATACGCCGTGTCTTTTAATTCAATCTGTTAATTTTTTATAATATTTTCCAATTGTCGTTGATGTATATTTCATTTTATTTCAAAATAATATTTAATTATGTAAAATTTCCAACTTGACTAGAGAATTCCAATTGACTTGTGGGTTTCTTTTTGACTTTTTTTTTTTGGCTGTACATTATGAATCAACGGTTAGGGGGAAAAAAAAAACAGACAAACAAATATTTAATAGAGTTTCTATATCTTTGCAAGGTTGCTAATTTTGCTATATTGTTTTTAAGTGATCATCATTTACGTAATCGCCTAATTAGGCCGATGGTGAAGTATCAACAATTAAAAAGCCAAGCATTTTTATACAATCACTGTTTGCGTTTTACATTGATCATTATATTAAAACATATTTTTTATAAAATGACATATTTTAGGAATATTTGTATGGAAGCTGAATTGCATACCATTTATATTAGCTGCTGAAGGGAAGATATAATAATGGAGAGAACACAATCAAAGATATAAAAGCTAGGATGAACCGGTTTGCTAGAACAGAATTCATATTTGCTCAACGTGAATGCAACCGACGAGAAGAAGCAGTGGTGGTTGCGTTTACATCAGTTGGTGAAGCGCGAGGAGTAGCGGCGGCGCATTTGATACCGTCTTTACCTTCTCTGCACTTGTTAGCGAAAAGTCCAGGTGGGTATTTGCCATAGAGATTGATGTAACTGAACATAGTGGTTGCACAATCTGTGCTTAGGTCGTTGAGGTAATCAGCATAAGGACACGCAAAGGCCTTAAAGGCACCGCAACATTTCTTTAATGGGTATTTGGGAGCTTTGCATCGGCTGGTTATGATCGTGTAGTTCAGAAACTCAAAGTTGACAGGACATGCTATTCCATAGAAAAAGAAACCATGTCACTTAGAAAAGAAAGAAAATCTAACACTCTTGTCCGAAAATCTCGGTTGCATGCATATGAAGCAAAGAGTTATGAAGATCAATAACAACATTTGTAGAGGTCTAAATATCATCATTAAGCCATAAGACCAAAAGTAAACAACTTACTTAGCAGAAAACATGGAGAATACCAAGAATTCACATTTTCCTCCTAGAGTTTTATAACTAATTAAGAATCAAGAATCAAGATTGTAACTCAAAGATTTGGTCAATAAACATGTATAGCTTAAGAATGTTAAGATGTGTGTGTATATGGATCCATGTAAGTGCAGGAATAATTACTAGCTATCTATATATGGATTACTGTAGATGCAAGAATCGTTTACTAGCTATCTATATATGGATCCATCTATATATGTAATTGACACATTGGAGGATATGTATATAATTGGAAAATATTATGTAGAAAAAAACTCTATAAATTGATAATGTTGGAATTAGAGTATTTTATGAATTTATAGATGTGTTAATTTATCGATGATTTGCATAATTCATAATTTCGTAAAAGTTTTCTAGGTAATGAATTATATATATATATATATAGAAAATTAACGTTCATTAACTTGATGTCATGATTAATAATCTTGGTAATCGCAACATAATAGATATCAATAGTCTATTGGACTATTTGGGTCAAAACGTTCAGAAATTTAGAGTTTAGACGAAATTATGGTAGTAGTTTTAATGTTGTTGATGAAGTTGAGGATGATATTGTGCTAGAAGCAGTGGGTACATGTAAGAAAACAATTAAAACTCCTAGTTATTTTTGGATCTAATCTGAGAAAATAACACAAAAAGGTTTTGATACACTATGAAACATTAGAGAAGAGATCTAACAAAAAAAATTTCGCCGTTCTTTAAAAATAGATGTTTTAGTTTTTTTTTCACAAAGATAGAAGTTTTAGGTTTCAATGGAAACGTTATGATTGTTTATCTGTTTTATCTTTATTAATTAAATATAAAAAATAGTTATAAAAAAATTTACTTTGAAATAATAACATTATAAGAAGAATATATTTGGTATTTTAAATTTGTTTTTAAAATGTGTGAAAAACTCAAAACATTCATTTTTAAGGAACGGAAGGAATACAACTTTACCAATAAACAAACAATAATAGAGTCATATTTTCTAAATTATATTAGTTATATCTTTAAAAGTTTATATGATTTATCAATATATAGTAATTTTTGATTTATCAAGTATTAATTTGTAGAAGTTTTATTGTACTAAGATCTTCAAACTAAAAAGAGAATCAATTAATGTTGGAATCATTTAACTATCAAAAACTGTAAAGTTGAGGGAAGAGAGATATAAAAGAACTTGCGCTCCATGAATTCTTCTTGGTTACAAAAGTGACAAAAGTGACGAGCTATAGTATATGGTGAAGCAAGATGAGATATATATATAATATTTTAAACAAAATTAGGGTCCATCTAACATTTATATCTTTTCACCTAATACTTTGCATTGAATCACGTGTACAATAAGAAATTAAGAATCACCTATCATTTTAATTTTACCCCAAATCAATTTCCCCCAAATCTCTAAACCTAATTCGGGATGACTTGAAAATTATGTTGTTTTAGCCACTGAAACACAACAAAACATAGTGTAGTCTCGAATCTCAAAAATGATGACGTTTTGCTCATTCCGTCAATTTTCTAACAGTATGAAACAATACCACATCAAAAATATACGTCTTGCTTTGCGGATAACTTTCAAAGTCATAGAATTTACTTGCACAAATATGAACTTAAAATTTGTCTTGCGGAAAAAACAATGGCTGCTAAAACCCCAAACCCCAACATTGACATTGCAACCAAGTAGCAGACCGGTTTGCTAAAAATCAGTCAATATCAAACTCATATTTCATGAAAATGTAGTGAGTAATATGTTTTTTTTTTCAAATGTGTTTCAACTTTCAAGTTCCGGCACACGGAAATTAAAATACTTTTTACAAGGAGTGGAGAAAAAAAAATCCCAAAGGGCTACGTATAATTTTGTATCCCCTCAATTTTTGTAAATGTATATATAATATGTCTCCGTTTCATTATGACCAAAAGCTTCAGATACAGCATCGCTTTCTTCGCTGCCAAGTCATATAAAACCACAGAGTTTCAAACAAAAGTATATTATTATTATATATACTGAATTGAAAAAAACAAATTCAATAATCAGTTCAGATTTTTTAACTCGACTGTAACCGAAAAATAGTGCAAAAATTTTAAGCATACTATAAAACCAATATGAAGTTATGAACCAAACCGAATTTAAAAAAAAAGGAGTGAGTGTGCTTACTTCTTGGTAACGAGATTCAAGCTGTTCTGTGATCTGAAGCTGTTTTGTTAATGTTAAATGTAATACCTTTAAACACACGCAAAGGAAGAAATATTATTACATGATAAATCATTTAAAGCTTAGTAATAATACAAGGTCAAGAAGATCAAGAGTGTACGTACTGATTTGGTTTTGTCAAGATCAAGTTCTAGAGTCTTGATCCTCTCTAACGATTCCGTTAATAGCTTCTCACTTGCTTCTGGGATTTTAACAGGTTTTCTACTAATCTCTGTGAACTCATTCTCCAGCTTCTTGAGTTGATCCAAACACTTAAGCATCTGGTTGCTTATAGATGAATCTGAGACATCGATACAGTTCTGTCTTTGCCAGTATCCAGGCAATAAGAAACCAAAGAGAGCAAATAGCTTCAGTGGAAAGGCTAGTAGTATCTTCACCAAGTAAAGAATGTTCTCACTAAGAGCACCAGACCGTAAAATCTGACCACCTGAAATGTAACAATGATCATTTGAATTTACAGTAAGCGAGTTAAAATAAAATATGAACAGAACATTAAACCAAACTCTGTAACAAGGCATGAAGAAAAGAAACACCTTTTCTTCTAGATGTATTTGCTGTGTTCGTGTTAAGTAATTGGGATTGAGACCATTCTTCTTGAGCTAGTTCTACAGATTCCACGGTGGTAATGATTTTATCACTGTCTGATGTGCTAGCCTGCACAATGAAGATTTAGTCAAAAACCAATTGAGATTATAAATTGTTTTGAGAAACAAATAGGTTGGTTCTGAAAAGCACCTTATCAGAGAGTATGGGAGCTAAAAAAGTGTGGTTTGAAGATCTTCTTGACCCAGTGGGAGAGTAATAATGTTCTTCAGATTGTGGCTCCTCTTTTAAAGTTTCGTTATACCTTTCCTGACAAGAAATAAAGTTATAACATGGTTGGAAACATTAAAACACAAAGCCACTTGAATTTAATCGAGCATTTAACTTACTTTAGACGGGACCATGCGAGTTGTAGAATCGTAATCTCTTATATGAAGAGGAGCTTTTGTAGGCTGCGAATTTACTTCCTATTCTTCCTTAAGTATGTAAGAAGACACCGATAATATAAGCTCAACTTATCATGACAGCTCATGGATTCTTGAATCTTATAAAGATTCACAACAAGGACATGCCTCCAATCTTATGTCAGGATCATTCCAAGGCTTTTTAACCAAACCTCCCTCCTTCGTTAGCACATTTGCATAAGCCTCCCAAGAAATCTGGAAGTTGACTGTCCGGAGAAACGGAGAAAAAAAATGCAAATGTAACCAAACTATGAATGAGGTTATCAGTAAAAACAAAAACTTTTTTTTGAGGTGACCTATAACATATTTTAACCTTGAATCAATTGCTTCAAGTAACTTTGACAAGGACCTTGGCTCCAAAACCTGAGAATAATACAAGTAAATACTGGCCTTTGACAACAAATAAGAGAATCTATGCTTAAAACCAGAGTGATAATTATCATTACTTGTATCTTTGCAATAGTCATTGGATCAAGAAACTTCTCCGCCGGGCAGGTAAATACCTGAATCCAATCCCTGCATTGACAATGAACATTCGGTGCAAAGTCTGCAAGAGTCAGACACCATGATTACAAACTTTTAGAGCAACCGAAATATCCATGTCCCACTCGGCTCATTGGATCCCTTTTGGAGTAGAGTAGTACATAAAGTGTATTCTTCAAAGAGTTTAAGTTAAGTACCTCAGGGTAATAGTTGCAATCTACTTTAGCAATGGAGGCTAGAAGATTCGCAGCTGTAGGACTAAAGTTCTTCATACCCTAAAAAACCCACTAGCGCGATGTTATAAATCAAGAAAAAACCGTGTGATCATTCAAGAACATTTATAGAAGTGTACCATACCAGGCCTTCAACATCTAGTATTGTAGTTGTTGTAGTAACTCGTCGCTTTGCTGAAATCGAACACGCAGGGAGCTTTTCTTGAAGTGTCCTCT
The DNA here is from genome assembly GCA_028015245.1 of Cardamine occulta. Classification (NCBI taxonomy): domain Eukaryota; kingdom Viridiplantae; phylum Streptophyta; class Magnoliopsida; order Brassicales; family Brassicaceae; genus Cardamine; species Cardamine occulta. The sequence continues at coordinate 12,926,761 of CM051393.1, read as the reverse complement.
CAAATTCTTGTACATGATACTTCAAGTAACGCTCTATGGTAGTAACATCCATAAGCTTACCAGGATGAGCTTTTCCAAGTCTTTCAATATAGATAGGTCTCCCATCTTTATCAACTCCATGGTACCCTTGAGGATAATGCTTTATGACTTTATCCAACTCTTTGAAATTGAAATCCTATTTGATCAATTTATAAAATGTTGTTACTCCATTAAGTGATGAAACAGCAGCTAAAATCAAATCCATTACCTGTATTATACGATCGGTACCAAAATCTTTCCTCCATTTAAGCATTTCTTCCCAAGCCGTAACAGTTTTCTCAATATTGAATTCCATGGTTTTTAGAAACCTAAGAGACAAACAAAAGCATTCAACTTTAGTAGCTGATGCATCTATAAATATTCATACGGGTTCCGAAAACTGGAATTTATATACTTTTACCTTAACAACATATGATAATCATCATGTCTTGGAGGTAACAAATCTGTCTTGACAAGTTCTTGACGCAATTTAGAAACAATCTTCTCTTCTTTCTCATCCCTAACATCTTCAATAAAAGGAACTTGATAGTCGATTTTACGTTTGCCTTTTCGCTTCAAAGGATGAGTAAGTTTACTTGAACAACTAATAGCTTTCTTTCTTAAATTCCCAATTCTTGAACGACATGGTTCATCTTCTATGCATTCAGAATCTGATATTCTCTCTTTTGTATTTTCACAACCTGCCAAACAACAAAATAAAAAGCCATGATGCTAATTCTAAACCATTTTCAATGATGATCTTGAATCTTTAAAACTATTCAAGAATTACCTGACATCTTCAGAATCAGTCAAAAACGTTCCAATACTGTTTCGAATTCCGTAAAAACTTAGAAGCCGTAATCTCCAAAGTCTGTATAACCTATCGACAAAAACCCTAAAGAATCCTTATAGAGTGTTACGCAAGGTTGATTCTAAAAAAATAACTTTTCGATAGATTTAAAAATAGTATCAAAAGTTTGTAACAGAGAGGAAAAAAAAGAGCGAAAGAGATAAATAAAGATGACAACGGTTATAGTTATACCTCTTTCTATACAAAGAGATCCGTCAAGGGAATCAAAAGAGATTCCAAAACCTAGAATTAATCAATCTTGAGAGACTTAAAATTTCGAGAAAATCAGAGGATTTGGTGCAACCTCTTCTCTCTGGATCTGGGGATTTTTTTTATTTTTTTTCTTTCAGGTATTGGGGACTCTGTTTTCTTAACACCATGAAATGGCCGACATGTCTCATTCCACACATTTTGTTTTAATATCAATAAATAGATCCGGCGTCGTTTTGACTCGATTTGGTAGTATCGATTGCTCACGTTTTCTTCTGGGGTTTTTGTAATCGCGTGTGTTCGTGGTATTTTGCATTAGCTGTCATTGCGCGTTTCTTAATTCATTGTCATTAATGTCGAAGTTCCTAATTTATTGATTTTTTTAAAATAATTTATTGATTTTACCCAACTTAAAAACCCAACCAAACTTTTTATTCAAAATTTCAAATCAAAAGCGTTTTTTTTACTTCTGAAAATTGGTTTGGTTAGTGATGATATGTTTTGAACAAAAATCATATCCATATCGAAACTCGAAAGTAAAACATACCAAACCAGATTAGATTAAATTTAGTCTATAGTTGGCTATTAAAGTTTCAAAGATAAAAATATAGTCCAAAAAAACTAAAAATTAAAACAGTAAAACCAAATCATTATTCTTGTCAAAAAAGAAAAAAAAAAAAAAAGAAGAGTCATTGTCTCTGTTGTAGACCTCACCGAACCTACACTCATTTAAATGGTGGCCTAACACCGAATTCATTTTATCTTTAACCATTTGAATACATTATGTACATATCTTTGTCAGATACACAAGACAAATTAATTAGCTAAAACTCGTAAATACTTTAATCAAATAGCTTGTTCCTAAGTCAACTTGAATTTTCCAAACAGAAAAAGAAAGAGAAAATCGTACAAATGGAATACGTCATATTCAGTTTTTTTTTACTCTCCAAGACTTTTCTAGTTGAACAAACAACTAGCACCGAAAGGAATTTCACACTTTTAAGATCATCAAAACGTGTCGGTCCAATATAACTTCTCACATTTAGAATTATGAACATTACTATTATCTATAGATGTTTTAATATCATTTGCAAACTTATGTGTATTATTCAATACTAGTAATGGACTCAATCATAGCTTTGGAAAATATCTCATTGTCTCAATAAAGGCATAATAAAGCTCATGTACACACCCAACACACGGCTTCAGAGATATTAAACTAATAAGCAAAAGTACCCAAACTCAGTTTCTTTTTTTTTTTTTGTTTCTTTCTTTATTTCTCCTGATTTCAGACAACGCGCAATGTACTGGTGCGGGTGTTATTACTACTCTTCATTCATCCCATTGCATACTTCTGGGTCCAGGATCGGGCAGTGGACTCGTACTTGACTCGGTCTGTCTTGTACATGTGTGCTATTTCAGGAACCAAAGGATCATCAGGGTTTGGATCTGTCAGCAACGAACATATCGACAGAAGAACCTGTGGAAAATGCAAACCAACTCTTAGCTCTTTAGCTGATACGTGAATAAGAGAATATCGCCATTATATCTTTCAAGCAGCTCGCTAATGACAATAATTAAACATATAAAATGGAAATCCAGATATCATGTACTCAATATTGATAATGAAGGTGTTGACCATTAACATAAGGTAACTTCCTAATACAAGAGATCCCCTTTCAAGAATTTACTTGACTAAGACCATATCACAAAGTTTAATCCAGGACACAAATATCAGCTTAATCTTTACACAAGGGATTGGGGTGTTGTTTGTTCATTAAACCAATGGAAAGAGAGGTTGGTCAAAGTCGGATAATCACACCAGAGATAATGAACAAAGACATGAGCACAAGGTGTTGTGGACACCAGACTAATGATATGGAAAAAGTATGAAAGTGAAACAATTTGATCACCTTGGATATGGTAAGTGCAGGGCTCCACTGCTCTTTTAGAATGTCAAGACAGATGCTGCCATTACTGTTGATATTTGGGTGATAAACCTTGGTGCGGAAAGAAACCTACATCATAAACACACACTCACTTACTTACTTGATTGAACAGTCTCTCAAAGTATAAGGGTTGATGATAAAAATTAATTCAATAAGCTCCACAAACAACATAACAAGCAATACAAAGTTTTGTTACCTTTGGTGGCTTGAAGGGGTAATCTGGTGGGAAGTGAATGGAAACAAGAAATACACCTCCGGTGAATGGGCTCTCTGATGGACCCATAATAGTTGCTTGCCAGTGAAACATATCATCTCCCACAGGACCTAGTACCATCACCAGTTCATTAAAATCCAAATAACTCGTACTGTAACTTAACAAAAAATCCCATTCATTATCCTAAAAGAGGCTAATGCTACATCAGAGCTACTGAATCTCTCGAGGTGTGTCTTGGTAAGTAAAAAAGATCCCAAATTTTTATAGTAATTATATGAACGCAAATGTTAAAGTGGTGCTTTAAAGTTCACAGATTAAAACACTCACCGGCACTGCAGGACACGGGTGGATCCCTTTGCAGGTCCCTAAGCTCCTTGTTAATTCTTTTCGACGCCATTGAGTAGTCCTTGCTGCTGCTACCTACAAACAATTAACTCCGATTAAGAAACGAAAATACCACATTGCATCATGTTTAGACTACAGATGCAAAAACACTACACAGCAAAAATCTAATCAAAAATCAGAATTTAGCAACAGGGAGCAAGAACAAGGCTATCTTAAAACAAGATTCTTTATACTTTAAATAGTTAACAATCAATGAATATAATAATATTAAAAAGAATTGTTCAAGTTTGATAATTAGCTGATGATACGCTGCATAAAGAAATTAACCAGAAAATTCTCGAAAACATACGGATAATGCATGCGAAATCGATAAACGAGTTGTTGTTATTAGCTCAACGGAGAAGCTGATCAGAGAGGTATTGTAAGAAACTGTTTTCGTCAAGCAGAGGCAAATCATCGAACAATTAATAAGCAATAAACGAAATTAGACATCAGTGAAGCGTAAATCTTCACAAGACGGTAACGAGAATTTTCTAGAAACGATAGAACAAAACAAACACATGGATCGACGCAAAAGATTCCGAAAAGAAGCAAACCGAAAACAAAAGGGAGAGAAAGTGAGATCAAAGACGAAGATCGGGAACTGGGAAAACCTATAAACCCTAGAAGAAACGATGATCAGATCGAATTCGAGAGTTTTGCAGAGCTAATTTTGACCTACCTTTAGTCTAGGGTTTTGAATTGATCTTCGGAAATCTCAAGGGGTTGTTTTGAAGATGAACTTTAGCATCGATACGGTTTAAATAGATTCCTCTTTCGAGCGGTGAAGTTTTGCCACGTAGCGAGATAGATTCCAAACTTATGGGCTATAAGAAGGCCCAATATTCTACCGATGGAGCCCATTGACTCTTTTACATAGATACAGGCGGTTCCTTTCGTCCATAATATGAAACATTGCACAAAAATGGAAGAAGAGATAGGAGAAAGATGAAACAAAGAAAATTTCACGAAGCGAAACAGGTAAGTTGAGCAATAGAAAGCAGTGGAATTTCTCATATAGCTAATAAATATTATTTGTGTGTTCGGTGAAATGAATTCATCAACCAGTCAACACATTCGATAGCTGTCAAAATATTTACGAGATTTGGATATTGAAGCGGATATTTACAAGATTTGGATAACTATTAGAAGCCCTTAACAATCTACGAAAGCCACCAACGGTAACAAGCCCAATCTTCAAAATAGAAACTATTTCAACTGAAATCTATTGATCAATGAAGAGATATTCTTCTTTGTTGTTTTCTAGTACTGTGATCCAAACCGATTAAAAAATTTCAAACAATTTGTGTTTCTGGAAGTATTAGAATATACCTTTAAGTACATAGAACAATTTAATTTATTTTTAAACGATTTACATATTTTTGTCAAAGTCGCTACTGTGTAGGGGAATTGGCTCGCCTATAAGCTTAAACATGGGGCTCGAGACCATAGCACAACATAACAATATTATCTGTCGGAGGCTGCCAGAGTGTGCAAGGAAGCCAGCGAATACGGAGAAAGATTCAAATCGACACATTTGATGAAATCTCCGATATACTCTGAATTTAACTATATATTGTAGTTTTGTATATAGCAAATTTAATTGAGCAGTATGTCGTAATCTATATATTAGAATGTAAGTATAGCTGCATTTGTGAAAGATAGATTTCATTTGTAAAATGTTAACATCTAAATTGAGTATTGGAAAATTGCGAAGGAAGCTACCTTGCCTCACAAGAAACTAGGTGTCGAGGGTTTTATCTTATGAAGTGTATCTACGATCTCATAGTCCCCATATCTTTTTTTTTTTTGCATTGCGAATTCGCGAACAGACATAGACCGTTAAACCAAATGGTTCATCACTAAACCGAATGCATTATTAGTAGACTACCCGACTTAATGATAGATCCGATTAAAATTTGGCCGACTAATCATATTTTTTTTCTTTTCTTTTTGGGGTCAAAGACTAGTCGACTACTGGACTATAGTCTTGTCAATTTTTTTCATGACACAGAAGTTGACATGTGACAGAAAATGTCGACTTCAGAAATAAACATGTGAAAAATACTCAAGCTACAGAACATTTGCTTTACACAATTCCACACATTATATATGAAACACACTTTACTTTGACGTTTATGTATCCAAAAACATTATGATTATTATCATTGCCAGACACAAACCATCATGATTTAACGTTTTCTTTTTACTAAAATAAACCAAAAAAGCTTATAAAAGAATTCCCATGGAAATTGGAACACAACTTTCCTAAAGAGAGAAAAAAAAAAAACCAAACGCAAAGTCTCGGAGAGAGGTAGAGACTCATCATTCCTTGTTTCCTTGAAACTGTGTCATCTGATCCGTCTCCGGGACAATGATAAATAGACAGAGAAATACATTCATAAATCATATATACACAACAATTCTATTCCAGAGACAGTACTGTGTCGTCAAGAGTGGAATGGCCTTGAGTGTCGAATTGGGATCGGTTTCATATTCCTTAATGATCACAACAAGTTTGTTGATATGAGACCATTTGATTTTTTACCCTTCTCTGGTTTTGGCTCTCTTCATACCGAGGCTATTGTACGGAGAAACAGAACCGGACATTGGAGATCCTTCTTCACGAAGAGTTCCATTGAGCAATGCTAGCTCACGCAGCTGTTGTTTCTTGTAGAGATCATGGGTTTCCTCCTAAAACAGAAACCGAGTTAGTAGATCGTCGGTTTAATATGTTTTGGGTGAGAAAGGGAAAGAACTAAAACAAACCATAGGAGTAAGAAGATCGTCAAGTATTTCACGAGCTTGCATGAGACGTGCATCGACTATTTCAATCGGTAATTCCGCTTCAACTAAGATATGAAGTGGTTCATTTAGGTGCTCAAATCCTGGTTTTCCTCTCATCATTTCCTCCTAGAAGAAGAAAATTATTAACACGATGAACAAACATTGGAATTTAGATACAAACGAAATTGAAAAGTTAAATAATAAGTACCTTAATCGGATCTTTTATACTGCCTCTTCCTCTTATAAGGACACGGCAATCAGTACTTGCTTCAACTCGCTTCAGAGAGTTTCCTCTAGGACCCAAGAGACGCCCAACAAAATTGTACTGTCATATCGAAAATTTAGTTATATTCTGACCAGGTAGTATATATATACACACATATATAATTTCAGTCTAGAAATGAGAGTTCATACATTTGGGTAATTGTCGACTGGAATATCGACCCTGATTGTTCGCTTAGCGATGAGACCAGACGAACTACCGGGTGAGTTAAGCCAATTTGGTCCTGGAGATGATGGAACAGATCTCTACAAAATATCAACCAACACAATTAGAAACAATATCAACCTTAAAGATAAACACATATTAATTGACATATAGTTGCAGCATCAATAGCAAAACAGTATTAAAACTTTGTTCCCTGGAACTTCATTCAATGGAACTGGGCACTGTATCAAGGCATTGCAACCTGTAGCTGATATATCCTAAATTCCTAATAATATGCATATATTATAGCAATCATAACAATCCATCTCGTGAGGCTAGTGGAGTATCTAATTAGTGTTGATCTAAGGCAAGACCATACAAACATTACGGATATTCAGTGTTACCCCAGGCTACCTGTCATGATACACTACGACTAAAAGAAGTCAAATATTGTTATGTCAGCATAACTTAAGTCAATAAAACTTCTATTGCAGTAGTAAGAATTAGATGAAAAGAGTTATGTTAATAGTTAGTAGTCATACTTCTGATGGAAACTGTGAGGCCCATCCGTTCAGGTCAGCTCTTGCATTCTGAAATATCCCTCCAGAAGCCAGAGGGCTAGGAAGGTCAAGCCCACTCTGACTTAAAACTGTAGCATTCTCCAACAGTGTGGTTACACGCAAAATTTCTGTTCCAAAAATGTCAATTTCCAAGAGTAAGACGCACCAGTTAGAATTAGTCAACAAATCAGTCAGCAGGACACCAACGAATTGAGAGACATCACAGTTAATTGAGTTAGCAAAGAGTAGTTTTTAGCTCTCACACTAGTTAAAACAAATGAGAGAAGTCAGTATAAGAATTCAAGAATATTGAATTCTAAGTCAAACACTAACATGTTCACCTGAAATAACCAGCACTGTCATTTCGTGTTCTAGTTCTAACTTGTAGTTAAATCACTTTGTTATATTACTTCTAAATGCTCTCTCATAGCAGCAGCGTTTAACTGTTAATCAACTGTATGAGAGCTTCATAGTTCTGAAGCAAGGAATGACATCATCTGTGAGCTGAAAATACATATAATAAATAACACAAACAGTAAGGCTCACCTTGGTTTAGTAGCCGAAATGCGTGTGGAAGCACAGGCAAGAATGGAGTAAGCTTATGACGCTCTGCAAGTAACTCCGAAAGATACCTAGCAAAAGAGAAATTGAGCAGAAAATCCAAATCAGTAAAGATTCAAACACACAGCAAACTTACAGGAAGATCCACTCGAAAAGCTCATCTTGGTGAAGAAACCAATACAAACGTTTAACTTCATACAACTAGATTCAAGTTTCCATTTTTATTAGTGAAGTGGATCTAGTCAATACACTTAAAAATGTGGATTTCACAGTTTCATCAGTCAAGAACACAAATCAACGATAAAACCAATGATCTATAAGATCCACCATAACACTAAAAGCTGATGCTTAAACGACAAATAAAAATAGTGAAACTGGATTGAGGCAAATCTGAATTAGATTGAGCTAAAAATATGATCCAAACATAACTCCCAGATATTGAAATCCAATCAAATGCATCAACATCAAAAAATAGATCCTAACATAAGCTGAAGAAAACAAAACACAAAAAATCCGATCAAGAAATCTCCAGATTCACAAGAAACTATTAAGATCTAAAAATTAAAATCTGCAAAACCAAGATCAATATATGTCAGCAGCTAACAATAAGATCACCAAACAAAAGGAAACAAAATAAATTAAAAAATGAAAACTGAGATTCAATTACTTCTCCTGCTCAACGAAGAGAGAAGACTGTGATCGAAGACCACCGGAGAAGTTAGGTGACTGAGGACCAGGAGGAGGCACAGAAAGAGACGACGAATAAGTCATAAACCTCCCTCCGCCGCCACCACCACCTCCACCACCACCTAGTGAAGACATCATCATCATCTCGAAGGCGTCTTCCCAATAAATCAGAGCAAATCCACCAGAGATTGGAAGATGAAGCGGCGGAGTTAGATCAAAGCTGTTTTCTCTATAACGTCGGTGGATTTAAGAGGTCATTTTATAGAGACTGTTGTAGGTACTATGCAAATCATTTCTTGCTTAGCTGTTTTTTTTTTCACCTTTATATTTTTTATATTTCGCAGTTACGCAATTTTACCGCTCTCGTTAGTTTCTTTCTGAAGCCTCTTAATCATCTAAAAGGTCGTTTTGAATGTGCCGGATCCGGTTTATTAAAATTTGGTATACCGGAACTACTAAACGCTGCGTTTTCGAAAGCGAAGCTCTGATGAAGCTTTTGATTATTCAGTGAGAGCCGCGAGGGTTGAAGAAGAGTTGACAAAAAATAAAATGGAAGAGACGATTCCTTTCAAGAGCTTACATAGCAGAGAATATCAAGGTCACAAGAAGAAGGTTTTTTCGTTTTTTTTCTTTTTCCAATCTTCGATTTAATGTTCTGTAGTTAATAAAACTTACGAAACCCTAAATTTGGGGGGATTTTTGGATTGAAGGTACATTCAGTAGCTTGGAATTCTAATGGAACAAAGCTTGCTTCGGGTTCTGTTGATCAAACAGCTCGCATTTGGAACATCGAACCTCACGGTCATGTAATTTCTTTGCCTTTGAGCTGTGGGAACTTCTGTGTGCTTTGTATTGATGATGATACATATGGAGAAGTATTGTAATTTTCAAATTTTTGGTAGTTTTGATTCAGATGAGACTTTCTTTGAGTCAATTTTTCCCTTTGGTAATTGTTATTAGTATGGTTTCCATGGAGTTTTTGATGCAGATTGTTTAAGTTTGGTTATTATCTTTGTTATTGTTACTTTGAGTTATGTACTCGTTGTAATTTGATTGTCTATGTGGTGTGTGGACAGAATAAAGTTAAGGACCTTGAATTAAAGGGTCATACTGATAGTGTGGATCAGCTATGTTGGGACCCTAAACATTCAGATCTTGTTGCTACTGCCTCTGGGGATAAAAGCGTTCGTCTTTGGGATGCTCGCAGTAAGTTTATATTCTCTTAACGGATTAGCTTTGTCTATGAAAAATGTATACTTTCTAATGGACTAGAATATGATTAGATATAAGGTTTACAAACTAGTTTTTAAGCTAGATTCCATAATAAAGAAATTTAAACAGGTTTTTGGATATGTGGCTACTATTTTGTGTTTTACTGTCTTCTTCGAGTTATAAAGGTGGAAAATGCACACAGCAAGCAGAACTTAGTGGAGAGAATATAAACATCACCTACAAACCTGACGGGACACATGTGGCTGTTGGTAATAGGGTATTGTCTCGAGCCCCATGTCTTTGCACTTGCATTTTTCATTGGTGGACTGTTTTATGCATTGCTTGATGGATCCCTTTATCTGTGGTTTTTCAATGTAGGATGATGAGCTTACCATTCTAGATGTCCGTAAGTTTAAACCTCTACACAGGCGCAAATTCAATTATGAGGTAACGAAAGTTTGGAATAGAGAAAAAACAAATCTGGCGCTGTGTGGAATGTTTCTTAGCTTCCGTGTTCTTGTAACAGGTAAATGAGATTGCTTGGAACATGCCAGGAGATTTTTTCTTCTTGACTACTGGACTTGGTGAGGATTTAAAATTTTTTTCTTTCCTGCATACGATTCTGTATCTCCGATTTCCTTTTATTTTGAACTTGAAAAATGATCTGAGTGGAAAGTTCCCTTTTTATTTTCCTCTGCTCAAGGCACTGTTGAAGTTCTTTCATATCCATCTCTTAAACCACTTGACACTCTCACAGCCCACACAGCCGGGTGTTATTGCATTGCAATTGATCCTAAAGGAAGGTAATAAATGCTTACATTCATTGTCTTCACCCTCTGAGACACCTATATATTTAATTTTCTGGCTGCATCCAATTCCTCCTCTTCACCTTAACAGATATTTTGCTGTCGGGAGTGCGGATTCCTTAGTAAGCCTTTGGGATATCTCAGACATGCTTTGTTTGAGAACATTTACCAAACTTGAGTGAGTCCCAACCTGAAATTTACATATAGCAGAATAAGGTTTGGTTTAATTCCTGTGACATGTTAGTAAATTATAACTATTGCTCACAGGTGGCCTGTCAGGACAATAAGCTTCAACCATTCAGGAGAGTATATTGCTTCAGCCAGTGAGGATTTATTTATAGACATTGTAAGTTGATTTTCAGGCTTTACTTTGCTAATTACTATATAATTTTCCTTAATGTGAGATTAGTGCTTCATATCTGACCATTACCAAGCAGGCTAATGTTCAAACTGGGCGGACAGTGCATCAGATTCCATGTCGGGCTGCCATGAACAGTGTCGAGTGGAATCCCAAATACAATTTACTTGCATATGCAGGTGATGACAAGAATGCCAAGTATAATACTGATGAAGGTACTGCTACACATTGATGCTTCATTGTTACACAACTCTCAAAATTCGTTGCAGAAATGACAAGAGCTCTTTGGATCTCTTTGCAGGTGTTTTCCGGATATTTGGTTTTGAAAGCTCGTAGGAACAGAATAACTGCATCTGGAAACATGATCTACTCTGCTTGATCCTTGTTTAATCTTAAAAACTATATATGTATTATCAGTATTAAGTTGGAATCTTACAGTATCATGAAATACATTGAAAGTTTGCAGTTCTGATTTTATATAAAGTTTGCATTTTATTCACTGCAAAAATGTGTTACTACACAAGCTGTGTTCTTTATTATAAACGCACTAATAAAGAATGAAATTTTATGATTAAGAACAGAATTCTGATTCTAAGTTACATCTATTCTCTACTATATATGAGCATATTACTGCTAAAAGTTAAAGGTTGTTCTTGGATTCCCGGGGATTGTTCAGTCTGGGAGATTTGACAGCAACTCTCTCAAAGCTGACAGTGATAAGCTTTTGCTAAGATCGGACCAAAAGCTTCATCCCCACAATGGAGGTTGAAGAAAGAATGCAGAATCCTGAGAAATATTACACATTTATCACTATGAGTCCAGATTTGGATTAAAGAACAAGAGTTTGGCTGATCTGTCAAAATCCGCAGAGGATGAACTTTGAGACCGGGAAGAACAACCCTGCAATGCAAAGAAGAACAATGGTAATCAAATACTGAGAGAACCAAGTAATAGGTTTCCACTTGATTTCAACGCTTGAGCTCTTCATCCTCTTCCCACTCATTGGCTCCTTGGACAAATCAAAGCTTGATCCTTTCATCCTCAGCTCCAAAACACACCGTGTAAGCGTTCTGTTATCATTCCTCTCCCTATGAACTCCTCTGTAAACTTTCCAGAACACAAACAGCTTAGCCTGAACCAGAAACACTAGAACCAGTGAAGTAGCTAGTGACACTGCTGAAGGTATCCACCATTTCTTGCAGACAGCATCGCTTTTCATCGCACCACCATCATCATCAGAACAGGAAGAAGAGTAGACGAGTGTGAAGAAGAACCCGTGGAAGACTAAGAAGAAACAGCAGAGCTGAAAGATCTCTCTTTTGATTGACTCGAGCCTCGATTCTTTAAGAAGGACACGTCGATTGAACAAATCTTCTTCTCTTTGCCATAACTTCAAAAGCAACAAATGTCCTGGACTTTCTGAGATTTCAGACAACGGATGTTGCTGAATCACCCTGAGTATTCCCATTCCAGGATTCGAGACTGTAACCAACTGTTGTTGTTGTTGCTTCTCTTTATGTTCTTCATCTACTGGAATCACCACTACATGAGAATCTTTAGTTCCGGCCATAGCAGCAAAATGATAGAAAAGATTGATACTTTATGAAGAAACAGAGATCGGAAATGGAAAGCAATATGAGGGTAAGAAGAAGATTGAGAATTGACTAAAATTGTAGAGAAGACTGAGTTCGCTCTTTTTATTTTTAGTAAGATTTCAGGTATTTAAATTGTTGTCTCTTAACGGCTATATGTACAACGGTCGGATTGTTTTTCTCTTTACGTTCGCTATTACTGTTGCGATAATAGTAAGCGACCTTTTCTCACGGTAACGGCTATATTTTTTCTGGGCCAAACTTTGGGCCGAGTGATCTGCAATATGCTTTATAGTTTAAGTAGGCCCAAAATCTATCATCTAGCTCTACCTTTGCTCCATTATTCCATTGATATATTTTGTGTAGCAATTTCTTAGAGATATATTTGTAGATTTACATATTTTATAAATATTTAATTTTTAATAGGTTTTACAATTGAACAATTTTTTTCTTCTTCTAGTAGTGCCGTTTTGCAAAATTCTTTAACAAAGAAAAATCGAAAAATAACAATATTTGTTGTAGCTAGTTTGCATATTTGTGGTCAAAAATAGAAACACCTAGGCAAAATATTGGACATGACATAATTGGGGTTTCGTAGACTCGTTCTACGCACGAGCCAACATCAAAGGTTTGTGTAGTCTGGGATGGTTCTCTAAGAAATGAAAAATAATAAAAGCTCTTTATTTACATTTCTTCATTATTATATGCTTTAAAAAGCAAACTTATTAATCTATGAAAAAGCAGAAAACACCTAATCAATCATAACCAAATGTTAACTACCAATGTGATTCAAAATGATGAAAAAAAAAAACCCAGACAAGAAATCTTAAAAAGAAAAAACTTTGAACCAAATAAAAATCAAACCATATGATTAATGAGATCGTCAGCTTGTAAATCCCACAAGACATTATCCACATTAAACACATGTTGATGTTGATGATGATGATGGCTTCTCATCATCATCATTCCATCTCCTCTTCCTCCTTCAGATCCAATCTCCTCTTGATCAACCACCTCTCCCTTCAGCTTCCTCCTCTCCTCCTCCTCTGCTGCCGCGGTTTCAGCCACCGCCGTACGTATTCCTCCGTGACCTCTCCACGCCGCAACCGTAGGAGACGCCGATCCATCATTTCTTTCTTCATTCCCAAACGATGACGAAGACGATCCATAAGAAAATCCATTACCCATGTCCCATAGCTTCATTATTCCATTCCCATGGTCTACACCACCATCCATCTTTATCTTACCAGCTTCGTTATCAGCAATCTGGTTAAAGTTGTTAGAGTTAGGGTTTGAGAAGTTGATTTGGTTTAGGTCAACACGTTTCTTGGTGAGCAAGTGAAGCATTTCGTCCTTGAAACAACCGAGGGCAGCTTCGGCTAGGTGAGAGACCTGAGGAGGGTTGAGTGTAGTGGTGATCTCTGCCATTAGATGCGAGAAAGGCTTGTGAGTCACCGGATCTATTCCCATTCCCGACAACTTCTTCTTCAGCTTTGTGTTCCAATAGTTTTTCACATCGTTGTCTGTCCGACCAGGAAGCTGCGCCGCAATCAACGACCACCTGAAACCATATAGGTCAAACAAAAATTAAACAAGGTTTATGTCTTATTCTTTTTTCTTGTTCCTCAAGAAACTTGTTAACTATTTGCTCATAAAAAACCCTAGATTATTCATCATCAATCTTCCAAAACTAATGAAACAATTCTCGCTATTTGTGATTGTTAATACAAGAGAATCGAACTTCTCAACAGATTAAAACCATATAGTTAAAAATCTTAGGTTTTATTCAGTTTCTTGTTTCCCAAGACACTTGTCTACATATTCATAGTAAATCAAGCATCAAATTTTTAAAACTTAGGAAACAAACCCACTATTTGTGAGCTCATCTGTAATATTATACACCCAAAAGAAATCATTTCAAGAAAATCGAACGTATGGAAAAGTTTAAAATCGTAGTTAATCAGATCTAGTTCTAGTCATACCTGTTACCAAGAACAGAGTGAAACTTGACAATGATATGTTCTTCAGCCTCCGAAAATTGGCCGTGTTTCAAATCTGGACGCAAATAGTTTGTCCATCGTAGCCTACAACTCTTTCCACATCTCTGCAACCCTATAAGAAACCAAAATTTGCCAATCCATTATATTCATTACAAAAGCCACATATTTGCCTTTTAAAAGATCGATGTTTAATCATAGGGACTATTATTACTTGATTTAAGAAAATATTTACCAGCGTTCTTAGGGATGAGACGCCAATTACGAGTACCATGTTGAGCAATATAAGAAGCCAATTTGTTGTCTTCTTCAGGAGTCCATTGTCCTCTCTTCACGTTCTCCTTTTCACAACATGGGATCCGACCCATTTCTTCTTTAATCTTTCTAGTTTTATCTCTCGATAGATTTTTTTCTCTTTAGTTAATTTACTAACAAGAAAAAAAAGAAAATTTGGTTAAGAAATGAAAAAAAAAGCTTATAAATCATAGATTGCCAAAAAGAACTAAAACTGCCAAACTTTTGATTTCTTTCCTTTCTTGTAATTAAAGCTTTTAAATTGCAAAAGAAGAAAGGAAATGTATGCATATATATAATAAATTGTTTTAAAACAAAAATGAAAACATAGTAAAAATGAGCATCAAATGTGCATGAATTGATTAAACTCTTTAAAGAATTCAACGCTACAGAGCGTGTGATTCCCTTTGGCCGGTAGGTCACCCACTCAACGCCTGGTCAACTCCTCCTACATTTGTTTTCGTTAATTCTTTTTTTATTTATACTATTATTTATCGACTTTCATCCATAAAAATTCCCATGGATAATATAATTCTTCTGATATTCTCTTTGCAAAATTATAACTTTCCAACTTTTTGGTGATGGGTACAACGATTTGTATAAAAAATTTTGTGTTTGAAACATTTACAGAAAATTGTATCTTTTTATACAACTATGAAGTTTTGACAAAAAAAATTTCATTTTGTAAGGGAATGTCTTCGTGAAGTATGGAGTGCACTAATTAACATCCGTGTGCATTAAATTCGTGTGCTCTAATGAGCTTTCGAATCTTATAGAAATATATCTCTCTACCCTTTGTTTTAAGTTACTTAGTAGTTAGGATCCTACTTATTTCAACTCTTGTACTTTTGTTGTAAACTTGTAGTGTTTAGGCATACCAATGTATTATGTATACATGAATATTTATCAAAAAGTGAAATTTGATATCAAAATAAAAATAGTAGTATTTTATGGAGTTAGATATAATAATATATGTATTTATTTAGCCCTTTTTAATCTATTTGCTATTTTATTTTAACTTTAAAAACAACTAAAACAACTTAAATAAATTGATATAGCATTACTAGATTTTCTTTGGATAGTTTTACTAAAAAACTTTTTGTTGCTATCTTCTCTTTTCTTTTTCTTATCATAGCCATCTCTGTTTTTTTGTTCTGTTCACTATCTTGAAATTCTCATGAATCATGAGACAGAAACACAATGACTACAACATTACTGCAACACATCAAGAACAAGAGGCTTTTTCCAAGTTTTGAACTACGAAGAAGAGTAAGCTAGAGAGGAAGAAGAATAACCATCTTCTGACTTCTCTCACAAGTAACGACTCCAACCGTAACCTAACTCTTTCACTAGCGAGTCAACCATCCTCTCGGCCACTCCGGTTCTAATACCAATCTCTCGCCCACAACAAACCAGAGCGGCTATTCCCACTAACCACATGGCTGCAGTCACCCCAACACCAACCATTGCCGCCACAAGAATCGCCATCGTCACGGTCAACACTGGGACAATTAACAGCATCAATGGAGAAACGATCAGAAACAGAGTCACTGTTGCCACGAGGCTGAAACTCATCATACCAAAAAGCGGCCCGACCACTACCACAGCTGCTATGGCTGCAGCCATGACTGAAGAACCGGTCGTCTTCTCTCCATCAGTTATGGCTATGTCTCTTCTTCCTTCAGGATTCTCCATAGTAGTAGACGTTTGAAGTTAACAAGGACCGAGTTTTGTAGTATGGCTTTATAGAAAGGGAGATGGTGGGCTATTGACACGTGGATGCTGATAAGCTAAGTGTTATGACACGTGTATAGTCTTGTAAACCCAAAACGCCAAAAACTCCGTTCTCTAAACGTTATCGACAAGGCTTACAGATTTGAACCGGGTTGAAATAACATAATTAGATCTAAACCTGAACCAAACAAAAATTTAGCTTTTGAAACGATTTGGTATATGAAAATTCAGACTGAACAAACTACATCAAACCCAAATTTAAGACTATCGAACCCAACTAAACCAAATTTGTTTATTAAATATATACTTCAGAACTGGATTTAATTCAAACTTCAAAGTATATATGTTTTTTTGTTTTGGGGTCTGAATTGAAACTAACCAAAATCAATCATAACGCCTATAATCAGAATAAGAAAACCAAACCAAACCGAATTATATTTTTCTACTGAAGCTATCAACGACATAAATCCGACAAAGAATATACGTGGCAGATATATAAAACACCAACCAAAAACCACAGAATTATGAGATTCATATGAAACTTTGATTAATTGTTTTCGTACTTTTTTATTTTTCGAACCATGACTGATAATACAACATCATCGATGCATAATTCTATGAAAACTTGCCAGTATAAGCAAAATAATCATTTTCTTTCTTTTTAAGTTAAATAAATGAAAACACAGGAAGATTTTGGTGGAAGAGGGCTTAGCTGAAATTTGATTTAGCAACTTGTGGAAGAGATTTGAGAAGAGAAGGTGATGGCTTTCGAAGAGTATGATTGAGAAGAAGCATCAAAGTGAGAAGTGTTAAAGCTCCAGCTTGGTGTGCACTACCTAGTTAAACCGGAACATAACTCAGAAGCGTTGATATACCTAATGTCACCTGCAAAAAAAAAACAAACGAAAAAAATCGCATCAGTGGCTTTGATTTGAAGTTTCCATGAAAGTTTATGTTGATGATTGATTAACCTGAACAGCAGTCATTCCGACAGTGCTCCCGATCAAAGCTTTAACAGCTGGATGTATGTCTAGCCTCCTTGTGAACCACCACATTGTTCCAATTGCGAGTAACGTTGTGGTTGCAAGAAGGCGATGATCGAGCTGAAATTTGAGTAAAGTTTCAGTCTTTTTGGGACTTTTGAAGCAAAAATGAGAAAGTTTTGTTTCAAATGGTGTACCTGAACAGTTGATGTGTTCTCGAAAAAGTTGCGTAAAAGTGGTTTCATCTCAAATATATTATCTGGGATCCATGTATCTCCCATTTTCGGGAATGTGTTGAATGCACGACCCTATAATTCAAAAACAGAGATATCTAAATATTCAGATTCCTTTCTGTAACTAAGAAAAATAGAAGCTTAGATCCGAGTTTCTTAGTTTGCTTACAGCATCATTTCCAGCAACAAAGGCTCCTGAAATCGCAGTGATACCAACAACCAAGCTTACTGGTAATGCAAGCTTCTTCACTTTAGCTGCTCTGCGAACCCATGTCAGTGACTCAGCTGGTGGTTCAGGCATAACAACAGAGAGAGCGGTCCAGAAAAGTCCACAATATATGGCGAAAGCTGAGGTTAGGTGAGCTGCAAGGCGGTATGGGCTTACCCTTGGTTGAGAATATTCAGACGGCGGCTCCTACAGGACAAAACTGTTTACTGGTTACACAATATTCTGAAGGTAAGAACATTAAAAAAGATTATCTTCGCTTCAACAGTTCCAAAATGCTTACCTCTAAACCACTTTTCACCATCCACCAACCAATGAAACCTTGTCCAGCACCAAGTGCAAATAAACCAGAGAGCTGAACTCCAAGACGTAGAGTAATATACCCTTTACGCATAAAATACGAAAACGGTAAAGCAAACATGATTCCCAATCCTCTTCCCCACATTGATGAGCATACTCCATCCAATATATAAACTTAAAATCTTCAAGATTCATCCCTTTGTTCACTCTGCATGAAACACCAAATCCCAAAACACAAACAGCGTATTCAAGATCACGACTTCATCTAAATACGAAATGCAAGCAACAGCTAGCTACCACAATTTCTCACAGACCGTTTATATTCAGGAGACTGCTTATATTTCGCAAACTCCTTAGCCAAGCTTCATCTGACAGAGGAGGGAATTCACCGGTGAATTTCCAATCAGTCATTGATAAACCATATCGAGTTAATCGAGTTACACCGCCTAATACCACCATGCTGAAAACCAAAGCAGCTGAACTGAAAAGCCATATCCCAACCCATTTCTGAGCTTGAGGTCCTCCAGAGACAAGTAGCTTCAAACCCTCTTTACTCCCTGAGGTAATCGATGCTACAGTTGACATATTCTTATACAATGCAGCATTTTCACCCTACACAAAACAGAATCTTTATCAAACCCAATCTTAGAATCGTCTAATAGGGATCAAAATCTCAAATTTAACATAACTCCTGATCCAAAGTATCAACCTTTGGGTAAATTATTAACTCTATTTGCGAATTGAATATGAACATGAAGAGAAATGAAATCAGAAATTACTTTGAGCAGGGATCACAAGCCATAGAAGGAGTTTCTAGCTAGAGGAGAAGATGAAGCAGAGTTTACAGTAGCAGCTGTAATTTTAGAGGTGAAAACTCGATGAGACGAAGATGCAAAATCTTTTCGTAGTAACAGTTTTTGTTTTTTGTTACAAATTTAAAATGTCGCGATTGAAACTTTTTATTGGAAATTTACTTAATAAGTTTTGCAGGTTATTGGAGATTCAACGGAGTTTATTGTAAAAGTCCGACATATCATGACACATAATATCAAAAAACATGTCTACCAATCAAAACTAAACTTTATCTTCTTCTTTTTTTGTTAAAAAAAGAAGAAGTTATTTATCTTAATGAAAGGTTTTGAGTTTTCAGTTATCATACATATATATCCAGAAATTAGGAAACTAAGGTGGGGTTATTGAATGTAGTGTTTTAATAGATTTGAATGTATTTTAAATTCAAAGTAAAATTCAGGGTTATTTAATTATGCATTTGCTAAAATACATTAAAATACATTGTTATTGGATTAAACATTGGTTTGTGTATTTTAAAATACATTAAAAACAAGTGTTATTCAACATCAATTTGATTTAGTTGCATTTAGATTAGAATAAATTTTAATGTAATTTCTTATCTAAAACAAAATATCAGTCTTTCACCGTGTATTTCATAATACTTTTCAGATTGAAATAAGTTAAAAGCATTCAAAAACCTAATTGAATAACACATAATATCAGATGATTTGTCGATCGTCTTTTTCAAAGTCATTTCGTCGCACTGAAACTCAACATGACCATGTACGCACACTTAACATATATAGCACAGTCAACATATCTATTGATACATTTTGACAAGAAAAGAAATCTTACTAGTCTATAGTACGGTTGATATTTGAAATCTGAAAACAAAACAGCTTCTTTCTTTTGTAGGATCGTTAAACGCATTGTGAGAGCTACGTAAAATTGGCCATTCATTTTATGCAAGAGGCACCGATATAAATAAATGTATATGTAACATCAATTAACTGCAAAAAACTATCTTCGTTTTTTTTTGTTTTTAAAATTTGGTGGCATAAAAGAGATCATTAAAAATGAATTTAGTCACAAAAGCAATGGCAACTTCCATTTTTCCATTGGCTGCCAACAATTACACATAAATCTGTGAAGTGTGAACCAAAAAGGATTGAAATCTATTCCCAACAAAGCATGTGAGTGAACGGAATCTAATAGTTTGATGACTGCTTAGAATTCAACTTTATGTAATATTAAATCAACCTAGATTTCTATTTTGTTCGGCTATGCAACTAGATCATAATTATTTCTTGTATATTATAAAAGACAATATGATGCAGATTCGTGGCGACTTAACAATGTTATGAGACATGCCTGAACTACCAACTCTAACCATACGTTATCGTACTATCGTATAACATTATTTTTTTATGAATGATACTAATTTTTTTTTTTGTTAAATGAATGATACTTTTACTATTAACAATATATGCGACTACACGTACAGTATAAAGACTAAATCGTAGTATTTTCCTTTTGATTCCATTCATGCATAACAGTGGGATTATATATTTATTCACCAGCATAAGCATATACGCATACACACACATCTCTAATTAAAATTTTCCACTCGAGCAACGCTAACAATTAATTTTTTTTTATCTTTTTGCCTTTCGTTTTTTTTCTGATTAAAACATTCATATTTCCTTGTTTTATAATTAAAATATTCCTTAAAAATTGTAAATAGAAATACGATGTACAAACAAAAAGAAAAAAGTCTAGTTAGTCTTGTACTCCTGCTCCTTGCCAATGTGGTAACTATGTAGTTTATAACCCACTATATAGTCTCATTCCTTATCAATGAGAAATATTTAACAGTATTGTCCCATTTTTACGTTTATTTTTTAGTATTCCTTTTAAAGTTGTACATGATCTTTTTACTATATGTGTACAACTGTACATATATTTAAAAATCTTGAAATAAAAAATATATAATTATTTGAGGAAATGTTCAAAACGAGTTAACTTTTGTATTTTGAAAAACGAAACATCATTTACAGTGAAATAAAAACAAATCTAAAACATAAATTAAAATGAAATTGAGAAAATATGTGTAACCTATATGAATCGAATCATGGAATAATATAAATAAATAAGAAAATTTAGACGAGAATGGACCCCACACATGTCAATAAATAACGACCCATTGCGAGGGTTAAGGCCACAACACACAAGCTTTTTTAATTTTCAAAAAAAAAACACACACACACACAAGCTTTTTCCAAGTCTTGAAAACAAATTCAAAACGCTCGATATTCTCTATTTCATAGTGTCGACATGGGTTGCGAAAACAACATCATTGTGAAGCAAATAATCGACTTATACTATCAAATCTCAAACCTTGAGAGCTTAAAACCCTCCAAGAATGTCGACACTTTGTTCGGACAACTCGTGTCCACGTGCTTACCAACGGACACAAATATCGATATCACAAAGATACACGATGAAAAAGTCAAAGACATGAGATCTCATCTCATCAAGCTATGTGGTGAAGCCGAAGGTTATTTAGAGGAACACTTCTCAGCAATCTTAGGCTCTTTTGAAGACAACCCACTTAACCATTTACACATATTCCCCTATTACAACAATTACCTCAAACTAAGCAAACTCGAGTTCGATCTCTTAGCTCAACACACAACCCATGTCCCGACCAAAATCGCCTTTTTGGGTTCCGGTCCGATGCCACTTACATCCATCGTCTTGGCCAAATCTCACCTTCCCAATACAACGTTCCACAACTTCGACATCGACTCACAGGCCAACACACTCGCTTCAAACCTCGTTTCTCGCGATCCTGACCTCTCAAACCGCATGATCTTCCACACAACTGATGTGTTAAACGCTAACGAAGGGCTAGACCAATACGACGTCGTTTTCTTGGCTGCTCTTGTTGGGATGGATAAAGAATCAAAGGTCAAAGCTATTCAGCATTTGGAGAAGCATATGGCTCCTGGAGCTGTGTTGATGCTAAGGAGTGCTCATGGTCTTAGAGCTTTCTTGTATCCAATCGTTGACTCTTGTGACCTTAAAGGGTTTGAGGTGTTGACCATTTATCATCCGTCCGATGATGTGGTTAACTCGGTGGTGATCGCACGTAAGCTCGGTGGTTCGAGTGGAGCTCGAGGCAGCCAGATCGGACGGTGTGTGGTTATTCCTTGTAATTGCTCTAAGGTCCACGCGATTATGAACAATCGTGGTATGAAGAAGAATCTGATCGAGGAGTTTAGTGCTATTGAGTAAAAAAGTTATCCTAGCACATCTCTTTTCTTAAGATTATGTGTTTATGTTTTTGTCTTCCCTTTCAATTTTACAGTACCTGTGTCGTGATATGTGTGATGTGTTTCTTAAGTATAATAGGTTTGTGAATTTTGTGAGTTCTTTGATCTTCATCAGTGTGAAGATACGGAACCTTGATGTCTTGTTGTATGCTCTTTTTATTATGATCAATATAAAATAAACTTGACAGTGATCGACGTGTATAAATTATGACAGTTTCATTTGTGACTAATATTAGAGGTGCCTGATAACAAATTTTGATATCGTCAGTACATAAAACAAAAAAAAAAATTGATAAAGAAAACAAAATATATTTACAAATCCTCTAAAATACAAATACCATTTTGCTTTCTTAACACGAATATATTCAATTACTAAAGTAAAATTCAACGAAATTGAAATTAATAGTTTTAAGGTATACAGATTTATGAAATTAATGATTTACATTCTATACTTATATTAATTAGTTTTAAGGTATATTATTAGAGGCCGGTCTCATTTATTTTAAGAAAAAAAGACAAAAAAAAATACAACCTCTTGGTATAGAAAAATTAACATATGGAAAACATCGAACATTACAATACGTAACTTATATCAAATAGTAATTATTATCAAAAAAAGTAAATACTCTTTTAAAAAAAGTTCAATCAATAAAAGAACTGTTTCTTAAACATGAAAATAGAAGATTTTCCGACAGGGAAGCTAGAGTCACTATAGCCTCCACTTCCTCTCTTGTTGGAATAACCAGGATATTGACTTAAGCAAAACTCGACCTCACAGATCAAATCTAAACCTTCTTTATCGCCCAGAGTCTTTAGCTTCCATTCGCTAAATGGATATTCAGTCTTATGAGCCACATGAATCTCTCCTCCCTTGTCTTCGTCTTTCACCAACACTCTTGCACTCTTCATAAATCCTCTTACAAGCTCTTGATGTCTCCTAAATCACACAACCAATACAACGAATCGTAAAAGGAAATGTGTTTAAACCCAACCCCTCTGGTCATACAGTCTTGACTACTGGTTCACTATATCACCTATAATGTATTTTCATAAGATAACAAAATTTATAAAGTAGTTGGAAAATGCTGACTTAGAAAATTTAAATATAACAATAAAATTAATTATTAGAATTATTTTGAAATGGAACTGTAATAGTTAAAAGAAAAAAAAATGTAATAGATAAAACTTAAATACGTATGTATCTTGTCTTTTATTATTCATAATAATAAACAATTGACCTGTAGACCGAGTGAACCTGACAACCTAATAACCGGAAATGTATTTCTCTTCCCATCCAATTTTGTCAAAATATAGAAAAAAAATACCAAAAGCGACAAAAAGAAAATTATGTGAGAGAGATAAAAATGGTGTACACATACATGATGGTTTTGATTTCGTGCTCACGACCATAGTCGAATCCTGCGTGAGGGAAATTGAAGATGACTCTGTCATATATAGCGGAACCACCAAGGCTAGGCTTCGTGGTCATGGAGTGCACGTTAACTCCATAGACCACGCTGCACCCGAGTCTCTCCAACTCTTCTACGTTTGCCTTCCCATTCTTGTAGTTACGCTCTAGCTCCCTTACAAAATTCATTATTTCAATAATGTATACTCTAATATAATATTATACAGATATGAGAAAAAGAAGATTAAAACCATGTAAACCGGATTGAAAAAAATATCTATATGCATGTTGGATCAAACAGTAACGAAGTTAAGATATTTTAATATAAGATTTTGATTTACCTTGAGTATCGAGCGAGGTAGCAGTGATGTTAGTTGCAGAACCAAAAGCTCTAGCTAGAGACAAAGAAAAAGAAAAGTCTCCTTCTCCAACCAAAAGTATTTTTTGTTTGTTGTTGTAATGTTTTAATCTTTTAGTTTCCTGCACCTCCATTTCATCTGTGCATGTTTTTGCTTCTCACACCATATATAAATATATATATATATATATGGGTCAAAGAGGACTTAAATGTACATAAAAAAGAGGACTTAAATGTTTAGTTCTGTTTGTTTATTATATTAATGTGGCTCTTCGAACTTTGCGGGTATTTAATTATGTAATTCGAAAATCATTCAATATTCTGTTGATCTGTTCATGTATCCTTCATTCTTTTTTTTTTGCCTATAGCACATTGTCATTTTGATAATGCGGTTTAACACATATTCCGTTTTTAACCAAAAAAAAATTCGGTGATGAACTAAAATGATAATTCGAAAACCAAATTGACTTCGAAATTTACACAAAAAAATGAAAGTTGGTACTACTTACAAATGCTTTTTTTTGGTCAAATACAAATGCCTTTGCAAGTTTCAAAATCCATTGTAAAAAACTAAAAATATTTCTTGACATGAGAAAATGGCTACGACCAGACTAGTTAGAGCAATCAAAGCCAAAGAAAAATCCATTAAAATAACATACACAAATGATTTGGAGCTCATCAGTTAATCTTGTTGTATATAGCTATAAGACCACTGGACAATTTGGAGTAAAGATCTTCGGCATCGTATATTCTCCATGTAATATTTGCAAGTTTAGAGAGATGACTCAAACATATTTAAGTCGAGCTGAGGTTAATTAGCCTAAAATATTTCAAAGATATAAAGGTAGCTTTCAGTTTTTAAATTTGAGTACGACTTTGCTCATTGTGATCAAGGATCAAGTGCCAATTCCAAAAATAAGATGTCAACAAGAAATAGGTCGTCACATAGGAAATTTTTATATATATAGTACTATAATTTATCTGATGACCAGTGCCAATTCCAAAAATAAGATGTCGACAAGAAATAGGTCGTAACATAGGAAATTCATTATATATATAGTACTATAATTTATCTGATGACCTGAAGTCCTATAAAATTGCCCGATGAACATTGTATATCATTTTTGGAGGCTTAAATGTTCAAAATTCTCGGAAGAAATTTGTCTCTTGTTGGTCTTCGTGCTCACAAAAATGACTAGAAAAAATCTAATTATCATCGTTATTATTAGACTGATTAATAAACACTCTTTCATTATTATAAAATTCTTGAGGAATTAATGAAAGTCTCGAAGAGTGCCTATTTCTTAAACAAGAAAGTAGTAGTGTTGTAGATAGGAAAGCTAGAGTTACAGTTACTTCCACCTCCTCTCTTGTTGGAGTAACCCGGAAATGACGATTGCTCAAATTCGATCTCCCCGATTAGACGCAAACCTTTTTCTCCAGCTAGAGTCTCTATCTCCCACATGCAAAATGGGATGTTTGTCTTATGCGTCACATGGAACAAAAAGATGTTGTAATACATACATGATGTAGTAGTTTTCGTGTTCACAACCAAAACCTGACCCTGAATGAGGAAAATTAAAGACAATTCTGTCGTATCGATCTAGGCGATAATCTGAGGCCATGGAATGTACATTAACACTGTGGACCACGTTGCACCCAAATCGCTCCAAGTCTTCAGCGTTTGCTTTTCCATTGGTGTACTTACGACCTAGCTCCTCTACAACATTCATAACTAACTTATAACATTAATCACCAAACTTTCAAATCTTATGGTTGAGATTTTCTTATGCACATCTTGTTGTTGAATTATTTAGATGTTATATCAGATCATAATAACAATAGCAAAATATATAAGATCATTGATGTTTTAGAATAAGTACTACCTCTAGTATCAAGAGAGGTCGCGGTGATGTTTGTGGCAGAACCAAAAGCTTTGGCTAGAGACAAAGAAAAGGAAAAGTCTCCTTCTCCTACCAAAAGTATTTTTTGCTTGTTGGTATATTGTTTTAATTTTTTTGTTACTCCAAACTCCGTTTTATCATATACATATTTTCTTCTTCTCACATCATGTCCTTTATATACTATAAAGGATGCATGAGTCAGATTAAAAGATCTACTGTGGTTTCGTAATCTGTATCTTCGAACTTTGTGTGATTATTTATGTACTTTAAAGATCATTCGTGTTTGACCAAAAAAAAAGAAAGAAGAAGATCGATCATTCGTATTCTGGTCATGCATCATTATGAAGAAAAGAGTCAAACTTCGTTTGGATAGAGTCTTTGTTTTAAATTCCCTAATTGGGTTCCTATACATAAACACCATGCATGCCAATTAGTTGATCAAGGCGGTATTAATGTCTTCTTACCCGTTCATCTACCATTTTAAATTAATCAACATTTTTACACTTTTCTTCCTTCAATATAAAAACTTTTAATTTAACCAAGAAAATCTAAATCAAATAGTATGTAATAAGATATAATCTATATACATGGTATAGATTGGCAGTGTATGATTTTATGGTAGTTTTCGAAAACAAAATATAAAAGTGCTAGTTTTGGAAATTTATTTTATTTTATCAAGGTTGTGAACCTAAAAGCCAAATCACCAATTTAAGTGTACTAAGTATTATATGTAAAATGTCCTCTATAAAACAAACATAAGGCGATTATTCAAATCGAGTGCAATCAAGCGTATTTTGTTAAGCTCAAAATCATAGAAATGAAATAATTAATTTATTATTTGACCCAAAAAATATATATTTAGTAAACTACTTTTATTTGAAACCTATACAGAGTAGAGTACTAAGTAAACCTAATTTTATTTGAGTTACCCATTAATTAACAACGTTTACATTTTGCTTCATTATAAACCAATCGACTTTGTAAACAAGTATTTTCATTTAGTATCAGCGAATCACCATTTATGTTTAAATTTGACATATAGTTCGAGTTATATATAAGAAAAAGGCATGGACATTACAATACTAATAAAACTCTTCCATATTTTTCATAAAATATTGTAAATCTAAAAAAGTATTGTAAGTTAATTAATTCTTAAAACTTTCAAAATTTATTATTCTCTTTAAAAATTTGGAAGTATATTTACACAATTTGGTTTTTGATATATCAATTTTATGTTTTGATGAATTCTAAATCCATTTAAAACAAAACCTTACAATAGACAGACTTAGGAATTTCATGAGTTGATTTGTTCCGGTGGATAAAGAAATCTCACGATTAGTTAATATATAAATGATTCCAACAAAAAGAGTGGTCATAACAATACTTCTTCAAGTAATACATTAAACAAGCTATATTTCCTAAACATGAAAGTAGAAGATTCTCCAACAGGGAAGTTAGAGTCACAGTTACTTCCACTTCCTCTCTTGTTGGAGTAATCTGGATATTGACAAGTGTTAAAATCCACTTTACAACGACAAAACAAACCCACGTCTGCACCCAGACCCCTTATATCTTAACTGGCAAATGGATACGCCGTCTTATGAGTCACATGAATCTCTCCGCCGTCATCTTTAACCATCTCTCTAGCACTCCTCAAAAACCCTTTCACCACTTCTTGATGTTTCCTTGTCCTTACTCAAACGTATACACAATCATTTGTTTAATATTCGGAAAACAATAAAAACATATGTACCACACACACAAAAATAAAGAGATTTACGTACGAGATAGTGTGGGTCTCATGCTCGCGACCAAAATGAAAGCCTGCATGAGGAAAATTAAAGATGATTCTATCATACGGAATCAATCTGACGACACGAGAGTCTGTGTTCATGGAGTGAACATTAACGCCGTGGATCACAGTGCATCCGAGTCTCTCCAACTCTTCTACATTATGCTTTGCATTCGTGTACTTCATGGCTAACTCATCTACAACAAGCATGATTGTTGTAAACGTAAACTTACATGCTATAACAGGTTATTACATCATTAAATTTTCAATTACAAGCAATGATATATCTACCTCGGGTATCAAGAGAAGTTGCAGTGATGTTAGTAGACGAACCAAAGGCTCTAGCTAGACATAAAGAAAAGGAGAAGTCTCCTTCTCCTACCAGGAGTATTTGCTGTTTATTATTGAAAAGATTACAGTGTATAGTTTGTAAAATCTCCATCTCACCTACCTGCTTTGCCTGCTCTCACCATGCACTATATATATATATATATAGTTTTATAAACGGATATGGAATGCATGTATCAAAGAGTTTTTCTCTTTTGTTAATTTGGCTCTTCGAACTTTGTGATCATTTATTTGCCTTCGACGAGCATTCACTATTCTCATTTATCTGCCTTACATACATCTTTACGAAGACAAAGTTTCAAAACTTCTTTCTTGACCAGCCTCTTCAAGTAATGTTGGTTTCCAACATGGGAATTAGCACAAGAAATTTTCAAACAAAAAAAAATAAAAATAGCATAAGTATTAAGTATTAGGACACTATTAATTTGTTTGTACCGATTTATTTACTCTTCTTGAATCAAACACATTTTAACATATCTTTTCTGCCTTCAGTAATTTTTTAACTAAGCATTTATAAATAAAATAATTTATAGAAAGAGTGAGCCCAAATTTATAGTTTTGAACCCGTTCATGGCCCGATTGTGAAATACTATTGTTTTAAATGTATGTTTCGAATCCATTTATACATTTATTTTCTTTAACTGAATGAATTAAAAAAAATCTTAATAACTATTTTCACTTATAAATCATGGTCATACCCGGTCACGACCGCCAATAAAACTAGTACACCGTATCTAGCATATGTATACAAGTTGTACACGATTATTGAAAATCTAATCCGATAGAACATATATTTGTTTAACTCAAAATTATATTAAGAAAAAAACTACTCCTCAATAAATATTTATTTACTTCAAAGTTTTTTTAAAAATTTTCTTTATTTACTTAAAGTTGTAACTATAGATTCAAATTTTCAGTTATATTGATTGTAATTTTTATTTTGTTCCTATGAAAAACTATTTACAACAAAACATTTTGAAAGGACAAAAAAAGGAACAAAAGAGAGAGAGAGAGAGAGAGAGGATTTTGCACCCCCGAAAAAAACAAAAAAAAAAAGAGGACAAAAAGAAGGATTAATGGTGTGGTCTTAATAAAACCACTGGAAAATTTGAACTAAAGAATTGGGCATGGTATATTCTCATGTAATATCTTGAAGTTTAGAGGGATGACTCAAAGTCTCAACCACTTTTTAGTTGAGCTGATGTTAATTAGCCGAAAAATATTTCAAGGATATACATGCTTTCAGTGTTTAAGCTAAATATACGATTTTGCTCATTATGTACAAGGATCAAGTGTTGATTCCAAAAATTATATGTCAACAATAAATAGATCGTAACAGAGGAAAGTCTTTTATATTGTTTAACTCTTGACTATCTTGAAGACTGTAAGATTGCCTGATACATCATTTTTGAAATTCAAATGTTCCAAATTCTCAGAAGAAATATATCTCTTGCTGGTCTCCGTGCTTACAAAATTGACTATAATAAAACCTTAAATCATCGTTATTATTTGACTGATGAAAGTAGTAGCTTTTACGATAGCAAAACTATAGTTACAGTTACTTCCACTTCCTCTTTTGTTGGAGTGAGTAACCAGGAAATGCCCATTGGTTAAATTAGATCTCCCCTATTAGACGATGCAAACCCTTTTCTTCAGCTAGAGTCTCTATCTTCCACCTGCTAAACAGGAATGCTGTCCTATGAATCACATGCATGAATCTCTCCATCCTCGTCTTTCTCGCAAATCCTCTAACTATATCTTGGTCTTGGTGTAACCTATGAATTGTACACGCAAACGCAAATCTTGAATATACACCTAAGATAAAAGAAAAAGAAAGACAAAAAACCAGCAATGGTGTTAATGTGTTAATTACCCCCGTTCCTTTACCATTTTAAATCAATCAGCAATTTCAAACTTTTATGCTTTCAATATAAAAAAAACTTATGTAGTTTGACCAATAAAGGTAAATTTAATATCTAATTCAATGTTATGTGGTTGATTACGATCACATTTTTCTCGCAGTTGATGAGCTGCCAACCTCCAGAATTGAGGGTTGTAGGTAGAGTTTCCTGTCCACTAATTT
The DNA here is from genome assembly GCA_028015245.1 of Cardamine occulta. Classification (NCBI taxonomy): domain Eukaryota; kingdom Viridiplantae; phylum Streptophyta; class Magnoliopsida; order Brassicales; family Brassicaceae; genus Cardamine; species Cardamine occulta. The sequence goes on along the minus strand of CM051393.1, from coordinate 12,896,359 downwards.
ATAACATCCCTTATTGATTAGCAGTGTATTCTATGGTATTCTAAAAATAACAATGTTTATTGAATAAAAATCAGTAATACTATAACTATTGTATTCCAAATTTATTTTATTATATCAAGTTTGTGAACCTAAAAGCCAAATCACCAAAGTAAAGTGTACTATGTATTATATGTGAAATGTCTCTCTATAAAGCAAACTTTAGGCGATTATTCAAATCGAATGCAATCAAACGTATTTTAAAGCTCAAAATCATAGAAATTAAATAATTTTAATAAAGTACTTTTATTTGAAACCTATACAGACGACAGTAAACTTCTGGATAAATCAATAAGATTTATCAAATCATTTGATCTCAGATTTCTTAAAGGGAATAAATATCTTTAAGAAAAAAACGAGAAACATGAAATCATTGTTGAAAGGACAAAAAAGAGGATTACAACATGCACTTTGGAGATAAAGTTTTTCCTTAGTGAAGAAGTGTTTAGGGAGCCACACCTAACGACACAAAGTCTCACACACATTACAAAAAAGAGAGAAGAATATTAAAATGTTGATTCAAAACATACCGAAACCCAAAAAAGCAGCCAATAAAAGCAAAGTTGTATTCTATTTACGTACGTAGCTTAATGATTTGTCTATTTAAGGCTATATCGTTAAAAAAAATCAAAAAACTTATTGTTTCTTAATTAGTACAACAAATTGGGTTACATATGTATTAATGGTGTTACATTTTAAAAAAGATAATTTATACGTTTTTTATAGCACTATATACAGTAAAACCTCTATAAATTAATAACATTAGGACCAAAATATTTTACGATATTTTATTAATTTGGAATTATATATTAATAACATCATGTTTATTAATTTATAGAGGTGATATTTAGTCTAAAATATCAATTTGGGAATAGATAAAATTATTAATTTATGGAGGTTTCACTGTATATTACAGGCTTTTTTTTTTTGTTAAGATATTGAACTATTACTTAGAAAATTGTATTACTTTGACAAAAACCTATAAGTAAAAATATATACAAACAAATTCTCCATATGTTTATTATTTCTCTATCCTTTTGCTTAATTAGTTATAAACAAACAGCGCATTTTGTTTTTGAAAAGAAGAAGTGCATGACGCCAAAAAAAAAAGAAACAAAAGAAGAAGTAGACCAACTCTTTGAATATTCATGGAAATTGCCTGATTTCTCTTAAATCAAAACCATTTTGTTGGTTAAAAAAATGTAATTCAACATAAAAGCAGCGAGATTTGCTTTCCGAATTCCTCAAAACAACACGCATGGTCCCACAAAACAAAACCCATCCCATTAAGCAAAAGCTCCCTCCTTTTCCCCACTCACAATCTCTTTTTTCAAAATTACAAAACTTTATCTTTTCCTATTTAACCAAACACCATTACACATTCCCAAAATTTCCTTTCATTGAACAAATAACACACACATTTACTTGTCACACAACCAAGAAACTTTAAAACTTTCCTTTCTTCTTCTTCTACTTCTTTATCAGAAGCATTCACCATCAAGACACAAACCCCATGTCAAATCTACTTCCTATTTCTCCACTGCCACAATAACAATCACAACCGGAACCTCCTGAAACGCCTCCATTGGACACTTCATCTTCAAAATTTTTTACTCCAATCAACACACCATGGAGAACAACACCAAGAAGCACACAATCAACTCCAACTCCAACAACACCAGCAGCTCTTACCCAAGTGATTGTATCCAAATCACCTTTTTCTCAGAAGAGCCCTGCAACAACGCCCAAACTAGACGGTATCGAAGCAGAGCCTTTAAACGGGATGATTCACTTGCGGCTAAGAACAACACGCACCAATCCATGGATATGGTGTGGTGCAGCTTTATGTTTTATCTTCAGCATACTTCTTATAGTCTTTGGTATTGCAACTTTGATTCTCTTTCTTGCCGTCAGACCAAGAACTCCTGTTTTCGACATCTCTAATGCAAAGCTCAACACCATCTACTTCGAGTCACCCGTGTATTTCAATGGTGATATGTTGTTGCTGTTGAATTTCACCAATCCAAACAAGAAACTAAATGTAAGGTTTGAGAATCTTTCTGTACAGCTTTGGTTCTCCGAAAAAATGATTGCCACACAAGGTGTCTTGCCGTTTTCGCAAAGAAACGGTAGGACTAGGCTAGAACCAATCCGTTTGATCTCGAATTTGGTCTTCTTGCCTGTAAATCATGCAGTAGAGCTCAAAAGACAAGTGATGAGCAATAAGATAGATTATGAAATCAGAAGTACCTTCAAAGTGAAAGCTGTTCTTGGGATTATTCATTATTCTTATTGGCTACATGGGAGTTGTCAGCTTCAATTGACAAGTCCACCAAGTGGTGGCTTAGTTTATCGGAACTGCACTACAAAAAGATGGTGAAGAACAGAGGTCATCTTCAAAGTCTCTAGCTTTTGCCCGCTCATAAGTTGTAAAAACGAATCAAGATTCATTAGACTCTATGCAAGAACCGAGATAAGAGTCTGTTATATATTGTTAAGTCAGATCTAGTAAGTTTTGTAATTAAATGAGTCATAGGGAAAACTTCTTCTAAGGCCACAGATTCTAATCTCTGAGTAATGTTTCCTTCAAGATTACTAAAAATCTTATCTATATTTGATCCACAAGACACAATCTCAGAGAATAAAAGCGTAAAGGTTTCAAGAATAGCAGAAGGATCTGACAGAAGATTTCTATGTTGATTCCTTTTAGTGTTTAAGTAATCAAAAGAATTAGATTCAAAGAAAAAGGAAGCACAGTCATCTCCTAACACAAGCCAGCATAGAGTTCCTTTTTAAATTAAAGTCTTAAACTTAATGAATACTTTTTTTTTTTCCTGAAACTTCAGGAATTAGCTACAAAAGTGGCATTGGCAGTGGCAGAGAAAAAAGTTAAGCAAGAACTGGTTGGCTAAAGCACACAACTAGCTTAGCAAGGGAAAGCATGTAAAGTTGATTGTGTAAGAACAAAATCCCCAAGTCTCAGCTAAATCTTTAGACAAAAGGAAAAGAAAAAGGACTTGAGAAACATCAAACGTTTCTGGTGGTAGACTGAAACAGCGATCAACAGACTCTTTTCACAATTCTAATTCTTGTGTCAATAAGAAAATAGTAAACAATTCTAACTCTCTATATCTAAGTTCCATCATATCAACTTGCATCAGCCGATTTAAAAACGTACCAACTTGACTATCTAGACGAATGAACAAAGAACAAGACCTAGTTTGGGCTTTTGAGAATTCTAATAGTGAACATGAGAGAACCCATTTCTACCACAGCATTATATCATCAAACTCCACGGTAGCCTTCTACTTCTCAGTTCTCACTCGAAAACCCAGGGCTGGTTCTGGGCATATATAGCACAAAGAAACATTGGACTAGGACCCCAATTTCACATACAAATAGGCTCCAGTTTTTGTAAGATAAAATACTTGTCTAAAGATGTCCCAAAATTTTATTTTATTTTGCTTAAAAGTCTTAAAATTTCATAGCCGGGCCTGTGTAAACCTTACGTTTCTAAGAAGTTTTGTTACCCGTAAATCATCATACTATTCATTTCTAAAGTACTCTATATTCCATAATATAGATTTCAGGGAACTGAAACCTATAGGCATCCTAACTTGAGAAACAATACTAGAAAAACTTACCTTAATTAAAGAGCCAATCACCTACTACTCGCGTTAGAGCATGATTATTGGAAGATTCTAGAGGAGTTCTTAGAAGGGGTTCTTAGGATTAAAAAAATATAAACTTTATTAGTAAACATGTTTTAAGAATCCCTTCTTAAAAACCGGTTCTTAAATAAGAGATTTTAAATTCAATTTCTTAATTTTAAAAACCCTTCCACCTCGATTTGCACAAAATTTATAATAAAATATTGATAAAACCCCTTCTCCCAATAATCAATTACTTACTACACTTTGGTTTAACAGGCCCTAAACGGGCCGCAAATTTCAAACCAATTATAACTGTATGGCTACGTTACGTATTCGCGTTATCATACGGAGGAAATGTTGGATAAACACATGCATGGGCACATGAATTGAGCCGTTAAAAATCATGAGATGATGTAAAGTTAGTACATGTCATTATACATCGAATCGAACACATGAAGTGGTTCCCGTACATCCCGGATAACCATCATTAGCTTTTTGGTTGCTTATGTCTATTTGCGAGGCTTTTATAAACCTTTCTTTTCACATATATATATATATATATCCCCTAATGCTGATGATAAACAATATGGTTAAGTTCAAATATGGGATGATTTCTACTTATTGAATTCTCTTGTGATCAAATGATCTAAATAAATAGTAAAAGTCCATGATGCGAGGGGGATGTGTCAATGGATGTACAAGACAGTAAATCATCTCTATATTGTTTGAAATTTGAACTTTGTTAAAATAATATTTTTTTCAACTAAACTAAGTATATTATTTCGGATTGCTTTTCTTATACCATTTATTATTTGCAATATAATGGTCACGGACTCTCGGGTTCTCCAAGATAAAACCCAGACTAATTTTTAGAATTTTTGAAGTCACTATCAAAATCTCTTGAACTTAAGAGATTCATTAAATAGACACACATGTACACAACAAAGAGAAGCAACCACCCACAAAACTGCAACTGTCGTTCTTACATTTGGTTAAGGCATGTGCAATATTATTATTATTATTGTTATTGTGTGCACACAAAGTTTTTTTGTTAGCTTAAAAAGTTTATTTGAGCCTCTCGAGTCATCTTATATCATATAGTATTATATTACAGAAATATTTATTGTACTAAAAATTATTATATTCATAGATCATAAAAATGGTGATTGTTGGCTGGAAAGTCATTGTTATTCAGACAACACATGATCATGTGATGGGGTGGCGCGTGGGTCCACGTGATCCCACGTCGAAAGCCTCTCTTCTCAATTTCAGAAATTAGCAAACATCCAAAGATTATATAATTAGATAATTTTATAAAATTTGTATAAAGAAGGACGAATCTTTCCTCTGCATGTAACTCCAAACACTCCCGGCCTTTTCCTCCTGTTTTATATCTCATATTCTCCAAAATTACTCAGCGTATTCTTGTTTTGGATAATAGAATTGTGGATCGATGTTCAAACTAATCTTGTTTTGTTTTTCTATTCAAGTATTCAAAGTAACCCATACATTTATGCATGCGCATATACAACAAATTTATTTTCTGCAATGGTCAGACAAATTGGACTGCATATGGATAATTCTTGGATGTATGAATATTCGGTTTAGCAGAATGAAATCCTACGACGTTTATTCTCATTTTACTCGTCCAATATCTCCTATTATTTCTGTTTATATTAATTTGAAATATAAAAAAGATAACAAAATAAATCACTTCATTCTATTGCAATTATTTTACATTACATTCTTCAACTCGTTTGCAAGACAATAAAACCGAAAAAACAAGCTGAGCTTAGTTTTGTTTTTCCCTGATTCTAATAAATCTTTCACAAGAAATATTCACACACCTTTAATAAATGTAGTTCTTTAGAGTTTTTATACGGATTCATCCGAAAAAGCAAACGAACAATTAGATGAACCTCTAGGAGTAGTGAAAATTTTCTCCGGTGGTAACGGTTGTGGCTGCCATTTTTCGCTTTTTCCGGGTTTTACCATATCGGCTTCCGATCGGTCGCTATCAAATTGCCTAATCTCTTTAAGCATTGCGACAATGTCTTTCATCATAGGCCGATCAGCCGCCTTATTGCTCACGCAAAGGAATGCGACCGCTAGAGTTTGTAGCATCTCGTGCATTACCGGATCCGCCTGTCCGCGGAGTCTTGGGTCGAGAATTTCTCTTGGATCTTTCTTTCCGGCCAAATGATCTCTCACCCATTGAACCAAATGAGCACCTCCGGGTAGATCCGGGTCTAATGGATGTTTCCCGGTTAAAACTTCTAGTAACACCACTCCGTAGCTATACACATCACTCTTTTCAGTTATATGTTGCATTGAAGCATGTTCTGTAAAAACAAAATATATTAAAATTCGTTACAAAATTCTAAATTTTGAAATTGACAAATATAACGGTAAAATTGAAAATTTGAATTTTTACCTGGAGCCATGTAACCGTAAGAACCGGCTAATGGAGGCCGGTTATTCAATTTCGACGAATCTCCTCCATCGGTTATTCCATCACCGGAGACTGTTTTTGCTAAACCGAAATCGGCTAAGTAAGGTTCAAACCCGGAACCTAATAAGACATTCATAGCTTTAACGTCGCCGTGTTGAATCGGAGGAAGACAATCATGGTGGAGATAAGCGAGTGCATGAGCAACGCCTAAAACGGCATCGTATCGAGCTTCCCAATCAGCTCCTCCTCTTCCTTTACCAGCTCCGTGAAGCAGAGAGCTTAAACTTCCGTTAGGGAGATAATCATAGAACAAGAGTTTCAGATTCCGGTTCGAACACCAACCCAAAAGACGGATTATATTCCGATGTCGAATCGATCCGAGAGTGTTGATCTCCGAGTTAAACGCTCTGGTTTCTTCCTTTGACCACATTTTTTTAACTGCTAAAGTTTCGCCGGACGGAATTGTTACTCTGTAAACTACACCGGAGCTTCCAGTTCCGATCACGTTAGCGGAAGTTAAATTCTTGACGATGTCGTCGATTGAGAAATCGAGTTTCTGATAGAGAGTCACTTCCCAAGAATCTAACTCCTCTTGTTTTCCGGCGACTCGTTGAGCTTTGACGAGGGTGTAAATCGCCATGAGAACGAGGACAACGCTTGCTGCGACGAGGATCGACATGGTTAACTTCACGGCTGAGCGATGTCGGGTTTGGATCGCATTGTCGGGTCGGGTTGAGATAAAAAGGCCTTTGTTTGATGCGAGAACAGAGAGTGGGAGTTTCCGGAAGAAAGGAGTGTTTGGTAATTCGCCGGAGAATTCGTTGAAGGAGATGTTGAGTGAGACGAGGTTTTGTAGATCGGCTAAGACATTTAAGTTTCCGGCGAGCTTGTTGTGAGAGATATCGAGGATTCCGAGATTAGTGAGACTGGAGAATCTTGACGGGATTTCTCCGGCGAAGGAATTGCAGCTGAGGTTGAGAGAGATTGCAAGAGACGGGATTCGACCTAGTTCGTTTGGGATTTCTCCGGTGAAGCCATTGTCGCCGAGATTAAGAAGCTGTAAACTCCGGCAAGAAGAGATTTCTCTAGGGATTTCGCCGGAGAGTCGATTCTTGGCGAGATTGAGCTTCGTGAGTTCGGTTAACGATCCGATTCCGGTTGGTAGAGGACCGGTTAACAAATTATCGGAGAAATCGATGAATTGTAAGCTCTTCGGAAGTGTACCGGGTAAACCACCGGTTAAACCGTTTGAATGTAGATCAACAAATTCGAGACTTACACAACCGGAAATCCCCGGAGGAATGTTCCCGATGAGACGATTATCACTTATATCGATGAAGTTGAGATTTTTCAGATTCCCAATCTCCGCCGGAATATTCCCAGTGAGTCTGTTTCCGTTGAGTCTTAACCGGTAGAGATTAGTGCAGTTGCCAATATCCGGTGGTATGGATCCAGATAAGTAATTAGAGAGAAGAAGAAGCTTCGTGAGGTTTCGTAGCTCAAAGATTCCATTAGGAATCGCACCAGAGAGATTGTTATAAGAAAGATCAATCGCTTGAAGCTCTTCACATTGAGAAAGACTCTCTGGAATTTTTCCGGTTAACTGATTCTGCCACGCGAAGAACATCGTCAAGCTTGTTAATTTGCCGATCAACGGTGGAATCTCGCCGGAGATTTGGTTGTTATCGATCTCTAAATGCGTCAGCTTTGTACAATTCGCTAGCTCTTCAGGGATTGTACCGGAAAGTTGGTTAACACTGAGCTGAAGCTCTTGGAGATTTGGAAGGTTTCCGAAGCTTGTTGGGATGCTTCCGGTGAGAAGATTTTCAGATAAATCGACGAGGAAAAGCTCCGGGCAGTTAGCAAGCTCTACCGGGATTTTACCGACGAGATTGTTTTGCCATAAGAGAAGACTTTGAAGCTTCTTGAGACGTCCCAATGATACCGGAATCGATCCAGAGATTGAGTTTTGGTACAAGTAGAGGTTTTGAAGCTCCGTGCAGTTTCCAATCTCATCAGGGATTGGACCAGACAAGAGTGACGTGTACAGAGCTATTGTCTGAACGTGTTTCAGGTTTCCGATCGACGCCGGAAGTTTACCGGATAGACTTGTCTCGGCGAGACCTAAAGTCACAAGACTCTCGCAATTACCAATCTCCCAAGGAAGCTCTCCTCTGAGATTCTTGTTCCCACCTGCACGGAAAATTTCTAGATTCTTGAGTTCTCCGATACTCTTGGGAATCTCTCCGGCGAGTTTATTGTCGAATAGTGTGAGCTCGACGAGGTTAACTAGATTTCCTAACTCCGATGGAATCACACCTTCGAAATTGTTTGTGTTGAGAGACAGAGTCTTCAGTTTCTTGAGCTTGAATATTTCCACTGGAATTTCACCAGAGAGAGAATTATCAGCTAAATCAAGAACTTCTAGCTCCGACAAGTCTCCGAGCTCTTTAGGGATTGAACCGGTGAGATTCATGGAAGTTAAACTGAGTAAAGTCAGAGATTTTATCTGCCGGAGATTCGTCGCCGGCAAAGGACCTTGAAAATCCATGACTTGGAGTTGTATCTCCGAGACTTGGCCTCTTTCGTTGCATTTGATTCCGACCCATTGACAAGAATTCGATTCGGAGGCTTTCCAAGAAGATAAAGCGTCTCCGGTGATGTTTAACTGAGATTTCCATGAGAGGAGAGCTTGACCTTGTTCGTCTATGGAGAAACAGGGGATGAAGAAGAAAACAGAGGAGTTGAAGAGAAGGAAGAGAAAGAAGCAGAATCTATGGTTACGTGGCATTGGAGAAGAGGGAGAGGAAGAAGAAGAAGAAGTGAGAGAGAGAAGTGCGTTGGGATTGTGAAGCGAAGAACCCCATGGATTTGGTTTTTACTTTGATTTTATAGAAATATATAAAAAGACAGAGCATACCAAGGAGAGAGACGAAGAAGTAGCAATGGAAGATCTGGATCCCAAAAAGCACCTCTACCTTTTTTCCTTTATTATTATTTTCCAAATTTTTACTTTGATTCTCTTATTTTCCCACCATTTTATTTGTTCCGTGAAAAAAAAGAAAAAAAAAATATCTTGAAATTTGTGGTAAATAAATAAATGATGCATATTTTCATAAATGTGTTGTTTATTTTCCTCCTTTATTCTTATAAGTGGATTCAGTTGTGGTAACCTACAGAATGTTGTCCTTGTTACAACTCCTGTAATATTAACTATCAGTGAGTCATAAATTATGAAAGAAAAATCATTAGGTTATCAATTCAGAAAATGACATGTTAAAATTGGCCCTATTGTGTTGATATATCTCACTGTTATTTTTTTTTTTAACGTTCTCATTGTTCAAAAAACAAAGTGAAGACAATCATGATTTAATTTGTTACCAATCATGATATTTGTTGAAGCTACTATAACTATTATTAGCTTCACATAATATTAAACAAATGTTTCACATAGAAAAAATTAGACAACTGTGGATTGTGATTATTTGTTTTCTTCTTTTCTTACTTGTGTTATTTTCTTTTTGTTTACTATTAGTGGGTAAGTAAAATTGAAATACTGAAAATTAATGGCAGAAAGAAGAATGGAGATATCTACTTTGGGTTTCGGATATATAAATTTCTAAATCAGAAGTTGAAACATGGAATCTTGAAGAGAGTGAAATGCACATGCAAGCTAGGAATTTATGTGAAGAATTAATTAAATTTACTAATGCTCATCTCTGCTCATCTTGTCGGTCCATTTCATTCGCTGTAATTATATATATTTATATTAGTATAGTAAATATTAATGTAAATATATATATACACTTGCGCAAACACATGTATATGCATGCTTAAGAGGCATACAATAGACTGTAGTTGTAATTGTTAGATATAAAAATTGTAGATGTTCTTAAACAAATTAAGATGGCAATAAACGTACTATTAAGAGAATTAATTGTTTAAATGATATTCAAGCTATAGTAAATTAAAATGACGCTGTTTAGATCCAACTTATTGGGTTGAAAATTTAGAATACTTGATTACGAAAGTAAGAAAGGGAAACTGGACAAAAGAAAAGAAAAAGTAAACTAAAATTAAGATCATGGGTCAAGCATCATTAGGTCAAGAAGATTATATATAAAGATATAACACCACACCTCAAGTCACATGCCATAGTTGCATCAAAAAGATTAAATATGTATCAATAGATATAGTGAAATGGTCATGTGCATTAGTGCATACATACACATACATAGCAAAGCGAGAGAAAGCATTTCGACAACATGGTTTTATTCCGCGGGTGTATTTAATTATGGAATAGTGTGCACTCTATAGACTCTAGTTATCGTAAACTGCACTTGAAAAAATGGTGATACTAAACATTAACAAACAAAAAATGGTGATATTAATCATATAATTGATGGTATACTGTTCGTTTATTTTTTTGGTGCAACCTTATGATATAATGTTTGATTATATGTAAATTTTGTTGTACGTTATAGACAACATATATTCTTTCTTTTAAAAGAGTTATATTAATGGTAACAAGTTACTAGTTTCTTTCTCATAAAAGAGTTATATATAATTTTTTTATCCTTTAAAAAAAACGAATATCTTTTGGGGTCTACCATATTTACATAGAAAATTACTTTAACAGAAAAATATTTGTATAAAATGTAAACACAAAATCATATACATATATATTTAATTATATATATGTGTGTGTCTAAAACTGATCAAAGTTGACTATGTAGTATGTTAGTGAGTAAGGTGTTCACAGGCGCGCGGTGGTACAATGACCTCAACTTTAAGACCAAAAGTTTTGCTACAGTTTCAGTTGCAATAGAGTTTATTGGAAACTCTTTTAGACACTTGGGTGAAACTAAAATAATCCGGTGATATTGATTGTTTATTTATATATATAAATTTGTTGTTATAATTCTGTTTGCGTGTATATATAAGTATGCTAATTTATCGTTGTACTGGATATATGTATGTGTAAAATACAAATAATTAATAATTTCTATGTTTAATTATATATATTTACATGCTGTTAGGTGTACTGTTTAAATATTTAAAACTGAAATGTAAACGTCTCTAAACTGAAAATTTGCAAATTACTTTAGTATAAAGCTAAATACTATGTATTTTTTTGCTGCATTAAAAATATATTTAAAAATCCCTCTTTAACTCTCGTTTTGTTAACCTTTTATTAGCTTTGGTTTATACCTTTTACTGTTTAGTTTTAAAAACTAAATAAATTAGACGAACCTGTGCGGGGAGAGTTAAATGAATATAGTCCATAAAGAGAGAAAATAAAATGGAAATAATACGACGAAAAACCAACAAACAAGAAGGAAGTAAAGAGACAGCAAAAGGTGCAAGAGAAAAGACAAGCACCCAACTGTATTTTCCAAACTTGTGAAAATTTTATATTTCATTCCCAAATTTTATTATTATCATTAAATGGTCCCTATTTTTTGTTTGTCTATAGCATCTATCAATGTTCAAAACAATATCGACAAGTAATGACTATTATAATTAAGCAGCTTCTAAATTATATATGGTCACTTGAAGGAAAAAATGTGTCTTTTTTTTATATATACTAATAATTAGGTTTTCTGAATCGAAAATAATTCATCTCCAAACTTTCACATGTATGCAATGACGGGTGATGATTTTTATTATAATGAACTATGAAGTGTGCTGGTTTTTATTTACTTTTAACAAAGTTATAAGTTAATAGTGATGATAACAATTAAGATAAATTAAAAGATGTAGACTTGATTACGACAATGGAACAAGATCTGGATCTATATCACGTTTCGATTAGATCAGAGATCTCATCACATGATGATAGAGCAATACAAAATACATATATATATATATATATATATTCAACTTAGGATAATTATTAGTTTAAGTTTCCGTTAAAAATACGGATTTTTTATTTATTAAAAGCATAATTATTTGACTGTTACTTTGAGTCCATATAACAAGAAATAATTATCATTCAAGACTACGCCTGGACAGTGGACACAGCAATTGAAGCAGCCACTTAAACAATATTTAGCATTCAGTATTACAATTTCGTAAACGTTTTGAAAATATAAAATCATTTAGTTGAACTCGTTTGGGGCATCGAAACCAGTAGTTATGTTTTATTAATTATGTATATATGCATTTGGAATCTTGGATTGGGTTAAGCTCTGTTTAGTGGATAAATCAACAGTAAGTGAGTGTTATGAATTAATTAAGGTGGGTTCTGATCGATGACTATGATAGGCAGTTTTTTTCTTAGTTTTTTCAAAAAAAAAATTATATTCAAGCATTTGTCTGTATCAAAAAAAATATATTCAAGCATTTGTCTGTATCAAAAAAATTTATATTCAAGCATTTGTCTGTATCAAATTTATAAATTGTAATATAATAAAAACTGGTCCACTGTGGGGTATTTCGTAGCAGAAGCAGTTCAAGAATGTAGTGGCAGAAGTACAGAAGTGTGAAAAAGAAGTGGGCATCGATGAAAACTTTTTTGTTTGTTTTGTTAAAGTACTTATTTATTTGTTAATTTTTCGATCCAATGAATATAACATATATTATGGTACTTGATCAAGATAATGCAACGTCCTATATAATATGAGTGACCATGTTGATAAAATTCCATTGGTTCTAACCACTCATATGATCACGAAGACATTGTAATAAGAAACCCATATATGTATATGAAATACATGCTGATAATGTGAATATAATTTGTAAAATAAACCAATCGATAAAATAGAAAATTTTAATCAATAACTTTTTTTCCGAGAAAAAGAAACAGATTTCTTTGTAATTTATATCATCAAAGTTGAAAATGTAAAATAGATTATCTATCTCATACAACGTTCGTTAGATATTGAACAAAGAAGAGAAATATAAAGCAAATTTTGCTTCCACTAAAAAAGAGATGAACAAGTTGAAAACTATTCCTCTATAATTTTTCAACAAATTTTTTTTCAATTGATTTATTTGATGGACAACCATTTACATCTGAAAATTTTAATCAATATTTTTGCGTGATTGACAAACAAACAAAAAAACTGAAAAACCCTAAAATAGTGTTTTTTTTTTCAAAGCTACCATACCCTTTACAAAATTTTAGAAAAACAACCAAAGAAGATAAGTTTAAGAACCATATTTTCCGTAGTTTAGAATTTATAAATTTTATTATCTTTTATGAAACCTAAAAAAGTTTGTACATAGAAAAATAGTGTTTGATGAGGTTATAGAGCATACTATGAATTTTGATCAAAAGGAAAAGTAAAAAATACAGCATGAAAAAGATGTGACACTTTTAATTAGTTGTTGCAATTGGTGTCTACGAGTGGTCGACTCGGGCTCGAATGGTACGAGTGATCTCTTCCAAGAATAGCATTGCAAGGCGAGTTTCAATGAAATGTAGATGGACATATTCTGAAAAGGCGAGTAATTTGATTCCTGCTTGAATTTCGACAGCAAATCACATAGTCAATAATCATCAAAGCTCATACACATTTCAATTAAAATCAAAATGAGTATATATGATGTATCATCTCGTTAAACTAAACCCGAAAAAAGATTATGAGCCATGGAAGGGTTCAAATATGAAAAACGAATCCATATGTGTACATATAGGATGGTTTTGTGTTGAAGGACATATAGGATGATATATATATATATATATATTAGATAGTAACATATAGCTTTCTATTCCTGATTTGGGACATCTCCATATCAAGTGTGAACCCTATTATATATAGTTTGTTGCATGATAAATTTAGGTAAGTATGTATATACAAAAATTGATATATATGCATGAACGTGTGTAAGTAGACATTTTGTGTTTGTAGGTATGTATGATGTACAATGAGATGGGCCCAATGATAATGAGATATGGCTTGAAGAAGGCAATCATAATAGTGACTTTTTTTTCTTGTGATGACAACAACCACACGTGCTCATTCTTTCTACAATAGGATTGCACTCGCTTCGTTGCACCTTTTAACTCCAATTATTTCAGAATTCAGACCAATCTCTTTTTATTCTCAATCGGAGTTTTTAGATCGAAACTTACTTCTTTTCAACTTCATTTCATAGATGCTAGTTAACTCTTTTTTTAACTCGCTCGAGTCTTTATTTTTAAACATTTTTTCTGGACACCAAATTAATCTATAACTTTTTTGTAGCTAATTTGACAAAAAAAATCAACAATTTTTACGTATTAGATCTATAATCATTTTTTAAGATAATAGAGAATATAGGAAGTGATATGAACTAGATATTTTAAACTAACACGCATACTGAATTGAAAGTCAATTTTTATGAAAACCTCATTAGTCCAACTTTAACCAAACTGACCAGATTTTTTTTTCTATTTTGTTACTTTTAAGTTTTAACAATAAAAAGATACACACTATTTTACTTTCTTGGTCAACAAATATGTTTTGGAAATATAAAACACGACTTTATATATATGTAATCACCTTTCACTATTTTTCTTCATCCTTTAATCCTTTCCGCAATCTTGTTAATTAATTTTCAGCTTTTTATTACTTTCTGCTTCATATTTTCTAAATTTTATCTTTTCGATCATGCTAATTTGTCTATCATGGCTATTTTAATAATTATTAATTAAGTTTTTGCGTAACCATGAAAAATCTCACCGTGAAACCCAGCCTTTTTGTTATCTTTTTTACTTTTTCACATCGCTTTTCACAGAATAAGAAATAGACAAAAAATAAAATGATGTTTTTTAAGAAAGATTTAAAATAACATAGTACGAACTTGATGTGTCTTTAAAACTAACATTGCTTAGTGGAGAAGTTGGGCTTTTGCATTCAATTACTCTTTTTAGTTAAATATTTTGATTAATTAAAATTAATGGGCCTTTGATGTTTATAGATCATAATATAAAGTGGAGATATTATGTGTGATGAAAGGTGTAAATTAAAGGGTCAAATATTCCTTCCGTATTTCCAGGACTTGGGTTTCTCGCTCACCTTATTTAAACTCTAAAGTCTAAACATAATACTTCCATTGATAAAATAAAATAAAAAGTCTAATGTAAATATTTAATACATCAATAATTGTTTATATTAGTTGCCTAAATTTGTATCTGAATTCTGAATTCTGAATTCTGAATAATATATTCTTAAAAAATTCCAGAAAAATGAAAACATGCATGGGTATGTATGATGCTTTGGTCTCCGGAAAGTTCAAGTTAGCTAACTCTAAATTATATGATACATTGCGTCGGTATTCATATAGTAATCTTTAAACATGATCTGAAAGTTATGGTAACTACTCCTAAGACCGAACTATAATAATTTGTTAAGAAAACATGAAGTTGCCAAAAAAAAGAATAGGGAAAAAAAAATACGAGTATTGAAAGAAATGATAGGTTAATCAATAGGCTCCGTAGTCTTAACCTAATAGCCTTTGCTTTAACTAAAGACTAAAGAGTCTCACTTGCACTAATGCCAAGTTCGTGGTATTATATTTCTCCACTAACGGCCAAAAATTGAACGCAAAAGCAGTGGGGTTTTGTTTAATTAATTTAGATATAATTATAAATCAAGACCTACTCTTGTCTTTTGCATTATTGGTGATCTTTTGATCAAAGCCAGTCTCTAATATTGACGAGTTTTTCCTTTTGACTGTTGGGGCCCATTTGAAGGCCCAAATTAATGTTAATGTGCGAGCTTTCTGCGAACTCTCAAACGGTACCTGCCCAGTTCCCACCCACTTGTCAAGATCGCTAAAATAGTCTCCATTTGTGAGTGTTACTGCTCTTAGGATTTCATTGGAAAGAGCAAGTTAAAGTTTCTGAATTTTCTTGTTTAATGTGTGCTGTGCTGTACTCTTTTCGTGTTCAAGTAGAATAAAAAATGGATTTGGTCTTTCCTTTTCTTTGTTCTCGTAAATGAATATTGGTGTTAAAAAACATATTGGGCTTGGGATTGATCGGGAATGGAAAAGATGGTTGATGGAAGCGGGCTTTGTAGATTCTTGTCCATTTTGTTTTTTGTTCTTCTTATCACTTGCCACAAAGGTTTGTTCCTTTTTCTAATAGAAATAAAATTTAGGCCCTATGTTCTCATATAATGCATTGAGAAATGACGAACCCGGGATTCACATAATGACATAAAGATCATGCCTTTTAGATCATGGAGAATTTTAGTTCACATAATTAAACAACATATTGTTATAAGCAATTTGGGTACCTTCCAAAAGAGAACACTTCATTTATGGTATCGGATCAAACATGGCACAAATTAATGAATGGGTGATATAAGTTGGGTCTGAAGATCTGATTCTGATTCAAAAGCTTTGCATGTGGCTTAATGATGACAGGTACTTGAATGCCAAAGTATGTCCATCAGTTATATTGAAGCAGATGAAGACTTAATCAAAAAAGGGGTGTCCCAAGAAGAACTCATTGGTCGTGTTGTGTTGTGTTCCATTAGGAACCCAAAACTAAATACATTATTTGGTCTTCCTTCACTTTTGACAATTTCCAGTTCAACAATATCTGGATTTTCTCTCTTCATATCTTTTGTTTCTAAGCTAAAGGCTTTGGACACATCAGTTCAAAGGCGAAAAGTTCACTTAACAAACCATGAAGCAAAGAAAAAGCGAAATATACTTTGTATTTCTTTTTTTCACTAATACTTGCTTCTATAAGAGAACACTTCAATCTACATATATTATCTTTTCTTAATTCTGATGTAATAATTCACAGCAAAAAAATTGAAGATTTTTTTTTTAAACGAACTCTTAACCCTTGAGAACACTGCCGTATTCCACCAAGTAGCTCTTTCAAGTTCCACTTCTCATCCAGTGGTGCAATTTGGTAGAAAGATTCAAAATAGAAAAGTTATAACAAAACTTTGTCTTTGAGACTTTGCACCAACATTTTTTACCAGATTTGTCATCTTATCACTGTTAAGGATCTGTTTTACTCATCTCCCAAAGATTCTGAGGACGGAGGAGGTAAGAGTAGAACTGAGGAACTTCATTCCCGATGATCCACCAGGGAAGTAGGATATACAGTAGTAAGCCAGTGCAATAACCTATTGATTGACAGAGAACAAATACAAGAGTTTTTATGAGATTACTACACTTACAGAATGTGCAGATACGTGAGTAATCTTTAAACCGACATGAAGGATCAGTTTTACTGAGTTGTAAAAGTAAATATTATGGTGCAGTTGTAACAATCATACAAATCAACCCATGTATAACTCTTACTAAACCATCTACAATTCTCTAAACTGAACATACTAAATCCTTTAACAACTAAAATTTTAAGCCTCAGAAACTAGAGTTGATTAGTGCCTAATAGTCTCATCATAGCTGTTTATGTTGCAAGTAAATTTGCAAAAGCTTGAGTAAACGAAAGCTATAAAACAACCAGAGACATGGCATTCACAGTTTCTTCATATTAAACCTACCTGTATTTAAAAACAGCTTTAAGAAAGTCTACATGTTTTTTATTAAACCCATTATGTTGTGAGGCAAGAACTTACTAGATGGAACATGGAAGTTTCTCATTGCAGGAGTAAAAAGAACTTCATAAGTCAGATTTGTGAAATGGGGAAGAAGAAATACAGAGAATATAAAAACCGATAATAGTCAAGAAGGAAGATGAAATAAGTACCTGTAACGCAGAGAAAAGCACTGAGAGAATATAGCTATGGAGTACCATCGAGACATATATTGTACCAACCATGGTAGCAATGAATCCTAAAGTTAGGGGAAGCCTCTGGAGAAGCCAGCAAACAAGAAATTAAATTTGAAAAGAGAAAACTGTTATGATATATAAGAATGTAAACAAAACTAAGCCATATTATCTATCTCACCTCTCTTGATGACATGTGAGTGAGTTGATTTTGTGGGCCACGAAGAGCGAAGAATGATCCGATGATAAATCCACATCCAAGAGTGAAACAAATAGCAAATTTCTGTGGCATAAGAACCATGACTGGAAGAAACATAGTGAAGGCAACGAAGATGAAGAATACACCACTTGCTAGAAGCAAACCGAAATACATGAAAGCTTTTCCTGAAGGCATGCTGTTTGTTGCAGACTGCAAATTATCTCTAACTCCTTTGGAAACACTGTTAACAATTTTTAGATTCGTGTACAAATAAGTTTTCATAAATCATAGTAACATTTCAAGAATGGTACATGTTGCAAAATCAAGAAAACAAAGCACTATAGAAATCAAAACCATTCACTAACATAGCTCCAAATCCTAAGAATGCGTAATACTGATCAACGAATCTGAAATTGTTAAAATCTTTGGTAAATTGCAATTTCCCAGATTCGAATTTATTAGTCTACGAACATCTAATCCTCAATATCAACTAGAAACCCCTAATTTGCTCAGATACGATCACAACTATACAATCACTGAGTTGAAGAATCCATTGATATAAAGCCTAAAAAATTAAGAAGAAGAGAAGGATGGATTACACATTAAAGGTGCCGGAAACAGTGTCGTTGGCAGATCTAACGGCGGATTCGATATCGAACCCTAAAGTTCCGGTATCTTCTTCAAAATCTCTTGATGCTGCGTAAGAATTCCAATCAGCTAGCAGAGACGTTCCCGTTTGTTTCTGCGTCGGCGGCTGCTGATCTCCGGTGCTACTACTGCCGCTCATCGAAAACCATCCTTTGGCCATTTTCTCCATTTTTTTTTGTTTGTTTGTATGATTGCTGCAATGTTTCGAGGGAATTCAAACAGTTGATATAGCGATGATCGGTGATTTTTACGTCGGAGCTAAGAGAATCGGTAGACGTGGAATTGAGGAACAAGGTAACTCTCGTTGCTCGACAGTTACGTCGTCGGTGATGGAATCGTCGTCTTAAACGGCAGTGTTTTGAGTCTGTTGTTTTGTTTTGTTTTTTGCGTTGTTGCACTATAAGGTGAAAATAAAAAAATAAAATAAAATGAAACAATCCTTAAAAAAACAAATAAAAATCTTTCAAAATTTATTCAACTATTTTTCTCCAGAAACAGAAAAGAATGAGTAAAATATAAGAAGAAAGAAAAACTTACGGGAAAAACAGAGAGACATAGTCAGTTTATTTCGTTGAATTATTTGGTTTATTTGAAAAATAAAGAATGAAAAGATTTCGAAATGTTGAGACTTGGGAGTGTAAGGTCTGTTTGGAGATTTTGAGAGACGGAAGTGGAATGTAGAATTTGGATCCTCCACCAATGTTACATTGGAAATGTTTAAACGGATGAATGGTGAAAGCGAAGAAGCTTTGTCAAAGATAAGATCGGTTCAATGCTTCTTCCAAACGTGTATAAACGGTAGGAGCCTCATAGCCCGATGATAGTCATCGACTCATCATCGAATAAATTTCTCTCTTGCATGGCTATTTATTTGGACCATGTTGTCGGTTATCGATTAGAACCAGACAGGTTGGGCTAGTCTTAACCACTGGAAGTGCTATTATATGCTTTAAAAGTATTGATTTTCTTCTTATTGTATTGTTTGAATTTTAATGTCTCTTAACTTTTAATCGTATGGTTGACTTTTATTGGTTCCAAACACAAGACTCGGAGTCTTACTTTTCTTTTATAGGTCCCACGTCTCACAATTCCGAATTGGTTTGAATTCCCGACTTCTTAATAAAAAATTTTGGTTTGACAAAATAAAAAAAGTACCAATTTATTTGTTTTCTTTTGTTTTTCTCCTAATTCCACTTCTTATCCCAAGTTTTTTTTAACAATCATATCCTTGATTAGTTGTGCAAGTGAAAATCTAATTAAAATCAAAAATTGAAATCAAGACTTAGAAATTTAGGCTTTACGTGTAGATAAATTTTATTTTGAGTTGTCTGTAGTACAATTGGTGTTTTGGTTTTAAGTTTGATTTTGAATTCGATTTTGCTATAAATTTGGATTTCTAAATTCTATTTCATTTAGGTTTGAGTTTGTAGACCAGTTTAGATGTTTGATGAGCTTTTGAATTCGATTTCGTTATAGATTTAAAATTTTAAATTCTATTTTGTTTATATTTGATTTTTTATATTGGTTTTGGTTTTGGATTAGGTTTTGAACTCGATATTGTGTATTGGTTTCAGTTACAAGGTGGGATATTCTAATTAAATAAGATAATTTTTTGTTGGAAAATAAATTATGAATTAAAGGTAACAAAATATAATATGTTTGCATATATAAATACAAATAACTTTAATTAATCTTTATAGATATACTCTATGTATCTATATACATATATTTATCTCCTACACTTTTCTAGAATTATGTGTATTTTCTACTTTTACAATTGATATACATATATATATATATTTTTTTTAATTGTTGATATTTGTATTTTATATATTTTTAATATGCCCAACTCAAAAATACTAAGCACATTCTTTTTTTTTGGTACATGGAAAGACATTGTATTTGTTTTTGGGTTAGTTTAGCAAATAGAAAAGGAAATAACGAAAGCAAATAAGTATAAAGAAATAATAAGTTATTATCAAAAAGATAAAAGAAATAGTAAATTATACAATTGGAAAAAGGGTAAACTGCACAATTCCAAAACAAAAAAAAAAAAGAAAGAAAAGAAAACGAAAGTAAAAAAAATTACACATAAGAAATTTATGTATTTAGTTATTTCCCAAATAATATATCATGACGTACATTATGTGGGGCTAGAAACTTAAAAAAATAGCAATTTAGCATAATGAATCCTACATAGAGAAGGATCTAGAAAGCAAAAACCTTATGTTCACAAAAGAAAGGAAAAAGAAAGATCTAGAAACCCTTATGCTACTCACACCCCTATAAATAACGTTCTTCCTCCTCCGTATTCTCCCATCAATACTTTTCTGCTCTCTCAAGAAATAAAAAAAATCCCTCATCTTGCTTCAAAAACCCTAGTTGTTAGATTTTCCGATCAGCGATTATGGCCGACGCAGAAACTTTTGCTTTTCAAGCTGAGATCAACCAGTTGCTCTCCCTCATCATCAATACCTTTTACAGCAACAAGGAGATCTTCCTTCGTGAGCTCATCAGTAACTCTTCCGATGTATGATCTCTCGCTCTCGCTTTTCTTATGTTCATCCTTGTTTATGTGATTTTGCGTATCGATCTGTAGTTTTAGGTTTGATTAAGTTTAGTTCACTTTCCGATTCTGAGAAGAATTTTGATTGTTTATTGATTATTTTGTTGGATAATTAGGTTTAGTTGTTTTTGAGATTGATTTATGGATCTTTGAATCGTATGCTTATTGTGTTACTTACGATTACGATTTTATTCTTGTTCAATAGGCTTTGGATAAGATTAGGTTCGAGTCCTTGACTGATAAGAGCAAGCTCGATGCTCAGCCAGAGCTTTTCATTCGTATTATTCCTGACAAGAGTAACAACACCTTGACCATTATCGATAGTGGTATTGGGATGACTAAGGCTGGTACGTAATTGAATTCAACCAAAATCAGTTTGTTTTGTATCTCTGTGTTTGTTTGTGTTGTGTTTGCTGATGCGTGCTTGCTCTATTGTGTAGATTTGGTTAATAATCTTGGAACAATTGCGAGATCTGGAACCAAGGAGTTTATGGAGGCATTGGCTGCTGGAGCTGATGTTAGCATGATTGGACAGTTTGGTGTTGGTTTCTACTCGGCTTACTTGGTTGCTGATAAGGTTGTTGTCACAACTAAACATAATGATGATGAGCAGTATGTGTGGGAGTCTCAGGCTGGTGGATCTTTCACTGTGACTAGAGATGCCTCTGGTGAAGCTCTTGGTAGGGGTACTAAGATGACCCTTTACCTTAAGGAAGACCAATTGGAGTATCTTGAGGAGCGAAGGCTTAAGGATTTGGTGAAGAAGCACTCTGAGTTCATTAGCTACCCTATTTCTCTCTGGGTTGAGAAAACTATTGAGAAGGAGATTTCTGATGATGAAGATGAGGAAGAAAAAAAAGATGAGGAAGGCAAGGTTGAGGAAGTTGATGAGGAGAAGGAAAAGGAGGAGAAGAAAAAGAAGAAGATTAAGGAGGTTTCTCATGAATGGGATTTGGTGAACAAGCAGAAACCGATTTGGATGAGGAAGCCCGAGGAAATCAACAAGGAGGAGTATGCTGCTTTCTACAAGAGTCTGAGCAATGATTGGGAGGAGCATTTGGCTGTGAAGCACTTCTCTGTTGAAGGACAGCTTGAGTTCAAAGCTATCCTCTTTGTTCCCAAGAGAGCTCCTTTTGATCTCTTTGACACTAAGAAGAAGCCAAACAACATCAAGCTCTATGTTCGTCGTGTCTTCATCATGGACAACTGTGAAGACATCATTCCCGAGTACCTTGGATTTGTCAAGGGTATTGTTGACTCTGAAGATCTTCCCCTTAACATCTCAAGAGAAACTCTGCAACAGAACAAGATCCTCAAGGTCATCCGCAAGAACCTTGTGAAGAAGTGCCTTGAACTCTTCTTTGAGATTGCTGAGAACAAGGAGGACTACAACAAGTTCTACGAGGCTTTCTCTAAGAATCTGAAGCTCGGTATCCACGAGGACTCTCAAAACAGAACCAAGATTGCTGAGTTGCTCCGTTACCACTCCACCAAGAGCGGTGATGAATTGACCAGTCTTAAGGACTATGTGACCAGGATGAAGGAAGGTCAGAACGATATCTACTACATCACTGGCGAGAGCAAAAAGGCTGTTGAGAACTCTCCTTTCCTTGAGAAGCTCAAGAAGAAGGGATACGAAGTCCTCTACATGGTTGATGCGATTGATGAGTACGCTATTGGTCAGCTCAAGGAATTCGAGGGAAAGAAGCTTGTCTCTGCAACCAAAGAAGGTCTGAAGTTGGAAGAGACTGAAGATGAGAAGAAGAAGAAAGAAGAGCTCAAGGAGAAGTTTGAGGGACTCTGCAAAGTGATCAAGGACGTTTTGGGAGATAAGGTTGAGAAGGTTATCGTCTCTGACCGTGTTGTGGACTCACCGTGCTGTCTTGTAACCGGCGAATATGGCTGGACGGCAAACATGGAGAGGATCATGAAAGCTCAAGCCTTGAGGGATAGCAGCATGGCTGGTTACATGTCGAGCAAGAAGACTATGGAGATTAACCCAGAGAACTCGATCATGGACGAGCTGAGAAAGAGAGCTGAAGCGGACAAGAATGACAAGTCTGTGAAGGATCTTGTGCTTCTCCTCTTCGAGACCGCTCTTCTCACTTCTGGTTTTAGCCTCGATGAGCCCAACACATTCGGAAGTAGGATTCACAGGATGTTGAAGCTTGGATTGAGCATTGACGATGATGATGCTGTTGAAGCCGATGCTGAGATGCCTCCGCTTGAAGATGATGCTGATGCCGAAGGTAGCAAGATGGAGGAAGTCGACTAAATAATTGCACAAAGTCGATTCAAATATTAGCGGTGTTAAGACTTTTTGGTTTTTTTCTTCTTCTTTATCTTTTCGTTGAAACTAATATTTTGGTTATTTTTTTCGGGAATTTGATTTTCCTATCGTTTTAGTATCCAAGCTGATTTTTCTCCGATTATTACAAAAATTTATATTGTGCTCAAAACCAGTTATGATATATGCATCTCAGACATCACAGTTACATATTTCTTGGTTTAGTAAGGCGTTGAATAATATCGAATGGATGTCATGAGAAACACATATTACAATCGATGAGATTCAGAAAATTGTGTTATAAGTAGAAGAATTAGAAGTCCAGCATATTGCGAATGGAACACTAATCATCCAAATTTTGTTTATTTCGGTGGCAACATATAACTAGAAATATATATATTTTTCTATAAATTTTATTTAAATTGAAAATATCACCTTAGCTTTAAAATATACTCATTTTACAAGTTCTAAATATTTTATAAATTAACTATTTTTAATAGAATAGAAGAAAAAAAATTCAGTTAACCATTAAGATCAAAATGTTTAGAGAAAGAAAAAAATCTTCTACATCTAAACTATATTGAGACAACAGCAATACATTTACTTATTGGCATACAAATATTAGTGTTGATTGTAAATTATCGATGTATTGTATTTGATGAGATTATGCATTAATTAGTAATTTGATGAGATTATGCATAAATGTAGAAAAAAAAACACAAGAAGAGGTGCATGCAGACGACAAAGAGAAGATAATGTTAGGAAGGAATCTCGTATAGAAAATGAGAAAGGACTTACGCTACTCTATAAAAGACATGTACCATTATATTGATTGTTAATTGATTTAAAATTAGGAATCCATTGATTATTGGGCTCTGAAAACACATCAAAATGGAACATACTGTAGTTGTGAAAAATGTAAAGGAATGCAATGGAGAAATTTGAATCCTTGTAATTGAGTACTTATGACTAAATCGTATAGCAACATTAATTTTAATGTAACCAAATATCTAATAGATCTAAGATTTTTGAACACACCCATTACATTTGAAATGATGGAAACATTATAAAACTTGAGACGCTTTGCTATTTGATATTCTTCAGTTTCTCTCTTCTTTCTCTCTATGAGGTGTAAGAAGTTTTCTTCTTTAAATATCAAGTCAATCAAGAGATATAAGAATTTATTCTCCATGAGTACTATCTTCGCCTCCTCTTGAATGAAGCTTCTGAATTTGTAGAATTATATCTGGTTAATGTGTTAGTTAACACATTTGTGGTCTGGGTCATTACAAATGTTGTTAAAGCAAACCTAAATATTAATTGAAACTCCATAGTCCATAGTCACTTATTAAAAACATTCATGAACCTAAACTAAAAACCAAATCAAATCCACCAAGAATAGTACATCCAGCTCATCCAACTCTTCTTGCTATGAAGTTAGTAGAACTGAGTCTACTTTGTACACAAGAGTAATGTAGTCTTGTCTAACAGTTCATTACCCTCCATGTAAACAAGGTCATTTTCCAGCATAAAGATCTTATCAAGTTAAAGCTTGGCGTTAAGATTTTAAAAAAGAAACATTTTCTTTTTCTTTCATCCAACCATGTATCAAAGAGACCAAAAAATCCAAAATTTGAAAAAAAAGTTAGGGAAGTGAAAAGTTTCATTTACCAAATTCAGAGCAACCGTGATGTTGTATAGAGGAAATATCAAATACCTAAATGTTTTTTTCATCAGAGAAAAATTATATTTTGAATAATTTTGTCTCATGATGCCATCACCTTATAGAGATTTAGAGAAATTGAGTTTAATACGGATATGTTTTCAATCTCATGATATCATCGTCTTGTTGATGAAACTTTTGAGAAATCTTGCATTCTCATAAATCTCCCTTCTTCTTCAATTGAATGACATCATAATATTTAATTGAGTCAACTTGTTTCTCATTCATCATGTAGCAATATTGCTTCTACAAAATCTTCATTTGTTCATCTTCCTTACGGAGCTTGTAGAAGAAAAAATCTTCATCCAACTCTTCACTATAATCTATGCCAAGGTCGCATAGAGCTTGCTCAGTAACATGCTTCCATGTATGGTAGCTTACCAACTATAGATGATTGAGGACCCCATTGATAAACCAATCAAAAAACTTGGGCTGAGGAGTTTGTGGATTTCTTGTAGCATAATGTGATCCTATTAGCTTCTATCTTCATCACTAACTTGGGTTAAAGAACCGAAGATGGAAGCTTTGAAAAAAAAATGAGAGAGGAAAGGAGCCATTGAAGATGAAACACAACCATGAAACAACTGAATCTCTTATATATATATAGAGAGAATTTTGAATTCCTTAACATGAATTAAGGAAAGACGTGATAGATTGATCAAACTGGCGAATTTGCCATTTTCGTGTACCTCCTCCCATACTCTCTATTACGCTATTGAGATATAGAGAAGAACAAAACAAAACAAAAGAGACATAAATGATGGAAACATGGGCATGGAAAGATTTCACAATTGTCCTAGGGATTACATATTTCTTTTCTTTTTTTTCACAGAGAACAACAACAATGGTATTAAAGAGAAAAAGCAAAACTATCAATAAACGAGATAGGTAACTATTTAGATTGTAGTTTTGCTTACAATTTATAAATCCATTGAGCTAATATCAAAAGCAAAATCACATAACCAAAACACAGGTTGAAGCAAACCTTTTTTACTTGCATCTATAAACTTGAAAACTTTACATATCAAAAGATCAAGATGCAAAAGCTGTATCTACAGATAGGCTGAGCGAAATCCAAAAGGATAAAAACCAGAACGAAAAAAAGAAAGGAATTCTGCTTCACAAAAAAAGTAAATGAGGTTCAGAGATTTAGAAATGAAACAAATAAAAATCCATAACTGAAAAAACATCCTTCAACAATACAATGTCTTGCTGCTTGCTTTTTGCTTTTTTTAGGTATCTTCAACCTGAGAATGGAACACAAAGCTCGGAAAGGTAGTAGTGATGTCCCTGCAAGCACACACAACAAGATCATTACCTTATTACATATCATACAGAAGAAGAAGAAACCAGAGAAGCAAGGATAAAGATTTGGAACTCACTTGAGATACTGAAGAGTCATGTTCTTCAGAAGGCTGGGATGTCTAAGAACAAGGCTTCTCCACTCTTCCTTATCGATCTTTCCATCATGTTTTGTGTCTGCTTCCTCAAACGTCTGAACAATCAAAACTCGGGAAATTATTGATTACTTTCAATGAAAAATATTGGGTGAAGAGGAAAAAGTAAATAACTTACCTTATCGATTATATCCTCTATGACAGTATCTTTCAAATTCATTCCAGATTCAGCAAGTGTAGCGACAACCATTTGTTTCACCTAGACGAAAACGTTGGTGAGGATTATAAAGTGCAGTTTTACAGGTTTATTTATGAAGCTATTTAAAGATATATATAAGCTTTACCTCTTGACGTTCGATGAACCCTTGCTGTTTAAGATCATATAGCTGAAATGAAACTGCAAAAACAATATATACACCATGAATTTGAAACCAAAATTAATGAGGGTTTAAAATTTTTCCAAGTTAATAGGAAAGTTACAGTCGATTTTGTCATCTATAGGCGCATTTGGGTGAAATACGGAAAGAGCACGAGCAAACTCTTCAAAACCGAGTATTCCATTATGCTTTGTATCAAACAAATCGAAAACCTACAAACCAAATCACATATGCCACCATTTCTTCTCAGCTTCATCTTGTAAAACAAAATAAGTTAAAAACACTTGACATGAAGAAAGAAACATTACCCGATCTGCAAACAAGCTCTCCTTTTTGTTTGTCTTAAACAAAGCCAACTGAAACTCTTCCTGATTACAAGAGAAGAGGTATTAGACTGATCGTGTCAACAAGTTAGTCACTAATGAGCAAAGATGACACAAGCTTTACCTTGTTTATTAGCCCATCATCAATCACGGCACTGCTGATTTTCTTAAAAAGCTCATAAAGAGCTTCAATTTCACTCACACTAACTGCAATTCAATCATCATAACTCAGAATGGTATTCCATAGAATAGAATCATCATGTTAACGGAATAAAGAGAAAGATTAGAGGATTTGAGATAACATACAAACAGTGTCTCTAGCAAGCAATTCAGGGTCTCCAAGGCCACCAGATTGTTTATACAAATCAAGATCAAAACACCCTAACACAGAGGTGCATAAATGCTTGAAACCGTCTATGCACTGCGACATGATATCTTAAAAAAATCAACAATCTCCATGCCTGCAACATAAATTAATCAAAAAGTCAGAAACTTTTACAACTCAAAACACTCTATAGAAACATATGAACAAATATAAATTACCTTTCAACCATTTCAAAAGTTTGTCTGAGAAAAGCAGGCACTTTGCGATTATCTGTTAGTGTAAAGCAGTTAAATCGTTAGCTTCACAAATTGCAAGGTTTAGATAGAATCAGACAAGTTTCATAATGTTGTACTATAATCTATAGTCAATAAAGGCAACACATTGCTTACAAACTAGAAACTCAAGTCATTGTCATGATTGATTATCAGATGATTACTTATGTCCACATAAACAGGCATAAAGATAAGAAATTTAATATGACAATCTAAAAACTAATCAAGATTTATTCTTTCTCTTCATTAAACATCATAATTATGGAAAACAATGTCCCCAATCAAAAAAAAAAAAAAAAAAATAGGATTTGGAAAAACTCATAAGTGATTCATAAGGAAATCGGATTATACAATCGTAATTTAGTTGTATTCGATACAAGGTTTAGAGAAACAAAGACCGATCTAGATCTCAAAATTTGTCCGATTGAAAACATTACATACAGAGTGGATTCAGTAGAGAAATTATGAAAACTGTTTACCGATTCGTTGGTTTGATTTCACAATCTGAAGGCAGCTCTGGTGGTTGAGAAAGGGGGAGACGATTTCTATGAAAGCTGAAGAAAGAGTTGGAAAAACAAAATAAATACCTGAAAAATCTTTTTTATATATCAATCCAGCAACTCTTTTAACATTTAATTAAAATTTGGGGAATTTTAGCTACTATATAGATTTTTTTCTTATTTTGGTGAAACTAATTAAGTAATAAACCTTTTCCTTATAATTTTATTGACATAGACATTAATTTTTTTTAATTAAAATCCTATATTAACCCTAACAATAAATTTTTGTTTTATTTAGTTCAAGAAAAACGAAAAAGTGGTTCTACATAGATTATTGCTTTATTATTTATTTGGAACTAGCATTTATTTATAAAACTATAGTGTGTTTTGCTTTTGTAGCAATATTTTTTATTTAGAGATATTTTTACTTTTACTTTTTAAAATAACACATCAAATAGTTTACTTTTAACCAAACAAAAAAAAAAGAGAAGGAAAACAAATTAGTGATCTCTACAATAGCGGAAAGCAGATTAAAAAGTATGAAGCTTGACAATTCAACTATAAATTAAAGAGCAAAGTAAAAGATCAACTCTTAATTCTTCTATGTCGCAATGGGATCATTTATCATATTATGATATGTAAAGAATTTATTAAAGATCAACTGTCGATTCTTCTAAAACCATGATTGTAGTTCTTCGAAAATAATTTATCTACAATAACCATGATTGTAGTTCTTATGAAACCATAATTGGATTCCAAAATAAGTAATCTAGCACATTTTAATTTATCTACAATAACTATTTACTAGTTATTGCGAAATGATTTCCATACACCATAATTTACGTAGAACTATAATATATTCATATGTGAAATTTCAGATTTCATTAAGTTACATATTCATAAATAGAATACGAGTTCTAAACTAAGTATATTTTTGGACTATGTAAAGTAAAACACAAATTCTAAATTACGTAAAACATATATTTTATATTACGTAAGATATAAGATGAATTCTAAACTACTTAGGATATATCTTATAAACTATCTAAGGTAGAAGACGAATTCTAAACAACATAAAAAATGTATCATGAACATAAAGTAAAAAGACAAATTCTAAACTATGCAAAATGTATTTTTAGGTTGAGCTGAATTGAACGAGACGTAATTTATTTATTTTTTCATTTAGGTTGTCCGTTAACATCATTCTATATTTATTTATGAAGATAAACTGAATTACATTGAATAGTCTATCCTCAGATGAAAAGATGTATATACTGATTTCTCGAAGCTTTAGATCGGTTCTTAGTTATATAACATGTAACTTCTTTTTTTTCAATGCATTTCTCGTATTTTATATTTGTAGAGGTAAATTGTATACCTGAATTTACATTAAATAGTCAAATCTTGAAATTGATTTGTATCCGAATTAGTGAGATTTCAATTCTCTATAAGTTTGATTCAATTTGGTTGAGAAAACGAATATTTCTCTCTCTAGTTTGAGGCATCGTGATAGCAAACAAACGGAATTTTAGTTGTTAAATGCTTAAAGCGTATAATAAAATGTGTCCCAAACAAAACAAAGCGTATAAACGTGCACTTAATCGATGCGTAAAATGTAAATCATATCGGTGAAAAATTAGACAATGTTGACCTTGAATCGGTTTAAGCCGATTTCAACCGGTTTAGTATACACTATTGAACAATATCAATAGAAAACAAACATATCACAAAAACCGACAATTATTATTACGAACAAATACAATAACCGGTTTACTGAGCCTTGAGGGAGTCACTAAACCGCCTCGACCTGGATGACAATAGCACCGCGAGATTCGACCCAATAGACCCGGCACGCGTCAACGAATCGACGCGGTGATGCCTGCACCTGAAAGAACCAGCGTGTGTCGTCGGAGAACATAGACAATTTTGCCTCGCTGGTTTACCAGAGCCACAACGGCGTAAACTCGGTTGAGTTGTGGTCTTGGCTCTGTTTCTTGATAGCTTCGGCGGTGGAGCCACCGGAAGGTTTGGGATTGATATTGGCTAAACTTGTGGAATACTTTTCCTCGGCCGGAGATTCTCGGAGAAGTAGGGTTGAAGGGATTTCTCTTGGCATGGTTTTGATGAGCTTAAAAGAATGATTTGTGTTGTTTCTTGGGAATGAATCAAAGGTTTAGTTATATGGTGACTTTTGAGAAAAGGCAGCTAAAAATAGTCGTTGAAGGTTGTTGACAAACTGTTTTTTAAAGTTATTGGTGGTTAGTATTCTAGGAAAGAAAAAAGAACAACTAGTGAAAAAATAGTTTGACTTGGAGGTTATATTCTTCTTTTTATGGTTACATATTTGTGCATGGAACCTTTATGACTAAACCAAAAAGGTTGTGTTAGTGCCAACCGAAAATCTAGAACTGTCTAATTTAAAGATTCTGTAACCCAAAAATGGTTTGATCCCAAAAACATTTGATTCTTATTTTTGTTCTGTGCCTATTTTAGGTTCCCGCATACCTCAAAATCCGACTTCTAACTAAAAACACATTTAAGACCTAGATAGTTGAAGTCAAAACCATCTCAAACCATTTTGATGTCTTGTTCAAACGTTATATCAGAAATGTATAAACGTGATCAAATATTTTCGTAAGAAAATCAGTATCCTAGTTTATGTAAGTGTTTTGAAAAGAAAATTTAGAATTTTGTTTTTGTTTATACGGTGGTGTAATAACATGGTTTTTCAATATATAAGTTAGAAAAAATATTCAATCATATAAAAAGTTACATATAACAAGATATGTATATAAGACAAAGACATGAGGAAATAAGCATACGAACTATTTTATAAACACTATAAAGATTATATAAATATTTTGGCTTGTGATTTGCATCTACTCACAATGTACTTACGATTACTGGTGAGCTCTTTCTGTACAAAAATTTTGACACTCACACAAGTAACCGACTTGCTTCAAATCAAAACAAAATTAAAAAATTAAAAACCTTTGAAAAATAAAAAGAAACCAAAAGTATCGAACGTAATCAAAGACTTGAGTGAGCTTTTGTCTGCTCTTAAGGTTTTTGCCTTTTCATCTTGGAAGATCTTGTTTGCAGAGAGGACAACAAGAGATGATACGAAGCCATTGATCTACACACTTTAGATGAAAGTTATGTGAACATGGAAGCTTCCTTACTTCTTCTTTGTCTTTATACTTTGCCAAACATATACAACACTCCTGCAAAACCAAAACAAACCAAATGTCAAAATCTAGTCCTTTTCAATCCTAAATTAGACTACCAGACAACATTCGACCTTCAAACAGAGTCATCACAGATTAAACCTCTTCCATTGGATATTTGATTGATTTACCAAGATATCCAAACAGTGCTAAACCGGGACTGGTTTAGTCTGTGACACTTATTTAGTTGATGGTATCAAGGTTTGGCTTGAATTGTGAGTAAAAGGATTAGGACTTACTGGATCATCAGTTGCAGTAGCTGAATCTGAATCAGAAGCATTATCGTCGATTCGTTTGTATTTCCAGCTAGGGAGACTAGAGATTTGGTCATCTGATGCTCCTCTCTCTGAAGATCCCACGTTCATGTTATATCCAAGGAAGCTACTTATGAGAGGCACAATGCAACAGAGGAAGAGGAAGAGAAGAAAGGGGAAGGAATAGCAGAGACCATTCCAAGCTAGAAGAGAGACGCAGAGGACATGAAGATTCGGAGCATGGTGGAAAGAACCGAATCTTGAATCGAACACCCAAACATTCCCAATGACAAACCATATCGCAAAGAAAAGCTCTAGAGACGTTCTGCATTTGTTCATCAAATGAGAGGACCTGAAATAACAACAGTTAAGAGATATCAGTACAACCTCAAGATCTTGTTGGAATCAGAATCGAACAAAAGATAAGATTTTGGGAGTTACCTTTTTTCTTCTCTGCCTCTCTGTTGCTGCTCAGCATCGCCGAGGACAAACTCATTTTCTTGGTTAACGTCTAGTTGACGATACCGACCATATAACAGCATGAGATTTAGAAGACATCCAACATCATAGCCTGTGATCCATAGCCTCACTGGCCAAATAGGTCTCTCTTCTTTAGAGATAGCTAGTGTGAATGTTATCACAGTGAGCTGAATAAGCAGAGCAATGAGCTCAGACATCATCCAAGTGCTTGAATTGAAAGGATTGGATCCAAGATCGGATCTTGAACCATTCTGGTAATGAAACACTCTTCTCAAGAAGATGAACCATCTAGCTCTAGATACCTTCATAGCCAATCTTATGTAAAATGAAGATGGAGACCTTTCTTGAGGATTATTATCAGCTACATGACTAGTCTCGCTTCGTGGTGTGGAGTTTAACGAAGAAGATGACGAAATAGTGATTGAGATGCTATTGGAAGATAACTCCGGCTGAACGGAATAACGTGTATTCATCGGAAGTTTTTCAAGCCTTCAAGATTTAGACCTACACAGGAATAAAAGATTGCATAGAGAGAATCAAATTTTCTGAAAGTTCATGAGATTCTCCAACAAAAGTATGAGCACGCACATGGAAACTTAAGTATATATAAACGAAAAGATTATGAAACATCATGAAACACACATGAAAAAAATAAAGTCACGAAATTTTCATGACCTAACAATAGCAAAAGAACACATGAAAATTCAGTGAGGAATATAATCAAATACCTTATCTGCAACCATCAAAAAGGCGAACTCAGCTCCGTACATGAACTCTTCGATTTCTCCCCAAAAAAAGGAATCTAATTTCCAAACGGAAACTTAATCTACCACAAACCCAAGTATTGAAATCGAAATTGAACCCACGAACAAAGGAGAAAGTAACAATTTTTTCAAAAGGGATTTTTAGTGTGAAATGAAAAACTTTAAGAGGATGATCAAGTTTCTAATATAGAGAAAAGCTAAAGAAGAAGATAGATGATCACAAAGGAAGGTGTTGTGATTATGTCAGAGAAGGTGAAGTTGGGCGAGAGAAGGCGACCAATAATCAAACCATAAGAAAAGGATTGTTTATAATTTTTCTTTGGTTTGAAGAATCAAAGAAAGAAGAAGAGAGAAGAGAACCGTTGGGCTAATCGAACACCTGAGATTTTGTATATGAAGCAATGTTGAGATAGCAACTGCTGATCCCAACCGCCAAAGCAGACCTTCTCTTTCTAAAATTGAGGGCCAAGGTTAAGATATTTCATTTTATCTTTTATTTTATTTTTGAAATGGATAAGAAGAACATCTCAATGAAGTCATCAATTCACCATATCACAATCTTTTTGTTATAACAGAAAAATCTTTTTTTTTTTTTTTTGAACAGCCTCTTTATATATATAATTTCCCAACTATAGTAATATAGAAAAATCATGAAAATACTTCTTCTTTTTTTGTGTCCATACCTTAATAATTTGTAGGAGCATGGCTATTGATAATCTTTGATATCTTCCTATGAATTTACATGTATCCCTAGTTTTATTCAGATGATTTATTTTATCCTATGGTAATGGCATATTCTAAAATATTTTTGAGTTTAATGGATACTTTGTTTCTTCCTAGTTTTTGGGAGGATATTGAGTATGTGTTTCCAAATTCGAATTTTAATTAGGTAGTTTAATTTAAATTTAGAATTTCGTAGTTGAGAAGTATGCATGTATCCGTAAAGGCCGGTATAAAGCATAAAAAGAGTATGTATTGAAGATCCAAAATTTGCTAGTGGCAAGAAAAACGAAACTAAACAAATATAATAAGAATTATTCTTGGGGTTATCTCTTATATGGACGTATATGTACATATAAACTATAAAGTTACTAATCTGAAGTATGCATATGCAAATATTTAATGTAATTTGGGGAAAAAAAAATAACAACAAATGAATTTCTTATATTATAAATATACACAGAGTTTGTTGTTAGAGAATAGTCTATAAACGGATGAATCTTTAACTTTTCTTTTAGAGATTAAATGGTTTTTTAAATGTAGAATTTTCTAAATTTGGCAACAAAAATTGAAAAATTGGCGGGTACTATAGTCTTAGGAGGTAATGGAAGGAGTGGGGATGGTTGGCTAACTAATCTCAACCAGAAGAATTTCTATCATCTACGTTGTGGAGCTCATTCCCTCCTTTTCCACGTTGTATTCCTCACATTTTAATTTTTTTTTTGTCGGATTACACAATAGTGGTCAACAGAAATTTAATATATAAACCAACTTTGAATGAAGTTATAAACTAAAATTCTAGAACGTTCAGCTGATGTCGGAGGAGGTCTTCGACCCCTTCTTTGGTCCAGTAATTTTATGTTACGGAGCATTGTTGGAATCAAATGCGAGTTGAAGATAATAAAACATATTAACAAATTGTGTCAATTGCATGTAATTTTCTTGATTTATTTTATGTGAATTTCAACATTGACTATACATTTATACTATTCAAAGATTCTGTTGTTAGTGGAGTTTTAATAAACTGTGAATAAAATGCTAAATTTTATCAAGTGTTTCACATATTTGTAAAGTAATCTTGTCAACTCTTATGTTCATTTTAAAACTTAACGTATACTACTCAAAAACAAAATTTGGCTCTTCGTTTATTCAATTTTTCGTTATGTCTATCATTCTAACATTTTGACTTCTTGTAACTAATTCGATCCCTTTCACATATCAATCGACAATCAATAGTTATTAAGTTGAAAATGAAATAGTGAAAAAGCAAAATTGATGTGTATGGGCATATCTCTTTAAATAGTAAGTATTAACAGGTGACACTGACAACTCAAAAATCCAAATTGTATCTTCAACTTTATCTAAAGCCATTTTAACTGTTTACTAGTATTAAAACCAAACAGGGATTACGTTTCTAGATTCGTCTTAATGAACTCATTACACTTTGTCATTAATAATTAAAGACAAGTATATATATATATATATATATATATTGACACTTGTATACTCTATGATCTAACGTAGAATAAGGATAATCTAAATTAAATTTCAATACGTTTTTTAAATTTCAAAAGTTAGAACATAGACCAAGTTTCTGCATACATATGTCGGCCTCGTCGACCATTCAGGGACCTATGGAGAATAAGACTTAACGAACATGATTACTTAACCAGAGAAAATCTATATTATATCCCAGAAAATTGCCCAATTATTAATTTTTGGAAATAAAAGGAAAATCCAAAGGCAACATCAAGGCCTGACACGTGGCTTCACACGAGCACACAGACACGTGGATTATTATTAGCTTGTAATCCCATTATGAGTTTGTCACACGGCTCTAACTCGCTTCTTTTGGTGTTATTAGACTCCCGACATCAAAAACACTCAACTCTGTTTATTATACAAAATTTTCTAATTTTAGTTGTATGTTTTTCTTTTCTGGTTACAAAAGTCATGGTTTTTTTTGTGTCATCAATTAAATGAAAAAACTGGGTCTGTTACAATAAGATGCTCACAAAAACAGAGCTCTCAAAAGTCAAGTCATGGTTTAAAAATTTTGTTTAGTATTTGAGTGGGCTTTGAGCCTCTTAACTTTGTAATAATTACAGTATAAAACTATTTGTATAAACCAGGGTTTATTTGATTGGGCTTTAAGCCTATTAAGTCTTAACCACGTAATAAATAACATTATTTTTTCATATGTATTAAAAATATTTGATTTTATCATATGTAATACGAAAATTTACCGTCTACAATAGGATAAATAACAGGTTTAACTAACTTCGAAACAAACATTTTCTTAACCTCCATATTACATTCACAACAAAAAGTTTAACCATATATTCTTACATCAAATTATATAATATTTGCGTCCAGTCAATACACTCCAACTCAATTCTAATTCCACAAGTTATCCGTAGAACCTAAGCTCCAAAAAGAATTTAACAAAAAAAACTTTTATACGGTTTCCCCCAAAGAATCATAACTCAATACAATACAACACAGACAACAACAACTGAAACTTAATGCTACACACATCTCTCTGCACACTAAAAATTACAATCCAAAAAACACAAAAAAATAAACACTTGAACCAACAATTTGGTCTGGCTCTCTCTACTAATCTACATGATTCTTCTCCCAATACAAAGCAGCCATGGCAGAAGCAGATGAAGCTCCTATCAAAGAAACCAATAACAGCTAATTGATCTTCTTTGGATCATTCAGAACGAACTCTGCATACAGATCCTTCAAAGCAACCACCACCGTCGTTATCAACGGTCCCATTATCGCCCCCTGCAACAACAAAACCCGAATAAAAACGTTACAAAATCGCCAATTTTCGTTCTGAAGTTCCTAAAGATTCAATCTTTATCTTTGTTACCTCGAGTGCAGAAGGAAACAGAGTCACTCCACCAATAATACTTAGTCCAGTAATGTAAGCATTAGACCCAGGAATGTCATGTTGAATCTCTGAAGCACCATACTCCATTAATATAAGATGAGTCACAGATAAAGTCACTGCAACAATGTATTTTCCTTCTAGCACGAGCTGCAAAGCCGCTGGGATTGTCGCAAACCAGTAAGGGAATATCGGTAACAGAGCGCTGATGAAGGCGAGAACGGTTGACATGTAAAGGAAATGTATTTTGTATAGTCTAAACAATAGCCAAGTGAGACATCCTTGGAAGAAGGCGATTTCTGCTGTTGCTAAAAGCACGCCAGAGATCGCTAAGTCTAGGACTTCGACACATCTGTTTCTAG
Organism: Cardamine occulta; assembly: GCA_028015245.1. NCBI lineage: Eukaryota > Viridiplantae > Streptophyta > Magnoliopsida > Brassicales > Brassicaceae > Cardamine > Cardamine occulta. The sequence continues at coordinate 12,859,206 of CM051393.1, read as the reverse complement.
CGCTTGGGTTGATCGGGAGCATGTTCATGACTTGCTCGGTCACACCGCCTGATTCTGATGTGATTAGAATGTATAGAACCCAGATGAAAACCATTAACTGACAGACAAAGTTGTAAAACTCCGCTGCTCCCAAGATAATCGAATTTCCAATAGAGAAAACGAACTTAGCGCCACTTCCAACAACCGATGCACTGCTTGAGAAAACCTGTTGCGATACATCCATTCCTTTAACAGCAAAGCCTTTAGCTTTCTCTACTAAATCTTCTCTTGTGATAAGAAGCTCCCTGAAAATCACATCGACCTCCGAGTAGATCTGACTCCATTCTCGATTATTAACCCGAGTCCTCAAACTCATGAGCTTCTCAGTATAAGGAGACGGAATTATAAGCGCAGTGGATGGCGTAGACGTGTTCTGAGGATGCCCGATCACGAAATGCTTAATCCCCGTGACTAACTCCGTCATATTATACTGCATTGCTAAACTATCAATCTGCTCAGAAACCGTTTCATAGAACTTTGTAGTGTACATATCTACCATCCCCGGAACATCATTCTCATCCATCCATTGTTTAATCCCAATCTTCTCAGCATAATTGCTCTCTTCAACATGAGTTTTCAAAGAAAAAACCGCATCTTTCCCTTCAACACCAATCTTATAAGAGAAGAAGATGACACCAGTTAAAGATCCAACAATCATAAGCACAATCAAACCAATAGCAACAATCGTATTCAACCTCTTCACAATCCCTCTTGTGAAATACGCTGTGAAATGGCTTCTCCTAAAACTGTTAGTCCTCAGAGAAGACACAGCAGAGAGCGTCGAATCAACATTCTTGGAACTAAACAAAAACCCTAAAGAGAGAATCACAAGAGACCCAATTCCACCAATCCTCTCATAAGCAATCACAAACACACCAAACGAAACCAACCATTTAACCAATTTCGAAAACCCAGTCTCATTCTTCTTCTTCGTTATCTTAGGTTTCGATCTCCTTAGAAAAACCCTAAAGCAGAGATTTTTAATATCCACAATCGATCCAATGAAAACATTGAACACAGAAACAGGAACAGCGAGAACAACTTCCGTAAGCCCTAATTTCAAAGGCTCGCTCCAGAAATCAACAAGGGTTTCTTGAATACCTCGTAATGGAATCGAACAAAGAATCGCCCACTGAATTGGTCTTAGATACTCTTGCAATAGCCTCCCAACGAAATACAGAACACAAATGGCGAAAACGAGACCAGCGTGTGCCATTGCTATGTAAATAGCGAGACGCGCCTGTGAATCAACGGAGGCTAGCGATGTCATGCCGGTAGATGATTCTACTCCTCCTCCTCCATCGGAAGGTTTTGGTGGCGGCGGCTCCGATGAAGACGGAGGAGGGTCTTGAGGTTTACGGGATGAAGCGGAACGAAACATGTCTTGCCACGGGAGAATTGCGGGGTTTGATGATTTCGTCTCCGAATCGTATGGGACCAATTCCATCAATCTCTCTCTCCCTCCAAGACCAGATTTTTAAAAAGAAGAACTTTTTTTTTTGGTTTGTTGGGCTTTGCCTTGAAGCTGAAAGAAGAAATGAAGAGATAATTCTTTTATTGTTATTTTTACATAATTCTCAGATGATAATTGAATGCTATGATTGGCCATTAATGGACAGAAGGAGAAACTATCTAAGTTAAAATGACGGAAATGCCCTAACCGACGACATAGTCTCTGACCACGACGGGTTCACTTTGTTTTTATTCCCTTATCTAAAGTTATTCTCGAATAAAAATCGGTAACTGAAGAGAGTAAATCTATTATATATCATTACAAACTCTTTTTTTTTTTTTTTTTTAATGAAAATTGGATAAATTGACCTACAAAAGTTGTCAACCAAAATCCCACATGACTCGAACATGCATACAACAAAGACAGATATTTTACGCGAGTCACAATCTAACACGTTCTCGTGTCGATTTGATATTGTACAAAATAAAGGATATTTATATCCCAAAACGAGTTTTCGATTTATATTTTTTACACAAAAAACGTGATTAACAGTTCATTTTTATCTTTTGCACATATGACATATATAGTTCCTCCTGTTATTGATTATAATATACCCAAATTCACTCATTCTTTTCTATTGAAATCAAGAAGCAAATTCTATGAAAAGATGAAATACGCTTTGCGATTATTGGTTTTATGTTTTTAACACAAGAAACAAATATAAAAAAGATGATAGGTTTTGATGTTTTATAACCTGTCCTCAATAATATGTATTATCCTTGAGTTAACGATTCTTATGCCCCACTTTGGATTTTCTTCATCAGCTCATGACGGCTGATAAACCGGGCCGTCCAGTAACTAATGTTTGGATTTGGATCGATTAAAATGGGCTGAATCAATAGGCCCATCAACGTCTGTATTTATTTCATATATTTCAATTATCCACTGCTTTCAGTTCAATAAAACTTTCACAAAAAGGGATTTTCTTTTGTAATCCAAACAAAGCCGGGTCCTAACTCCTAACTACACATATCGGTGTTATGTTTCAATCATTAAAATGGATATAATTTAAGTGGTTGATCCACAAAAACTTAAACCTTGTTAGAATAAGAAGTTAATTATACAAAGATATGATGACGTGGCCTTGCAGCTTTTTGTTTTATTGCGTAGGCCCTCCAAAAGTTTGTTGAGACTTCGAAATCTTGGAATTAAAGCTTCTCGATCTCGAGGTCAAGCGTACATGTGATGTCATTTTTATTCGTAAAATGAAAAAAACTTAATTTAATTAGCACAAAAAGTTTATCACTTGAATATATCATTAATTTAATTAAACCCCCTTATGGTATAAGTATAACGTAGACGTACGTATGACACCTAACGCAAGCCATACTACATTAATCATTACTCTGTTTTTTTAGGTTGCGGAGCTAATTATAGTTTAGTCTTACTAATAATCTATATGTTTGTGATCAGAAAAATAGATGGTTGATTAATGTTAAGAAATATGTAATAAGATATTCTGAATGTTTCGTCGCATAAAAACAATAGTGTTAACCTCGTACCGAGCTGGAAAATTTCATCAATGAGGTCAACAATTAAACGTCGAGAAAATCGACACGTGGTGGCTTACACATTGGACAATTTTCTCAAGGGAAACAAAAAAAAATCCCTGAAAAATTCCTCAATTTTCTTAAATTTCTTAAAAAACAAAACAGAAAGATACGCTATGAAATGAAACTGCGTTTTCAAGCAACTGCTATATTTGCTATATTATCTCTCTTTCTCTTTCTTCTATAAGGGCTCTGCCTCTTCTACATCAGCCGAAACAATCATTACCATGACATTAAATATTTGATCTAAAGTTAAGTTTTTTCATCCATCAAAATGGAAAATGTAATCTGGGTTCATCATAGAAAGGATTAAAAACAACCAGAGATTTTCTTTTCCCAGAGGATTATAATTTTTTTATGTGATGGGTCTGGTTGATTCTTTGTTAGCAAAAAATGCAAGGAAATTTCTCAAAAGGAAAGATAGCGATGCTGCAGAAGCAGGTGCGTTGTTATTAAAAAAATGTTTGATTTGTCTCATTACATTTACAAAATTTTCCTAATATTTTTCAGAGATTTCGAATGAAAAGGAGATGATGTTTTCTTTATTCTCACGTTGTCTCTGTTCTTGATCTCTAATTATTAATCTTTGATCATTAAGGGTTGTGAAATATTCCAATTCTAGAATTTTTTTTTGTTTATTACCTGTTTGATGGATTGCCTCTGAATCTGATGGTGAAATGAATTTACCTTTAGGTTTGTTTGATCTGTTTGTGTTTTATTAATTAATTCACAGGAAGAGCTTTGGAAGAACTCAGAAGCTCTTTATACAATGAGCTTAAAACATCAGAAGGAGCTAAACGCCAACAACAGAGATTTTGTGGCCCTGTTGTTGCAATGTCCTTTAATTTCATTGTTGCTGTTGGAATCATCCTTGCCAATAAATTAGTAATTCACCTCATTATAAATACAATTTTTTATTTGTATGTTATTGTAATTGTAAACTTATTTTTTGTGGGGGTTTGATTCTGTAGGTGATGGGAAGAGTTGGATTCAATTTTCCAATCTTTCTAACATTGATTCACTATGCTGTTGCTTGGATTCTTCTAGCTTTCTTTAAATCTCTCTCATTGCTTCCAATGTCTCCTCCATCAAAGACAACACCTTTCTCCTCTCTTTTCTCTCTTGGAGCTGTCATGGCCTTTGCTTCTGGACTTGCTAATACCAGTCTCAAACATAATAGGTTCGTAGCTCAATCCATAAAATTTGCATCAAGATTCATAGCTCATGCTGTATATTGAATCAGACTGAAGAGATAAAGAGAGGTTTTGCTCTGTTTCATCTTCTTAGATCATTACTTGAAAGCTTTTGTTTTGTGTGTTCCAGCGTTGGATTCTATCAGATGGCTAAGATCGCAGTGACACCAACGATTGTTCTTGCGGAGTTTGTTCTCTTCAAGAAAACCATTTCTTCCATAAAGGTTTGGCTTTAAGTTTTATGAAAGTCATTACATGTTTTTGGTGCTTACTCTGTTTTGGAGTTTGTCCTCTCACAGGTCATGGCATTAGCCGTAGTATCTCTAGGAGTGGCAATCGCGACAGTGACCGATCTAGAATTCAATATGTTCGGCGCATTGGTTGCTGTTGCTTGGATAATCCCAAGTGCCATCAATAAAATTCTCTGGTCTAATCTTCAGCAACAAGCTAATTGGACTGCCCTAGCGTAAGAATCTCATTCTCTCTTTCTTTTACTTGAAGCTTAAGCAATAGAAGTCTCTTAAGATAATAATAATAGACTCTTTATTGAGTGTAGATTGATGTGGAAGACGACACCATTTACTGTCTTCTTCTTGTTGGCTCTCATGCCATGGCTTGACCCACCTGGAGTTTTGCTGTTCAAGTGGGATTTAGGTAATTCCTCTGCAATTCTCATCTCGGCTCTTCTCGGCTTTCTTCTCCAATGGTCTGGTGCACTCGCTCTCGGGTTAGTCTTTTGTTCTTTGATTCGGTTTAAAGATTAGTCTTGAGTTTATATGATTTGCTTCTGCTTCACTTAGCTGTTCAGAGTCATATAATTTCTGAACAAAACAGAACATATGATTTCAGTCACTACTTAAACCGGATGGGATGAGATAAAACATCGGTTACCTATAAGTTTCAAAATCCGGTTTATAATTTTTTCGTTTACAGTTAAAGTACATATACACATGTTAATGCTAACTTGGCAATGTTGTTGTTTCTGACAGGGCAACCTCGGCAACATCTCATGTAGTATTAGGGCAATTCAAGACATGTGTGATATTGCTTGGAGGTTACGTTATCTTTGGCTCCGATCCTGGTTTCATCAGCATCTGCGGCGCTGTGGCGGCTCTTGGCGGCATGTCTGTCTACACCTGGCTCAATCTTCCGGGGAAATCCATCGATCACATCACGAGCAAGCAGCTTCCGAAGCAAAACCTAACCATTTCAAAACCTAAAGCCGACAGTGACGGCGGAGGAGGAGAGACCGGAGTAGCCGTAGTTTCTGTTGACCCAATTCTCTCCAAGACAACAACTGCAAATATCGTATAGCTTCATATTTTCATTAGATGCCAAAGTAAAAAAAAAAAGAGTTTCTTCAGGGTTTAGTTTGTAATGTTGGTTTAATTTTAGTATTAATTTGATATCCAATTAGTTTAGTAAATAATGAAATAAAAGATTTTGATTCATAGGACATGTTTATGGATACATCTTACGAGCATTATTTGTTTGTATTAAACATAAGGCCGTGAGGTGTTTATTTGTAGAGTAATAAAGTATAGGTCGTAGTTTTGGAGTATCCATAACTTGGTGACCCTTTTAGTAAATAATTTAAACCTTCTTTACCTTTTCTATAATTTCAGAAACCTTATCGTACTAAAGTGGAAATTTACGGGACCGGGTTTTGGGTATAAAGTTGGGCTGACCCGAACCCGGTTTTGTTTGAGATTCCACTGTTGTTAACAAAATAGAGTTATCTGACTTATCTCAGAGTGTATCTCGATTTGCTTTACGACTTCAGAATTTCTCTTGCAATTCCACCGTTCGCCGGCGAGTGGGATTATAAGGACTAACTCAGTGAATCGCCGATCGACCTGCATAGAGATGGGAATGGGAAGTAACGGCGAATTGAAGTATGAGATCTCCCAGAACGCTTACATCAAACTCGTTCTCCACTCGCTGCGACACAAGACGGCGGCGGTCAACGGAGTCCTAGTCGGAAGAATCAGCCCTAAGGACGACGGAGTTGTAGAGATCTCTGATTCTGTGCCGCTCTTTCACTCTAACCTCGCTCTCCTTCCTCCTCTCGAGATCTCCCTCATCATGGTCCGTATCTCTTCTTCTTTTCGCTGTTTCGAATCATGAGCTTTGAAATTGAATTTTGAAAAAAGCTTAGGATCTGATTGCGTTGGTATTGATATTGAATTTCGAATTTTAGGAATTTTAGTTGCAGCTGCATATGCTATTATTAGCTCGTTCTTGCTGTTTCTATCTGTTGCTTGATTCTCAGTGAAAGTCTTACTCTTGTTTCTATACTAACATAGAAAATTCAGATCTTGAATTTGTGTTTGAGAGATATTTAGTGGTGTAGTGTCTGTATCTATATGTGCTCTCAATTCGAATTGGTAGATGTGAAAACTCTAGCACTGTTTTAACTTGATCTGAGATTTTGAACTTACGGATTTAGATGTGTTTTTGTTGCTTTGATGTGTGTTAGATAGAGGAGCATTACGTGGCGCAAGGTTTGAGTATTGTTGGATACTTTCATGCGAACGAGAGGTTCGATGATGTTGAGCTCTGTGGTGTAGCTAAGAACATTGGTGATCACATCTCTCGCTATTTCCCTCAGGCACCAATTCTCTTGGTGAATGTCTTATCCTTTACTTTCAGTTTCGACAGTTTCTTGAATCACTAGGTTTAAGTATCTTATGTTGCGTCTGTATGCTGTTTGTAGTTGAACAACAAAAAGCTTGAGGCCTTATCAAAGAGTAAAGATCGAACTCCTGTGATGCAGGTTGGTACTTCTAATCAAGACAGTGTTTTGAAAAGCTTAATATAGCATGGAGATGAGACTTAGCAGTTAGTCAATTTAGTAAGGAATATATTTATCAAGGCCACTCTACACCAGTATAGCTTCTTGGCATTTTGAAAACATAGTTTTGGTATATTGTCATACAAGATATAAGCTCAAGAGAGAATAGTGAAAGACTGAGAAGCTCGAATTTCGTAGTATATGCTAATTTATTATTAGTCCCGGCTCTTGTCTCACCGTGGCATTTATTATTTTTGTATCGCATCCTAAAAAATACTGTAATTTATGAGATATATAAAACATGGCCACACTAGCTGATTACTACTTGAATTGTGCTAGCAGCCTTCTTGACACCAAGCTTATATTGTCCTTTTAGTCAACACTTTTCTTGGCCTTTTCTTTTGGTACTTTCTGCTTCATGCAATTTTCTTTTGCAGCAGTTAAAAGGCCTATTTATCATTACCATATTATTTGTTTAGTAATAATTTATGTTGTATGTATATGCTAGCTCTGTGTGAAGGATGCTTCTAAGAACTGGAGAGTTGTTGGAACAGATGGAGGAAGCAAGCTACTCTTGAAAGAGCCATCGGCCAATGTAGTTTTGTCAGATTACATTTCATCTGAAAAATGGAAGGACGTCACAGATGTTGATGATCATCTTGATGATGTCACCAAGTAAGTTAGATAGATACACGAACTGACAAAAAACACAAAAAAAGCTATGACCTTTATGTACAAGATCGTAACATCTCACTTATTATATTCACTGTAATTGCAGGGACTGGCTAAATCCTGGACTTTTCAACTGAAGACAGGTATTCAATATAGCTAAATTAGACTTTTTCTTTCATCATCTCCAGTCGAAAAACAAAAACAATTCGTGGAGACCTTTGTTTACAATTTCCCTTGAATCATGTGGAAGTATTATCCAGCTACGCAACAGAGCTCAAATTACTTTTAATTGGTACACATCTAGTTTTATCATTTGAATGATATCTTTGGAGCTTGTTCTCGTGATTCACTTTCTTATCTCTTTGGTTGCATTTTGATTATATATAGTTGGAATGAAACTCTGCTTTATTTGGCTATTGTTCTTAAACTTGCAAAGTACATAGTTAAATCCTGAAGAACATGAAACCAAATCTAGTGCTTTACATTGAATGAATCCCTTAACTGGTTAGGGACAGTTTTTACATAGAGATAACAATCACCAAAGCGTTTTTCGACATCAACAGTTACCTCTTTTAGGTAAAGGTTTCATCTCCAACAACCTTAAAACACGGGACAGCCTGTAACAACAACACCTTTGGCCGTCGGGCAATGCGCTACAGTGCAATGGTCTGAGTTCTCAAGCCCCCACCAATCAGGTAAGCTTATATCATTGTTCTGAAGCGCAAAGAATATAACCACTCCCATAATCGCGGTACCTGCATCAAGCGCTGCTGAGAGGATGTAGTTGTGCCTCGCCCACCAACTTTTAAACCTCCTGAAGATGTAATAGTTGAACACAACCCCAACGATGGCCCAAGACCAGTAATGCACAGCCTTGGCTTGTGGCATTGCGCTTACTGCAGAGAAGATCAAGGGAATATGGATCTGTTTTAGCCACTTCTTCTCTGGGAACTTCTTCGATAGGTACCAGAAGGGAACTGGAGCGAGGAGACCGATAAGGAAGAACCAGTTCATGCCGGGATAGATACCTTCTTTGGTAAACATTCTCCCTGGACCAATCACTCCCCAAATGATCGATGCATTGTAGAACACTTCATCTCCAGGACAAGTCCATGGACTACCCACCGGAAGCAAATCCGTATTACATATGTTCTCGACAGATGTAATGAGCCACCATGTTGTTCCGAAGCAGACAGTTGACGCAACCACAGTGGCAACAAGCTGGACGATGAACATAGATCTTGGAGGAATCTTCATGTAGTGACCAAGCTTGAAGTCTCCGACAAAGTACAAGGCTTGAGACATACTGATGTATCCGTAGGTCTTGAAAGCGACATTGGCTAGTGGCTTTCCTGGGTGTAAGTACCCGATGATCAGTTCTGTTATAACATTAAGACCCATTTGCTGGTTCGTAGTTGCTTGGATAACTCCGATAGGCAACGTGAAGAACAAGGCGATGGCGCACGCGAGTATAAGTCCCCACCATGGAAGCTGAAGTTGTCTGTCAAAGCCCTCACAAGCATAGAGTGCTAAAGCAAAGGAAACAACAAGAACTACGATGAACCACCATTGAGGTACTGATTGATAGTTCTTCTTCATTAATCTCGAATGCACATCTCCGAACTTGTCCTTTGTTGCTGTCTTTGCCTTTTTCCACATTCCCCAAATAAACCTTAAGATACAAACACGAAATAAGCTTAGAGAGAGTCATCATGAAATCAGGTATTCAAAAGATTTTGAAAGATCCTTACTTTCCATCATAGAGGGCGACATGAGAGATGGTAGCGGTAAGAGAACCGAAGCTGAGTCCATAGAGCAGCGCAAACATCACACTCAAATAGAGCTTGCTGTAATCATTGTAAGCGTCTAGATTGATATCGAAATCCTTCTCATTTAGAATACGGGTAATGTTGTAGGAATGGCCAGTTTGATCAAAGGTACGTGAAGTATAGAACGGAAACTTCTGTGCATCATAAGCGTTAGTCCAGTAGAAGATAGGTAGAACAATGTACAAGAAGATGAAGAATCCTCCAAAGAAATTGGCAATGGCGAAGAACGGTACAGCCAATGGACTGCCTAAGAAACCCGCAACTGTGGACCAGTCAAGACCAAATGATCCAATTCCTAAGCCCTTGAGCCCCGAACCTAGTATCTGAGCAGTCACATTCCTTTTCCAAATCCAGCAAACGAATGAAATCGCGGAAATGGAAGGGAAAAGGTACCCAGGGATGATGTAGTAAGCGAAGCTCACGCCGAAGACAATAAGGAAGAATCTAAACCTTGTTTGTTGCCCATTCTGTAGATCTTCCTTCTCATGTAAAGCTCTGTTACATAGCCAAAATCAAAACTCGGATTGAGAGCCTGAAGAGAAGGAAAATGATATTTGATAAAGTCACATATTCGGATCAAAACGAACCTAAAGAGTGAGACTTGAACAAGATTCGATGGCCACCACATAAACGGCGACTCCACAAGGAACTTCCTGAAAATTCCAGCCCATCCATATCCCAACAACTGCAAGAAAATGAGTGTCAAAGATCAAGAATCGTGAAAAGATTAATTATTTAGCCATTGCAGTATTTAAATGAAAAGAAATTTACCCAAAGAAAAATATACGAGTTTTTGGATGTATATTGCAAGAAAAGTGATCAAGAAGCATAAAGATTATTTCTTACCCTTTTTAAAAGCTGCAAGAAATTTATCAGGAATCATAAGAAATTTAAAACCGTTTCTTTGGTATTCACCCAATATGTTTTTTGGACTTTTAAGAATCTAAAACCAAAAAAAATTATAAAACCAAAAAAAATTATAAAACCAAAAAAATTATAAAACCAAAAAAAAAATCAAGAATCATAAAAGTTGTTTTTTTATACTGTTATATTCACCCGGGTAAAAAAATCTATTTAACAGATGTAAAAGCTGCAATTTTTTTCCATCAAGAATCATATTTGACCCCAAATCTTTTTTTTATTTTATCAAGAATCATAAAGAGTGTTTCTTTGGTAATAACTCACACCAAAAAAATTAAATTTTAAGACAAGATTGTTTCATTGATATTGGTGTATTAGCCACAAGAAAAAATTGATTTTTAAGACTTTTAACTGTAAGGAAAAAAAAAATTCAAGAATCAATATAGCTAGTAGCTACTGTTTTATTCACCCATTAAAAATAAAAACAAAAAGATCAAAGTTGTAAGACAAATAATAATTAAAATACCTGAGTGGTTTGTGTGAGCAACATTGCGGCAGCGACATTGAGTTGACGGTGGTAAAAAGCTTTAACAATGGTAATAATATTGGTGGCGTAAACTCCTCCAGCTCCGGTATTTGCAAATATTGTAATAAGAACATGTTCCTTCATGTTGAACGGACCAGGGTTAAACGACCACGACCACTTCGTCCCCGGAAACCCGAATTTCTTTGTCGGAAGCGTCGCTGCCATGAGTTTCCCAAGCGGAAGTGTCACGATCTGAGCCGCAACAGAAGAAACCCAAAGCTGGTTCGACCGGAAACTAAAGAATTGGTTCACGAACGCAAGCAATATGCAAGAGAAAAGACCAAGAAACCATGTTCGGAATGTTAGAACCGGTAATGATGGATCATCGGTTATCGGTACAGTTAACCGGACTTCTTCAATTGGATTGTCATTCTCCTCCTCCTCCTTCTCTTCTTCCCCTGTGCGGTAAATTCAATCCGATTAATGTTAAAACCAATCCAATCCAATTAATTTTAAACTAAACCAATCCATAATATGTGAAGAATTGCAACAAAATTAGTGTACCAAAATAAACCGAGCATTACCGTTGATTATGATCTTGGACTCGTGAGAATTGTCCGAGGGTTTGGGTTCATCGAAAACGCTCGTCATTGATTTGTCTTCAAGCTCTTTTTTGCCGTCCTTCACGACAGTTTATTGTAGAATTCCGGCGACGGTGACCGGATTTCTAGCCCTCGCTAAGCCGATCGGATTTTTTTAAAAAAGGAGCCTGAAAAGTAAAGATTACGGTAACGTTTTTAGTCGTTGTAGCCTGTCCAAATGCATTTGAGTGTGAATCTTCCTTTTTATATAGACTTTAGACAAGTTGTACCACAAGACTTTTTTTTTACCGTTTTACTATTTTTAAGGTTAAGGAGACCGTAAACTAAGGATCCGTTTTCTCTGGAGTGGTTAAAGTTGAAACAGTTTCAAAATTTCTTGACGCGACAAAGATAAGTAAGTTAAACTATATTAGGATCTTTAAGACGGTCAACTGTAGAGACTGTATTGAATTAGAGTCTCATTTGAATCTTATGGACTGGAATCTAATTAAATTACTTCTTCGTGCATTGGAAAAAAAAAAGAAGAAGTAGACATAATATAATATGGACATAATTGTGACAAAGAAAGAAAGGTAAATATGGCAAAAAGATAGTGACGACACATATACTATGTTTTCAAACTATATATATATATATATAGATAGATAGATTGGTAAATATATCCTGATAATATATATAACTAAGAGCTTTGAGACATATTGAATCCTAACATTCTTGAAACATTACCATGCGACATGTCAATTGTACATATTCGTGATATTTGAATTCAGGTATATGTTAATTGCAATGGGTTCAAACCCCTTAACTAAGTCTATATATAACGATTCAGATAATTCAATTCGATCTGAATTATTGTAGTTTTCATGAATCGTAATTCTTTTTTCTATTTTTTTTTTCGTAATTCGTATTAACCGTAGGAAGACTCTGGCAAGAAACCTATGGACCACGAAAACCAGAATTTATCGTATAAAAAAGAAAAAAGTTACAAGTTTTTTCAGGAACTTACTTGGTCAACTCTACTCGTCTTAAGGTCGTGGACAAAGCGTAACTCGCGATTAAAAGCTTAGAGAATATGGTAAAATAATCCTCCAAGAAGATGACGACATATTTATAGGAGGAGAAGTAAAGGTTATTTTCCAGGATATATATATCGCAGTTATTGCAGATTCTTTTTCCTATATATAGATTTCAAAATTGTTGCGTTTTGATTCGATTTCTATTTTTATAAAAGTCCATGCATGGTTAGGTTTTGCACAGTCTAGGTTCATTTTACGTTTCTATTGCCAGCTCTAATGATTTTGAATTTTTGACTATGATTCATCTTTAATTAGATGAATATACCTGGCAGATTTAGTTCTCCAACAGGTTAAGTAATCCTATCAAACGTACAGAAGTGATCTCAATCCAGCATGTTGGTGATTATGGTGATGATACTGTATATATTTTTTCCCCATATTTCTACGTTTTAAAAGAGGGATTCTCTAGTTTTTTACCACTCGAAACATTTTAATTAACTTTTCAAAGATTTCTAGATCAATTAAAATCAACTAACCAATAACCCCACATAAATATTGTCAACTTGACATGTCTTTCTTAAACAAAAAGTTGTCATGTCTTTACTAAGACTCGATGTAACGACGTGAGTCGAATCAAATCGTAATCTAGAAGGTCTACACATGAATTTAACGGACGTGAAACTTCTCAATGTCTATTTGAATGGCTTAAATGATGTTTGAAATTATAGTGTTAAACAACTTTTGGGCTTTTGGCTCGATCGTCATAAGATATTTATCAGTTTTCACAACCAGATTGTTCGCTGGAATTTCAACCACATTATAGTCGTCATGTGAAAAGGATGTATGCTAAATTTTTTCTTCTTTAATGAAAACACCGACTCAAAGGTCATTTCAGCAAGAAAATTATGAATCTTTAAAACCTTGGAAAATATATACGAATCTTTTAAGTTTTAAGTATTATTAAATTAACATATAAATTAATCGAACATCTGATACCGAGGTGATGATAAAATAACATAGCATAGTCATATGGTTTTCTTTGTTTTTTCTAATCTTACTAGTAGATATTAATTACCAAATTTTATGAACTACACGACTGAAACTAACATGAGATGTTCAAATAGTGGCTAGAAGCACATTTGTTTTACTGATTGCTCAAAAGGCTACTGGCTTTATATCAGGCGTGAGTCGAAGTTCGATTCCCATAACATACATTTTAAAGAAATTTTGTGGTGTAAACATTTTTGTAGATATTCTAATATGTTATTCGTGAGCTATCCGCCATATCAGACATAGAAAATGTGATTTCTTTTTTGAAGGTGATTGATGATATTGATAGTGTAATAGATCGAAAAAAATCAAATGAATGTAGTCCAATCCACATAATCAGACCTCATCGGTTGAGTGATATAACATAACCAGTTATTTCTTTAGTTATACGTGTACGGGTATTTAAACCAGTTATTTCTTTAGTTATACGTGTACGAGTATTTAACAACAAATTCGACGTCATCGTTAATTTGGTTTTTTTGACATAAAACATATAAAATAGCAACTACGTACTTTATATCTTCAAAACCATCACATGCGTTGCCTAGTGTGAATGCTTAAAGCCCACATCAATTAAGCACAAGACAGAAAATAATGAAAATATATTTGTCTCGACCCACTTTCCAAAATGCTAGGTGCTTTCGTGTCTCAAAGATTACGACAATTTGATTATAACTTCCGCTGACTGAAGGGTGCAAAATTGACCAATCCATTAACTGATTATGAGCAAGTTCTCAACTCTTTTTTTTTGTTTGTTTACACGTGTATGGGACATTTCATTATTTTGCGATTCAAACAAAATGACAATATAGCAAGTTGTTAGAAAAAGACGATGAACAAGTTTGAGAATTGGATCACTAAAAATCTCAAGTCTAACCAATCGATGAAAATCCTCAGTGGAAACGCGCGTGGTCAGCCATTTTTGTCTATTTTGACTATATGACTTTCAAGTTTCAACTTTATAAGTCTTTAAAGTTGTATTTTAGCCAATTAAGCTTTAAACATTTTCATAGTTTTAAAAATGTTTCTAAAAATTCTCACAGACTAATTAACTCACCTTTTTTTGTTCATGCGATGGTTTATTTTTAAAAAAACCAACAAACTATGATTTTACTTCTTTTTTTTTTTATTAGGGTAACATTTTACAGTCGCATTTTCAACTAATTAATCAGTCCCATTATTAAGTTTTCTGTTTTTTTTGTCGCAATAAAGATAAAAGTACATAAAATTGGGAAACAGAATAGAAAACTAAGATTTTGTTAAGTTTGCAAGATATCTTGTGGAGGAAACCATAATTGTGTTGATATATTTTGTTCAAAAGAAGTTTTGGTCCAAATGTTTTTATTCGTTTCTGAAAGCCAAAACTTTAGTTGTTTTGTTTTGCAAGTTCAATGCACGCTTGTACCAACAAGATAGAGATGATCGTTTTGTTTCGATTCGTGTTGTAGTGGACCTCGTTTTTTTTTTTTTTTTGGGTTTAATTGGGACATTTTCTTTGTTGTTGACATGTTTATCTTTTTACAAATCAAGTTCTCAATAACAATAACATATATCTTTTTTTAAAAAAAAAAAGTTCTCAATAACATAAGACATTATGTAATAAATGGGCCCAATTAATTATATTGGGCCGACAATTATTTAGACCAAAGCCCATTAATATATGCTCTACAACACCAATCAATAGACCACAAAACCTTCACCTTCTACTTATGTTAAACCCTCGCCGCGAAAAAACTCTAATCCAAACCTTTGCCATGGCTGCTCTCACTCGTAACAAGAAGAAAGCTTCGCAATCCAAAACCCCTCCTTCGAATAAGGTTACGAAATCCAAAACTCCTCCATCTAAGAACCAGTCGAAACCACAAACTTCGACATTGAAGAAGAAGGGAGTGAAATCACTGAAGAAACCTCCATTGAAGAAGCAGAAGAAGGAAGTTGTGGAGGAAGATCCATCCGAAAATGATGAAGTTTCCGATGGTTCTGATGATGATGTTCCAGCCGATGTAGAATCAGAAGAGCTTGATGAATCTGATGATGGAGACAAAGGCTCTAATGGGTGTTTCTCTGATGATGATGAAGAGGAGAACGATGACGATGAAGAGCTTTTAGGTGATGACTTTCTGGAAGGTAGCGGTGATGAAGAAGAAGAGGGACCTTCGAATTCGGATTCTGACTCTGATGAAGACGATATTGTGAAGAAATCTATAGCTATTGATAAAAAATCTGCAAAGCAGAAAGAAGATGCTGATGCTGAGCTGCGTGAGACTAATCAGCAAGAAGGAGCTGATGGAGAAGAATCTGAACATGATGCGTTTCGGCTACCAACTGAAGAGGTAACATTTCTCATTGCTCCAATGCTCTAAGAAATGGAGTGTTTTAGATATACCTAACTGTTGTTTCCTATTCTTCATTGTCTAGGAACTTGAAGAAGAAGCACGTGGGCCACCAGATCTTCCTCTACTTAAGAATAGAATAGAAGAGAGTTAGTAACATTTCAAATTTTGTTTCTTTATCACTGTTGAATGTTGGTGTGATGGTATTGTCTCCGCTATTTCGGATCTGAGTTGTAATGGTTAATTCATCTATCAGTTGTTAGAGCTCTGAAAAATTTCAAGGCTTCGAGGCCAAAAGGAGCAAGGAGGAAAGATTGTGTTGAACAGCTCAAAGCTGATCTTGGTTCTTACTATGGCTATAACAGTTTCCTTATTGGATCTTTGGTGGAGGTTACTCGCTAGTCTCTGATCTTTAATTTGAAGTTTCATTCTTTTCGTTTAATAAACTATGGTTTGGATGTTGCACATACGCTTTACTTATGGATATTGAATTGGGATTTCTCTTGCAGATGTTTCCTCCTGGTGAACTTATGGAACTAATTGAAGCTTTTGAAAAGCAAAGGCCTACATCTATCCGCACAAACACACTTAAGGTGATCTTGGTTGTGCTTTACTGGGTTATAGCTCATGACTTTCGAGTTCTGCCATTTCATGGTGATGTTTCTTTTGTTTTAGACCCGAAGACGGGATCTTGCTGATGTACTTTTGAACAGAGGAGTCAATCTAGACCCATTAAGCAAGTGGTCGAAAGTAAGTAGTTTGTTCTTATTGTTTTCTTTTCTGTAAGTCCTATTTTACATTGGTTCTGCAGTTGATCTGTAATAATTACTCACAAGTCCTATTTTATGGATGTCCTATTGTAGGTCGGACTTGTTATTTATGATTCACAAGTGCCTATTGGTGCGACTCCTGAATATTTAGCGGGTTACTACATGGTTAGTGATTATCGCATGTGTTACCCTTTTGTTCACCTTTTTGAAATGTAGTTTTTTTGGCTTAAATCTGTACTTGTGTTTGCAGCTTCAAGGTGCTAGTTCGTTGTTGCCAGTGATGGCCCTTGCCCCTCAAGAGAATGAGCGGATTGTGGATGTAGCGTAAGTGATCATCATCTACTAAATTGTAGCCGCAACTGAAAAGTGTCCGACAGTTTCGTTATGTGTGAGTTTATAACAAGATTTATATCCAATGCAGTGCTGCTCCTGGTGGTAAAACAACACATATTGCTGCTCTAATGAAAAATACTGGTATGTCTT
Source organism: Cardamine occulta (assembly GCA_028015245.1). Lineage (NCBI taxonomy): Eukaryota > Viridiplantae > Streptophyta > Magnoliopsida > Brassicales > Brassicaceae > Cardamine > Cardamine occulta. Next base: position 12,841,975 of record CM051393.1, on the reverse strand, counting down.
CGTTGGTTTCTTGTGCTTCTTATACCCATATTCCATTTTACTGTTTTAATGTTTATAATGTTTTTTTGGTTTAAGAAATTTTCATTATGATGCTATAACCAGGGTTAATATATGCGAATGAGATGAAAGTACCTAGGCTTAAGTCGCTAAGTGCCAATCTGCATCGCCTGGGGGTCACAAATACCATAGTTTGTAACTATGATGGAAGAGAGGTTAGCTTCTTGAGCATTAATTGAATTTCTGCTACCTGTTCATAAACTGTTAAAAACCATAACATCTGCCTGAGTTCACAATATTGGCATGACTGTAATTATAAAATTTGATCTGCTTGAATTTGCTCAACATGCAGCACTGTTTAATTCTTTGCACTTATTCTTTATTCTGTTTTCTTTGCTTTCAGCTACCCAAGGTTTTAGGTCAGAACACAGTTGATAGAGTATTGTTGGATGCGCCTTGCAGTGGAACTGGAGTAAGGAATTTCTAACTTAGTCTCTGTTAAACCATAGTTAACGTGTAGATCCTTATAAATAAATGTTCTCTGCAACTCAATACAGGTCATATCCAAAGATGAATCAGTTAAAATTTCGAAAACTGCTGAGGAGATAAAGAAATTTGCTCACTTGCAAAAGGTATGACAGTACCTTCTTAAACAAGGTCAAATATATCTGAACAAACAATTTTTCATTCTTAAACAAATGCTAATTTAACCCCTTTTTTTTGTTTTTCATGCAGCAACTTATACTCGCTGCTATTGATATGGTGGATGCCAATTCTAAAACCGGCGGATATATAGTTTATTCAACATGTTCACTTATGGTTGCTGAGGTTGGCTTAACTGATATTTCTCCCCATATTTCCCTTCTTAGTTTTTGATTCATCCTAACTTTTCTCTTTTGTATGACAAAATTGTGCAGAACGAAGCTGTCATTGATTATGCTCTCAAAAAGAGGGATGTTAAACTCGTTTCTTGTGGACTCGATTTTGGCATAGATGGGTAATGTACATTCTTTTCATCTGTGGAGATATGTAAAGGAACATTACAATGATATGACTCAAACTCTTTGTCCTTCTCTTCATCAGATTCTTCAGATTTAGAGAGCATAGGTTTCAGCTATCTTTAGCCAAGACTAAACGTTTCTATCCTCATGTACACAACATGGATGGATTTTTTGTGGCAAAGGTACTCGCTTTTGACCTAATAAAAGAACAACCATGTACTTTTCAATACTCTAATAGTTTATCAACATAACCCACATTTTTTATGTTATGGTCTTGTTTTTTTTTCTCTATGCAGCTGAAGAAAATGAGTAACAGGCAATCCTCAGAAGCTGATGATGAGGCGCTAGAAACTGAAGAGCGAGCTGAAGTGTCTAGCGATGATGATGATGATGATGATGAAACTGAGGCCATTGAAGAGATGGAGAAGCCTTCGGTTCCCAAGGAGCAACGTAAGGAAACTAAAGAAAAGAAGAAAAAGGAAAGTGTTGCAAAATTAAAGGAGAACAAGAGAGGCAAAAAGGATAAGAAATCAAACTCTGAAATTGGAAATGTGGAAGATGCTTCTACGAAACCAAGGAAGCAAAAGAAGAAGAGATCTGAATGGAAGAACGAAATTGCTCAAGCTAGGTAAAAACAACATTTCTCACAGTTTCATTTGCTTTTTTTCTTACAAAGCAAACGATGAACTGAAAGAAGAAAACACATTTTACGCTTTTCTTTATATTTATGCTTGACACGTTTTTGTAGGGAAGAGAAAAGAATAGCCATGAGAGAGAACTCGAAGGCGAAGCAATGATTCAGTGTTTTTGCATCAAAGAGGAGAAACCCTATCCGAAAATACTATCATCTATGCTTAAGGTAGTAGTTTTGTGCCATACATTGGCTTTGTTGTTTTTATTTATTCACAACGATTTGTATTACATTAAAGGCTCCCAGAGTTGTCACTCTTTTAAACTCCATGGACAGATCTTACATGTCCAAAAGTTTTGTTTCAAAAAATCTTTCAATTGTATGAAATGGAGTTTGGTTCTTGAGCCAGTCACTAAATTCCTCATCTTTCTCACATGAACGAGATTATTTGCAAAAAGAGAAAGAAAACTGTGCTTGAAAAATCAATCTAAATCTAAACCACAGATATTTTGGTTATATATCCAAAATGTTATCAATTATCCTAATTTTGATATAAGTTTCGTATACGAAAATTTTGTCATAGAATATTACTATTTTGCCTAAAATTGAATTTGATTCAAACCCAAACCAAATCGTAATTGTATTAAGACCAAATCACTTGTTGGACAAGATATTGGAAGTTGAAAGGCTCTGAATTGTTTCAGTTTTATATATATTTTTAATTTTTGAAACAGTTTATAATCAGGGATTTGGCAGTGAGCTGTTGATTGGTTGTAAGTAGTTAGAGAGAGATACACATCTTTCTCCAAAGTGGGACTTGTGTTGGAGAACATGACAACCCATTCTTCATCTATCTCTGTCAGATCTTGTTTTGGGACCTCTATATTTATTTCATTATTTATCCTTAACTCTTCCTTTTTCCTATTTCTTTTCTATATTATTTGCATTATTTAGTTTCTATTTTCTGTATATAACTATATTTCAAATATTCGAAAATCATTAAAGATATCTAACTGGTCGATTATATGATTCAATCAATCAATTTTTTCTATTATGATGGTATGAATAATTCTTATGTTTTCCTTACTTTCTTCTTGATTTTTCTATTCGGGAGAACTTTATTTTTTGTCTGCTGTTATAAAGAACATTTTTTGTAGCGAAAAAGATGGGTTATGTTTTAACAAAAGAAGATATAATTAAATCAGGTGGACTATTATATTTTTTTTTCTTTATGTCAAACAAAATCATGTGGACTGTGTTCTGACATTTGGGTTGTACTAAAGTGGAGTGGATATAAACTAATTAAACACTGATTAACTGGATATAAGTTTACAGTATCACACAAGTAAATCGGTAAATAATAGAAAATGAAAACAAATTACTTGTTTTTTTTGTTGTTGTAAATATTCTCACAATAGGGAATTATTTAGGTTGACTTTAGAGAACACATAAAGTTTGTTCGTTTTATAGAGTTACTGAATTTCGACAAAACTGGAAAGAACATTAAAATATCAAATTACTAAAGTCAACCTAAATTGCTAAAACACAAAAAATACATCAGATTACTAGGTAAACGAATTTGCTTGAAGATACTGTTTTTCATATAACTAGAAGATCTTAAACAAACATCCAAACTAAGTTTTACAATTGAAAGATTTGTATCCAAGTTCAGACTAATGTTCAAAATATTAAAGAAATGTGTACTTTTGCCATTTTAGATGATTTTCAGGGTAAATTTATACCCATTGATCCGTTATGAATTTGTTTAAAACTTTTATAACCAAAGAGTTTAAAACTAAAACTAATCTAAACTAACCCTAAAAAACTCACACAAACGAATGGTTTCCATTGAGTATATAATTATAACTAAAATTAAAACCCTAATTCCTCAACTTTTCATGGTTAACTTTTTGGGTTACGGACATACGGTGAATTAGTTTATTTTAACGTTTATTTTTGTTATTATTGCAATAATTTATTTTTAATCTAAAAATGGGGATTGTTACGAAGAAAGATTCCCCATGCGCGTTTCACGTCCAGATCATATAGCTATAGCAATTGTCGTTATTGAATCTGACCTTTTCTATAAAATTAACGCAGTTATTGGATCTAAGACACTACAAGAAAACACGTAAAATTACGTAGGCGGTCGCGATGTAATGCAAAAAAACTAAATTGTGACGTTTACATATGAAATGTGACTTTAATATTTAAGTCGCAAATGGATCGCATTATAGATCAAAAAAAATAGTCAAAAAAAGTCGCATAATTTTGCCCAAAAGAATATAAATATAAGACTTCCGTTGATTTTGTAATTTTACTAGCAAAATAGGGAAAATAACGAAAATAATCAGTCGCATATTAGTCGCATTTATGTCCCAAAAAATGTAGTCGCTAAAGGGTCGCAAAATGTTGCTACGAATTAGTGACTAAATTTTGCATTATAGTCCTACAAAAGATGGTCGCAAAAACGTCGCATAATTATGCCACCAAATTGAGACTAAAATACGACTTCTGTGTATTTTGTGATTTGAGTCAGAATTATTGGTCGCATTTGTGTCCCATTAAAAGGTAGTCGCTAAATAGTGGCAAAATATTTCTACTTATTAGTGACTAAAATACTACTTTTGTTGATTTTATTATTAAATTTTAGAAAGTCGCATTATAGTTGGAAAATACAAAAAATTATGGTCGTATATTGGTCGCAACTTATGTGTACCTACTTTTATATGATAAGTAGTCGCAAAATAGTTGCATTTATTCCCACATGTTTAAATAATTGTTGTTAGGTGTACCTACTTTTATATTTTTTAGTTAAATTTATATATGCAAATTCTCTTATAAAAGATCTCATATGAGATGAGATTTAAAACAAACACATAAAAAATATAATGTCAAAACTTCCTTGTAATCCGTTCCCTGATTCAGAAGCATCACTTCTAAATTTTTCTGATGTAACTGACTCTCAATTACCGGCGAGATTAGCAGAGTGGGATCAGGAGCACCAAAAAGTGGAGCTGTCTTGGGAATCCGAGGCTCCAGTCACAGAAATTGAACCAATTTTCACCCCGGGTTCTACACAATCTCCATATGATAGTTACCAAGGCGGTGGTTATGCTGAAGAAGTTGAAAGTCCTCCGGAGGACCTAGATGTTGATGCCATCGCGAGGTAATTTGGTCTAAACGTCGAGGAACCTGCACCTCTCCCTCCTCCAAGTCCGGATTTTGAGGAACCTGAAGATGTTTACGAATGCAATGGTGATGAATATGGTTGTTGCCAGTATCACATTGAAAAATTTCTGAAGGGGAAAGATGCAATAAATGAGTACGCACCCACCTACCCAACAGGTTCAGTGATGTACGATCGAATCCGGGAAATTAATCCTCCTAAAACCTCAAACTGTGGAGGTAATGGGCATGATCCTAAAAAAGCTGGATATGGTAGATCGCACAATTGGCACAAAGAAAGCATTTTTTGGGAGTTACCATATTGGAAGGATCTTAACTTGCGGCACAATCTTGACGTCATGCATATAGAGAAGAATTTTTTTGACAATATCATGTTTACTTTGATGAATGCGCAAGACCGATCGAAAGATAATGTTAAGTCACGATTGGATATACAATTATTTTGTTCTCGGAGAGAATTACATCTTGACAGCAATGGAAGGGCTCCTTTCCCAATATTTAGACTAACGCCTCAAGCGAAAGAAGAGCTACTAACATGTGTTAAACATCATGTGAAATTTCCTGATGGTTACTCCGCACACTTAGCAACATGCGCTGATATAGAAGGAGGGAAATTTGCGGGCATGAAAAGCCATGACTGTCATGTATTCATGGAGAGACTACTTCCTTTTATACTAAAAGGACTTCTCCCTCGGAATGTCGACCAAGCAGTATCAGGTATGATAACATATTCTAAATTTTTTAAGGTCTGGTTAAAATATACTAAAATTTATGACATTTGTAATTATGCAGGGATAAGTTTGTTTTTTAGAGACTTATGTGCAAGATCATTGAACCAACATCGTGTCCAGTTAATGAAAGAAAATATTGCTATAATTTTATGCAACTTAGAAAAGATATTTCCACCATCCTTCTTTGACGTTATGGAGCACCTTCCGATACACCTCCCACGTGAAGCTGAACTAGGAGGACCTATTCAATACAGGTGGATGTACCCTTTCGAAAGGTTTTTCAAAGAGTTGAAAAGCAAGGCGAAGAACAAACGATATGCAGCCGGATCGATTGTACAATCTTATATAAATGATGAAATCTCGTATTTTTCTCAGCACTACTTTGCCGCTAACATAACAACACAGTTAAGGTACAATCACAATGAACTATAATTTTATAATTTAAATTATTAATATTAATGTGTATGTATTTATGGGTATATGAGAAGGAATACACGATTCGAAATAGGTGATGTGCAGATATACCCTGTTACTGGGGTACCTGAAATGTTCAGTCATATTGGACGTCCAAAGGGGAAAGCAAAGGAAACTTGGTTGTCTGATGAAGACTATCAGTGTGCACATGCTTATATATTGCGAAATTGTGAATATTTTCGGCCATTCGAGAGGTAGCATATATTATTGGCTTCGATGTTGTTAAAAAATTTAAATTATTTGCATGTCAACCATTAACATATTGTATTTACAGCTTGTTCGAGAATGAAATACGTTCAACATATCCACATCTTTCAGACACCGAAGTTTTTAGTAAAAAGGATACAGAATTTCCATTATGGATTCGAGAATATGTATGCTACAATTATGTTTTAATTAATACCTTTTATTTAGAACTGTTAAAAATATTATGTGGGAGGTATTTATGGTGGTTATGCTATTCTTTTCAGGTTAAATCAGGTATATTTTACCAAAACCAATCTTTTCCTACTTGGGTGCAAGAGTTAGTTGATGGTCCCAACTACAAGGCGATAACTTGGCCTATATATTTTACTAGAGGGTATTTGTTTCATACACAAAGGCATGGACAACGGAGGTCAACTTTTAACTATGGTGTTTGTGTTAGAGGGAAAAATTATTCGGATGCATCAGACGAAGCCGATTTCTATGGAACTTTGACCGATATCGTCCAACTGGAGTATATAGGATTAGTTTCCTTAAAGATCACCTTGTTTAAATGTAAATGGTATGATCCAACCATCGGAAAGGGGACGAGAAAGAGAAATGGAGGCATAGTTGATGTACTTGCCACAGGCAAATATAGCAATTACGAGCCTTTTATCCATGGTAAGTTCAAAATATTAGCATATTATAATATATATATATATATATATATATGCATATTTAACATAACTGAGTTATCTCATTTTTTTACTTAATCATGAATAAAACAGCATCTCAGGCGGATCAAGTTTGCTACATACCTTATCCGTCCGTAAGGCAACAAAGACAAGTGTGGCTTACTGTCGTCAAAGTTAACCCGAGGGCAAACATAATTGGAAAGTTAAAAGAAAAGGAGGTGGTATTAATGCAACAAGAAGATGATCGGGATGTGGAATTCACAACAATTGAAGATATTGTTGTCCAAACGTTAGTAGATGGAAGAAACGCGACTACTTTTCTTGATTTAGAAGTCGGTGATGCTGAATTTGACGACGAATTTATAATTCAAGGATCGACATCAGAAGATGAGGAAAATGAAAGTGGAGAGTAAATTACTATTTTCTTCTTTTTAACGTTATGTTGTATACATAAAAACCCTTAAATAATTTATGTTATTTAATCAATATTCATTTTGTTGCCGTTACCTCAATTGCAGTTCTGGAAATGATTTTGGTATACTTTATGGTCTAAAAAGGATATGTAGTATATATAAAGTTTGTTAAGTATACAAAAAGCTCGTCGTAATTTCATCGCAATATTTATCTACTAAACGGTGACTACAATGTATAATTACCAATATATAAATTTATATCATAATAAATTATTATTCATATATGATTTTGACCAAATTATTTATGTTTTTGCCCAAATCATTTATGTTTTTGCGCAGATTAATACCATCATAGTCGTTTGCTGTGTTAATTTACCGATTCATAAATTTTTAGAAAATATAAATAAGAAAGCCGCTATTTAGTCGGTATGGTAAATGACGAAAAGGCGACTCATAGTATTTTTGTGAGATGATCTTTTTTTTTATGTTGCAGTCGCGTTTTCATCACATAACTTAGTGATAAAAGGCGACTGCTCTTTAAATTGACCGATTTTTGTAGCGTTTAGCAAAATAAAAATAAGAGAGTCCCTATTTAGTCGCTTAAAGATGTGACGAAAAGGCGACTTCACCGGGAAAAAAATGTTCGCCTAACCAAAAATCTAGTAGTCGCCTTTTCGTCACATAATTTTGCGACGACATAGCGACTAGTCAGTAAATTAACCGAATCATAAAATGTTAGCCAAATATTAATATGAGTGTGGCAATTTAGTCGCTAAATATAGCTACGAAAAGGCGACTGGACCGGGAAAAAAAGAATTTTCGCTAAATATTACGGATTAAATGATTTTAGTCGCCTTTTAGTAGCTATAGTTAGCGACTAAAAGGCGACTACGGTGTATATTTACGAATTAAAAAATTTATAGAAAAATATATTTCATACAGTCGCATTACAGTAGCTAACTAAGGCGACATAAATGCGACTACGAGCATTTTTAAATGAATAATACGGATTTAATGATTTCAGTCGCCTTTTAGTAGCTATAGTTAGCGACAAAAAGGCAATACGGTGTATATTTACGAATTAAAAAATTTATTAGGAAAATATATTTCATACAGTCGCATTACAGTAGCTAAATAAGCCGACATAAATACGACTACGAGCATTTTTAAATGAATAATACGGATTTAATGATTTTAGTCGCCTTTTAGTAGCTATAGTTAGCGACAAAAAGGCAACTACGGTGTATATTTACGAATTAAAAAAATTTATAGGAAAATATATTTCATACAGTCGCATTACAGTAGCTAAATAAGACGACATAAATGCGACTACGAGCATTTTTAAATGAATAATACGGATTTAATGATTTCAGTCGCCTTTTAGTAGCCTTAGTTAGCAACTAAAAGGCGACTACGGTGTATATTTACGAATTAAAAAATTTATAGGAAAATATATTTCATACAGTCGCATTACAGTAGCTAAATAAGGCGACATAAAGGCGACTACGAGCATTTTTAAATGAATAATACGGATTAAATGATTTCAGTCGCCTTTTAGTAGCAGTATTTAGCGACTTAATTGCGACTGCGCGATATATATACACATCTAACTTATTTCTTTTTTCCCCCTTCCGCCGTTCTGAATCATTTTCGTCCATCTCCTCCACCTTCTTCCGATTCACCGACTTCGGCTTCCTTCTTTCACACGAACCCCGAAATCTGGGTTTCGCATGCAACACATAACTGATTTCCGAACAATCAGTTGTAGGGCCACGAAGAATCTCTCACATTGTCTCACACCACCTCTCCTCGATCCGATCCGGTTAGTTTCAGGAATCTCTATAATTCGAAGCAAAATCGATCTTTTCTCCCTTTCCTGACGAGCAGGAGGTATATTTCGAGGTAAATTGTAGTGTTTTCCGCGAGTTCCTTGATCTCTAGTAATTAGTTTAGAGGTATAGATAATGTTTCAAATTAAGGCAGTTTCTTGTATCAAATTCGCCGGTACTTGCTCTGTTGTAGGTTGTTTAGATGAGCTGCAGATCTATCAAATTTGTGTCTCCTACCAATTTTAATAAAAATCAACACCGGTACCGGCATACGTAATAACATGACGATTTCGTCACACGAAGATGCTTTCAATTGAAATACTTATCTACATTCGAAATGCTTAAGAGATTGACATAAACCGAATATAGATTTCGTATTTGCAAAAAAGTTTTCACCTATCTCTAACCGATTGTGTCTAGTTTATTTTGAAGGTTAAATGCAATTTTTCTTTTTTTTGAAAACCAAATTCGGGATTTTGCTTATGCTTATCTTCTTTTATGTTGGTTTAACACCCTCTAAATCTTGGTTTTGAAAACTAGGACTACTATGGCATTTCCACAAATCATTCGTTCATATTTGCCTATGATGGTGTTTTAAAATATTGATAGTGATGCTTTGTGCGTGCAGACTCTTTTTCGCGTATTATGAGCGGTTGCAAGGTATAACCACGAAGGTCAGCAAAGAAGCTCATCTGCGTTTCTATTGTACTAACAAGGTATGGGAAACATGTAGATTGTTTGAGTTTTTTATGTCCTTTTCGTCTAATTGCTTTGCATTGATGAAATTTTTTTGAAAATTTCTTGTTACTAATTCTGTCCAAGCGATATATTTTTCTTAAAAACTAGTGGCTACCATTATAAATTTGTTTTACAAGTTCTCTTCTATAAACTTTGTAATCACCATATTTGAATAAAAATATTTGATAATTCTTTATACAAAAAATATAGCTTATAAAATTCAATCAATTTATCTCATAGTGTAAAGCATCAATATGTATACAAATTCGTTTTTCAATGGATGCTGTTTTAAAACAACACGATGCATTGTAGACTATGAATATTTTAGTTTATATAAAACTATTTAGGGAGTATGCTGAATAAATTCTTTATTAATTATCAACTAATATATATTCATTTTAAATTATCAACTAATTTTTAAACAATAGACGAAGAAATTCTCAGTAACGCTACTTTTAGTTAGTTATTTATAGGATATATGGTTTTTCGACATTAGGGTATTTGCAACATGTTAAATATCAAACAATACAAAAGTTGTATTAAAATATGTAAACTTACTTGTTGTTTTTGTTTAAAATCTTCTTTACATACCATATTAAAAAAATCGGATTTTTTTAATAACTAAAATTTATTAAATATTTGTTTCATGCATATAAATACCCACCTTTGTTTTTTTTCCACTTATGAGATATTGTATTGATACCACTTTTTTTCCTTTTTTCTCAGTATGACTTCTGGTGTTAGAAGCTTTCGAGGCCGTGGCGGTGGTGGGAGATCAGGGTCGTCTCAAGCCACAACCAATCAACCTTCGACATCGAGAGCATCAGTTTCTTTTGTGCCTCCCCAACAAAGATCTGAATCCCCTCTAAGTAGGACATCGCGGATCAATGAACATGTGACGCAACCACCGCCTTTTGCACCCTCTCCTATTCAAGAACCCCCTATTTCAGATCCGATGCATGAAGAACCGGAAGAGGAGGCGACTCCTAGACCTATGGGTGAGGTCGAACATATGACGCTGGAGGATCTTTTGCGAACTCCGGGAAGAGAAATGTATTTGCCCATTCTGAATCCTGATTTGGTAGAAGGGAGTACATGGTAAGGCTTCTAAATTTTTTTAAAAACTTAGCATCTTACTTTATTTCCTACTAATGTAATTGTAAATCTTATGTAGGTTTGGTCGAGACGAGGGGCGGATAACCCGGAAAGTCTCAAAACTCTTGAAGCACAAATTTGATGGACCTTATTATAGCTGGTCCAAAGTTCCACAAAGACGGCAGGATTGATATTTCATTGATTTTGCGGTATGAAAAATTTAATTTCATTTATAATATTTTCAATATATTTTTCAAACTTTTTAACAACTAATTAATATTTTTTCTCAGCAAGAATATACTTGGGATCCATTGATCACCCCAATTGTGAGGCGGAAATACAATGCTATTTGTATTAACCGGATGAAGGATATGGTTAGTAAAGTTCGACATAAAGATAGGCCAAAGTGGATTGGGGAGACATTGTGGCTCGAAATGCAGGCATATTGGACAACTGAAGGAGCGCAATCAAAGAGTAGTGTGGCGTCCAACTCGCACAACTCAGAACGGGGTGATCTTGGTGTTCATAAACATGTAGCTGGCTCCAAAAGTTACGAACAAATTCAATATGAAATGGTACGTTGCCTTCATTTTTTTCTTTTACATTAATTTATACCTTGCTCTCTTTGATGGGGTTTAATGCCAAGTTTGTCTTTATTTTTTGGAGTTGATTATATTTTCGTGTTAACAGGAGCACGAACTGGGAGACCTGTGTCTGTTGGGGAGGTTTTTGTGAGGACACATACTAAAGCAGATGAGACTTTTGTCGACCAGAAAGCGAAGAAAATCTGCGAGACGTATGATAAAAATGTAGAGGAGAAGTTAGCACAACTTCAAGGTGATGACTTCGACTTGTCTGATGCGAACTCCTCGCGTCCTCAACTTACAACCCAAGAGCTAGATGTTATCTTTTTAAAGGTAATTATTCTTACAAGTTTGTTTAATATTTTAGTTTTGCATATTGAACACCATTATTTGTTTTTCTGTATGTAGTCCACCATTCCCGACTCAAGAGGCACAATGTATGGACTCGGTAGCATGGAGAGCCGCTTTGTTTGGGATAAGCGGTCCGGTGCGTCAAGTAGCTACACTTCGATGGCACAACTACGGGACCAACTTGAAGCTGCTCATCGCAGGATCGAAGAGCAAGCCGCAAAGAACGAGCATCATCGTGCTAAAGCCGAGGAAGCCATGAAGATAGCAGAAGAAGCGAAAGAAGTTGCTCAACAATCTCAGGTAACAGTAGCTAGCTTGGAGATGCTTGTGGCGTATATGCGAGAGGATCCAGGATATGCACGGTTTGTGGAAGCCCACTCCCAGAACCCAAGCACGTCAACCACGTTACCACAACCCCCACCGGAGAACTAAACCGAATGTCTAGACAATAATTTGGTTTTTTTTTTTGTTTAATGAATATTAAATATATTTTTTTGTTAATTTTATGGTTCAGTAATACTTTTGCAATTTTAATTACATTTTAAATATTTATATTAATTTTGTTTTTAAATAATAATTACGTCTAATTTAATTGTATTTTGTTTTTATTAATTAACAACAGTAGCATTTCAGTCGCTTATGCGTTACGTTTTAATAGTCGCAAATTTGTGGCCTTTTCCGCTACTAATTAGCGACTGAAATGTAGTCGTTTCTGGGACGTATATGAAGTCGCTATTTCGTCGTAAAATATGCGACTACAAATGTCGTCGCCATATAGTCACCCTATTTTTGCGACTGATTGGCTACGGCATTTATTAGTCGGCGATATTTTTGCAACGTCCACTTGGTAGTCTTTTTTTCGTCGCTCTTCTTAAGTCGCTAAGTAGTCGCAAATAGATGTCGCAAAATTTGTGACGGTTTATTTAGTCGCAAAATAGTTGCATATTTTGCGACTAAAATGCGACTACATCATTTAGCGACGCACGATTTGCGATTCTATTTTTTAGTCGCATTTTCGTCTCCTTGACTTATATGCGACTAAATTGCTACTAATTATGTAGTAGTTATTTAATTGTTTTCTTGTAGTGAGAGCAAGAGGTTAAAAATGAATTATTTAAGATAACTAAATGAACAGATTATACCAACTTGTGTTTTTTTATGTTGAACAATCTTCTGTTTTGTCAACTTCTTGCTGAAATTTGTTTTTAAAAAAATGTTATTTCTGTTAGGCCTGGACAAAAAACCCGAATCTGAAATACCGAACCGAACTCGACCCGAAAAGAAGAACCGAATTCGAATCCGAACCAACAAAATACCCGAACGGGTTTTAAATTTCTATATCCGAAAAACCGAAAACCGAACGGGTATCCGAAATATCCAAATACCATTATATATCCAAAAAATATTAATTATTTTTAGATTTGATATAACCTAATTACCTAAAATTATAATTATAAACTCAAAAATATCAATTATATTAAGACTAAAATAAAAAAATACCAAAAAATAACCGAATATTTACAAATTCTTAGTTATATTTGTGAAAAGTTAACCAATTTTTATTTAAATTTAACTAATTTTTTAATTTTCTTTCAATAGAATATCCGAACCCGATCTGAACTCGGATAGAAGCGAATCGAAGCCGAACCAAAAATTATAAATATCCGAATAATTCTCTAAATCCGAAAATCCGAAAATTCTAAACCAAACTCGAATTGATATCCGAATGTCTATGCCTAGTTTCTGTTCGATTAAATGGAGAAAAAGGGAAATATAATATAAGGTAACTTAATATTGAATAAATCAGAAATTACTGAAAATGCGGTTCAACCTTTTTTGGCATATTTGGAACTCCCAAGTTTCCAACTTTATAAATCACAAAGATTAACTAGATATTTGGTCCATTAATTAAAAAGAAATTTTATAGGACCGCTTCCACGTAGTTATTATTTAAAGAAAACTCTAAAGGTTTCATAAACCTCTAACTCTTTACGCTTGCTTAATTATTTTTGAAAACTATAATAAATAATATACATGATTGATAATATTTATTTCTGGAAAAATTAATGACTGGTACATCTAGTAAATGATTCCAAAATAAAGATTAGAAATAGAATCTAACTAGGAAAAAAATATTACGTAAAAAACCTATTTTTTTCCCAAACATGTAAAGCGATTATTTCCCCTTTTAAAATAAAAAGTATATCAAAGATGGATGTGTTGTGGTTTTTTTTTTTTTTTTTTTTTTTTGTCGTGAACTCAGATTGGATGGATGTGGTTTAATACGAAGAAACCTATGATAATTGTCTTGCTTATAAAATAGCATGCGATCATATAAAGATCCCATCTCTATGTTCTTCTTAATTACAACATGACAAAAAAATATATAAATATGAAGATGAGAGAAAAAAATTTGAGAAAAATAATAAAACTGAAAATATACAATAATGTATTCGAAAATTTTATTAGTATATATAATTTGGTCTCTAAAAAGGCTCAACTATTACAGCTCACGAGAGCATCCTTGATGTAAAACCTTTGTCTTCCATTTTGGAGAAAACAAAAATACATTGAAATAATTGAATCCCTCAAAAAATTAAAAAAAAAGTAACCAACTTTTTATTTGACCCTCTCTCTCTCCTCTTCCCTCTTTTCATGGTAGACCCATCTCTCTCTTAACACTCTCTTCTCTCTCCCCATTTCCATGGAAGCAAAGAGATGTGCTCATCTCTCTCTTTCTCTCTCTACAGCCTTACATGAACACTGACTCGTCTCTCTCTTTTCTTTTTTCTTCTTCCTCTTGAAAAAGGTGTCTTGTGATCTTTATCGCTCAAAAATCAGAACTTTCAGGTAAATTAGTTATTTAACTCTCTCTCCCTCTCTCTCTCTCTCTCTAAAGCTCTGTTCTTTTTCTCTTTTATCTTCTGGGTTTTATTCTCTGATTCTTGCTTAGATCCAAAAGTCCTCTTCTTTACTTTAATTAGATCTGTTTATTTCTTTTTGCATGTATAAACTTTCAATTAGGTTTATACTTATTACGATTCAATTGATTTGAATTCAAGATCCATATCAGCTCAACTTCGTTCTTGAGAATCAGTTTTATCCAATTTAGTGGAAACAAAACAATTTATTTATGCATCTATTCACCTTCCATGTATTGTAAGATCCATGATTATTGATCTTCTCATGATTCTTAAAGTCTCAAGCTTGCTTTAACTGATGATATTGTTTTGTTTGATGAGTAGATCAGCTCACTCTTTGATGGAATCTGTGGCAATATTGATTATTAGAAGAATCAAGGAAGAAGAAAGTATTGGTTTTTAAGAATCACACAAATCAAGATGGCTTCAAAATCTCCAGAAGAAGGATCAGTTACCAATTCAAGCCAAAGTATGTCAATCAACACTTTAGCAGATCAAGTATCTTCGAGTTTGTCTTTTGCCGATCCAAGTAGTGACAGCAAAACCGGTACTAATAAAATCAACGAGCAAGGTGAGAGTGGAAAGAGTAGTACTTGTAGACCGAGCACAAGCAGTGACATAAGTGATGAGAGCACATGTAGCAGCTTTAGTAGCAGTGTCAACAAACCTCACAAGGCTAATGATGTGAGATGGGAAGCTATTCAAGCTGTTAGAACTAAACATGGTGGTTTGGGTTTGAACCATTTTAGGCTCTTGAAGAGGTTAGGTTGTGGTGATATTGGAACTGTTCATCTTGCTGAGTTGAATGGAACTAGGTGTTATTTTGCTATGAAGGTTATGGATAAAACCGCTTTGGCTAGCCGTAAAAAGCTTCTTAGAGCTCAAACTGAAAGAGAGATATTACAGTGTCTTGATCATCCGTTTCTCCCGACGTTGTATAGTCATTTTGAAACTGAGAAGTTTTCTTGTTTGGTTATGGAGTTTTGTCCTGGTGGTGATTTGCATACACTAAGGCAGAGACAACCTGGGAAACGCTTCACCGAGCAAGCAGCAAAGTAAGAAAAAGTTTTGAGTTTTCTCTATTTAAGGAAACTGGTTTTATGCGTTTGTTTAATAACTGTATTGACTTGCTGTTTTTAAAGGTTTTATGTTGCGGAAGTGCTTCTTGCAATGGAATATCTACACATGCTTGGGATCATTTACCGCGATCTGAAACCCGAGAATGTTCTTGTGAGAGATGATGGACATGTGATGCTTTCGGATTTCGATCTCTCCCTGAGATGTACTGTTAGCCTCTCTATAGTTAGATCAGCCAATCTCGGATCAGAAGGCTTGTCAAAGAATTCGGTTTCTTGCTCGCAACAACCTGCATGCATCCAGCAACCATCTTGCATCTCAATGGCTCCAACGTCTTGCTTTTCTCCTCGGTTCTTCTCATCGAAATCCAAGAAAGACAAGAAACCGAAAACCGAAAACGGGAACCACCAAGTAACTCCTTTACCAGAACTCGTTGCAGAGCCTACAGGTGCCCGTTCGATGTCTTTTGTTGGCACACATGAGTACTTAGCTCCAGAGATCATTAAAGGTGAAGGACATGGAAGTGCGGTTGATTGGTGGACTTTTGGGATCTTTCTATATGAACTATTGTTTGGTAAAACACCATTTAAAGGGTCGGGAAATCGAGCTACGCTCTTCAATGTTGTTGGTCAGCCTCTTAGATTCCCTGAATCTCCTGTTGTTAGCTTTGCAGCTAGGGATTTGATAAGGAGCTTGCTTGTGAAGGAGCCACAACATAGATTAGCTTACAAGCGTGGAGCAAC
The DNA here is from genome assembly GCA_028015245.1 of Cardamine occulta. Lineage (NCBI taxonomy): Eukaryota > Viridiplantae > Streptophyta > Magnoliopsida > Brassicales > Brassicaceae > Cardamine > Cardamine occulta. Next base: position 12,825,320 of record CM051393.1, on the reverse strand, counting down.
AGAGATAAAGCAACATCCTTTCTTTGAAGGAGTGAATTGGGCTTTGGTCCGGTGTGCAAGTCCACCGGAGATTCCTAAACCGGTTGATCTTGAACCGGTGAATCCTTCTCCTGCTGTACCGGCTGCTGCATCTTCGAGTGTGAGATCTGATCAGAGTAATTATCTTGAGTTTGATTTCTTCTGAGGAAACTGTTTCCACAGTTGATTCTCATATTGTTTCTTTGCAAATTCTGTTTAGTATATTCGAAAAATGTTTTTTTTTTCTTTTCTTTTTTTTATATTCAGGTCTTGAAAAAAGTTATGAGATTTGTAATCATTATTCAAAAATGTGAGACAGTCTCTGTACCATCTTCTTGAGTTTATTAATGTTAGTCACGAACCATTAAGAATCACAAGTCCACTATATTGAGAAACCTTAAAGTTCTTAAAAGTTCTTTACTTTTCACTGATCTTAACTCAAAACAAGCTATCTCCATTGTCTAGGCCGAATTGAACCGAAACTATATTATTTTGGAAATCAAAAATCTGATCGAAACCAAACCAAATTAGAGCATAATTTCTTATAATGGATATATATATTATCAACAACTAGTTCTTACATAAAAGTTAAAATCCTAACTCGATACAAACGAAGGAAAAAAATCTAGTTTAAAGACTAAGATACTCACCATTCCAAAGAAGGAAGATATTTCATTTCAATTGTTTATAGCAGTTATAAGCAATAGCCACTGATGCAGCAGCACAAGCAACAGCTAAAGCAGCATATGTATCTTCTTTCTCCCAATTCTCCAACCACATAGACATCGCAGCACAAACCTTGAGTCCGCAAGAAGATTTGTTCTTGCTGCTACTTATCCGAGAAGAGGAATTTTTAACAGAGACTTCTCTTTCTGATGTAGTATTCTCTGTGTGATTCTCCACACAGTAAGAGGAGTTCCCGTTTTGTTGGCAACAACTATCATTAAGCTCTGGAACAGCTCGGGACTGGCAACAGAAACCGTTATTAACTGATTCTTCGGTCACCTCTCTGTTGCTGTTTAATTGGAATCTTTGTTCTTGAGTTTTCTTCTGATCTTCTTCTAACAGACCCATTTCACCCCTGAAAAAAACAACCAACAAGTTTTGTTTAAAGACCGACGAATTTTAAAAACTGTCTAAATCAAGAACCTTTGATCTTATATATACCTCCAAAGCCGGTCTACAATTTCGCCTTTGTTAATGTGTTGCTCCAACAAAAGAGGTACATCTTCTAGAGTCACACACCCATACCTAATAACAAAATTCGTTTAAAACTTGCATAAAAGGGATAAAATTTATTTCCTTTTCTTTAATTCCGAGATAGTGAGTTTTAAGACTATAATCCATCATAAAAATCAACTCTTGATGATTGCAGACTCAATAATTTTATTCCTAATATAGCATTATTTTACTTACCAGTGTCCTGTGACTCTCTGGTTGATGTTTAATCCATAGATGATAACATCTCCAGTGTATTTATGACCACCGATGTGAGAACAAGGGCTAACCGAAACTTCACCTGGAAGACCACACAATTCAAGTTCTTCTCTGAATCGACTAACCAGAGAAGGTCCACAAACCCCACATCGCCGGTCTCTAGATCCATGACAACATACAAAGACATATGAACCACTTAGAGATTCAGGATTTCCAGGCAACCACTCAACATCTTTCACAAGAACCTCTTCAACAAATGTGTCCACATCAAAATGAGTCAACCTTCTGCATTTCGTTAAAACTGCCAAAAATGAGTAACCATTTATCAAGAATCATCAATCACAATATCTACTGAGTACCTGTATCTAATCATATCAGGAAATATCAAAACATCCCCGTTTGATGTCTCTGTTCCATCATGTCCCTCACATATTGTTAGTATAGTCTGCAATTTAATGGACCAAAAAAAACCATCAGAAGAAACCTAAAAAAGACACAAAGAAAAGATTTCATAACAGATATACATAAGAAGCCACATTGTAAGATTTGCATCAAAGACACTAGAATTGTGTATTCTGAAGCCTTATCTAGAAACAAATCAACAAGTTCCTAAGTTGTAACACATAGAATCTTGCCAATACAAATCTGAAATCAAGAGAAATCCCAAAAGTCCTCAAGAGAAACGACTTCACAACTCATTAAGATCTAAGAAACTCTTAACCAAGAAAAAAACAAAAGAAAACTCAGAGCTTTTACCAAATTAGAGATCAAAATACAGAAATGAACAGACCTAAGTCCACTTAAATCACACTAAATTCTGGGAATTTAACATTCAAAAGGGTCTAAAAAACAAATCACCTCCTTCTTCATATGACTCTTCTTTGCCGACACGACGGAAGAGAGAAGCCTCGGCAATCGATCGAACTCAGAAGCTTCGATCCTCGCAGGCCAAACGGAGGGTTTTTTGTAGCACAAGAAGATATGCCTCTCGTAGAACTGTACGGTACCAGCGAGTTTGTCAAGACCGAAATCGGCGTCGCTAATGCTCTCACCATCGCCTCCTTGGAAGCTCTCACTATCGAAGCTTCCAGAGCGAGAGATCGATTCGCCGAGAAAGCTAGATACGGTGATGGGAGACGACGAGGAAGGTGGGTTTCTACTTAATGTTAAAGGGTCGTCTAAATATCTTCCGCTTCCCATTTAGTTCGACGGAAAGTTCAAAATTTTTGGAGATCGAAACTGAAAGTTTGGAGAAGAAGATGAAGAAGAAGAAAGAGTAGAAATCTTAAATATATTTAGCTGTGTATTAAAGAAAAGGAAAAAAATAAAGAGTGTATTTATGATAATTATGATTTATGATGATATCTTGCACCACAATTCGACACGTTTGGTATTCCAAATATAAACAACAAAAATGATCGTTAGCTACATAAGTATTGATCAATATCGGTATCTTTTCTTTTTTCACCTTAAATTATTATATATATGTCATTTGAAAAGAAAAAAGCATTATTAAAACTTAATAAGTAAATAATTTGAAAACATTAAAAATATATGGTGTTTTTGGTAACTTAAAAAGTCTTAATTAACTTGTAAATCACTCATATTTTTTTCCTAATAACTAAATGTAATCTAAACAATTAGAAACTAAGATATTGAGATGAGACTAGAAGAATTAAGACCATAAACAATATGTTAATTTGGAATCAGTGATTTTTTTTTCTTTACAATTGAATTTTACCTATAACATTTATGTATTAGATTTGTGGTGTTTTACATATTTTTAAATATGGTTTTGGTGATTTATTATAATACATATATAGAGTTTTCAAAACTTATTCGTTCCTAAATAAATAAATAAATGCAACATAAATATATTTACATACCAAAATACCAAATTAGAAAAGCTTATTAGTTCGTTATTTTCTGACTTTGTAAACAATACAAGACGTTCAAAAAAAAAATCGACTTTGATTATAAACGTTCTTTTTATGTAAAAACAATGTGTAACTGACTATTGTTTAAGGCTTTCAGCTTTATTCGGAGTTTTATTTGACTATTTATAAGTTTCAGTCGGTGGGATTTGGAAAAATCAATCGAGTTTGATTGCAAATGAAGTGGGCTTTGCATCTGGATCTTACCAACACTGGTTTCTCAAAATAAATAAAACCCTAAGTTTATCCATTTGGTTAATTTAAGACGGTAAACTTAGGGTTTTATTTATTTCTTTCGTATAACTCTATTTGCATTTGGCTAAGAACTTTTTAGCCATGTCTCTGATTCTCAACACGATGTCGAAGCTACTATGCTTTCGGAGGAAACCAGTGTTGGTAAGATCCATGATGCAAAGCCCTCCTTGTTCTATCATCTGCGTCGAACCTTGTGGAGCGGATCTGCGAAAACTCATGATTATGACGTCTGGCCGCACTTGTTTGGACAAGAAGGTACCTCTGGAGTTGGTGGATACTGATCCAATGATAACGATCGGAGCATCTCGTGGCTGGATAGCTAATTTGAAGGATGACGGCATATTGCGTCTCCAAGACGATCTAAACCCTTATGCATCGTATACAGATCCGAAACGCATCTCGCTGCCTCCTCTTGTAACTCTGCCTCTCATCAACGTGTCAATGTCTTCATCTTCTCCCGAGGATGAGGACTGTGCTGTGGCTGTCAAGTTCTTGGACCTCAGCTCAGCTTTTGCAGACCCGCTCAGAGGAACTCCGAGTGGGTCAATGTCAGAATCAAAAACCCTTGCTTTTACTCCTCCCGTATCATGTATTCCAAGAAAGATGACATGTTTCTCATGCCAGGATCTGGAGGCCACCTCATTGGATCATGGGATATCCGCAAACATACACACAAGATTCAGAAGTTGCGGTTTAAAAACGTCCCCAAGCTGAGAAAAAGAAAGATTCTTGATTCGTGTTACACAGCGATCACTTGGTGGAATCAAGATCCACTGGTGAAACTTTCTTGGTTAAGTGGTATAAGAAGACCGAAGAGATCATCAACGGTATTGCAAAAATGAAAACAGAGTTTTTATTGGTGTTCAAACTAGACGAGCAAGGAAACGCGGTTTTTACTCGATATATTGGAGATCTCTGCATGTATCTCTCAAAATCTGAACCTTTCTGTATCCCCACTAGCTTCTTTCTCGGCATTCGCTCTAACCAAGTCATAATCTATGATGTCGAAGAATTTGTTTATGTGGATGATTCCATGATCAGGTTCACTAGGATATCTTCTACATTCAAGGCCCCTTCCATATTCCACCTCCAAATATGAACTAGCACCTTAGTTACGTTTGGAATTGAGTTTGAGTCTAGAAGAGTCTCTTCCTCTTACTTTTTTTTTTCCTTTAAAATCATTCTTTATATTATTCTCTGTGAGACTGATATGCATATCCTCTTGGAGGAATTCTCAGGTGATATATATATTCCTTTTAATTATGTTATGTCATAGCTCACTAATGTCTTTTGTCTTTTAGAAAACCGTTTTGTTGCTTTTGAATCTGAACAAGTTACTTGAGCACTTGAGATCGATCTGGTGATATGAAATATGAAGTGTATTATTTCACAATGTGAGTACTCACCACCTTGGCATGATTTGATGATACGAACCAATTAATATATCATTTTGGTGTTGCAAGATGGAGTCTATACAAGGCATATGGTGATTGGGGGATTATGTAAAGTTATAATCTTTATTAGAATTTGAAGAGGCACATAGGTATTTTTCAAGTCTTGTTCATGTTCACCGGCAGTGAGAGACTGCTCGTCTTTGCATAATCTAAACTTTGATCACCGGTAAAGGAATCCAAAAAAACAAGTGATTTGGAAGAATTGTTTAAATTCGGTTTCTGTTTCTTCAGTTTTTGTCAATATGAGAAACTTCACAATGAGGTTTAGCACTTTTATGAGACTGAAAGATATTGGAATAGTGCAAAGGGATGAAGAGGGAATAGTTAGATGGTATGGTGCAAAAGCTTGTCCTCGGTTTTGGTTTAATATTGTCTTGATGTAGAAGCCACAGCTCTTCTACGAGTGGATGATCTCATGTTTGGACAATTATGGAGTGGAAGAATACTTTTTGAGAATCATTCTTGGATTCTTATTCAAGCTTTGAAGGAACCTCAAGCATAGCCGTAATTGAAGTGTTACACAAGTTAGATCATGGAAGGAGAAGAAGAGTTTTAAAGCCAATTTTTTTACGTTCAAGGTAATCTTTGTGCCAAATTTTCTGACTACCATATAACTAATTTCTCTATAGTTTCATACATAATGACACAATCCAATTAAAATGAAATCTTCGGGGTAAAAAAATAATAATAAAAAGGGTAAAATGAAATTAAATTAAGATTTTGTCCGTAAATGTGAGCATCACCAATCACCATTTAGGGTTTCTCTTTTCATTCTTAATTCTCTTCGCGTTTTGGCTAATAAGTAAATAACATCTGATTCATGTCTCTGCTTCTGAACCAGCCCTGGAAGCTACAATACTTTTGGAAACCAGTGTTGGTAAGATCCTCTCCTCTTCTCTCTAATAATGGCTTCTCATCTCCATTGCAGCAAACCCTCCTTGTTTCATCGCCGGCTTTGAACGCTGTGGACCAATATACAAGAATGAATGAAAACTCGTGATTAAGAATTCTAATGAACTTGACAGCACTACTTTGGATAAAAAGGTGACAAGGGAGGTGTTGTATGATGATGCAATGGTAAAGATCGGATCATCTCATAGCTGGCTAGCTACTTTGAAGGACGACGGCATATTGCGTCTCCAAGATGATCTAAACTCGGTTGCTTCGGATACAAACCCGAAACGAATTCCTCTACCTCCTCTTGTAACTCTGCCTCATTGCCAAACTCAAATTGTCACAAATGTTTTCATGTCCTCATCTTCTCCCGAGGATGAGGACTGTGTTGTGGCTGTCAAGTTCTTGGGACCTCAACTCAGCTTTTGTAAACCCGCTCAGAGGAATTCGGAGTGGGTCAACGTCAGAATCAAAAACCCTTGCTTCTACTCCTCTCGTGTCATGTATTCCAAGAAAGATGACATGTTTCGCATTCCAGGACCTGGAGGCCACCTCATTGGATCATGGGATCTCCGCACACACACGCACAAACCCAAGTTGCAGAGCTTGCGGCTCTGAAGCTTTTCCAGGCTGAAAAAGACCAGAAGGAATTTTCCAGATTCGTGCTGCACGAGTGAACACTTGGTTGAGTCACCAGCTGGTGTAACTTTCTTGGTGAAGTGGTACAAGAAGTCTTCTGGCGAGATCATCAATGGTATTGCGAGAATGGAAACAAAGTTTTTATTGGTGTTCAAACTTTACGAGCAAGGAAACGCTGAATACACTCAAGACATTGGAGATCTCGTCATTTCCCTCTCAAAGTCTGAACCTTTCTGTGTCCCTGCTAGCTCCTTTCCTGGCTTGCACTCTAACAGTATCACATTCTTTGATACCCACGAAACCGGCTTGTGTTTCTCCATGATTCCACCATTATTAGTCTTTTAAATCCTATATTCGATTTCAGTAACAATGACCTTATTCCACCCCAAAAAATAGGTTAGTAGTTTGGATATTTGAGTCTTTGTTTTCTTCTTTTCTTCCCTAGTTTCTAATATTCACTAGTTTTAATTGGTCGTGTCCTTTACTTAGTTAGATTTGAGTCTGTCTTTTCTCTCTTAAACCTTTCAAACATCACATCTATATACATTTGCTCTTGAAAATATTTAAGTTGACTCATCGGCAATTTACATGATTATGATGAACTAGAGCTCTACTATTTGGAAACAGGTCCTTTTCCTACCTCTCTGTCTCTCTCTACCAGATCCATGTCAATTTAAAAATCCACAATGTTTTTGATGTAACACAATTTCTTAAAGCAAAAAGAAAACAGAAGAAGTTAGAGGTTACCTTACCATATAGACTCATAATTCATTTAGTACTAAACATAAATGTTATAACAAAGTGTGTTTTTGATATCTACTAAACAAAAGCTTTAATGGTGTTCAAGCTAGAAAAAATGCATTTTCTTCTCAAAGTCTGAACCGTTTTATGTGTATATATTCGGGTTATGGAGGTTTTTTCTTATGGATTTGTTGAATGCATGAATAGGCATGTTCACGGAAAGAGAGTTATAAAAGGTTTGATATTAACATTTTACACTATATTATTTGATGAGTGCAACGTATAAATTTGAAAATAATACGAAATGCAACCTTATAACATCGATGTATTGTATTTGATTTGTGTCCTTTCGTGGGTTTTCGATGCGCAGAAGTACAAAATCATGATCCCAAGAGACTCATCACGTCTCCACAACTAAACAACAATAAGCATGAATCCGGCCCAAATGAAAGCCACAACTCTTTATTTACACTAAACTTCAATTAACCAAAGCTTCTCACGGCTTTTATTCTCTGTTTCAGCCTCCTTTCCTCTCTTTAGATGCTTTCTTGAGTACTCCTGGCTTATCACATGACTGCATTGGCGAGATCAGTTGATGATTCCCTTGCTGCGAAGATACCGTAATGACGAAGCTTGATGGTGATTGATGTTGTAGGCTCGGGTTTAGACATGAAGATGAACTGATCAGATTGTTTAAAGGGGATGAAGCGGGTCTTTGAGGTATTATCGTACAAACATGCCTCCATAAAGAATATACAAAACTCTTTCAAAACTCTTAATTTAATACATCCCCTTTCGTAAAATTCTTAAAAAAAAAAACTATAGCAATACATGAGACTCTGCGGAATGGCAATGTCTGGTTTAGATGAAAAGCTAGACGTAATGTTGAACATCGTCGTCAAGGCAATATAATTTCTGAAGCAATACATGCAACGAAACGACGTCGCTTTTTCATAATTCGAAATCTAACCAAGTTGGCGGGATTCCTCTAAAGGAGATCCTCCAACTCATCAAAGGATCCGTCGTAGTGATTTTCAAGCTCTTCTTACAACAAACCGGGCCGGGTCAGGGCCCAATGCTGCCGGGTCCTCTTTGTCTTCTGGTGTTGACCCATCTGCTCCATCAAACTCTTGATTAAATGGAATCAACTAATTTCTATGTTAAATTGTGTTTTTTTCTTCACCTAGTTTAGCTACTTTTTGATATAATGCCAAAAATAAAACACTTTCAAATCAAAATATTCGATATACATTTTAGTAACCTAAATTTCCATATGTATCTTGTCTCAAAGTTGAAGCTTATGTAAGAAAAAAAGAAAAATCATTCACAAATCACAACAAAGAGCCAAAATAAAACAACCACCTAAATAGCTTTGATCCAATTTACAGTAACAAACCAGTTTCTCACGTTGGACCAAAGCTGCAACTGCTTCCGATCTCAAACCACAACCTTCTTTAGCAAAAAGCGCACAACTTTTTGATTTTTTTATAACAACAAAAGTTCAAATCTTGAAAAAGGAGAAATCATCAAAAAGGTTTCTCACCAGGGAGGTAAGAAGGAGAACCCCATTCCACTTGATTCTTCTTTCTATTAAAGATTCCACTTAGATTTGGCATAAGCACTTTCTTTGATACCACAGACGTTTTCGTTTTCTCCAGTTTATTATGGATAGGTTTCTGTTTCAGAGCTTTCTTATGATGTTGCGGTGATGATTCAGTGGACATCTTCATCTCAGCTTCTGCAAGAATCCTCGATGCTGCTTCCTCTGCTTTCTTCTGGTCTCTTTCGCGCCACCTCCTGAGTTCTCCTTCAACTGCTTTCTTAGCAGCATCCGCCATAGCTGCTTTCTTCAGTGCCTCTTCTGTTGCAGTCTTGAGCTTCTCAATCTCTTTTTGTGTTGTCTCTAACTTCTTCAGTGTCTCGTTTTCGCTAGCTCTCACTGCTTCTACCTGAGCCAATGCAGCAGCTACTTTCATTTCCGCTAACTTATCGAATACCTCAGCTCTCTTGCTCAGCGACTTAAACTCCTCTTGAGACAGTGTGACGCTCTGAGATCCAGACTCAGATGAAGTCGAATTACGCGCAGCGTTGGTTTTTTCGGACATTGACTTTACCTGTTCAAGTGCCTTTGTCTCAGCAGCTTTCGCTTCTTCGGCTTCATCTAAAGCAACCCTTAGATGTAGCTCTGAGTCTTCAAGCGCGAAATGTGCAGTTTCCGCTTCCTTCATTAACTCCTCAGCTTTGTTTCTCATTTCCTCAGCTTCTTGTCGAGCAGCTTCAGTCTCCGAAGATATCTGATTGATGTTTAACATCATATCTTCCAGAGCAGCCTTTGCTTTAGATTCCTCTGCAACACATTCTTCTAGTTCACTCTTACTTCTGCTAAGCTTCAGATGAAGATCTCCAGCCACAGATTCAATTTCAGCCTCCTTCGCTTCAACTTCACCGTGCTCCGTCTTCACATTCTTCAATTCTGCTTTAAGAGATTCCACTAATTCTTGCAAAGATTTCTCTTCTTCCACAAGTTTCTCGATTAAACCCTTAGCTTCATTCAACTCCAAACTCACACCATTAACGGAATCCATATCCGATGCTTTCACAGTCTCCATTTGCTTCTGCAGTTCATCGATTTCGTTATATGTCTCAGTCAACTGCTTTTCAAGCTTTTTCGCAAATTCAGGGTCAAACTCGTTCTTCAAAGTGAGCAATTTCTTGGCAGATTCTTCCATGCCATCTTTATACGATTGCCGCTGAATCTCCTTCTCAGCAAATATCTCAGATTGTTCTTTTCGGGCTTGAGAACACGCAAGCTTCGTCTGTTCAACTGATTCATTAACAGCTGCGATTTCCTTTCTAAGCAAATCGATCTTCTCAGAATGAACTTTAGTCACTTCCTTAGCTTCCTCCACTTTGGCTAAAGCAACAGTCTTTGCTTCCGAAATCTCATTCGAAACCTGACGGATTTTTCTCAGCTCTTGCTTCGCGATATCAAGTTCCTTACACACCGCCCCATACTCTTCCATATCCTGAGACTGAACATCACTACTACTAGACAGAGAAACATTTCCAGGTTTCACTTCTTCGATTTGAATCTTAGCAGCTTCAGTCGCTTTATTAGCAGAATCTCTCGACTCAATAACCGCTTCAAGCTTACGAGTAAGTTCATCAACAGTTCTTTTAGCCCATTCAAGCTCACTCAACGCTTGCCCTCTGATAGTTTCAGCATTCTTAAGCTGTTCCTTTAACTTGTTCAACTCTTTCTGCGCCAAGTGAAGCTCTGTTTGCTTCACCAAAACTTTCTACAAACCACAGCACAATTCAGATTTTAGAAAAAACCTCTTAAACTCAAAAATTGTTTCAGTGAATCAAATCAAAATTACCTCAGCAGATTGAGGATTAGGTTTTCGAATGAGTGGTTTCTCAGCTGAGAAAGCAGCTTCACCGAAAAGGTTAACAGCATCTTTAACAGATTGAAAAGGAGCACTTGTGTCAATCTCTCCAATCTCCACAATTGGAGAAGAATCTGAAGAATCTCTACGTCCCTTCTTAGCAACCATTTTGCATTTTCTTTCTTTATAATCTAAAAATCAAGATTCACTTACCTGATACCAAGAAACACACACACAGTTCCAAATTATTTGGTTTCAATTTAATAACGAATCCATTAATAGACGATTAAATAAATTAAGCAATCTAAACAGTAATAAACCAAAACCCTAAGCAGAGGTCATTAAGGGAATGATTAATTAAACGAAGATCAAAAGATATTACTTTTTAAGTTTGATCTGTTCAAACCCAAATCAACAAGAAACGGTACAAATTCAACAAGAAGGCTAATCGAAGAATAAAGAAGCTTCTCTTCCACCGACGAAGAAATTTCCAAAAACAAGCGATGATGACCAAATTCGTACCTGGTCTTTCCGGTTTGAAATTTATCGTTTTCTGGGGTCGGAAAACGAAAACCCAGAAATGTGAAATCGAAGCTGCGCCAAGAAAATCAAGGAAAAGATCTAAAAGAGCGATCTTTTGTTTTTCTGAGAGAAAAAAAAGACGATCGAGAAAGGAAAAAATTACGTTAATCAGAAAAAGATATCGCTGGTCTCGACGCCGATGATTATAATCGAAAAGGGGAAAAAAGATTTGAGCTTTGAAAGAGACGAAGTTTTGAAATTCTTCTGCAATCAGAGCAAAGTCAGTGGCGAAGAGAGAGAAAGAGAGACAGAGAGGAGAGAGGGACAAGAAGGGGAAGTGTATTTGGTTGACAAATGGCAGCTTTTTATTGGTCACCGCTTAATCGAATTGTTTTTTTTGGACGGTAACTAATTCTCTAGCTAATATCATCTAATTTTATTTAACTTTTTGTGTTAGCCTAAAGTTCTTCTCAAGATTCCATAATTCCTCAAGAGTTAATTTTTAAAAGTGAATATATACATATAATGACTCCAGAAGATCTCGTTCCAAGTATTCACATTTTATATTACCTAGAATATAAAATTATATGCTACGGCCCAAAGCATATAGTTAAGAAATTCCCAAAATTCATTTCAAAGAAATGGCGTGGAGCTTGTTTTGTTGGCCAAGTGAATAAAATTATTTCGCACGTGAACTAGACGACATGTAAGGCTAAAAGATGGACATGATTATATTCATTTTGTTACATATAGCTTGACTAGTCAAAATGGGGCAAGGCTTCTAAGGATATTGACAATGATTTGTAATTGTACTTGTGAATATATATCACATTTAATACGAAAAAAAAAATATCCAACTCTCTTCTTCGTTGTAATTTTCCAAGCGAACGAACATTACCTCTTTGATTCTTATACCTTTCGTGACTTAATCAAATATGATGTTAGGGACGATGACCATCTATATCAACTTATTACATTTTCTATAAATAGGATAATTAATACTTACAATTTCGATAATTCATTCATATCTCTAAAAATTTCATTCAAATAACTAATAGATATCTCTATATCAAAAAGCATGTTCATCCTTCAATTACCTTACTATTGTTAACATTGATAAATAACCAAACTTTTGTAGTACTAAACAAAAGGTGAAAATAATTAAAAGATTAAAACATCGATCTTTTATGAGCTGCATGTACTAATGACTTTCAATGTCGTTAAGATACTCTTCAGAAGCTGAAACCCTGATATTTGATAAACAAATGCGTCGATTTCATCTCCGTCTTCAAGTTCGATCTGCAATAGTTTTCGTTTATCAACTTGCTTCATACAATATCGGAGTAGTTTTTAAGAATTATTTTAATATAATAAATGTACCTCATTGGGAGTTTGATTGGGTTTGATCATAACTCCATCGAAGAGGAACCTAAAAGTAGACATTTCTTGTCCAACTTTGTCGGAATATGCTTGCATCATCTTACGGAGCTCCACGTCCCTCTTGATCCGGAAGTACACACCTATGTCATCAAGTTTTATCATATTTACAATAATTTTCATATGTTAATATATACGCATTTTAACTCATCTTAATTTAGATAATATGATTTGTACGGGAAAAGTGTAAACTTTTTGGTTTAGAAAATTATTGAAGAAATGATAAATTACGGACAATATTTATTTTACTGTCAATAAAAAAAACACTAATATAAAAAGTAAAAGCCTAACTCTAACATTTTAAACACAATTAATGAATTATTGCTGTTTTGCAAAATCTCAGAAAATATTTGTTTGAAAAAGTTCTTGTTTTCACAATAGCATAACAAAAAAAGTGCTTTTTTCAAAATTAAGTTAGAAATACTATTATCTTATTTTCAGTATATATAATGGTTAGTTTTCAGTCAACCATATTAAGTACCTGACTTTTGAGTTTGATGGTAATATGAGACTCCGGAACCGGCAGTTCCTTGTCAGACGTCGACATCTTCACTTTCTTTTGTGACGGTTGTATTGTTCTTACCTGATTACTTTTTTTTTTTTATTACCTGATTAGTTACATGCAATATACTGTATATAATAAATTACACACACGTAAGCACAGTAATAAGTGAAGATATATATATACAGATGAATCTTATCACTGAATTTTGATTTACACTGAAGTTTGTGAAGAAATTTGAATCAGTTCATTCAATTTTAAAACCTTTTAGTTTTCTGTTCCCATTTATTATTATTTTTCGTGGGACTTGACTATTGAGTATCATTAATCAATAGTTATAGTTGATAGTTTTGGTGATCACAAACTTATACGCACCGTTTCTGATTTCTCACTTTGACCAAAAGAAACGAAAACCAAAAGCCCATCAACATTTCCAACTTCGGTGTGTCAAGTTTGTGTTTTGTATGCGACTGTGTATGATTTATCAAGTTCTTGTTTGTTTTCGTTCTTTTAATTAAATTTATAAATATCTTTCATGTTTTATTTTTACTATTTTTATTTGTTTCCACTGTCCATCATCTGTTTAATTATTGTTGACTTTTTCTAATTTCTGCTCACGTATGATCATACAATATTATTAATTGTGGTTTATTAGGTACGTTCAGATCTGTTTTCACTTTTAGTCAAATACTAGATATCTTTCCTAGTTGCATTTTTTTTCTTCTAATTTTAGATTTCGAGATATTATATATATATTTTTAATATTTAGTTTCTATCATCTATTTAATTATCGTTGATTTTTTTTCCAACATACTGTATGTTCATGTATGATACTACATATTATTAATTGTGGTTAATTACGTTCAGATCTGTTTTCACTTTTAGTAAAATACCATATATATTTCCTAGTTGCATTTTTTTTCTTTTCTAATTTTAGACTTCGTAATATTTTATATATATTTTTAATATTTAATTTTTATCATCTATTTAATTATCGTTGATTTTTTTGCAACATACTGTATGTTCTAATATTATTAATTGTGGTTGATTGTATGTTCTAATATTATTAATTGTGGTTGATTACGTTCCGATCTGTTTTCACTTTTAGTAAAATACTAGATACAATATTTCCTAAATCCTAGTTACCTTTTTCTTCTTCTAGTTTTAGACTTGGTGAGATTTATGTATAAATATATGAATGATAGTCACCTAGTACATAACCACTGCACTCGTCACTTTTTATCTAATTTTTTTAGAAAGGATTCTCGGAACTATACGAATTATAGACTACGATATACCTACAAATACAAATTAATTTAATGTTTTTATAACTACACGAACTATTGACTTCGTATAATGACATATACGAAGTATCATGTGTCATGTATGCAACTACACAAAGTATTATAACATACACGAAATATCATAAATTAAATGCACAACACTATAATCATTTTTACTATTTTAATTCAAAATCATTAAATCTACTTTTACATATATATATATATAATATTATATAATAAATAGAATAATTGATCAAAATATCAACACAAATAAATTTTATTTTAAAAAATTTGTGTATTATTTTAGAAATAATATAATAAATACCAAATTCGATCTGTTAGATTTAAAAAATAATTAACCAGATTTGTCCAAAATATTTCAAAATTAAATAGTAATAGGATTTTTTCTCTCTCTTAAGTCTTCTCGGAGGACGCTTATAAGGGGTAACATCAATAGTAAAATATTATTTATATTACTATTCTAATTTTTACATAATTTAGACATATTCGAATAACTTTTCTTGTATATGACATACCGAATTTTGTATTATGAAATTGTAGAATATAAAATCTGTGTTCGCTCCTACACTAGATAAAATTTTAAATATTAACATATATTTTATTTTTTAAAAATATAAAAGAAATGTTATTATAAAACATTTCAAGTCGATTTTAAAACATATTTATTATGTGATTTCTAAAATAGTACACAAAATTTTTAAATGAAATTTATTTTTGTTGATATTTTGATCAATTATTCTATTCATTATATAATATATAAAATATTATGTATATATATATATATGTAAAAGCAGATCTGATGATTTTAAATCAAAATAGTACATATGATTATTGTGTTGTGTATATAATTTATGATATTTTGTACATATCATAATACTCGGTATAATTGCACACATGATATATGATACTTTGTGTGTATGTCACTATGTGAATTCAATAATTCTTTTGGTTACGAAAACATTAAATTAGTTCGTATGTGTAAATATGCCATAATTTATAGCTCGTGTAGAAGAAAATTATTTTTCCTTTTTTATTCTAATTGCATCATCAAAGATGACTAAAATCACCGCTCTTGCTATCATTCTAGGAATCTATTTTCGTGGCAAATGAAAGAGGGGGAAAACATTATATTGTAAACTTGTTTAATGTACTAAAAGGAGCATAGAATAATATATTTTAAAATCAAGGAAAAAAGAGACAACACATGTTTAATAAAACCAAAAAGACCCATGAGAATCATTACATATTAGACACAGTAACTATGTGTTTTTGTTCTTCGTTTTTTTTTGTTTCTTTCTGGTTTTCCAATAAAGTGGCAACACGATTTTACAGCATTTATAGAAGAACAAACAACTTCAAAGAAGTGGAATCATAATCGTGATACTAAAGGGGAGGCTCCAAATCATTTTAGGAAACTTTTTTTTTTTTTTGTGTGGGTAATTTCAAGAAAGACAATAAAACATAAAAGAACATTGCTTTAGATGTGTAAGCACTGTGACTTTTTTGGGGCAGCAAGCAAATCCATCTTTGTGTCTGTCAAGAGTCCACAGCTGGGGATTGCATGCAGCAGAGCCATTTTTTCTGAAACCAAAAATGCCCATTTTGTGACAATGGATCAAGATTTCAAGTAAAGGAGATAAAGAGAAAGAAGAAGAAACTTACAGCCTGAGGTTTACTAGGATCTCCTCCTCCAGACTTAACATGACCCTCAGTGGATTTACCGGGTGATCCGGGTTTGCCACCGGTCTTTTTCTCATCCCTAGCTTTGTTGAATATCACTGTGAAACCTTCTGCTGATGCTGGATCATTCACATCCCATTCACCAAATTTCGGCAAGGGACGACCTTTGTCCTGTTTTTCATATAAAAAACCAAAAACATCAAGAACCAAGTTCAATCTCAAACTCAATCTGTAAACCTTGGTGCCAATTCACAAGCTGTTAAGTGTATGGCTTATCTAAAACTCTAAACTCCTAAAAAAGAAGAACGAAAGGTTTATCCTTTCTTCATTGTAAGCTAAGCAAATCTTAGGTGGGAGCAAACACAATGGAGAAGAGGCAATGATAATGAAACCTTTTAAATCATCAAGTATCATGAAAATGATTTCTACAATTGCCCAAACTAATTTATATTTCCATTTTGTAGCAAACATTATAGCACCATAAGTCAAAAAAGATTACCAATACCAACTATATAAGAAACTCAAAGTTCCAAACAACTTTCTTATCCATTTTATTAGGTAAGAAAATATTAAACCAAGTTTGAAAACTCCTGATTTTAAATCTTGTCTCTAAATAAGCAAACATATCCACAACGCAAAAAGAACTTTTGCTTGTCCATAAACAATACCACATACAAAAAAACGTTTCATGCCTCTTTCAGTATCAATGAATCAACAACAATCTGAGAAAAAAAGATAACAAGAGACAACTTCTAATTTCTATGTATTTCATCATCTCAAACCCAAAATCAAAATCTAAGCCAAAAGAGACATCAATCTCTAAAAACTCTTCCGGGTTAAAAGAAAACAAAAATCTAAGCTTTAACCAATCAAATTTAGATTGAATAAATTCCGAAGATCGAAAATTCGAAAAGTAACAAAAATAAAACCCGAGATCTAGAAAAATTAATCATCAACAAGACAAATAGCTCATCAGCAAAAATTAAAAATATCACATCTGATTATCTTTATCCTCAATTCCGATTAAAATGAAACATAGCATCAAACTTATCAAATAAAATTCTAAAAACCATCAAATCGAATTTCGAAGGTGTTCTCAAAAGCATATATTCGAAACAACAAAAATCTTAAAGGAGATGCAATTAAAACGTACCGACATGGCGTCTGAAGATTTATACTAGGAAAATGGAGAAAATAACTCGGGAAATAGGAGAAGAAGCCGCCGAGAAAACAAAGGAAAGTGAGAGAAAAATAAAAATTGATCGGAGAAGAGAGAGAATCTGGGGGAGAAGAAAAAGAAAGAGAGAGAGACTTTTAATTTTCTCTCTTTTTTTTTTTTTTTTTTTTTTGGCTTTTTCTTTCTAAAAATTCTTTTTTGCTTCTTCTTTCTCTTTATTATCTCGGTGCGGTGTCTGTAACGGTTTATATAAACGGAGTTAGACTCAGTGACGTGAATGTCTTTGTTTTTTTTTAACGGAAAGATGAGCTGGCTAGCACGGCTGTTAATAGAGAGCATATATTTTGGTTCAGACCGAGTGACTTGCTGGCACTGTTTTGTCTTTTTGCATTTTTTTTATATATATTTAAATTCTCTCATTATTTTCAGCTGAAAAAATCAAAAAAGTATATTTTTATTATTATTTAATATCAATTGGCTATATATACCCTTATAAATTCAACTTTAGTTTTGAAAGATATCTGAAATGATTTTCTCAACTAATGAACCTAGTTGTTCAAAGTAATTAGAAAATTAAGACTTAGCAAGTGGCCTATTTGTTTGATGAAATATGATTACTTTGAGTAAACAACAAACTTTTTCCTAACAACGATTATTATTTGACAAAATTCTTATCTAAAATGCCATCCGTCATCACTCATCTACTACTTTTCTCTTAACCACTTGCCTCTATTAATGCTTCAATTATAATATATCTTTAATTATAAGTTATACTAACAAATATACAATACAGATTTGGTAAATTTAATAATTACTTTGTTGAATATCAGTTGCGACCATTTTTCAAAGGTATTTTGTTTATTCCTAATGGTTGTAACCAAATTTTGTATAATAATGATCTAAACGTAGATTAAGATGATATATATTTGATCTAAATAAAATTGTTTGGAGACTAACAGACAATCTTACACATTATACATATAAATAATATATTTGTGTTACACAAGGCTCACGAGTGGGTACTGCAAAATGGAACAAATCCAGTGATGCAATCTGACGAACTGTTAGATTCTGTCTGCATCAAGATCCATCAGACACTATTCCAACACAACAACCAGTTTCTCGTTGTCTCCATTCCGACATATTCATCTAAAGATTCCTCAAAACCACAGAAGGAGCTTTTTTTCTTTTTTTGCTTCCATGGCTCTGCATTTACACCATTCATTTTCTCCTGAACCATTATCAGACTAATTATCAGACTAACTCAGCACATGAAAATGACAACACAGCTCCAGCTATTAAGAGCTTGGTCCTCCTGCTTTGTCTATGTAAAGAAAAAAATGTAAGAAATAAACAAGATCATTAATGCAAGTGGAGTTAAAAGACAGCAGTTATAAACCCACCTGGAAGTTAAAGAGATTCAATCAAGTCTCCTTTGGTATAGTTTTTGAGTTGTATTTGTCAGAGAAAGTAGCCAGTAAGGTGCAGCTTTACTTTACTGTCTTGCTTGTTTTGTTCTGCATAACAGCACATAAGCTTAAATGCTTAAGCTTCTGGAACTCACTGGCACTCGAATTAAGAACTGTCAACCAAACAAGAGAATACAAAAGTATGACTATAATGATGTATAATTAATTGCCAAACAGAGAGGAGAAGAACGAGTACGATACATATTGTGAATCAGATGGAAGCTCAAGTAGCTTTAGCTGGTTCCTCTAGAGAACTCTGCACATCCAGCTTTTTCATGGTGATAAACTGAAATATCATCTGGAAAGCAGCAAACATAATAGATAAGAACAGTATATAAGGATTTCAGAAAGAGTAACAAACTTAAGGATTCAGAACGAACCTTGCTACAGAGAAGCAGATGCTTGAGATAAGCGATAACACTAATTTGCTGAGGGAAGTTGATCATATGATTACTCTTACAGCTTGTTCTGATGTTATCCCTTCTTGTTACTTTGCAAGGCCTTCAGCTTCTCCATGGCCATTGTCAAGGTTTTGTGTGAATCTTGTGACAAGCTCATGGATGTTATGAATCCCCTTGCAAGTAAATCTTTCAGGATGATATCAGTCCCAGAGAATGAATTTCCTTGGGAAAGTATTCCACTGATGAGAGCTTTGTAAGTAGTCGCATTAGCTAAAAACCCATCCTTTTTCATCTCTTCATACAGTTCAAAGGCAATTACCATGTCACCTTTAGCACAATGTCCAGTAATCAATACATTGTATGATACGAGATCAAACTTCAGCCCACAATTTCTCATGACGGCTCTCAATTCCAGGGCCTCTGTAACATCACCATTTTTGCAAAACATGTGCATTAGAGTAGTGAAAGTAGCAATAGTTGGAACCAACTTCATTTTCAGCATGGACCGAAGCAGCAGTGTAGCTTCTTCAGCCTTGCTGCATTTTGCAAGTGCTCTCACCATTGCACTCTCAGCTACGTTAGGGGGACATATCTTACGTGCTAGCATCTCATCCTTCAGCACAAATGCAGTCTTTATATCTCCCACTCTACAAAGACCCTTGAGCAGACCTATGTACTTTCTACTCTCGGGAGATAGATCTTGCTTCGACATTTCGTGCAAAACTATGCGAGACTCCTGGAATCTGTGGTTCCTGTTGAGGACACTTACAATGGCGTCAAAAGTATTTTTGTCAACGGAGATTCCCAGTAAGGTCATGACATTAACTAGATCAAATGCCCAGTTGATCTTTCCATTTGCACAACATTTGGAGATTAGCATGTTAAATGTATACCTGTCAACTTCAAAACCTCGGCATATGAATGCTTTCAAGATTTTAAGACCAATCTCCAACATGCTGGATTCACAAATCCCAAGAATAAGAGAATGGCATGTGAGCTTGTCAGGTAAAATGCCGTTCAGTATCATGGATCTATACAGCATAAAGCTTGTTGATACATCTTTCCTCTTTGAATACCCATGCAAGAGAATATTGTAGGTAGTCAGATTAAGACCCCCATTTTGGTTCCCCATTTCATAAAGTAGGTCATTTGTCTTCTCCATTTTCCCCATCCTCGAGTAACCGTCAATCATTGCATTTGTTGTGACAGCATCAGGTGTAAGGCCAAGTTTCTCCATTTGCTCCCGAAAATAAAAACCAGCTTTCCACTGGCCAGCCTTGAACATACCATCCACAAAACAGGTATACGTCACTATGTTGGGAAGTAAATTACCTCGAGCCTCAGCTTCCTTAGCAAAAAGTATGGCAACAACAGTCTTTCCCTTCCTACATAACCCAGAAATAAGACTGGTATATGTATAACTGTCAGGCAGAATGTTTCGCTGCACCATCTCACCAAATAGAGAGACAGCCTTATCCAAGTTCCCTGATTTACACATTGCAGTGAGTAGTGTGTTGTACATTACAGTATCAACAGCTGCAGGAACATCATGGAGGCTTTTCAGAAACTTCTCTGCCTCTCTCAAATGCCCACCTTTACATAATCCCTTGAGCAGACTACCATACGTGAAGAATGTTGGGTGATGACCTACTTTTGACATCTCATCAAATATAGAGAACACTTTTAGCCCTTCACCTGGGCTTCCATACCCATTGATAAGACAATCAAAGCTAACAGTGTTAGGATTAATACCGTCGCTTGTCATGCAGCGGATAAATTCTTCTGCCTCACCCACTTTACCAGCTTTACATAACGAAGTTACAAGTATGTTTAACGTGAAATGGTCTGGAGTATGGCCCTCAAGGATCATAGCTTCATAAATTCTTAATGCTTCCTTTAAGAATCCCATCTTGCAACAATTGTATATCAGTGTTGAGTATATGATGCCATTTGGACTAAGACCAGCTCGGTAAATTCTACACACTATCTCCTTAGCAGTTTTAAACCTCCCCACCTAGCAAAATCCATTTATAAGTACAGAGTATGTGACGATATCAGGATCAATACCATCTTTGCTCATTTCATTAAGCATCACAACTGCTTCATCCAATAACCCATTTTTGCATAACCCATCAATCATTCCAGTGTATGTTATTCGTCCAACAGAGATCCCATTTCTCTTCATTCTCATGTAAAAGCCTCTAGCTAGGTCAAACTCTGCATTCTTGCACATCCCATCTAAAAGTACACCATAGCTAACTTCAGTAGGTATAAGACCTTGTGCTTCCATCATATAAAACATCTTCAAAGCCTCTTTAAAGTTTCCCTTACTAATGTGTCCATCAATCAAAGCATTGAAAGTAACATGATTCGGGGAAAGTCCAAAGGTTAACATCTCGTTCAAAAGTTGACAAGCAATGGGAACCTTTCCTTCATAAGAAAAACCGTTAATAAGCGTGTTGTACGTAACCTCGTTTGGGTAAATCATCATCTTCCTCATTTTCCTCAGTAACAAATAACCTTTGGCACTTCTATTGTTTCTGCACAAATCGTGGATAAGCATATTATACGTACAAACATCAGCGTCGACCCCTTTCAACCTCATGTGATCTATAAGCTCAATAGCAGCTTTAAATCTTCCCTTTTTACAATACCAATGGAGCACAGTATTGTATGTAACTATAGTTGGGACATAACCACTCTTCTCCATCTTTTCCATTAGATAACACGACTTTCTAAAGCTTCCTTCAGCACAGAGCACGTTAATCAGTATATTGAAGGTAGCCACGTCGGGACAAATCTTCCTCTTAAGCATTTCCTTCAAGAAAGACCAGACTGACACATCACCACCACTCTTTACAATTGAACTTAACATTATATTACAAGTATAAACAGAAGGGTTGAACCCGTAAAGACCCATCAAGCGAAATATTTCCAGAGAATCTTGAATCATTCCTTCTCTCAAATATACCTTAATCAAGATGTCGAAAACAGAAGGGTTTGAATTGCAAAGCCGGTACGTGGTCATCAAAGCACCAAAAACAACGCCTGATTTATCACTCATCCAAGACAAGTCCTTCAAGATTTGCCTTGCAGGGTCATACATTCTAGCTCTAACAAGTATATGTGTAGTAATACAGAACAACTGAACAATATGGTCAGACTCCAAACCCGGCTGCTTAACTATCCATTTAAGAAACTTCAAAGCCAGCTTCCCATGAACTGGTCTAAGACGAGCCTGTCTATAATCCATATGATTTAGAGATCCCCAACGGTCAATTGTAAGAATGTTATATATACTCTTCTCCATATCAAATCCTGTTTCATTGAGCCCCAACAAGTTCAAATCTTTAGCAAAACCCATTCAGAAAGATTCATGAAAAATAACATTATACGATTCAAAATTCAGCTAAAGCCATCAAAATTTTCACTCTACAGTTCTAAAGCTCGAATTTTTAAATCTCTAATCAGAACCCTACCTTATCCTATACATGTACAGCTTGAATTGATTAAATAACTGTGGAAACGCAAAAATATTATGAAAGCTACCTAAAAAAGAGCAGAAAACTGTATAATTAATCATGAAAAAAATAAAAATCTATGATAAACAAACTCACCATAATCATCTCGTTTGGAATGTTTTACAGCGCCGGAAGAAAACCCAACTCGAGAGAAACTTCCGAACTTCGGAAAACTGAGACGCAACAGAGAGATTGCACCACTTCTGTAAGAAATTAAGCTCGAGAAACCTGACATGGCTGCTTCTTCTTCAGTCAATTCAAAATGTTACTGCTCCTGTGTGTCTCTCTCTCTCGCCACAAGCTTGGAAACGTAGTTGGGCCAAAAGTTCAAAGGGCCTGTTTCTATATTAAATGGGCCTTTTTGTTGTAAACCCATAACGTATCAATCTAAACCAACACGTGCTTAATTTGAACGTAATAAGAGTGGGTCCCGTAACTAGTGCGATCTGATGTTAACGGACGGCTGAGATGTAGGAGCAGGAGCGTAGGGTAGGTGAGCTGTCGATGACGACGACTTAAATATTTGCCTTGTTCATTTAGGTGAAAGCAACTTCCGAGTTTTACGCCTCGGAGATTTTATCTATTTTTAAGCTGAATCATTTATTTATTAAAATATGCATTTCTTTATCATCAATCATCATCACAACTGGAGTCTTTTTTTTTTTTTTTTTTTGGCTCAACCATTGCAAGAAACGTTACAATTAAATTGCACCTCATACCATATAAAAAAAACGTCGGATTCATTAATTTTGTTCTCAGATAAAATTAAATTGCAGATTATGTCATAACATATGTCTACTCTTAAGAAAACATTATTAGGAAAGGAAAACTGAAGAAACATAATTAACAAAAAAAATGGAAGAAAATATATAACGTTATTGTATCTTTTTGATTCAAATAAATAAGAAAAATTTAATGTGAAAGCGAAAAGGTAAGAGACTTAAAAAGAGAGAATCTCTAATATTGTAGAAACTGCCAGTTTCATGACTGTAAGTAACCTCAGGACCATTTTCAGCTTCGTTTTTATTTCACCCACTATAGCTGGTCTTCACCTCCTATCACCGGCTGTAGCCAGTAAACCCATCTCCCCACTATAAATCCCAGCCACAGAGCCACCGTCGCTTCTTACTTACGCCGCACGTCACAACTCTTTTCTTCTTCTTCTTCTTCTTCCTCCCGGAGAAGAAGATTGAAGAAATGTTGACAGAAGAAAGAGAGCACAATCCGGGATTAGCAAAAAGTCAGTTTTGCTCTTGTCAAGAGTGTGCTCTCTTTCCTTCTGCCACCATCATCGCGCATTGCGCATGTGTATGTGATCGTGTGAGCGTATGCTATATTGCTATGTATTGTATATACACTTTTGGATTGATTGTTTCAACAAGGTTACTTCAGTTTCAAGGAAGGTATGTATGTTACTTACTGATATTTTCATTAACATTCTTGAAACAGGTTTTTTTTGTGTGTGTGTGTGTTGATTGCTCTGTAAATCATTCTCAATTTCTTAATCCATAGAAAAAAAGAAGGTTTATAAGCTCTTGTTCCGGATTCTGAGATGGGTCTATATGAAATCGGAAACCTCGATCGTTCAATATAAACTCATTGAACCAAAGGCCACACAGTATTATACAAAATAAACAAATCAAATGAAAAAATTGAAAAAAATACTAAGATGCAACGTAGACGATGCTATCTCCTTCTTCTTCTGAAACAATGTCATCAAGACTTAACCCACAAGAGAAAGACAATGTAGGTTTCATCTTTGGAACCGGACTAGGCTCAGCCTCATTGTTAAGTATCTGAAGAACACGTCTCATTGATGGTCTCTCATTACTATCTGGATGAGCACATTTAAGCCCCACAAGCAACAGTTTCTTCATCATTTCTTCATCAAACTCACCTTTCAATCTCTCATCCACAGCTTCAAGTACTCTTCCTTCACTGTGCAATCTCCAAACCCAATCCACTAGATTCACTGTCTTTTGACTCTCTGGTTCTTTATCTATTGGCCTTCTTCCACAAGCAACCTCTAGAATCACCACTCCGTAGCTAAAAGCATCTGTTTTCTCAGTCGCAGTGCCGTATTGGAGATACTCTGGTGCGAGATAACCCATTGTACCAGCGGTCAAGGTTGAGACAGGGCTCTTATCGTGCTCCGTGAGTCTAGCCAGACCGAAATCGCCAAGCCTTGCGTTGAAGTTTATGTCAAGCATTATGTTGCTTGTCTTGATGTCTCTGTGAACCACTTGCTGCTCACACTCATGGTGTAGATAAGATAAAGCTGAAGCTAAACCAATCGCTATGTTCAACCTATGTGACCAATCAAGAAACACAGCTCCTGTTTCTGATTCTTGATACAGAATCTTATCAAGACTTCCATTAGGCATGAACTCATAGACGAGAAGCAACTCTCCTTTCTCGTTACACCAACCCTGCAACTGAACAAGATTCTTGTGCCGCAAGCAAGCAATGATAGATAACTCTGCTAAAAACTCGGTTTTGCCTTCGGTTGAGTTATGTCTCGATCTTTTCACAGCAGAGATTGTTCCAGATGAAACAAACATAGCTCTGTAAACATTCCCAAACGCTCCTCTCCCAATGACTCTACTCGAATGAAACCCTTTTGTAGCTGTGTAAAGCTCTCTGTAAGTAAACTCTCTTAAACCTGTGATTAGCTCAGTCTTAAGCTCCTTCTCTGCTTTCACACTTTTCCATTTCTTCAAAGTGAAATACCCAAACACCAAGAGAGCTAAACAGAAGAAGATCGGACAAGAAATACCAAGTCCAATAGCGAGATTGTGTCTATGACCTCGCTTCTTACTAGGTATAGCCACAGGATCAACCACAGAAGTATCTGAAACGTTGTGAAGATGATTAGATTTTGATCTCACCGGAAGAAATCCAGACGTCTTAAAACTCCAATTCTCAATCAGATGAAACTCTGTACTTCCTTCTGTTGAACCGGAGAATCCAACATACATCTCACCGTTCAAGAACGGAGAAAGATCGATCTTTACAGATAACAGAGGCTTCTCTGGCTTCTTCGTTGTGGTAGCTATTACATCTGTATAACTCAAGAACACGTTTAACAAACGTTGATCGTTCTTGTAATCGATCCAAGAAGTGATAGATTTCCCAGATTTAAGATCAATTTGAGATGATATAAATGGATCTGAAGTTGCGATTGAGTTTAAACTATCAACATCTAAACCAATATGATTACCACTTGGATCGTTGAAATAAGGATCCAATTTAGTATCGAATTCGATAGCGACGAATCGATTCTTCATCGGCTGAGATGAATTGACGAGACCTAAGTAACCACCGGGACTTCCTAAAGTATCGTTGTCGTGAGAGAGGAAGAAAGAGAGTCCGTCGCCGGAGGAATCTGGGTTAACGTTTTGAACGGAGAAAGAGAAGTGAGTGGAGAAAGACGCCGTGGTGTTTGAATCTGGATCGTAAAAACGGATTGGAGTGTTGTAGATTACAGTTCCTGAGCTTGTATCTGGAACACCGAGCTCTCTTGTGAGTCCAACGACGCCGTTTCTGAGATGAGAATCGCCGAGGAATGTGAGGTTACGAATCGTGAAGGATTTGAAGGTGAAGTTCATGTTATCAGCTGATACGAAGACTGGTTTCGCCATGGATATAGCTATCCATGTGAAGAAGAGAAGAAGAAGCTTTCTTGAAGAAGACATTAGAGAGAATAGAGAGAGGAAGAGTATGGTACTGTGGTGGGAAAATGGATTCGAATTGATATGAAGGAGATAAGGGTATAATTGTAATATTATATGGTGTGATAACGGTTATTTATGGTCATACGATGCCGTTTAGTGGGAATAAAAGCTGTAGGAGCGGGTCGGGTGGGGTCTGGTTAAATGGACGCAAAAATCAAAACTGACCGTTTTAATGGCATCTATATGGCGCCACCACGTGAATACAAGTATGATGGAATTATATGTTTTATTACATTTAAATTATTTATCTGTCTCCAATAATGATTCAGTTTGATTCACTTACTATGGTTGACTGTTTACTGTTTACTGTTTATAGCCTACAATGCATGCAAATACAGTATTTTTACTACTTTCGAGACAGAACCTGAAATTAATAAGAGTGTTTCTGTGATTATACTGAGTCTATTGATCACTTTTGCATCGAATGTTGTGGGTGATTCCTTCTACTGTTTCCTTTATAGATATACAATTCATCACAGTAAACATATTTCCAAGTTAAACTGTTAAACAGCGTTTTTAATCCATTGTGTAACAGTGAGTGCTAAGAGTCTAGAAACTCAAATCATATATTCTACAATTTTGACTAGTTTATTTAAGCACTAAATTCGACAGTAATGAAATATACTTAACCGATCGTGTGTCCAAAAAGTTAATTTTAACGAAATCGACATTGAAAAATGAGCGAGGATTTGGTTATATTGAATGGACAAATCTCTTGCTTTCAGCACCTGCCACTTTCCACTAGGATAATCCACAGAACCTAAGAATATAATATCAAACTAGCCGTTATGTATGAACGTGAACGTCAATGGGGATGACTATATTAATTAATTATTACATTACCCATTCACTTAGGAAAGCAAAAAGGAATCTTGAGAGATTTTGATGGTTACAATAGCTAAATGAACAGAGCGGATTCACAAACTACTATATGAATTTAAGCTTCAAGCTACTAAGGTTTTTGTTCCTCATTTCCTGCGACAATAAGGAACTTGAAACACAAAAATACTTACTTTCTTTGTGGTTTTATATTTTAATGTCTCCGAGAACCTGATCTTTGGCTTCTCAAAGTGATGCTATCTCGATTGAAACTTTCGCGGCAAAAGGACTGAGAGATTCAAAACAAAATTTATCCACATAAGTATGGAGAAAACTATGAAACCTTTTCCATAAAGTGTAACCGAAAGATCTTACCTTTGTTTATATCGCAGCTGCTTGTCGCAGGGAAAGTAATTTTGGGATCGAGGTTTTGTTGGGAAATGACAGCAAGAAGAACGTTGTCCTTGCTGTGTAAATAAAAAGCTTGAGGGTAAACAAATGGTAACGACCAATGAGAGTTGAACATTAGAGAATGAGAGAGGAATTCGGAGACAAAACCTGGCCCAAGTAGGAGCGAATTTTTTGTTTGAGATGTCGTCATCGTCGTCTTCCTCTTCATCTTCGTCGTCTGAACATTTGTATGGAGACATATCGTAAGCCTCTTCCATTTCTCCAATTCCAATATTGGCTTCTTCAGACAGTTTTACTAGATTGCTTATTACCTAGAAGCACAAGCATTGTTATTTACTAAGATTAGTTTCATCTCTAAAGTGTCTCTAAAAGATAAGAGACTTTTACCTTGAAATCATCATCTCTAGACGATCTTGAAGCATTGGTATCGTCACTGGAATTACTTTTTGGTCTCACTTCAGGGATCCTAGTATTCGCTTGTCCTTGGGTTTTCTCAGCATTACTTTCCTTCTGTGCTTTAATCCTCGCATCCTAAAATGTCGTTATTTCTTTTTATTTAGCAAAACTCCTAACATCACCATAATTAAACAAAGTTTCTAAGAACAGAACAAGAGGAGGGTTCTTACCAGAGCTTGTCTTTTCGATTTTTTTTCAGCTTGTAGTTTTTGATCAGCTTCTCTTTCTTGTCTCTGGATTTCTGCAATGCGCTGTCTCTTAGCTTCCTTCAACTTTTTGTCTTCTTCTTCCCTCTGTCTCTTCCTATCAGCCATTTCAAACTCCTTTCTCTTTCGCTCTTCTTCTTTCTTTTTCTTTTCCATTTCCTGCTTCCAAGCCATTTCGGCCTCTTTTTTTATTCGATCTTCTTCTTTCTTTTTCTTTTCCATCTCCTGCTTTTTCAGATTTTCTTGTTCCAGCCTTGCCCGCTCAAGCTTCATAGCTTCCTTCTTCATCTTACGATCATTCTCTTTCTGTTCAGCAATCCGTTTTGAAGCCTCAGCAGCCTCCAGGGCTTTTACTTTGACATCCCTCTTGCCTAGGGGAAACATATAGAGGTTAAATCAGACGAATAAGTACCGCAGGACAGTAAAATGATACCTCCAATTAATTGGAAACTTCAAAAGCTTTATATTGGAAAGAGAAAACAATTACCTGTAATTAGTGCAGGTGCTGGTTTTTGCTGCTGCACAAGTGGAACGAACGAAGTAATGTTGGAGACAATGTTGTTCTGCCTAGGTTCTTTTTCTGGTAATCGCGGCACTAGAGTTGTCAGACTCGAGTTGCAAGACAACTTAGCCTTACTGAACCTGCTACTAGGCAGTTTAGCATTTCTTCCAGTACCTGGTCCACCTTGGTTCTCTTTACCTTTACGCGTGAATCTTCGGCTACCACTGTTCTGCCTTAACACTTTACTTTTGACACTGTTGCAGGTAGCGGAAAAGCCGAAAGCAGTATTAACAGAGTCTAGACTCTGTCTATTAACAGGCATCTTGGCTTCAGAGATAGATGGAAGAAACTTTGTAGGGTCTTCATTAACATTGCCAAGAGGTTTCCTTTCAGCAGAAACATTCTCCCTTTCGGTATCAGATGCTTCATTGACAGCCTTGGATATGTTATCTATGTTTTCATTCTCTTCAGCTATGCAAGGAAGATCCGGAATTGAACTTCCTCGCTTCTCTGACCTCATAGACTTTGGAGTGTTGGTACATAAGTTTTCAGCCTCCTCTTCTATGTTCTCATTCTCTTCGGTAATGCAAGGTAGGTCTGGTGTCTGACTGCCTCGCTTCTCTGAACTGGAAGACTTTTGCAAACTTCTATACCACAACTTCTCAGTTGGAGATGTGCAAGGATTCCTATCGTCAGCAGATGAACCAGAACCAGAAAAAGGCAGAGAGTCAGTGTACGATCTTCCTGTATAATCATGGTTAATCCCCAATTTATCAAAGACAGAGCTACCCTCGAGATTCTGACTGAAAAACATGCCATCAAGCAGCTCAACTGAAACGGACTGATCCAAGTCCAGTTTTCCACCGAAGTTAAATGTTTTAGCCAGATGCAATGACGGAGTGGTCATGCAAGCAGACTTACAAATCTGCTCTATCATGGCTGCACTTTCTGCTGTAGTTCTTGGAAGTTGGAAGCTGTCATGATTTATCTGGTTTTTCGAACCGCTTTGATTTTCATCATCGGTTTGGATTATAAAGCCCTCCAAAATAGGTGGGCTTCCATCGTCTGAGCTTATCAAACCCAGGTGTGGTAAACAAGAATGATCTGAATCGCGGACAATGCAACTAGGTAATGGATGAGAGGTTTCTCCAGAACATGGCAAAAAGTTCATATTTTCTGATCCAACTTCGTGATCTGGAGCAATTTGACTCTTCTGTACACTTAGCTGTTCTGGTCTGAAGGAAAGCGATGCAGGATTCCCCAATCCGGCTTCCTTGAATAAGTAATGCTGTAAATATCCATTTTTCTGGTTAATTACACATCATACAGAACAAGAGGTGCTTGATACTACAGCACTTAGGTCTAGAATGAGAAATGCAGCATATACCTCTTCAAATCGTAACCCAGCTGAAGATGCAGATCCAATCATCTTTTGTAACTCAACAGCATAGTGATCTGAAGATGCAGATCCAATCATCTTCTGTAACTCAACGTCATAGTTATCGAGGTTGTAACATGCGGCTTCCTCCCTATGCTGTACTACCTCCCTTACAGAATCTGAATTGAGAATGTCTCCCTGCAATATATAAAATCCATGATTTAAAACAGCATTTTAGTTACATTTGGAAGGAAGGAGCAGGTTCAAGACTCTCATATATTGAACTGACCCAAGATGTTGGGAAAGTATATTCACCTGAGGGCTTGATGAAGGCACTCTACTAGTTCGTTTTTCCAGGGTTCTTCTCCGCTTATTCTGCAGCTGGGAGTCCCCCATGGAGGAACTAGAGCAGAAAAGTTCCTGAATAGAGCTCTCTGGACAATGAAGACTTGTTTCTGTACATGTTATGCTTATATTAATTGGGGGAACACCTTTGTCAGAGGATGTTTCATGCTGAGGTCTCTTTGTCAATGCATCTATGTGCTCAGTGAATGTATTTGACTCTGGAGGTTCATTTTCTCCCACTTGTAAGCGAGTGTTGCTTGCATGGGATTCCGTTTCTGGTACCATTTCTGTCTCTAAGACATTATGATCCTCAATGTCATTCAAATCATTGTCTGCCGAGAAATTTACTTCAGAATCAGTGAGAGATGGAACATCAAACTCCCTTGCGGCGGATGCTGGTGTGGGGGCCTTCTCTATTGTAGATTTTTCTTGACTATTCATTGGAACCTCATTGAAGTTGCGTTCTTCATTATCATCCAAATGACATGATTCAGGCTTCACAAAAACAGGGAGATCAGGGGTTCTCAGAGATGATTCATTTGCTGATTCCTCTCCTATGGCTGAGCTTCTTGGCCTACTTATTCTTCCATGGCATTGATTGCTCCCCGCTTTGCTCAATGAGCCCTGTGGCTGCACTTCCTTGGACCCACAACTAATATCACATCTTTTAGAATGGCCAATCAAGTTTTTCGGAGTACCAATTTCCTGAAGAATAGATTCAACCACCACTGGCTCAACTACCGTGATGAAAGTTTGGCTTAAATTTCTAGACTTTGAAATACTGCTAATTTCAATTGATTCCCCTTTGTAATCTTCCTCCACTAATAAGGCTTCACCAGGAACAGTAACGGGCACATTTTCATCGTTTGATTGCATTACTGAGTGTCTCGACTGCAGTTCAACTGAAGAGGGCTCAACAAAGACCGAAAGCTCGGTCTTGGATATAGAGTCTTGGATTGCACCCGCAAATGTGGTCTCGTCTGGGGAGATGCCAGTTTGGCTTACTCTTTTAGCACTTGAACATCTGTTAGTGTCAACACATTCACCCTTTTCTTTTGATTGATCGTTGCTGGTAACATTTTCAACTATTAAACCTTCAACATCGACAGTGGAGGGATTTAGTGAATCCTTTACATGGCCACCTTGCAGTAATGAAATTGAATCTATTGGCTCCACGTCAATTGAAGAGGACTCGACAGAGCCTGAATGCTCAGTCTTGGATCTATTTCCTTGAGCATTACTTCTGGATCTTGCAATGATTTCAGACTGAAAGATGCTCGTTTCAGAATGTGTCACCAAAGAAACTTCATTAGTCATATATATTACCTGGGGTGATTCTACTTCATGATCTGTCCAGTGAGAGGGATTTGAATTTCTTGACGGAAAGTCACCAGAAAAGGAGTTGCTTGACTTTTGATGTTTCATCATGGAGCTATTTTGACTCGAGCTTTTAGATCTTGTACCTCCATCGAGATAAGCTGTTTCATTACAACTTCTGCTTTGGGGATCATCTACTTCCTCATCTACTTTGGCAGACACTTCATCAGTTGTCTCAATGGACTGTAATATAGCCATTTCATTCACATGACTAGACTCGAGTGGAGATTCTGGTACAATAGAAGCATAAGTATCCCCATTGCAAGCTTTTTGCACTGAGTCCACTTTCTGATGTGGGGTAAAAGACTCTGTAGTTGAACAAACTTTAATACACTGATCCTCTCCTTTCCCTTGATAACTACTGTTCTCTACTTCATCTCGCCGCCCTTCATCATTCTCATCATGCTTAAATAACTTTATCTCTCTAACACTGTCAGACCTTAAAGAAGCAATCCCAATGCCTATATTTCCGCCGGGAGAAGGTTTGAGCACATTTCTACTGTTTGAACGGCTTTTAGAAGCTTTCGCACTACTACGAAGCTCCAAAGCTTTTTGACGTGACCTCGATCTCTGCATCTTAGCAAGTGATAATCCAGGGTCAAGGCAAGTGTTTGCTTCAGTTTCTTCTTGACAATAATCGAGAGGTGATGGTTTCAGCTTACAACCAGTAGTTGAGACACTTTTGGGAACCCTTTTCCCTTGGCTACATCCAGGAGATGTAGCATCGAGATTAGTTTCAACTCTCTGATTCTGGGAGTGTTTGGGAGAAAGACAACTTTGATTCTCTCTGCATCCGATTGAGACACTTTCTGGCAGTCTCTCTTTCTCATGGACATCTCTAGGAGATGCAATATTACCATCCTGCTCGTGAGGATGATTTGCAACGCGTCTGTCTAAGTTGAATGAGAGGTCGTGTTGTTGTTCCTCTTCAAGCAACTGCTCTTCTAAAGGGTTCTTTACCACAGATGTCAGGTCTTGTCTTACTACATTGTCAGCTAGAAACCTGACAGACTGTTGATATGAAAAGTGACGACTGCTAGGACAAATGATGGAAGGTCTTGATTGACGCGGCAATAGGAGTTCTGAGATAATCTCCTCCTTATTCAACTCTGTATGCATACAAACAAATATCAAAATGAGAATCGTGATCAGAAACTCTTCTCTTCAACAAAATTGAAACAGATATACTCATTCCCATGTAAGAAAATGAGAAAATAATTATGCAAAGAGGTTCTATATAATGAAAGAGCTCTACATTATGATGAAAATTCAGCACAAACACTGGTTTAGTAAATAGGAACAAGCACGAGCTCCTAAACCTATCACAGTAAATTCAACATCAAAATTGTGCTTATCAACCCTAAAAACATTTAATTCGACATCAAATCGTGCTAATACGCTTTATAAACTTTCAATCCATTTCCCGTTTAAGTATCAAACAACTTCGCAGCATCAATCCCACTAAATGCGTTGATGAAAAGAAGAAATTTGAGAATATTAATCCGTGAAACCAAAGACTGCTATAAATTTGCTCCAATTAGCCAAACAAATCTACATTTACCATCCGAGAATGAGCAAGAAATTGAGCACAAATGTGAGAAAATTGAGTACTAAATAAGATTCAACAACTACCGGAAGTTTGGGAAGATAGAGACGGAGACCAGAGCCACGTCGGAGGAGATACTCCGGCAAGTAGGCACTTGGAGGCTAAATGTTGGTCATAGAGATCTACTTGTTGCTTAACCTGCTCAACGATTCGCCTCTTCCTCTCAAAGATCTGCACGAAGAGATTCTCCATCTTCACATTCTCTGTTCCCCTCGGATATTCCCTGCCGGGAAACATCGCCGACGACCTGCTCTCGAGATTGAGCGAGAGACTATTAGCGCGGATTTGAGTTTCAAAATTTTGGGGATGACGATTTCATTTTCGCTTTCGTTTTCCTTTAAAAAAAAAATAGAATAATGCTTTTATCCATTACGGAAAATTAAAAATTTGAAAAAGAAAAAAGAAACCTGGTGCTCGCAAATGATCCGTTGTAAACCTTACGATGCCGTTTCGCTTTCTTTTTTTTTCCCTTCTAAAGACTTAAATAATTAATAATCATTTTAAATGCAAAAACGTTGCGTTTTAAGTCAAGTCAAACGGCGCCATAATAAATAAACCCTTTACACGACAGCGTTTCGTGCTAACTTGTTCTTTCGCCGTCGTCGTCTTTTTATCTCTTACTGATCATTCGCCGGCGTGATCGTTACAGACTCAGATTCGTTCATCAAGTCCAATGGATGTCACCTTACCAGTCGAGAAATTATCTATTGAATCAAAACCTGAGTAAATTTCAAAGCTTTTTCTCGATCTTGATTGATTCTTTCCCTTGAATTTTTCTCTCAATGAAAATTCCAATTTTGTAAATTTGATCTGCTTGGTTACATATGAAGATGAGATTCTCACCAGATTAACTGTAAATTTCTGGGTGTTAAATTTTTTTTTATCGCTTGTCTGAATCAGGGACAAAACTTATGTAGTACTTGTGGCAACTGGGAGTTTCAATCCTCCTACTTTCATGCATTCACGCATGTTTGGTAAGTTTTTACCACATCAGTTATCGAATTCAATGTTGTTTCAGATTCGATAAATGCAAGAAATTTTCACAAATTGAGGCAACATGATCAGTGTTTGACTCGTTTCAATGGGAAATTTCAACACTGTGTATAGTCTAAAGTAGCTGAGATTATTATATGACGAGAAAGAACAGCAGAAGTTAGAGTTTTTGAATTATTCAATTTAAACCAAAGTTTTCAACCGTTGATGCTTGTTGAATGATCTTACTGTGACCTTTTGTTGTAATGTATATGTGCCCTTAAATTGAACTAATGAGTTCTCTTTTGTTGTGTTTAGAGCTGGCGAGAGATGAATTACACTCAAAGGGATTTCATGTTCTTGGAGGCTATATGTCTCCTGTAAATGATGCATACAATAAGGAGGTATAATTTTGGCAATTTGAGACTCTTAGTTTTTTTTGAATAATGACTCTTGTTTTTCTAAGACAATGCTAATGGCATTGTTACGTGTGATGAAACTAAGAGCTTCTTCTTCTTTTATAGCTCCTATGGTTTCCCTGTTTACTGTTTAATTTCCCTTAGAAATAATAAAACCATCAGATTCTGTGTAGGGCCTTTTATCCGCAGAGCATCATTTAGCGATGTGTGATCTCGCCTGCAGAAGCTCTGACTTTATAATGGTTGATCCATGGGAGGTACTTTCTTTTTTTTTAACTTTTAATTTGTTCTCTTAAGAGGAAGAAAGTATTGTTTCCTTACAAAACTGTGAAAGCTGTTTCTACAGGCATCTCAAAACAGCTACCAACGAACTTTGGTGGTTCTATCAAGGGTCAAGTCTTTCCTTACAAAAAATCAACTTGTACACGAAGGTAAGAGAACTGCAGAAAACTGTTTTATGTGGTCTTTAGCATCTTTTTGGGTAATTGCTGGATTATCTCTATGGGATTGCTATGTTTCATCGTACGTGCTAGTTACTACGCAAATGGAAAACTTATATTTATATTATGTTGTTTCTAATGCTAGAATCTCTCAAAGTCATGCTATTATGTGGCTCGGATTTACTGCAATCTTTCTGCACTCCCGGTGTTTGGATCCCTGAACAGGTAAACCAGGGAAGCATCATTATATAAACCGAGATTTGTTTTATCGATTTTGACGCACAATTATGCTCAAATTTTCAATATGGATTTTTGAAGGTCAGAACTATTTGTCAAGACTATGGCATTGTGTGCATCCGTAGAGAAGGACAAGATGTTGAAAATATGATCTTTGGTGACAGAATCTTATACGAAAACCGTGTAAGTATTACTGAGTTTTTTTTTTTTTAATCCATTGTATCGATCAGTCAAGTCAATCTAATACGGTATCTTTTGTAGGATAACATCAAAATCGTCAAAAATTTTGTTCCTAATCAGATCAGTTCGAGTAGATTAAGGTAGTGTGAGGTTTCTTCTTCTCAAGAACATATCATTTACACTAAAAAATGGCTTCTCTTGCTCATTCCTCTGCTTTTTTCAGGCAATGTATTTCGCGAGGGTTATCGGTTAAGTACTTGACTGAAGATGGAGTAATATATTATATCAGACAACATCAACTATACACTGAGCTCACATGACAAAAGCTGAGAAGATTATTACTTCATCTGATTTTTACTACACAACCAATCAAATAATCATATGATAAACAGATGTAATCAGATCAGATATATTTGTTGCATCGGTTTTTTTTCTTATTTATCAAATTTCTGTATCATATGATTCATGTTCAAAGCTAAAACAAGGTGAATAAAGAAACCAAAGAGAGGAAATAAATTTGAAAATGCAAATACTGAAGTATAAAAGAGAAATCTTTTTTTTGTTTTTTCTGTGTTTTCTGTTCAGAGCAGAGAACTTCCGCAACTTGAGAAGAGGTAATGTCTCTTAAGCCATGGGAGTACAGTGATCTGCTTCCCCGTATAAGATGTTCTTGAATGAAGATGCTTTTTTGCTTGAGAATTACAATATTCTGGGGAATCATGGGATTGGTCTCAAGCATAGGGTTCTAAGCTTTCTTAGAGATCTCTGTTTCAATGACAATGAGGTATTTGAGTTAATTAAGAAGCACCCTAGACTTGTTTTTGAGGATTCAGGGGAATGGACATTGTATCTAGCTAGGTTTCAAACAAAGCTAGGATCATCTCGAAGTGAGCTCTTTACATTTTTCAGAAACTCCCGAAAATTCAGGTAAAGCAATGTGTTTTGAATCTAAGGCAGTGCTTCTTGTTCCTGGATCAGATTAAGATGGAGTGCGATGAGGTTAGTAAGATTTTTCGTTCTCACTCCTCTTGGCTTGGTGCATGTCCTTTGAAGAAAACCAAAACCTTACTTTGTAACTTGAATGTTGGCACTAGGCGACTTTGTCAAATCATCCAAGAAAACACAGAGGAGATGAAAAAAGGACTTTGGGTTTAAGGTACTGGGGAAGAGGAAACATGACGGAAAAAATGATCGTCATGCTTATACCTTACCCTGTATGGCAAGGTAGCGCAACTGAAACATATAGCATAATCGCATTCCAAGCAAATTAACCTGTTCTTATATTCTTCTTTGCAAATTTGACATTGTACTCTCATTTCCTCTGGGCTCCAAGGTAGGAATAAGGGATGTTTGTGACCTTTATATTCAAATGGTTCGATAATCGAGGCACACCGTAAATCTAGCAAAGATGTATTGGGTTTCATCGCTTAAATTCTCATAGTAGAAGCCAGCAATGTCACGCCCACATGCCGTACAACTGTGTACTAGGTGTATCATACCATAAAATGCCATGTTGCAAAGTTTAAGTGGCTGCGGATGTAAGGGATGTCGTTTCATGCGTGGAGCATTCGCACAACTTTCATGGAAGATGAAGTCACATTCCATGCATGAATAAAATTGACCTTGGTAGATTGGAAGAGCACACCCTCGACAATACTTATTTTCGTCATAAGCTATGAAGATTTCAAGTCGCAAATTGTGACTATGAAAAGGATGGAGAATTATTCCATCAGCTATCCTCTCGAACGGCTCTCCATCATCTATCATATCATCTTCTTCTGGTACTCCTTCCAGCTCTTTTCCATCCCACACATCTTCATGTAATGCACATTTTGAATGAACAAAATAAGCATCACATTTATTGCAAGAGTATGCACATGTTTGTTGTCAACTTGTTGACGACAGACTCCACAAGAAAATCTTCCGGAGGGAAGAGAAGAGGTAAAAGAGATACGGTGGGGGTGATGGGACATTCTTATGACATGTGGGGAATCGATACAACTTTGATGAATCACGAAGACACATTGGATACAGATGTATGTGGGATCTAACTTCAGAATCAGGGATCAGACATGGCAAACTAAAGAATCTTGAGTAGGGAATAAGGTGAGAGGATGGGGATGGCTTTTTGGATGGTCTACAACAAAGGGTGCCGGCTCCATCACACAGACAGGATGCAAACGCAACTCGCAGGTCGTACAATCATAACTCATGTATTTGAGATCGCGTCCACAAGAAATGCAGACGCTCACACGAGGTCCAGAATGGACGGGTGTGCGAAGTTGAAGAGAATGAAAGTGGTGGTATGGGTGTTTGATTTTAAGTGGAGACTCTACACATTCTTTGTTGAACATTTTTTCACATTGGAGGCATGCATAACAGCTTACGCTGAGCGTTAGTAACTTGCATACACCGCATTTGAATTCGTTAGAATCAGGTTCTTTATTTTTGCACGAAAAGATAGGGAATACAGGGAGCTTATAGATATAACGGTCTTCGCAGTCAAGCAAAGATTCTGCTTCTCTTCTTGTGCTGCGGAAGTGAGGGAAAGAATCGAATGGAAACAAAACTCTTTATGAAGGACGTTTTCGTAGACACGAAAATCAACTATCTTATTAGTAGTAAAACCCAGATTCTCATCATCAACGTCCTCCATTAGTCTGAGCTTTTGAAATCTAGCAGGTGCACGAGGACAGAAAAAGGAAGGTTGAAGAGGGAAATCGTCCCCACCAGAATCCATGGCTAGAGCTTCACTGGAGGTGTCTGTTTGTGTTAATGTATACCAAATATGGCGTTTCATCTATTTCCACCTTACGAAAAACACCCACGGAATTCATGGCTGCTACAATGGGGATTTGGATTTTTTTTTGTGATAGTCTTCTTCTCCTTCTCCCCCTTGCATATATATTAGCCATTCATTAAATACATAACTTGTGAATACAGCCAAGTTTGGTCTTTTTATATTCTTTGTTATAAAACAAGTCGTTCATTATTGATCTCGAATCACTGTGCATTCTTTTAATTTATAATATATTAATTATTTCTCTCATTTTCATTAGGGAGGCGACTGTTCCGGATCTTGTTTATAAAGTTTAGTTTTTATATGAAATTGCAATCTTTTTATATGAAATTGCAATCTCGATTGAAACAAGCCTTCCCATCCCATCTGGAAACGGGAAACATGTCATGACTTCACGTAAGACAAAACTGTACAACAAATATGGTAAACGATACAAAATTGAAATTACAATTCTGTAAGAATAATAAAAATAAAATAAAAAACTAAATCTCATGTATATAAGTGATAAAAATAGATTTTAAATAGCATATTAGGGTTTAACTATATAATTTCGTTTCAAATGGAACAACCGAATTCTTTCATACCATCCCATTCCCATAGATCAAATGGACTTAAGTAAAGCACATGCACTATTTTCCCCCCCCCCCCAAATTATGTCCTATAAAATGAATTACATTTACATACTTGTCCACAACTACTTTTTTTGGTTTCTTTTGTCGTCCACTACTTATTCTTAATAGTTGATATAGATGATTAAGTCTTTTGCCTATACGTATTAGTTGTCAACTTGTCATACTATATCAATATGTTTACAAATTGTCAAACAATAAAACTTGCAATCAATGCAGTCAAACCAAAAAAGTTTCATCTATAGTTTATGTACTAAAATATAATTTTTTCACTAGAAGAATCTGGCATCGCTAGATAATTTCGTACCTTTTATAATATTTAGCATTCGATCAAATCGAATACAAAAGTTTAACCGATACTGAACCAAACCAAACCAAGATAATCTCCTGAAATTTCTGGTTAACTTCTGTTTAAGAGAACCGAGTGTGGAACAAAAACAAAATTCACTCAGCCCTCAAAACGCCATTAACTTCCATATTCCCTATTCCGGTTAGACTAGTGTTTGTATATACAATAAGAGCTTTCTTGTCTTCTTCCTAAGCCTTCGATTCATCTTCCTGTGCATTTGATTTTCGCTTCCCGGTTCTAGAACGTTTACGGGACGTTCCAGAACCTTCCAGCTTCCATTTGAGGTCTCCATTAGCAATCAGAGATTGTTCTTGACAATGGTAAGTCCTAAGACTGGTCACAGTAGCATACACAATAGCCTCACTTCTCGGTTCAGAAACCAATCTTCTCTCAACCACACCGCTTTGTCCACAACATGATTCTTCAACCGCTTTCTCTCTCAGGCTTTGTAGCACAGCCTCCTTGTCAATAATCTCTACATGCTCTTCTGTTGAAACCTACATAGGTTTTTTTAAAATGTCTGTGAAAAAATGCTCATGAGTCAAGATAACAGAGAGCTTTTTATCGATAGTATTAGTCTTAGCTAACCTTGAATTCAAATGGGAGGTTAAGTTGAGTGGAGAGACAGTCACAACCGTCACTGTAGTTAACTGTCAAGAATATGTCAAAAGTTTCGTTTCGTGTTGTTCTCCTGAAAGAGGATGAGAATATATATAAGAGTAATAAATAGGACAAGAACTGATTTCAAAGCAGGTGCTTAGATTTTTTTTTACCTTTTCATAAGAAAGGGCTGCTTATCGAGAATTGCATCTTTGTACTTATGGTTATCTGAGAAAGAAACCTGGATTTCAAATGACAAAGATCAGAAATGAACTTGATTTATAGTTGGCATTGGTTAAGTAGTTTCTAGAGATTACCTCGATAGATTTGATGAACGTTAACTGAGAAGTCAATCCATGAACACTTGCAACACGCAAGGTCCAATTAATATACCTCTGATCTGTAACAGAAATGAAATGATGTGAGTGAAAGCTATGAAGTACATTAAAAAAAAGCTTCACACACCCAATTACAGTGGAGGAATTGAGTTATATGTTGCATTAAACATACGGAAAAGCTACCTCCGCTTAAGGATTGAGTTAGGATTATCTGGAAAAGATCGATTCTGACATATGGAGGAATCTGCATGTTGAGAGATTCCATGACACCTGCAACCACCTGCACATCAGAATAATCAAGGAATATATAAATCTATTAAGATTCAATTTGGACACAGTGCTGAAGGTAATCTGTTAAACATTACTTAAGTTTTGTCCACAATTTTAAGAAACAACAAAAGGTAACTCTTACCTTATCAACAAGACCATGAATCACTACATTTGCTTTCTTGTCCTTTGGGGTTTTCTGCAAGACCAAATATCATCAATCAACAATTCCCGATTAAAAAAAACAACTATACAGTCCAGAAAACACATTCTTTCATATACATTCCAAAGAAAATATCAGAGAATGATGTCCAGAGAACCCATAAAATCCAGCGTCATTTATTTATATGGCGCATATAAGAACCTGTGCAGATGAAGAAAAGAGACAATTTACCTGAAGATTAACTATCACAATCTTGCCTCCACCTCTGAGACACTTGAGAGGCAAATTGCAAGCAGGGGTTATCTGCAAACTGCAACAAGAAGCTAGGTTTCATGAAACAAGCAAAACACAAGATAATCCAGATTAGGGAGTTTAGTTACTTGGCTAAATAATCAAGAATGTTTAGAGATTCTAAATATGAGAGTTCTTAGGAGTCATTAATTACCTGGTACCCAAACAGAGTACAAGATCAGCCATTTTGCAGTGTTTTTCTGCAGGATCAATCTCTTTTGGAGGCAAAGCATCCTGCCATGGAAAAAAAGATATAAGAGACGCACAGATATTCATTTCTACCTATTTAAAAGTCTTAAAACTAAATATCAAAAACTAAGACCAGTGGACTATGATATAACGGCATCAGAACTGATTCCAAGGTTGAGGACCATCGCCAAGGACAAAGCGCCTGTATTAGAACAGCAAGTAAAATTCACCTCCCAATCTAAGACTGTATCTTTAAGTTTAGCTCCACACTTTTCCTTAGTGCACTTTCTTGATGTCTCTTTTAATCCAATAGTTTCCACCTCAAAATCACGCAGGTACCTTCAAAAGTTCAGAAAAGCTGTTACCATTTATGGACCAATGACCATAGGGATTAGAAATGAGAGCTCACATCAAAAGGGATCGGAGTGTAAGAGAGACGCAATAACATCAGATATTTATGCCTTACTCTGCTCCACATGATGGGCACATCTCCATAAAAGAGTCTCCATGTAGTTCAGAAAGCTTCTCTCTAGGTATTCCAGATCGAAGATGTAAGCCGTCCACGTTCTAATAATATATGAAACAGCATACAAGTGAAAACTAGAGATGTAAACATAGAGACAAAATCTTATCAGTGATCAAGTATGGTCATTAAGTACGGCGAAAAAGAATGTATAAGAGAAGAGGAAGAAGAACAAAATGGCAAGGATTACCTGACTGATGACAAACTTTAAAATGCCAGCTCTTTCTAA
Organism: Cardamine occulta; assembly: GCA_028015245.1. NCBI lineage: Eukaryota > Viridiplantae > Streptophyta > Magnoliopsida > Brassicales > Brassicaceae > Cardamine > Cardamine occulta. The sequence continues at coordinate 12,783,086 of CM051393.1, read as the reverse complement.
TTCAACCAAAGCCATATGGGTCATACTCGGCATTGCACGATGAAATGGCAGAGATGCTTTCGGTAAATCTTTGCCCTCACGCTGAAACCAATAAACACAGATCACAAGTTGTTAAGTTACTGGAGATAGTGCTTCAAAATAGACAAAGTATATAGCCAGGCACTCCAAGGATAGAAAGTCAATTCAAGCAATGATGACAACAACCTAAAATATAAGCTAATCAATGAAAAAACTCAAAATCAAATCACTCGAGCAAGATAGTTAAAAGAAAACAAAATTGACCTGTAACGTCCAAATGCCTTTGGGGCCTCGGAAATCAGGAATACCACAAGAAGTTGAAATGCCTGCACCTGTAAAGACTACTAGATGCTTACTCTGCAAACATAAACCAGCTTCTTGAAGATTCTTCAATAAAAACAAGAAACAAATATAATATGCAAAATCACCAATAAGAATATGCAAAAGGACACAGATTCAAACCTTTTGTATCATCTTAGCAAGTTCTTCGATCTGCAGTTACCAAAACAAAATCAGACAAACACCAAAAGTTGGCACAATAGTGAATCAGACAACAAAACACCGAAGTTAAAGCAAGATTTAGCAACCAGATCCTTTACCAGACCTCATATTCCAAACCTTTGGCTTATAAACTAAAACAATGATGAACAAGAAGAGGTACATTCAATGCATAAACAGCCAAATTCTCCATACAAATCTGATTTCAAACAACGAATTTCACATCATCAATAAAATAAAAATCAATCACATTGTGACCTAGCTCATGCTTGTTATCACCCAATTCCAATTCTTCAATTAACACAATGCAAGTCCAAAAACAAGTACTTTAAAACCTAAAACTATATGATATGAATCGTCAAGTAGTCATTTTTCCAACTCTTCAATAACCCTCATGACCATCAAAAAGACGAAGATAAAGCTTAAAGGCGTAATATGAAACCTACGATCCAAAATCAAACACTACGACATAACACACGAAGGATCAACTGTAAAATCTAAGTTGCTATGTGATCAATCCCGAGACAACAATCAAGCAACGTGAAAATTTACAAAGAATCTGGAGAAAAATCGAGTAAACGCATAAAAACCCAGAAACCTTGCATTGTAGAACATGAGATGGGTCGAAAAATTCGGCCATGCCGACTTGACCAACATCTTCAATGAAGGATAATTTCTCAGCGTAACCTAAAGACATTAGATTGTACTAAGGATCTGTCTATGTTTTTGGACAAGAACACAGCTTCCCTTGCCTCTCGATGTATAAAAAGCAGAGGGATCTCTTTTAGACTTAGACACTGACTTCTATTTAACAAGAATCAATATTTGTTTTTTTGTTTTTTGTAATATGGAAAATGTTGTGGACAATTTCTCAGTAATACCACAATTTTTTAATCACCATCAAAATCTAAAAACATCACAGATTTAGATTTTTAAGGTGTTATTAAAGTTTGATGAACCCTATATAAACCTAAAAAATTTGTGTATGTAAAAAACAAATTAAAATTAACGTATATTTGGATTAACTAGTTTTTATGATATTTCTCAAATTTATTTTGATGGCTAAATAAAAGATTTTATCTAAGAAAAATATTAAATACGTTAACTTATTGCAGCCTATCTAATTTGTCGTCATTGCAAATTTTTGCATTTCACCAATTTTTTAATTTATTTTTGATGATTACTTTTTTCTGTTTATTAATCAGAAATTTTTTAATATGTGATCCATAATCTCTTTACTCCCGAAATTAGGCTTTGATAGTATTTGCGGCGAGTTCACGGTCATACTAAGGTCCAATATCTTTGTAACAACACCGTACTTAGATATTAATCTTTATTATGTTTCATATGCTTTCTGCATATTTTGTTAGATTATATTTCATATACTTTCTGCATATTTATTAACTTCGCTTTATGAGTTTGTTATTTAAAAAAAAAAATATATATATATATATAGAGAGAGGTGAACGTCAATCCATTGAAAATTGAAGCCATTTGATAAAATGGGTTACAATTTGTAAAACACTGCCATGATGGGTTTGTCTGGATTAGGTTGATCTATGTTGACGCTCTGATGTATGCTAATACCAGAGTTTAAATCATATGAAAATGCCGTTCTATAGGAGCCGGTTTGAAACTCACGGGTCAAAACCCAGTTTGTATTTAGTTTGGTACACACATATTTAACAAGTCGTTTGGTTTGAAATTTGAATCCGGATTGTATACAATAAATAAATGCAATGTATATTATCAGTTTATCACACTATGCACAAGACTATTTTATCCCTAATTGTTCAAAATGTCAAACTATTATGATGATGGATTGATCCAGTTTAACCCATTTTATTGGTGAAATGTGTAACGGGTCTTTTACTATTTCTCAACACAGAGGTAAAATGAGATGATGGGAATTGGGAAGGACTTGATGAATTTTGTTGCCATTTATTGCATGTGATGATGTGAACATATTGACTTCGTGTGCTTCTACTATTGAGTTTTTTTTTTCAAGTGCACGTTAAATATTATGCTAGTTTTAATTATTCTAAAAAAGATTAAAGATTTTGACAAATTTTAAAGAAATATACTGTTGGGTAAAGCTAAATATTATACTATATAGTAAACATTTGTACAAATGGAAAGTTTTAGATGTACCCAAGTAACTACGTGCACATCATTATTTACAAATCTATATTAAAATTTTGACATATTTAACATGAAGGAAATTTATAAAAAAATTATATGTTGAAATCTTGGAGGTAAATTATATGTTGATATAAATAAGCTAATTACTACACAATATACATAAGACTCGAATCTAGTGCTTTTAAGCGCAAAAGCAAGAGTACCACTAGATGAAATTGGTAACGAGTATATAAGGACTCCGGTTGAGGAGAATACCTACTAGATAATCGTTATAGTCCATCAATCACTAGGACCGAACACTTAACCTAGTCATAGATGGTTAAACCCTAGTTTGTGTACAAATAAAGAAAAAGACAAAACAATAAGAGCATTCCTCGACGTAAAGTTGGGTCTTCTTTATTTGATTACTTAATTGAACAATCCATATAGTTTTTCTTGGTTTAAACAATCCATATAGTTCATCTTTCCCATAACAAAAGATTCAAACTTTTAACACTAGCTCGTCTTGAACCTCATGTTACCCACAACTCATCTTCTTTAATTATGACATCTTTATATAAGTTTGATACCACTATAGATATAAATTTCCACGCTAATAAAAATTCGTTTTAATTTGTCACTAAATGACAACATTTTGTCTTCAGAAATTCTCCAAGGCTTGCGACATGTGTTATGCCATGCGGCAGATAATACGAACCGCAGGAAAAAAATTTCATCTCTTTTTATTATAAATCTCAAAACCAAATTAAGACCAAACTCATCATCTTCTCTAAGTCATAATGTTGTCTCTTCAAGCTTCTCTCTCTATTCCTCTTATTACCTTTTATATCTCTCTTGTATACTTTGTCAATCTAAACGCAGCTACAGATTCAAACACTTTTATTTGCACTCCTTACCCATGTAACCAACCGCCTTCTTCTCCAGGCTACTTTCCATATGGTAATCCTCCTCCACCGCCTTCTTCTACAGGCTACTCTCCATACGGTAATCCTCCTCCACCTCCTGCACCTCCTTCACAGGCTTCACCGCCTCCACCTCCGCGTTCTCACTGCCCTCCTGTTCCGAAGAACCAACCACCACCTTCCACCACGTCTTCTCCTCCGTATCCTTACTCTTTTACTCCACCAACTTCCACGTATTCTCCTCCGTATCCTTACTTTTTTACTCCACCTTATCCTTACGGTACTATTGGCGGAGGAGAAGGTGGTGGCAACCAAGGAGGAGGAGGAGCTGGTGGTGGCCAAGTAACCGGAGCGGCGATTGCTTATTATTCCTCTTCCGTACCGGTTTATGTTTTTATGGTTTTGTTATCTTATGCGTTTTTTGCCCTTTAGAGCATGCATATATACATAGGTGTAAATCAATATTAGCTCTATCAAAAGCCACCTTCTTCTTTTTTCTTTTTCTGTTATGTCACAATTTTTGTTTGTATAATTTCGGAGTAAAAAGGGTTGATATATTCTCATCGCTACTGTTCAAAATACAAAAGAATCACTCAGGATACCCAATTCGATTTAGTTCGGACCGAGAAAAAAAAAAACAAAAAACCAAGACTACACCTTTTGTTTTTGATTTTTTCTTATTTCCAAGAATAATACACCCAACAACAACAACATACTGAAACCTAATTTTGTAGTAAAAGTAGTGCGGATTAATGTAAATTTTGCTAAATAATCAAATTACATCAAAGTAAACCATATCATTAATCCAGAAACATAAAAGCCAAAAAAAAAATCTTAACCGAGATCAAAATGAATACCAGTTGGGACACATAAGAATCGCAAATTCACATATTTGCATTGTAACCCAGGCAACGATCGGTTCGGCCAAAGGATAGTGGCTTAGTGATAACACAAGGAATTTGATTCTTTTGTGTTCTGGAGAAGATGGAAATATATTCTTTAAATATTGATAGATTAAAGGCTAGTTTTGGATATCAAAAGAGATTATGGATTAAAAGTCCAGATTAAAAGCTGGTTTCGGATATGAGAAAGATTATGGATCAAAGTCTAGAACTTCTGCGATTTATCAAAGAAAAAAAAATGATCAGTTCGACCAACAGATCCTAACCGTCCATGTGGCAAGTACACTTCTCAGTCTTTGATTGATCCCACTGACGAACAATCTCTGAAAAGAAATCAACGGTGGTGATTCCTTCAAAGAGATTAAAAAAAATAAAAATTACGTGTATTCGAAAAATAGGAGAGAGACACTCTTACTCTGTTATCTTCAGAGACGTTATCAGAGAACATGAAATGGCTTCTCTTCCTTTCAACATCATCCCTATTAAACTTCCATTTTCAGTATCAACAAAACCTTCTAAACTTCACGATGAACAAGCTCTTTCTCCTTCTTCCACATCTTACTTTCACCGCGTTTCGTCTCTATGTAAGAACGGTGAGATCAGAGAAGCTCTGAGCTTAGTTACGGAAATGGATTTCAGAAACCTACGCATTGGTCCCGAGATATACGGTGAAATCCTCCAGGGATGCGTTTACGAGAGAGATTTATGCACAGGACAGCAAATTCATGCTCGGATTTTGAAGACCGGTGATTTCTACGCTAGGAATGAGTACATCGAGACCAAATTGGTGATATTCTACGCGAAATGCAATGCTTTTGAAGCTTCTGAAGTTCTTTTCTCGAAATTGAGAGTTCGGAATGTTTATTCTTGGGCAGCTATTATTGGTGTGAAATGCAGGATTGGACTTTGTGAAGGAGCTTTAATGGGTTTTGTTGAGATGCTTGAAAATGGGATTTTTCCAGATAATTTTGTGGTTCCTAATGTTTGTAAGGCGTGTGGTGCGTTGCAGTGGAGTCGATTTGGTAGAGGTGTTCATGGGTTTGTTGTAAAAGCTGGTCTTGATGATTGTGTGTTTGTGGCTAGTAGTTTGGCTGATATGTATGGGAAATGTGGTGTTTTGGATAATGCGAGGAATGTGTTTGATGAAATTCCTGAGAGAAATGTGGTTGCTTGGAATGCGTTGATGGTTGGTTATGTACAAAATGGTATGAATGAGGAAGCGATTCGGCTTTTATCTGTTATGAGGGAGGAAGGTATTGAGCCTACTCGTGTCACTGTCTCGACTTGCTTATCTGCTTCTGCTAATATGGGTGGGATTGAAGAGGGAAAGCAGTCTCATGCCATTGCCATTGTAAATGGATTGGAGCTGGATAATATTCTGGGGACATCAATTTTGAATTTCTATTGCAAAGTTGGTTTGTTTGAGTATGCTGAGATGATCTTTGATCGAATGATTGAAAAGGATGTGGTTACATGGAATCTGCTTATTTCCGGGTATGTTCAAGAAGGGCTAGTTGAAGATGCTATTCACATGTGCCGATTAATGAGGCTAGAGAATCTGAAATATGATTGTGTCACTTTATCGACATTAATGTCGGCAGCTGCACGTACTCAGAATCTAAAACTAGGGAAAGAAATGCAGTGTTATTGTATTAGACACAGTCTTGAATCTGACATCGTTTTGGCAAGTACTGCGGTTGATATGTATGCCAAGTGTGGCAGCATTGTTGATGCTACGAAAGTGTTTAATTCCATAGTAGAGAAAGACTTGATACTGTGGAATACGTTACTTGCAGCCTATGCAGAGTCTGGTCTTAGCGGAGAGGCTTTGAGATTGTTTTATGAGATGCAGCTAGAAAGTGTGCCACCAAATGTGATAACATGGAATTTGATAATTCTAAGTTTTCTCAGGAATGGTCAGGTAAATGAGGCCAAGGAAATGTTCTTGCAGATGCAATCTTCAGGCATATTTCCAAACCTAATCTCGTGGACGGCTATGATGAATGGTTTGGTACAAAATGGTTGCAGTGAGGAGGCAATACTTTTTCTCAGAAAGATGCAAGAATCCGGGCTGAGACCAAATGCCTTTAGCATCACTATAGCTCTCTCTGCTTGCTCAAATCTAGCATCATTGCATTTCGGAAGATCAGTCCATGGATACATCATAAGAAATCAACAGCATTCCTCTTCAGTTTTGATTGAAACTTCTTTGGTTGACATGTATGCTAAATGTGGTGATATAAACAGGGCAGAGAAGGTGTTTGGAAGTAAGTTATGCAGCGAGTCGCCTCTCTACAATGCCATGATCTCGGCATATGCGTTAAATGGTAATGTGAAAGAAGCAATCGCTCTATACAGAAGCTTGGAAGATATGGGCATTAAACCAGACAACATAACATTCACAAGCCTTTTATCAGCATGTAACCATGCCGGGGATATTAACCAAGCTGTTGAGATTTTCACTGATATGGTTTCAAAATATGGCATGAAACCATGCTTGGAACATTATGGACTAATGGTAAATCTTCTTGCATCAGCTGGAGAAACAGACAAGGCCTTAAGGTTAATCGAGGAAATGCCATACAAGCCAGATGCACAAATGATCCAATCTTTGGTTGCTTCTTGCAACATGCAGCATAAGTCTGCGCTTATGGACTACTTATCAAGGCATTTGCTTGAAACAGAACCTGAAAATTCTGGGAACTATGTGACGATATCGAATGTTTATGCAGTGGAAGGAAGTTGGGATGAAGTTGTGAAGATGAGAGAGATGATGAAAGCTAAAGGTTTGAAGAAAAGTCCTGGATGTAGTTGGATTCAGATTAAAGGAGAAGGAGTCAATGTGTTTGTTGCCAATGATAAAACACATCCTCGGAACAATGAGATACAAAGTATTTTGGCATTGTTAGTATATGATATGCGTTCGGATTCCAAATGATATTTTGTGTATGAAATATTGTAAAGTTGAATATACACATTCACCATCACAACAGATTCTCAATAATGGAGGAGCTTGGTGATACCTTTTCTCATTAGAATAAATAATCTTATTTCTTTGTTTTTTGGTCACAATAATAATAATTGTATCTTAATCTTAATATAGAGGTAATTTCTATGTTTGACGAAAAAAAGAAGGTAATTTCTATTACTCTTATCTTACAAATATGGATAATTCGGATCAGATTCGGGTAAAATCTTAACATGCAGATTCCTCCATATGTCATAATTGATATTTTCCAGATAATCCTAACTTCAATCCTTAATCGATTTGATAAGATTAGACTAAGATCATGTCAAGATCATCAATGCCTAGAATCAACGGATGCTTTGCATTGTAGATATCAACGGTTAAGATCAGATCTTCGATTACCGCTTCCATCTAAAAATGTATACCTATTGAATTGTTCCTAAAAACAACACTCTCCTTTTTCTTATTGAAAAATGTAACAAATCTCGATTTAAAAAAGTTTTCATAAAAGCTCAACTAGAATTACCAAATTAAAAAAATGCTATAATAATCTTATCTATGAATATATATGGTGGAAGTGTAGGTTGCCAATCGAACGAGAAAAACTTTCACGTATCTCGTGCATTGGGGAGAATGATGAAGAGAGCTCCATGCCTTACGTAGACAGAAATTAGAGCAATGATCCTACCTCCCAATAGATTCAATAGTATCTATTTATGCTGTCTACCAGAATTATGTGGTGGAAAAAAACAGTAGATAAAACAGTAAATCATAACGAAAAATATTTTTTAAAACATATAAAACTATAATACTTATCGGTGGAGATTTAATGAGCATCCAGTAAATAAGTGATGAAAAACATGTGCACCGATGGTACTTAGAACTCTAGACAATATATAATTATGATAAAATTGTCTCTGTTTCATAAGTAAATGCTGGTTAATAACTCCAAGCCGAAAATTCTATAGTTGTTCCTTAACGATGACATTTAAATGGTCATAAATTAAAATATATATATATATATATATATATATATATATATATAACCCATTACGATATTACAGTTAGGCTTGTTTAATTAGGTTTATAGTCAATTAAAAGCATATAGGAATGCATTTTAAAGGAAAAAAGCGGTTGAATAATTTAGGTTTTGGATTGAGTTATTGGTAATTTGGATATTTAAAATTATTATTTGAATTTTCACTAAATCAGATCAGATAAATAGATAATGCATGGCCATATTACTCTATTTGGAGTTTCTTGAGTGTTGAATCGATTTTAAAGTTTCTTTTTGAGGTTTCTTCAATGTAGAATCGATTTGAATGTAGAACATTGAAAGTGTATATATTTTGGTTTTCCGATAGATGACAAGTCTCCTTGTTTTTGGTTTATTTTTGTCTAGTTTTTTTTCATCAAAATGACCTAAAATTTACGGTATTTTTGGAAAAAAAAATCAACTATAATATTTTGAAACAAACATTATTTTTGTGGTGTTTAAGAGTATTGTCATTATTTTATTTAAAAAAAAATCAAATGAAAATTTATAAAGTGCAGTCAGTTACTTTTAAAATCTTTACTAGCATAGGAACATATTTTAAAATCATTTTGACAAGTTTATCCAAAAAAAAGAATATCATTTTGACATAAATTATACAGATTTGTTAAAATCTCTCATAGTCGAATTGTTCATATACAAATGATATGATAATTTTGTGTTGTCTAATATTACCTTTATGAGAAAAAAAGAATTATAATAGCATCGTATCTCAAGTGACAAGCGACAGCAAACCGGTACGTCAGATCTTGATACAACTAGTTTACTTATTCAGCTAGTACATGGACCGACGGATTGTCGGTGGAGAATCAGAAAACAAATCTCAGCCATCCACGTGGGATGTATATAAACCAGTTCAAAGGCATTGTTTAATTCCACAAGTTTCCCCCAGGCCTGAACTTGTGCTAAACCACGAAATGGCCTCATCTCCGGTTTTTGCTAACCGTGACGATCACGCATTCATGCGCTTTAACTTTTGCATTGTCACCGACACTGATTAAGTGGCCACAGTCAAACACTCAGATTCCGTCTAATTAAATTTTTAAGGAACAAATTATATGTTTTGTTTACAAGATTATTTGAAACTGTTACAAGTTTACTATAATATTTTAGGGAACAAATAGATAATTAATAAATGAATACATTAAACCAAGAAGAAGATTCTATGCTTGTGACATGGGCTTAATTTATAAATAATGGAGTAATGAGTTTCTGATGCCTTAATTTATGAAGAAGAGATGCTCTTCCCATTCCCACGTGACATGTTTTATTTTATTTTATTTTGTCTACGTGACATGATTGATTGATTATATATATTTAGCTAATAATAAAATTTTGCATGTTTTTTTTTGGTCTAAAAAGGTATTTTCTATTTTCAGCTACACGAACAAATTATCCCATCGTAATCACATGATCGTTGTGAATCTTAACAAAGGAGAACTAAGTCATAAATATTGTTAACCAAAATAAGTGTGACATTTAAACACTCTTAGATGTAAGTTACATAAGTTGGGGCCATGTGCCAAACAAATGAATTTCGTAAGGCTGTTGTAATTTGCTTAGGGTAGGCTGCAAATGCGTTGTCCCAGTTCCTAATTTTGTATTTTCTTCCCCATATTTGAAATTTCAGTTCTCGATCTACATTCAGTCTACCAATATTATAGGGTAAAATCCAAAACATTAATGTTTAATAGTATAGCAAACATTTGTAGTCGCAGCGGTTGTGGTCTAATATCTAAAAATGATTTCGCCTTGATGGTTAACTTCGAAAACAGAGCACAATAATACAACTATATCAAGTTCTGATTCATAAACTTTTTCACTGACTATTAGCATGTCGCACTTGTTCCATCTAATATTATATTTAGTCTATTTATGATTTTATATACACTTTTATGTTCCCAATTGCTGTTGTTGATGTGCTTAAATCGTAACAAATGTTCTAACAAAGATTATGATGTTAAAAAAAAAAATATATATATATATATATACACATTCCTAGTCCCTACATTAACAAAAAACCTATAAAAATAGGCTGTCTAAAAAAGCTTTTCAATAATTTAATCAATTTTTAAAACAGTAGGTGGAAGGCTGAGAGCACAGCGAGTGACATGGTCACAAACTTGCAAAGCCCATAAGCTTAAATTCGCAATAAATATATTAAATAATCTCACATAATAATGTTAAAATACTCAATGGTAAAGTCGTAATTTCAATCACAATCCACGTCCATTTAACGAAACACCATCTTCATTTTCCCCTTAGTTTAAGCTTCAGAGCTCACTCTCTCTCAAAAAAAATCCCCAAATCAACTCTTCACTCTTTCACTCCACAGTCCAACAATGGCGAAGATGATGATGATCATCATCTCCAACATTCTCCTTCTCCTCATCTTCCTCACAATCCAAACTCAAGCGCACAACGTCACGCGCCTCCTACAAAACCACCCATCATTCTCCTCCTTCAGTCATTACCTAACTCAAACTCACCTCGCCGACGAAATCAACCGGAGAAGAACCATAACCGTTTGCGCCGTCGATAATGCTGCCATGTCAGCTTTAACATCCAAAGGCTACACTATCTCAACTCTCAAAAACATTCTCTCCCTCCACGTTCTTCTTGATTACTTCGGCGCCAAAAAACTCCACCAGATCCGCGCCGGCTCTGCTCTCGCCGCTACTCTCTTCCAAGCCACCGGAGCTGCTCAAGGAATGACCGGATTCGTTAATATTACGGATCTGAGAGGTGGTAAAGTTGGATTTGGTCCTGACGGTGGAGATCTGTCTTCTTTCTTTGTTAAATCTATTGAAGAAGTTCCGTACAATATCTCAATTATTCAGATTAGTAAAGTCTTACCGTCGGAGAGTGCGTCAGCTCCGACTCCGGCTCCGTCGGAGATGAATCTTACCGGAATAATGTCGGCTCATGGATGTAAAGTATTTGCTGAGACTCTTCTTTCTAACCCCGGAGCTTCGAAAACTTACCAGGTACTTTACTAAACCCTGATTATGTTGATTAATTAAATTTTAATTTATCGATTAATTGATGCATGTCGCTGTATAAATGTAGAAATTAATTAAAACAAAAAGATGACAAATATTAGATACTGTTTTAATTTTCCGTTTTCTAATTATAAATTAATCAATCAATAAATAGATGCATGTGATTGTATAAATGTAGAAGTAAATTAAACCAAAAGAATTACGTACTTACACTAATTAACCCTGAATAGTAAGTACGCCATTAAGTATACTAGTAATTAATTTCCGTTGCTAAATTCGAAATTAATTAATCAAAAATGATGCATGTGGTTGCTCACTTGTTCTGTTGGCTTGTAGCCAATAGCCATTGGTTTTGAAGACAGAAGTCAAAAGGTGTTGACTGTTAGGTCTCTAATGAACAAATATAGTCAAACATATATACTTGATTACCTCAATTATCGGAACATTTTTAATCAGTTTTCTTATTCAATATGAAATATAATTCGAAAAACTGAAATTTTAAAAACGAGCATTTTTCCAAATATGAAAAAGTTGCAATGATTTTCCCACTAACTCACTAGCCATTACAATTGAGTAGATAAAAAATGTCAACTTCACTCTTTAATAATATCATCTTCAAGATCCGATATCTCACATTTAAGAAAATGTTTTTTTTGGAATGTGTTTTGGTTATAACAGGAGAGTATAGAAGGAGGCATGACAGTGTTCTGTCCAGGAGATGACGCCATGAAAGGATTCTTGCCCAAATACAAGAACTTGACAGCTCCAAAGAAAGAAGATTTCCTCGATTTCTTTGCCGTCCCGACATATTACTCAATGGCGATGCTCAAATCCAACAATGGTCCGATGAACACACTTGCTACTGATGGAGCCAACAAGTTTGAGCTCACTGTACAGAACGATGGAGAACAAGTTACGCTAAGGACAAGGATTAACACTGTCAAGATCATTGACACGATCATTGATGAGCAGCCTTTGGCTATATATGCGACCGATAAGGTTTTGTTAGCTAAAGAGCTGTTTAAAGCTTCAGCTGTTGACGCTCCGGCTCCTGCTCCGGCACCAGAGGATGGTGATGCTGCGGATTCTCCAAAACCGGCTAAAGGGAAAGCGAAAGGGAAGAAGAAGAAGGCTGCACCGTCTCCGGATGATTCTTTTGATGAGTCGGATTCGCCTGCTGAAGGGCCTGATGGAGAGGCGGATGATGCGACCGCTGATGATGCCGGCGCGGTTAGGATCGTCGGAGGAGCTAAGGCTGGTTTGATGGTGAGCTTGATTTGCTTGTTTGCTTCTTCTTGGCTTCTATAGTTCACTTCTTGTTCCTTCTCTTCTTCTTTGTTTTTGTTCGTTTTTTTTCTTGAATCCTTTATTTATGGCTTTGGGGGAAAGTAAATGAGGTTTATTTATTTCCCCTTATCATTGAGGTTTTTTTTTAAATGTAAAATTTGGTTTCGAAATAGTTAGTCGGTGGTTTATATATGTGTGTGTTCTTGTTTCACGTGTTTGTTTAGTTGATGATGTAATGAATGGTGTTGGGAAGACTAGATACTAAATATATTTGTGCACTAGTTTCTAGTCGACTTCGGTATTTTGCCTTAACATAACACTCCATCTTCTATAGTGGTAAATTTAGAATTAGAGGAATATATACTAAAAAAATAATTTAGATTGAATCAAACGTAATAATGTAAATGATGAAACCCTTGTAAAGTGACTTTATACAAGATAACATATATAAAGTTATACAAATTTACCATTTTCAAAGTAAATAAAAATCCTAGAAATTAGATAGTAAGTAATTCCAATTGTAAGAGAGATGTACATGAAAAATTAAAGTAATTCCAATTGTAAGAGAGATGTACATGAAAAATTAGTGAAATATGGGGTAAATACAAATTTACCATTTTCAAAGTAAAAATCCTAGAAATTAGATAACGAACCATAAAAACAGATAAGCCTGAGACAAGTTATACGCAATGAGATACGGTTTAAGTCGAGCGCCATCTTGAAATATGCGGTAAATACAATCATTATTTAATTATTGTTAATAATTATTTCTCTTAAATTTTTTGAATATAAAAGATTTTGTTAAAGTATTAATAGAAATATGCAAAGGAAAAAAAAAAAAACTCTCATGACCTTTAAAACCTTTACTTAAAAAATCTGCGTAAAATTGACAACCAATTATACAATTACCTATATGTTATAGCAACAACAATAACAACAACATACCAAATCAAGGTTTGGTCACAAGAGATGCTTGTGTGTTTAACAAGGTTGACCAATTTGGCAACTAAGAACACCTACGGATGGATGTGTGGTCTTGAGAAGTGAAGCTGGTCGAGCTACCATACTCGACATTTTTGCATAGCTCGGAGAATCCTCGTTCCCTGACGGTGTAAAGAAAGCGCCGTTTAGCATCTCGTCTCCTTCTGATTTCCAATCCCATCCCTTCCATTCATCATCTCCATTTGCATTCTCTCGCTTTGTCACCTGCATATAAAGCATGTGAGTGTTGTAGAAGTATGAGTGGATATTTTGGTCTAGAATCTAGTCCAATTTGGTTTAATTAGTTTGTTTCGGTAAGAGAGGAAGTTATACAAATAAAATCATGTTCCTTTTGGATGTTTATGGGTTTGGTTTAATTTTATTTATTTGAGTCTCGTTAGGAAAAAAAATCTCAACAAACAAAAACAAAATCTAGTTTGATAAGGTTTTATAACCTGATTAGATAGACAAGGTCATGGAACATTTGATAAACAAAGCAAAAAGTTGAAATTTTGTAAAAGTCTAGTTAATCATGAATTAAATTGTATATACATATTAGTTATTAGCTTGAAACGCTATTTATTCAGTGGACCACACGTCACTTACATACCTCTTTTGTGAATTGATTATTCGAAGCTATGAAAACATTTCCTTGACTAAAAATCGTTGGATTAGCACTTCCACCAATAGCATACATCTCCCACTCTCTGTAAATGTTATTCACTATATGAAAATATCCATGCCTGCACCTACACATCCCATATATATAAACTATAGTTAGCAATTAATATCTTATTATATAAAGCTATAAAACCACCATTTTGTTGTCAACTAATAATTTTGACACTAACCAAAAAAAAAAAAAAGTTTTACTAACCTCGGCATTCTCTGGACAAGTCCTTCACCAAAATAGTTAAACGCGATCGTAACTCTCATATCCCGATCACCGTAAAACTCGTCACTATGACCCAAAAGCATGACTTCATTATGATTCAACATGTAATTATTCGAAATCGTTATATCCGTCGATCCACTCACCGCATCAATAAGCCCATCATAACATTTCTCTAACGTACAATGATCAATCCAAATATCTCGAGACTCAAATATCGAGATTCCATCTCCATCCGAATAACCTCCCAAAGATCGTTTCGCCGGAACACAATCGTGAATATAAATATTGTTTATAATTATATTACTCACCTTATATAATGTTAAACACGGTCCATAAGCTATTTGCACGTTATTTCCTCTACCATCTATGGTTTTGTATGACGTCATTTGGAGATCTTCTTTCAGTTTTATTACCATGTCTCGATCGAAGATGATCCATAGAGGTTGATCTTGTGTTGCGGCGTAACGTAATGTACCTGGAGATGGGTTTAGTGGATCATCGTCTCCTGAATCGGTTACGGTGTAGAACTCACCAGCTCTACCGCCTATTGAATCGCGTCCGAATCCAACCCCGCAATCAGCGAGGTTCTTGCGGTTGGCTTTCCAGTGTTGGTCGCATCTCCAGCAATCGTCTATTGGATTTCCAGTTGATGAGCAAGAAGATGTTGAGTTTGATGTATCTGATGTTGATAGTTGCCTTGCGATTGGCGGTTTATGAACCGCAAACGCAAACGCGGAGGAAGCGTTTAAGAGAAACAAGAAGAAAGTACAAACAATTGACATTGTTTTGTCTTAACAAGAGGTTAGTTAGTTAAACTAACTAACAGTTTTCACTATATGAACATTATGTTTATATTTGTTCAATATATATATGCAAGAGACATTAAGTGCGCTAAAAATATATATACGGGAGGTAATTAAATTAGGTGAAAATTGAAAGAATTGGGTCCAACACAAGACATTACGCCGTTTTATACTGGTGGATTTGATCTATATTTTTAGAAAACAAAAACAACAACAGAGGCTATTTAATTGTTACTACACTACTTCAAATAACTACGTGCCGTTTTAAAGGGTATATAACATGTCATGTAGTTTAGTCTCCGTATCCTTCAACAGCACCCATGTTGCATATTTTTCCATTGAGCGTTTGGCTCGTCAAATGAAGGACTGCGTACCGTTATAATGGTAGGAAGACGACATACACTTTTTAGTCAGAATTCTTAAACAACATTGAGTATTGAGTATTGACTTTTGGCTTCTACCAGCACTTGTTATTCTTATCAAAACAAATTATAGGAAAAAATGTCGTGGATAAAGTATGAAGACAACCACAAAAGCGAAAGAACTGTTGGAGGTAACCAACCGGTTTTAGTTTAGCCCAAATCGGGCCCATTTTAGGTTATTGGTCTTTTAAATTCAGTAAAGCCTAAAACATTTATTTTGAAAATCCTTGAACAAAAAAAAAAAAAAAAAAAGAACTGTTGGAGGTAAAGTCTACATATTGTGTTTGTGTGTTTGAGTTCTTCTAATAAAGTATGATACATTCCATTGTTCCAGACAAGTCAATAAAATTAGAAAGCTGAAATTGACAAGACTGGAAGTATTTCTTTACAACGTTCATGGTGCATGGTTTCCCCTTAGTATGATGTGCATTGAAGCAATTTCAGGGACAATTAATAGAGTTTATCTCTTAATGATTGGATAATTTTCATCATAAAAATTGGTTATAATTTAGTTATTTTTCCAAATCCAAAAAAATAATGAAATCCAAAAAATCTAGAGAAAAATTTAAATCATTCTCATGGTATTAAAATTTAGAAGAAAAAAAAAATGTTGACATGAAGACAAAATAACAAGAGAAATAGTAAGGAGGGGGTGTGGTAGTATCGATCGTAAGCAAGTATGGATAGAAATGTGTGACTTTTCTTTGATGATAAGTAGAAGGAGATGCAAATGTGAAAGAGAAGGAGAAAATTTTCGTCTAACCTAAATTGACACTCCATTTTCTTCCTATTCTCGAAGAAAGAAAATTTCATAAACATGGCTGAGGTATGACTCGATAGCTAAACTTCATTTTAATGGTATGTATTTTTTTTTAATTTGCTTGCAATAAGTACAATATATTTTTCAAATTACTTTTTTAATTGTTAACTACTTTTATTGTTAATATCATGATTTCTATCTATATTAAACTCGTTCAGAGTTTTTAGGTGAAACAATTTTATTTTATAAGTACAATAATATCTTTAAGAATAATAATAACCTTTATTTCTCAGTTCATCCCACTATTATATTTTGTTACCTTTAGAAATTTCCAACAATAGTCTTTTACCTATATTAGTAGGTATACTAGTGAAGCTAAATTCAATCATCAGATCAATAAATAAATTTATAGAAAAATTATATATTATTGCATTATTTAAGTTTTATTAATTAGTAATTAAATTTGAATATAACATATAATATGGTAGTTTGTACGAATTTCGTTGTTATGTGACTTATGTCATTGTCGAGTTTAAATTCAGTACAATTAGCTTTGGTCGGAATGATAGACGCGGATTTTTTGAGTTTTAGAGATTGCAGATTTTTAATTTGGAAGATCTAAATTTTATTTTAATCTTATGTTAATCCTCAAGTTTATTATCGTTTCAGGTAGCCGAACATACAACACCAACAACGGACGGCTGTTTCCCGACTTTCGGTTTTTCTTAATCGTCAGATTTTAAATACAGAGAGAACCAACATTTTCATAAGCTCGATGATTGGGATAGTTACAATGCTCAACAATCCTACAACTGACCCCATGACAACTCTCATTATGTCTACAAGCTTCATGCTCGCAAAACTCTTTTCTGCGATATTTGTTGGTCTTTTGCTGAAAACAATACTCACCTCTCCCACTCAGAAGAGAGATGCCGTCCGGAACCAAATATATGAATATTTTTTCACCTTGTATGGTACTGTGTTACTTATGCTTGTGGGAGTACTAATGCACCACTACAAATGGAGAGTCATCTCTTTAGACATTGTTATTTCTCTGCAGCTAATTATGTGTGCCGAAACATGGAGGTTTGTCTACAAATCTCCCCTTTATGGGACTTATCTGTTTGTATGTATTATTGGCATCGCAAGCTACGTCTCCACACTCTACTTCTCGATATAGTTTCCCCTTAATTTGATGTTCAGGGAAGATTAATAGACTTGATCTCTTAGACTTTCTAGCATACTAGAATTTTCAATTAATATGTTCACTTCCTAGATGTTCTTGGGACACACTGAAACGCCCACGATCGGAAGTACTCAAGACTTATCTTCATCGAGCTACCTTTTGCTTTAATCAGTTTTATTTTTTTCTTCAGTCACCGTACGTATCCTAATCTAGGAGGCTGCGTACAATATTTATACATCTTGCCATCTTGGGGTATTGGATTAGAGGAAACTGGGTATATAAGAATATTTCCTTAAAAAATAAATAAAAGAATATTTCCTAATCTCTCCAATACTTTTTCTTTTTTTTGATAAGTTTTTGAGGAAACTTTAACACACACATATTTATAAAAAATTTTCTTTTTGTTTTTTCTTAATTTTACCAGATGCAAAATCTAAGGAACTTTTCGCTCCTTTTGTAATCTAAAAACAGCACCCATGTTGCTTTATCGAGCGTTTGCTTCGTCCGTTAAAATACTGCGTGCCTTCAAGACGACACACTGTTATGAATTAGAATTCTAAAACAGCGTGAAGTTTAGTTTATTATCTTCTCATCATGTGACCAGCTCTCTTCCCGTTTGTGTGAAGTGGAACAGAAACAGAGCAAATGGCAATATCTCAGCTTTTTGCTCCATTACCATCTCTCACCGGAACCCTAAGCCTAACCGGTCGTTCTTTTGTCCCTCTAAACCCTAATCCCCAATTCCCAAAACCTAGACTTACCAGAGAAAGAGCCGCCACACTGGTACTCCATTCCAAGGGAGACGATTCAGTCGACGCATCAGATCGGATAATATCAGCCGTGTGTTACTTCTACCCATTCTTCGATGGGATTCAGTACGGTAAATTCATCATCACACAATACCAACCTTTCCAGATTCTCATCCAGCCTCTGTTTCCCGCCATCAGGGCCTTCAAGAGCTTCCCTTTCAATGGGTTTCTAATCTTCATTACTCTCTACTTCGTCGTCGTGAGGAACCCTAATTTCAGCAGGTACGTTAGGTTCAACACGATGCAGGTGATTGTGCTTGATGTGCTATTGATTTTCCCGGATTTGCTTGAGAGGAGCTTTAATCCCAGAGATGGGTTTGGTTTAGATGTGGTGATGAGTTTGGACAGCACAGTGTTCCTCTTCTTGCTTGTCTCTTTGATCTATGGATTCTCTGCTTGCTTGTTTGGTCTGGTCCCCAGGTTACCCATTGTTGCTGATGCTGCTGATAGACAAGTTCTTTGATGCAAAAACAAATGATATATTTGTATTCACACTTTCTCTGTATTGGATCTGTTTCTGATAATCAGAGCAAATAATGTAACTTTTTGATCAATTGAAAAAGGGTTTTTGCACACTTTTGCCATAAATAGAGGTTAAGAAGAGTTACGCAAAAAGAGAGAGATATCATTATAACAATTTTAATTTGATTATTTTGATCCTCATCACATATCTGAAAAAGCAATATGGTGAGGAAAGATCAATTCTGTGACAAAAGACAAACACACCAATGGTGAGTGTTTTTACATATCTGCACTCATCTGTCTAATGAAAGGGACAAAGTTGTTCCAGTTCTCGACCCTAAAGATCTTCTCATTCATTCTGAAAAATGTGAAAGATCTTAGAGTGTCCCCATTCGGTTGCACACAGTTCTCTCGTATTTGCCTTAGTCCTATCTGTTGCAGAATTCATATATGTATATATACGGTGAGTAACCACAGTTCCACCTCATTGTATAGGATTATAGAATGAGGAAATCTCTCACCTTATCAAATCTTTCGCTTGTGTTTCTACCAGTCACATGTATAGTCCTCTTCTTCGAAACATCGTGTATCTAGCAGAAAAAAGGGACAATGTTGATTTGTTCATGTTCTTAAGGCATGCTTGATTGTCTCAATGGGAAGAAGCTAATGTTGCAGCGCAGTAAGAACAGAGAGACTAGATGGAAGTAAATAGAGCCACAACACTGACTGGTCTAAATACAAGTATCATAAATAAACCTTCAAAAGAGCATAATTGAATTCTAGATCCAAAGTTTAGGAAACAATGTACCTGTCTAAGCAATCCTTCAGGGCTGCAAAGATACTTCTCAGGTGTTTCACAGTCCGCCATATCCAAACAGCTGGAAAAGATATGAAAGGTTCCTTTTGTTAGTAACACTGAAATCATGCAGCTTTTATGTACATAATAGTAAAAGACAACTTCAGAAGAAGGCTCTTACGGGATATGCAAAGCAGCACCGTGGCGAGACAAGACGGAAGCAACCGGATCATAACCATCTCTGAGAGCGGTATTGTAGATTCCACAGCAAGTAAAAAATTTTGAAATAATAAATCACTCACATGTACTTGTCATGGCATTGAAATTCACCAATTCCAGGGAATTTCCATCTCCCATCTCCAGAAGGATGTGCAGGATATCTGCAAGAAATGTCATGTAAGAAACTTCTATTGTAGCTATTGTGGCTTTCTGGCTGGTAGTCTACAGAGAATCAGAAGTACCTAAGCTCCCCCGAAGGACCAAGACCTATACTTATTTCTTCAATCACATTCCCAAAATATGGTTCAAAGTTTGTAGAAAAACTGAGCATAAAATCTTCATAGCATTGAACAGCAGTACGGCCATTGAACAAAGGAAGCTGATCGACACCAAGTGTGAGATAGTCATTGTTGGAAAATCCATTTTTATCTCGATAGTATATATCCTTATTGACGTCTCCAATCTGGAAATTATAAGTGGGAAAGCTGCTGAGCGAGACTATATTACTAGACCAACAGATGTACAAGTTCTTAACAAAGGAAAACACTACCAACAACAATATAATCAACTAAGCACAAGCTATCGGTTCTCAACCTTAACAAATATTCAAAGGAAGAAGTAAAATTCGAATCAGACAACCTTTGCTATGTCTACCGCAGACAAATAACTAAATACCTGTAATTCTAACAATACAAACCTCTCGGATCCAGAGTGGAAGACTGATACCTCCTTTTCCACCAAACAAGTGCAAATTTGAATGAAAACAAAGAGAAACATGCAACTTCAACCCTGCCTCAGAGATCAGTCTAAAGAGCTCTTCATACAGTGACCATTTAAACTCAAGAGGACAGAAACGCTCAACAATCCCCCACCAAACCTCAACTCCGATTCCATGAACACCAGCTAACTTGAGTGCCTTAAGAGAAACAGTTAAAGCCTTGAGCCTGAAACAAGAACAGATGAAAACTTCATTCATTCCCTGATTATCAAGAGAATACAAAAAAATAGAGAACCAAAAGAAGAAAATTACACTTGTCTTAATCTAAATTGGTATTAATACTATATTTTATACCATGTAAGGTTATATAAATCGGGTACATTGAAACATTTTCAGAAAACTTAACCTTTTAATGATTGGGCACCCAGAAGCATCAATTCCAAATGTATCAATTGGCATCATCACAAAAACTGGAACTCTCTTGTGCCTTGATGATACCAACACAAACGATCGTGATTTCTCTCGAGCATCCATGCTATATCATGTTCATCAACAAAATCATCGATTAGCGAATTCAAGAAATTCCAACTCAATTTTATTCATAGACAACTAATTTTCCTCAAATTGATTCCATTAAAGAAATGTCTCACGAACTAACGAAATGTTCCTAATCGCTTCCATTTTTATTGAATTTAACAGCGAAAGAGAAACGAATTACTTAAAGATTCGGCTGTTTCCGGCGACGGAACGCCACTTTGTGATGAGACGACCGCGTTTGAATGGAGGAATCATAGAAACGTTTCGGAAAAAGTTACGATTACGCTTCGTTCTCTGCTCGAGGAAACAAGATTTCAAAGAAAATCCTCCGGGATGGAAGAAATTACCGCCGGAAACTCCACGACAGCCACATCCGATTACTCCCATCTCCGCCATTTTCGTATTCTTTCTTCTTCTTCTCTCCTTCGTCGGAGATATTTTCCTGACGGTTTTAGATGCGGAGGAAAAGAGACGGAGATGGAGTACTTGAAACGCAAAATTATTTATTCTTTTCTTTTTTAACGACGCAAAATTTATTGGTATTTGCTTTCTTTTGCTTTCTTTATTGACATTTAAATCAAGAAAACTATCAACTTTATAATTCCTCTTTCGCCCCTCTACTTTTCTTGTGTTGCCTTCCTTTTCTAGTTTTTACCCATATATTTTGCAGAGCTTCTATAATTGACCCCTTTAGTATTTTATCTGCCTAAAATAAGAATGGATTAAATCAGTAAAATTAGTTATTACTTATTACCATGAGTAAATAACGTTTTACTTGTTTGAAATTTAGTTTTAGGTAGATAGATAACTCAAACTAGTCTTATCTTCACATATTATAAATAGCAGAATTAATTTTTCAAACTTGTGAACACTTAAATGTTTTAGTATATCCTATGACCTTTTGTAATTGAATATAAAAAAAAATTACGAGGATTTGAGTAGGATATACTCAAACTATTGTACTTTAGAATTTAGATGGTAAAAGTTTGATATAATATTTAATATCCATTGAATAAGTCTTTTTAACGAAGCAAAACAAAATTTTCTTGAATTTACAATTTAGCTGACGTGGAAACATCTCGTCCCTTAGTGGATAAGCATGTAAATTATCCATTAAAAAATATCCCATGCTACTCGCCATCATCAACATTGCTTCACCAATTGTAGTGTATTTTAGGGCTTTTTGGTAATCAACAGTATGCGAAAAATCAAAAATGTCTTGCACATATTCATGTGTATCTATTATTTTCGTATTCATTGTCATATATAGAGTCGATCAAATAGGATCATGGGTCCACGATATGTCATGTTTCAGTCTCGTACTCATCAAGTGGCAAAACTCTATATCTCACTTATACTTATTCGAATGTAAAGGAAAATAAAAGAATAAAGTTGTGTTTGACATAGAATTAAATCTACCGGTCCGGTTAGTAATTGAAGATGCGGTTCACACCAAATTCAAAGCCTTTATTGTTTCACTTGTGAGAAACATTATACTTAAGAAATGTATTCGATTAATCTGAAAAAAAAATCTTGAGTATGACATCAAATTCGGTAAGATATTCAAGAAACATACAAGAAAGGTGTACATCTTGATGGTTTTCATATTCTATGAAAATCACAAACAAACAAAAAGGTCATACAAGAGAGAAAATAAAAATCAACATTTGATGCACGTATGATGTGAATGTGATTGCGATTTGTGAATTTAATTGCTATAGCAGTTTTCTCTGTCTTCATATATATTATGTTTGAGTGAGTTGAAAAGACAATAAAATTTTGAGTTGGTTCAGTCAAACATGTAAAAATTAACCATTAAACCTTTAATGTATTTGCAAACTTACGAATGTAGGTGGATATACATTCGTCAAATGCATAAGACATTTTTTTTTTTTGGTTGCTAGTCACTTTAATTTTGTTGTGTTGTATGTACATATCTGTATAAGCACATGGTGATGGCGCTATATATATGATTTAAAGGATATGTCTCTTCTTGGTGAATATTTGAGAAGAAAAAAAGCCTATATCTCTCTAACTTCACAACTTTGTGTGATTTAAGGGATGTTTATAGTAAATGAAAAGCGTATATACAGTGTTAATGCATATTCAAAAGCTATGAATTATTTTAGACTTTAGAAGAAGACCAGCGAGGGAATCTATGAAAGTTTTTAAAGGAAATGTCGATGTCTCCTAGTATTATCAAAATAGAGTATCACTACAAATAATCATCGTACTAGTGTGACAAAACCACATAAATAATGTATAAGGGATGTATAATCGACAGCAAAAGGTTAATTTTCTAATTTCTATTCAACAAAAGTGGCTCCAAAGATCAAGCATCAAAGTGAAGGGATTCATTTAGAAGCCGAATAATCTCCGGCATGAACTTCTTCAGCTATCTCCAGCGCCAAATTTGCGAAAGAACTATTAACAAAAAAATTTAATAAAAGAAAAAAAAAAGAATATATGAGAATCATCTTTCTTGATCATGCTATAATTATAAGGCTTTCCTTTTGTTGAACTCATATATATCCCCTCTTTAATGCTACTTAGAAAAATGGAAAGAAATAAACTACCTTAATTTAGGGGAGGAAACAATATTTGAGAATAAACCATATATTCTGTTTTTGCGTGGGTAATATATAAACACAGAACAAGGAACTCCATTGTTAAATCAAGAAACTTCAGAAACTGGAGCTATCTCGACAAGGTATTCTACTTTTTTTTAGGGCGTTATTAAACAAACTATGTGAAGGTTTACTATTAGTGGTTATTAGTGCTTTCCTTGCAATTTTTTTACAACTTTTGTATGTTTCGGTAGCTTATCACCATCGGAACGACGATATTAGTATTTAAATTTTCATGATTATAAACTATACATTGTTGTTTTTATTCTTTTTGGCTTTAGATTGAAACCAAGGTCTCTGGATGGGTAGAAAGATGGTAAAGATGGCGAAGATAACGAACGAGAAAACAAGGATATCAACTTACAAGAAGAGGAAAGCTTGTTTGTATAAGAAAGCCAATGAGTTCTCAACACTCTGTGGCGTGGACACGTGTCTCATTGTGTACGGCCCGAGCAGAGCAGGGGACGAGGTGGTCGTGGAGCCGGAGTTATGGCCAAAGGATGAGAGCAAAGTCAGAAAGATCATAACTAAGTACATGGAGACTGCGTCGAGCAGTTGCACCAAGACTTACACCGTTGAAGAATGCTTGGAGAAAAACTATACTAAGGTGGAGAAATCGAAGAGTGCGACGAAGAAGTATCTTCCATGGGACAAAAAGCTCGTCAAGTGTTCTTTAAATGAGCTCTATGCAATTTACATGGCAGTAGAAAGCAAGATTCAAGAGGCTGCTAATAGGAACCAGACATTTCCTGACAATATATCTTGGTCTAGTGACCAACTTAGTTTATATGGTTACAATCTGCAATGTCTCGAGCAGCATCAGTTGTTTCCTCTGTCTACAGTGGACCACAGTGGGTTCTCTTTTTTACCTTCTTTTAGCCAAACGACCTTAAATTCAGGAGAAGTGGCTTCTTTCTCAAATGTGACAGAGCCGATGATAGCGAACGGGCAAAACTTGTTTTATGGGAGTTGTTCGGATGGTCCATATGGTCAGATGGTACAGAGGGCAGCTTATATGGAGCCAATGCAGTGGAGTTTAGGGAATAATTTGTTCAACGACGTCAAGCAGTTTACAGACTATCCTTGAGGTTTGCACAAGTTAATGATTTGGAGGATTCAAGTAATATTCCTATTTGAAAAATGTCATTTATTTCTTTCGTTTGTTGTTTGGTTTTCTAATTTTATCAAGTTTGTTGATTTACAATAATCATTTCATGAAATAAGAAAGTTGAGTTTTTATCACTTAAATTTGTACAAACGAGAAATTTGTCACATAGTGTCTTTCTTCATTAACTACATATGAAAGACAAACATTGTTTTGAAATGTTAAAATGTAAATCCAAAAGCTCAACTACATGTGAAATCAATCTTAAGACAAAAATCGGTATCTCTTATAAACATCAAAAACAACAACCGAGTATCGGATACAAATAATTAATTAATGGTAGAAATGTGAAAAAATATTACAAGATATAATGAAGAATTTATAGTCGACAAGAGATTAATTTCTGTAGAACCAAAGTGGCCCCTAAGATCAGCAATGCACATAGAAGATCGTGTTGGACGGTTTTAGAAGCCGACTTATCTCCGGCTGGAACCTGAGCAGTCTCCGGTGCCAAATCAGCCGTCGTTGGTGCAGAACTACTTACCGGAACTCGTCCATAAGGAAATATATCTGGCGTACTCGCTGGAGTCGATGGAATAACAGGAATTATCACAGGTGAGGGCGCTGCGATTTCCGGAGCATCGGCAGGAATCGATGGTTGGCTTGTTGGAGCGGTGGCAGGCGATGGTATAGAGGCAGTGGGACTTATCGGTGGAGCAGAGGTTGGAGACTTCACTGGAGTTGTAGTCGGAGGGGAAACAGGGGAAGTCGCTGGAGAAGAGATAGGAGTCGTGGCGACAGTCGGAGTGGAAACAGGGGAAGTCACCGGAGATAAAAAAGGGGATATTAAAGGAGAAGCAATGGTCCGAGTGGAAACAGGGGATTTCAGAGGAGACGCAATGGTCCGAGATGTATAAGGGGAAGTCGCCGGGGATAAAACAGGGGATTTCAATGGAGACGAAACAGGGGAAGTCGAAGGAGTAAAAACAGGAGGTTTCAAAGGAGTACCAATGTTCCGAGATGGGGAACTCGCCGGAGTTAATACAGGGGATTTCAAAGGAGACGCAGTGGTCCGAGATGTAACAGGGGAAATCACTGGAGAGGAAACAGTAGATTTCTCCGGAGACTTCATAGGTGAGGTTTGCGTCGTCGGAGATTGTGTTACCGGAGGAAGTAAAGTGGATGTTTGAGGATGCATCGGAGACTTCGACGGAGAAATAATGCGAAAAGATTTTTCCGGAGGAGGATTTTTCACGGGGATTCTCGGCGATTGAGCGGGTGCATCGTAGGCTTGTACATTACTAGAAATAGAAACTAAGAAGACAAAAATGGAAATTTCAACAAACTGATGCATCGTTTTTTACTTGTTTGATTCTGGGGAAGAAAACAAAAATCAAAAAATGTTGAATTTTGATTCTCCGTTCTTGACAAAAACTGAAAAGAGTTTGATCGCAAGTTTCGGTTAATGGATTTATAAGAGAGAGATTTTTTCTAAAACGCGAAACGTTGAGAATTTGTAAGATGTTTCGACATATATGACCGTTGGAGGCGCCTGTATAGTCACCGGCTGTAGCAAGTGAAGTAGCCGTTAACCGGTTACTTACTATAAGACGACAGGAAGTTTAAGTAAGAGAAAATTAGACGACGTGACGTTTGAAAGGTTTTAGAAAATTTGAACGACAGGTAGTTTACACTTGTCTTCTAAGTGAGCCCATTAAAAAGCTAGCCCATTTGTATAACTAGATAATTGCTTTTGTGGCCCATAAAACCACGCGTGTTTGGGATTGTTTAGTTCTCTCATATTACACGTGTTTTCTTCATTGTGAAAGGCTTTATAATGCGCACTGCGGATGGTGTACTTTAGCGAAATTAGTTGGATTGCATCGAGAAATATGTTTTAATTTGTAAAAGAGAATAATCAATAAGAAAATCCCAGAAATTTCACAAATCTCCCGGATTAGGGTTTCTAGCTACAGCTCTTTTTTCTCCGTTTCTAGCTTCCGGCGACAAAACTTCTGCAGAAATCTCTTGTGGTCTTGAGATTTGTTCATGTTCCAGTGAGGGTTAAGCTCGCGATTGAAATAAAGGAGCTTTATTTATTACGAGGAAGAGTCTAAAGATGGATGAAGGAGATGGGAGAGATCAGATGGATCAGTTCCATCAAAACGAGGCGATATCTGCCGTCGCCGATGATGGTTTTATGGCGGAGGAAGAAGACGATGATTATGAGGATCTTTATAACGATGTTAATGTTGGAGAAGGATTTCTTCAGTCTATGAGAAAGAACGACGAAGCGGGCTCGAGAAACGAGGAAAAGGAGAAGGTTAACATCGAGGAGGAAGATAGGATTGAACCAGTTTTGGGTACATCGGACGCTGAGGTCTCGATACCTGGTTTGGTTGGTGAGAGCGTTGCTAGAGAAGCAGAAGAAGGAGGAGGAAGTGGTACTGACGTTGTTGTTGCTTCTAGTGGATATGGAGCTCAAGATGTTAAGGTAAGTGATGTTAGCCAGGAGATTCCTGGTGGAATTGGTCCTGGTGCTGGAGGCAGGCTTAAAGTTGAGCTGGGGCGAGCTCCTAATCGGGAAAGTGATCTCGAGGCTCCTAGAGGACATAGCATTTCTCAGGGTCTCTTGCCACCACCACCACCGCATATCTTTGGAAATAACGAGAATTTGGTGAGGCCTGTGATGGGTAATGGTACTCCCCCTCCTGGACCTGGTAGTAACATGGTCGGGAACGGAGCTACTATCGCTATGCCCGGTGTTCCTGTTGGCGGTGGAACTGGTGGTGGTGGAGGCGGTGGAACTTTTCTTTTTGTTGGGGATTTGCATTGGTGGACAACTGATGCTGAGCTTGAGGCCGAGCTGTGCAAGTATGGTGCAGTGAAGGAGGTTAAGTTCTTCGATGAGAAAGCAAGTGGGAAGTCGAAAGGGTATTGTCAAGTGGAGTTCTTTGATCCTATGGCAGCTACGGCTTGCAAAGAGGCGATGAATGGGTATGCATTCAATGGTAGGCCTTGTGTTGTTGAGTATGCCTCTCCGTATTCGGTTAAGAGAATGGGAGAGGCACAGGTGAATAGAAGCCAACAGGCGCAATCTGTACTTGCACAAGCTAAGAGAGGGCCTGCTGATTCTCCGACTAAACCCGTGGTGACCAATAACAACAACAACGCCATTGGCGGGAATTTCCAAGGTGGGGAAAATAGAGGGTTTGGTAGAGGTAATTGGGGTAGAGGCAATGCTCAAGGAATGGGTGGTAGAGGACCAGGTGGTCCAATGAGGAATAGGCCTGGTGGGATGGGTGGAAGAGGTTTGATGGGTAATGGCGGAGGTGGGTTTGGTCAGGGAATGGGTACAGGGCCTCCTATGAATATGATGCATCAATCAATGATGGGGCAAGGGTTTGAACAAGCTTTTGGTGGACCAATGGCGAGAATGGGAGGCTATGGAGGATTCCCTGGGGCTCCAGGTCCACCGTTTCCTGGGCTTTTGTCTTCATTCCCTCCTGTAGGAGGAGTTGGTTTACCTGGAGTGGCACCACATGTGAATCCAGCATTTTTTGGACGAGGGATGCCGATGAATGGAATGGGAATGATGCCTAACGCTGGTGTTGATGGAGGACATAATATGGGAATGTGGGATCCTAATAGTGGACAATGGGGTGGCGGTGAAGATTTGGGTGGTGGAAGAGCTGCGGAATCGAGTTACGGGGAGGAAGCTGCGTCTGATCATCAGTATGGTGAGGTTAATCACGATAGAGGGGCTCGTCCGAATCCTGTGAAGGAAAAAGAAAGAGGTACAGAAAGGGAATGGTCTGGTTCATCTGATAGAAGGAATCGTGAGGATAAAGATGCTGGTTATGAAAGGGACATACCGAGGGAGAAAGATGTTGGTCATGGTTATGATATGCCAGAGAGAAGGTATCGTGACGTTAGAGACACTGGCCGTGAACGTGAGAGGGAACATCATCATAAGGATCGTGAACGCTCCATAGATCGTGACCGTGACAGAGAAAGGGACAGGGAGAGGGATCGTCATAGAGAAGAACGGGAAAGATATGGTGGTGATCATCGTAGTAGACACAGAGATGAACCTGAGCATGATGATGAATGGAACAGAGGTCGATCATCCAGAGGACACAGCAAATCACGGTTGTCTCGGGAGGATAACCATCGCTCAAGATCAAGGGATGCTGATTATGGCAAAAGAAGACGGCTTACTACTGAATAAATTATCGGATAAAAGTAAGTAGTTGGATCTTAATGGTATCTTCCATTCCTCATGTATCTCAAGTTCTACCATTCTTTTTGATGTTTTGCTTTTTGACTTAGCTAATCTCTGGCCTGGTTATTTTTTCTGACTGAAAGTTAGCTGTCTGCATGGGCATGTTATTGTATCATTGTATAAAACTGTGTATACTCTCATAGAACAATGATTTTTCGAGTTGCTAGTAATCATTGTGGTTTATTCTTTCGCCCTATTTTTTGCTGACTAAGGTTTCTGTGTCTTCTTAAATTCTCAACGTTATGGTAGATTGACTTTGAGAGCTTCTGCAAAACACTAAACCCTTATGGACGACGAAGAACAAGAAGAAGAAAGAAGACCTCAGGGAAAGGCAGTCTTGTCACAGAAAGAAGTCTCTGACTGTGAAATCTCTTCTTTAACTCAGCTTAGTTAGTAGAAGTGGAAAGAAACTTTTGCCTTCTTTAAGTTTTTAGACACCTTACCTTTTTGCCATTTTTATGTGAAACTTCTAAGACCAGTGTGTTGTGGTGATGTTATGGCCTTTCGGGTTTTCATCCATTTGTGTTTAGATGTTATTGTTTTAACTGTTTCTGAACTTGTTGTGTAGTTGTATTAGTTGCAGCCAAATAGTTCAGGTGTTACTGATCTTGTTTCTCCATGTTTCATCCATTTGGGTTGTATTGTATGTATCTATCATTGTATTGTAAGCCCTTCATCTGCCTTAGGATCTTCAGAGGTCAGGAGATACAAATGTAACAGCATGTGCATCCTTTGGGATTGTGTTTTTATGATTTCCAAAAGTGATGTAGTAGATCATTTTTTTTGTTGTTGTATAGGAAATCTAATAGCTCCTTGTTCAACTGTGTACATAATAGAAAGTCATAGTACTCCATGTTCATGGTCTTTGTTTAAGTTCTTGTAGCTATGAACACATACTCTATCAATGGCATATATATCCCTTTTTCTTCATTAGCACTGGCCAAGTTGATTTTTCCATGTTCTGTTCTGCTCGTTAGACATTGCTTGATTAATCATAGAATAGGTTTCTTGGAGTTTGCTTTCTTTATGTTTGATTGGATGAATTATCTTCTCGTGTCCCTTCTTTCTCAAAGTGGCACACTCGATCTTGGTTTTGTTTGATTGTAAAGAACATTAATGTAAACATCAGTGGTATCCTTTACCCCTACATCAAAAAAGAAACATAGACAAACTAAAAAAGTGCAGAGAAGAAACAGCATGAGAGAAGCTTAGGAGATCTGAACAAATATTTAAAAGGAAACCCAAAAATCGAAAGGGTGTTTAAGTTTGGACATGAGTCCTAAAGGAGCTTATGTTAAATGGTATACACAAACAAAGCTGCTCATCTGAAAACTGCTACTCTCAACGTCTTCCTCTCTCTGACTACTAAAAGTAAAAACAAAAAAAAACCTGCTTGTAGCACAATTAAAGACCAAAAACAACCAACAAATTACATTCTCTGAAAATATTTGCCCAATGACTGACAACAGGCAATCGAGGAGAGAGACCCCTTGTAGATTAAATAGTAGCTAGACTAGATTTATGTGCCTAGGTGATCAGGCTTTAACCTTCTTCTCTCCACTACCAGATCCTCCAGCTTTCTCTTTCACTTTCTCTTCTTCGTCCTCAACATCCTCTTCCTCTTCTTCCTCATCCGTAACTTCATCTGCTGCTAGCTTAGTGAGCTCATCTTGGATCATCCTCTTTATAGATGCTTTTCTTGGGGCGAGTTCCATCTTGAACTTCTTATCTGAAAGACACAAGAAAAACAATGCATGTTAACCAAATAAAACAGAAACCACATGCAAGACCATCTGTGAAGAAAATAAAACAGTGAGGAAACAATCTCATCCGCAGCTCATACCTAGTCGCTTGAGGATGTCAGTGAATGTGGCCTGTCAGAATAATGATAAAGAATTTGTTAGATATCTATCTTCAATGCTCAATTACTGTAATTTCATGATACAGATGTTTCATGGTTCAAATCCTCACCGTGTTGAAGTCCACCCCTTTCAAGATATCCAGAATTGCAATTTTCAACTCTTCATCGCTAGGTTCCACCTTGGTTTTCTCTGTCGCTTTTCCACCTCTTTTTCCTATAAGTAGATAAGCAAGATTAACAATTCCATATAACATAGTGTCAGAAAAATAAAAAATAAACTGAGGATAAGATTTTAACTTCTGCAGTATAAGATCAAGGGTTAAAAATTTTCAAGCTTCTGAGAAAGCATGTACACGCACAAATACTTCATTCTTAATGAAAGATGGTCTAAAAAGTATGGTATGACCAAACCTGATTTCTCTTTTGCTGCAGATTTTGAAGGAGCCAGGGACTGCTCCTTCGCCGGTTTTTCAGTCTTCTTTCTCTTAGAGGATGATGCCTTTGGAGTTGTATCACTGTCATCATCACTCTTCTTCCGTTTACCTGCTGAGCGCTTTTGAGTAGCTTTCTTTGGTGTACTGGATTTAGTAGAGACTGCAGTTCTCTTACTTCTGGATTTCCCTGCTGATTCTTTCTTTGCAGATAATGTCCTCGAACCACGTTTCTTCTTTTTTGTTTCTTCCTCCGACTCCTCCTCAGTCTCAGCTTTCTCCTCACTTTCAGAAGGCTGAGGTGCCTCGTCCTCAGATTTATCAGGAATTCCATTATCATTCTCCTCCTCTTCATCCTTTTCTTCCTCCTCTACCTCCTGCTCCTCTTCTTCTTCTTTGTCTTCCTCTTTCTCTTCTTCAGACTCATCATCAGAATGAGGTAGACTCTTTTTTTTAGTCCTTGTTGCTTCCTCGGTCTTTTTTTGGCTCTGTAAAGAACACAGAGAAACTTATCAGATTTCAGGTACTTGGACCAGACACAAGGACGCAGGGGAAATGAAAAACAACTACAACTGTATTAACCCCACACACACATTCTATTCACAGTTCCTAACACAAGGATTTAAAATCTCCAGTTCTAAGCTATTGAGTAATACCTTTGCTGATCGTTTTGAAGATGAACTTCCTGCTGCAGGTGAACTTTTCTTAGGAGTTCTTTTGCGCTTCACTCCCTTTTCGATAGAAAATTAAAAAATGTTGTAATATGCACAATAAATTTTCAGGCTCAACTGCTGAACAGAAAGTGTTTCCAACAACAAAGTTACCTTCTCTTTCTCATAAACTGGAAGATCAGTTGTGGCATGAGGTTTCTCCAAAAACTCAACCAGCTTTGTAACAATATCTTCCTATATTGGAGGAAAAGTAACAGACAATCAATTGCCAAGTAGATTACATTGGGAAAAATACAGAGGCATTCATGACTGCAAAAGAAACTCCAAAGAACGAAACTTAGAAATGAGTAGCTATAATAACCTTCTTTGTTGTCGTCTTAGCAACTGATATGTCAAATATATCGCAAAACTCCAGCAGTTTTTCTTTGTTGATTTTTTCAAACTTGTCTTTTACTTTCAATTTTGCCTTTTCCTGCCAAACATCATTTGAGAAAATTATGTAAGAAATATGAGACAAGCCCACGTGTAAAATTATGTAACAAAAATCTTAATGTGTTGTCTTGCCCACCTCATCTCCTTGCCATTTGTAACCAGAAAAGCGCAATATGTTTGCCTTGATCTGAGTAGCCTGTCAAAGTAAGAAAATCGAGTCACATACAAACATGATTAGCAAACTCTCTGTAATTTTAAGGATACCATGACAAAATCCTAACAACTTCAAACTTCATTGGAACCTCAACAATAACATGCATATGATTGACAGTTTATTAAATTTACCAACGGAGTGGCTAAACATGTAAAGGTTACAAAGAGATGCTCACTTTTCCTCTCCTCCCACTAAAGAGAATTGTGTGTAGCTGCTTGAAAACTTCATCAGACTTCTTCCTCAATACCTTGTAAGCAACTGGTAGATGGAACCAATGAAGTATTTAGAGAATATGATCATGACAATAAACTTCAAATTCATAAGAATTCTTGCCTTTAAACCAAGCTCTAGTCACTAGAACTAAGAAAAACGTCTATATTAATAAAAAGGATTGACAAACAAATCCAGAGAACCAAAATATAGAGACAAGAAAAGCCTACACAAAGAGCAATCCAGTAATAGTAAAGGACTATGTGCCCAAGCAAATCCAAAAAAAAAAAGCTAAAGCCAAAAAAAGACTGTTCACCAAAATGACTAAATTAGGCTGAGAGGAACTTTAAAGATAAATAGTTAGAATATGAACATACCATTGGGGATATCTTTGAGAGGCGTTCCTTTTCCCTGTTTTATCCACAAGCAAATTATAAACAGATCCAACAATTAAACACTATACAGAAACCAAACACAGGAAATAATTGGGAAACCTTTTCAACATGGAAGTCCTTCGAAGAATCTTTATCAACCACCGCAACAAGCCTTTCAACAGATTTTCGCTCCCGGACAGGGCGATCAGAGAAAGGAGTCCTCGGTTCTATATCTTTCTTTTCTTCATTGCTCGTTGTCTTCCCGCGAGTCTTCCCAGTCTTCCCTTTCCCTCCTTTGTTAGGCTTTTTTATTTCTTCATTTGTGTTCTTATCACCACTGCTCTCTTCTTTTTCAACTTCCTTCTTGTCATTTGTCTCTTTCTTGTTATCCTTATTTTCATCCTTGCAGTCCTTACTCTCTATTTTTTTCTCTTCCACTTTCAGCTCATCCACCTCAATGTCTGCCTCCTCTTCTTCTTTTTTGTTTGCTTCCTTCAGTTCCTCTTCTTGGTTTCTTTCCTCCTCGTTCCCTTCTTCAGCCAGTTCGCCCTCATTCTTTTCCTTTAGTGACTCTTGTTCGTTAGTCTCATCCACCTTTTCAGCCTCATCGACATCATCCCCCTTGTCTCCACCAACCAAATTCTCTTCCTCTTTGATCTCTTCCTTATTTCCCTCTTCGTTTCCATTTACTTTCCCTCCTTCTATTTTCTCCTCCTTTGATTCTTGCTCAGTTTTCTCTTGGTCTACTTCAGACTCTACATTTTCATCTTCAGTATCTATCTTGTTCATCTCTTGCTTTTCGGCGCCTTTCATATCTTCTTTGTCATTAGACTCCACATTTTCCTTCATTACAGTATCTTCCTCGGTAGCACCTGCGGGAACACCATCATCAGCTTTCAATGACTTGTCTTCTGTGTCTTCATCCATTTTATCAGCTTCTGGTTGTCCCTTGTCTTCGTCCACTTTAGCAGTCTCTGCTTGTTCCTTGTCTTTATTGACATCTTTATCTTCTATTTTCTCAGTCTCAACTTTCTTTTCCTTTTCTGTAACCTCCGACTCTTTATCTTCCGTCTTGCTTTTTCCTTCATGTTGCTTAATCTCATCATCTATCTCCATTTTCTCAGGTCCAGAATCCTCAACTTTCTTATTTTCCTGTGTTTCCTTGCCACTAGCATTCTCTTGCGTTTCTTTTCCACAGATGGCATCAGATGTCTTCTGAAGAGAACTAGTCCCATTTGCTGTTGGCTCCACAGTGACTTTTGCATCTTCTTCCCCCATCGCTAACCCAGTGTTCACTAGATCAAAACCAGAAACACCAGAAGGATATGGAAAATATAAGTTTCGTATTAAAAAGACTTCTATAATAGGGACCGACAGTAACATCTAATAACACAATTTGAAAAACTCATGAAATAAAAATCATGCCAAATTAGGGTTACATAACCCAAAACCGGTATCACCAGCAAAGAAACTGAATCTGAAAGAACAATAAATTCAGAGAAGCAACAAACTCATAGCAACATGTAAACTTCATTGCATTCCATCTTTGCAACATACAACTAAATGAAACACCAATGAACAAGATGAGGAATTGGAAAAAACAACAACAAAAGCTTCAATTTTCAAAGGAAGTAGACATCCACTAAGTTCTTAATGATAAAGTCCAAATCTTAAAAAAGAAGGGCAAACAAAATTATCCTCAATTCAAATACTTTCTGGGAAAAAAACATAGATTTAGATCCAAACCACAACCACACAGTAACTCAAGCGAAATCACGCCAAATTAGGGTTACATAACCCAAAACAGGAATCACCAGCAAATAAACTGAATCTGCAAGAATAATGAATTCAGAGAAGCAACAAACTCATAGCAACATTTAAACTTCATGGCATTCCATCTTTGCAACATACAACTAAATAAAACTCCAATGAGCAACACGAGGAATTGGAGAAAAACAAAACAAAAGCTTCAATTTTCAAAGGAAGTAGACATCTAATAAATTCTTAATGATAAAGTCCAAATCCTTAAAAGAAGGGTAATCAAAATTATCCTCAATTTAATTACTTTCTGGGAAAAAAAAAGCATAGATTTAGATCCAAACCACAACCACACAGTAACTCAAACGAAATCCAGATTAGTCTCTCTCAAAACCTCAAAAATTCGCACGTTTCTCAACTAAACTACCACAAATTCGCAAAAAACGCAAACACAAACCCTAATCATGACTTCAAGAAGCAAGACAACATTCAAACCTATAAAAAAAACCCACATGCGAATTCAAACGGAGCTGGAAAGATTCAACGGGTAAAACCAAAGAGAGAAGCTCACAGTGTTCAAAGAGAGAGAGACTCGAAAGGAGAAGACTTTGGAATCTCACCTCGCTATCCAAAGGGCTCAAAGCACTGAGTTTTTTTTGTGTGTGTAGTTTGTGTTGTGTGGGTTACTTTTTTACTTATTTATCCTGTTCGAATCAGAACAAATACCAACGCTCCTCTCGATTTCTTTCTATAAGGGATTCGGACGCAAAACCGGATTTTAAATACAGTTAATGCCACGTCAGACTTGTGAGTTTAATGAACGGCTCAGATTTCGTGTTCGATACTCTCTTGGATCGGTGATGATAGACCAACCCAACGTCCGGTACAGTTAAAATAAATATCCTAAAATAAATTATTTACAGTTATCACTATAGATAGATTTAGGTCTTATCTTCTTCTTCTTTTTCTTTAAGGATTTAGGTATTAATTATCACATGAGGAGTATCTTGTATCTTCTTTCTCAAATTAATGGAAGTATTGATTATTAGAACCAACCCCCTACAGAGTTATAGGCTATAAAAATTGCTATTGCAAAAGAAAAGAGAGATAACACCAAACTCTTCCCAAGGGAGATAGAGTCACCAATTGCTTCATTCCTATATTTGAGAAGAGAAAGCACAATATATCAGATAAATATAATCAGATAGTCTTTTAAAGATCAAAATAAATAACTCAACACCAAAGATTCATTCACTTATCCGATTTACGATCTACCCGCACTTATGAAACAAAACACAAAACATTATAGACAGATCAAACTATATTCATGCAAAGAGAAATGTATCGACCCTTGCCATGTGTTCAAAACATAACTTAATTCATACACTGGACAAAAAAAAAACTTTGAGAGTGCCATAGAACCAAGCTTGATTTGATTCAGAACCATCACTTTGTTTTCTGATTCTTACTTTTACAACAAAGCATTTTTGCACTTTTTCAAAACTAAGTGATGGCTCTGAATAAAATCAAGCTTGGTTCTATGAAAAAGACTCATCCTTATCATTATCCATGATACATATACTTTCGGTAGTATTTATCTTGCTCATCTCTTGATTAGACAGAAATATATATGAATGAAAACGACTAACCTACAAAAGTATGAGTGACAGTAAGAATCCATTTTACCCATGATGTAACCACCGCGATCCGTAAAACAATTTTAGATTGGTTCGGTTTGGTTTGAAATGTGATCTTAGTCCTAAGTTAAGTTCTAAAACAATTAGATTTTGATTATACAGAAAGAAGATGCAACTGTCTGAATCTTTACCCCCTTTTTTTTCCAATACGGTATTTATCGTTTCATTGTCCAAAGGCTGAGATAGTGGCCACAGCTCAAAAGTGCGTTATGCATTACCACAAGTCTATAAGGTTTCACAATCTATGTAAAATAGTGGATATATTACAACACAAAAACAGGGGATGATCATCATCTACAAAAGAGATTCAAGATCATGCGTATATTCTTAGAATGTTTATCTCTAATTGTTAGCAAATGGATATGATTAGTGTGTAGCTAAGAAAGTTAGCATGAATATATGTATATTGTTTTGCCCAAAAGAAAAAAATAAAATGAAAAGAATATATGTATGTTGTCAACCTACCATCAAGGGAAGTAACATTTTCTTCATAAACATTGTTAAATTCATTTCCGAAATATCCGAATGGCACAAAATGTGAACTAGATTTAAACTCCTATAAGAGCATTTAGAGATCTATTGCACATACAGTATAAGCAATGTCTTAATTAGTATCATCCATTAATAAAACTGATTGAAGTATATCCTAAAACCCTAAACCCTAATCACCAAATATCAAAACCACTAATATATTAAAAATGTTAGATTTCCTTTGTACATTTGAAATGAAAAATAAAAACATCGGAACAATGGTGAGTGATCATGAGATCTATCAAATTACATTCGTCTTTTTATAGATCCAATGGAAATATCAATCTCAATAAGATTATCTTCTTCCATATTCACATCATCAATCTCTTGTTCTTGATCTTCATGATCAATCCTAAATCTCTGTCGATTTTGAGTAATGTTTCTCATTGCCTCTATAGTCTCTGATTCTTCCCTCACAAGAGCAATCTCAATGAGACCATCCTCATCCTCATCATCATCGTCTTCTTCTTGGGATCTCTCAGCTAAACAGAGTTTTTTCTTTTTCTTGAAGAATCTTAGAAAGAAAACAGAAGTGGAGATAACCAAGATTGTGATAGTTATCAGAAGAGAGGAGAATCCATGAGAGCTTAAGAAACAGAGGAAAGCTACAGATGAAACTAGGGTTACAAGAAAAAACAGCAATGGCAGCTGTAAACGAAAGCACCACCAAGAAAAATGCTTTTCATCATCAGATTTTTTCACCATTTTGGAAACTTAATCTAATACAAACAAAACAAAACAGAGCTAGTTAAAGAGAAGTAGAGATTGCCTCGTTATTCATTGATATTAATGGAATTTTGAGTTGTGTTCGGATTCAAATCTTTAAAAAGCACTTGGAGATGGAGTGTCGCTCTGTTTGGATCTTGATTTGAGAAGGAGAGATGAAAAAGACGAATCTGAGTTCTTCAAAAGTTTTAGACAAGTCTCAGAGAGAAAAAAGAGATAAAAAGAGAGAGAGAGAAATATCTGAGAAAGACAGAGGAACCAAACAAGAAAGCTTTATGTTTTTTTCTCACTCTTTATAATAATTACACCTGCAACTAAATTTTTCGAGAAAAGTAAAAAAAGCCTTGGTTTTTGCATGTATGTATTCGAAAAATTAAAACACTTTGAAAAATCTATAAAAAGCTTTGGAATTTGGTAACTCCATGTGAAGCGCACTTGTTAAGGATGATTATTTATTAAATACCTTTTAAGAAGATCTATTAACCTATCAATTAACCTATCAATTAACCTATCAAAAACACAAAGACATAAAACAAATGATAGCTCATAAGTCGTAACTTCCAAGAGCATACCAACATTACGTGATTAAACCCAATTTATATAGAGAACCGAACCAGTCGAGTATGATGGCGAATAAGGTTTGATTCTTAATTTGATTAAATATGGTTTAATAGTTAGAGGAGAATACCAAACCAGGTTTGGTTGAAACATTGATTAAATACAGTTTTGTCCTTTCTCTAGAAGTTACACATGAAATGATTATTAACTTTCTTTTCTTTCTCTAACTGTTTCAGGAAATTAGGGAATTGTCACTTTATCCTAACCGGACCTAGCTTTTGGTCCCATCAATACTGCGGTTATTTTCAATTGTCATCATGAGATGGTTAATGATGTGTAACAATAATTTTTTGAAGATAATGATTTTATTAGTTGGTAAGTGGTAAGTGGTGAGTGGTAAGTGGTAAGGTTGTTTTGTGGTCAAACGGGTACTTTTATTAGAATAAAATGAAATCACATAAGAAGAAACTGTTACACAAGAAACATAAAAAAATAAATGAAACGAAATCTAAGCCGTATGATATTATCGAGACTACCATAGAACTCATTAAATGAGCCATTGGAAATTAGTACGAGGATCATCATTTGAGAGTTATAGCGAGTTTGAGGATCTAATCTTTCTTACTCCACCGCATAGGAAAATGATGTTACAATGATCCATGATTCGATTGTCATGAACCGATTGAAGTCTGATCTACATGTTTTTTTTTTTTTTTGTTTAAGACCTGATCTACATGTTACAATCCATTATTTTTGATAACTTTAGTTTTTCGACTTCTATTGCTGTTCCGGTGAGTATAAAAACTCTTTCAAGATGAGTGTTGTTGAATCCGACGACTTCTTTATTACTTATTTATCCCACTATTGTTTTTTTTTTAATTATGAAAATGTGATTTGAATACATATAATATAAGTATCTTAAAAGTTAATAAGCAAATTTGACCTTTTGTTTTTTCAAAAGTCATATATTTGTAGTGATTGCATATATATATATATATATATATATCTTCAAACTGCAGAATGATATGTCACATTGCATTGTGATTCGAACATTTGTGTAAGTATTCATCGATGTAGATTACAAAAAATTCCCACGAATAGAAAAGGGACACGTGGCTAAATATCGTCCATCGATGTAGATTACCAAAAAGAAAACCAACATCTCGTTCTCCACGTGGCAACTACAAATAAGCGAATCCGGATCCGATCCGATTCGCCTCAACACCATCACAAAATAAAACCCAATTTACCTTTTTCCCTCTTTCCAAGCTCTATCATTTAGGGTTCCTCGGAAATCGATCAGGTGAAATCATCGAATCATAACATATAAATTCACATTTCAAAAGTCAAAGTACTGAGAATCAAACCATCTCGTGTAATTGTTTGATTCTTCGGAGAATCCATGAACATCGGTCTTCAATGGATACTTCCGTAATACAGACGACATTTCCTAAGGAAGAAGACGATGATGAGTGGGGTAAGTTAAGGGCTTTCATTCAATTGCGTTTAGTGATCTCAAAACTTGCGGTTATTGAAATTAGGGTTCTTTGCGTTTATAAGATCAGATAATGTCCAAGGTGTTCTTGATTCAGTCTCGACCGTTTAAAATTTATAAGCTTTCCTTGGATTCTACATTAAGATAACAGATCATTGTTTCAAACAATTCTCTATCTTCTCGGTTTAACTGCAAATCTTGATTCGATCATTTGGTTTGTGCCAGACACTGATGG
The DNA here is from genome assembly GCA_028015245.1 of Cardamine occulta. NCBI lineage: Eukaryota > Viridiplantae > Streptophyta > Magnoliopsida > Brassicales > Brassicaceae > Cardamine > Cardamine occulta. Next base: position 12,742,515 of record CM051393.1, on the reverse strand, counting down.
GTTTGTGATTCCAAGCTTGGAGATTGAAGAAGAAGAGAACAATGTTTCAGAAGTTCAAACATCAAAACCTTCTTCTCCTAAGGTCAGTGATTGATTTCTTCTCTGTATAGGGGTGCTTCAAGTATTGTTATTAACTCTGTCATCATCTCTCATTCTATATTTGTAGATTAAAGCTGAAGAAAACATCTACTTAGGACCTCATGGAGCTCCTCCCTCACAGCTACAAGATGGTAACACATCGAGCCGCAAGCAGCGGTTTAAGCAGAAGCTCAAGGAAGCAGATAAGAAAATGAGTGTCTCGGGTCGAGAAAACAAAATGGCCAACTTAAGAGAGCTTGTAGGTGGTGTAGAGAAAGGAACTAACAACATGGCAAAAGGTGTTTCAAGAGACTGGCTTGACCCACATTGCCATGAATCTCAGTTCGAAAAACGACGACATCTCTAACGCTCTTTCTTCTTTTGCTTCCCGGGAAAAAAAAAGAAACAGTTCCCTTTGAAAACTCTTTGTATCAATCAAAATACCATAAAATTTGTCCTTTAAGAGAATCAATAATGAATTCTTGGTCAAGAGTACTCTAAAGGAATACAAGTAAAAGTTTTGATTTTTGAGGTATGGTCGTGGATTAAACCAGAGCTTTATCACAGAGTAATAGGAAGATTCAGTTTGTGAAGACAAAAGATTCGTGTAAACCAATATATAAAGATGTATGTAAATTATACACTCGGGCTTCAAGAAACAACCAAAGACTTGAGTGTGGCATTACATTACAAAACACAAACAGAAACAAAAACAAACAAACTTTCCAAAAAACTGTTCACTTTCTCTGCTTTTGCGCTGTGTGCAGGTATAACTTAACAAAGACTCTGTTTCATCTTCAAAAGATGATGATGGTAACGAGGACTACCTTTGAACCTGAGAAGTCGTCTGAGCTAGAACGATGTCAGAAGTTGTTAGAGTTCCTGAGTCATCGTAATCGAGTTGCTCGAACTCTTCCATTATCCCAGATATATCTTTCTCATCAATCTTCCCCATTTCTTTCAGTTTATATAGAATAAACTCTGCAGCTCTGCAAACAAAACAAAGATGATATGAAGAAGAATAAGAAGGAAACATAAGCGAGAATATGTCAAATGTCTCACCCGACGACTCCATCTTCATCGAGATCAGCTGCTTCGAGATCATTGTTAGTGATTCTCCGAGTTAAAACCCATTTCACTAACGCCCTCTGTTTGTTTTCTGCATTTAGCTCAGCTACATAGAGGAAAAACTGAGCCAAACATATAGTACTCGTCAAGATCCAAAACACAGCAAAAAGGCGTCCCATTCCCGAGCTAAAGCTCTTATCACCATAACCCAATGTAGTAACCGTGGAACAAACACAGTAGAAAGCTTCGATAACCGGCATTTTCTCAACCATTACAAGGAAAGTTGTACCAACAAGGAAGAGGACTACAAGCACAAGGAATGTCACATAGCATTTGTATCTCAACTTATTAGTATGCAACTCCTTGAGAATATCAGTTGGACCAAAGGTTTGACGTAAATGGAAAGCCTGAACGAGCAAAGTCTCTTGCTTCTCCACAAGATAATCCGCTGCTCGACTTAAAAGATGACCCACGAGAACCATTCCCGAGAAGACAAAAGCACAAGCAAGTAGTCTTGAGGCAGAACTATTAGGTACAAGGTCACCATATCCAACAGTTGTCATAGTTACAATACAGAAATATATGGCATCTAACACACCATTGGTCTTTTGACCAGAGATTTGGTTTCTCGCAAGGTAGAAACAGATAGTACCAATGGTTAGATATAAAGCCAAGAGCATAATCACTCGCCTGAGATTTGGGTTTAGATCACTGAACATTGGGATTTTACTTGGATGAGGAGGAGGTTCTTCGATTTTAACATCATCATTGAACATACATTCACCACGAGGAGCGCTTCTAGAGCGACGCAATCTTCTTTTTCTTGAAGAAGAAGTTCTTGAGCTTTGGTTGAAGTCTTGAGCCATGGGATCTAACTTCTCTGTTGGTAACAATGGTGTAAGAGCTGACTCGCTTGACATATCTATAATCAAACTAGGTAACTATGGGATTTGAAGTAACTTCTGAGATCTGCAGATCAATCAAATCTCATGTCAATTCTTGATTTTAAAACACAAAAAATTGCAGACACCAAATCATCCACAGAGATAGATGAAACGAAAACATTATTCCAACACTCAATTTCTCAAGAACTTACGCTAAAATCGACATCGTTTGTCTAAATCCTGTTCTGAGAAATCAACAAATAGACCAAAGATTACGAATTTGGAACATAATGTTCTTAGAGGTTAAAAACAGATTCTGAGATGATCAAAAATGAAAAGAGAGAAGTTGTGTGGGGGTGGGAAGAGAGTAATCCGAAACTCAAGGAAGACGAAGAATTGAGACTTACCCAGAATTTTAGGTTGATTGGAATATCAAATGTCCAAAATCGTAATAAGCGGTGTTGTCGGATCTTCCAATTGTTATTCATTCATCTTCTCATGGACCAATTCTCTTCAGTGCTTACTTCTTGTTTTTTTTTTTTTCTTTTCCTCTTCTAATTATTTTGTCACCCTTTTATTTTATTTTTGCTGCAAATAGGTTTACAATTTATAGTTATAAAAAGTATAATTATTCACAATATAAAAAGTGAATTATTTGAAACTTTTTATATTTTCAGTGTATATATATTTGTAAGAATACATTTGTAAAATGCTCTTCTTTTCACTGTAGAAGAGTTTATTTCATTTCTAACTTTCTAGTTAGTTATTCACTTACAAGGTACAACCACAGTTTACGTATACTATTTACAGCATATAACAATCTAGTTTCTCTTAATGTCATTCCACCTCTCATAATAAATAATATTTATACCTATATTTTATAATTATATTTCATTTAATAATGCTGTACCACAACTTAGCCAACTTGAACCCGTCGATGTCAAAATGTATAATCTAATACAAGTATTTAGCTTTCATTTTCATAATCTAATTTTTCAAATCTGGAGACTTTAAATATATCTCCAAATTAAAGTTATGATATGTGACATTGTACAAACATTGTATACATTGTGTCGTCTACTATACCACTAATCAACGCTATGGTAAACTGAGGAGGTATAAATGAGAGGAAATAGAATTGGCAGTACAATAAAAATATTTTGACATGGTATTACTTTTTGTTTTAATGATCTTTTATTATACTACCATCTTTTATCCTATCATAATCTTTTAGTCCGAATTTTAGAAGTCTATGAAATCAATCCGAATGTTGTTATACGCAGTCGATTAAAAAAAAAAAAAAAGAGATAAGAAGATGACTTTTCTTATTGATATTATAATTAGATGACTTATAAGTCGACAATCACACATTTAGAATGTTATACATCAAAGATATTAATGCACTCGATCATGATGATACATATGTATACATAACTCAAAGCTTCCACATACACAAATAAGTATAACACACAAACCTGATCATCACTAAGTAATTGATATATTTGGTGATTTGACTTTGCACAAAAAAAAAATTAGTGATTTGACATAATTGTAAAACATTCAATAATCTTACGCTCATTGATAGGACATTGATGGAGAGATATAATATGAGTCATGAGATAGTTCAACACCAACATAAACCCTAAAGCTGATCAGGCCAGAGAAATGATTCAATTGCAAAAACCCTCTTGTCTTCAAGAGATCCTTCGAAGGAAAATCCATATTGTCTGAGTAGCAAATCAAGACTGAGATCATTCATGGCTTCATAATCAGACTTGGAGTATTTAGGGTAGTGAAGAGGAACTTGGAATCCACTTGGGAATTCTTCTTTCTTCATCATCTTTATAATTTTGCAGCGGGTGCTTCCGCAGTGGCTGGTTTGAACCATATGGTTTGAGTAGCCGAACATTTGAGTTAGAGCCGAGGTAAATAGCCATTTCATTTCCATTGACTCGGTTGATTTTTAGATTTTACAAGAAAAAATTAAAAAACAAAGGAAGAGAGGCTTCAAAATAGAGATAAAGAGCAGAGGAGAAGAAGAAGAAGCAAGCTTAAGACAACTCAAACTCAAAGGCAAGCTTGGAGCTTGGTTATAGTAAAGTAAAGGCGATCAATGACTTACATATATAGAGTGAGGCAGGTAAGAAGACAAATGACACTTCATTTTTTCGAAATATAATTAAATTAAAATGTTTTTCGACGTTATCACGGTTGTCATTTAAACTTTCTTTTATCATCAAAACTAGTACGTAATTTTATCAAAATACATAAGTTGTACTACAAATTATGGTTTTTAATTAAGAAAGTATGATTTATAACGAGTATTTTGCTGGAAACACTAAAAAATTTAACAAGATCAGATCATTTATTTACTGGAAAACTATTTTGGTAGTTTCCCACTATAAATGCTATAATATTATACAATTTATGCTAATAAAAGAAGGTGTTGGAGGACGTCTCATGGTTAATGATGATTTTTTCTTCCACAGCCGAATCTGTATTATTGATCAACCGAACAAATGTACTAGATTACTAGTAATTATAGAAAAAATGATTCATCGACTTGAAAATCTGTCAGTTCAGCAACAAAATCAACTTTTTCCCGATCTTAAAGATCATATATATAAACGTACCAAAAAATCTAAAAATTCTGTTACACAATGGGAGAAAGACGGTTGTGCTGCACCAGACAATGCATCGGCCAATGATGGTTCATGCGCTGATTTTTCTTTGTGGGCCAAAATAAAACAGTTGTATACTTGTGGCTTGCTGTGCAAGGAGCAAGTAGGTGGAAGTATTTAATATTTATATTAAAGAGGGAGGCCCCCTTTTTAATTAAGCCGATCGAATTATTTGGAGCCACATATGAGTTTCTTGTTTTTGTGGTGGTGGTGATGATGTGTCTCTCTTTACAGTCTCAATGTACATGGTACGAAAGTTTCGTTTAACATCCCTTTCCCGCTTCGGAATCAGAATTGGAATCGGAAATTCTCGGAAGCTTTCAGAATATCCCTTCCATGATGCTTCCAAAAACACATTTTTAAAATACGTTGGAAACTTGCACTTTCATTTTAGCAGTAATTATTTTTATATGTTTTGTGATTGTGCATATCATTTCTTCTTTTATCTGTAAAGAATTTTATTTAAAAGGATTATTTGAATTATATGCAAAATGTTGAATAAGAGTATTTCAAAAATTTTGAGTATGAGATTTTATTTTGAAAACATAGAATTGTAATGAATATGATGATTTAGAATTAATTTAGTTGAATTGTGTAAAAATGAGACACTGAATATATGTTATTCATAGCAATTTTTAATACATTAGATGTTTAATTATATACATATAAATGTATTAAATTTATGTTATTAATAATAATTTTTAATATAGTATAAAATTTAATTATATATATATGTATATATGTAGATGTATACACTTTCAACACGTACTCGCTTCCTAATTTTTTTTAAAATCATTTATATGCTTCCATACGCTTCCGCTTCGGCGTATCCGCTTCTGATTTCAAGCAATATAGGTCTCAATTCAAAATATCTCTCCTTTTGAACAATAGTCATCGTTTATAGACTGTTCCGATTAGTAAAAAATAAAACGAGTGAATCCAAATAACAAAAAAATTGAGAAATATATAATTTATATATATAACATGTTCTATTTTTTTTCTATGTTTCTTCAAACAAAATCTAACATACATTATTTAAATAGATGTCACGAAATTTATCTAGATTAGTCATATGTTTATGAAAAGATATGAATTTAGAGTATGAAAATATGAAGCTTCTTCGTAACTAGTAATTCACACTAGTAGACTAGTAGTTAAAAAGACACTTCATCTTCTATTATATGTGCCATTTGCTTCACGCCCAAGATTGTCCATTTTCTTGACTTCTTTATTTCATAAACATATACTTCGATTTTGAATCTTAATTATATTCTTATTGTTTCCTTGAATATTATCTTATAGGTTATCACATGTGTTTTAGACGCAAATAAAACATGGGACAGGACAGATCATGAAGTAGACTTGTAGGAACAATGTTTCTTGGGCCTTCAATACCAGGTCATACTCAGTTTGATTATATCATTACAAACCGTTTGAGAACCCAAAAATAAGCCTAACCAAGTCTAAAAGAGATGCAAAGTTTCAAACTAGCTAAATCCAGTATGGTTTCTTTAGTTGAATCGAACCCTAAACCAAACTAAATTAGGTGTTTCTTTTGGCTGGTATGCTAAACCTGGTTTCCATTTTCAACCAAACTGGACAACCATACTTGAAATACTATTTTTTGTTTCTTCCAGAGTTTTTTTTTTTTTTTTTTCACATTTGCGTATGAGAATCATGTTCACAAATTCAATACTTACCTCTAAACATAAAAAAAAAGAAGAACAAAACTGTGATTCAAAATTAAATCCAGTGAAAGTAATAGCTGCCTTATTGTGCTGTTGTCAAAAATAAGGTACAGTAGTGTGAATCACTCGAGTCCATTGATCAATGTTTTCTTTAAGGTTTCAGTGAAGACGATAAGAAAATTTCAGAAACAAATACACAAATCTCTTTGATTTCATTTGGATCATCAAGTAGAAGAATTCAATTTCCACACAAGAACTTAAGCATCAGCTTGAAGAGTCTTCTGAAGGCAAAGCGACACAACCATCGGACCAGCCAAGTCCCCCAGCGCGCAGCCTGCATTAAAGAAAACCATACACATCATCAATGTTCCAAAAAGTGAAATTCTGTCGAATTATCTGTGCGGTTGCAATAATCAGTGAGATGAGCTTACCGATCCATTGGCCTGTGGAGGGACGGATAAGGCAAGAGCATATACCGGCTCCAATGGCAGCAAACACTAGGGAAGCCCCACATCGTACTGTAATACCCACAACTTTGTTTCCGAGATCCTTGGCTTGCTCTGATATCTCGACTTGCTCCGCTTCTTCTTCCTCTGGTTTGACATCCCGGAACACAAGATAGAAAAAAGACGAGATCTTCGGAAAACAAAACCCCACACTCTCAAAGACGTTTCTATTGATTAAAAAAAAAACAATGGGATCCAAACACGGTTTTTGCCTTAAATCATAATCTTCTAAGTGTTACCTGTAAATCCCAGGAAGAATGAAGATTTTAACTCTCTCAGAATTGGAATCAGGAACCATATCAACAGCTCCTTGAACTGTAACAGAATCTCCTCCTCCGTTTTTATCAACGATAATCACTCTGCTCGAGTTTGCAGCGTTTGCGTTTGCGTTTGCGTTTGCGTTTGTGGTCACCCAATTACTATTCTCCTTAATGCTATAACTCCTCTCTCTTCTTCCATCTTCCACAACTCTCAAATCTTCCCAACTTATGTAATTCCTCAACTCATTACCTTCATCACCCATCTGCAACGCACACGAGCTCCTTATACCTAACAGAACTCCAAAACAGAGCAATAAAAGGGCGGGAATAAAGGCTTTGACTTTCATGGGGAATGTCTCTTCTGCAAAAAGTTGAAAACCAGAAGAAAGAAAAAGTTAAGAGTGGTTATTTTTCGTTTTCTTGAGAAACGTTTTAAGGTTCCTTCTAACTCTTTCGTGGGAGTGAGTTAAAGAAAAAAAAACCGTAGGCAAAGTTTACGTTTTTATATATTTTTATTGTTTTTGATATTTTTGTAGTCTTTGGAGGTGAAAGGTCGTGTGAGAAAGATGAGTTTAATAAATACTAGGAGCCTCTCTACGTTGTATAACTGTATAAGTGTATTTCTAACTTTTAACTCCTGAAAGATAAATACTACCATAAACTTAATTATATATATCCTTAATGTCAAAAATAATAATTATGTATATATATATATATATATCCTCAAATTAAATTATTTCTTTTATGGGTCTTTAACCTCAAATTAATATTTTAAACAATTGTAATTATCTTCTTACAAATTAATATTTTTTAGTAACTATTGTAAGAATCTAAAGATTCAGAGAACAATTGTAAGAATCAATTTATAATCTAAATACAAGGAAAAAACGTGTTCGAACACTACAATCTCCACATGGAATAACATTGTTTTTTTTTTCTTTCTTTCTTTTGATAATGTTTTTTTTTTTAATTTAATGGATAGTTTTAGACTGTTTATCTTGAGAATATATTTTACTAGGATACGTTTAAACATATATTACAATGATTATAAAATATTAATTTGAATATCATCATTACTAAGATTAAACTATCATATTCTGGAAAAGGATACTAATCTTTAGTAGTTGTGATTTTGGGATGATCCAACACTATTTATGTTTATGTTTATCAATAAAAGTAAAGTATGAAACCATGTATATTTTATTATCTTAAAATTAGTGTTAGTAACTCTATCTAGATATATTGTTAATAATAAATATATATTAGAATAATAAATAGTTATGTAATTAGTTTAAGAGACGTTAATATGTTTATATACATGATCATATGAAACTCTTGTTAAAACTTCTTTTCTATGCAAACTATTGTGTTCCAAGTGTTATTTATATGTACTTCAGTGTCTTACATGTCACACTTAATTAAAAAATATTTCACATGTAGAAAATTTTCTTATAAAATTGGTTGCTTTTGGATGGTATCTTGTTATTAGAATAGTTAGAGATATCTATAGTCCAGATTACAGGTTGAGTTTGGTTTGAATAATTTTCTATAGATAGAATCTATGTTGCATTGACTATTGTCTGAGTTGAAACAAAAAGTAGATTTTATTGAAAAAAGATTTTCAAAAGCTAGAAGGATATGGGAGAAATTAAGTACTTATGGAGCATGAGTATGAATGTATGATAGTACGGAAATAGTAAGCTGGAGTTATTGCAAGGTCTTATAATAACTATAAAAATCTTAACTAATTAGATTAGATTAACAATCATGAATCATCGTCATCTTTTTCTTCATTGAACAGAAAAGTAATAACCGATGGAAAATGAAAAGATGAAGGCAAATTACAAGAAATTTAACTAGAGGTGTGATTAAAGAAGAATGAAGTTGCAAGCATGATTTTGGCGTTTGGAAATTAATGTTTTCAATATTTAGAGTTACGTTTACTCATTAGAGTTACGTGTTCATATGCAATTGCAAATGGTTTATTTGGTAAAATTTACTCTATATTATTATTTCTCAAAATAAAATATAGAAATGGTCTTAACAAAAACAAGAAAAAATTAGAGAAATGTGTTTACATTTTTTATTGGTAAAACCTAGTTTTAAAGTTATAATTTATGGTTTAGATTTTATGTTAATTGAAAAATTATTTTATTAATTCAAATATAATTTTTTCCAATATATCATAAACTATTTAACAAAGAAATTATCGAATAAACGTAATAAAGTAGAAGTAAAAAAACACAAAAAAAAAACTCAATCTACAACACTTGAAAAATCTTTCCTCCAACCTCTTGTTTGCAAAAGGATCAAACATAACAATACTTTATAAGATGTTCTTAGTATGAACAGAACTATATATATACTAGGCCAAAACTACTACACAGATTGTGTTTCTCTTCTCCATGATTCACTAGAAAGAAGAGGAGAAAAAGAGAGTAAGACTTTACCACAAAACATTGCAGACGACTGCATAACTTGAAATGTAAACAAAACCCCGAAAAGATTGTGGGAACTCTCATCTGGTAAACAAATATGGTGTGTTGCTAAGCCAGTTTTCTTGGATTTTCTTTTCCTGTAAATGTTTCAATCTTGCAGAAACTGTGTATCGCGTTTCACCAGAAGTTAATGGTTACTCACAGGTTCTGCTTATGAACCTATTTTACCAGATTTGAAGCAAGAAAGAAACTAAACTGTTGACTCATTGTCGGTAATCAGGAACAAGAAATTTCCGTCATCATCCTCTCTTGTCATACTTGTTTGCAAACTCTTTGAGTAACAACCTCTGGCGAAAGGCGAGATACTTATCTACACTAGTTCCAGCCCATTGCTGACAAAAGCTTTCATCATTTGGAACTAATGAGCTAAGAGGGAATGGCCCTTTCCGCACTTTCTTTAACTCAACCAAGAAGCGGTGGCGAGGACGTATCCTTTGATCCAAGGACAAGCTCAAGTACATTGGGTATTTGGTCAAAATGTGCACTTCATTGTTGAGCTCATTGACCAAATACATGTACTTAGGCTTTAGATTATCTTCTAGAGAGAGAGACAAAACCTATTTAAGACCAAACTGAGAAGTATTATGAGAGCATATATTCTAAACACGGAGATTAAGTTTGAAGAAGAGTCAAGCAATCTGCTAACCTGTGTAAGGCTAGTCAAGACTTTCAGTATATCAGAATTGCACATCCCAATGCTCCTAAGGAAATTGATTCGAGGCAAGAACCCGTCATCAATACTGTAGTGAAGAAGCTGCGGATGTTTCTTCACCATCTTCACTACACTGTCTCTAGGTGCTCCTAACTCCTTGGAGAGGAACATGTATCGAGTGTTCCATGTAATGTCGAGCCGCTGAACCAGAATCTGAGGGCTAAGTTGCACGACTTTTCCAACATCGGTTTCGTTTATCCCAACCTCTTCAATCAAATACCTTATCGTGGGTCTAAGTGAATTCTCTACACTGTAAGAGAACAGAGACGGGGTTGCAGCAACTATCTGTCCAATTTTAGAATTGGGAATTCCAAGACCCACCAGAAAGGAAATGTGAGCTTTGAGATTGTTCTCAACCGTGTATTGAAGTATCTGTGGTTGTCTCAAGAGCATTCTCTTGATATCTCTGTGTTTAACACCAACACTCAACAAGTAATCAAGTCTCTCTTGCGCTGATAACACATTAATCTGAAGGGATGGCATGTGTCTCTCGTACATTTGAACAAAGTGTGATTCTTTCAGACCAAATGTGCTCAAGTAATCAAGAAGTGGTACCCATTTTGGATCAATATCGATCTCTTCTGAGAGTCGAGGATATAGTTTCTCGACATATTTCTTCGAACTCACCTAATGAAACACAAAAAGAAAACAGCAATTAAGTTCCGTTCTCAACTCTCTATCTTTGTCTCCAAGGGAGAAATTTTAGCAATCATTTACCTTTCCTCGACCATCTAAACGCCAAGACTCTTTCTCCTTCTTCTTCTCAGAGGCATTTCGACTAATGCCTATATCAAGATCCTCTTCATCAGTCTCGCTTTCTTCAGGATTTTCCCAACTTTTTACTACCCCTTTTTTGCCACCTTCACAAGAAAATCCGTATCTTAGGAATATAACATTCAAGTTTTTATTTGCAAAAGCAGATTCAAACCAGTCTCAACAATATGTCAAGTTCCATAACGAAAGCTTTCAAGAAAACACAAACCTTTCTTAGCAATAGTTTGCTTCTGTGACTTAGATTTCTTCTTTTCATACCCTGTGACCTCAGCGAAGTCATCCTAAAGAAACATGAAAAAATAAATCAAAAACCCCAAATTTCACTCTTTTTAACAAGTCTCACTAATAAAACCCAGAATTCAAGGAAGAATCATAGCTAAAGTGTGTCAATCTCATAAAATTCATGAACATAAGAGAAGAGAGAAACTGACATTAAGTAACCAGTCATCATCTTCGTCACTCTCATCATCTAGCTCTTCATCTTCATCACTGTCATATGGAGATAACGTTTGCCCATACCTCGATTTCTTCTTCGGATTGATTATCTTCGGGTTAGAATGCGCGTACGATACGACGAATCCACGAGTCTTTCTAGCTCGCCATTGATCAGAACCCGAAACAAAGAGAGATGATTCCGACGGATGAGTGAAGAGAATTGATGGGTTTATAAAGCAGTACAATGAGAAACCCGCCATAATTTCGGCAGAAAGAAGATAATGTTAACAGAGAGATTATCCAATTAGGCCGATAGCGAATATACCCTAACACCCTAAATCCAAAAATAAAGTTTTGTTTTTTTATTGAGCTTCACACAAAAGACATTAATGGCGTTTACCGTTTTCCGACTACACGACGTCGTTTTATATGTATTTGAGATTTTTTTTAAAATTCGCAGCTTTCAAAGCCACACGATGGCTTTCGTGGTACATCGACGTGGCCCGATTTAAACGGGTCGTTTTACATCTTTTACCGAAATTTGATTTCTGAGTCATAATGTCGACAATGGAGGTTGCTACTTCTTCACAGTGTCGAGTTCCGTCACTATGGACCGTTGGATTAAGACCTCGTCAGATGAAATCGACCGTTAATTTTGTTTCTCCTGAAAGAAGAAGAAGAAGAAGAAGAAGAAGCCATGGGTTGATGATAAGTAATCGACGGTTTAGAACGACGTCGGCTCTTGGTGAACTGGCTGACACGGTGGCGGAGACAGGCAAATCAGAGATTACGTGGCAAATTATAGTCGGAACTATCGGTAATTAGCTGATTAGTGATGTGATTAATCAATTGATAAAAGTGTTATCTTATGCGAATCAATGGATCTTGCAGCTGGAATCATACCCTTCGTTGTTGCAGGTGTCGAATTCAGCAAAAGAATAGTATGTGACTAAAGATATTTATATATGTTAAACACACATATTATCTTTAGTGTCCATTGAAATGAGTTTTGGTTTCAGATTGCACAGAAGAGATGTGAAGAATGTGAAGGAACAGGACTTGTTTTTAGAGACAAAAAATACTTTCGTTGTCCTGAGTGTGGTAATTTCGATTTCTCTCTTTTTGTTTTTACATTTTGAAAATATAAAATTCAGACAAGAAGCGTCAGTGTTTGTTTGTGTTATGTTCGCAGGTGGGTTTCTTCCATGGCAGTCATGGAGAAGATTCTTTACAGGCTAATGATGATCTCTGCAATATTATATAATCTGAAAGCAAGAGTTCAAAAAAAAAAAAAGAGATCTTCTCGATTACATTTAAAGATTTGTGTATTTTTTACAACACATTTTAGAATTCAAAAAACAAACAAATATATATATGTTGGGAGATTAAGACCACAGTATTCTATCTATCTTAGTGTGTCATGATATACATACATACATACATACATATATATATATATATAGATAGATCATAGATTACAGAGAACAATGTTATTCCATTCCTAACCTAAGAAGAATCAAGATAAAGAATGGAAGCAAAGAGCCTTTGTTTTTCATTTTTTGTGTTATTGTGGTTGGTTTGTGGAGACCATCATCTTCTAGGGACCAGATTGTATTCTCCCTATGTTATGCGGATACGGGTAAGAGGACGAGATGCCACTTCTTTGAGCCTCGTTTGCGGTTTCTCTCGAACCGTTATATTGATGATTCATAGTGGCGTTTAAGCTACTACCGTAATAGGATCCCATGGGAGGTCCATGAACAAACCTGAATCCAGCAGATCCATTGGTTTGAGTTTGGTGTAAACCAAATTCAGAACGAATATGTTGTTGTTGCAGATGCGGATGTAGATGCTCGTTTGATGTATGGTCAGGACCGCCAGATGTGATTCCAACACCTAAGTCGAGGCTGATTGTGTCGGTGGTCTCTTCTGGTCTGAATCTGGGTACTGACATGTCATGGTTGTTGTTAGACCTTGCGGTTGGTACATCGTGATTGTGCTTGCCTTCGTATGTGGTTATAACAGCTTTTGGATCATGTGAAGCTCTCTCCACATGTTTTCTCACTGGGCATCCAGTAGCCGTGCATTTGTAATAGCTCCTGCATTAGCCCAATCAAAAATACATAAGCAAATTTGAGCCAAATGAGCTAGACCATCACGATAGATGAGCATTCGACATTCATTTTCTAACCAAAATTGTACGTTGAAAAAATATATAGCCTCAATTAGTCTTAGCTCTAGTTCTTGGAATCATGTGTATTCGAGAAGAAAGCGAGAAGTTGAAGTAATAAGTTTCTTGATTCTTTCTTTGTACGAACCTGGGATTAGGGTTGCCTCTTACAACTTTCTGGCCGTATTTACGCCACCTATACCCATCATCCAATATGTCAACTTCACTCAGAGTTTGAACAACAACGCGAGGCTCTCTTATGGGTTTAACAAGTGGAGTTATTTCCATTGCCCCATCCAACCTCCTGCATAAAAGTCACAAGAAAGCATCACCAGTGTGTGTAAGTTGTGTCATTTTCAAAAGAGCATGAAACCTTGTTAAAATTCTAATACCTTCGTTTTGAGAATGGATCATTGTCATCCATGTCATCATTGTTCCTATTTGATATTGCAACGTCATTTACAGGGACAGGAGATCCGTTTTGTTCGACAGGAGGAGACACATTGTAGAAACTAGATCCCTTCTCTAAAGAGTAGAAGGAACAAATGAAGTTATTATACACATCAAAGTAAAATAATGCAGATGTATCTCTGGTTTTATGAGTGTATATTTACCATCTCGGCTAGTTAAAGAAGAACACTTGTCTAGTTTTTCTTCTTGTGAAGGCATTACAAGACCACCTGAGTTCCTTCTACTAGGTTGAGGTTTAGGATGGTCATGTGTTCCCTTGTATATAATCTCAGTTATCTGTCCATCGTGAGACCTTTCAAATAGCTTTTTCACTTCACAATTAGGATGTGTGCATTTATAATAGCTCCGTGGAAACTCACTTCCTTTGACATGCTTCTGACCGTATTTTCTCCAGTTATAACCATCATCAGCCAAGATCGTCGGTGCACTTCCTCTGGAATCATTTTGGGATGTCTGGACTGATGATTCATCTGGATCAGATCTCTCCGGAATATCCGAGAACGATGGTGCAGCCTCAGTAAGTGAAGATGGTGAGTGTTTGAAACTATGGCATTGGCTTTGAAACTGAAGTGGCGCTGCACTTCTATGCTTGTCTAGCTCTGCATAGAACTTGAAATCAATAAAGCCTTATTTTAGATAACCACACACCAAAGATGATTCAAATGAGTTAGTTAAGCAACTAGAAATCGAAAAGTTGATACCATATTGGATCCAGGAGGAGGTCTAAACTCAAAATCGGTAGACTTTTGCTCGTCAAAGATGTTGTGATGGGTTGTTGTTGAATTAGCATGAACTGCTTGAGGCTTGAACAATGAACCAGTAGTAGGAGAAGGCTCTGCCTGAAAAAAATCAAATAATCAAAAAAACAAAAGTCACATTATCCATCCATAGCAAAGCAGAGAATAGTGAGATTCAAGAAAAAACTATAGTTTTTGTTATCCAAATGATAAATAAAGAAAAACAAATATGAAAAACCCAACTTTCAATTTTTGTTTTTTGTTTTTTCCTTTGTGAAGAAAAAAGGCCAAAAAAGCATCTTCACCAACCCAATTAAGAAACTCTAGAAATGCTCTTCCTCCACTAAGGAAACTAGAATCGTAGCTGGAGGACACTAAAACAGCAAAGAAATGTACACTATGAAGAATCTAAATCGACATTTTTCACAAAAAAAAGGCTCAGATCTTGAAATGGCATTGAGGAATAAACCTAATCTCTTTAAACTAAGAAGACTCAAAGAGTAACCTTAATGTTGGAGAGAAGAACAGGAGACTCCAGAAACGAAGTTGGACTTAACCCAGGAGGAATAGTGGTAAAAGTCGATCTTGAGATCGGAAGTTTCGCCGGAGACATGAGCTTATACCTCGCACCACCAGAATCTGCTGAATCACGTCTCGTATCAGATGAGCAATTGCGATCAGGGTCCATTTCAGACTAGAGTTTGAAATCGAAGAATTTTGACAAGTTTGGTCTGTGTGTGTGTTAGTGAAGATATTGTCAGTGAGGGAAACAAAGAAGTTGACTTGTCGACATCTGATCTTAAAGGACCATTCTTTGTCTGCTTTCATTTCATTGATTTCTCTTCTTTCTTTTATTTTTCTTTATCATCTCATTTACTTCTTTTATTATTATTTCTATTTCGTCATGATTTGTTTTATTTGTTTAATATATGTATATATGAAAAAAGGAAATTGAGGACCTCCACAAACGACAAAAGTTAGTATTGTCGCTACTTTATTTTATTTTTATATGGACGGAGATTTTTATGGTATTGGACTAATTGGTATAAAAGACAAGGTAAATTATTGAGCAGCTAATGATTTCAAGATTTGGGAATGATTAACTGGAACTAAATACTTTCTGAACAACTAGTAACGAGATATATCTTATAAACAACTTGTTAACTGGAAGTATCATAGGAAATAAACCTCGAATAGAATATTTAAACTACTATAATGTAATTCTCAGAAAGAGAGAAATGTACAATAATACATTATGTTTTCTATAGTGTGTTTAAAACTCACCTTTAACTTTACAATTGATTTTTAACAAAAAAAAAAACTTAACATTTGATACAAACAGTCCAATAGGCATAGAAAAACAAAACAAAACAAATTTGAAATGAATTCGACTATATCGGGTCCATTTGTAACAATGTCAACCAAGCTTATTTATATTGGGCCAATATTTATCAACTCAAACAATCCAAACTATTTAGACCAACCAATGATTTGATTCGACTCGACTTCAATATAGTTCTATTTTAATCAACCAAACCCCGAACCGGATCCATAGTCTAATCAAAATCCAACTTCTTCAAGAATCAAAACCATTCAATTTCTGCAAGTTGAAACGAAACAAAATTATTCCTTTTTATTTGAATTGTTTCTTATATTTCTAATTTTTCTATATCGAAATCAAAACCTGGTTTTAGTATTATTATATATCTGTATTTACAGTTCTTTAATAGCATGATTAGTGGGATCTCTTACTGGGTGAGAGATTCATTAGTGGAATTCTCATCTTTTTAAGAGATTTTTTTTATATTTTTAAGAGATTTGATGGGAGAATATGAATGTGGATGCTCTTATCACTTTAAAAAATGTAGTGATGAGATAACATAAACCTAATTATAGAACTAAAATTTACCATAAGTTTAAAAGTATTTCATTTGCATATATATATATATATATATATATAAGTAATTAGTACATCAATCAAATGATCAACCAGAAAATTCCATAACTCAAAAAATCTAAACATTTTGGTTGAAGATAGAATTTTACAAGAGTTGGTTTTATCTACCGATAATGATTTTCATATCACCAGTCCAAGGGCGTCCACACACAAAAATGTGGAGTGAGCTGACAACACCCCATTAATTTTTTTTATTGGTGTAATTTTATTGATTTTAGATGAATTTATTGGTTATGAATCCAAAAAAAATAAAATTTTCTATCCCATTTAATATTGAACCTACAAATTAAAAAAAAGTTTTTTATTTGTTATGTGATCCAAGTTAAAAAGATAAACCTTTTAGTTATGTTTTGACTCCAGTACAAAAATTTTTTGGATCTGCTACTGCACCAGCCTAACCAGTAGTGACCACGATGCATGGACATCATCACGTCAGAATCGTCTTCAAAACGGCGGACAAAATATATGATTCTCCGTATGACCAATATTAAAAAACAAATAAATGGTTTAACATCTTCTAACGACTCCGATATGAAACTCATACAAATAGTTATTATGACGTATGAAGGAATAAACACGGCCATCTCGACAACGCATCACATGTATGATGTATATAGGCTCATAGCCTAGCTTCGTTATTTCTCGTTAAGGCTAATTAGGAGGATGAACATCGAAAAAGATCATTATAAAGCTAAATCATATACACAATCACACACTCACGTTCAAATTAGACGTGATTGTGTACCCATCCCAAATAGTTTGTTTATAATAATTTATCATTTATTTTTGGTTAGCTTTTTCCATTTACTTATCACTTCTACAATAAATTATTCACGATTTTATACTGGGAATTCGAGTATTCCGTTTCCTGATGTAAAGTCAATCAATGATATCATATACATAATGAGTACTTGCTGAGTGGGTCGATGAACAATTTGCTTTCCACGTCCAAAAATATAACAGTTGCTAACTTTATTTGATACATTAATATTTCTTAGAATTTGATGCAGTTAGTATACAATGTTCCTGGCCGTTGTCGGAATCAGCTTTCTTGCCACTTTTTAGTTGTCACGAATGTGAAGAAAGAAAGGAAAAAAAAAAGAAGAAAGTTTAAATGCAAACATCATCATTCGATTTCGTGTTTTCTACTCCAGTACTTCTCATTTAACTTATTATTGCTTTATTTAAAAGATTTAAAAGATGTGATTAAAAAACATAAATTGAATAGTAGGTTGACAGATCGATGGTCCGAATCTTATGTGAAATATTGGAAATGATTAATTCGTTTAATTGAATTAAAAAAACTTAAGTTTGATGATTTTTTTCGATAACAGAGAGTTTAATTTGAGACAGTTTTATTTGATGGAGTTTGAGACAGTTTTATTTGATGATAATCTAAATTTTTGACTTTAAACCATATGGTCTTTATTCTAATTTAAGCGATTTAAAATTTATGTATAGATTTTGTGAGATTCATAATAACCTGTTTTTTTTTAATATGATTAATATGATATAGTATTGATATTTTATTATATCTATATGTACCTGTTTTCTAAATTTTCATATTATTTTTTTTTCGCGCTTCCTAACACTTCGCTTATGCATACCTGAATTTGACTTAACGCAATTTAGAAGAAAATTAATAATAAAAATATTAATAATGGAAATACATTTACCAAAAAATATGAAATGATTTTATTTGTTCACATGCTACCAAATTAATATACATGCATGCATTTGAAATAAATAGAAGCAAGATAACAAGTTGGCCAAAACCTTTAATACGTGAGTTAACGTGAACCGAAGGAGAGAACAGCTTCACAGTTCACATGCATCTTTGCTCCTTTTATAAAAATAAGTCACAGAAATCACTTAGGCTATAACTCATAAGGGGGCCTATAAGGCAGATGCCACATTTTTATGAAAAGTCATTAGGATTAAATGTACATTTTGTTTTAAGAATAAAAAAGAAATGTATATGCTACAAAAGAATTTTGCATAAATTTTATCAAGTGTGTTAAGCTTAGAAAAATAAAAAATTTTGGATAAAAAGAAATATTCGAAATTTCAAAATATTAATTGGCCATTAACAGAATTTATGTATCTGAATATTTATTTTGTTGTAACCACATTAATAATTTACAATGTAAGCAACTAGAAGTATTTAATTAAGATTTTCGATTTAGTCTGAAATTTTATGGTTCTAAATGATTAATAATTGCCCTTTAACCAAAAAAAGAAAAAAAGATTAGTAACCATTAACCAAAGTGAAACAAAATCTAACATGTATACGATTTGATAATAAATTCTTTAACTTTCACAAATATGTTTCTTTTTGTCCTCTATTTCATTGTCAAAGATATTTACTCTAGTCATGTTCCAAATAATGATCAACTGATCAAATCTAATTACAAACAGTAGTATCGTTTATTTTAGTAAAGATAATTTATTTTGGGATTTGTTTTTTTAATAAATTTTGTATTACAATTAAGGATCACAAATTTAATAGTTTCTATTTTTATCTCTTTGATGTATAAAAAAACAGAGTATAGATTAAAAAAAAAAGCTCATTACAAGAAGAAAGGGTTTATATATATATATATATATATATTTTTTATAAAAAATATTGAACATATTGATGGGTGTTGTAAACTAGAGAGAATTATGGGGGAATTTCGTGTATTGTATTATCGATAATGAGGTTCCAATAGAACCTTTATATAGGAATCAATACAAGAGATAAAAGGTAAATCCTATTCGGAATAGGAAAAGTATAAACCGTCTTAAGTCTCATCGGATATGGGCCTGATGGGCCGTAAAGTTTGACAATCCACAATGATTTATAACACTCCCCCTTGGATGTCATAACTCTAAGAGCTCGTAATATGCTTTGGATGTTGCCTCATTAAAACCTTTCTCGGAAAACCCAGTTGGGACAAAACCGAGATAAAGAAAAAGAGTACAACACGCATTACTCCTCCTGTTCCGAACATCATTGAATGTCTTTCAATCTTCGCATTCCAATCTGATGTATTAGCTTCTTGAATGTCGAGGTTGGTAGAGACTTTGTAAATAGATCTGCTGAATTTTCACTGAACGAACTTGTAGAACTTGTACTTCCATCTTTTTGTAGATCATGCGTGAAGAAGAATTTTGGCAAAATATGTTTCGTCTTGTCTCCTTAATATATCCATCTTTGAGTTGTGCTATGCATGCTGCATTATCCTCGTACAATATGGTTGGTTCCTCCTTTCCTTGGTCATTCCACAATCCACTTTAATATGTTGAGTCATTGATCTCAACCAAACACATTCACGGCTAGCTTCATGCATCGCCAAGATTTCTGCATGGTTGGACGATGTAGCAACAAGAGTTTGCTTCATGGATCGCCAAGATATAGCCGTACCACCGTGAGTAAAAACATATCCCGTTTGGGATTTAGCATTGTGTGGATCCGAGAGGTAATCTGCATCCGCAAAACCAATCAAACCATCTTTGTTATGGTTAGTATAAAATAATCCCAAATCTTTCGTTCCTTGTAGGTAACGAAGTATATGTTTAATCCCGTTCCAGTGCCTTTGGGTCGGACATGAGCTAAATCTTGATAATAAATTCACGGTAAAACATATATCTGGCCTAGTGTGGCTCGCCAAATACATCAAAGCTCTTATGGCACTTAGATATGGCACTTCGGGACCAAGGACGTCTTCATCATCCTTCTTTGGACCGAATGAATCTTTATCCAAGTCAAGGGATCTCACAACCATGGGGCTAGACAATGGGTGAGATTGGTCCATGTTAAATCTCTTGAGTACTTTCTCTGTATATGCCATTTGATGCACAAGGATTCCATTATTCATGTACTCAAGTTGTAACCCCAAACAAAATCTTGTTTTTCCTAAATCTTTCACCTCGAATTCTTTCTTTAGATATTCGACTGTTTGGGAAATTTCCTCAGAGGTTCCTAGGATATTCAGATCGTCTACATATACCGCGATGATTACAAACCCCTTAGTCAATTTCTTTATGAATACACACGGATTTATGGGGTTGTTCTTATAGCCCTCTTTGACTAGATATTCACTTAGTCTATTATACCACATTCGACCTGATTGTTTCAATCCATAAAGACTTTTGTTCAACTTTATACAATGTTGTTCTCGAGAACTTTCTTTATCTTTGAGCTCAATTCCCTCTAGGACTTTCATATATATTTCATTATCCAGCGGACCATATAAGTATGCGGTTACAACATCCATTAACCGCATATCCAAATTTTCTCTTATGACCAGACTTAAGAGGAATCTAAATGTTGTAGCATCCACCACAGGGGAGTATGTCTCCTCATAATCTATTCCTGGTCTTTGCGTGAATCCTTGTGCAACAAGCCGTGCTTTATGTCTCACGATTTCATTATTTTCATTCCTTTTCCTCACAAAGACTCATTTGTGTCCAACTGGTTTAATATCAAGAGGTGTTCGGATTATAGGACCAAATACATTCCTCTTCCTTAATGAATTTAACTCCACGTTTATAGATTCTTTCCATTTAATCCAATCTTTTCTCTGAGTGCACTCTAATATTGAAGTGGGTTCTAGATCCTCGCTTATATCCATAATGTCAAGTGCTACCTTGTATGCAAATATTTCATCAATGTCGACATTCTTTCTATTCCATTGTTTTCCAGACATGACATAATTTATTAAGATCTCATTATTGTCAAGAACTTCAGGACCTTGAAGCTCGGCGTCCCGAGTATTAATGTTTGGTTCCTTTGGTTCATTCATGTCTAGGGTTCCAATAACCTCGGATTCTCCCATTGCACCTTTCTTTGATTTTCGAGTGTTCTTATCCTTGTAACCTAATGGTCTACCTCTCTTTAAGCGCGCTTTAGATTCTGTAGCAACTTGATTGTGTCCCTCTTGGACATCAATTCTTATTGGTGCATTAACAGCTGGTATATATGACTTTGTTACTTTCTTTGGGTCAGCAAATGAATCTGGCAATTGATTAGCTAGCTTTTGTAAATGTATAATCTTTTGGACTTCTATTTCACATTCTTTAGTCCGAGGATCTTGCCATGTTAAGGATGTTTGATTCCATGTAATTTCCTTTACCAATCTGTTATTATCTCCTCCTAATGTTGGATAGTTGGATTCGTCAAAGTGACAATCCGCATACCTGGCCTTAAATAGATCACCCGTGGTTGGCTCAAGGTACTTAACTATGGTGGGAGAATCATATCCAATATATATCCCCATCCTCCTTTGAGGTCTCATCTTACTTCTCTGTGGTGGAGCAATTGGTACATATATGGCACATCCAAATGTCTTAAGATGGGATATGTCCTGCCATGACCCGTTAGCAATTGTGATGGGGAATATTTGTGTTCACTAGATGGCCTGATGCGAATTAGTTCAGCTGCATGTAAAACTGCATGTCCCCAAGCTGAGACCGGGAGTTTTGATCTAATTAGTAATGGCCTCGCAATTAGTTGAATGCGTTTGATAAATGATTCGGCCAATCCATTTTGTATATGTACATGTGCCACAGAATGTTCTACACTTACCCCCATGGACATACAATAATCATTAAACGCTTGGGACGTGAATTCACCAGCATTATCTAGACGTATAGTCTTTAAAGGAAAATCTGGAAAGTGTGCTCTTAGACGAATTATTTGAGCAAGTAATCTCGCAAATGCCAAATTTTGAGTTGATAATAGACATACGTGTAACCATCTCATGGATGCATCAATAAGTACCATAAAATATCTAAACGTCCTACAAGGTGGGTGAATTGGTCCACAGATGTCACCTTGTATTCTTTCCAGAAAATTCAATGTTTCCTTATTCACTTTTACTGGTGATGGCCTGACTATGAGTTTTCCTAGTGAACATGCTTCACACATGAGATTCTTTGGGATAACTCTTCTTTCTTTCAATGTGTGCCCATTTGTATTTAATAACAATTTTCGCATCATGTTAGAACTGGGATGGCCAAGCCGGTTATGCCATAGAGTGAAATTTTTGGAAAACACTTTGTTTACCGTGGCATTTGCTTCTATCATATTTATCTTAGCACAATAAAGGCCTGTAGATATGGCAGGTATGGTTTCTAGGATTTTCTTATGGCCATTGGCGAGTTCAAATATCATAAGGAATTCTTTATTCCCTTCGCCCTTAGTTTCAATATGCAAATCATTCATTCGAATGTCTTTAAAACTCAATAGGCTCCTCTTTGAGCTCGATGAGTATAGTGCATCACTTATTTCTAGATGTGTACCCTTAGATAATAATATGTTTGCTTGACCATATCCTTCTATTAAATTATCCATACCCGCTATGGTACATATATTGGCACTTTTGAGTGTGAGATTTATGAAATATCTTTTGTCTCTTAGAATCGTGTGGCTTGATCCACTATCCACCACGAAAATATCCTTGTCATCACTCATTCTTCAAAATCAATAATCATATTTTAGAGACTTAAAACAATATCCTTTCATTAAATCAAATAAATCCAAAATAATAGCAATAACAAATAAATTCAAGAACATAAATCCAAGCAAATAAAAACACCAAAACCAAACATAGAAACTAAATGTTGAGATCAACTTTATTCTTTTAGACAATCTGAAGTCTCATATTGCATTAGATCATCTTGCTCATGATTAAAATCCTGGAACCTTAGATTCCTCCACTCATACATTGCCTTTGGTAACATCACCGTTCTATAGTGATCATATCTTGTTTTCAACTCGTTCCAAAGGTCAAGAGGATTTTTAATTGTCAAGTATTGATCTTTGAGACTCTCAGCAAGATGATGGCGAATTATCATAATTGCCATGTATCGATTTCTTTCATTCTCATTATTATTCTCAACGATACATTTGCCAAGTCCTTTAGACTTTAGAGTGATCTTAATATCCAATGCCCATTGTAGATAGTTATCTCCCGAGAGAGTAAGGGCAGCAAATTTCAAGTTTTGGATATTCGACATCTGAAATTATGCATCATATTCTCTTAAGTATCACAAAATTTTAATATTCATGCATGGTGTAAAACAATTTACGTGATAATATTCTAGCAACCTAGCATGCTCAAAATACAAGTTCAAATTATCATGCAAGGTTCTCATGCAGCTTAAATATTTATATATTGATCAGATTTTAATTTGTGACAATTATTATCATGCAACCGATTTAACAAAATAGCAAGATTATGTAAAATAAATTCATGCGATAATAATCTAGCAAAATTATATGATCGAATTTTCATGCAAGATCTTAACATATTTATGTGCTTTGATCGGATTTTAATTTATGATAATTAATCATGCAATCAAATTTATCAATCAAACAAACAATCATATGTGGATCAATTAGGGTTTATACATATATGTGCAATATCCATATTAATTAGGGTTTCATAATTATTTAACCAAATTCATAACCTCATCGTGAATATCAACAAACAAATAATAATTATTCACACAAGAATATCTGTGTCTTGCGATACTCCAGCAATCATACAATTAATATTGAACATGAAAAACCGAACATGCTATATAATTAGGGTTTTTATCGGAACAGCCGGATCATACATCCGAACACATGACTTCCTTAAGCAAGAACAACCGAGCATCGGAACATATATCCGAATATAGATCATCTTTTAGGGTTTTGGAGATTTCCTAATTTAATTAGGGTTTACCGATTTCATGGTTATATATGTTCTAGGGTTTTAGAACTTACCTTAGAGATTCGGTTTGAAGTGGAAATCACGAACCAGATATCTTCCTCAAGAAATACACTCAATCAATCTTTTCACAACCCCGTTACCATGTATTGGGGGAACCGAGTCTCAGAGTGAAGTAAGATTGACTGGTTTCAAGAGATCTTCTTTGCTTTGCTTTGATCCGGTTGCTTTGTGATCGGCGGCGAGATTAGGGTTTTAGATGCGGCAGCTGCTAGCTAGGGTTTTAGAGACTATCGTGCTGATAACGTGTTGTAAACTAGAGAGAATTATGGGGGAATTTCGTGTGTTGTATTATCGATAATGAGGTTCCAATAGAACCTTTATATAGGAATCAATACAAGAGATAAAAGGTAAATCCTATTCGGAATAGGAAAAGTATAAACCGTCTTAAGTCTCATCGGATATGGGCCTGATGGGTCAGAACTAGAGTTATAACAATGGGTTATCTGAAACTCTTTTTTGGCAACTAAAACTGTTTCTTATAATAAAAAATCTCGAAAAGATCTAGCATATTTTTTTATTCTTCACATATTTTTTTCGATAAAGGAAGTTCACGTATTTTCAGTGATTGATATGTATCTAAATACATATATAACCCTTTCGTGAATTTTTTTTTTTGATAATGAGGAAATGATTTTAATATTTTCTCTTTCTAGTCCTACGATCAGCCATTGACTTTGCTAATTAAACTCGAATTCATGATTTTTTATCTTATCAGTAACATAATCTCGTCAAAAAAACCTACTAGAAGTGAAGTTAGTTTGTAGTTTTGTTTTGGTTTTGGGAACGAATACTTATGCTTTTTATTATTAACTAATAAATAGACGAATGTATATATATATATATAACCCTTTGTAAATATTCAAATTATGATAATATAATATAATGTATCACATAGATTCATTTCATCTAATATCATGAAATTATGAGGGGCAACAAAAAAACATTCCCAACCAAATTTATGTTTCTTTGTAAATTCTAACAAAGTCAAATATGAGTCCCAAGACTCTAGAGCCGCCTTTGTGCTTTGATAAATTGAGAAACCTCTAAACTTCTCTAAATTAATCGTAACCGTCCGAGTGAAAAAACGACAGTCAAGATCGTTTTAGCTCTAATTTTTTAATTATTTCTTTTACGCGGCCGAGAGTTTCTTTAATTCTGTAAAGTCAACGAAATCATATATTTTTATTTCAAATTGGCTGTAAGTTTATGCGTTTTAAGTTCTGGCACAAATTTGACCACCAAAAGAATTTTTAACACAAATGACAAATCTATTTCAATTACGTCTTCAATTTAACTTATAAACCTTTTTTCCCTGTTATAATAACAACTTATAAATGGTAATTTCTGTAATTAGTTCCCTAATAAATTCGGTGTCAACGATTAGAGTAAAACCCTAAACCAATTTGAAGAGTCCAATTCCAGATACGCATAAATAAATAAATAAATATTTATTTAAAAAAATCATAACTATATATTAAAAGTCGCACACAATCTCTTCCGCTTCTTTCGTCTTCAAAAGCTTCCCTAAATCTACCACGTTATCTCCTTTACAAAGCGAAAGCTCAGCAAATTCTATAAGAATTTCTATTATCATCTCCGATTCAAGCAATTTTGATATGGTATGTTTCTCAATCTTTTAAACGTATTTTGCGTTTTCTTTTTGTGTTCCGGTGTCTGAAACTTCCCAAGATCAGTAGCATTTTTTTCAGGGTTTTTGGTTGGAGTTTTTCCGTATATTAGGGTTCTTATATCACCGATCCGATTCGTCAGATTAAGTTCTAGCTTTTTGTTTTTTGTTTTTTCCGATTTAGTTTTAAACAGTGTAGTGAATTCTGGTTAGTTCGTTTAATCAGAATCGCACTCTGTTTTACTACTAGCAGATGCCTTGTGCGAGCTCCGATCCTTTTGACAAAGACAAGGACTCGGAGTCTTTCGTGGAGGTGGATCCGACCGGTAGATATGGTCGGTACGGTGAACTCCTCGGTTCAGGCGCCGTCAAGAAAGTCTACAGAGCCTTTGACCAAGAAGAAGGCATCGAAGTGGCGTGGAACCAAGTTAAACTGAGATGTTTTTCCGATGACCCAGCCATGACCGAGAGGCTTTACTCGGAGGTAAGGTTGCTTAAGAATCTTAAGAACAATAACATCATCACTCTGTATAAAGTGTGGAGAGACGAGAGAAACAACACCTTGAACTTCATCACCGAGATTTGTACCTCTGGAAATCTCAGAGATTACCGGAAGAAGCATAGACACGTCTCTATGAGAGCTTTGAAGAAGTGGTCAAAACAGATTCTCAAAGGCTTGGATTATCTCCACACACACGAGCCTTGCATCATCCATAGAGACCTCAACTGCAGCAATATCTTCGTCAATGGCAACATCGGCCAGGTCAAGATTGGTGATCTGGGTTTAGCTGCAACTGTGGGAAAGAACCATTTAGCTCACTCGATCCTTGGGACACCAGAGTTCATGGCTCCTGAGCTATACGATGAGAACTACACAGAGATGGTTGACATTTACTCGTATGGAATGTGCGTTTTGGAGCTTGTGGTAGTCGAGATTCCATATAGCGAATGCGATAGCGTTGCCAAAATATACAAAAGGGTGAGCAATGGCCTCAAACCAGAGGCTCTTGACAAAATAAATGATCCTGAAGCTAAGGCTTTTATTGAAAAATGCATCGCACAGCCCAGAGCTAGACCTTCTGCAGCTGAGCTCCTTGGTGACCCGTTCTTTGATGGGATATCAGATGATGACGAAGACGGCGAAAACAATGACAGTAATGGAGCTGGTCGTATTGTTTCTTGATGATTGGATACAATGACCCTTTTTTATTGTCCTATGGTTTGAATATCTCGTTTTATTTCCTTTCAACTTTTCTTTTTGTTGTAGTTGTACATAGCTTTTGATTCGACATGGAAATTATGTATACAGTTTTTCGTTTTAGTTAATTTATAACTATTCTAAACATGAGGTAGAACGGAATCTGTAATTTTATTTTAATCTTTGAGAAAGTTTTGTAAATTATATTTTGTTTTATGTTCTACCTTTTGCAAAACAATAGTTTCTCTTAACCACAAAAAAAAGAAAGAAAGAAAAAAAAGACAATAGTTTCTCGTTGTTAGAAATTTCCATGGTAGAGAACCAAAAGTTATACAATGGAGAAAATTTTCACAGTTTGTAGAAGTTTTTTTTTTGTTAAAATGTTAAGTTTTATATAAATTTTTGTTTTTTTTGTTTTTGACAGAAGTTACAGAAAGACCAAAAACTAGAGAAGAAAAAAAACAAACTAAAACAAAAAGCTGACATCTCATGGGGACTACATGAAGGGTGTCTCAGTTTTATAAGACTGCAAAAAACATCAAGATGTTAAAACTAAAGCAGCTTATTATCAAGATGAGAGACCTTCACTAAGATGTCAACAGAGAGAAAGCTTCAAGCAGATTTCAAAGCTTCTCAAAGTATCAGAAGCTTGGTAAGATCTCAGTGTCCAGGAAAGGAAGTCAACAAGTTTATGTTATCTTTTGTCAGCTAAGGTGGAGTTTTGTAGACAAAACAAGACAGAAGAAGGATTGCAACATAGTAGCTCAAAGTCCTCAAAATCACAAAGCAAATACTCTAGTTCCAGCCTAAGGTCTCCAAGCACAAGACAAAATTTAATATATCTGGTTAATTTAATAGATAGTTCTACAAAGGACCAATCAAAGAGATCCGTACGAGGTTAAGATGAGTTTGGAATATTGTTAGTCTTGTCGCTTATAAATCTATAAATAGTGGGGGAGAAGCACATAAAGGTTTAATGTGTGAGAGGAGAGAAAACAGAGGAGAAACAGGGGAAATTATGGGTATATGATGGGTAGTTCACCACGTGAAAACAAAAATGACAATATTTCTCATGTTTTTTTTTTTTTTTTTTTTTTTGTTTCTTTTCAATTTGGCGATAAAGATCTTCATCTGTTTTGAAATCAGCTGATAAGTTGAAGAGATATAATTATGGTGGAGTTTGAAAGTGCTGGATTTTGCTCCAATATCTCCAGGATTCATGGATCATATCAATCAAATAAGGAACTGCAATGGCGTGGCAAGTCATTAAGTATTTCCTAAAGGAACTGCAATGCGAAAAATAGCAAATTATGGAAAACCTTTTGAGGTCCGTATTAATTTTACACTTATTTTAATTTCCAAACCATTATCATTGGCATTTTTTGTGGAATACCTTATATCCTTTTTTAGAAAATATATATATTAAATACAACTGCTAGATGATGCTACCGTTAACAAATTTTATCAAAAAATTAAAGAGATAAATTAAGAAAGAATAAGAAAAATGGCCAAGAATAATACAGTTGTTGATTTAACTATTCGTTTGATGATTCTTTTATTTATTTTGACAGGTATGAATCTCATTAACACTTCGATCTATTATTTGTGTGTTTTGATTTTCTGATCTTTGTTTGTGATCCAGATTGTTTGTGATCTTTCTAATTAAAGATAATATGTTTTTATTAAAGATCTAATTAGACCTAAAGTATGTAGGTTAATTAAAATGATTGAAATGTCTCTTACTCATCGATCACAACTTAGGAATAACACAAGGGAAGACTATATCGACTTGTATCAAAAAGTCAATTAGCAAGTTTGCATCGCCTGAACCTGTGGTAAACCTGATGGTTCCAAATCATGCGAACATAGTTGCATGGTAGGTGACGGATCGCACTACGGAAATTGTGTAAGAAAGTCTTGCATTTGCAGATTGGGTTTATTTTTTATTTTTAAATGGTGCACCATAGACTCAAACCCACAACCTTTGACTTTTTAAGACTTATCAATAACCGGTTGATTACAACCATCGTACTAAAACATATCATGCTTTAAAATTTATAAATGCTAAAATCAATTTTCCAGTTTTTTTTCAAAAATTAGTGCACCCTAGATTCAAACCCGTAATCTCTTAAATTTTTGCATGTCATTTACCAGTTGATCTATTTAATGTTTCACATTATTTAACCCAAACTTTTAAATATATAAACATAACTCTTCTTCTGATTTGATTACAACGAAGGTCATTGCAAGTTTTAATCCGTGAAATTCGAGCTTGGGTATTGTTCGGATAATCTTATCGGAGGTGAGATTGAGAATTTTGATCGGTTTGAGAGAATTGAGATTTGGATTTTGGGCGGCAAATGGTGATGCAGACGGAAGCTAGGGTTGGGATGAGCTCAGGTCATGGCGTCGTTGGGAACAAAGCGTCGTCGTCTCATCTTCTAACGCCATACCAAATATCACATATCGAATCGGCGTCACAGCTCTTGGCTGGAGGACTCGCCGGCGCTTTTAGCAAAACTTGTACTGCTCCTCTCTCTCGTCTTACCATTCTCTTCCAGGTTCGTTTTCTATCGAGCGAGATCGAGATTTTGTTATTCAAGTAAAAGTCCAATTCAAAATTTCAGTTTCACTTTGGTGTCTTGTAAATTTAATATTTTTCCAAAAGAAAAATTTGGGATTTTAGTTTGTTTCATACATAAATTGAGATCATGTTGAAAGAAAGAAAATTTCATTATCAGAATTGATCCCAAATCTTCTTAGCTGCACTTTTTAAAAACTCTAAATGCATAAAAGGAAGATTTTGTGTTAAAACTTAAAACTAAGTTTTTGGACAACTTCTTGATTATACAGTGTGTTGTATTTAGGTGCAAGGTAGGCACTCAGATGCTGGAGCTCTAAGAAAGCCAAGCATATTGCACGAGGCTTCACGAATATTGAATGAAGAAGGTTTAAAGGCTTTTTGGAAAGGGAATTTGGTTACAATTGCTCACAGGCTTCCATATTCTTCTGTTAATTTCTACGCATATGAACACTACAAGAAGGTCTGAGAATCTAACTAGCAGTTTTTTTCATAGTGTGTATTTATATATTTAAAAGTTTGGGTTAAGTAATGCGAAACATTAAATATATCAACTTAAAAGATTGCGGGTTTGAGTCTAGGATGCACCAATTTTTTGAAAAAACTGAAAAATTGATTTTATCGTTTATAAATTTTAAAGTATTCTATGTTCTATGTTCTTGTACGATGGTTGTAGTCAACCGGTTATTAGCAAGTCTAGAATGTATCATTTAAAAAAAAAATTTAAACCTAATGTCGTTTTATGTCATATCATCACATCTCGTGTCAAAACATTTGATGACAAAACAGTACCATCGGTGGAGAACGCGTGAGAAACTGTTGCTGAAATGATCAAGGAAATTACTAGGAAACTGTAAGAATGATCTAAACTTGTCGTCATCTTTCTTTTTCCTTCTCTTTTTTTTTTTTTTGACAAAGAAGGTTGTTTCGATATGTTAAAGCTCAATTAAATTGTCTTCCGCCAACAAGAAACAATAGCATTTCAACATTCCATGACCGTTTGCGACTTCAATTAATTCACTTCTGAATTTTTATTTATTTTTGGTTTAACATTTCTGATTTTTTTTTGTCATGGCATGGGTTATAATAAATTTACCAACACTCTGAAATTAATGGACCAACATAACATATGTTATTGAGCAAAGATTTGTTTCGTGCAAAAAAGCTGTCCCACAAAAATGCCTAAAAAATATAATCCTGCAAGACATTTTAACCAAGGTTCTATCAGTTTACAAAGTGACAGACGCCTTGATTGAAGATGCTTTGTATTTCAAAGAATTGAGATGAGGGTGGATACGAGTATCCGGGTTTTGGATACAAGTAAAGAAGACAACCATCAAATATTGATCCTAAGTCTAAGGTGGAGACTTGAAGGTTATAAACAAAGATCAACAGTCACGGTTTAGTGGCTAAGTCCTAAGAGAAGACTCAAGTTTATGAATATAAAGTCTCAAGCTAAAGATTTAGCTAAGACTCGGTTAAAGTCTAAAGGTTACGAGATCCACTAAGATTATATACAGCTGTCTCTCTCTCATAGGTTAAGTGTGTACCCACGTGTATAGATTAAAGTCGGCTTTAATCTTATCTTCTTCGTTGTTGTATCTGTTATAAAAAAAAAAGCGAGAGAAAACTTTTGTAGACGTTTAGCATCTGCATGGGTTTAGACTTTGCAAAAATATTTTATAGGAAAAAGAAAATATGAAACTTATTTAACGAAAAATACTTATAAAAGCAACTAACAGAAACTTTTTTTTTTGTAAAAGCAATACTTAAGCAAATGCAAATATTGATGACTGGAACAATTGAAATCCAGAATTATTTTCTTTTTTCTGATAAAGGTAAAAATCCAGATTGTTTGTGGAAGATAATATGTTTTTATTAGAGGCAATTTATTTTATAGCCATAGATAATCTGATAATTAAATATATGGTAGAGATAATTTTTTATTTGTTCTCTCTCATTCACATTCAAATGTGGACAAAAATACTTTTATCACGATTTCATCAGGGTAAATATTCAATTTTTTGAAAGAGATCATATCCAATTTTAACGAGTAATTATTTTGTTAACATAATAAAAAATATTATACCATGTGACATATATATACACATCTAAATTATTATTTAATATGGTATAAAATATATTGTCAACTTAGGTAGAACCTCTATAAATTAATAATCATAATAAATTAATAAATTTGTCTGGTCACAAGTTGAGGTAGTGTAATAATTAAGATAATTCGATAAATTAATAAGATAATAATATTTTTGAAAATTCTATGTAAATAATATGGTCCCATTAATATCATAAATTAATAATCATATAAACTTATAACATATATATAAGATATTTTAGTTAAATATGACTCTAGTGCAAGTTTTTTATTCGTAAATTTGTATTTTTGTTGGAGCTTAGCTCTAAATTTGCTTTTACTATATAAAAAAAATTGAAATTTTCTTATCAAATTGCATCCAAAAATTATGAAGAATTTTATATGCAATAACTGTTTCCTAATGTCTAACTGAAAAATATTAAAGTATTGTCTTCAAGTTTTTACTTTAAATATTTTTTTTGAAATTAAACAAATATCTCTATAAATTAATAATTAAATTATGAATAAATTAATATATTCTATAAATTAATAAAATACTCTATCTAGATATTATTAATTTATAGAGGTTTTATTGTAGTTGTATCTAACCAGCAGCTTATGAATAAAGTTGTTAACGATAGCTTATTTGTTAACATTGTAACAATTTTTAACAGTATAACATAGTATATATCATGTTAAGAAATACAATATTGCTAAAAATTTATCCATCAAGTTTTGGATTAATCCATTACTATGTTTTTTTTGTAAACAAATACATTACTATGCTAACAACATATTTTATACCACAGTAAATAATAATTTACATGTAAAACCATTTATGTCACATGATATAATATTTTTTTATTTTATTAATAAAATAATTACCGGTTAAAATTGGAGTTGACCTCTCCCAAATATTTTGATCGTTAATAAAATATTTACCCCATTAAAATGTGAGAATATTATTTTTGTCTAGATTTAAATGGTTAAAAGTTACAGTACTAAAAAAAAGAGAAAAAGATAAGAGAATTTTAATTATGGGTTTATCTATTACCATCCGTTAATATAACCCTTTTTATTAAGATCTAATTTGACCTAAAGTATGCAGTTTAATTAAAATGATTGAAATGTCTCCTATTCATTGATCACAACTTAGGAATAACATAAGGCCAAAAGCCTCATCCGGATTGTAGCAAAACGTCAATTAGCAAGCTTGCACCGCTTGGAATCTGTGGTAAACCTGATGGTTCCAAATCATGCCAAAATAGTTGCATAGATGAAGGATGGAGCAGGTTCGGAAAATAGATGAAAGTCTTGCATCTGCAGAATTTTGTCGGTGACCAGTCTCGCTGTGGCCACTCTGATCCCTCTTGATCCTACCAGTTATAATTTTTCTACGTTCTTGAATAATTTTTCGCTTCAGTTCTCCATTCCATTTTTTTTTTCTTTGTTGCAAGGAAGATGAAACAACCATATGCAGTCAGGATAACAGTAGTAGTGAAAAAAATAATTAGTGAGTGTAATAAATGTTTTGAAGATTAGTCGTGTTACTAAACTTTAGTGAATATGTGTTTGTGTTTCCACTATTCTTGTTTTTACACCATGGTCCATATGAATAATTTACGTATGTGAAATTTTCATAAGTATACAAATTTGGTTACTGTCAGAGATTATGAAGATGTGTGAAACTAAAAATGTTGAATTTCCGATTATAAAATGTATCCTGTG
Organism: Cardamine occulta; assembly: GCA_028015245.1. Classification (NCBI taxonomy): domain Eukaryota; kingdom Viridiplantae; phylum Streptophyta; class Magnoliopsida; order Brassicales; family Brassicaceae; genus Cardamine; species Cardamine occulta. The sequence continues at coordinate 12,708,607 of CM051393.1, read as the reverse complement.
TCATGATCATAAAACGATCGAAGCTGAACGGTGTGGAAATATGTATGGTGTATCTTAACAAAATTAGGTGAGATCGTATGAAGAAAATCTTAAATAATCTAGTAAAGTTGTCCTTGCAAGTTGATAAAGCTTGCAACAATGTTGAAAGAAGAAAGAAAATAAAAAGAAAAGATATCATGATCTTCAGAAACGACAACTTCGCATAATCACACACCACCACAAATCACGTTTTCTTTTTCGGGAACTTTTATTTATTTATTTAGAAACTTATTAAGTAAATATTTGTAAACATGATATTTATTATATTTTTACTTAAAAAGAAATTCTAACTAATTTGAAGAATATAAAATATCTCATAATTATTAAAATATTTCAAGAATACAAATGAAAATACTGATTTAAATTTTTGATTTTGATGGTTATGATCTTTTATCTCTAGTTAAACTACTTAATATTTCTACTTATGTGTTGGATTTGTGTTGTTTCAAATATTTATTTTAAATATGGATTTGTTATTTCACTATATATTTTAATTACTTATATATATATATATATATATATATATTTGTATGTGTTCACTTTTTTAACACCTACTCATTTTCTATTTTTTTGAAAAAACTGTTTTTACATTTCCACACGTTTCACTTCCGCGTACCCATTTCCGTTTCTATGCTACTTATGTTAAAACTACCATCATTTTACACCAAGAAAACACTTGTTTCAATCTATTATAATCATATAAAAATTCTAATTTAATAAAATACTTTTCTACAAAATAATTATTTAGATCACCTTTTTTTCTTTTTTTTCCCTTGTTTTCTCACATATATCCGTCTCTTCGAGATTTCTTTTACCGAAAAGAAAAACAGGCTATACTAAAAAACAGGCTCCACACGTTTCGCTTCCACGTACCCGTTTCCGTTTCTATGCTATTACGTTAAAACTACCATTATTTTACACCAAGAAAATACTTGTTTCAATTTAATATAATCATATAAAAATTCTAATTTAATAAAATAATTTTTTACAAAATAATTATTTAGATCACTTTTTTGTTTTCCCCCCCCCCTCGTTTTCTCACATATATCCGTCCCTTTGAGATTTTTTTTACCCAAAAGAAAAACAGGCTACACTAAAAAATATTACTAGTATAATCAATTTATAATTTTTATCTATATATTTAATTTTTATTTTGATGGAAATGCACTGTCATGAACCCAAATTACTTTGAAAATTTCCTGATTCATTGACAATACAAGTATACTGACCATTTAAAAGATATGTATGGAAAAAAAAAACTAAAAGTGAGTTGTCTATAAGACAGACTATCAAAATGCTCCAAAATTTTGTTTGTTTGTCAACAGAACTCCAAATGTTTCAAGAGTTGATTATTCATTATTGTTTATAATGCATCCATGAAATACTACATAAACATATCATTATGCCAGAAAGGTCCTTTAGGCTAGACTTTGCCTATATTCTCCCTCAAATAATCGATCTTTTAGTTTCAGCTGTATCTTATTTTATTTTAAATTGCACTAAAGATTAAATTCATGATGTCAGGAGACAATTCAGAATCTCTGACCACCAAGTTAAATTAAGGTACCTAAGTATATATATATACTAATGATATTATGATAGAATGGTAACGTTACAAAAAACATTTTTTAGGAAAAGCCTAAAAATGAAAAAACAAAAACCATTGAGTTTGTTACAAAAAGGATATTTGGTCACTGACTCATTTTAATTAGAATTTTTGTTCTCTAATGCACTGTGGAAAGAATTCGTCATAAGAATAAAAATCATACAGCTATAAACAATATTGTAAAGTATTAAAAAAAAACTTAAATAAAGTCTCAAAGTATTCTATTGTATATTTGAAAATTCAAGTAACATATTATGGGTCTCCATGATCATGATAGTAACAGTTTAGTCTCGATTCAGAAAAAGATTAATCTCAACTATCCCAATTGCAACATATTAAAATTTAGGCTTAAATATGTTTTTTTTTCCTGTTAATTTTTTTAAGTATGCACGGCGTTATTTATTTGTAACATTAAATTATGCACATCTTCTTCTGACATTTCTCTCTAGGACTTCTCTCTTACCAGTCCCCCCAAAAAATGATGCTTAAACCATAAGAAAGCCAAATCTAAAATCTTGTGCCCTATTATTTATATGTGAGATGTGAGACTACTATACTATTGTTCTCTCTCTCTCTTATTTTTATTTTTTTTAATTATCGTTCTTAAAGGAAACCATTTAGAGATATAAAAGGAAAGTTTTATTTTTAATAAGCTTGTGACTTGTGATAGACAATCGTGATAGGAGACGAACCCTTATGCCCTAGAGATATAGAGAAGATGTTCTTTTTAGGATGAACAATCAAAACATTTAACTCATCTTGGTCCTCCCCAAAAATGGTTAAATTTTCTTCTCGTTCTGAAAGTTTTTTAAAAAGAATTTTTTTTTTTTTTTTTTTTTTTTTTTTTTTTTTTTGTTGCCGTTAGTTGTCGTAATATATAACTCATCTGGTTTTTTTTTTTGTTTTTTACTAATTAATTTTGGTTATGTAATTTGATGATGCGTTTTTACAGATTTGAAGATAACCCAAATTCGTTATTTGATCAAGACAAGAACAAAAACCAAAAATTTATCTGATTCCGTCTTAGATTTTCAGACAACTAAAGTATGTTCATTTTTTTTCCCAATTTCATCTCTCGCTCTGATTCTGCAACTTTAATCCATTGGTTTTTTAATGATTTTGGAGCAGGAAAAAAAAAAACAAGAAATGAAATCGGATCTGGGGAAGCTCTTCATTGGTGGGATATCGTGGGATACAGATGAAGAACGGTTAAGAGACTATTTTAGTAACTATGGTGATGTTATTGAAGCTGTGATCATGAGAGATCGTATCACAGGACGTGCACGTGGCTTTGGATTCGTCGTTTTTGCAGATCCTTGTGTCGCTGAGAGAGTCATCTTAGACAAACACATCATCGATGGCCGCTCGGTTAGTTCATCAAACCCTTCTCTTTGACCAGCAAAAAGCTCAGATCTTGGAGATGTTTTATGTTCATCAAACTTTCTTCAATAGCTGCATTTTGCTTTCGCAATGGTTTAGGTTGAAGCAAAGAAGGCTGTGCCTAGAGATGATCAGCAGGTGCTAAAACGACACGTTAGTCCTCCTATCCACCTTATGTCACCACCTGTCAATGGTGGTGTTAGGACAAAGAAGATCTTTGTTGGAGGTTTACCTTCTAGCATTACCGAGCAAGAATTCAACAACTACTTTGATCAGTTTGGTTCTATTGCTGATGTTGTTGTAATGTATGATCATAACACTCAGAGGCCAAGAGGTTTTGGCTTCATTACTTTTGATTCTGATGATGCTGTTGATAGAGTTCTTCACAAGACTTTCCATGAGCTTAATGGGAAACTAGTTGAAGTCAAAAGAGCTGTACCTAAGGAGATTTCGCCTCTTTCTAATAACCGTAGCCCGCTTGTTGCCGGTGGAGGGGGCTCTAATAGGATCTCTGCTAATAGTTACTTTAATCAATTTGCTCCTGCTCCTGGTTATTATAACAATCTAGGCTCTGTTGGTGGCCTGTTTAGTCCTATTATTGGTAGCGGTAGAAATGCAGTTTCTGCTTTTGGCCTCGGATTGAATCATGAATTGAGTTTGAATTTGAATCCAAGCTATGATGAGACAGCTTCTACATTCGGCTATAACCACCGGATTCCAAGCAACCCTTACTTCAACGGTGCTTCTCCAAACCGTTACACTTCACCAATCGGGCATAATAGAACAGAATCTCCTTACAATTCGAACAATGGAGACTTGTGGGGAAACAGAACCGACGATGCAGGTCCCGGTTGGAGCTTGAATGTTTCGACTGGAAACAACAGAGGGAATTGGGGACTTCCTTCTTCTGCTGTTGGTAATGATAACAATGGTTATGGAAAACACTTTGGGACGGGTTCTGGAGTTTCCTCGTCCCCCTTTAACGGTTTTGAAGGCTCTATAGGGGAATTGTACAAAGGCAGATCAGTTTACAGCGACTCAACGTGGCGGCAGCAGCAGCAGCAGTTTCCACCTCAGTCTTCTCACGAACTAGACACTTTTTCTCGCGCTTATGGTTATGACATTGACAATGTAGGTTCAATCCCATCTGCAAATGACTCAGAAAGTTACAATGGAAGCTACAATGTTGGAAATAGACAAACTAATAGAGGTTACAAAAATACTTAACTTTGCTGTTCTCAAAAGACTTTTTTTTTATAACTTTGATACATTTGATTGCAATCGAAATGTTCTGATCTGTGTTTTGTTTACTTGTTTAGGTATTGCGGCATAGGTTATCAAAAAACCAAGAGCATACAAAAGTTGAGATATTTGTAGATTGAAAGCAACCAAATTCAATTGCAGAGTTTGAAGAGGTTCTTCTCATGACAAAGAAAACCAAATTTGTTGATCACAATGTGAGTCTTTGCCAAAGATTCTGGTTTGCTTACTCTTTGTTACACCCAAAAACCAAAAAAAAAAAAACAAAAAAAAAAAACAGAACAGTGTTTTTTTTGTTTTCTTACATAAAATCAGATCGTAGCAGCCAAAGATACAACAAGATGGATGAAGATTTGCTTTCAAAGTTCTTCTCAAAAGGTTATTTTTTACACTTTCATAGAAATAACCAAACAAAGATCGTAGAATTTTCGATCAAGATTCTTCAGAGTTCTGTCCTCTGTTTTGTAATTTTACTTCCTTTTTTTCCTCTTCTTTACGAATCGAATTGTTCATGAAGAAAACAGTGACTTTTTTTTTTCAATTAGTGTGGGAGAAGATATTGTGTGAGAGAGGGAGATATGACTATTTTGTTGCATGTATCCCTGATGAGATTATATTTACTTTGTTTTTTTAAAAGGAAATTTTAAGTTTATTATCTGTGGAAGAAAATTTGTGAAAACTCTTTTTATGTTTAGATCTTTCAGGTAAATAAAAACTAAAAACACTAATATTACATACTCGATTTGGAAATAAGTAAAAATTATAAGACTAGATGATAGAATCAACCAAAATAAAAGTTGATAAGCAGTTAAACAGATAGGCAAAATTGTAAGTTTCATACATCTCTGAACTTTGTAAGAATATGTAAATAGTTATTGTTTTTTAAATGTTATTCTGCTTATTTTTCTAAATTCTTTTCTGAAACTTCGATAAGGCAATTAAAATTATGATTGGAGTTGGACCAATTCTTTTATCAGCATTTTTCCTTTTGATCGATATTTGCTGAATCAAGATATCAGTTCATTAAGAAATTTAATTAGGTTAATTTTTAAATCCAATAAAAAAATCATTTTGAATTGGTAAACAATGAAATCATTTTATTAGAAAAAACAAACAAATGAAATCAAATTATTACAGAACATGCAGTAGACACATACAGGACAGGTCCCATTTACAAGAGTCGGTCCAAAACTTTTGTGACTTTTACGCTTAGAAGCTTGAAAGCTTTGTACTTAGATGCTTTGTACTTGAAAGTTTCCCAAGTTTCTTTTACTCCAATAAACTAAATTTTACTCCACATAGCATAGTTAATTTTTACGTGAAATTTGTAACATTCTTTAGCAAAATTAGGGGGAAAAACTAGTATAAGTTATTTCACGTAAGCAGCTGACTAAAATTAGCTAAAGGCATAACAGGTGTCAAAATGGGCTATACACGTTTATTTTGACTCGTCCAATAATGACCATTTTTATTATGGATAAATTAGTGACCATGTCCATTAGCATATATGTCCATTATAGCCTAAACCTATTAACGTCCGTGTCTAAATGGACTCTCTATTGGACCCCATTAACGCTCAATCGCCAGAAATCAGTAGAAATCACGAACGGTATTCTGTTTTAAGAAAAAATGTGAATAAGTTTTGATTTGAAAAAATTTGATTTTGACCTAGATTTTTGTAGTCTATGGACCGACCATTGTCCAACAGTGTCCGACTCCTTTTGTCTGTGCGCGTAGTTAGGCTTAGACTATTTTAATCCATTTCGTAAATAGACGTGTGCATAAACCACACATTATGCATTGGACATGGACAGAGCATATGCGGTTCAACCATTTTGACACCTCTAAAAAGTATATACATGTACAAAATTTTATAGATTTAAAAGTACAAAACCCCACATTTTATGAACCCATCTACAAAAAAATTAATTATTTTGGGATATATATAGTTTTATATATTTCTGCCTTAATTAGTTAGTTTTTCTTTTAAGGTGATTAATTAATATATTTTAAGAAAAATTTCATGTATATTTTCATGGTCAACAAACTAATTTCTTATGATAAGGTATTTGTGGATTTGTTTCTTATTTACACACACTAAGCTACTTTATTTTTTTGTAATTACAAAAGGTTACGCAGATTATATTTTTTAGTTTTTGGTATTTTAAATTATTTTTTAATTTATTAAAGTTATATCATAATGTAATTATCAAAAACATTATAAGATAAATACTACTTGTCAGATTCTTATAAAAAGACTATATTAACATTTGATAATAAATCAATAATATAGTCTGTACAATTTTTTTTTACATCCAAAATCTAAAATAGTCTACATTATAGTGACACAACTAGTAAAAGATAAAAGTCAAGACCCATCAATACCGATTAATTTTTCAAAAAAGCACACCACTAATTAAGGAACAAAACCCGCTCTGTAAATTTGCATAAACAAATCGAATTGTGTCAATAAATTATTCTCCCAACTTTATCTTTCTTCTCTCTGTCTAAAGATGGCGTCAGAGCCAGACCAAAGCTTCATAGACCTCTCATGGTTTCTTCAAGCAATCAAAGACCCACAACAAGCTTGCTTCAATCTTCAAACCCTATCCTTCTCATCCTCTGGAAAAGCCACGCATTGTCAGCTAGTAACAGAGAACTCCATGAACATCAACGTCACCAAAGACAACCTCATTTCACTTTCTCAGATCTTCATCGAGCTAGCAACATCTTTAGAGACGCAGACATCGCTCAGGAACTTGGAATTCGAAGGAATCTCTTGGGAAATCGAACTATTACAGAGCCTTGGACTGTTGCTAGACAACACCTCGAAGATAAAGCAGCTTGCTTTCAGAAAGAACAGGTTCAGTGAACAATGTCTGAACGAGCTCTCTGAGATTTTGAAAAGAAACAGTTGGATGAAAGAGATTATGTTCTTAGAATCGAGAATTGGGTGCAGAGGAGCTACGCTTCTTGGATCGGCTCTCCAAGTTAATGACTCTTTAGAGGAGTTGCAGATTTGGGAAGATTCAATTGGTTCAAGAGGAGCAGAAGAGCTCTCGAAGATGATTGAAACAAACTCAAGTTTGAAACTTTTCTCCATTTTCGACTCGAGTCCTTTCACTGCGACGCCATTGATATCTGCTGTTTTGGGTATGAACAGAGAAATGGAGGTTCATGTGTGGAGTGGAGATCACAAACGAGACACAAGCTCAAAGCTCGTTGAGTTCTTGCCTGAGAGTAACACTCTGAGGATTTACCAGATTGACATTTCTGGTTCTTGCAGAGTCGCTGCAGCGTTGGGGATGAACACAACAGTGAGGTCTCTAGATATGACTGGCGCTAAGCTAAATTCGAAGTGGGCCAAGGAGTTTAGATGGGTTTTGGAACAGAACAAGACTCTTAGAGAAGTGAAACTTTCGAAAACCGGTCTTAAAGACAAAGCTGTTGTTTATCTTGCAGCTGGACTTTTTAAGAACAAGAGCTTGCAGAGTTTGTATGTTGATGGTAATCGGTTTGGGAGCGTTGGTGTTGAGGATTTGCTTTGTCCGTTGAGTAGATTCTCTGCTCTGCAATTACAAGCTAACATCACATTGAGGCCAATTGTGTTTGGAGGTTCCAAAATAAAGATTGGAAGAGATGGACTTACAGCGATTTTAAAGATGGTGACAACAAATGAGACTGTGGTTCATCTTGGGATTCACGATGATGAGAGTCTTGGACCTGATGATTTCATACATATCTTCAAGAGCTTGCAGAAGAACGCTTCTTTAAGACGGTTTTCGTTACAAGGCTGCAAAGGGGTAAGAGGTGATAGAGTATTGGAGGCAATCACAGAGACATTGCAGATTAATCCATTGATTGAGGAAATTGATTTAGCGAGAACTCCGCTTCAAGATTCAGGGAAAGCAGATGAGATTTCTCAGAAGCTGGGACACAATAGTAGGAACATAGATGAAGTAGAGATGGATTCACTCAAGGATATGCCACTTACTGAGCCAAAGAGTGTTAGAGCTTTCCTCTGTGGACAAGACTATGCAGGCAAGACAACACTCTGCAACTCTATACTGCAAAGTTCCTCTTCTTCCGGCTTTCCTTATGTGGAGAATGTGAGAACTTTGATGAATCCTGTGGAGCAAGCTGTTAAAACAGTTGGTGGGATGAAAATAAAGACATTCAAGGACGAGGAGACAAAGATCTCGATGTGGAATCTCGCGGGGCAGCACGAGTTCTTTGCTCTTCATGATATTATGTTCCCAAGCCCAAGCCTCTTCTTGATCATATTGAGCTTGTTTAGGAAACCGAGCAATAAAGAACCCAAACCACCAGCAGAAGTAGAAGAAGAGCTTCAATACTGGCTTAGATTCATCGTTTCCAACTCGAGAAAAGCGGTCCAACAGTGCCTGAACCCGAATGTCACAATTGTTCTCACGCATGCCGACAAAATCAATCAGCAATCCGAAAGCTTTCAGGCAACTGTGGGTTGCATTCAGAGACTGAGAGATAAGTTTCAAGCTTTGGTGGATTTCTATCCCACTGTATTCACAGTTGATGCAAGATCATCTCCTTCAGTTAGTAAACTCACACATCATATTCGGATGATAAGCAAAGCCATCCTTCAAAGAGTTCCTCGGGTTTACCAGCTCTGCAATGATATGGTACAGCTCTTATCAGACTGGAGATCAGAGAATTCAAACAAACCTATTATGAGATGGAAAGCCTTTGCAGATCTCTGCCAGTTTAAGGTTCCTTCCCTGAGAATAAAGTCTCGCAACGAGAACATTGAGATTGTGGAGACAAGACGGCGAGCTATAGCCACATGCCTCCATCAAATAGGAGAGGTGATTTACTTTGATGAGTTGGCGTTTTTGATACTAGACTACGAATGGTTTTGTGGGGAGGTTCTTCCTCAGTTGATAAAGCTTGATGTAAGAAAGCAAAGCACTGGGGAAAGAAATGGATTTGTTAGCAGGAAAGAGCTGGAGAAGATTTTGAGAAGTAGTTTGCAGAGTCCAATTCCAGGGATGACCTCAAAGGTACTTGAGCATTTTGATGCGTGTGACCTTGTGAAGATGATGAAGAAAGTAGAACTTTGCTATGAACAAGACCCTTCCAGTCCAGACTCTTCATTGTTAGTCCCATCGATTCTTGAAGAAGGCAGAGGAAAGACTCAGAAATGGCAGATAAACACACACGACTGTGTTTTTTCAGGCCGGCATCTCCAGTGCGATGATTCAAGTCACATGTTCCTCACAGCTGGATTCTTCACTCGTTTACAGGCAAGGGCTCAAAAGCACTTTTCTATTTCTTTCATCTCTTTAGAACTCAAAGCCTTACTGATCGTTCATATTGCCTGCACAGGTGCATCTTCACAACCGAATCATGGAATTGAAGAACCAATACGGGGCGACTTATAGTCTTGAGAAGTACCTCATCACTATAACGATCCATGGCATTAACATCAGAGTGGAGCTTGGAGGACAGTTGGAAAATTACATTGATGTTCTTGCTTGTTCAACAAAGAGCTTGACAGAAACTCTGAGGCTCATTCACCAGCTAGTCATTCCGGCTATCCAGAGCAGCTGCCATGGTGTAATCCTCCTTGAGCACATCATAAGACCACAATGCGTCCAGGACTTGACTCCACCGCGATTCCGACAAAGTCAGTTTGTTTCCCTCCAGAGACTAAAAGAAGCATTGTCATCAGTTCCTGCAGAGACTATGTATGACTATCAACACACATGGGACTCTGTTATAGATTCAGGTAAGACTGTTCTAAGAGCTGGATTTGATTTAGCCCGCGACCTTCTCTCTGATGATGATTTCAGAGAAGTATTGCAAAGAAGGTACCATGATCTGTACAACTTAGCCCAAGAACTACAAGTTCCCACAGAGGACAATCCTGAGGCAGATAATCATGTACCGGTGACAAATGAGCTGGAAAAAGTCGATCCTAGCTTCGGTGGAATTGCAAAGGGTGTAGAAGCAGTACTTCAGAGGCTGAAGATTATCGAGCAAGAGATACGAGACCTGAAACAAGAGATCCAAGGACTGAGATACTACGAGCACAGACTTCTGATCCAGCTTCATCACAAAGTGAATTACCTTGTCAACTACAATGTTCAGATGGATGAAAGAAAAGTTCCAAATATGTTTTACTTCATCAGAGCAGAGAACTATGGGAGAAGACTGATCACATCAATGGTTCCTGGCATGGTTGCTCTAAGGGTACACATGTTGTGCGAATTTAGACGGGAAATGCATGTTGTAGAAGATCAGCTTGGGTGTGATGTGATGCAGATAGACAACCAAGCTGTGAAGTGTTTGGCTCCATACATGACAAACTTCATGAAACTGGTGACTTTTGCGTTGAGGATAGGAGCAAATTGGGCAGCTGGGATGGGACACATGATACCTGACTTGGGCCACGCAATCGCTCACCTAGCCAACCCATCTGTCATGGCTGGAGCAGCCGGAGCTGCAGGAGCCGTAGGGGTTGCTGCTGCATTGGGTAGAAACCGAGGCAGAGATAGAGATCTTCAGGAGCAAGACCAAAGAGCAGCGCAACAGTGGCTCATCGATTACTTGAGGGAACAGAATTGCTCAACTGGGAGGGATATTGCAGAAAAGTTTGGACTGTGGCGAGTTAGATACAGAGATGATGGATCCATAGCCTGGATATGCAAACGTCATATGATCACAAGAGCCAATGAAGTGTTCCAAGTTCCTCTATGAGACGATGATGCTTGCTAACTAGCTACAAATAAGCAGTAAGAGAAAGTAGTTTAATTAGTCAAAACCATTTTCATGGAAAGCCTCTGTTAACGTATGATAATGCTTTGGATCTTTTTCAATTCACACTGTTGGATCCCTTATGTTTATTACCACATGGTAAAAAAACAGAAAAGCAACCTCTCAAGATCCCCTGAAAAAGACACTTCAACTAACCAAAGAATATCCAAACATTTGTTCTCAAGACTTTTTCAGAAAGCTGAATCATTGGATCCTTTGCCTCTCGCTCCCCACCTATTGGGACCTCCCTCTTGATGGTCACAAAGACAAACTGGGTCCAGAGGGTGACAATCACACCACATGATGAGTGTACAAATAATTAAGCAATCTTAGCATTGATCTCTATGCTTTAAGGATTCTTGTGGATGTAAAAATTAGGAACTCAGAAAAAAACAAACATATTAGGCAGAAGAAGTTCATATAATGCGAACATAGTTCCAATACAGTAAAGGCTAGTGATACATAATAATTTCACATCAACTAAAGCATCAATCTGACCAGATGGGAGATACAACATCAAATAGTACATTATAAAATTACATCATTAGGATTAGTCTTTCTTCATTAGAAAAGTCTAAAAGTGACTTGCGTTTTTCCTCTGAACTTAGTAAAACAGATGCTCAGAAGAAAGGCCTGCTCCCGTAGAACACACGAGATCCGTTGTTGCTCTTTGGTGTTGGCAGCTTCTGAGAATCAGAGTTTGAATTCTCTGATTTTGTTGGGCTATCAATGTCCAGAGGAAGTTTCATCTTAGCCAGCGAATCAGTAAACTGTTGCATGCTTTTCATGTACATGTCGACTATATCCTGCTGCACCACCTTTGACTCTGGCTCAACCTTCACAGTGAGGACGGGTTTCACAATTTTCTCCTCGGATGTCTCATCTGAAGCCTCGCTCCTCCCTGACTCCTGGGATTTCGCTTTGGAGTTCACGAGAGAGAGATGTTCATGGTTTGGTGTTTCTGTGCCAGAGTGGGCTGAAGCGTGGGGAGAAGCAGCTCCATTTGTTGCATTACTGCTCTCAGGTGAATCTGGCTTCAGTATAGAAGTGACAGAATGGTTCACATGATTATCAGCATCAGAAGTAACCAAGCTATCAGAAGTTTCTGAGTCAATAGTAGAACAGGAGATCCCAAAATACTCGGAAATCATTTGCTCATTTTCATTCGCGACATTAGGATCTGGAAACTCTATCTTATCCAACTCACCCGGAACTGATTCAGACTTTTCTAGATCCTTGGTAGTTTCATCAACAGAAACAGATGAAGGCATGTTGGGGATAGCCATCACTTCAGGATACGATCCATTGTAGGAGAGAGACAAGTGAACAAACCCAGCTGGTGAATGGTACAGATCAGTGGAAGAAAGAGAGAACTCTTTCTCAAGTTGTCCATTCTTGAAAAGCAGTTCCGACATAGGAACCAGAGTAAAACCAAGAAGCTGGTCTTCGAGATAATTTTTCACCCTGCTCATCATGTAAATCTCACATTTGAGGGAAGTGTCGAGAACCCTGACATCAAGCTTAACATTGTCATCAAAAACCGGATTCCTTCCACCGCCATTGATGATTTTGGTAGAGACAGACTTTTCAGGATCACTTGTAAGACAAAGCCTGGCATAAACGTCTTGCTTGTGGTATATACAGATGTTATGGATATCCCTTGCCTGATGGACAAAAACCTTAAGAGTACCAACAAGTTCTTGCTGGCCACAACTGATAGAATCTTTTCCGTTGGATTTAATTCCATTAGAACGGTTTCCAGAGCTCTGCACAGAATTTGAGTTCTCATTCTCTGACTCACCAATCTTGAATGGTGAAACAACAGATTGTGGGGAGTCCATTGCAAAACCTAAGAAATATTTCTGCAAAAATAGAGGCCAATTAGTATCAGTATATGTAAATGGCTTCATGATCTTTGTTGGCAACTTGCACATCCAGAAGAGACATGACTCTCAAAGAACTGTGTTCATGAATCATGATGCACAACACCAATCTGAGCAATTTCGTATTTGAATATTCTTTAGCATGCAAAAGGCTATTCCATAGTTTCCATTGCAATTCAAAAAATTATGTGCTTTGCTTAATTATGTATAACAGCTTAATTGCTTCTGATAGCCTCCACAGATATAAAGACTGAAAATGGAAAGCACATGTTTACGGGATCTCGTGAAAACAAATCACAGCGTAGCGTGACTGAAAGATTTTATAAAACAGAAATTTAGGAAGGAAAAGAAATCTATAATAAACCCCTGAAGTTTAACTAAACTTAATTCATTCTGGAGCAATGTAGATTAACTGTTTCTGAAGACCACGACTCATTTATTTAAGAGAAATGTTGATGCTTATAGGACAGTTTGATGTCAAAATCAGAGTTGAAAAATTGATAAGAGTTCTCTTTTAGGGAATTTTAAGAACAATAATGAAACGAACTCTCCTCCCTAAGATTCCAACTCATAATAAAGTCACAGCCAAAATCGACAGATCAAGTTCAAACAACAATTCACAAGCTTATCTCAGCATAAATAACACATTCAACAACAAAGAAATTTCGAAACCAGTCTAACTTCATGTCAAACAATTCATGAGCGGTTTCATATAAAATAAAGGAATCGACTTTATCTTAGTGACAACAACGGATAACCTAACTGAAAGTTTCAAAATTTCTTGCTCGATCCAATCAGAAAAAGAGAGCACACAAGACAATTTGCCTAAATCCAAAAATATCTCAGCAATCAATACCAAAAAATAGAGAGAGTACTTTACTTAAGAAAACTTGCCTAAATCCAAAACCAAGCTCTGATCCGGTAATATCTCTAACAGCAACACACAAAGAGAGAAACTTAAAACAAAAAAGAAGTAAAAAAGATGATTGAAAGAACAACAATCATGTGGTGGGCTTACATAAGAAAGTTAGAAACCAACAAGACAATTTTCAAAGAGGGAGTTAAATGCAAACTGTTAGTAAGTTGAAAATAAAAATAAAGATTGGAAATTTGAGGATCGGCGGAAAGAGAAAGGAGAGATAAGATTAGGGTTTTGCACAGTCACTTCAATGGCGGACCACTAAGAAAGTGGGGCATAGTCCTATAGAGTCTAATTTCAACTGTTTCGGCTGTGAAAGCTATAAGCTTTAGCTCTTTTTTTTCATGATCATTAAAAAACAAAAAAAAAGATCGCAAAGCTTACAATAATACTTCACGCGGATGAAATCACTTACAGAGCTGTTTGGAAGATGGAAAGCTGTGAGCTTTGTTTTTTTTGGCTGGCAAAAGCGTTAATGGAGTCTTGTTGGTTCTTTTTGTAAATTTGCAAAATTATCGCTCAAAAAAAAGAAGTAAAGAGAGAAGAGAGCGTTTACATTTCAAATTTCGTTTCTTTTTAACTTTTTCTTATTCGGAGCTAATGGGCTTTAGGGCCCACACGTCAGTTTTTGGCCAAGCATATCAAGTGATTCTCACATGATCTTTAATTATATTTGTTTTGTTTTTGCTTTAATAGTATAGACGGGTTAATATTGTACATGGTAATGGAAATACTGAAGTTAAATAAATAAAAATTATGTATCTATTGCTATAAATTAATATAATTCTTTTGACAAATTTTTATTGTTAAAATAAAACTTAATATGTTTTTTATTAAATATATTTTAGAAATATATAAATTTAGTATTCGCGTGAATAAGTATACTAATGTTTAATATGCTAAATAACTAATATAAAGATTTAAAATAATATATTAATAAGATAAAATTATAACTATATGTAGGGGGTGAGCATTTTAATCGAACCGAACATAACCAAACCAAACCAACCGAACTCAACCCGATCCAAACTGAACCAAAATTTACATCCAAACTATTTGGTTACGTTTTTTAAATCCAAATGGTTCGGTTTAAACCGAACCAAACCAATAACCAATGTACTTATTTTATTAATTAATTAAAAATATTAATAATAGTTATGTAATCTTAATTCTTTAGGTAAAGTAATATTTTTAGTTTGATTTTTAAGTTTATTAGTTTATTCTTCATTGTTTATTGACTTTATCTCTTAAATGTTTTATTTGAACTTTGAACTTTGAAGTATTGACTTTTTAATTTCTGATTGCTCATTGTTTATATATATTAATGATAATAATTTTAATTTTTTAAATGATTTATTTTTCTCAACCGAACTAAAATCGAACTAAACTTGAACCGAACCAAACCAAACCAAATCGAATATAAAGCGACCGAAAACAAACCAAACCAAAATATTTCTAGTTGAGTTTGGTTAAAATTTTCTTAAAACCGAATTAACCAAACCGAACCGAATCCGAACTTAAACCAAATTACTCACCCTAACTATATGTATAAAATAGATATTCACATATATAATAATGTGATGAAAAGCATGTGTTCCATACATAATTAGTTGATAAAATTAAATCTTTAAATCTCCATTTAATAAATAAAATGTATAAAAAAGATATGATTTTTTTGATTAAATGGAAAGTAAAATTGTTTGAAAATTATTTATACCACTTTATTGCTATTTTTGTTATTTCCTATCTATTTCACTCTTTTTTTTGTCATTTCTTAAATATTTTTCAAAATACTCTGAATTCATTAAAATAAATAAGTGAAATAGAAGTGTAACTATAATGTTTGACAAAACAAAAAGTGTAACTATATTTTTAGACCAGATAAACAAAATATTATTCTTAAGAAAATGAGTGGATATGCGTGCCTGAGTACACGAACCAAAGTTAGATACGACATTTAAAAGTATTTAAAAATTTGAAGATATGTAGAACCCACAAGAAAGCGGATATAATAAAAAGATCCAAAAAAGCTGTTTTAATTTTTTTTATATTGTCATTATTCATGTGTAAATTAAATATGATTGTTTTCTTTTCTTTTCTTTTTTTTTCTTTAGACAATTATTGGTTATATGCTTCTCTTGCCAAAATTTTCAAACTATAATTGCTGACATTATAACATAAAAAATGTCACTATCATCTGGATGCCTACTCTTCCTTTTTAGTTGCTTAAAATCTTATATTCCCATTTATTAACGTCAAATCAACTTTTCTCCCAATCCCAAATTATTGTTTAATTATTCTCCCCTACAAGTATTTTACCTATCAGTGCTATCACAAATGTTAAATGTAATCATAGAAATCGCTATTATTGAAATAAAACTGAAAATTGATTTGTGCACGGACAGTAATTTTTTTGGGTCAGCATGGACAGTAATTTTTTGTACAAAATTGATTCATGTTTCTATTCATATGATTGCTATTCAATTTATTAAAAAAAAAAAGAGGGTAAATTGTATCATAAACTAACATTTGGAATCCGAAAATAAATATCGAAAAGTATAATTAGGCCCATATACCTTACCCAAAAGAAAAACACCCAATATTTAAAGCCCATTTCCAAAATGAGTTTCGGTGGGTCCCACATCACTTACTATCGTAATTGCTCTTTTATATTTTTCTTTTTTTTTGAAATACAAAATGTTAAAAAAAACTCCAACGGTCGAACAGACTCAACATTCAAAATATCTAAAAGCCTTATCGTCTTCCTCACACATAACATTCAAACTCTCTTCTCTCTCAGAAAAAAATCTCTTATTTCTCTATCTCTCTGTGAAAACCATGAAGTCACCTGCGAAGATCGGAGAGAATCGGTTCTTAGGAAACATTAGGACTTCTTCTATCCGGAATTTGCTACCGACGTCAATCTACGCCAAGCAAAAATCAATTCAAAATTCAGAAACTAAGAGTTTTAGATCCAACGACGAGAACGCTCCTCCTTGTGACCCAAACATACAGACTAGTCATCATCACCACAACAACAACAACAACGATCTTCACTTGAAGAAAAAATCGCCTCAGAAAACATTTCCTTCTGCGACTCAGATTCTCCCCGAAGAATCTACTCAGGTAGATCCTTAACTTAAGAGGTTTCTATAGTTAGGTTTAATACTATTTCTAGACCTTAATCCAACCTACGCTTAAATGTGAAACCTTTTGACAGATTCAGAGAGTTAAGCCAAACACTTATTCTCAAGAGAAAGAAGATATTGGTTCAGTTTATTCATTAAAGGTAACGTTTTTGTCTTCTGATTCCTTTCGATTTAAAGTTTATTGTTTCAGTCTCTGAATGTTCAATTGAATTTACAACAGTGTGAAGCCAAGAGCGTACTGGCTACAAGAACTAACTCAATGGCTAATGAGATTACAGAGGAAGATGACTCACTGGGTGACCAGATTCGTGAACTAAAGGTTCCTTTTTTTTTCTTATTGTCACATTTTTGTTGTGTGTTTTGCAAAATGGCATTGTGTATAATGTTGGTGTTTGTGGTTTATAGGAGGAACTAATACGAACCAAATCTGATGGAAGCAAAAGTGGGTACTTTGTGAGGGAGAGCTTGAGTCAATTGAGAAACAGCATCAACAAGTCTTTAGTCAAGTCGTGTAGGAACAAAGAAGTTTCAGAAAAGGAAACAATGTATGAGGATGAGGATGATGTAATGGAACTGAGTAAACATGTTAACAAGTTTCACACTTACTGTGATACTGATGACTTAAGGGATTCTATTCAATCCTCCTTTGCAAGTGCTTCAGGCTGTGAAGCAGAGTCAATGAGTGGAGATGAGATTTGCTCAGGAGATGTTGATAAACACAAGGATGGGATTCATAAAGGTTGTGCCTTGGCTGATTCTGATCCAAGCATTGTGAGAAATGGGATTTCAATCAGTTTACCACATCAAACACGTATTCTTGAAGAGCCACTTTTGTCAGAATATTAGGAAGAGTGTGGCTGCGTCCACAAAGTTTCAGGCAAGTCCTAGGAATGTAACCGAGACCTCCAACATTTCTATGTCCAAGAAGACTTTGAGTCCTACAGATTCTTTAGCTGCAAGTCTCCAGAGAGGACTACATATTATAGACTATCACCAACGAAACTCGTTGTCAAACAGATCTTCTGTTTCCTTCTCGTTTGGGCATCTCTCTCTGAAGCCTTGCGATGAAACCGATACTCTTAGTGCTTCGATTAAATTGTTACAGGAAGATAGACCAAAAGAAGTGGATCTTCGATTCTCCTCTGTCTTTCTTGCAGACAGAAACTTGATCAAGAAGCTGAAGTATGTCTAGAAAACCTCAGATGCATTTTCATCCATTCAGTTTTTAGTTGGGCTGTTCGTTTTGAGAACTAATATTTTGTATTATCAGGGAGGATATAAGGCAACAGAAGAAGCTTGCGCGGACGAGAAGCATCTCAAGAACATGTGTATGGAGCAGGCTACCAAAATTGAGCACCTAACTTGCCTGGTAGAAATCTTATAACCTAATGATGAGATGTTAAATGTTGAATTTTAGTTTTCTGACAATTTGTTGTCATAATTCTTCAGTTAGACCAAAACAAAAAGAACACTGTGCAGGAGCCAAATAAGGTAAAGCCAAATTTTCAAAGAACAAGCAAATCAGTGAATTGATTGCAAGAACTGGGTTTTCAACTTTAGCTATGCTTATCTGTTTGTGCAGCTAATGAAATCCGATGATGGTGAAGGTGAGACAGAGGTCGTGAAGGAAACATATGAGACAAACCAACTTAGTGAAGAGTTTGGGAAGGTAAGGATTGATCTTAGTGAAAAGGAAGCTCTTTTAAAGGA
Source organism: Cardamine occulta (assembly GCA_028015245.1). Lineage (NCBI taxonomy): Eukaryota > Viridiplantae > Streptophyta > Magnoliopsida > Brassicales > Brassicaceae > Cardamine > Cardamine occulta. Next base: position 12,689,869 of record CM051393.1, on the reverse strand, counting down.
GATTGCAGAGCTCAAATGCAAGCTGCAGCCTACAAAATCAACGGATAATCTGAGATCCTCTTTGCTATTACGGTCTTTTCAAATGAGGAAAAGCACTGATTTTACCAAGAACACTGAGAGCAACAACGATGAGCTAGAAAAAGAACGCGAAAGGTGGACAGAAATGGAGAGTGAATGGATATCTTTAACAGATGATCTAAGGATGGATATTGATAGCCATCGTAGACACGCAGAGGATCTAGAGATAGAGCTCAGAAAGGAGAAAATGGCTACAGAGGAGTTAAATGATGCTCTTAGCAGAGCTATGCTTGGTCACAGTAGATTCATTGAGCAGTACACAGAACTACAAGAGAAGTATGATGAATTATCGGAGAGGCACAGTGTGACGATGGCAGGAATAGTTGATGTGAAGAAAGCAGCAGCTAAAGCTGCAATGAAAGGTCGTCATGGGAAGCGTTTTGCAAAAGCTTTTCAGCTGAACTTACTGCCATTAGAGCTGAGAAGGAAAAAGAAAGAGAGTTCTTGAAAAAGGAGAACAAGTGCCTTAAAATTCAGCTGCGAGATACCGCTGAAGCTGTTCAAGCTGCTGGAGAATTACTTGTCAAACTCCGAGATGCTGAGCAAGCTGTAGAATCCTCTGAGGTAACTTTTATTTTTGGTTAATTAGATTCTCCCACAAGACATGAGCCAAACCTCAATAATACCTGAACTATAATTGCAGGAACGTTTCAGCTTAATTCAAGAGGAGAATGAGAAGTTGAAGAAGCAGATGGAGAAGTTGAAGAAGCAGATGGAGAAGTTAAAGAGTAAGCACAAAACAGAAATGAGCACAATGAAGCAATATCTTGCAGAAAGCAAATTACCAGGGTCTGCCTTAGGAAGAAGAATGAGCAAGAGGAAGTAGAACACAGTGGGGCCATATATCAAGACCCAGTGGCTGATCAAAAACATTTGTTTGCCTTGGGGCAAAAATGTATAAAACCCGATTAGTTAAAATATTAGTGAATGTTATCGAAGATTATCGTGTGGTTTATAATCAAGTCTAGCATTTTCATCTCTTCGTCTTGCTCAATCTATAGTTTAGTTCAAATTAGCTCTCGTATTTAAAAATATGAACTGGATTGAAACCGAATAGTATATTATGGGGTTACAATTCTAAAATCTATAAAATAGAGAGGTTTGTACACAAATATGAGAAATTCGTTGTTTAGTGAGTCCTTCCTAGTCTAAGCGGGCCAAAAATTGAGGCCCATACTTACAAGAAGAAATATACTGTTTGGCTACAGGTGAAATAGCAAACCAGAAGAAGATAAAACAAACTCTAATTCTGTTTTTTTTTTTTTTCCGAAGATTAGGTAGAAAACGAAAGTATCTTCAGCTTCAAGAGGTATTCTCAGCTATGGCGGCCGAGAATTCTTCAAACGTCGACACGAGTCTCGATTCCGATTCAAAACCTAACCACGACGCTAATGATGTGACCAATCATGACTCTTCCAAAGCATTGGTAATCCCTTCTCCCGTCGTTTGTCTCGTCCGTTTCGCTGGAGATGCTGCTAGTGGCGCCGTCATGGGCTCTATATTCGGATATGGTGACGATTTCGATTTCTCTTCTGTTTCTTCGTAATATGTCTGGTATTGGAGATTATCTCCGTTATTTTTTGTGCTCGTTGCGAATGATTCACAAGTGTTGTCTTCGTCGTGAGTGAGAATTATTTTGATTTCGATGAGAATACTTAGAATTAGAGGTTGAGCAATCATAGGTGTTCGTAGAGACTTAGCCTAGCTGCTCCAGAGTTGAACATTTCTCAGCCTATGATTTAGCTTAGGCGACTGGAGAAAAAACTAGATTAGTTGAGTTAAGGATTGATCAAACATTAAGTTATTGCCTAAAATTTCTCGATAAACCTATATTTTATGAGTTCTTAAGTATAAAAAATGGTTCTGTGTAGGTTTCATTTGTGTAGCTTTCATAGAAAAGTGTATTCCTCAAGTTTGGTTCTATTCTGTGATCAGTTTAGCTTAGCTTTCTGTGTTGACTTCTTTTAACGACTGGAGAATGAGTGTATGTGCTTGTTCTGACGGATATAAGTTGGGGTTCAGGTTCTGGATTGTTTAAGAAGAAAGGGTTTAAGGGATCATTTGTGGATGCGGGTCAGTCTGCAAAGGTGACTAAATCTTTTAAATCTTATGAATTGAGTTATGTTCATTGAAATTGCTAATCGTTCAAAAGGCAACTGAGTAAAATTGTGGTTTCTTGTTAGACTTTTGCGATTTTATCTGGAGTACACAGTTTAGTCGTTTGCCTTTTGAAGAAACTGCGAGGGAAAGATGACGGTGAGACTCTTTAACATTTCTCCTACTTATCCCTTCTAACTCCTATGATATAATGTTTACATAGTCTTTGCTTATATGTTCACATGATCTCCATTATGTAGCCATTAACGTTGGAGTTGCTGGATGCTGTACTGGCCTTGCTCTTAGTTTCCCGGGTAAGAACACAATATATCTGAATTCATATCCCCATGGATACACTATTAGAGCTATTTAAGTTTGATTGAGGTCTCTATGATCCTGTTTTTGCAGGTGCACCACAATCAATGCTACAAAGCTGTCTCACTTTTGGTGCCTTCTCATTCATCCTTGAAGGACTCAACAAAAGGCAAACGGCTTTGGCTCACTCTGTCTCGTTGAGACACCAAACCAGAAGTCCCCAAGATGATGATTTACTGCTCTCTTTGGCTCTCCCAATCTCTAATGAAATCAAAGGAGCTTTCTCTTCTTTCTGCAACTCCTTAACAAAACCCAAGAAGCTTGAATTTCCTCGTGCTCGTTGATTTTTTTTCCCCACTTCTTTTGCCTTTTGTAGAGATGTTGAGAACTGATTAAAATGGTTTTGCTGCATGAGCTAATGAGAAAAAGGTGTCTGCTTTTCTTTTCTTTCATAACCAAGTTTCTGGGACTCGAGTCCTTACTAATTTTGGAAATGTTGGTTGAAATTTTGCAATTTTAATATTGTGTCGTCTTTAAATGGTATTAGATCATTTGCATTTTAAATATTAGTTCCTTTAGAATATTTTTTAGGCTGTTCAATTCATATTTTCAGAAAATTGTTTGGTGCTCAGATGTAAATTATAAATTAAAGCATGACTTTTTTTTGTTTTTTAATCATCATGAAACATTTAAATACTATTTTCTTGGATTTAAACAAAATTTTGATTTGGAAATTAGAAATAAAATTCAAGTAAATTTGGATGGGGTTTTAAGTTGATTTAATCCGTAATATACTCCTCACTTAGTTAAACTTTTTGAAAGATTTGGTGTATACATTTTTCATTGACCACAAGCTGTTGAGATAATTATGAAGGCAGATGCAGTAACAAATCAATTTGCATTTTAATAAATGGTATTGTATAATGCAGATTATAATAATTAGTACTCGGATTTAATACCATTAATCTAAATATCTTCTATAGTCGACTCTCTTATCCGTTGAATGAAACCAAACTTAAAACCCTTTATGCTCTTTATAAACAGTCCTTTGGTTCTAACCAAAGTGCTCTGGAACAGTATCTAACAATAATTGTAATAACAAAATGTGATGATGGATTCTCCTTCTTCTTCTCAAATGGTCTCTCTTCTTTTCTCTGTTGTCATCATCATCATTATTATGATCATCATTATTATGATCATCATGACAGTACTCATCATCATCATGACTTGTTCCTTTTTTTGCAGACTTGCGTTCTAAGGCTAGATACTCAGACTAGTGGATGGGACAAATCTATGCATAAGCTTTTTAAAGGCGTTAGAGGTTCTTTCTTATTTTTTAATTCTTCTTCATTTGTTGTTTTATCATTGTCGTTATTCTAACAAAGATTACAGTAATAGAATTAGTTAATTAAACCAAAAGCTTCACATAACATTTGAACAACTTTATTTTATTTTGTATTATAGCTAATGATGTTGATTTTTTTTTTTTGGTTCAATCTGCTAATGGTGTTTATTTGATTTTGTGTATCAGAAAATGTTACAAAAACTTTATTAGTATAAATCAGAGATATATAGTTTTGAAAGCCAACTAGTCATGTTAAATTTGCTAGATTTGAATTATTTTTGAATTATTTTTACTGCTAATTACTTTTAACTTTTAATTTTTGCCTATAATCATATTAATTTAATGTGATTGAGAACAGATGTAACATACACAATCGACGCGACGAGAGGATTAGCGTATCTCTCCGGCAAAATCAGCCCTGAGATAATTCTGAGGATTCGTAAAGCTAAGAAACATGCTCAGTTAATCCACATGGATTATGGTCACGTTAATCTTCCTCCCTTCAATCATCTTCCTTTCAACCCTCAAAATCCATACGAAATCGTACCTATTGGTTTCAATTATCCAGATGATCGGCCACCGCCGCCGCATCTAACTCCGATGTATTATCCGACAGCGCCGCTGTCTCCGATGATGCAGTATCAGTATCGTCAAGCTCCGTATATTGAACAACCTCATGTGGCGTCTCCGTATTATAATTATCCGTACTATGTGCCGGAGATGTTGTATTCTCCGCCGCCTCAGCTACCGACGCGTGATGGCGTTACCGGCGAGCCACAATGCCGGATCTTGTGACTTGTGAAGAGGATTTGGTTGGAAACGGCGTCGTATGAGAGTGCCAGGGTTTTGTAGTATGGGTTTGGTGAAGTGTGATTTTTGTATGCTTTCACCAAATATTTTGTTTCGTTTCTTTTTCTGTTTTTTTTTAATTATTATTAATAAAGTTTAATCACATCTCTGATTAAATTTGCATTGAGAAATAGATTATGTTGTAATCCCAAAGATTTAAACATACCGTAGAACCTCTATAAATTGATATTCTATAAATTAATAACCTTTCTAAACTAATAAATTTTTTTCAGTGACTTGGGCTAATGTAATATTTAGCATAATTCGATAAAATAATAAGATAATAATTTTTTTGAAAATCTTATGTAATTATATGGTCCCATCAATATCATAAATTAATAATTATATAAAACTATAAAATATAAGTAAGATAATTTAGTGAAATATTTTTTTATTCATAAATTTGTATTTTTATATAACTCATCTATAATTTGCCATATTATATAAAAACATATAGTATTACTTTTTCAAATTACATCAAAAAATTATTAACAATTGCATATACAATAATTGTTTCCTAACATGTAAGTGCCGCTAAAAATATTAAAGTATGATTTTTAATTTTTTATTTTAAATATAAATTATATTTTAAAAATATTCAAATCTCTATATAAATTAATAATTATTAATTTATTAATAAATTAATACACTTTCTAAATTAATAAAAAATTTCGATCTTAAAATTATTAATTTATAGAAGTTTTACTGTATCTGTAATAGTAACAAATGGTTTAAGTTAAGAGAAAAAATAATACGGAATGGAAGGATAGTAACAGTTTTTGTTTTAAATTTCTGAAAGGCTATTATCCCTTTCTTAATGATTAAAATATAGTGCGATCGTGAATCGTTGATTAAATTTTAAGTTAAAGAAGTATCATTAGTGTATCATAATAAAAGGTAAATCGGTTTGAAATTATATAATTTAGAGGAATTTACATTTTATTTTATTTTTGCTCAATTTGACTTTTGTAGCTGAATCCACTCAAGTGATGACTGAGCAAACGGGGATGTAGCTCAGATGGTAGAGCGCTCGCTTAGCATGCGAGACGCACAGGGATCGATACCCCGCTTCTCCATTCTTTTTCACTTTATTTATTTCTAAAAGGTAGATTTTCTAAACATTTAATGAAAACCCATGTATCATTTTGTTCATCCAATATTCAAAATTTACAAAAAAGGAGAAAATTTTAAAATAATAATAAATAACCATTAGAAAAACTGTTTAGTACAAAAAGCGAATACAATTTACAGACCACTTGACATCATTAACCCATTAAAAAATGAGAGAAGGAAAAAGTAACAAAATATGTCAAACTCAGCGGTCACCAGAGTTTCGAACTCACTATCTCGAAGTTTTTAGCAGCCAAGGCTCTTCATGATCTCCTTAAACTTCTCAATCACAGCCGTTGGATCCGCTCGTGAGCTCGCCAGATGCATCGCATGATACTCCAAACCTTTCCACTTAGCTATAAGCTCGAAATGAGGTCGTTGAAATTCGACGCTCACTATCTCAAATATCGTTGTGTTTGGTGTTGCTGACACAATATGAGTCAGTCCTGCTCCGTGAGCTCCTATGATCACTGACGCATCTTGGATGGCTCGGACTTGATCTTTCATCGACATATGTGCAAGCAAGCCATTCACAAGGTTAATCCCACATTTAGTCAGACCGGTGGAGCCAGTCGCAATCCAATGGTGCAACGAGTCAAACACTTCTTCCTCGTTGGTGAGCCGAGACTGGACTTTACCGCCATGACGAGGATGGGCCAAGTAATCTTCACGGCGGACAAAGAGAACGTTATGAACAGAGGATGATGATGATGATGATGGCGGTTTTTCTGACGACCGATGCCTGTTGACAGGAAACCCGAAAGCTGCTCTGATCATTTCGCCAAACTCTGATAGCCTCGCAGTTTTTTTATCGTCTGGGTTTTGCCACAGATTGTGAGCTGATTCACCCTTGCAGTCTATTTCTCCATTCAAGCCCTTGAAAAGTGCGGTTTCGTATCCCAATGGTGAAAGAATCGCGTGGCGAAAACAAACCCGTTTGCTGAAATTCTTTGCGTATTTGATTCCAGAAAACAAAGCTGTCCATGTTTCCTCTAGCTGAGTCTGCGAAAAGGTTCACATGAAAACTCCTATTAGAAACTAGAACCATAAACACACAAGAAATCGAAATCCTAAAACCAAGAGTAACAACTCCAAGTCTAAAGCTAGTTGGAGCAAATGAAACTGGAGTATCCCTGCTCATGGAGGGATCATGACCAATGAACAAGAAGAGGAGCGTACCGTGCAGTGTCCGTCAACGAAAACAACATGCGGTCGATTAGGCAAACCAGTAACTCTAGAGGAAACATAAGCACTGTACCAATCTGTCACCGTGTGGAAGAGATTTGCATACTCGAATCGAGTGATAAGCAAGGTTGGTTCCTCCACCCACTGGAGCCAAGCAAAAGCAAACCAAAACATCAATCAACAAGAATCACCATACATTACTACATAAGTTTCAAGAACTATCTCAGAAACCACAACCTAATATGAATAGTGGAAAGCTGAAATTCTCAATCCAATCGCAGAAAAATTCGATGTCAGAGATTTATTGCTGCATATTTTTAATTAAATTTACCTTCCAAATCCGAATCTTTCACCAAAAACACAATCTAATTCAGCAGATCAAAACATTTAACACAAACCTCTTCACAAACGAAATCTTTGGTATCAACAACACGAATCGAAGAAACCAAATCCCTCATTGTATGTCTATCAATTCCACCTTCTTGAATATACTCATTCAACATCTCATCATTCACCAATCGCCGTGAAATCCCGTTTTCTCCGCCGATGCGACGGTGCCTCTTGAAACCTAAACGTGAAACCTCTTCCGCCACCTCAAACGCACCTTCTCGAAACGCAGGAAGCTCCTCTTCCTCGTTCCTTCCCATAACTTCCTCTAACTTCTCACCTCCTCTCGACATAACGATCCGATCCGGAACCATTCTCAGATTCCTTCCTTCGCAAATCGAGCTCTGTAACGTCTCACTGTAGAAACATCGAAACCAGCTTCCCTCAACTCCTCCTCCTCCTCTTCTTCCTCCTGGCTTAAGGAAGTCAACTCTCCGTGTAAATCCATTCCCGAAGTAGCCTTCGCAAGAACCATAAGGCATATTCTTCTGCGGCGGCGTCCATGGAAGGTAAGAAGGTAAGATCGGCCACGGTTTCTGAATCGCCGATTGGTTATTCACTGAAACGTGAAATCGCAACGGAAAATGAGGATATAGCTGCTCTGGAGACGAAGAAGACGATGAGTGAAAAACGAAGTAGATGCAGAGAAAGAGAGAGTTGAGAAGTAACATATACAGAAAAATCTTCAGAATCCGTGGATTCCGTTTACTCATCTCTCTCGTTCCCTTGATTTGCGGTTTTGAGCAGACGAGAAGAATTTGAAATCTCTTTCTATGTTTAGATTTCCATTGTTTTCTCTAAGGAAAATCAATCGCCGGTGATAAATTCAGGCGAAACTTCATCGGGTACTCCGCCGGAAAATTGTGTCTTCAAGGTGGAAAACGTGAAGAAGAATCGGAATTTTGAGAAGCTGCCGATTTATTAAAGTAGAAGATTCCATCATTCCTCTCTTCTCTCTTTCTCTTGTTTGGCATTTTGCTTTTGACTAAAAATTCTCATATTATTGAACCAAAGATCCAATTAAACCGAACCGTAAATAAATTAAATCAAATTTAACCGGAATTAAACCAAGCGTTCACGAAACGTTTCCATCTCTTTATCAAACGCGTTCAGTTACTTTTTAATTTCATCTCTCACTTTCCTCCAAATCACCGACTCAAAAAAAAAATGCAATTCTTCGGTTCTGGTAAGCCTTGCTTAATTTTGTTTACTGTCTCTAATTCTTAACTTATTGTTCGAAACTTCAAACTTATGATGAAATAATAGGTTTTGGTTTAGATTCATGTAAAGTTGTAACTTTAAACATTTGAGGTTTGAGAAAATTATTCTTTAGAAATGAAATTGCTTTTCATGGTTTTTTTTGGTACTCAATTTGTTTTGCCACTCTGTAATAGAGATTTTTCTCTGATTCAATTCAAATTCATATATCTATTTTTAGAATTTTCTTCTTCTTTTGTTTTTCTCCCTATATTGATTCTTAAGCCTGTCACGTAATTCTCTTTACGATCAGAATATTTTTTTTTTTTTGTAGTTTTCCTGTGTTTTTCTAAAGACTATTCATCTTATTTCGTAGTTAATGACTTAATTCTATTTTTTTTTTGGTTTAACTTTATCGATACGACTTAAAATGCATGTATTAATCTCAGAAAACGAAAAACAAAGCGGATACAGATTCTTCCTTTTTTAGGAAAGATATTTCTGTATAGCCTTAATGAGTTTTATTTTCTTCTTTTTCAATCTGCAACTTGATTTGTCAATAATCTTTTTTTACCTGTTAACTTTATTAATGACGATATCCAAAAAAGAAAAACGACCATTTATTTCACATCGGAAGTCCAAGGGGTTTCCTTTTCTTGCGCTCTACGTTTTCAAATATATATACAAAAATTTCAGAACGTAACGCCATGTTTCTTTTCTTCTTGTAGATAAATCAATCACACATCTCCTCTAGAAGAAGAAGATCAAAAGAGAAAAACCCGATTAAATGGATCGTTTGAACAGAACATTTTTTCTGTTTCTTCTATTGATCATACTTTTAGATTCTCCAATAATATGCCATAGTTGGGGATGGTTCTCTTCTTCAACAGAACATACATACTCTTCTTCCTACACTGTGTCTCACAAATCCAATCCTGAGTTCTCCATGGAAGTTTTCAATGACCCAAAAGCGGTTCAAGTCGTTCAAGACGCCAAAAACAAGCTTGTGGGTCCAAACACTTGCTGGCAAAATGCATATAGACACCTCTTCTCTGGCTGCAAAGATATGATTGCCACAGAAGAAAAGAGAAAGAGATTTGCTTGGTATTTGAGTGATTGTTTTCTCAAAGACTCGGGAAGACCGGATTTGCCCATTTGTAATGATAAATCAACAATGATGAGTTGCCTTAAGAAGCTTGATGATCATGAGCATAAGATCTATCTTGAATTCTTGCTTGAATCCAACACCATCTGCCAACAATTACAGTAAAAAAAACATCTCAACTTTTTCGACTTTTTTTTTTTTTTACTTTTGATTGTGGAATGAATCTAAATTACTTTTGTGGCAGGAGTAATGTATTCAAGAATGAGATAGAGAGGCTTATGAATGAGCTGGTGAGGTCAGGGCACAATGCAGAAGAGAAAATGGATATCTTGGGGGAAAAAACTGATGTTCTAGTGAAGAGCTCGAGCGTGATTCATGAATCTTTAGGGTCAATAGATGTTCGGGTTCAAAACGTAGCTCATGTTACAAACGCCATAGAAACTCAAATGAGTGGAGTGTCTCAACAAACCAAAGAAATCTATCAAGAACAAAAGATCATTGCAGAAACACAGCTAGTGCTAAGGGAAGATCAAGTGAAGATGAGAGAAACGTTGAAAGATGGAATGGAAATGTTCAATGATGCGTATACCAAAATGGAGGAAGGAGTAGATAAGTTGAAAAACGATACAAAGCAGATTGAGGGAGAGATGAGCAAACTTGGGAATAAAATGTCATCTAAATTGAGTGATTTGCATAGTAAAGCTGATGATATTGGAAATATGACTGGTACTTCATTGGATAAACAGCAGAAGCTTTTAGACGGGCAATCAGAAGCTCTTGATAATCTTCAGTTTCTTACACGGTTTCAGACTGAGGCACTGCAAGAGAGTAGGTAAGTTTTCAAAAGACAAGAGAGTAAGTATAAAATTCAGATACAAGACATTTCTCTCAAGACCCTAACCACGTTTTGTTTTTGGTTGTAACTTTGTAGGAGTACTCTGAAACGTTTGGCGGAATTTAGTCAAGAGCAACAGGAAGATCTTGCAATGCGGCAAGAACAGCTTCAGAAGGTTCATGAACGCCTGTTTGAAAATTCAAAGTCAATGTTGGCAGCTCAGGTTAGTCACCTTAACCTTAAACAAAGTTCAAAAGCAGCAGAAGCAAGATCACATAAAAACCAAATTTAACATTCTGTTTTTTGCAGGAAGCGTTTGAGGCGAAACAAGCAAGCATGTTTATAGCTTTAGATAAGCTATTTGCCTTGCACAACGCGATGCTTCTCGAGTCTCGGGTGATAAAAGCCTTCTTCATCTACTTCTTGTCAATCTTTGTCATCTACATGTTTACAAGTACAAAACAAACTTACACCATAAGGCCAAGGCTTTACATAGGTAAGTATCATATTCCATATCTCTTTCTCATACCATATTTACAAACACCAGAATCTATTATAACAGACCTATTCCATTTCTATGTTACAGGTTTGTGCGCTACCTTAGCATTAGAAGTGGCAAGTTTACGTTACGTGAATGATGCAGAACACCAAGCATGGTCTATAAACCTTGTCAGGTCTTTATTTGCTGCTCTTGCTTCAGCTCAGCTTCTTCATGCTGCTTTCACATACAGGTAGACCAAAATACAAAATTCAATATGTTTTGACTAAAACTTTAGAATCTCATATATATTCTTGACTGCAATGCAGGGACTATGAAGTACTAAACCACCAGATCCTGTTAAGATTAGTTGATAAGGTTAATGAGATGCAAAGCAAGAGAGAGGTCTCGTGGGACGAAGATACAGAGAGCGAATTAGATTGGTCATCTTGGATTGATACAGATTTAACAGATGATGATGACAATCTTGGTGATCCTGATTACAGAATTCCACTAGAGATCAAGGACAACAATCCTGTTATTACTTCATCAATGACTAGAAGATTGTATAACTTCCGTCCAAGATAGCCAACAATTTCTTCGATTAACGTCAAAACTACATTGAATTTTTGTTATGCTACTTGATTGTATTATGCAGTAATTAGATAACATATTGGTCTACGGAAAATTAATGTTGTTCACAAAAGACAGATACAGTACCTAAGCATTTGCAATAAATTGTATATACATGTTTTAACTGTGAGAATCCTTGAGAATCCGTGATACAAATACAAAAATAGCTTCAATTGAATCCAAATCGCCGTATGGATAATTGAACTCACAATAGATGATCCTCAAAACTGATATGATCGATGAATTGTATCAGGCGTGTTTGAAGAGCTTCATGCTAAGCCAATGAAAATAGACAGCAACCATTATAACTGGTAGAGTCAAAAGGAAACAAGAAGCAGTAGTGCATATCATTCGACGCCATGGCTACAACAAAGACAATCCGAAGATGGAAACGGAACCGATGATCACGAACAAATATCCCCACATTAATTCTCTCGTCGTTGCTAAACAAAATCCCGGAAGCTTCATCGGAGGATCTGAGAATTTTTTTTTTCTTTTCTTTATTTTCAATTAGTCCTTGAAAATGAAAATATTGTAAAAACCTAAAAACAACCATCCAGATTTAAATAGTTTTATGTTTCAATAAAAAAGCACAAAGGAGTTTTAAAAAGCGTTACAGTAAATAATGTTACAACAACAAATGAGAACCCCATGATACAAATTTATGTCCAATAATTTGACCTCTCTTGTTTTTTATTATATTTTGGCCAGAGCTTCTACAAAGGTAAGGAAGAATATGAACATACAAAACCCCAACAGAAACTCATCTCTGCAAAGAATCCCAAGAACTGTTAGGAGGACAAAAATTCTAAGGACTCGCAAAGAAATCCTACCGGCGTGGGTGATCGGATCAATGTGATCACATTAGTAGAAGAGAGGCGAGAACCGTAGTGATTGCAGAAAGAAGAAGGGGTAAAGCTACTCGGGTCTGTCCGTTGGGAGTTTTTTCGCCTGTTGATTGAGCTCCAGGGGTGGTGGTTGGGGCTCTGGCTGTGACTGGAGGTAATGGTGGTTCAGTGACATCAGCATCTGTGATAACCGGGGTTGGTGCTTCTGCTGGAGGTAAAGAACCAGGAGTCACAACGGTTAAGAGGCCACCGGGCTGAACAGGGATCATGTAAGGAGGCGGGTCTTTGCGGGACACGCACCGGTTCCCTGAGAAAGAACATCATCAAAAAAAATCAAAAGTTTTAAAATGTTATGAAAACATAGAAACCTTTTGAGCCTTTCTTTTTGGTTTTCACTTTACTTTTGTATCTTGCAGCAGTGAGAGGGAATTCAGTGATGGTTCCATTGATAAGAGCTCCAGTAACATGCGAGTTTATCTCCACAGTTGCATCAGAGAAGAAATCCCATGGCTGAGAAATAAACTCGTTCCTGAACAATTCAACATAAACGGGAAGCTGAAACTTATGCAGCCTATCCACTAGTTTAGTTTTTCCAGTGGTGAAACTGTTGCTGGTGGGAAAGACCGATTTTTTTTTTATGACAACAGCGTCCGCAAATTTCTTAACGTCTTCAATTGCAGAGTCGAGGATATCACGGATGGTTTCATCGACTTTGTATACTGTCTCATACCGGCTCTGTTTCTTGAAGTCTATCAAGACTGAGCTATTAGTTGACTGAATCATAACCCTTTTGGTTGTTGTACTGTTGCTGTAACCAGCTTCCGTCAGAGTATCGAGAACTGCTTTAACAACATCAAGCCCTTGCTTCTCTCTCAGGTATGATGCATTCTGAAGGAAACAAATCGTAGTTGTTGTAACGATTAAAAGAAATGCTGAAGATCAACAAAAGTCTAAAAATGATTGTAGAACTTACCTCTACGCTGATCAAAACACCGGTAAGAGAGGTGGAGTTTTTTGCCAAGTTCAAGAAATCAGAAAGTGAAACAAGCTTCCCGGAACTTCTCTCCCTTGGATTCCTAAACAAGTCGTAATCCCTGCTGTAGGGATTTTCAATAGCAGCTGCAAACAGATGGAGGAAAAAGTATATTCAGTGACATCTAATAAATAAAAAGATGCAAATACATCCAAAAATATCAACAGACATACTACATTTTTATTATCAAGAGACATATGAAGTTGCAACAAAATATAATTTTTTGCATCTGTTGGTAACCTCTAAATAACTAGAAGTAGAATAAGAATCTGCCGTGGACACCCTGCAAGAAGCACCGTGCAGCTAACTCGGTTATCCTAAGAATACTTTTGGAGCTCCTCTCTTCTCTAAATTCTTATCATCATGTATAGAAGTAGGAGCATAAGTGTTTAAACATTAAAGAAAGGTTTCAAGGATCTACCAACATAACACACTGGCTAGAGTAAGAATGCCAGAAGAAGAAGACAGTCTTAAAAAATTGTGTGGGAAACTTACGCTTCAAGCTCTGAATCTCAGACCATGCCAGACTAAAGCTGTATATTCCAGGAAGTGGGCCGATCTCAGGAACAGTTGCAGAACGGTTTCTGAAAGGACTTTGAACAACGTTCATGCTCTCCCCAAGATCAATTGAACTTGAGCAAAACGGAATCCCGTCTGATGACAATTGAAGAGAACAATCGATTACATCAGCACCATCCTTGATAGCCTTTGAATAGGCCAAGTCAGTACAGCCAGGGTAGTCTCCACTTGCTCCATTTTTGGATATAACAAAAAAATCCACTGTGACATTAACCGTTTAGAAGATGAAAAATTTATACAACGTTAGTTATTGTGACATGGTGCTAGTATGTAGCCAGTAAAATGCATATGAATAACTCACATACCTTGTGTTGAAGCATTACTTCCAAGATGGGAGAAGCAGTCTGAGGAATAAGAAAAGTTTAAAAGAAAAGTGAAGAATGGTTTCAATTGTGTGGTTGTAGTTTCTCTAGCAGTATTTAGAAGAAATATGTGAAATGTAGATGTGATACAGAAGAAGAGATTTACTTACCAACAGCCGAAGATGCGGTTAGTGGAAAATCAGATAGCACACCATCCACGGAGAAATTCCCATTGTCCATGAAAGACAAGTACTCAGCCAATGGATCAGAACTGTAGTTGTATGCAATATCAAAGTCGTTGGCAAAACCTGATGCATATACTTCTAATCCTGCTTTGTGAGCATCTTGAACAAAGGATGTATGGGGAAGTAAGTATTGGCTTTCAACCGGCCATATGTAAGACTTAGGAACAAGAATTCCTGAAGCAAACGTCTTGATGAAAGTTAGGTTTCCCACAAGAGATCCATAGGTTTGGTTAGTTGATACATCAACATCATCTTTCTCAAGAAACCGGAACACAAACTTTGGCCCTTTACGTCCAAAACGACTACCAATAGTCCGAAAGAAATTCACTTCAGGGGAAGAGAGGTAGCCAATAGTCACAGTTTTGGAAACTGATAGCAGAAAGCTGCTCATGCTCAGATTGTGTTGCGTATAGAATGCGTCGTGCTGAATAAAGAGCAGCCATGTTAGAATGAGCTGAGATCTTTCACTGCAACAAGAAGAAGGATCTTAGCAAAAAAACTTACTGACATAAGAATTACCTGAACATTTAACCAAAAACCCACAGGTTTCAACTGTGTAGCTATATCTTGAACTGTTGAAATCACGTAATTGTTGCCATCAAATGCATCTGACCGTGATAATACTTCTCGGATCACTACACAGGTGAAAATGATTTGTATGAAGATACAAACAAGTTACAACTTAATGAACAGCAGCAAGCAGATCTAATAAACTAAAATGTACTCAGATTCAATCTTATATTGGATCAAAGTAAATATATATACTGAATCCTATAGTCTAATGGATTAGAATGGACACTCAACCTCACTACAGAGCAGCAAAAAAGGTCAAAAAGATGCACAACAGTGAGCGTGAAACTTACAGAGAACGTTTGTCAGATCCTTCAAGTTGAAATCAATGGTGAACCAATCTTGAGTAGGGACTCCATCAAGCAAGTAAGAATTTTTCCGTTTAGGGTAAACATTTTGGATGTTAGAAGCATTCATCATTTTCACATGAGGGAAACAAATCCCAGTTCTATCTTTTGATAGTTGAACATCACACCAGAGAATAACATCAGGCACACTAGTCTGTGATGCAAAACTGTAAGCATCAAGACTTGAATCTGGCAACAACCCAGAAAACCCACCACGAGCAATGACACGAGGAACAGCTCCTACAAAATAGTAATCAAGAAAAGGATTAAAACAGAAACAAAATCTGATGAAACCTTATTATTGGAAACTTTCTTTGGATACCTAAAACGCTGAAAATAAACAAACTTTGATTTCTCTTTGGAATTCTCCAAATTCTAACACACATCTATGAATCAGAGTGAGTGACAAAGGAAGCAACTTTTCTAATGATTTCTCGATTTACAGTGAAAGGTATTGAAAAAAGTAGAAGGAGATGAAGATAGAAGGAACTTACCAGTGAGTGTCTGCCATGGACTTTTAGATCTTTGAGCAACGAGTTGGGAAGCTAGGAACTGGATCAAAATGAGAGCAAAAAGAAGAAACTTTGAAGCTCGTAAGTCATGCATTGGTGGGTTGTCTCGCATGTGTGTCATCGGTAAAACCTGAGTTGTCCCGGCGGCGACTTTACCAACTTCGACCGAACGAGATTAGCTGAGAGAGCGTGAGAGAGAGAGAAAGAAAGCTTTATAGTTTGTGGGATTTCTAATTTATATATAATCGTTCATTATTTTTAAAAGAAAAACTCCAAAAACAAAAAAAAAAACTTCCAACTTTTTCATTTTTGACTTGTTGGTTTGACACACTTCCCACTTAAACAAGAACACTCATCAACTAAAAATATTCCCACTAAATAAATCTCTAATTAGTTGGCAAAAAAAAAAAAAAAGTCTCTGTTTATGATCATGTATTCATATAAGTGGGAGTGAACATCGTCGATACCAGCGGGCGATAAAGAACAAAAAAAAAGTTATGGAGTACATAATAAAAACAGAGGATTTCTATTTGGAAATAAAAAAAAGGTTTATATTTCATGCAAAAACTTTGGCTTATTTACTCATACAAAAAAGTTGGCTAGACTAATAATAAAAATATCCGGTTTTTCTACATATTGAAAGTTGGTGTAGTTTCCGATCTTACATTTTATGGGTTTTTGAAATAATTTTGTTGAGCATATTTTGCGTATTTCTATGGAGTTAGTCAATTAGTCTTATGACTTTTGACTTATGACTTCTACATTTATTACGGCCTACTTGTTTCCGAAACCAGCTAAACTATAATAATGTCCAAAACTCTTAATTTTCTATCTGTATCCAATGGTTAAAGCTATTTGAATATTTTGAATATTCATCAGAATCTAGATATTCAATTGCATATAGGATCCATCCCATAAAAAAAATTTTGATAAAGGTTTTTTTTTCCAAAAAGTTACAAAGCAATATTGAAAATAAATAAATAAGTATTTTAAATTAATATATTTGTATAGTTTCTTTTATAGAGGATATATCTTTGTATAGTTTTTTTGTGTTAAAGTTATATCTTTGTATAGTTGACAGATCTAAATATCTAATATGAATACACATAATGTATCCGAATCCGAAACATGGTACATGAGAAGACTACTTTCCTATTGCTTCTCCTATGTTTTCAAATGATGCTATGCCCCATTTTTAATAGCTACTAGGTAAATACCTGATTACGTCGTGTAGTCTTTTTTTTATTTTATTTTTGTTTATATTTACATTTACTAAATTATTTTTTATAGGTAATTAAATATTTTGATTTTAAACCGATTTGTATTTACCTATTATATATGTAAACTATTTTAATATTTGTTTAGATAAATGAGTAATTTAAAGATGAGTGGCATTTGTTTTTGTTATTTTTATTTCTTTTGCAATGGTTCTTATGCCATAAAATTAGATGAACATATAACATTAAAATGTTTTATATTCTTTTGATTCTAAGATGTATTATGTTTTTTTTTTCCTCTGTAGACTCACAATATCTTAAAATTTGTGTTTGAAATAGTTTTGTTTTATTAAGCCATGTTAAAAATATAATTGCATATAGATTAGAGATTACTTATAGATAACAATTTAAAACATGATCATGTAGATACCAAGTAATACATATAAGAGTATTTTTCAATAGCGGTAGAGACTGCTTTACCTGTTTGGTTTATACCAAATTCTTTGTTCTTCTTTTCTCTCTGACTATAAGTAAATATGTATTTAGTATCCATTCAAACCGTTCTTAAAATAAAATAACCATTATATTTTTTGCATCAGTTTTGTTAATTGATATTAAATTAGTAAGATTTACATCGATCATATATAAGTGATATTACCTAAGGTCAGCATTTACTATCACTTATCTTGATAAGATAGTAATTGAATTTACTTTACATCATATTATTTGTAATTGATTATAAATTTTTAATTTAATATTAAAAATAGAAAATAATGGATGCTTAATTTTTCTCTTTCCCGCGTGAATGAAACTTGTTAGAAATTATTTAGTATCCTAAAATAAGTCTATTTTTTCTACAACCTTTGTCAAAGATTTTTATCCGATCAAAACTTCTATTCGTCACTGTAATTAGGTGATTGAGACTAAAATTTTATCTCTATCTCCGTCTTTGTCTCTCTGTTAACATCTATGTATCTGTCTTTCTGTGTCTGTTATTTTTGTTGTTCGCGTCTCCGCCGTGCCGTCTGTCTCTAACACTGTCACCACCATTCTTCTTTATCTTTGTCTACGTCAAATTATGTGTGTTTTAATTGTGAACTGATTAAGAGTTTCGTTGAAGATTTTGATTTATACAATTGATTACCTTCACAAATTTGATTTAACTCAGACTTGTTATTTTCAGAACCGTAAAACCATCAATTGTTATTTGATTATAGATGTAAAATGAAATCGATTATCATAGAATTAGATTGGAAACAATTTCTATAAAATCTGATGCGTTTAATTAAAATAATTTTATTAGATTAAATAGTTTTTTTTCTATAAAATCTGATATGTTTAATTAAAATAATTTTATTGGATTAGATAGTTTTTAATCTGATATGTATTATTAAAATAATTTTATTGGATAATAAATTTTTTTTATTTACTGATATGTCAAACTCAGAATCAAAATTATGTCTGATGTGTTATCTTAGAAGATACATACTATTTTATTATAGTGTTGATTAATATTTACCATTGGTTGTTTGGACTAATAGTTAATAGTTAAATGCAGGGTTTAGTCTCATATGTTTTTAGTTCGGTTTCTGATATGAGAGATGTTTTATGCCATGTTGTCAGGTATTAACAAATGCTAGTTCCAAATCGTGCGAAGGATTAAATCCAAAACCCGAACTCCTCCTCTTAATTAACAAATATATATATATATATATATGTATATATATTATATATTGGGGGAGGATCTGGAAAACACTCAAATAATCTTTTCACAACCCCGTTACAATGTATTGGGGGAACCGTGTTCTCAGAGTGAAGTAAGATTAGTTGGTTGTATGCCAAGAGGTGTTGATAGGAAAATATGGAATTTCTTTATTAGATTTATAACAAGTACAGATCAACTTACAAATTAAAAACGGAAGAAGAGTTCTTGACTCGAGATGGAAGATGTGAGAGAGTTTTAGAGAGAGAGAGAGTGTGTAAGTTGTGTTTTGGAAGAGTTGCACGATACTTCTTTATATAGAAGTTTACATGTGCATTTTTAAAATAGCTTTATCTTTTGTAGTGCGTTTGGTGGTAGCCTCGAGATGCTCCATGTCTTCTACTTTTCGTAGTGGATTTTGACGGATTTGTCTTTTGCTTTTGTAGTGGATCCCGGATTTGTGGCCGACATCTTCTGTGGTTGATTTCGGTGGATTTTGATAGATTTGTCTTTTCCTTTTGTAGTTGAAACCGGGGTTGTGGCCGACATCTTCTGTAGTTGATTGCGGATTTTATGGAGACTTGGTAGTCCGCTCGATTTGTCAATCGGCCCCCTTGTTTGGACTTATTTGTTAGATCTAGATGTTTGTACAGCTTTTATGCTTTTTAGCAAAGCACCAGCGGTTAACGGATTTGATTATTCTTTACTGCCGTTTGCTTGAATAACTTTAACTTATTAGGTGTTAAGATAACCTTTTTTTTTTTTTTTTTTTAAGTATAAAATATGAAATATATTACAACTGATTTGTGGGAGATTATAAACATTCCTTCCCTTAATGTTACATTAACATTACATATGTACATATATTATAACTGAAATTTTTTTTTTTTTTTTTTTTTTTTTCAAGTCTTCGTCTATTTCGGTTCACTTCCGGATGCTTGGGAGTTTTGAGTTGATATCGTTGGCAGAAATTGCATTGAGATTGATTTGATTTCTTCTTCGATTTTGCATTGCTAACATAGACAACATTTTTGCTTTTTGGGCTAGGAAGAGTCATTTCGGGTGTTTGGATTAATTTTTGTGGAGCTGGTGGATTAAGAGTTTTGGAATTTTGAGATCTGATCCATTCAGGGATATTTGAAGGATATAAATTTGAGGGATTCTGTATTTATCCCACCATTTTACTTTAAATCTTCGTCGATAATGGGTATTGTATCATCCGAGAATTCAAAAGTCCATGAGAAAACCCAGGGCAAATGGAATTTAGAATGAAAAAAAGGGCAAGGAAATCTTTTTTCATCTTCAGATGGTATGAAACTGGTTTTGAAGATTTGGAAGGATTTATTTATCTGTGGTTTGAAAATGTTTATGACGGAACCAAAGTTGTTCCACCATTGATTAAACCAGATAGGAGATTTGGATAAGGTTACATGTGGTGTCGAAAAAGATCAACCACGTGTGTTTGTGTTTGGGGGATTGAATAAGGAAGGCATTGTACCAAGCTTGACAATAATCCCAAGTAATTAAATGGGACATTGTAGCAAGAAAGATTTGAACAATCTTGAGAAACTTTATATTGTCATTGAGATCATAATCCCAATCTCTTGGGGAAATGATTTCATGAATTTTAAAAGTTGAATAAGCGGAGCTGTGTGACTTTCATCCAAAAAATTATGTTTGAAAGTAACTGATCCTGTGATTTCCAAAATTGTTTGATAAAATAAAACGGTTTTTTCGAATTGTATGGTTTGAAAAACTGGTTTTTCCCAAAAACTTTTCAATCGTAGAATACGGATCATTTTCAACAAAAAAGTCTTTTTTCGATGGTAATCACATTTTGATAAGTTGGTTTTTCAAAATATTCTGAAGGGGGATTGTTTGAAAATTCCTTTAAAACAATTTGTGAATTGTTTAAAGGTTTTGAAATTTGTTTTGAAGCTTGGTTTTGTCTTGAAATCATTTTTAAATTGGCCTTCGTGTTTTTCGAAATCGCAAGAGAAGGGGGTGGTTTTGAAGAACTGCCTTTCTCTTGTTTTGAAAAGCTTTTTTTCTTGTTGTAGTGACCGTATTTGTATCGAGGATTTCTTGAGGGTTTGAAGAGTTTTTTCTTCTTTTCGGGTTTCCTTTTTGTAATTGTAATCCGGGTTGTGTTTCGGGTTCTCTTTGGTTTGGAGGTATTTGGAGTTGGTGTTTTGTCCTGGTTTTGGCCTGAAGCAGGGGTTTTTCCCCTCAACCGTCTTCGGGGCATCACTGTTTTGGAGAAATTCTCGAGTCAGAAATCTGGAGCAATTTGTTTCTCCTTTAATATATTCTATATCAAAATCAAAAATGCTTAGTAAAGCCTGCCATCGGGCGAAAATTTGTTTTGATGCAAGGTTTTTAACATCTTTTTGTAAAATATCTTTTGCACTTTTGCAATCAATTCTTAGTAAAAAGTTTTGGTTTAAAAGATCACTTTGAAATTTCTGTATACATAAGACTATACTTAGTATTTCTTTTTTGATGGTTGAATAGTTTTTTTTGAGTTTCATTCCAATGAGATGAAGTAAATTGGATTATATTTTCATGATTATTTATTCCTTTTTGTTTTAGAATTCCCCCGTATCCTAGATCGAGGCGTCTGTTTCAACTATTTTCTCTAATTTTGGATCCGCTTATATGCAGCATGGAATTTCTAAGACTTGTTTTTTAATTTGTTGGACTACTTTGGTATGCTCTTCTGTCCAAGGGTTCGGATTTTTCTTTGAAGCGATCATGAAGTGGTCTAGCTAATCTGTTGATGTTTGGACAAAAATCTAGTACATAATTAAGGCTTCCTAGGAACCTTTGTAGTTGGGTTTTATCCAAGATTTTATCAGGGAATTTATTTGCAAATTCTAATGATCTTTCTATTGGTTTTATCATTCCTTTTGAAACGTAATGACCAAGGAATCGTATTTTAGTTTGGAATAAAGACATTTTTGTTTCGGAAAGAACAAGTCCGTTTTTACGTGCGAGATAGTAAAAAGTTTTGAGATGTTTGAAATGCTCGTCAATCGAGTTTGAAAATATAAGTATATCGTCAATATATACTATACAGAATTTTGAATAATCCGAAAGTATATCATTCATTATTCTTTGAAATTCCGAAGGTGCATTTTTTAAACCAAAAGGCATTACGTTCCATTGGTATTGTCCAAAAAGAACTGTAAATGCTGTTTTATAACGATCATATTCGGATATTTGGATTTGCCAAAATCCTGATTTTAGATCGAATTTTGAAAATATGTGTGCGGACTGAAGTTTTTGAAGGAGATCCTTTTTATTTGGAATCGGATATCTAATCCATTTTAATGCTGTATTTAAAGGTTTATAATTTATCACAAGTCTTGGAGTTCCCCTTTCTATTTCAGAGTTTTTATTCACATAGAAAGCTGCACAAGACCATGGAGATCGTGATTTTGAAATTAAATTTTTGTTTAAAAGTTCTGAAATTTCTTTTTTGCAATGATTCTCTAGGTCAGAGTTCATTTGTATTGGTCGAGCTTTTGTAGGAATTTCTTTTTCATCAAATTTTTCTTCATAGGGTAGATCAACTATGTGTTGTTTTCTATCCCAAAAGGCTGTTGGTAAGTCGGAGCATAATTGTTCTTCGAAAAGCTTTGTTATTTTTGAAATCTTTTCTTTTGTAATTGAAGTTTCTAGTGTTTCTTTAGTCTTTTCAACAAGAAATTCCGTTTGCAAATTTTCCAAGTGAAATTTTTTGCTATGTATTAGTGTATTTATAGAATTTTCTTGTATTGAGTAGGCTTTTATTAAGTTTAGGCTTCTCTTTTTTGGTGTTTCCATAAATTCAAAGAGAAATTTTTTATCTTGTGTTTTGAAGGAGATTGAATCTTCATTGACTTTGTAAGGTGTTATTAAGTTTATAAATGGTGTTCGAGAATGATATTTTGGTATATATCATCTGTGAGAACAAAAGCAGTTTTGAAAAGAACATTATCTTTTAATACCGAAGCTTCTTTTTGATGTTATACTAAGTTTGGAATTATTTGCTGCTGAGAGTTTTTCATTTGTTTTGTGATGAAAGCATCTTGGTACTAAACCTGTTTTTATACAATTTAAGTCTGCACCGTGTCAAAGAGTGCAATTGTATCTATTTTATAGTTTTCGAAAAGACAAGTGTAATTTTTATTTTATATTTTAGAAGTGATTTCTCTTAGTACAAAGAGGAAGTCGTTTGGCATAGTGTTTAGAGATTGTATTTGTTCTATTATTTCTTCTTCTATATTTTCTGGACAATTGTTCTCATGCTCTTCCGAACTTGAGTCATCATGTTTAGAGGCTAATATTGAATGAAAATACTCGGAATCGGTTTTTTGTTTTTCTTTTAGATGTTTGAGCTCATTTTTTACATCTTTTATTTCAATTTGGAGTGATTGGAGGGTTGTTTTAGAACTATTTTTTCTTCCTTGGTTGAGGATAGTTGTGAGGTTATATGAAGAGTTTGTTTTTGACAGATCGTTTGGTTTTGTAGGAATTTCTGTTTTTTGACTTCCATTTAGGGATGAAATAATTGATTCTAAAAATTTTTGTTTTAGATGGGGGTCTATTATCGAATTCAAGATTTCTAGTTGGAATTCTTGATCTTTTGTGAGGACTTGAACTTTTTTCTTATCTCGAGTCCGAGCTAGATGATGAATCATTAAGTTCATCAACTTGCAAGGCCTCTTCGAAGAGTGTTCTGAATCGTAATCACTAGATGATGTAGAGTATTCTAGGAAAAGATTTGATATTTTGTCTGTGATTTCTTCTCCAAGATCGAGTTCTTGGATTTTCTTATTTAAGCGGATATTTTGAAGTATGTCCTTTTTTATTACATTTATAGCATGTTAGGTGTTTATAAAAAGGTGTGGTTTTTGATTCTTGTGGTTTAAATGTTTTCCTAGTTTTATTCCAGGAGTTATTTCTTCGAGGTTTTCTCCAGGAATTTTCTTGTGGTTTATAATTTTTAAAGTTTTTTGTAAATTTTGATTTTTTTGAATAGTATTCTGGTTTACAATTCCCTGAACATGACTTTTTATTTGTAGGATCCATTTCAAATTGTCTGCAAAAAGATCCTAACTCTATTTTAGTTCTTCTAAGTTCCCACTTGAGGTGTTTTTGAAGTTTTAAATCTTGGCAGATTTTAAGACCTTCTTGTTGGACAAGACTAACCAATTCACCGTAAGTGAAATCGTCATAATCTATTATTTGGATGCCACTAGATTCTCTAATTTTAGTTTCGACCTTTTCTCCTAAGAGGGTTGGCGGACCAAGCAAAGAAATTTTTTCTTTCCGGAAGGGTTGATTTGAATCTTGCCTAAGTAGGACTAAAGTTTGGAAGGTGATTTTCTACCATTGGAAATCACTTAATTTTTTACATTTAAGATTTGAAAGGAGTTCAACATTTTTGTCCCTAAGGAGAAGGATCTCCTATGAAATGAAGGGTTATGGCTAAGACTAGGGTTGATCTTGCATTTTGTTGCGTATTTCCAAAATTATCTATTATTGGCATTCCTTCTTCATCCATTTTTATAGCATCAAGAATTTCTCCTCGTTCTTTGGTTATTTAGGTAGTTATCCCACCATCCTTTAAGCTGTCCCGAAAAGCCTATAAGGAGTTCTGCTATTTTTATCTTCATTGCCTACTTGTGTTCTATAGGCGTTTGCAGCCATGGTCATTTTTTGTAGAAAATTTAAAATGTTATATTCAGATATTCCATCTAGATTCGGTCATAGGCGAAGAAGAGTTAAATCTAGATTGTTCGATTGGTGAATTTGTCCTAGATCTGGTCTGTTATTATTTGATTTTCATGATTGTTTCTCCAATCAAGACGGTTTATTTTATTGTTTGATAATTGTTCTATGGTTTTATCGGAATCTGATTCATGACATAGAGTATTTATTCGAATATTTGAACTTTGTGTTTCAAGATTCTTAGGATTTCTTTGGGCTTTTGAAGTTGGGGTATCAGGGACATCGTAAGCTTGATGCTTACTATTTTCCCTATTTCTATATTGCTTAGTTGGCTTTGAAGGGCTCGTATGAATTCTATATTCAGTATTTTGGCAAGTTTTAACACTATTTTCTGAAATTTGAAACGGTTTGAAAATTGGAAGTTTTAGTTTTTATTTGTTGGAGTTTCATTTGGGTGCTTTGTTTGTTTTAGAATTGTTTTCTCAATCCTATCAAGTTGTTTACTAATTGTGCCAAGATTAGTGTTTGAAAAATTGTTTTGGAGAATGATGTTTTTGACATTCGTCTTATCATCTTCTTGAGGGATTTTAAAAGGAATTGCTTGATCGGTTTACCCGATAACTCAAGTTTTATTCCTTGTTGAGGGGGGTGATTTGATTGAATTATTTTTCCATTAGTAATTGTTTCCCATTCACATCCTTTTGTTTCTATTGGTAATAGGATTTGCGCTTTTTAAAAAAGGATTATAAATGTTATTTTCTTTTGTATAATCTTCAAACCAATTAAAAAATAAAATTTGAACTCTATTTTTGTTAAGGTATTCATAATATTTTTCTTGTATATTTTCTCTTGTCTTTGAAAATTCTTTGAAAAACCAAATCCTTTTTTGTAAATTATTTTTTGAATAGAATTCTTTTCAAAACCTTTTTATTTATCTCAAATTCTTTTTCTAAAACATTTAGTTCATTAGCCATATCGTTGATAGCTGAAAAAGTTGGGCTAGTTGGTTCTGATTTTGTGACAAATTCATTTTGTTCAATACTATTTGGCATATAGACAGGTTTTGGAATCTGTGTTCGAAAATCAACATTTCTTAAGGTTGAATTTGGAACGTCGAAGTTGAGAATCGTGGTTGGAATCTGGGTTCATGAATCGGGTAATGCGACCTATTTGGGAGACTCTTCCTAGGTCTATTGTATTCATATTTGAAGAGGACTCATAGATGAGATCATCCTCAATATTTCTCTCATTAGGTCTAATGAAGGAAAGTTTTACTTTCCCGTCATTTGATTGTTCAATATTTTTTAAACGTGTGTTTGGCTCTATTGGTTCTACAGGGTTTTGAGGTTTTGGTTGAGCTACTCCTTCAAGGATCCATTCATCTGGAAGGTTTACATCTTTCCATTGAATTGATCTTGGAATAACAGAGTTTGATTTTGAAAAATCGGTTTAGAGTAATAGTGTTTCACCTTTTTTACTTGATATTTTTACTTTTGAAGAATATATATATATATATGTATATATATTATATATTCACTGTAGTTATTGAAATTTTCAAAACCGGAACGTCTTACATAAGTTAAACATGTATAAGGGAAAATTCCAGAGGCAAAGTTATGATATCAGTGATTTTATTAGTTGAGAATCTTGAGATGGCGGTTTGGTGATTGATTGAAAGTAAGGTGGTCCCACAAAATGGTCATCATGATTACACGTGGCGATATTGGTCAGTGAGTCATGACTCATGATGAGATCATCCAAGATGAGCAAAAGAAACGGTCACGTTCTGCGAGCCTGGACCCAGTCTTGGCTGTAGCAACTAGCAACCCAGACCAGCATTTTGTTAATCTTCCAACAGTTCACTTATACTAAGATCTTGTAATACATCTTTTTATCAGTTAACTTATACTAAGATCTTGTAATACATCAGTTTTTGGTTGCACGACTTGCATCAGTGAGGGAAAAAAAAAAAGACAATTGCCTTAGGTCCTATAATATTAACTAGAATATTAGATTTTAGGATCTCAATTTTTTTTATTTTTTAATATATTAGTTAAATATGTATTTTAGTGTATTTTTAAATTTAAAATTATATATAATATTGTTGTATTTTGTATTATAAAATATATATTTTAGTATTTTTTAGATTAAAAATAGTGTTAATTAAGAAAATAGATTACAAAATAACGTTAAATTATATTTTATAGCTTAAAAATAATATTTAATTTTATATTTATAGATTAAAAATAATTTATCACGAAAATAATATGTTTAATTATTTTTAGTTTATTATAAAATAATATGTTAAATTTTAGTTACAATATATATTTTATCATGAAAATAATAGCGTTTAATTATTTTTAGTTTATTATAAAATAATATGTTAAATTTTAGTTACAATATATATTTTATCACGAAAATTTTAAAACAAGTTTATTTTTCCGCTTCAAGCCTCCGAAACTTTAGTTACGACTATGGGTTGCATTCTTGCAATTGGCTATAATTTGTAGGTTAATGTCGTGGTTTGTATTAAATATCATTATTGAGTCTTCTATTCAAATCCGATATATTATTATTGACAACAACTAACAACAACAACAAAAAAAGATCATTAGTTAAACAAAATTGCAAAGTTTCAGCATAGTTTTGGGCTTCAAAGCCCACGATGCAATATATGAATATAACCCAAAAAAGCCTCACGTTAACTGTCTGGTGACGTTGATACAGATCCCACGTGTCCTTCGTCTCCGCGCCACCTGTAACCACCGCCTTCTTTAACGCAGTTCAAATCTCTAATACCCTCTCACTCGCTCTCTCTCTCTCGTTCTCTGCGCCTGCTTTGGTTTTCGATTGGTGTGTTGAGACTGAGTATTCCAAAATCGACGAAAACAAGAACGTTCACGAGATCTTTATGAAAAATGGGTTTTGGGATTACAGAGTTTTTGACGTTAAAACTAGGCGTCGAGCATCCTCAGGTGATACCAATCTCAGTGTTCATCGCCATTCTCTGTCTCTGTTTAGTTATCGGCCACTTGCTTGAAGAGAATCGATGGGTCAATGAATCCATTACCGCCATTTTAGTCGTAAGTTGCTTCAAATTCTGGTAATACCGTTTTTCTTGTTATGAATTTATGGCGCTTTTAGGATTTTGGTTTTTTCGTAAATATGGTAGAACAATTTTGTCACTAGTTTGATTTGTTTTTGTTGCATCCAGGGAGCAGTGTCAGGAACAGTGATCTTGCTTTGTAGTAAAGGAAAAAGTTCTCACATTTTGGTGTTTGATGAAGAACTCTTCTTTATTTATCTTCTTCCTCCAATAATTTTCAATGCTGGGTAAGCTTTACTCTGGTTTTGTAACCATACTATTGTTAATGGAGACTCTGACTGGAAAATTCTTGGCTGGTGGCAGATTCCAAGTCAAGAAAAAGAAGTTTTTTCATAACTTTTTAACCATCATGTCTTTTGGAGTGATTGGAGTTTTCATCTCCACTGTCATTATTTCGTTTGGTAAAACTTTTTACAGTAACCAATCTTTGGATGAGTTAACCATATGATTCAAGAGTTAAATAATTTCTTTTATAATCTGAATCAGGGACTTGGTGGCTGTTTCCTAAGTTGGAATTTAAGGGATTGAGTGCTCGAGACTACCTTGGTGAACTTATATCTTCTTTTATTGTTCATCAAACAATGTTTCTTTTGTTATCTTGTCTAGATCAGTTTGTGAGTGAATGTTTTCTTGTTTTGATTCAGCCATTGGGACGATTTTCTCGTCAACTGATACTGTTTGCACTCTACAGGTTCTTGATTTAAATGATTATTCGTTATAAAGATTGTTTATATAAATAGTTTCTTATATTGCTTCTTAACTTTACAGATTCTCCATCAAGATGAAACTCCATTACTATACAGCTTAGTCTTTGGAGAAGGAGTGGTGAATGATGCAACCTCAGTTGTACTGTTTAACGCCGTGCAAAAGATTCACTTTGAAAGCCTCAATGGTTGGACGGCTCTGCGAGTATTTGGGAACTTCTTGTACCTCTTCTCTACAAGCACAATTCTTGGAATTGCTGTAAGCTATTGAGTTGGCATATAAAATTTTTAACTCTGTTTTAAGTATATCATGAGTTATCTTAGAAACGTGAATATCTTGCAGGTTGGGCTAATAACATCTTTTGTCCTTAAAACCTTGTATTTTGGAAGGTAAGAGTACACAAAACTTGCAAATTTTTCATCTCAAGCTTATGTTTATTGTTGTCAATAATTTCAGTTGCATTCTTAAAATGTACCTTCGTTAATTATATGGTTGCTGACAGACATTCAACTACACGCGAACTCGCGATCATGGTTCTAATGGCTTACCTTTCATATATGTTGGCTGAGGTAATACTCCATTACTACAATATACAACTAGTTAATTCCTACTTTTTAGAGTTCATGTGGAATTTAAATGCAGCTTTTCTCTGTTTTAACCCAGTGTAATTATATTCTCTTGTAGCTCTTCTCATTAAGTGGGATTCTCACTGTTTTCTTCTGTGGCGTTTTAATGTCGCATTATGCATCATATAACGTGACAGAGAGTTCAAGAATCACTTCAAGGCATTGTTTCTGTCAGTTTTTTTTTTGTCCTCTCAAGTCTCAATCGCTGGAAATGCTTTTTTATAACTGTTCATTCTTATTATGCAGGCATGTGTTTGCGATGCTGTCATTTATTGCGGAGACATTCATATTTCTGTATGTTGGAACAGATGCTCTTGATTTTACAAAATGGAAGACAAGCAGCTTAAGGTATAAAGTCGTATCTGAATATCACTAACCCCAATTTTTTGAATCCTATATATATTCTGCATTCTTGACTCGAGCTAACTTGCTAATTAGCTGTTACTTAAGCTGTGGTGATGACATGCATTAGCTGAAATATCTTCTATCATCATAATGAAGAATTTACAACATTAATCATCTTCTTGCAG
Organism: Cardamine occulta; assembly: GCA_028015245.1. Lineage (NCBI taxonomy): Eukaryota > Viridiplantae > Streptophyta > Magnoliopsida > Brassicales > Brassicaceae > Cardamine > Cardamine occulta. Next base: position 12,660,215 of record CM051393.1, on the reverse strand, counting down.
CGTTGGGGGTACTTTGGGTGTCTCCAGTGTCATAACCGCATTGGTATTGCTTGGAAGAGCAGCGTTTGTGTTTCCACTCTCTGTCTTAATAAATTTCATGAATAGGAACACTGAAAGAAGCGAGTCCATCACATTCAAGCACCAGGTTTAGCCTTTGCTTTCTTCAGTTACATTATCAGAAACACTACTTCTCGGCTCAAGATAACGGTCTAAGAGGGGCAAAGTTTCTGTTGTATACTTTATAGGTGATTATTTGGTGGGCGGGGCTTATACGAGGTGCTGTCTCAATTGCTCTGGCTTTCAAGCAGGTTTCTCTCTTTGCATATTCACACTGTCTCTAGACTGCTTTTACTTCCATTATATCTCATTTTGGTATATGTTTGATGTGTCAAGTTCACATACTCCGGTGTTACACTGGATCCTGTGAATGCTGCCATGGTCACCAACACCACTATTGTTGTTCTCTTTACTACACTGGTAATACAAATAATACTTCCTTAGTATATAGTCCTGCTCGTAGTGTTAAGATATAAGACTGTCTTCTTTGTTATGTAACAAAACAGGTCTTGGGTTTCCTCACAAAGCCACTTGTGAACTATCTGCTTCCTCATGATGCAAGTCACAACACTGGAAATAGAGATAAACGTACTGATCCAGGTTCACCGAGGGAAGATGCGACGCTTCCTCTTCTTTCCTTTGACGAGTCTGCTTCCACCAACCTCAATAGAGCTAAAGATAGTATCTCCCTTCTGATGGAACAACCTGTTTACACCATCCACCGTTACTGGAGAAAGTTCGACGATACATACATGAGACCCATCTTTGGTGGACCTCGTCAAGAAAATCAACCAGAATGCTAGGTAGAACCTCCATTACTACAACTTACTAATCCGTTTTTTTTTTTTAAAGAAACGCATCTCACTTTATCAAGAATGTTAAACCGGATTAGTAAGTACATCCGAGGCAGAGATGCCTAAAATGTTCATCATGATAAGCGAATGATTGTGTGTTTTTTTTCTTTTATTCTTACAGAGTTGATTTGGGTTCTCCGCTGGGAAGACACGATGAGATGAGTTAGTTTTTTTGGATAGTCAAGAAAGTAGGATAGTTGATGCAGCTAAAAAATAGTATGTTTAATGTTTTCTTTAATGTATAAAACATGGTTCTTCTATATAAATACAAAGTGATCGAAGATCATTGCAAGTTTCTGATTTATTATGATCAGAACACTAAGATATATTGTAATTCAGAGATTTCAGATCAGTTGTAGGACAAGATCGATCAAAGTCCGCGGTAGAGCGGTCTGTCTCCAGCTCAGTTCTCCAAAGCTGCGATTACAGAAGGGACAGCAAAATAAACGTTAGTCTTTCTTTACTTAATATCCGAACCCTAAACCGGTTTCCAATATTTCTATAGTACTTATGATTTTTACCTTGGCAAGCAGGAGGGATTGTTGTAATGTTACATTTGCTCAGAAGAGCGTGGACTTTAGATGAATTACTCCCTAAAACGGGGAGATAAAGACTTGGATCGGCAGATGCATTCGAGATTAGCGGCCCAGAGGACTACACAGCATTCGCCACCAGGAGGCGGCGGGTTGTTTCCAGTGATGGCTGGACGACATTTCTCCAACCAGTTTGCGTTGATGTTACATACTGGAACGCTTGTAGGTTGTTCCATCAACGCAAGGGCGGCTAAAACCAGTGCAAAAGCTGCATATTTGACAATGGTTATGGTATTGTTCTTATCCATTTCTTTCTTTATCTCTGCCTTTCTCTAGACTCTACCATGGAACCCTTAAATCTAATGAGCTTATTGTAACAAGTTAATGTTAAAGTTAAAGCTTGAATGAGCGTATGATGTGGGTTAAAGACTCTCTAGTCTTTCTAGGAGCGTATGATGGGGGTTAAAGACTCTCTAGTCTTTCTAAGAGCGTATGATGTGGGTTAAAGACTCTCTAGTCTTTCTAGTCAAAGTCGTCTTTTGAGTTGAAATGGCCTTCAAATTGCTATTGGACAACTAAAATTGATTGTTATGATTTTGTATTTTTTATATTTATATTGATGAAAAAATCACCAAGTCACGGTCTACACGGCTACACCACTACTGCCGAAAAAGAAAACACAAAACATTACTATAAACTAGATTATATTATGATTAAAAAACTAAAATAGTTTTATTTATGTAAATTAAAATATATAATGGTTATGAATTTTAATTTTTTTTATTTGAATTAATGATTATTTTGTTTATGAATGTAGTTGATTGATGCAATATGACTTTTACAATTTCTAAGTTATTTTTATAAATATACTTCTTTAATATTAATATAGAGATGATTACACATATTTACAAGTTAATGTTGAAGTTAAAGATTGAATTAAATCAATCAATACCGAATACCAAATCGAAATTTAGTTTTAAAAAAAAACCCATCAAACAAAATTAATATTGATTTTTTAATTGGTTCAGCTTAATGGGGACTGGGGAGGACCATCTTGGTTATCCTCCATAATTGAAGAAGATCGACGCTTATAACTTATAAGCTTCCATTGATGTCGCTGTTTTTACGTCTCTGTTATTTGTTTTTGTGACGCTCTGTTTCTTCTGTTTTATTCAAAGACGACAAAAAAAAATAAAAAACTCCAAAACAATGCTAATCTTATAAAACGCACAGAAATAATTACATAATATTCTCTTGTAAGCTCTTTTATTATTAAGTGAGATCCTCACTGTTTTCCTGTGTGGCATTGATTTTGCATATCGGGTTATGCATCATATAATGTGATATAGAGTTCAACACTCACTTGTTCAATGGAATCAACTTACAAAGCTAGAGAAGCTCAAACCATCTTTATGCAACTAAATTTCTAATAACATTTCATGAATCCCTTCATTAACTTGCTATCCATGGCCTGTATGTGAAATCTTTTCTATTTTGTTTTTTCGCAGTTTTATGAATTTGGGTTCTTTGCAGGGAAGAAGCATGAGGAGTGATTTTTCTGGATAATCAAGAAACTAAAGAAAGGAAGAACAAAATGGATTTAGCAAAAAAAGCAGTACTTTATTGCTTTCTTTGATGTATAGAACATAGTTCTTCAATACAGATAAGTTAACTGAAAAATCATTGCAAAGTTGGAGATTTATTCGAACAAGAACTCAAAAAGACATATTATAATAAACTTAAAGACTTCAGGGCAAGACAAAGTCTATGGCAGACCGGCCTGTCTTCAGCTCAGTTCTTCAAGCTGTGTGTCACAAAAGGAACAACAAAACAAACGTAATTAAGACTTTTCTCTCTTTAAAGAAAGAAGAGCAAAAATCTTGATATTTACCTTAGAAACAGGAGGGACTGTTTACACCACACTTGTTTAGAAGAGGCCTGACTTTAGATGGGTCAATCCCGAAACTAGAGAGATAAGGCTTGTACGGGCAGAGGCATGGTAGATTTGCAGCTTTGGCCACTGCGCAACAAGCGGGTCCGGGAGGTGGCGGATGGTTTCCAGTGACGGCTGGACGACATTTCTCCAAGTCGTCTGTGTCGATGTTGCAAACGGGAATGCTTGTAGCTTCTTTCACCATTATTGCAACGGTTAAAACCATCGCAAAAGCTGTAAATTGCATAAAGATTTTGGTATTGTTCTTACCCATTCTCTCTCTCTCTCTCTCTTTCTAAAATCTATTGTGAAACTCCTAAATGTAATGGGCTTATTATATAGCAACGTTAGTGTTAAGTTAAAGCGCAGACTCAGGGGTCTTTTTAGTCAAGTTGTTTAATGTTTAAACAAACGGACAAATATAGGGGACCGTAGTCTCCGGCTGGTGAATGATAGGACTTTCTCCTTAATTTGCGTGGCCCAATGGCTTTTGGTCTTTGTATTTTTGTTTTTTTCCTTGTCAAGTACTCAAGTTGTATACTTCTCTGTGTAAAGATGAAATTACTGTCTTCTTGTCATGTAAAAACAGATCTATGGTTTTGTGATCTACTTCCTAGCGACACAAGTCACAACACAAGAATGCTACTGGAGAAAGGTACTTTATCTTCTATTACCTCGAGTTAGCAATCAGATTTTTTAAACCCATAATTATGATTTATAGTCATGACAAGTGAACTATTCTCTGATTTTTTCGTAGTTGTTGAGTTTGGTTCTCTATGGAGAAAAGCATGATGAGTTAAGTTTTTTTTGGATAGTGAAGAACTCGTACTTTAATTTACCGTTTTCATTAACGTATAGAACACGGTTCATCTATGTATATACACAAGGTGAATCGAAATCATTACAAGTTCGTGACTTATTTAGAACAGAACACTAAAAAACATTGTAAATTCAGATAGTACTTCAGATCCAATAAAGTTTGCAGCACCTTATAGACTTCTCTCCAGCTCAGCTCTTCAAACTGCACAAAAGACAAAACGTAAGACTCTTTCTTTGTTTTCAAGATTCTACTACAAATTAAATTAGGCCATTTTTTTAACCTTGGCAAGTACGAGGGATAGTTTTAACGCCACATTTGGCTATAAGAGCCGCGACATTAGTTGGCTTAATTCCCAAAAATGGGAGATAAGACTTGAATCTACAGAAACATTCGAGATTAGCGGCTCGGACCATTACGCAGCAATCGTTGACTGGAGGCGGCGGGTTGTTTCCAGTGATGGCTGGACGACATTTCTCCATATCGTTAGTGTCCATGTCACAAATACGAATGCTTGTAGCTTCTTTCACCATTATTGCAACGGTTAAAACCATTGCAAGAGCTGCAAATTGCATAAGGATTCTATTATTGTTTTTACCCATTCTCTCTTTGATCTCCCAGTCCTCTCAATTTAGACTATACTTGTGAATTCTTATAAGTCTATTATGAGCTTGTTATAGCAAGTTATAAAATGTTAGTAATTTAAAGCGTAACGTAAGATATATTGTGGGGTGATGTAATCACGAGTTTTTTTGAGTTGAGATGTGTGAAGAAACGGACAAATGTGTGAAGACTTAGTTGCATTGCATGCCTTGTCTCCGGGCGGTGAATGATGAGAGTTTTAACTCTCCGCGTGACGAGTGTCGTCTTTTGTTTTGTCCTTTTTTGATTTTATGGATGGATCATTGGCACTTACATGCATCTCGTATTATTGGCCTTTTTTATTTCTTTATTTATCATATCAATTCTTCTTTGTTTGTCCCATACACGTTTACAGTTTAAGTTGAGTTTGTAGGAGACTTTCTTGGTGTACCCGTAGATCCGGATTGGCAAACAACTTTACAACGTATCACTACACTTCTATACAATAAACTTACCTACTTACTGTTTTGCTTAGCGCTTCAAACCACCAATTACCATGTCTAGCATGAACGGAACGATATGAAACCTTCCAAGCTTATCATCGAGCCGGTCACTTTATTCGTGTCATTGAGAAATCGGTTCGTAATATATAGAGTGATGATCACTTTGTGATCAAGATAACCCGAGACTCCAACCACTTCTCCAATTGTAGTTTCGGGCTAGAGGTTTCTGACAAAATTTTCATTTCTTTTCAATGTGTTTTGATTCACACTTTATACATAACACTCTTTTATTAATTAATAAATTTAACATTTTAACTAAAAATGTTGATTTTATGATTTTGTATTTATAAAATACTACGAATACGCAACTAATATGCCGATTAAAGTTCATGTCCGATCCGTAGCCAAAGCCGCCCTAGCAATGGTGGCGGTAATACTTGTGTACAAGTCTGATAGGTACTTGGCTCTAATTTTTTTATTTCAACAATATCAATATCAATAGCAATAAAACATCAAAATAACATATCTTTAGTTCATTTTTCATTGACTATTTGTGGCCATGCCTTGGAAAATTATTTAAACGATAAAAAACCAATGGAAGTCTCTTAAAATCCATAGGGCCTAGTGTTTAGTGAAAATTAATTATTAGGACAATCGTTCCAGAAAACTCTTTCTTCTTTCTTCGAACGGCGGTAGATCTAGGGTTTTCATTTTCTTTTCCTCTGTTTGCTTTTGAGCTTAATCGTCGGTGAGGGGTCAACTCGGTGAAGTAGGAGTGAGATCTGCTTCCTCTCCGGCAGTGGCGTAGTGTGGCGGAGCCCCTTCTCGATGCAATTTGGCGGCGGATTCCAGCGGTTCAAGATGGATCCTTGTAGATTCGCCTCTGGTCGAGGACGCCGGAGGAATCGACGCGGATCTTGGATCTTTTCACGGCTCGTGGATCTGTCTCTCGGCTTGACTTGTCGGGATGATGATGTAGTTGCGGCGGAAGTTGAGAAGCGGCTCGGAGGGTTTTCATTGCTTGTCAAGGCGATTAACGGCGAAATCTTTTGGATCTGGGAGCTAATCTCGGTTTTCGGCTGGTTAGGGTTATGTCTGAGCCATCAACCTTATCAGTTTCCGGAATTAGTTTTTGTCTGATGCAGATCTCTTTTCCATTGTTCTTCATTTTTGTAACCATGTATCCGTTTTCGGTCCAAAAGCCAAAACCCATTTGAAAGAATCAATATAGTTATAGTGAATTAAAAAAATAAAATTATATCCATAGGGTCTAACATTCCCTTGAGTTATAAAAGATAATTTTTTTTTGTTCAACTAGATTTTTTACACTTTCTTCGAATGTATATCTTTTTCATTATCATTTTATTTTTATTTGTCCACGATACAAAGATTGTATACTTTTGTTTGTGCCCCCACCTACATGTTCACACTGAATCATCCTTGGGTAAAGCTAAAACCCTGATCCCACGGAAACCTTGAACACTAACCTTATTAGCTCTGCCCTGTGCCCATCGTCTACATCACATATTTTTCAGGTCGGCTGAAAATAAATTTTTACCTCACCAAATTTGCCTATTCATTTTAACAATTTTGAAAGCTTTCTTTTTGACTTATCTAAATATCTTTTTTTTGTTGTTGAGTGAAATTTTACATTCCAACAAAAAATAATAAAATTATATACCGTGAATTTCTTGGAAATCTTGGATTGAACCGAACATTAATTTGTTTTTTTTCAATAAAACTACAAAATTTTCCAATTGAATATCACATAGACTTTCGACAGTGTCTTACTAATTAGAGAATATAATTGATATATTGTAGGTCGTCGTGCGTAGCACACATGGGATTTAAAAAAAAAATCTGCAAAATAGAAAAAGAAAAGTCGGTGGAGAAGATCTTCTTCGTTTTGATCAGAAAAACCAACAAACTTTTTGGTTATTTGCAATAAAATTTCCATCAATTTTAGATTTTTTTTTTTTGGGGAATTAACTCAACAAATGCAAAATCTATAGTTAATGAAATTTATTTATGTGACGAAGAAAACATAGAAACATTTGGGGTCCAAAAATGCAAGAAAAATTTGTGGTCTCTCTCATTTATAAAAATGACACCTACACAAGTCGTTAAACCGTGAGGTCCATCGTTCCTCCACATGTCGTCATCAGACAGCGAGTATATAAAAATCTAAATAAACCAAAAACCCTACTCGCGATTCTCACGAAGCATTCAATTCTCTTCCCTCTCACAATTGCACCCAAACCATAAAAACTCAATTTCTCTCTCCTTCTCGTCGCTTTGCTCTCAAACGAAGCAAATTACGATCCTGTCTGTCTTCCGTGTAATCATCTTCGTCTTCTTTACATTGGTTCCGATTCTCGTAATTTCATCTTCTTCTTCTTCACATTGTGATTCAAGAAACAGTATGTATCATCATTGATAAAATATATACACAGATAACTTGAATTGTTTCAAAGCAGAATCTCATTTCGATACATTGGGGTTTGTTTTTATTGATTAATTCTCCTAGATTTCTGGATTTTTTCATAATCAAAGTCTAATCTATCTGGACAAACTGTTTCGAATTATCCAGTTTGAATCTTGCTGTAATGTTTTTTTGATAACTAACATTTCTATTTTTATGTATGAATCTTTCGGATCGGTAAATTAGGTTCTTTTCGTTTAATCCAAAGTTTCTTCGATTCCTGAAGCTTAAAGTAATCATTTTAACAGGTTGAGGTTTCTACATTGGCCTGATTTTGTAGAGATTTTTCTTCCCCGTGAACGGGGGAGATGTCTGGTTTCGAAGGTGTTATCGTTTCGGATCCATGGTTACAAAGTCAGCTTACACAAGTTGAGCTTCGGAGTCTCAATTCCAAAGTAAATTCCTTCTCTTTCATTTGTTTTTCTTCCATTGATGGACTCTTTTGATTTGGATATAAACGTTGGATTTGTGTTTAGTTTGTTTCATTGAAGAATCAGAGTGGTAAGATTACATTAGAGGATCTTCCGTCTGGATTGGTCAAAGTGAAGTCACTTAGTTCTGCATTTAAGGATAAAGAAATCAGAGAAATCTTGGCAGATTTGGGTTCAGATTATCAAAGTCATGATCTTGATTTCGAATCGTTTCTCAAGGTCAGTTTGATCTTTCTTTTGTTGTTGTGTTTTCTTTCTTCCTGTGAATCTCTTTGATGAATGTGTGATGTGTTGTAATGTGGTTTTGGATTGATAAAAATAAAATGTGTGCAGGTATATCTAAACCTGCGAGATAAAGCTGCTGATAAATCTGGTGGTCACAAGCACTCATCTTCATTTCTTAAAGCTGGCACAACGACTCTTCATACCATTAACCAATCAGAGAAGGGTTCTTTTGTTCTGCACATCAATAGATATCTCAGGGATGATCCGTTTTTGATGCAGTTTCTTCCTTTAGATCCGGATTCTAATGATTTGTATGAACTTGTGAAAGATGGTGTACTTCTATGGTAATGTGCAAATTTGTGTGTTTGGATTTTCATCTTAACATATGGTTTCTTGGTTTTGATTTGTTCTCCCTTGTCTCCTTTTTTGGCACAGTAAACTTATAAATATAGCAGTTCCTGGGACGATAGATGAACGAGCTATCAACACGAAAAGGGTACTTAACCCATGGGAGAGAAATGAGAATCACACCCTGTGTCTTAACTCTGCAAAAGCTGTTGGCTGCAGTGTGGTTAATATTGGGACTCAGGACTTGGCTGAAGGACGAGTATGTTTTGCTTGCTTAGTTTTCACTCTTCAGGAAAACATAGTATATCGGTTGAGGCGGATGTAGAAGATTCTGACCACAGAGGGTTTATTGTTTTTGCAGCCTCATCTGGTGCTTGGATTGATCTCACAACTCATAAAGGTCCACACTTGTTTGCTATGGTGCATCTTCCTTTGTGTTTGTGCTTAATATTTTACCAACTTATGTTGGAAACTGCAGATTCAACTGCTCGGCGATCTTAGTTTGAAGAAGATGCCTCAGCTTGTTGAGTTGATGGAGGACAGTGAGGTAATGACACTGCAAATCTCTAACCAAAGCATGTTGTATATAATAATAACGCATTTCTGTCTTTGCAGGATATAGAAGAGCTGTTGAGATTACCTCCCGAGAAAGTCTTACTCAAATGGATGAACTTCCATCTCAAGAAAGGTGGTTACAAAAAAACTGTTGGAAATTTTTCTTCGGATCTGAAGGTATTTTTCTTTCCAGTTAGCAAATTCTCCTTTTTGTCCCTTCAAAAGCTTCATTCAAGAGATTTATAGATTTGCCAAGTGTTTTTAACACGTAGTGCTCTTCACCACGCTAAACCAATATCAGTTTGAATAAAAATGTTTAGTCTTTTTTTCTTAATCTTGATGGTTGAGATTGTTGAATATGCAGGATGCACAGGCCTATGCTTACCTGCTCAATGTTCTCGCACCAGAGCATTGCGATCCAGCTACTCTGCATGCAAAGGATGATCTTGAAAGGGCTAACATGGTCCTTGAACATGCGGAAAGAATGAATTGCAAACGGTATTTGACTGCAGAAGAGATAGTTGAAGGGTCTTCATATTTGAATCTCGCATTTGTGGCACAGATATATCACGAAAGGTCGGTAAAAAGTTATTATTTGTTAATTACCTTTGAGCTGTTTTGTTCTCTTACGCACTGATTTTTTACTCACTAGTTTCACTTTGACTGCTGCAGGAATGGCCTTAGCACTGATGGCAAGTTCTCATTTGCGGAGATGATGACCGAGGATATACAAACTTGCAGAGATGAAAGATGTTACCGGCTATGGATTAACAGCCTCGGGATTGAAAGTTACGTCAACAATGTGTTTGAAGATGTTAGAAACGGGTAAGCGTTTGGTATATAATATATTCAAAAAGATTTTGGTATATATTATGTAACATAAGTTCTTTAATACTTATTATTTCTGATGCAGATGGATTCTTCTGGAAGTTGTCGACAAGGTCTGTCCAGGCTCAGTTAACTGGAAGCATGCTTCAAAACCACCAATTAAAATGCCCTTTAGAAAAGTAGAGAACTGTAATCAAGTCGTGAAGATTGGGAAAGAGATGAAATTCTCGCTCGTAAATGTAGCTGGGAATGATATAGTTCAAGGGAATAAGAAGCTTATCCTCGGTAAATACTCTGCTTTGCTAGCTACAATGTGTTTATATCGATAAGATGTTCTGCAGTCTTTGAAATTGTTTAACACTGGAGGTGTATATATACGTCTCAGGCTTCTTATGGCAGTTGATGAGAACCCATATGCTCCAACTTCTCAAGAATCTCAGAACACGGACACGAGGCAAAGACATGACTGACTCAGAAATCCTGAGCTGGGCAAACAGGAAAGTCAGAATCATGGGACGGAAATCGCAGATCGAAAGCTTCAAGGTTCCATCTTTTACTCTGTTCAAAATTCAAATTAATCAACTGCACAAGCTTATGATGAATCAAATCTCTCTTGCTAAACTTCGCTAGGATAAGAGTTTGTCGAGCGGTTTATTCTTCCTCGATCTTCTTTGGGCGGTTGAGCCAAGAGTTGTTAACTGGAATCTTGTCACCAAGGGTGAATCAGGTCCATTACTCTCTCTAACTAGACTTGCCTCTTCGCTATTTAAACCGCATTTTGCTTATTCATTCTTTTTGTCTCTGGGAACTTTCACAGACGATGAGAAGAGATTGAATGCTACATACATTGTCAGTGTAGCAAGAAAGCTTGGTTGCTCGGTTTTCTTGTTGCCTGAAGATATCGTCGAGGTAAAGAACAGAATCTAAATCTTTTTAAAGGACTCAACATACATTAAATGTATACCTGAGGTCTTTTAATATGTCTTTAATTTGTGGGGATTGTGGATGTTTTGTTGCAGGTGAATCAAAAGATGATATTAATCTTAACGGCAAGTATAATGTATTGGAGCCTTCAGAAACAATCATCATCATCAGAGAGTGAGAGTTCAAGTTCGGATTCGTCATCAACTCATAGCACGACCACGACGTGCACGAGCACTGATGCTTCTCCAGCTCCATCTGTCAACGGAGAAGACGAAGTCTCCTCTTTAAACGGCGAAGTGTCGAGCCTAACCATTGAAGAAGACAATGATGCAGACGTTTTGTCTGATATCACCTCCATCTCAGAGGAAGCAGCCAATGAATAGCGCGAACAATACTGAATGAACTATCTTTGCCGGAACAGAGTTGCTTTGTAATATTTTCACATCTTCTCTGTCTGTGTTAATAATATAATTTGTTATTACTATAAAAAAGAAACATAAAAACAAAATCATTTTGTGAAGTTACATTAAAATGACATTATTTTTAATTTTCAGAAAACAATATGTCATTTAAAAAAAATATATTTCCGCTGATGACTGATGTTAAAAGAATATTAAATATTTTTGTTTTTTTTTAAAATGAGATATTTTATAATACCTCCAATGGTTTTGACTTATTATTGTTGTTGTGTTTTTGTCGTTTGTTGTTTATTTTCCTTCTTTTCCCCTTGCTCTATGCCTAGCTCGAGCTTCGAACGCGTCTCACGTTGCACTTGAAAGTGCCTTCGCAGACCAGACGAGCTACAAGAGCCATGCACTTACTGTTTTGCATGATCTCTTTTTAACATCATCTACTTTATTTGTATTCGAATAATTATCCTAATCATATCTATTGCAATCATTTTTAAAGGCAACTGGAGAAACTATAAAGCAATTTGTTGGATTCCAAGAAGTAATTCATATTACTAAAAAAGTTATAATATATATATATATATATATTCAGTGAATTTCAAATATACTTGTCAATAAATAAAACAAAAATACCAAAAACATATTTCCTTCTTTCTTGGACATCAAAAGATATAATTTCTCTCTAATTTAAGAGAGCGATGATATCTTATCAAAATTCAACAATTTAACTAAAGAGAGGGAAAAACATATTTATTTTCGGTTTTATTCGTAATTGCATTGAAGTGATGATGTATTAGATGATATTATATCGAAATTTAAGGGAATAAACAAAAGAAGAAAAGACGAATTATTTTGACTTTTTGAGGGTTTTCCATATTTTAGAAAGGTAATTATCGTTAGACTGACACGTCACCCACTCAAACAGCCCCCACATAGAAGAACACTTCTCAGCAGAATATATAAACAACATAAAACATTCATATATATTCTCATACTTTGCTCTCTCTTTTGTTTCGATTCCGTCAGTATCCACAGAGAGAGACAGAGTAGAAGAATCCTCTAAAGGTTTTGCTTCTCTTCTTCTTCTTCGTATTGGTGATCATTCATTCCTTTACTTCTTCGATTCCGTTGTCTCGATTTCTCAATTTTGGGTTTTACGAATCTTTGAGTACATTGTTTTCTCAATTCTGTTTCTCGGGTTTTTTTTTTCACGCTTCTGTCTCGAATTTATGTTTATTGGTCTACTAACACGAACCCTAATTCGAATTTCGGATTTCCGATTTTGCGCTTTAGGGTTTAGGAGAAAGCTGTGATTTTGGATTTTTTCGCCCTTTTACGTTTTCCCGTTCGACATTATTGTTCTCTAGCAATTTTGGATTGAATTGTAATTGGGATTGTTTGCTTTTAGGTCAGGGGATTTTTGGATTTGATGGCGTTCGTTGACGATGATGAAGAGGAAGACTTAGTTCCTCAATCAGCCTCGAATTATTATTTTGAAGATAACTATAAAGAACCTGTGTCCTTTGCGCGTCTACCAATTCAATGGAGCGTCAAGGAGAAAGTTGATGGAAGTGCATTAGGTTTATACTTGCGGGGAACATCTGATATTGGGAATTTGCCTCTCCATAAGCTTGTCAAGGCTTGGAGATTTGATCTTACCTATTACAGACCGGAGATTTCTGTGCTTACAAAAGATAATATCTGGATTAAGCTTGACAAGCCGAGGAAAAGCTTTGAGGGATTGATAAGAACTGTTTTGGTTACTTTGTACTCTCTTCAGTTTCTTAGGAGGAATCCTCAATCCTCTGATAAATCTCTCTGGGAGAATTTAGCTAGAAATTTAAGGTGACTGACGTTTTTTCAAGTGATTTGTTCTTCTCTCTGGGAATTGTCATTCTTTTGGTTTTAACTCCTGTGGTTGTTTGTAGGTCATATGACGTGAAGCCATCCCAGAATGATTTGGTGGATCATATTGATTTAATCGCTGAAGCTGCTAAAAGAGATGTAAATTTGGAGAAATCAAAGGTTAGTATGGAGAATTTGCGGACTTTCTGGTCTGTGAGATGTTTGATTTTGACGAGGCCATCAAATCTCTTATAGGTGTTGTAGCTTCTGTTTCTTAGAGCTTTTGATGCCTATATTTGTTATCAATAGTTTGGTTCGCTTTCTGACAAGATTGTTCTGTACATGTGTCATCTTCTTACCCTGATTCTCTCCTAACTTTGTGGAGTTTGTCTTTCTTGTGTGTCTAGTTTATACTTGCATTTCTCGCAAAGAAGCCTACCAAAAAGAGATTACTTGATGAGGTTCGACATTTCTTTTTCCCCACTTGAGTACTCTTTTCCTCATGTGCCTTTTCTGTTTTTCTCCTAATACTGTCACACGGTCTTACTTTCTGCTATGAACTTCCTATTATTTCTTAGGACAATGCAAAGGATGATTTCATAGTTGGAGATGATGACACTGCTGTAGCTTCTGATGACGATGAATGGGATGATGAAGACGATGATTTTTTTGAGTCTGTTTGTGCAATTTGTGACAATGGTGGCGAGCTTTTGTGGTATGTTTTCTTGCTGGCTAATGATTTTGTAGTTTGATTTTCTCTGGAGTCTGGAAGTTCTTTGCAGGATAAGTCTTCCACCTTTTACTTTGTTTGTTAGAATAAGGCCTTGATTGTCTGTTTGCGTTTATGCTGGTGTTTGCTTTCACGCTTATTGTGTATTTTCTCCATATGATCTACAACCTTTAGCGTCTTGAAAACATTCCTTTGTTAATTTTAAACTCCAGCATACCTTACTTTTGCGTTTGGCATTTGCAAAAATATTTTATGAAAAACTGAAAATGTTTTAACAATGTGAAACATGCTAACGCAAACTGAAGATCCATTATTTTTATTCCATGTTATGTGCTGTTATTTCACTGAACCAGATGCATAAGTCTTGTTGTTCTACTTTCTGCAGTTGCGAAGGAAGCTGCCTGAGATCATTCCATGCTACCAAAAAAGATGGTGAAGATTCACTTTGTGATTCTCTTGGCTTTACCAAGATGCAAGTGGAAGTATGTAATCTATATTATTTTCTTAATAGTTCTGAATAAGTGAATATTTCTGAGCGTCTTGGTTTTCTTAAGTAGGCATGGAGTTAATGTTATTTTTGTTTATGGATCGTTTTCCAGGCAATTCAGAAATACTTTTGCCCAAACTGTGAACATAAAATACATCAATGCTTCATTTGCAAGAACCTTGGCTCTTCTGATAACTCTGCTGGGGCATCAGAGGTATGTAATTATTGATCTCTATTGTTGAATGCTGTTCAGACGAGTTTTGTTGATAATGGTGTCTGTCAACTAATTGGGTGAGCTTTGCATTTGATTTTAAATGTGTTCTTAGGTTTTCCAATGCGTGTCAGCCACCTGCGGCTACTTTTACCATCCTCGTTGTGTCACAAGACGACTACGTTTAGGAAATAAAGCAGAGGCTGAAGCACTAGAGAGACAAATCATTGCAGGAGAGTATACATGCCCATTGCACAAATGCAGTGTCTGTGAAAACGGAGAGGTTAAGACAGACTCTAATTTGCAATTTGCTGTTTGCCGGCGTTGTCCAAAGTCCTACCACAGAAAATGCCTGCCACGGTATATTTTCATTTGCTAGTCATTCGTTTTCTATTGCTGCTCCAGAACTCTATTTGAATAACTGTCTTGTTGGTTTCTAGGGAAATTTCTTTTGAAGATATTGAGGACGAGGATATATTTACTAGGGCATGGGACGAACTCTTGCACAACCGTGTACTCATATATTGCCAGTAAGATTTATATATGGTGTATCTTCTATGGGAATTCATACTTAGACTTACCTTGAGACGCTTATTTTGAATGATTTCCATTGCATAGAGAACATGAGATAGATGAAGAACTCCTGACACCGGTTAGGGACCATGTTAAATTTCCTTTTTCCGAAGAGAAGAAGGTTTTCATGACAGAGAAAAGAAAGATACTTGAATCACATGTGGGACGAGACAAAGGGAGACCTAAGGCTAAGGATCATACCTTACAAGATACTTGTGGAAAAGCTTCTGTTAAACCATTTAGAAGTTCGTTTCCTTCTTCAAAAGATGGTGTCTCCACAAAGAAGCACGGATTAGTTTCGTCTGTACCAGAAAATTTAAGGAAACGAAAGGAAGTTGAGCCATCGAAAAAAACGGCGCCACAAAAAGCCCAGAGGACGATGGAATTTAAAGAGTCCCGTGAAGCTGGCAAGAATAAGGTGGAAGTGAATGAGGCACGTAAAAACAAGATGGAAGTGAAAGAGGCACATAAAGCTGGTAAAAGCAAGGTTTCACTGGGTGAGAGGTTGTTTGATTACATCCAGGAACCTAACATAGTTAAGCCTGGGCGCATGGTTCCAGTTGATAGTAAGCACAATAAGACTGACTTGATTGTCTCTAAGGAGCCAAGAAGTGAAATTCCTACATTAGACAACGACTCTCAAAGGAGGTTAGTATTTTTGATGTTTGAAATTTCAGTTTCTTTTTTCCCCTTAAAATCTGTTTAGGACCTGTTAGTAAATCTATTTTTGCCTATGTAGGCTTTTGGCGACAATGAAAAAAGCTACGGAAGAAATAACTATGGATACTATTTTAAAGAAATTCATAGCTCCATCTACGCATACAAACTCCACAAGGAATGTTGTGGACAAGACGATCACTATGGGGAAAGTAGAGGGCTCAGTTCAGGTGGGCTAGAAAGCTGAACCCGATTCCTACTTGGCTACTCTTAGTGCTCTACTAATGACTTCTAATTTTGTTTCTTCAGGCTATCAGAACAGCACTAAAAAAGCTCGAGGAAGGAGGAAACATTGAGGATGCAAAAGCAGTTTGTGAGCCAGAGGTTCTGAGCCAAATCCTCAAGTGGAAGGTCCTATGCTTAGCTTTTTAAACATGGCAACAGCTGTCTGTTGTAGATTCTTTCTTACTGTTTATGCACTAGCACAAAATATATTTCTGCATCATTGTTTTAATTTTTTTAATCTCTGGTTGCGACTAGTACTTTTTGCCAATCCTCTAGGTGTTTGTGTCTTTTGCTTCAGGATAAGCTCAGTGTTTATCTTGCTCCTTTTCTTCATGGTGCACGCTATACATCCTTCGGTCGTCATTTTACCAATCCTGAAAAACTTCAACAGGTAATCTGCCCTTTTAAAAGCATAAATAAGATTACAGTCTCAGCATCCTGTATGTTGCAAGGATTGTCGGTTCACACTTAAAAATTGAAGTCAACAAATTCATAAGAACAATTGTCAAGGAGAAATGACTCTTAATCTGTCTTCTGTAAGGATTACTATGCTGTTAGTTTACACTTTCTGTGTGACTTTCGACTATCACCTGTTGTTTACACATTCTAACTCTTGTATCTGAAGCTTGATACCTGATCAGACCCTATTGTTACTTTGTCATGCAGATTGTTGATAGACTTCATTGGTATGCAGAAGATGGTGATATGGTGAGATTTGCTCACAAACTTTATCTGTTAGGGTTTAATTTTATTATTTTGTCTACTTCTCTTAATTTTTTTTCCTGAAGTATGATCTTGTTAAAATAATGATCATACTCTTGTGCGTAAACAATGATGTCTTGTTTCTGGTATCTTCCAACAGATTGTCGACTTCTGTTGTGGTTCTAATGACTTTAGCTGTCTGATGAAAGTGAAGCTTGAAGAAACGGGAAAGAAGTGCCTATATAAAAATTACGATCTGCTTCCACCTAAGGTAATGACTTGTGTACCTGCTATTGTCGTGAGTTGTAAAGCCTTATCACTGACGCACGGCAGCAGCACATGCTGGATCGTGGTGAGTTCTATTCATCCGTCGTTTAGGATTTACTCATTGAATTATTTTTCTTACTTTCAGAAAAATTTCAATTTTGAGAGAAGAGATTGGATGACTATAAGAAAAGATGAGTTGGAACCAGGTTCAAAGCTGGTAAGATAAGAATTTTCTTTGAATCTGAACTTCGTGTAAGCTCTCGAGTCCTTGAAATATTTTGATTAGTATCTGATTATTTATATTTTTGGCATTATGAGTAGATTATGGGGCTAAATCCGCCGTTTGGATACAATGCTTCTCTTGCAAACAAGTTTATTTCTAAGGCTCTTGAGTTTCGCCCAAAGATTCTCATCCTCATTGTTCCTACCCAGACCGAAAGGTTTCAGTTTCCATCTGTCTCATCTGCTCCTCTATAACATTTGATATCACTAAATTAACGACTCCTCTCTCCCTCTCGTTAAATCTGCCACTTTTCTCAACAGGTTAGATAAAAAGAAGTCATCTTATGTGCTTATTTGGGAGGATGAGACGTTCCTATCTGGAAATGTAACTTATTCGCTTTTATTTTTGTTTGCCCCCTCTTGATTTTACTTTCTGAGAGATCGAGCTTTCTTGAGTTTCAGTTAAAAGTTTTGCTTCTTGTTTATTCCTTTCAGTCATTTTACCTGCCTGGTTCTGTCGATAACGAAGACAAACAATTAGAAGACTGGAATATTAATCCACCGCCACTTTCTCTCTGGAGTCGGTCCGACTTTGCAGCCAAGCACAAGGAAATTGCGGAAAAGCATTACCATTTGTCTAAGGATGTGGGGAGCTCAAAGTTAAAGAAAGTTGAAGAAGAAGCTAACGCATCTTTGCATCCACTTGGAGCTTCTGATGGCATATGTGATGATAATTCTATGCCGAGAGGTAGTCCTTTTGAAATTGGTGAGAATTTCACATTGGAAAATGAAGATGTTCATATGGAAAAAGATGAACTCGAGGTGGCTGTATGTGTTAATAACATTATACTCTCTGAGAAAATTGAAGCACGGGAAACTGTATCATGGGTACATCAGTCAGATCACTTGTCAAGGAGAAGTCAGCTGAAAAAAGAGAATAAGAAAGACTCTGGTAGGAAGCTTGGGAAATCGGTGGATTCTAATAATGTGGTTTCGAAAAGCAATGACATGGAAGAGGATCAAGGAGAGTTGAATAGAGGACTGGAGAGCATCAAAGTAAAAATTCCCGAGATGACATCTGAACTGCAGGGACTGGAGAGCATCAAAGTAAAAATTCCCGAGATGACATCTGAACAGCAGGGACTGGAGAGCATCAAAGTAAAACTTCCCGAGATGACATCTGAACTGCAGAGTCCTGTTAGGTCTTCTCCAGATGATATATATGCTGTCTGCACATCCATTTCCAGTACACCACCGCAAAGATCTCACGAGCCTATTGAAGCATCTCTGCCTGTGATAACAAGGATTAAAAGTAGCTTGGGAAAGAATATTAGAGAACCCGACAGTAAAGTGCAGGGCATTCGAAAACCTGAAGAAATGCGGAATAGGCCGAGCTCTGTAAGATCTTCTAGAGAGGATATCTACACTGTTCGTCCATCACCAGCAAATACGAGTCAGAAACCATTTGAAGCTTTTGAACCATCTTATGGTGTAACTCTGTCCCATTTCGACGATGGTCTTGCTGCTAGGTATGGTTTTGGTGGAGGCTACAGAGTACCGGATCCTCCTTTCATACCGGATCAGTTTCCTTTGGCACCATCTATGAGGAATGGTCCTAACGAGATGTTTGATTACCGAGGATACCCTGACCTTGATAGAGGAGTTGATCCAAGAGAGTATCTGCAGCGGTATGGTGGACACTTGGACCCCATGTTAGCACCACCTCCTCCAAATCTGATGGACAATGCATTCCCAATGCAACAACGTTATGCGCCTCATTTTGATCAAATGAATTACCAGAGGATGAGCTCTTTCCCACCTCAGCCACCAATGCAACCTAGTGGACACAATTTTTATGACCATCCTGGCTTTCCGCAGCAACCGCCACCACCACCTGCAGACTTCGGGATGAGTTCAATGGGTTTTGCCCCTGGCCCGAACTACCCTTATATGGGTAGATCTGGCGGTTGGATTAACGACTAGACCAGCTCTCATTTTCCTTGTATTTGCAAGATTAATAGTTTGATTAGTCTTTTGTTTCATTCGCTAAAGTCGTAGGAAGACTAGAAGAAAATCTATAAAATTCTCTTTTCACTCATATATCTTAGCTAGTGGGCATGTTGTCTGTTTAATAAAAATTAAAAAGCCTTCAAACTTTATATCATATTTTGTGGTGATAGTTTAATACAGGACCACCTCAAAATCCGGTGGTTGCAAAGAACAGATCTGAGAAATGGAAGAAGAGTTGAGAAACTTAATCAAGGTATGGATCTATGCCTTAATCTCCATCTGTTATTGTTATTTCATATCATCTAGAATCTCCAAAGGTGTTCTTCGTCTTCTCTCTATTCTTCCTATCTTGATCATCTTCCTTCTTCTTCCTCCTCTCTTCCTCTCTTCTGCCCACTTCTACCTCATGAAGTCAAGAACACGTAAACCTCCAAAGATTGAAACGTAGCATTGTCTTTCTTAAGCCTGTATAAGTTCGCCAGAAATGTGTCCAAAGAATTTTCGAACAAATGAAATTCTACTTTGTATGTCGAAGACTCGAAGTATATCTGTTAGAACTTAGAAGAATTGAAAACAAAAGAGACTGCCAAAATATCTGATGCAAGCTAAGTAAACCTCTAAAATCTACTTTGGTTATGCCGCCTACGTTTGTCATAAGTACAACTAGATTTGTGGTTTTTTCATACAAACATTTCATATCTATTTGGATTTCTTTGATTTTATTATGTCAAACATATTAAATATAGTTTAGCCAAATACTAAAGATGTGATTTTTTTTTAACTAGAGAAACTCTTGAAAATTTGTTAAAATCCTTGTTTCAAAATCATTCATTAATTAATTGAACAATACAATATGTCACTTAAATTGCCAAATCAACAGAAATAAATCTCTAAAGTTTATCCTGTTATTTACTTTTGCAAAAATTGGAATCTTTTTTTTAGAGAATCCAAAAATAAAAATGACGTAAACTTTAAATGTGAAACGTAATCAGCCTTTATGTGTTTTGACATTTTTCATGTATACGTGTGGTTATTTAAGTCGGATGCTGCACAATTAGCATTTAGCAACCAACAGAACCAAGAGAGTGAGGAAATGGAAGAAGAGTTGAGAAACTTAATCAAGGTCTGGATCTCAGCCCTAATCTCCATTTCTTACTGTTACTACATCTCTTCAAAAATCTCCGAAGGTGTTCTTCGTCTCCTATCTCTTCTTCCTATCTTCATCATCTTCCTTCTTCTTCCTCTCTTCCTCTCTTCTGTTCACTTCTGCGTCATCTCAGCTTTCTTCCTCTCATGGCTCGCAAACTTCAAGCTCCTTCTCTTCGCTTTCGATCAAGGACCTTTAACCCCCCTACCCTCCAACCTCTCCCGTTTCTTCTGCTTCGCTTGTTTCCCCATCAAAACCTATCAAAACCCTTCTTCAAAGCGAATCTACAACAAACCTAAGCCTAAATGGATCCTTACTTTCAAACTTTTGATCTTTTCCTTCTTATTACATCTCCTTGGTAATGATTTCGGTTTACCAAGGTTGGCTTTATTGGCTCTCTTTAGTATCCATGTTTACCTTGAGATGGAACTTATCTTATTCTTCGTTGGTGCCTTGATCTCTACGCTTCTTGGTTGTGAAATCGAACCGGTCTTCAATGAACCTTACTTAGCCACTTCTTTACACGACTTCTGGAGCCGTAGATGGAACCTCATGGTCCCAGCAGTACTCCGTCCAACAGTCCACATCCCGGTTCAGCGATTTTCTACACGTTTTCTCGGTCCAAACCGGGCTTTTTATGCTGGAATGTTAGCCACGTTTCTTGTCTCGGGTTTAATGCATGAGCTGGTTTACTTTTATATAATCCGTAAATCTCCAACTTGGGAAGTCACTTGTTTCTTTGTGTTGCATGGAGTTGTAACTTCCGCGGAGATAGCTGTGAAGAGCATGCGGTGGCTTCCACCGCCACATCGGGGGGTCTCGGGTTTTGCGGTTTTGGGTTTTGTGTCGGTTACGGCCGGTTTATTGTTTTATCCTCAGTTGTTGAGAAATGAGGTGCGTGAGAGAGCAATAAGTGAATGTTTGTTTGGTATTGACATTGTCAAACGTAAGTTGTTCGTATTTTAATGTAACGCCTAGTTTAAATAATCGTACGTTTCTTGTGATCCTTATCTCTATTATCGAAACGAAGTTTAGGCCAGACTTGGGAAGTAGAGACAGGACAAAATAGGTTAAAGATGGAATAGCTTGGAGACAGACTTGCCATGCGTTACGAATATTATTATCTCAAAAGCTACGGAGCAGCGAATTATTTTTTTTACTTTTTAAAAATTATGGAATTAAAACGAATTATGATTCTATAAAATTTGAGTGGTAAAAACTTGGGTATTTACGGTACATGGCAATAGGATTAAGAACGATGATGAAAATTAAGATGCATTAACGTACTTTGTAAATAATTATAGCTGTCAAATGCATTGTGCCTAAAAATCCTTGGTGCATAGTTGAATTATTATTTTATTCTATAATTTGTTTTTTTCTCTTGGTTAACTAATTGGCTCCACATGAGGTCTAGGTTGGGTGTTTTCAAAAATATAATTAGACATTACTTTTCCACTAGGAGTTGAAATTTTATCACGGGTTATGAAAAATATCTTTTTAAGGCTATCTACAAGGTGTTTAAACAAATTGTGCAAAATTAGTATCAATGGTATGATTTCATGAAGATTGGTATCCTTTTTCTTTTAATCTACTAGATGAGATTGGTTTACTCGGTATTTTGTTTCTTTGCTTTTAATTTTTTTTGTTCTTGTAATTTTAATGATCATTGTTTGGCTCTGATCTTTAAAATTTTACTTTTTGAATTTTGATATCTCATTTATAAAGTGTTCCTCACTTTATATGCTTATTGGAGAGTCATTTTCTAATAAATGTGGTCTGAAAAAGAAAAGAAAAAAATGTCAATTAATTGGCCGGTTGGTTGTTTGTCCCAATCTTCTAACGATGTATCAAATCTTACTGCCCAATCTTGTATCCGAGAACGTGTTCGTTTCGTCCGATTATTTTAATTACAAATAGGGATCATATTAAGTGAAACCCTCGAAGATTGGAAAGAAAAGATGATTTAGGAAAGATGGAGGAAGAACTCAAGAACTTGATCAAGGTTTGGATTTCTGCAGTAACCTCCATATCTTATTGTTACTACGTATCATCAACCAGAATCAAAGCTGGTGTTTTTCGATTACTCTCTGTTCTTCCTGTTTGTGCTCTGTTTCTTCTTCTTCCTCTGTTTTTATCCTCTGTTCATTTCTCTGGTTCCACAGCGTTTTTCCTTACATGGCTAGCAAATTTCAAACTCATCCTCTTCTCCTTCGATCAAGGTCCTCTTTCTCCACTTCCCTCAAATCTCTCTCGATTCATTTGCTTCACTTGCTTCCCCATTAAGCCTCAACAAAACCCTAATCCTAAAAATCAAATCCCCAAATGGGTTTTCGCCATTAAAGTTATCATCTTTGGTGCGTTGTTACAAATGTATGAATACAAACAATATATATCTCCAACTGTGGTATTGGTTCTCTATTCTCTGCATATATACTTGGAGCTTGAGTTTGTCTTAATGCTCGTCAAAGTTTTTGTCTTTATCACTCTTGGATGTGATCTAGAGCCACAGTCCAATGAACCATACTTAGCCACCTCTCTTCAAGACTTCTGGGGTCACCGGTGGAACCTCATGGTCCCCGCGATCCTCCGGCCGGCTGTTTACATCCCGGTGCGGCGAATGGCCAAACGGATAGTGAAATCCAATCAGGCTTCGTTCATGGGAGTTTTCGCAGCGTTTCTTGTTTCTGGTGCGGTTCACGAACTCATCTTCTTCTATATAAACCGTGAGAGACCTACAGGGGAAGTCACTTGGTTCTTTGTGTTACATGGAGTTTGCACGGCGGGGGAAGTGGCTGTGAAGAAGAGTACGCTTGTTCAGCGGTGGTGGAGAGTAAGTCCGGCAGTGTCACGGCTTCTCACGGTGGGGTTTGTGATTGTGACGAGTGGTTGGTTGTTTTTCCCTCCTCTTATAAGGAGTGGCATGATCGAAAGACTCGCTAACGAAGCCTTTTTGACCATTGATTTCGCCAATCGCAATATTTTTACTTTTAGGTGATAAATCGCTAATCATGATCAATGGATTTATGTGTTTCTATCAGCTTGTTTATCAAATCATATTTACTTTGTGGAATTTTAGAATAATACTTAGTTTATCAATCATATTACTTATACTCGTTGATCAAATTATTGTGGTTTACATGTGGAATAGATGCAGCACAATGATTGAAATTGCGAAAACGAGATGCACAAAGAAGCAGCCTCAGGATGAGGACAACACGTGCAAGCAAAGCAAAAGCTGCTTCGTTTTCGAAATCTTCTTCCATTGTCTACGCGTAAAACCACATGCCCTAATTTTGTATTTGAGTTCTTGTCTAATTCATTTAAATTACTTGTCACATACGTAACCAGTAAGTTTAAGACCTCGATGATTGCAAGAACTCAGCAATTCATAAAGAGATCTGAGAGAAGGATGAAGAACTTAAGACCTTCATCAAGCTTTGGATTTCTACATTAATTTCCGTAACTTCAGCACCAAGAATCAGAAGCCGTTTCAATGATTCAATCAAACCAAATCCTTTTTCCGGATCTCGTGGAGTTGAGATGGCTGCCATTAAGAGAGAGATGCCAAATCAAATTTCCTAATTTTATATTTGGAACTCGTTTTGTTCATCCTATTATTTAAATCATTTTGAGTATGTAGCAACCAACTAAAGTCAAAACCTCGATTATTGGAAAAGAAAAAGAAGATCTAGAGAGATGGATGAAGAACTCAAGAACTTCATCAAGGTTTGGGTTTCAGCAATAATCTCCATATCTTACTGTTACTACGTATCAACAAGAATCAAAGCTGGACTCTTTCGATTACTCTCTGTTCTTCCTGTTTGTGCTCTGTTTCTTCTTCTTCCTCTGTTTCTCTCCTCTGTTCACTTCTCTGGTTCCACTGCGTTTGCCCTCACATGGCTCGCAAATTTTAAACTCATCCTCTTTTCCTTTGACCAAGGCCCTCTTTTCCCAATTCCCCCTAACATCTCTCAATTCATCTGCTTCACTTGCTTCCCCATCAAGCTTCAACAAAACCCTAAATCTCAAAATCAAATCCCCAAATGGGTTTTCGCCATTAAAGTTTCCGTCTTTGGTGTGTTGTTACAGATATATGAATACAAACGTTACATGTCTCCGACTGTGCTATTAGGTCTCAATTCTCTGCATATATATTTGGAGTTTGAGATTCTCTTAGCTTTCTTGAAAGTTTTGCTCAGTATCTATCTTGGATGCGACTTAGAGCCACAGTTCAACGAACCATACTTAGCCACCTCTCTTCAAGATTTCTGGGGTCGTCGTTGGAACCTCATGGTCCCAGCGATTCTCCGGCTAGCCGTCTACGTCCCGGTGCGACGAATCGCCGGACGGAAAATGAGCTCTGATAAAGCTTTGTTCTTGGGAGTTCTTGCGTCGTTCCTCGTCTCCGGTGCAGTTCACGAGCTCATCTTCTTCTATTTTATACGTGAATCGCCTACAGGAGAAGTCACTTGGTTCTTTGTATTACATGGAGTTTGCACTGCCGTGGAAGGAGCGGCGAAGAGGACGAGCTTTGTGCGGCGGTGGAAGATGAATCAGATGGTTTCACAACTGTTCACGGTGGGGTTTGTGGTTGTGACCGGTGGTTGGTTGTTTTTCCCTCAGCTTACAAGGAGTGGTATGATCGAGAGACTCACGAACGAAGTCTTTTTGTCCATTGAATTCATCAAGCGGGAAGTTTTTCTACTTTTGGGTGATAAATCGCTACAATCATGGAGTTTATGTTTTCTATAGCTTAAATTATCAATCATTGATTAAACGGATTTGGTAAATGGTCAAATCGTGGACATGTCATTGGCCTTATCAAATGATTAATGTTTCTATACTTTATGTCTGGATATATTTCCAAAGTAGCTGGTTATTTTCAAATTTAATTATGATTATAAACAAAATTTATTGATTAAGTTGAATAAATTGTAAGCCAAATTAAGTTTTTAAACCAATTGCGGACTGTTTAGGTTGAATAAGACAAAACAAGTGTTATTCTCAGGTTCCATGAGAAATTGAGAATAACTCTACATCTATAATTTTAAACCAAACAAAAAAACTCTAGAGCTGTAAACATCAACATTTGTAGTTATCCTTCCCCTCATTGTAATTACAAAGATTTCAGCTGTCACAAATCAACTATCTATTGGTGATAGAATAGAAACATTGACATACAGAATAAGAAAACCAAAAATGTAATTCAGGTGCTTATAATCACCAAAAGTTCTAACAAAAAATTTTCATATTGATTACTTGCCTTCTGCTATTGACTGGACTACACCAATTTTTCTTCCAACTGTTTTTATACCATTATAAATTAAATTTTCTAGTCATTCAAATCGTTGTACTCATTGGTTAGTAAGTAACTAGTAATTAAAAGTCATCACTTTTGATATAAATTTAGGATTGTCAAAATGGGTCAAAAATCATAAGTTGATCCGGTCTACTTATTATTTTAATGGGTTTGGATTGAACTTTTATACACATATAAATAAATGAGTTTTTGGTGGGTCAACTCTAATGGGTTTGTGGGTTTAATGGGTCAATCCATTTGGATTCTGGATTACCCATACGTCTACTATTAAAACATAAATTTAATAAATATGTAAAATATGGAAACCCTAAAACGAGTATTAGGGTTCTGAGTTATCCATGGTTTTATGGTTTTATTATTTTATAATTTTATGGATTTATGGTTTTAAGATTTTGTGATACTTTTATTTATTTTAGTAACTAGATATTTTTATTTATTTTTTTAGTTTTATAATTATATGGTATGTTTTGAATTTTTTTTAATTATATTTAATATATATATGGGTAATCCATATAACCCATTTAACCAATGAATTTTAACGATGATGGGTTTGGATATATAACCCATAAAATAAATGGACGGGTTCGGGTCATGTTACCCATTTTGACACCCAAAATATAATATCTCAAATTTGAAAGCAAGTTTAGATTTTACTTATATTTTTGATCGATGAGATGGGTTAAAGAGAATAAATTAGTAGAAGTGACTTATCGTACACTTTGTGAAAATGACAAAGTCATGCGATCTTGGGAGGGAAAAATGGTAGAATGATTAAAAATCCTTTGATAAGTTTTGCTATTATATATGAATCTTCTACCGCATATCATCGGCTTATTTCCAAACGGTGTTAGGCAACCATGTCACATGCGACTAAAGTAATGTTGTTCGAAACCTTAAGCCATTCACTAGTGACACGTATAGTTTATAGAAGTAGCGACAGTTTTAAAGCAAAAGATGTGGTTATCAAGAGTAGCAGATGCTGTAGAGAGTCGTTGAGTTTTCAGCGTCTCCAAAATCACCGCCGCATAGTTGCAACGATATAAATTTATAGTTTCAACAACATTTTTATGTCGCTCACAGTTGTTGCTAGTGACATGTTGCCGAACAAACCCTTAGTAGTATTTAGTTTTAATTTTTGTCTAGTTCATGACTGAGATATACATAATTTTTCTTCTATATAACTCTACATTTTGACTTAACGTTTTTGTCTGGTTTTGATGTTTTATGTTTTTAAGTCGTTTTTAGAATAAAATCTTTGTTTGTTTAGTTTGAAGTTAAAAGAGGTTGATGTTATGTCCGAAAAAAAAATTAATCTCGCTTAAGGCTTTCAATATCGTTGGACCGGCCCTGATTTCCGAAGTGCTTGATCTCGTGCAATGTCACGAGATATGTTCATGTTTTATGCGTATTTCACGCGTTTTCCCAACGAAACCGTCCAATAAAAGAAAACAATAATTTTGTTTTTGAAATAATCAAAGATACCATATGAAAATCATACAAGTGGTTGTTTTCATTGCTTTTGCTATGACAATTCGGATGTGCTTGATCTCGTGCAATATTACTTAATTTGTTCAACCTCAGAACTCCTGCTTTCCCGACACGTGTTGACTGGGCGGATACCACAGTAGGACTAAAAGTAAGTTTTCCCAAAATGGGCCTTCATTCACCTAAGGTAGCGAAGAAAATAGACGACGTCGCATAAGCAATAGTCCAAGGGGTCAAGACTCGCTGGCCCATCCGGAGTCTTTCGTTAAATTAGCCTCTACAACACAAAACGAACGAAAATCAAGGCAGGTAAGAAATCTGTGAGGCGTGTGTCCTGAGATTCAATTCTTCTTCTTCACCGCCGATTTCATCGTCGCCAATTTGATCCTGATTTTGATTTGAATTTGAACTCAATTTCACAAATTCATGTTTGATTTCAATGTTAGGTTCGTTCAAATTGGGGATTTCGGGTTTTCAATCGTAAAAATGAGAGCTTCAGTTATATCATTCTTGTTCGTATTCAATCCATTGACATATCAGACTTCTGAATTTTTGACCCGATTGATTTTTATTTCTATGTTATGAACTTAAATTGAGATTCTTAAAATGAGATGTTGAAGTTCCTTTTGGACCATTGAAATGTGTTAGATGCATATCTGGGTTTCTTTCTTAAACGTGTTTCAAACCTTGGCATGCAAATTAATGTTAAGGTTTTAAATTGTATTAATTCAAATTTTATTGCAATTCTAGAAAATTAAAGATCTTTCCCTTTACATTTGTTGATCAAGCAGTTGATTGAGAATACTTGCCTTGTTGGGTATGGCCACTGAGGCGTTTGTGAAACCAGTGGTGCCAGATGGTCATGATGGGTACGACGATAATGACGATGAAGAAATGCCTTTGGTTTTCAAGAGAAGCAGTAATACAACATCTGCCACAAACCGGTCAAGGCCTGTTAATGCCCAGAAAAACTCGGCTATTGGTTCCACTAAGTCCCCACCACCAATGAGGTCTCCTTTAACAAGCCCCAATAGATCAGCCTCATCTGCTAGAAGTTCAATGATGAAACCATCATTACCGTCATCTTCATCTGTTCACCGTTCGACTGTGAAGTCGCCTTTGCGTGATGATAGATTCGTTGTTGCTAAGGAGAGGAACGGTTTAGGAAAAGCTCCATCTGTGTCCAAAAGTGGTGATGAGGATTTTGAGGATGATAAACCCTTGAGTGCCAGACTTAAAGTGGATTCTAATCAGCCTACCAAACAGCCGAGCTCTTCTGGGCGTGGTAGTTCGCAGGTACCAGTCCAAAAGAGCCATGTGAGGCCTCACGGAGTGAATGATAACACTAAAAAAGAAAGATTTAGATGGAAATTTCCCATGTCCTCGGCGGTTCAGATAAAGACCAGTGTGGGTACATCAAGTAGCAAGCCTGTTCATAATGAACAAAAGAGACCTTTGGTTAACAATTCCAATCGGAATGGTAAGAGACCTCTTGAGAAGGGAAGTTCTTCAAATCAATCTTCTGTTAAGAGGCCCAAGCTGTCAGAGCCAGCGGAGCAAGGTTCACATAATGCAGCTACGCCAGATAACAAAGGAAAGAATCTGGATGCATCGAAGGCCGTTGAGAGCTAGCCAAGTAACTGTTAAAGAAGATAACTCAGATGAGGATGATCATGTCTCTATTGCCTCAAGGGTGAAGTCAGATTCCTCAAATAATAAGTCAGCCTCCGTGAAGCCAAACGCTAGTAAAATGATATCTTCTTCATCCAGAACAGTAGCTAAGAATCCCAACAAATGGGTGAAAGACTCTAAATATTCAAAATCTTCAAAATCATTACCTTCTGGAGATTGTCAAAGGAAATGGACAACTCTAGAGCACAATGGTGTTATTTTCCCACCTCCATCTATGCGTCACGGGGTTAAGATATTGTATCAGGGAAAGCCAGTTGACTTAACTCCTGAAGAAGAAGAGGTCCTTTCTCTCTTTCTTTCTGAGTCTCTGTCCCATTATAGTCTTGTTTTTTTTGCTTGCTTTCTGCAGCCATTGACTTAAATCTCAATGCCCAGGGTGGTTCTGTATGCTTTCTCATAGTCATGAGTGGTGAGCTGATAATATCGTCATTTCTATCTGCAGGTTGCAATTATGTTTGGGGTGATGAGGGAAACGGAATATTACAATAAACCAAAGTTCAGAGAGAATTTCTGGAATGATTGGCGTAAACTACTTGGAAGGAACCATGTGATTAAAAGTTTAGATGATTGTGACTTCAGTCCCATATATGAATGGTATATGCAGGAGAAGGAGACAAAGAAACAAATGACTGCAGAAGTAAATAATAACTTTCTATGATAAAGTTCATTAGTATGCTATTCTGATGAAGCTATTGTGATAATTTTATGCTAATGATGTACAGGAGAAAAGGATTGTGAAAGAAGAGAAATTAAAGCAGGAGGAGAAATACATGTGGGCTGTTCTCGATGGTGTCAGGGAGAAGGTAATTTTCTTTTTTTGTTGATAGAAATCTATTTCCAGCTTCTTGAAATTTGCTAATCATAATATCAACAATTTCAGGTTGGAAATTTCAGAGTTGAGCCCCCTGGGTTGTTTCGAGGCCGGGGAGAACATCCTAAGGTATTTTTTGCTGTATTCTTTTACATTATCCTTGAACTATATTATTCTGTTGGTGTGCTCTAGTCTATATCACATTTAGAACATTTTTCTGCCTTGTTCCCCTAACCTCCATAGTTATTTCTTATTTTAGTAATTTTATCTTCTGCGTTATTGCTTTCCAGATGGGGAAACTGAAAAAGCGGATTCGTCCTTCTGATATTACAATCAATATCGGTAAAGAGGCGTCTATTCCAGAATGCCCTATCCCTGGTGAAAGGTCTTTTTTTCTTCTTTATGTGCTTCTCTTTGAAAAAGACAAATTTTTTGTTTTTTTCTTTGACCTGATTCTAAGAATGCTGTTTTTTCAGATGGAAAGAAGCTAAGCATGACAATACTGTTACCTGGCTTGCTTTATGGAATGATCCTATCAATCCAAAAGAGTTCAAGTATGTATTCTTGGCAGCTAGCAGTGCGTTAAAGGGACAAAGCGACAAGGAGAAGTATGAGAAAGCGAGGAAGATACACGTAATAAGCTTTTGACTCCGCTAAAGATTTTTCATAAACCATCCCGCTTTTCCCTTATCTTATCATCAACGTACCATCTGTTTTCAGAACTATGTAGGGAGTATTAGAGCAGCGTACACCAAAGATTTTAGTAACAAGGATGTAACAAAGCGTCAAATAGCAGTTGCTACGTATCTCATCGATAAGCTAGCCATTAGGGCGGGAAATGAGAAGGTAATTTAATACTTCTTGACTGAAAGATATCCTTTTGTTTATTCAGTTTATCATTTTTCTGGCTGTATAGAGATCATTATCACTCCATAAACCCGCTTCTTATTCATAGAACTGGTTTCTATTATTTCAAGCATTTTTCTCACATTTTCCTTTCTTGGTCTGCATATTTGAATCGTATAAGACGATGATGAGGCAGATATTGTTGGTTGTTGTACATTGAAAGTAGGAAACGTGGAGTGTATTCCTCCAAATAAGTTAAAGGTACATACTTGATGTCAACATAAACAAAATTGACTGCAGAGTGAATCTGCAAGAGTTCTAGAATGCCTGGCTTATTGATTTTTTGTTCAACAAGGCTTTTTTGTTGCATATTATAATGACCTTTGGTATCCGCTTTGGCATTTTCAGTTTGATTTTCTTGGTAAAGACTCTATTCAGTATGTAAACACAGTTGAGGTTGAGCCTCCGGTTTATAAGGCAATTGGGCAGTTCCAAGCGAGTTAGTTAATAACTAAATCAGTTATCTAGTCTCATAGTTGACCTTTGGAAACTGGATAAATGACTTTAGGTTTTGTCTTCTGTTCAGGAAAATCGAAAACCGATGATCTCTTTGATCAGCTAGATACTTCTAAACTCAATGCTCATCTTAAGGAGCTTATGGCTGGTCTCACAGCCAAAGTCTTCTGTACGTATAATGCTTCCATCACATTGGATTTAATGGTACGTTGTCGAATTGTAAACTTTTTAAAAAATTGTATATGCACGTAAGATTATAAAGCTAGTGATACAAACATAAATTAATCAATTGTCACATCCTAATAATATTAGATTTTCTTTTCCATTCTTAAGTATTATTTTTAAAGCCGTTCTCGATGGGATATTATGACAGTTGAGTAAAGAAACTAGAGATGGCGAGGTTCCTGAAAAAATTGTGGTTTATCAGCAAGCAAACAAGGAGGTAATGGCAATTATTCTCTCTGATGTTTTCATAGATAATTAAGAAATGTGATCATCATAATTTTTTGGTTAGGTCGCTATCATTTGTAACCATCAACGTACTGTCTCAAAATCTCATGGAGCACAAATCGAGAAGCTGGCTGTGAAAATAGAAGAACTAAGGGTAAAATGTAAACCAAATCCAATGAGCTTTGACCAAAATACAATTTCAGTTTCCTTAGTCTCATGATCCTTGTATTTCACTGCAGGAGCAAATAAAGGAGCTGAATATTGATCTGGACAGGGCTAAGAAAGGAAGAACACCATTAATGGGATCTGATGGAAAGAGAAAGAGGAACTTAACACCTGAAGCGTAATGTTTAAACTTCTCTCTTCACACATTATTTATCTCGCATAAACATCTTTAAATCAACTTCCTCTTTGGAAAACAGATTGGAGAAGAAGATAATGCAAACGAATGGTAAGATTGAGAAGATGGAAAGAGATATGCAAACGAAGGAAGATATGAAAACCGTAGCATTGGGCACATCTAAGATCAATTACATGGATCCTAGGATCTCTGTTGCATGGTGCAAACGACATGATGTCCCCATTGAGAAGGTAATATAAAAGCTTCAAGTAAGTCACAGATGTGCAACACTTGAAGTTTAATTTTTTTTCCTTTCTATTGCAGATATTTAACAAGTCTCTTCTGGCTAAGTTCGCTTGGGCAATGGATGTTGATCCTGAGTTCAGATTCTGTTTAAGCGAAGAAGAACAAAAACATGTTCGTTGAGGCCAGTTTCACCACCTAACCATTCACAATACATTTACAGAGATAGAGAGAGAGAAAGAGTTAAAAAGAGAGGAAGAAAGAAAGCAAGACCTGTAAACGAGGTTTCTTCTCTCTTAATAGTAAACCAAAGACTAATTTGTGGGATGTTTTATAGAAACAGTTACAATTTTTTACTCAATAAAATATATTAGCTTTTATAATAAGAATACAGAAAAATGTACTTTTTTAAACGCAAGTAAACTAGTAGAGCTTACAAAGTCATCATGAAGAACAAAACGCAAGTAAACTAGTAGAGCTTACAAAGTCATCATGAAGAACAAAAGTTATACAATGGGGTATATAGAAGTGAAATTATAGCAATGTTATTATTACATAACTAAATTTTGGGAATTTATTTGCAAAATAGCTCTATTTTTTACTAGTTAATATAAAGTTACAAATTTACGTTCACATGGTTAATGCCTTAAAGGTTTCACGTGTGCTTAAATCTGCTTCACAGTTTAGCAAATTAACCGATGATTAATTAATATATCCATCTTATAAAGTACTTTTAATGGGATTTTGGCAATGGAAAGTTTATAACGGTAAGAGTATAAAAAAAATGAAGAAAGTCTGGCGGTAAACTTCAAAACCGGTCCAGTGAGGGGTAAAATTAAACGGTTTGGCGCGATCCAATACGACGTCGTGGATAAAACCAAACCCTCATGCGTTAGAACTCTCTAGCCTATAGAGAGTCTCCTCATGCCTTGGTCTCTTCGACGCTGTAACGAGAGCAAACCACCAGAGAGAAGAGAGGGCTGATAAACGGAGGAGAGATAGGCTTCGCTCGACGATTTCTTCAATCTCTGGAAGAAGGTATCTTCTTCAATCCGACGTTAAATCTCCGAAATTTGATTGGATTCAGCTTAATTTTGCATCATTTCCCAGTCATAGCACAAATTAGGGTTTCGCATGGATTTGGTGTCCCACTGCACCTGATTCTTCAATTTGTGTTGTTTTCCAATTAGGGATGTAGTCTCTTTTTATTCCTGAACTTTGGGTTTTACTAACTTAGAGAAACATGCGCGTTAATTCCTTTGCAATGCTTGAATATGTCAAAATTTTGTTTCTTCATTACTCATTCCCTGCAGCGAAATCATTATGCTGCTTGTAGTCGTAATGGTGTTTGTTTGCCTTTCTTTGGGAAGCTCTAACCTTTCTTTGTGGTTTGTTTTGGTCAGAAGTTGGTCTGAGTTTTTGTCAACGTTGTTCCATTGGGTATGGCCACTGAAACTGTTTCAAAACCTGTTATGGATAATGCATATGAAGACGAAGATGATGACAAACCTTTAGTATTCAGGAGGACTAATACTGCTTCTTCTAATTCGAATCAATCGAAATCTACTCCTCAGAGAAGCAAGGCAGTTCCTTCCACCAAGGTATCACCGATGAGATCCCCTGTGACTAGCCCAAATGGAACCACTCCTGCGAATAGAACTTCTACAATAAAATCCTCAATGCCATCAAGTTCTTCTTATAAGGCTTCACCAGCGAAGTCACCATTGCAGAAGGATACACTGCCCTCTACTGTTAAGGATAGGAACCTGTCACATAAGGATCAGTCTGAATGTAAAAGAGAGCGTGAGGATTCTGAGGATAATAGGCCGTTAAGTTCCATACTATCTGGAAATTCCAGTCGACCAAATAAAGGGCCAACCTCTTCGTGGCAGGTGTCTTCAACGCAGCCGAAAGAAAAGAATAGTGGCGATCGTCCTCTTGGTAGAGCAAATAGAATCATAAAAGATGAGTCAGATGATGAAACTCCTCTCTCGTCAATGCTTCGAAAGAAGACTGGTAGTGGGATGTCAGGTAGCAAACAGGTCTCTGATGATGAAAAGAAACCTTTGGCTAAAAAGTTGCATCAGAATGGTTCCGCACTTAAGAACGGTAAGGAATTAGGTAAGAGACCTCTGGAGAAGAATAGTTCTGCAGATCAATCTTCCTTGAAGAAGGTCAAGGTATCAGCTTCACCTACTTCACTGAAAATGAAACAAAATTCTGTGAAAACAGAGTCAGATGATAAGGGAAGGGTTATGGTTTCACCTAAACCAATGAAAGCTAAACAATTATCTACCAGAGAAGATGGAACTGATGATGATGATGATGTTCCAATATCCAAGAGACTCAAATCAGATTTCTCCAACGGTAAAATCTCATCTGCAAAGCCTAAAGCCGTAAAACTAAATTCTACTTCACCAGCAGCAAAGCCAAAAGTGAAAAGAGTAGTTTCTCCTCCGTCCAGAACAATGACCAAAAACTCTAAGAAAGTAACGAAGGACTCAAAATATTCCACGTCTTCGAAATCGTTACCTTCCTCTGGAGATGGGCAAAAGAAATGGACATCCTTGGAGCACAATGGTGTAATTTTCCCACCATTATACAAGCCTCACGGCATTAAGATTTTGTACAAGGGGAAGCCAGTTGACCTAACAACTGCACAAGAAGAGGTTGTCCTCTCCATCCACGCCCTCAATCTTACTA
This sequence comes from Cardamine occulta, assembly GCA_028015245.1. Lineage (NCBI taxonomy): Eukaryota > Viridiplantae > Streptophyta > Magnoliopsida > Brassicales > Brassicaceae > Cardamine > Cardamine occulta. Next base: position 12,625,191 of record CM051393.1, on the reverse strand, counting down.
ATAAATGTTATATTGTTTGTTATATACCTGTTTCTTAAGTGATTTTTCGTCATCTCAATTATCTAGAGTGCTTTTCGTATGTCTTTCCAATAAAACATCATTATGTATGCTGATGATTTGTTGATGACATACAGGTTGCGACAATGTTTGCAGTGATGAAAGAAACGGACTATTATACTAAACCTCAATTTAGGGAGAATTTTTGGAATGATTGGCGAGCACTGCTTGGGAAGAAACATGTGATACAGAAGTTGGATGATTGTGACTTTAGTCCCATATATGAGTGGCATTTGGCAGAGAAAGAGAAGAAGAAACAAATGAGCACGGAGGTAACTAAATAAGAGAATTTCGTTTTTTGCCTTGGTCTTCCTTGGTTCTCTCACAAATAGTTCCATCTTCTGTCCCCATTCATATTGCAATTGGGTTTTGTTTGGTTACAAGGATACTGATCTTAGTTGATGTTATCTTATTGCTAAGATGAATAATATATCTCTTTGGAATTTGGTAGTGTAATGGGCCTAATGGCAGACTACATTGGTGTTATAGACTAGTTTTCGTATTGTTAAAGTTTTTCAACGAGAGACAAGTTATGAAAATTTAGTTGACATGGTACAGGAGAAAAAAGCTTTGAAAGAGGAGAAACTGAAGCAAGAGGAGAAATACATGTGGGCTGTTGTTGACGGTGTCAAAGAAAAGGTAAGTTCCCTCACAGTGGTGTCATTGTTCCGTAAACAGAGTTCCTCACTCAGACTTCTTTTTATATATCAGGTTGGTAATTTCAGAGTTGAACCGCCTGGGCTGTTCAGAGGCCGTGGAGAACATCCCAAGGTTATTTCCGTTTCTTAGAGACTTACTTTGTAAACAACATACCTTGACGTTTTGGGTTTGGGTGGCTTCAATAAAGTCAGGGTCTATTCTTTTTTCTGTTTCAAAACCCATCTACTGTCTGTTTTTTCAGATGGGTAAATTAAAGAAGCGTATTCATCCATGTGATATCACCATAAATATCGGGAAAGATGCTCCTATTCCAGAATGTCCGATCCCTGGTGAAAGGTCTTGCTTTTTCCATGGGTTTCCTCCAAAATAGAAAATCATTATGTAATGACCTTACTAAGCCATGAGAGATATGACTTTGCAGATGGAAAGAAGTAAAGCATGATAATACAGTCACATGGCTAGCTTTCTGGGTCGATCCTATTAACCCGAGAGAATTCAAGTATGTATTTCTGGCAGCTAGCAGTGCTCTGAAAGGGCTGAGCGACAAGGAGAAGTATGAGAAAGCCAGGAATCTTACGGTAGTCAGCTTTCGTATTGATGAAGCTTGTATTAATCTATTCTTGTTTCTCCTTTTTAGTAACAGATTTTGTTTTGACTGCAGCACCACATAGAAAATATAAGAACAACATACACCAAGAATTTTACCTCTAAGGATACTACAAAGAGGCAAATAGCTGTGGCGACTTATCTCATTGACAAATTGGCACTTAGGGCTGGAAACGAGAAGGTAATTTCGAACTAGTATTTTGCAAATTAAAAAAGGAGGTATAAAGCAAATGATTTCTGAAAAAAATCGCATATTTTCGTTCTTGAATTGGTAGGATGATGATGAAGCCGACACTGTTGGTTGTTGTACCTTAAAAGTTGGAAATGTGGAGTGTATTCCTCCAAATAAAATAAAGGTATTAATTTCATCCCGGAAGTTTTACCCTGCTTACATATAAGGTGAATTCACTTGTGAAAGTGAATGACATGTGTTTAGTTCTGGGCATAAGACATAATCTCACACATTTCCCATTTCTTCATATGTTCCCAGTTTGACTTTCTCGGTAAAGATTCCATCCAGTATGTGAACACAGTCGAGGTTGAGCCTCCTGTTTACAAGGCCATTGGACAGTTCCAAGCTGGTGAGATATGGACTTGACATTGCATTTCACGGGTTATTTTGTTTTCATGATTAAACCGAATAAATGGCTTTTTTTTTGCCCCATCCAGGAAAATCCAAAACGGATGATCTTTTTGATGAGTTAGACACAAATAAACTGAATTCTCATCTTAAGGAGCTTGTACCTGGTCTCACAGCTAAAGTGTTCCGTACATATAATGCTTCCATCACTTTGGATGAAATGGTATGTTCAAAATCTTGGAATCTTTTGGTATCTGGTTTACATTGGAATTATGTTAATTACAAGTATTCATATTTCTGTATTGTCTTCTTTTGTATTTTTCCATGGTGATGTGTGTTACAGTTGAGTCAAGAAACAAGAGATGGTGATGTTAATCAGAAAGTATTAGTTTATCAGCAAGCAAACAAGGAGGTAAAAATATCATTCGTTCTCCTGGAAATTTCTTGTTATGTGCATAACCCATGTGTTAGGTTCATGAAATACTGGTTGACACTCTTTCAGGTTGCCATAATCTGTAATCATCAGCGTACTGTTTCAAAGTCACATGGTGCACAAATCGAAAAATTGACTGGGAAAATAGAAGAACTCAGGGTAAAAATCTCCTATAAGCTTTTGATAACTTTTTGAAGTTCTCTTCTTTTCTTCTGGATTCATTATATATGCCTTCTGATTGTTTTTTTCTTTTAATTTTGTAGGAGGGTCTTAAAGAGCTCAAAACTAATCTAGACCGGGCTAAAAAGGGAAAACCACCATTGGCTGGTTCTGATGGAAAGAAGATTAGAAACTTAGAACCAAACGCGTAACATAACCTTCCCTCTTAATTCTGAACGGACATCTCTAGATATCTATCTTATCTTTAACAAATACGTCCTGTGAATGTTGTTTAATTGCAGGTGGGAGAAGAAAATTGCTCAACAGAACGCTAAAATTGAGAAAATGGAACGAGACATGCATACAAAAGAGGACTTGAAAACCGTGGCACTGGGCACGTCTAAGATCAATTACCTGGATCCTAGGATCACGGTTGCATGGTGCAAACGTCATGAAGTACCAATCGAAAAGGTAAAAGCTTTGTCAGAAACGAATTCTCAATCTCTTCTGAACAAAAGAAACAAGTTTTTCTTACACACTCAAAAAATGCGTCTTGGTCTAGATATTCACCAAGACTCTTTTGGCGAAATTCGCGTGGGCGATGGATGCAGAACCCGACTTCAGATTCTCATTATTGGCGAAGGTATAGAGAAGCTTTCTCAAATGGAGCAAGTATGGTTCTGTTTTGAAACCATTGGAGAGCAAATGAGCTGAATAAGATAAGGGCAAAGAGAAAATCGGTCTATCTATTCATCTTCCTCTGTTTACAATTTTTAGCTCAAAGAGTAAAAGAAAAAAAACTCAAAACTGTTTCATTAGTTATGTAACCTTTTGTCCTTTTCTTTTATCATTGCTATGACTGGAATGTTATGTTACTTTCTTACATGATTAAAGAAATAGAAAATTCGAATAACAAAATCACTATTTCCTCCGTTTTCATTTGTTTAGTATAAGGTTTTGTGCAATGTGTTGTATCTTTAATATAAGAATCTAAATGATTTTCGAAATTTATCTTTACGTTTTTCATATATCATTTGTATCATTGATTATAAAGTCCGTGAATAATTCAATCTTTATACCAAAAAAAATTCATCCAACAAAAGAACATAATATAAGAATATATAACAGTACATACTACATTGTATTCGTTTTTGCATAATTATTCACTTATGATGTGCAAATTATAGCCCTTTGTATAAATGTGAAATTGACACACACACAAAAGAAAGGTACAGTATAAATGTATAATGAAAAATTAAGGGAAAAAAATAAAAGTAAAATTGACTTTTACATTTGACGATAAGTTAGACTGGCCTATTTTGCCCTCACACGGATCTAAATTCAGTCAGATTCACCGGATTCGCACGAAGAAGAAACAGGGAGAACATAACATCGTTCTCCTGCAAGAGGAGCTTTCATTTCAAATCTGTGAGATCTCAGACGCTTTCTCTTCGATCGAATTGAATCGATCTCGCTGAGGTTATTGTACCCTAAATCACGTGTAATAATTCTCGTCGCAGGAATTATATCTCAGATCAGAATCAAACATGGGTTTCCTTATAACAACCCTAATCTTCGTCGTCGTTGGGATCATTGCTTCTTTATGCGCTAGAATCTGCTGCAACAGAGGTCCCTCCACGAATCTGTATGTTTCCTTGCGACCTTTGCTTTGCATTTGATATTTTGATTTGATTTCTTATGGTTAGAAGATTGAATAGCTGGAATCAATAGTTACTCTCTTACTCTTGTAATTGAGAATTGAGAAAGGAAACATAATGGTTTCAATAATTTTCGAGGAAATATCCAAATTCTTTGAATTGGTTGCTTGTCGTTGTAATATCTTCAACGAGCTTGGGGTGATGTAGGAATATTGCTGTCACGGTTTCGTTTCTTGTGCTATGAAAGTTTTATTCTTTGAAGTTGTTTGTATCATTCATCAAGCTTCAAGCTTTGTTATTTCAGCTGTCTTCTTTGTTTCTCGACCGTTTTGCTTTGACTCTCATTCTGTAACTATGGAGTAAAATATCTCATCTTTATTTTCTGATAACAGCCTACATCTTACCTTGGTCATTACTGCGACGGTCTGCTGTTGGATGATGTAAGTTTATGTTTCATATACCTTTTCCTTTTGCTTTCTAGCCATTGGCTTACATTTACAGCCTATTGTTCCTTCTTTGCATTTTCTTCTTCTTCAATTTTGCTTCGCTCCAAAAGACCTGTTAATGTTTCATCTCCTTAATCACTGTTCTCCATAAACCATCAAAAACAAATCCTATACAAAGATATCTCAACAAATTAGTCAACTGTTTCCAGTCTTAGTAGTACTTGCTGAAAGTTTCATTATTGAACTCATAAACATTGTCCAAAGCGTCTGTATATTGAGTTTGATTCTATGTTGCTTGGTCATATTTTCTTACTTTTTTGTCTCTTGATTTTGGTAGGTGGGCAATTGTATATATTGCACAGATGAATCCTCTGATTGTCCCAATCCTAAGCGAAGTAGAGTAGAATCCTCTACTCAGAGAAGAACCACCTCAAACTAGAAAAAGTATGCGCAAAGTCTTGAGTAATCCAGTCCTTTTGTATCTTCAATCTTTAAACTGTTTTTTCTTGTTTGTAATTCTTATATTGGTGTGAACAAATCAAAACGTTTGGGCTCTTTACTATTTTGAGATTTTCTTGTATTCAGTTCTCATTCTTTCCCCAAAACAAAAGCTAAATCTCCCTTTTGAGATTACTCCACACACTCCCAGAATGTATTTGTATCATTTGAAAGGCTTACACTAGCAGTAGCTGCTGACGTAAAACGTCGTCGTTTTCTAGTGAATTGGTATTTTGGTTTTTTGAGCAAAGAGAAATGAAAGGGTCCACTTGATCTTTACCTTTCCTTGGTGTTTGTGAGAGAAACAACACTGAACTGTTGATATTTTCTTCGTCGACACTAAAACCCTAAAAAATCCATCTTTTTGTCTTTTGTTTGTCTCTCTGAAAGCAGAGGAAGTAAACAATGGCGACAATTCCGTTTGCGCAGCTTAACGAGCTAACCATTTCTTCCTCGTCTTCTTCGTTTCTTGCGAAATCGATATCCCATTCGTTGCATAGTAGCTGCGTTTGTGCAAGTACCAGAATCAGTAAATTCGGTGGCGACTTTTCAAAACGAAGAAGCGATTCAACAAGGTCTAAGTCGCTGCGGTTGAGATGCTCCTTCTCTCCTATGGAGTCTGCCAGAATTAAGGTGGTTGGTGTCGGTGGTGGTGGTAACAATGCCGTCAATCGTATGATTTCCAGCGGTTTACAGGTTACATTCTCAATCTCTTGTTCTCTACTCGAAGAAGAAACAAAAATGAGCTTTTCATGTTTTGCTTCGAATTTTTTGATATGGAAATTCTCATTTTTGGGTTTGATTGATTTATGATTTGATTTCTCATGTCTTTTCAGAGTGTTGATTTCTATGCGATAAACACGGACTCTCAAGCTCTGCTACAGTCTTCTGCTGAGAATCCACTTCAAATTGGAGAGCTTTTAACTCGTGGCCTTGGTTAGTAGTCTCTCTCACAACAGAGAAGAAATTTATACTTACTTATTTGTAAATATGTTGTTGTGTGAGTTTTGGCACTTAAACAACAAACTTGCGTCTCTGTTACTTGATTTAACAGGTACTGGTGGAAACCCGCTTCTCGGAGAACAAGCTGCAGAAGAATCAAAAGATGCAATTGCTAATGCTCTTAAAGGATCAGACCTTGTTTTCATAACTGCTGGTATGGGTGGTGGAACAGGGTCTGGTGCTGCACCTGTCGTAGCTCAGATATCCAAGGAAGCTGGTTATTTGACTGTTGGTGTTGTTACCTATCCGTTTAGCTTTGAAGGACGTAAAAGATCTTTGCAGGTAATGTGTTGAACAACGTTTCTTGTTGAATTGATTTAAGTCTTAAGTCTTGTTATGGATCCATGCCTAATTTGGTTATTTTCTCTAGGCACTGGAAGCTATTGAAAAGCTGCAAAAGAATGTCGATACCCTTATCGTGATTCCAAATGACCGTCTGCTAGATATTGCTGATGAACAGACACCTCTTCAGGATGCTTTTCTTCTTGCAGATGATGTTTTACGCCAAGGAGTACAAGGAATATCAGATATTATTACTGTGAGTCTGTGTATTGTATAAAGCTTAACAAGATGGTTGATGAATGCTCATTGATTGATCCCCAAAGAAAGATCCTGAGGAAACGTTATCTATTGTTCCTTTTCAGATACCTGGACTGGTTAATGTAGACTTTGCGGATGTGAAGGCTGTTATGAAAGATTCCGGAACTGCAATGCTCGGGGTAGGTGTTTCTTCCAGCAAAAACCGAGCAGAAGAAGCAGCTGAACAAGCGACTTTGGCTCCATTGATCGGATCATCCATACAATCAGCTACTGGCGTCGTTTACAACATCACCGGTGGAAAAGACATTACTTTGCAGGAAGTGAACCGAGTATCTCAGGTGCGGTATTTTGTCATGGTTTACTCGGCTTTGCTTCAATTGTACTATTACCGTATTACAATGCACAGTCTTGCAGGTTGTGACAAGTTTGGCAGACCCATCGGCCAACATCATATTTGGAGCTGTTGTGGATGATCGCTACACGGGAGAGATTCATGTAACGATAATCGCCACAGGTTTCTCACAGTCATTCCAGAAGACACTTCTGACAGATCCAAGAGCAGCTAAACTCCTCGACAAAATGGGATCATCAGGTCAACAAGAGAACAAAGGAATGTCTCTGCCTCACCAGAAGCAGTCTCCTGCAACTATCTCCACCAAATCGTCTTCTCCCCGTAGACTGTTCTTCTAGTATTCTTTTTGCCTTTTCGTGTTTTAAGCATTAAAAATGTAACGATCTTCAGGCTCAAATATCAATTACTTTTGATTTTCTCCAAATTGTCTCTACAGAAAATTAACATTTCAATATCATATATCATGGTAACCCAAGAAAAAAAACCTAAAAAATCATTTGGTATACCAATTTTCAGACTTTATCTAGCTGGACATGACTGGTCACAGAAACAACTTGGAACTCGCCTTCAATAACTCTAACATCCTTCACTAGAAACCCCTTTGATTTATCACGGAGATCTTCAAGAGATATAAACAGGTGTTTGATCAGTTCTGATCCTATTCGTTGATTCTGTAACCGTAAATACATTTCTGCATAGGTTTTTGACTGTTTGCTTCTGCAGTTACAGAAAATATACAATTGATGCTTATCCTCCTCACAAGCTTTTCTTTTCTTACTTTCAAAGATTTCTAACAGACCTCAGGAAACAGATGTCTTGCACTATCACCTGAAAGATCTCATTTAGTTTAACCAAAAAGCATCAAATATTCAGTACGTGTTAGTTAAGGGCTCTGCTGACTTACGGCATTATTGAAACCGCTCGGAAGCCTGAGCAGGTACACAAAAGAAGTTGTGGTCGCATTACTACTTGTAGAAATTCTTGGCACTATTCTTAAAATGCTAATATTGTGTCCCTGAGTCGAAGCAGTCACCAAAAGCATGCCATTTGGATCGAAGCACAAAACTGAAATCGAACTCTCGTGTATGACACTTTTACTTACGATATCTTTGATAATAACCTATAAACACCAAATATTTATATAGGTTTTAGTCTTTTAGATGTTCTAGAACCTTGGAACAAATTGTAAAAGATCTTCCGAAGACTTATGTTCCCAAGTCCGTGGAAACTCTTTGATAATAACCTGCAAACCATAACTGAAGTAGTAATGAATGATTGCTGCTAACATAATTAGTTGGGAGAGACTGATGAGAGATGATAAATCAAAGTTTTCCCAAGAGCATATGCATATCAAATCTCACAGAGAATAAATAGATTTGATGTTTCAAGATTTAAATGAAAAAGAAAGACTCTAGACTCAAACTCACTTCCAAACAACTAGTCTATATTTTGAGGTGGAATATGGTAACCCGGCCCTAGTCTAGTATTAGTAAGAGTGAAGGAGGAATCAGCCACACGGAAAAATCCGGATTCGCCACATCCACAAGTTCAACGAGGTTAGGGGAGTACATGTCTGGAAAAGAGCTAAAAGGGACACAAAAAGGTTCAGACTTTGAGAGGAAAATGACGAGATCTCCAATGTCTTGAGTGTATACAGCGTTTCCTTTGTCGTTAACCTTGAACACCATTAAAACTTTTGTTTTCAATTTCGTCATACCTCCCCACCCGGCTTTCCTGTACCACTTAACCAAGAAAGTTTCACCGGTGGATCTTGACTCCACCAAGTGTTCACTCATGTGGCACGAATCCAAAAGCTCTTCGTTTGGTCTTTGTCAGCTTGGGAAGGTTTAGGAACCGCAACCTCTGAAACTTGAGATTGCGCTTTTGTGTGTGAAGATCCCATGATCCAATGATGTGGCCTCCAGATCCAGGTATGTGAAACATGTCATCTTTTTTGGAAAACATGACTCGGGAGGAGTAGAAGCAGGGGTTTACGACTCTGATGTTGATCCACTCGGAGTTACGCTGAGCGGGTCTGCAAAAGCTGACTTGAGGTCCCAAGAACTTGACAGCCACAACACAGTCCTCATCCTCAGGAGAAGATGAAGACATTGACACGTTGGTGACGATTGAGTTTGGCAATAAGGGAGAGTTACAAGAGGAGGCAGAGGAATGCGTTTTGGTTGTGTATACGATGCATGAGGGTTTAGATCATTTTGAATATGCAGTATTCCATCTTCCTTCAAAGTAGCTATCCAGCCATGGGATGAACCCATCGATACCATTGGACTATCCACTAACTCCATAGCCACCTTCTTTTCTAAATCAGTGTAGCTAGTTTCATTAGCATTGTAAATGACGAGTTTTCCCAGACCCCTTCCACAAGGATCAGCGTCGACTATGGTACAAGGAAGATGAGACACCATTAGAGAGAAGAGGAGAGGATCTTACCAACACTGGTTTCCGAAAGCAGAGCTTCAAGGTGTGGTTGAGAAGCAGAGACATGAATAAAGATGTTTTCAACGGAAAGCAAGAGAATAAAAAAGAAGAAACCTAATTGAAGAATTGGTGATCTTCTCAACCTAAAACCCTACATTAATACAGAGGAAGGGCCTTGGCCACCAAGTTTCCCACCTCCAAATTTAATATGGTCAGACTCGATCTTAATTGGATTTCATTTTAAATATGGTCAAACCCTCCATTAATTACCAAATTTCATTGCTTGTTATTAGCTCTAAAAATTAAACAAAAACATCTTCCGTGTATCAATCAATGGGGGTTTGGGAAGATCCATTGAAACAAACTTTTTCTTTTAAGACACAAAGATTCTATTCAAATGGACCCTTTAAAAGGAATGCGTAGAGATTCTTCTGCGTTTTACAACCTAAACACCAATGATTTTAGCAAGTTTTCTTGCTCTGGAATGAAGAAAGAACCAATTCTGAGTTCTGAGTTTCTGTTTTCGCCGATTTGCGTCTCACAGGAAATAATCAGGTGCAGGTTTCTTGGCTAGAGCTCCTCTCGATTCCTGCATCCATATTCATATTATGTCTAACAAATCAAACCGGAATTTAAACAGGAAGTTAGATAGCTCAAGCTCATACTTGTGGGGCCGCCTCGAAGACTCGAAACTCCCTATTTAGATTCTCATCGAGCTCTAGAATTGCCGCTACATTACCGCATCTGGAGCACATTCAAACAGTAAGAAAAGTAACATGAACACCCAAGGCAAAAGAAACAAGATCATATGTGTAAAGGTTGTGAGTATCTAAATACCTATAACAGTAATTTGGGGCAGACCAAACAGTGACTATCTGATTATTGAACATCCATTTGTAACCTTCCATAACTAGCTGATGAGCTCGGCATATATAATCAATGTTGTTTGAATGGTTAAAAGACGTAACAACCCTGCCGCCAAAAAGGAAACCGGCACCACGGGGACTCAATCCCCAGCCATCTACAATATCTTCTGGATCAGACCATAAAAGATCACACATGGCTCCATCATGTGGTACTTCTTGCTTTCTATCAATAGCCCTGATCTGCCAAAAGAAACGTATAAACCGACGAGTCAGTTATAATATCCTTATAGCTAAAAACCTTGTGATTATATCAGCACTTTCTCAACCTGGTCTAGAGTCATAATAGCTGGAGAGAGACCTCCATGAACACAAAATATCTTGTTCTCAACAAGAGCTGAAAGACTTAGACATAATAAAAGATAGGAAGTTTCCGTTACATTAATCGAAATAATATCTACTCGGAACTCCAAAACGAAAGCCGAGAAGGGGTGTGTACGGTACCTCAAGTAGTCAAAGATATCTGTGCAGTATCTCCAGACATTTACGGAGCCATATTTACGCAGGCACTCGTCATAAAATCCATATACCTACTAAAAGAAGACTCTTAAGTAGTCTTAAAATATACACATGCATCAATTTTTTTTGAAAAAACTGAACTCACCTGCGTAATTTGTCGGCTCTCGTGGTTCCCTCTAATGAGAGTTATACGGTCTGGATATCTAACCTAAGAATATAAAAAATAACCAACTTGAGGGATTCTAGAACACATTTGGAGAATAGACTATCGAAATAATTCATATTTTTGAGCAAACCAAAATTAAAACACTGTTGGGGTATTTATTACCTTGAGAGCAAGAAGAAGTAGAAATGTCTCAACTGAATAAAAACCTCGGTCAACAAAATCTCCAAGAAACAAATAATTTGTCTGAGGGCAATCACCCCCGACTTTGAAAAGCTCTTTCATGTCATAGAACTGTCCATGGATGTCGCCACATATCTAATATAACAAACAAACAAAATCTAAGGATAAATCAACTAGCAAGACTTTCAATTGGCAGAACAAACATGATATCTACTCCTTTTACGACACTCTCCCATGGAATCTTCAGACTTGTAAAGATAGGCAACAGAGAAATTTCCTACACTGTATCCCTCAAACATAGGAACCAAAATTCGAACATAATTTCAAAAATCAATATCTACTAAACCATCCAAAAACCATTAATTTATCCATAACATTCTAAATTCCGAATCCAAACTAACTACAACTGTTCTCTGAGTCTCATTTATACCCAAAATCCAACAACCCAGTTTCAATTTCGTCAGATTCCTCAACTCACAAGCTTTGAATTTTCCGGGTTCTCTCCAAAAATCGATCTTCAAACATAAGTAGAGATAAATTCTGAAAATTTTGAATGGAGAAAACTTACAGTGACAGGAGCATCGACTCTTTGAACATTGCTCTCTTCAACGAGAATTTCCATAGCTTTAAGACAAAGAGCCTTCACTTCTGATTCTTTCAAAGGTTCGCAGCGTTTAAGCTGCTCTATCAGCTGGTCTAGGTCTGACATTTTCTCTGTCTCTTTCTCTTCTTCCTCTGCCTCTTTCTTCACAGAAATCTCAATAAAAACCTTAATTTCGATTAATCAGACGAAAATTCACGAAACCCTTTTCAAATTCTGGATAAAGTAGAAGAAAAGAAGAAGCAAAAAGTCGTCTTCTTCTTCCCCAGGAGAGGCTTTGCTCCTCTCCGAAGGGGTGTTTTCTTCCCCAACTCTCTCTCACTCTCTCTCTCTCTCGCTCTGTTTTAATATTTGTTTTTGAATCTGGTCCTTCTTTTTCATTATATTCCATATTCCCCGCGAATGTTTTCAGATTACATTCTCAGCTCGTCTCTTAACTGGGTCAGATTCCTTTAAATTTGACTATTAGCCCATTCAAACAAAAGTAACTATGGGCTCAACTAAATGGGCACATGCATAAGGCCCGTCGCAGTATTAGACTCAGGCTTCAGAAATATCCACACGTTCCAAGGATGCGTGGACAAATAATTGCCAAAATTCCGTTAAGGTGACTAAGGCAGATTAATCAGAAATGATTAAAAAAAAAAAAAGTACTGTGTAAAATTTTTGTTTTAGGCAGATTAAGTTAGCTTTTTTCTTAAGTATTTAATTTTTATATTCTTACATGTATTAAAACTATATTAAAAAAACCTATGATAAAAAATTATGGTGGCGGAAATCTTGATCACGTGTACGCGTATGCATATTTGTGGATTAGGGTTCGTTCAAATTATCCACGTAAACAAAATATATATATATATATATATATGATCAGTGATCTAAAGATATAAAATTTAAAGATATAAAAGAAAGTAAACTACATCAAGAATGACATTTTAACAACAGTGTATAACATTTTATAAGAGAAGTGAACAATGGTAGTAAAAATTGAGAAACAATGTTTAAACAATTGGAGAAAGAAAGTAAAATATAGGTCAAAGTCAAACGAAAAAAAAACAAAAGAGTAAAGGGAATGTTGAGAATCGAAGAAAAGACTCTTTACTTTTTGACCTAAAAAGACTTGTGATTTATTTTAAAATTGCAAAAAAAACTTTGGAAAACACCAGTTTTCTTAAAGTTTGGTGAGCATTTAAGCGTAAGAAATAAAGTAAATCGTATTGCGCAAGAAGATATAGCCATACGGAATCTGTGGTCGATGTCTTCGGGTAGGAAACATTTTTTTGGGTTAAAATATTAAATTGCGAATTAATCAAATACAGCAATGTTTACAACAACAACAAAAATCAATTTTAACGAAACAGTTGAACCATCTGGTTTTTACCAGACATAACTAGTAGATGCTGCTATCGAAACCTTAAAAAAAGACTAAACCACATATAACTAACTCCTTATTACTTATTATCCCTTGTGAGGTCTGACGATGGTGATTGGAACTTGAAAGCCTCATTGGAGACCAAAACATTACTAGTATTATTTATATAATCGTGCAAATAAATTAATTGTCAATCTAATCTCTTCTCCCTAACTAACCGTTAATCGGTTTCTTGTCTTCTAATGAGCAAGAGTCCATTACAAATATTTCAATAAATTATACAATAATCACAAGCCGACACACACTATTATAGCATATAGATGGATGCTCTTTTAGCATTTTAAACATTATTATTTTCACTACTAATCATAAACATTGATGCCAATTATAATAGTTAATTAAAGTTGTAGAAAGCGGTTTTAAAATTGTGGATTGTTTGAATTTGTATACTTCTCTGCTACAAAAACATACCGTAGTTATTTTAAACTTTCAGTACTATTCTCTCTGTTTCAAACATAAAGTTTTAAAATTTTATTTTTATCTCAAAAGATGTCGTTTTATATTTTTAATATAATTTTTAGCTAATTTTCTATATTGTATAAATAAATAAAAAATAGTTTGTATAAAATGTGTCAAAACTATATTCTTAGTGAGCTGAAAGATATGTTTTTCAAATTAATATTTTAACTATATAGAAGTATGTTGATATACTAAATATTTGCATGAATCATTTCTTGATAATTAATTAATAAATTGATCAAAATAGTTAATAAATTAAATGGCATAGCAATGTCGGTTTTGGTCTGGGACCTTGCGGTCGAGTGGTAAGGAGACGGGGTTGGGACGCCAACACATTTCGAGTTCGATCTATTTGCTACGCGAAATTTCAACATATTGCTCATGGACATCCACACGGATATGGGTATTTGTTTACGGCTTATTTGAATATTCGGAGAGAGAGTCTATATGTGGGTTGCATCTCCCATATAGATTAGTCTGGACCCTCTTTACACATAGAATTTACCCTGAATTATATAAAAAATAATAATAATAATAATAATAATAATAATAATAAAATAAATAAAAAATGTCGGATTTGGTTAGTTTAATTTGAAAGTTAAACATCGTACATATGCAATTATAACAGATTTCATACATTAAAACATCATAAATTAAAGATTAAATAATTAAAGAGGACATTTTTTCTGTTAAAGGATATGAAGAGCACCATATTGGGGCCTAGTGTTACGTGAAATAGCGAGGATCACGGTAACTATATGTAAAAAAGACTCGAAAAATATTTATAAAACAGACTTCCTCGTCTTCTGGTTAAGAATCCAATTTGCTTCCACGTTAGGAACATTATAAATTACACATGAGAATAGGAAAAATCTTAGTAGCAATTAAGTAAAAAAACAAAGTATTTCCTTTCTCAAACCTTTATCAAAAAAGAAAAAAAAAAGTATTTCCTTTCACCAAATGAAGAAATTTTGTAGCGTTACTTGAATATTACGTGACAAAGTGACAAAAGTGGTTTTTGTTTTTTTGTTTTTTTTGTTTTTAACTTATCTTTCATTAACTTTTTTACAAAGTGTGTTAGAGCATCTCCATATTAATATCTAATGGAGCTTCTCTTTAATAAAACAAATTAAAAAATAATTGAAAAGAGAAAAAACGAGGTTAGAATCGATTGTAGACTAAGAACCCGAGTGAGATACCCATTCTCTATTTGTCCTTCTTCTATTGGTTTATTCTATTTTTATTATTTAAAATTTAGTTATTGAATTAAATTATATTAAAAACCTATTATTTTATTTTTAAGAAATCCACTAGAGTTTCTACCCACTGTGAGTGCTTTTACTTTTTATGTCGATATTTAATTTTATCAAATAAAACTTTTCTATAGTTGATTTATATAAGTAAAAATTTATATGGTTGATGTATCTAATTAAAGTATTACATAACACATAAAATTTTCCCATAGCATGCTAAGTTTTTGTATAAATATCTATGTTATCGCGTAAATTTATATTTTCGTCATATCAACATATGATTTATCGATGAAAATTTTCAACAAAACATATGATTTATCATCTATAGAGTTCTATATAATTATTTACTGCGTTAAATACTGGTTTATCTAGTACAAAATTACCATATAAATATATTTAAGAAATAGAATTTTTCACACTTTAAAAAAAAAAATTTCACACTTTTTTACAGGTATTCTTTCGCTATTTTATGATCACATTTCTAGCAATAGTCATTTACCTAAATAATCCTTCAAGTATGTCTTGGTATTCACCATAATTCACTCTATAATCTAGATATAAATCTTAAGTGTATGTATAGTTATAAAATGTGTATATATAGAGTTTTAGTTAATTTAGAATAACTAGTGTGTATTTTTTCTATAGTTCGAAGGTAATATGAAGATCCAATTTATCGATTAAGTGTTCTAGAGTTAGTTCAACTCTTTTCCAAAGTTATAAATCTGGAAATATTTTAATATTTTTGGATTCGAATTTAATTGACATCCATATACATTAAAATATAAATTTACAATGTAGATAGTTTAAACTTGCAAACAAAAAGTATTAGTATTTCCGTTAGTGGTTGTGGCAGAATTAGATTACACGAGAAACTATGCTTTCATCTTAGAATTATTAAATCATATCAACGATATACTAACGGTTAAAAATCGTTACATGAGTACTTGATCTAAGTCTACATGCCTATTGTGTAGTGAAGAGGTTGAGTATTAACTTAACTTCTGATTGTTCTATAGTTTATTAAATATACTATTAATTCAAAATCATTTAGTTTCATTCATGTCTCCGATAAATCTCATTTTAGCCAGCTGATCAAATATTAAGTAAATATATCTAAATAGAACTTATTTTAAAAATTTGGCTTAATACATACTAATTTGTAGTAGTAATTAGTAATTTGGAGTAGTACACTTTGTAGAATTTTAAAAAAATTAAACTATAGTACTCTCTTCGTTTCATATTAGTTGTCGTTTTGGATTTTAAAACTTGTTTTATATTAATTGTCGTTTTATGTTTTCAATGCATATATTTGATAAGATTTTCAGTCTTTCTTGTTTTAATGTTTTGACCAATAAAACAAAATTAAATAAACATTAATTATGAGTAACACAAAAAAAAAATTAATATGTGTGAAACAACCACAACTAATTTAAAACGGATGGACTATATATTTAGGATAATTTACACCAATGATTAAAGGTCTTTAATATTAAATCTCTAAGACAAAGGTAATTATGATAATAATCAGTAACAATAATTGAATTTTATATCGGTTAAGGAAATTATTCATGTGGGAATATTAAATTCGTGAACCAACTCGTATAATTGTGACACACTCGTTACTTGAAAGTTTGTAGTCATTGATAAGTCCAAATTCCAATTAAGTCATCACATATCATTAGTCAATAATCTATCCTCTCTCTTCTCATTACCCCTTAATGTAGCTCATTTCATAATGGTTAAAATGTGCTGAAGAGAAAACAAGTGATTAACAATTTATTTTTGTGGTATTTTCATCGGAGTTCATCTCCAGTAAATCGTGTTACCCTGCATAATAGAAATTAGGATATAGCTTAGGTCTTACCAACCTAAATAATGTTACGAAAAAATGAGTAATTATCATGAAATTATGCATAAAACAAATATAGGAGAACCACACAAAAAGAAGAAGTTAAAACATCAAAACCAAACGGAAAACAATATTTTGAATGACTGTGGATTAGGTCACAACAAAGAATGACAACAGCCAAAAAAATATAAAAGATTTTCTACAATGTGTTTTTTTATAAAAGATTGGATTTTCAAAAATGTTACAGAAGAAATTAGAATTTTCAAAAAAAAAAAAATCTGAAAATCGTAAACTTTAGGCTTCGTAAAAGAAATTAGTTATCCTTCTAAACCTTAAGTTTGTTTCTAAATATGGTGGCAATTTTGGAAATCAAACATTAAATTTAGTATTTCTTAGAATTGCCCGAAAAATGCTTAGATTAGATAAAAGAAGTATAGAACAGTAGGACTTTCTTTTCACGACTCTCGTGGCATGCTCATGAAAATTTGGTTGTTGGCTTAATATGAGAATATGAGATATACATGGAACAGTAGGACTTTCTTTTCATGACTATTGTGGCATGATAGTGAATATTTGGTTGTTGGCTTAATATAAGATGTATTGGACCCATTTATATCTTTTTATTCTTCTTTTCACCTTTTGCTAATTATTATTTTTTATCTAACATCATATTACCTATGAAATTCATGCGAAACCTATCCATATGTGTCTACTAAAAATCGCCTCAATCGTCATAATCAAGTGATCCATTAATTATATTCATATCAATTAAACGAGAACCCTAAAAAATATTAATTATTGATCGTCAATTAGGGTTATTAAATTCTTTATGTGGGATTTTTTAATATTTTCTACACAAAGAAAATCATTTTAGAGTTGAATTTTTGTTTCAAAAGAAGACATTTTACATTTTGAATGTGATTTTTTAAAACAAATTAGATAATATTGACTTAAATTCAAAGATTTTTAGTTTTTTTTTAAATCACATTTTCATAAAATGACTTCTTTTTTTTGAAACAAAAATTCAATTCTGATATTTAATTAGACTTGAAAATCCGGTAGACTTGGAAAAAATATTTAATTATACAAATGTGTAATTATATATTTTTAAAAATATATAATGACACATTTGTATAATTAAATATTTTTTTAATTTGTGTGAAAAGATTAGAATGTGATCATTTAAAGAGTGGACAAATAATTAAATTAGTATATGCACAATAGGGGATGGTCAAATAATTTGAAATGCCTTATTCGATCGGGCTCGTTTCGGTTGTCTTGAAATTTGGGTATTCAGAAGATTGAATATACATGATGCTATTTTCATGTTTTGTGTACCTATAATTTTGTAGTTATACTTTTGTTAGATAATTTGGATCGGATGTTCAAATTTGTTTCAGATATGTCATATGTGATTTTATTCATATCAAATAAGGATATAGTGGGATTCGATGCCGTTCGAGGTAAGTCGCCTGAAAAACAATACTATACATGTTGGGATGTATGCAGTGTGTATATATATATATATTATACTAAAATGTTTACTTTGGATTTTCCTTTGTTGTTACGCATTTTGATTTCACATTTAATTTAACTACGGTAAAGACATTTTTGTTATAAATTTTACATTTTGTATTTTCCGTATTTTAATTACAATTAAATATGAATCTAACATTTTCAACCCAAAATATGCAGAAACATGAACATAAACATAAAAATCCAAAAACAACATTTTAACTATAAGAATGTGAGCTAAACATGTTTTACTCAAAGACCGCAAATCTAATACTTGTAAAACAAATTGGGATGAGAACGCAAAACTTGTTAATATAGTGAACATTTATTAATTATATGTTTTCCTATGGTTATCATTTTTTACTATTACTATAATATATAACATTAATGGGTATGCCAAAGTTATGTTTGGTGGAAAATAATAACGTCTAGTTTTAGGACAGGGATGATGAAAATGTAGAGAAATGGATAGAGAGTGTAAAAAAGCCCGGCAACATGATGAAGAAACTACTCTCTTTTGCTAGATTGCTTCACCCTCTCTGTTCCATTGGATACCATGAATTTTCGGCGTCAATCTCGGCCTTACCCACTCTTATTCATATACTATGTTACTTTTACATTTACTCATGCATATTAATGACATAAATAATCGATTTGTGTTTACACAATGAATTAACTATTAATGGAGATTTTAACCTTAAGAAAACAAAAGATTTAAACCAGCTGAGGTGTCTGTTTTGTATTCAGATTAATATGCAATGTAAGCACCACAAATTAATTACGGATGGATTAGTATATGTATTGACTAGCGTTCTCAAAATTGCTCGTAAGCTTAGATTTAAATTTTAATTAGGCATTGCCTGTGTTATTGTGTAACTAAACTCCTATTTTGGATCACCTGATCTTACGTTCGGTCGGTCTAATTGTTTAATTATACATTTCCTCTAAATATACTCAAACGTTTCATCGTACAGAAACCAGGTGTCAATAAAAAGAACGAAATTTTTTAATGACATCGTCTAACCACATTTTTGGAATAGTTGATAAAGATTAGCTGAAGAATGTTTGGGATATGAATGAAGAATACTTGGGATATGAATAAAAAAGCAATGGCTGAAGAATGTTTGAAACATGCATGAATCTAACTAAGATCGTACCACAGCTTTAATACTCATGATGTCCCCTCGTTCGGTATCATATGAAAACACATTCATTTTCCTTTTGATTTTTCTCATCATGAATATTTAAAGCCAACGTAACCAATAAGTTCTTACTCTTAAACTCATTAAAAACCCTAATTAACCTTATATATAGAGTCCTCATCTGATTACTAATCTTACTAATCTGGTTTACAATGAAGTGTTCAAACAAATCGACGGATGTGAATCTAAAAATGAGTCACATTTAACGTAGGAGTTTCAAGAACTTCATATCCCTATCATAAGACTAAACTCTAGGAGTTTCAAGAATTTCATATCCCTATCATATGACTAAACTCGAAAAGTGAATCTGACCTCCTCATCCTATTTCGATTAGGGAATTTTTTTCTTTTCTTTTATGGGTCTTAAATTTTTCTCAGCTCGCATGTAGTGTAACAATTGTTTATTTGGTATATATTTTCACATTTTAATTTAGCCAGACAAAAGAAACAAATATTATAGCCAACAATATTTTTTTAACCATATATATATGTGTGTATGTTATATCACCATTCATCATATACATTACAAAATCTTAACATATTACACTACGATTAACTACCATCCACTGTTCTAATTATTGGCTGAGATATAATTGACGAATCATGATAAAACACGTTGAAATTATTCAAAAAATTGCATTCACAAGCTACGAGTATCGCATTCAAGATTGAACCAATGGTTTGACGTCGGAGAAGCACAATCAACCATTAATTCGCGCAAAAATGTTTCCACAACTAACCAAAGGTTTAAACACACACAAATTCAACTATATATCCAATAAATATCGTAATCAATAGAAAATATTCATTAATTACTACAGCTACATAAAAATGGAATTAAAATAGCATTTCCTTCCAGAATTATATATTACCACGAAAAACACCACATTTGTTCTCAGCTCAAAAATATATATTTTCTTTTTTTTGATAAAGGGTTTAAATATTTTTATTTTATGACAGAAATGTCATTTTAGATATTTCATTGTAAATCACAACCGCAAAAATACTTGGCAGAAAAATATTACATAAGATATTTATAAAACTATACGAGTGTGTATATATATGTGTGTATATATTGTTCAACTCTTTACTCCAATTAGCCCTACACAAAATGTGGTTGACAAAAAAAAAATACCTACAGTGCACATAAGGACAAACCATTTATATATCAAATATCATGTGACACAAGTACACCAAATAATTACATTTTGTTTTCGTTGTTTTTGCATGAATAATCAATATATACACAATATGTATGCAATTGCACATTTAATTATATGTTTCCCCATTCAACTAAAATTCATACATATATCATTTCATCTCTGTGTCCTCTTTCTCTATATAAATATGTGTCGTCTCTTTGAACTTGTCACATTCACAAAAACAAAGGTGTAGAGAAAGATCAATAGAGAGAGAAAAGGAGAGATCCACGCAGAGGGAGAAAGAGAATGGGTTCTAAGGGAGACAACGTTGCTGTATGTAACATGAAGCTCGAGAGACTTCTAAGCATGAAAGGTGGCAAAGGACAAGACAGCTATGCCAATAACTCTCAAGCTCAGGTCTCTACATCTTACTTTTGTTCTAATTAATTACTTATAACTATTCCATTTATAAAAACTTCGAATAATTCGGAAATATGCATGTTTTTTCGCTATTAGAAGTTTTTCCGATACCAAATCAGAAAAATTAATCGAAAAATGTTGTTTGCTCTTCTATTTCGTTTCTGATTTGGTTTTTGTTTGGTTTGTATCGGCTATAATTTTTCTGATTTGGTTTTTGTTTGGTTTGTATCGGCTATAATACTGGATTTGAAACTCATAGTCATAGAGCCATGCTATTAATTTTCTAAATAAGAAATCGTTAAACAAATTAAGCTAAGTACAAAATCCGTATAATGTTGAGACACATAGAGCCAGCGTCGACGTGCATGGAAATGTATATATATAGTAAATCACTAGAAAACAAATAATAGATATCAAAAATTTAAATAAAAACTCACGAAATGTCAAAAAAAAAAAAAATATATATATATATTTGCAGGCGCATGCACGGTCCATGCTTCACCTTTTAGAGGAAACACTTGACAATGTCCACCTAAACTCCTCCGCCAGTCCGCCACCGTTCACGGCGGTTGATCTCGGATGCTCCTCCGGTGCAAACACCGTCCACATAATCGATTTCATAGTGAAACACATCTCTAAGCGGTTTGATTCCGCTGGAATCGACCCTCCGGAGTTCACAGCTTTCTTCTCCGATCTCCCAAGCAACGATTTCAACACACTTTTTCAGCTTCTTCCACCACTTGTTTCTAACTCTTGCATGGAGGAGTGCCTTGCTGCCGACGGGAATCGCTCCTACTTCGTCGCTGGTGTTCCCGGATCGTTTTACCGACGACTTTTCCCGGCGAAAACCATTGACTTTTTCCACTCTGCCTTCTCCTTGCATTGGCTCTCTCAGGTACACACTCTACGTAACGTAAGGACGTAAGTATGCTAGGTTACACGTGTCATAGTTTCGGTTCTTCTGCTTTAAGCTTTTAGATACTGCAACTTCTCTTTGAATTTTTTTTTTTTGGTAAGTGAAAAGCAGATAAGGTTTATTTTGCTATATTAGTTCCCAATTTAAAAGAAAGAAATGTTACAACTTAAAACTTGAAAAAGAATTTTAAGGTTTTTGAATTTGAAAAAAAAAACTTCTTTCAAAATTAATATCAATTAACCAAAAAATCACTTGTGATTAAATTAATTAAGAAATGGAGAATATGGTAGGTGCCGGAGAGCGTGACGGATAGGAGATCGGCGACGTATAATAGAGGGAGAGTGTTCATACACGGCGCCGGAGAGAATACGACGACGGCGTACAAGCGGCAATTTCAGGCGGACTTGGCGGAGTTTTTGAGGGCCAGAGCAGCGGAGGTTAAGAGAGGTGGGGCCATGTTCCTCGTTTGTCTTGGTCGTACATCTGTGGACCCCACTGACCAGGGTGGTGCCGGTCTACTCTTCGGCACTCATTTTCAGGACGCTTGGGAGGACCTTGTCCGCGAGGTACCACCTTAATTAATTTTACTCTTTCCCCAAGTAATTAACTAACTCTATATATATTACTAACCTCGAGTTCTGAATTTTTACTACTATTAGGCTTTAACCCATGCCTTTTTGGATTTTATGAATCTAGAAATGAGAAAAATACTTATTTATAACACTAGGATAGATATCTACATTTGACCAAATTTAGGAATTTCTTTGGAATTGTCGCTAACTTTTTCTTAGCTAGGAAAACTAGAGCGCAGCTCCTAACCAGATTATTTTAAACTTCACTCGTAAAGTTATCGTATAGTAGTTTTGTATATATATAGAATCAAAATACCAAATGTTAAACAAGTTTCTTGAAATTATGTTTTTTTTATCAACAAGTATATATATATTTCGAAGGAAATTAACCAAACCTTTTGTACACACTATAGTTTTGTATATAGGACCAAATATTATCCATAAGTTTCTTGAAATTAAGTTTAGTAAAAAAAACCTTTATTTTAAAGTAATTATCAAACGCAGTATATATTAGGATCAAATGTTATCCACCAGTTTCTTGGAATTAAGTTTAATGACAAAAAAGTATTTTCTTAAAAGAAGTTCATTTGTGTGAATCCATATATATATATTTTTGTTATGAACTACAGAGGCAAATAATTGTGGTGCCTTTAGTTAGGTCCGCCCTTGAGTGTACTGTGTACACTCTCATCACTCCTCGTTTTAGATCTAACAACCAATCCTACCCGATTCCGCCACGACGATCGGTCCTAGATGAATCTGAACCATGCGTCACGACGATCATTTTTTGCATCGGCCAAAAATCGACATAATGACCTTGTGGAGACAAAATCGGCAGGCCATATTTAATATTCAAGTACGATAGAAAAAAAAGACATACAGAAAGATACAACAAGAATTGTTACGTTGCTTTCTAACATAATCATGATAATCCAGTATAGATCAAATTGTGACTACCAAAAAGTAAAGTTTACATATGTTGAAGTCATTATAAGTTTATAAGCTATGGTCAGATAATCATTAAAAAGTTAGTGAATCAAACTATCATAATTTAATTCGTTGTAAAATATTTAGTATACATTGAAATACGAAAAAAACATAATCCTCATGGCTCAACATAAATTACTCAAAAAAAATTTAAATGGTTTAATTTTTTTTTTATCTTAACACTATTTATTAGAAAACAAAAGAAGAGAATTGACATAATGTAATCTTTTGTTTTTAGGGTTTGGTAGCTGCAGAGAAACGGGATGGATTCAATATACCGGTGTACGCACCAAGCCTGCAAGATTTCAAGGAAGTAGTTGAAGCCAACGGCTCATTCGCAATTGAGAAGCTGGTGGTATACAAAGGAGGGAGCCCACTTGTGGTGAGTGAGCCGGACGATGCATCCGAGGTCGGTCGTGCCTTCGCTAGTAGTTGTCGGAGTGTGGCCGGAGTGCTCGTAGAAGCTCACATCGGCGAAGAGCTAAGCAACGAGCTGTTCTCACGAGTTGAACGCCGAGCCACTAGCCATGCCAAAGATGTCTTGGTGAATTTGCAGTTCTTCCACATCGTCGCTTCTTTATCTTTTACTTAGTAGTTAGTACCAAATAAGATGAAAAAGACTAATTTAAAAGAAACATCGTTCGTTTGCTGTTGTTTTAACCTTTTTTTTCTTTTCTTAGGGCTTTTTCTGTTCTATATTTCTACTCTTCTTTATTATGGGGTTTAAGTATCATGTAAACTAAAATAGTAGTTAGTCTTTGTTCCAAATATCTTTATAAAAAGGAAGTATTTGTTCCATTTTATGTCCACATCAGCTGAACCAAACTGGAATCATAGTAAAATGTCGAAACGTAAACAAATTAAATAAAACAATTTGAGTTTATAAATTCATTGCAAATGTTTTAAATATAAAAAGGTGCCAAGCTTTATCAGTGTCTTTTTTTTTATCAGATGTATTATAATCGAAAAAAATTCAAAAGAAAACAATTTTCTAAACAAGTTTTGATATTGGTCACACAAAACAGAAAGAAGTAGCTAGTCAACTGTAGAAAAACAAATTGATAGTACCATTTCTAGTGCATCATTTTTTATGATTGATGATAACCATACCAACTCAGCTATACAAAAAAGTGATTGAAGAATTATCAAAGAAAGATGCACATTTAACATTTAAATTTATCAAAACAAAAAAAAAAAAGCTCTTTTGTTATTTCTATTGTCATACACCAAAAAGAAAAGTCAAACGACATAGTCGACGGGACCACTAAAATCAGTTAAAGAGAAGGCATGCGGATAAAAATATATAGATATGCCTAGTAAATAAACATTACCAACATATACAAAAGATATATGTCCCATCCACCTTTTTGCTTGATTATGTAAAGTGTAAACCACTAGCTAGCGAATTAATTCAAGAGCTTCCCACACTATTCACAAGTCTAACGCGTGTATCGCTTCGAATAAAAAGAACCATCTTCATCATCAACATGATGAATGATGATGATTAGTAGTACGTCTTCTACTCCTTGATCTCGGCGTAGTTCTTGGCGCAATACTCAAACAAGCTTCCGTCGAAGCACCGCCTTATCGCTTCTTTTGACAAGAATCCTTCTTCGTCACTCGCTAACACGTACAATACTCCCCATTCTACCTTGTTTGCTAACCTACAAACCATTTGAATTTGATACCAAAAAAAATCGGCTAACTATAAAGGGAACATAACCACATTTGAGCGTTGTAACAAGATATACCATCCAAAAAAGTCAAAGGCATCGCGGTTTCCTTCAGTCATGTCCCATAGTTCTCCAAGAGTCAACTTATCTTGCACCGTCTTTGCGTATTTGCTAAACATCAACTCAAGACTCGCTGGTGTATACCTTCAACAATCACAAATACATATATACATCAAAGCTCAGTGTATCACGTTTATATATTGAACTATAGGTTGTAGTTACTTGGTTACTTTACCTTCCTTCATTGTCATATGTTTTAGAATCGCTTCCATGTTTTGCCTTGTGAATGTTGTGTATATATATAGGGAAAAACGGAGACGGTAACCATCCCTGATTCATCAATCATAAAAAAATCATACTAATCATAACCGGGACCGGCTCGGTGCAGCTAAATTAAGTTAAACCGAAATATATGTACCGTACCGGGAGAGTAGCATAGCTAAGAGCTAGGTGGATAACAGCAGCCAAGATAAGCGACGCGAGTAAATTGAAACCGAGTAACTGGAATCCTGGTAGAATTTAAATTCGTAAGTGTAATACCAGCAAATGTATATAAGTATGATTGTATATATGTATACAGAGATTGATGAGTGTAACCAGAGAAGGTTTCAGAAGGATAAATGATGCCATTATCATCCAGATCGAAGAAAGCGACATGTTGCTGAAGAACACTAAGGCCATTATGCCTATGCTCTGGTGTTCCTTGCGGGTGCTCCATGTCCGGTGCTTGTAGTGCTCTCGGCAAATCTAAATAATCAAAATTTGTTATGTACCGTACGAGTCAAGCGTCATGTGTACATTTGAATACGTATAAGATAGGTTTAGGACTTAGGAAAAGTACAAGGTTTAGGAAGTGTGTCATCCAAGTCACCACGAACACGCCGGTGATAAGTGACCGGAGCGTAGGGAGCCACCGTCTCCATTGCGTCTCTCTCCATCATCTCCATCGTCGTCATTGCTCTCTCTCTCTCTCTGTTCATCTCTCTTTCTCAAAAATTAGGAAGAAGAGAAGACCAAAAAATTTCGATGCTCCGTGGCGGACATGCACGCGTGACAATGCCACCGTTTGCCATGTCTCCTAGTTTCACCCTTCACACGAGTCAAGGACACTTGTCACTTAAAAGTGGATATAGAAACTGAGACGAGCTGAATTTTACTCTAAACTGAACCGTAACAATGTTTCTACAGTGAAAAATAAAACTGAATAGAAGACCTTACCTTCATAACCAAACATAATTGAAATGAAGAAAACCAAAATTTACAAGAATTAATTGAATTTCGTCGACCAAAACAATAAAACTTAATAAAAAGCTGAAACAGAAGTTTCGATTTTAGAGAACCCGAACCATATCAAAAAATATTAATTTCGGTTTTGTTTGGTATACAATTTTTCAGAGAACTGAAAAAAACTGAGTGATCACGCGTTGCCTACTTTAGGACGCTACTATAGACTTTTATGGGCTTTCTATCTCAAGGCCCATATAAATCTCTGACTGACAACACCAATATGAGCGCGTGTTACACAATGTACTGAAGTAGTGATTTTGGCTAGGCTTACATTTATTACCATAATCCTAGATAAGCCATTTGCAGGTAAAAAAGTTGTTTTTTGAGTCAAGATGATACCAACTATCAAAAACAACACTAACAAAACACACACACACACATGCACATTCTAGTACACCATTCTACTCTCAAATGTCTTTTTGTCTCCTCTCAGGTGTTTCATAGAGCCTTTTCTCCCTAAAACCATTTCAACCACTGAAAATTACAGATCTTTTACTTTTCCTTATCATCATGGTGAAGCTGGAACTTCATGATCTGCAGCACCAGAAACTGGAGTTGAAGCAGCTTCCTCTTTCGAAATGGCAACGTAGTTTGTAGGAGCAGCCGGCCTGTTGAGACTCTCTCTTCTTCCTCCTTCTTTTGCAATAGACCTGCTTCCGTTTTGGTTTGGATTCAAAGATAAACGCCGGTTTGGAGTTCCATTGGCTCCTCCGTTGTTAGCTCTTGGCCCCACCGGTTTCTTAGCACTCACCGGTCTTGCAGGGCTTGGCCTGGTGCTAAAGGCAGAGTCTTGCTCTATGTGTGGCTGTTCTTGAACCTTCTTCTGTTCCTGTTCATTAAGGCAAAGAGGATTTTATGAAATGACTGACATTTTAGCCTTATTATAATTGAGTAGAACTGATGAACTTACCCTCAGCCTCCGTTTCTCCTCTTCTCGTTCTTGCCTAAGCATACCATACTCGTCTAACATAGCTAGCAGAGGAACGCCATCGTAGGCAAAGGACATGCTGTGTTCCTCTTCCCAAGCCCGGGTCTTGGCAACCAATGTGTCAACCATGGCTTTGCGCAAAACAAAAGATCCAATATTTATAAGATGTGAATACATAAGAGAAGTTTGTCAGTATGTATATCTTAGTTACTCTACACATACCAGGAATCTTGCTAACCAGAATTCGAGCTTTCTCAGCTCTCTTGAGATTCAAGTGTGCGCCTCTGCTTGCGCTGTACCTGTTCTGATCCTGTTCTCAGAAAAAGAAACCATGGAAATGCTCAAGATCCATTTAAAGTTAACGTGTTATGATCTATCTTAGTGCGTGACTCTGAGAAATTATGTATTACCCGATTGTAGTCTTCTAGCCAGCTCTCTTCCTCACAAGCAGACATCCATTTCTCGACTCGGTCCAATATATCTTTTCTACTAAACGCTTCTTCTTTAGCCTTTGCTATCTGGCTATCCATGTCTGCCAATAACTCAGTAGGCTCAACGTTTCCAGAATCAATCAACGACATGATCCTCTCACGAGCAGATTCCGGGTTTATTTCTACATGTGCACGAGCATATATCTCCTCAAGCTCAGATTGTTTCTTGAAAGCAATTTCCTTCATTCGGCTAGCTTTCAGCTGGTCAAGCCTATCCACTTCAACTTCGGCCTTCAGTTAATTTTATAGAATTTTTTAGCAAGCAGTAACTGATTCTTCAGAACACACAGGAAAATTTATCAATACATTATAAAATACCTGCTCAATCAAATCACGCGCAAGAGCACCTGGCAAAGTGACCTCATCGACTGAAGCTGAAATGTTACAAGTAACATGATCAAAAAGCTCCCTTTCCTCATCAGGAGTATCCATCAGATTCCACAGGTCAATTAGCTGAGTAGCCAGCTCTTGAAGCTGCAACAACAGAAACAAAGATTCATTAATGAAACTCGTGATCTTAGCATGATTCAGCTCAGATTATCTAACTTATTGAAAACAATTTTAAACAAGTTTAGGATGCAGAGAGATGTCTTTACCTTTTGAAGTCTTTGCTTCTTATCATCTTTAAGAGTCAAGACGGTTTTAGCCAACCTTGAAAGTGTCTCATTGCTGATACTCTTAGACTGGACACCAGTTTCTTCATCTAAGCTCGGATGAACTTCGGTGACGGTACTTAAGAAATCCAAACCAAGAACGGCACATAGATCATGAACAGTACTCACAAACTCGAGCACCTTGTGAAGTCTGTCACTCTGCCAAAGCAAAGCATGTTAGTTACATATCATCGCCAAATCTTCAAGATGTCCCAACTAATGTATTTTACCTTCTCTTTCTGGAGCTCTTGGAGTTGGCTCTGGAAATCGTCTAATTTCTTTAGGGACAAATCTGACTCATCGACTATAGGAACCTCATTGCTCAAACCTCCAGCAATCTCTCCACATATCTTCTGAATTTGTGATTGTACATCAGAGAACTCTCGGACTCTCTCCTCTTTCTGTTGCCACAGTTGTTCAAGAGCCGGTGCTATAGCAGCAAGTTGTTCTTTAATCGTTCCTGAAGACTTATCCGGCTGTAACAACAGAAGAAACAAAAGACACATATCACTTACAAAACACTTCAATTACATTTCCCACTTCTAAACTTGTTGAGGCAAATCTTACAATGCCAACAGAACTTTTTTCTCCAAGAGACATAGTGAGGCTGGAAAGTTCAGCATTAGCATCTGATAAGGTTTGAAGAAGCTCTGCTCGGGATTTCGCAGCCTGCTCAACTTTTTTCTTGTAAACATTAAGACACTCTTGCTCTATCTGAAGAAGCAATTTGTCTCGTTCCTCATCATTCTCACCAACTTCATCCCAGATTTCCTAAAAGAAAAGGTTTGTAAAAAGTATACATCACACAAGATTGAGTAAAGCCCTACAACTTAGGTAAAGATGGTTGCAATATATTTACCTGCAACTTCTGAAGTAAGGTACCACAAGTAATTTCCCCAAGAAGAGGACTTTCACCATCTGTGACCGCCATTGTCGACAAATCAGAAGGTTTCCTGCAGAAAAGATAAATAGAAATACCAGTTAGAGACGACAACTAAACTAAGAAGGTTATACACAGAACTTCACAGTATGGAAATGCTGAGAAACTAGTTGTACTAGATCTTAACTTATGCATTAAATTGCAAGAATCGAACAAAGTAACAAACTCCCAAAGAAACTCTGTAGATTTACTAAATTAAAGTTGCAATCTTTTTCGGAATCCAAAACCCCTTTATCACTCTCACCAAAGATTGAACTCCACAGACCAAACATTCAAAAGAACCCTATGAATCGCAAACCAAAAATCTTAAACTTGCGAAGCTCAAAATCCCTTTTTGTAACGTGACCCAGAGAGGAAACGAAGTCAAGCTAATAATGCAAAACCTAAAACCCGATCAAGCAGAAGTAAAGCTGGAAAAAAGAAGCAAGATCTCTGTAAGTAAAACACGAACTTGAAGAGAATCGAACAGCATTGGTGATAAAACCAAAGCAATCAAAAACTAAAGAAACAGACTAAAGACTTCAAATTGATCAAATGATTCAAATGATTCAAATCTAACAGTAAAAAGAGAAATAAAACAGCATTTAGTTACCGAGATTGAAACTGGAATTTAAGGGTTTAAAATGGGGTTTCTCCACGCACACACTCTTCTTCTTCTTTTAGATCTGAAGCTCAATGGTGATAAACTCACTATTGAGAGTGAGAGAAAAATGTTTTAGCAAAGGAAGAAAAAATCTATCTTTGGAGGAGGTGGAAGAGATGGAGAGGTTGCTGTGGGACCCACTCTTTTTTGTAGAACGATAGAAAAAAACTTCAATTCACAAACAGGCAATATATATTCACTCCTAAGTTTCTGCTTTATTACGAACATGACACTGTTCATACACAGAATTGCCTCTTTTTACTCTTCCTTGACTTGGTGCTTTGCTTCTTTGACCACGCAAGTTACTTACCTTTTTTCTTTTCTTTTTTTCTTACAAAACAATACTTAAACTACTAAATTCTCGGAACTAAATAAACTCTTCAATAATTTTTTCTTTTTTTTTTGTCGTCAAAAAAGTGAAAGGAAATCTCTTCAGTAATTTTTTTTTCTAACCAAATTAAATTATGGTTATTTAAAGCTGTAAATGTCGTGTATAGCTCTACAAAATACAATTACAACCACAATTGTTTGCCAATTATGTTTTAGGGACCATAGATAACTATATTTATAGCACATACTGTATAGTCTTTTTTATTTTATTTTATTTTAGTAATACCCATTACAATAAAATTTGTCGCAATCAATCGAATTTTGTTTATTAAAGTATGATGCAAGAGGATAAACCATTTTAAGTATTTTGAATTAGTAAAATACAGTTGACAAAGAAAAAAAACTTAGGCATATGTAAGAAACGAAGAGTAGTCATCTATCTAGAAACTTTCTAGACAAAGATTTATCAAAAAAAAAAAAAAAAAAAAAAACCTTTGTAGACAAAGATAAACATAAAATTATTAATCGAACATCTTTATAAGTAAAATAGAATTATAAATGTAGTTTGAAATACTCAAATCAATCGGCGACCTTTTCTCATTTAACATCAAACGTTAACATCTTTGACAGTATATATATGTATATTTTTTTGCATTAAAAAGATGAATCATTCTCTGTACAGTTGCCGAAGTGTATAAAAATTGTTTTTTTTTTTCAAATTAGCAGTATTTCCGATTTTATTCTTAAAAAACTCTATCAGACTAGTTAATTAGAAAAAAAAAATTGTTTTACTATTATTTGAGAAAATTTATTAAGAACTATGATTGGTGAAATTTATTTACGTTATAAAGTTTTGGCATTGATAATGACGGGTAGTTACGTAAATTGATGAGGTCAAGGAAAAAATTAAATAGTCGAGCATCCATATAAAACCAAACTAGAAAACATGAAGAGTTTGAAAAAAAAAAAGAAAAAGAAAGTTATGTGGCTGGGGAAAAAAAGTCATAGTCAATGTTAGTTGGCAAATTCAATATGAAATCGACATAAATACTTATATATATATATATATATCAATAGAACACAGAATATAAATTCAAAAAGTGACCAAAACTTACAAAATGAAAAGCTATGTTTTTGGAAATAATTTATTGCACCTATTAAATCTTACAAATATTGTAAAACTTCTCATGTTATGACCAAATAATCATAATTCAAAAAGAAATTGCTCATACAAAAACAGAACATGCCAATCATACATACATCATATATGCTAATCAACGAGTAACGTATTGAATCTCAGCTCGTTCTTTCAACCATTCAAGCACTTTTGCTCCTTCTAAAATCTCTTGTACCTAACCACCAATTCAAGAAGAAACTCTCTCTTTCAGTAATCTTTTATATAGCTCAAGAAAATGCTAATACTTAGATTCACAAGAGAACTCACCTGATCTTTCACACGCTCCTCGTCGTATTCTTGTTTATGTTTCTTGAATTCTGTGATCGAGTTCTCGACTTCTTTAACTAGTTCATCTGTTGAGAACTGCATTCAAGGATTTGACAATGTTTTGTTACTAATTGTTGTTTAGTTCCTTTCTCTGTGACAAGAGTATAAAGCATATAAAATACCTCTAAGTTTTCACGCTTGAAGATGTCTCCAACAGCCAAATTCTGCTTGATTATGTTAGTAATGCTCTCTCTTTGAGTTTCTAGAAATTCATTTACTGCTTTTTGACTTGAAAGAGAAGCCAATTGTTCTTCGGTAAGCTTCATGTTTCCCTGCAGCTCCATGTCATTGAACAATAAGAATCTGAATAACAGTAAAAGAGAGTAAGAGATAGAGATCAACAACAGTCATAAAAAAACGCTTGCCTGAATCTCTAGAAGCCTAGCTCCATAAAACTGTCTTCCTTGTTCCTCAAATAAAGATTGAGGAATCTCTACTTCAACCATCTGAAAAAGAAGTAAAGGATGTTTACGCTCACACAGATTAACGATGTTACTGCTTCAAATATGCTTTATGGAATTAGATGATGACCTTTCGAATCTGGTCAAGGATGGCGTTGTCTGTCGCTTGCTCCTTGGCTTCCTGCTCCATCTCTTGGCATCTTTTAATTAGAGTTTCTTCAACCTGTTTATTTGTTTCATTAGAGAATTACAGTGAGAGAAGACAATATTTTTGTAAAGCTTGTTGAAAATAAAATCATGTTCATTACCTCCTTTAAAGTGGTGCATCCAGGGAGCAATTTATCAGCAAGTGAATCATCTAATGTTGGTAAATCTCTGTAGAATAGTTCCTTACAGTCAACCTGAAGAAAACAGACACAGTTTAGCTTATCCAAGTATGAGCTCTTGGTTATCATCTTTTCCTTCGTGTTTTGTATATGCAGAAAAACTCACAGTGAACTGAGCACGTTGGCCACGAAGATTTTCTTGTTTCCATGATTCAGGAAACACAAGCGAGAATGACTTTGATTCTCCTGCTCGAATTCCTATGATTGAATCAAGGAATCCAGGAAGTAATCTATTCCCTTCTTCAGTATCAAAGTGAAAACCTGTACACATAACCACACATCTCAGCATTCATTTACAAACCGGAACGATGATTTCAATGGGGTAACAGATATGGCTCTGTTGAAATATAATAGCTCTAAAACCTTTGCTTTCAGCATCTGGGATCGCTTGACCCGTTGACCCATCCTCATCTATAGTTGTAGCAGATATATCAATGACTGCAAGATCTCCCACCTACGCGGTTATAGAATATAATGAAAGAGCTTTTCTAGCAACTATGCTATAGTGGTGGATCTTATCTGTATTGAAATAAAAGGTCGGTCCCTTTTAACTCCGTTTTGAGCAACCTTCAATGATTTCAAATGAACCACGAAAGAAAACTGCGCTAGTTGTAGAACAACAATGCAAAGACATGGGAAGTTATGCATTTCATTTACCTGTAGCCCTCGTTCAGTTACAATCTTCAACGCACCAAGGGATTTGTATTTCTGCCTTAGTTGTCTTTCACAAGCTTTTTTTGCATCTATCTCATCGCCTAATTCTACAACGATCTTCATATTTTTATACCCATTCTCAGGATTCCATTTTAGTTCAGGCACAACATCAACAACCACCTCATAACTGACGAATAAGAGAAAATCAGAAAAACATGTAAAGTTAGTAGCAATCCTGAGTGTTGAGCAGATTTTTTGCATATGTGGAGACTAAACAAAAACCTAAGAGTCTTGAACGTAGAATAAGCCTTCTCCATCTCTGGAAAACTGCTTACTATCTGTATTGAGTCTTTCAAAGCCCTTCCAGTCACCTACAAAGCCAAAATCTCATATGAAAAATGTTCCAAGACAACAAACACCGAATTTAAGATGCATCACAAATTCACAAGACTTGTTCTCAAAAACCATCATCTTAAACGATGGAAGATTGAAAACATAATCAAAGTAATATAAACATATGAAAATTTACCGACTCCATGGCGTGAGGAAGTGTTCTCTTCAAGATAGATTCAACAGTTGCTCTCAAAACGTATTGCCTTCCAACGAAACCAACAATAATATTCTCTGGAACTCTCGTTTTAGGACGGAATCCAGGCACCTAATTTAAACAAACAAACAAAAAAAGTCAAGTAAATCCAATAAACAACAAACCAAGTAAATTATATTAATCAACAGCAAGCATAACATTGATCAAGTTTCGACCTTTTGTCTTGATGAAACATGAAAATCAGTTTACCTTTGAGAGTTTCATAAACTCAGTTAGGACTCGTTGGTAACAATCTTCACAGACAATTGCTGGAACTTCCACACTCAATTTCACCTAAAATCGAACAGTAACATCAAATTTCAATTCATTTCAAAACTCAGACCAGACAATGCCACTCATATTCTCCGACAAGTAGACAAAAAATTGAAATCTCTTACACTTGAATTCGCCTGTACAGTCTCGGTGACTTTAAGATCAGCGGGAAGCCGGTCTTCCTTTACATCAGCTTCAACTGCCGGAGAAGCTGCGAATAGCCTGAAATCACCACTTTGAGAAGTAGAATCTCCCAGAAATCCAAATTTTCTGGAGACACAAGACAACTCCAAGGAGCTAATTGGTTTCTTTAACCTCCCGCTAAACTGTAACAAACTATCTGATTGGAAGATACGGGAGCTAACACGGCGTGTAATGGAAGGAAGAAATGGATTTATCGCCTTCGCCGTCGTCGTGCTGATAACGCAGAGCTCCATTTTCGCTCTCTCTTCTTGCTATACTTGAAAGCTTACGACGCGCCACTTCTTTTAGATAAAGCAATGTACTTTTACATATATCTACTCAAAACGCTGCGTTTTCAATTAATAAAGAATTATCTCCTTAAAACGCCGCGTTTTCATGATGTCTACATCACTAAAACGCTGCGTTTTCAAGCTGATAAATGAGTAGATAATAAAGGAACTATTTTTCCGGCCACTGAGAGAGAAGACAAGAGAGAGCTTGATGGAAGGTGTAGGGTCGAGATTGAGCCGGACATCATCGAGATACAGTGGACCGGCGGCGACGGCGGTTTTCAGTGGCCGAGTAAGGAAGTGGAAGAAGAAGTGGGTACGTGTCTCAACCTCATCCGTCGGTGTTTTCCGAGCATCTAAATCCAACGGTCGCAACAACAGCAATAACAGTAACTCACCACACCATCTGCTTCTACATAAGTGGACCCCACTTTCCTCGGCGGCGGTTACTGCCTCCGACGCTAATGGTTCCGGTGAGACAGAGGAGCCACCTAAGCGAAGATTCAGATACGCTCCAGTAAGTTTTGGAAAAAA
The DNA here is from genome assembly GCA_028015245.1 of Cardamine occulta. Lineage (NCBI taxonomy): Eukaryota > Viridiplantae > Streptophyta > Magnoliopsida > Brassicales > Brassicaceae > Cardamine > Cardamine occulta. The sequence goes on along the minus strand of CM051393.1, from coordinate 12,589,870 downwards.
AACATTAATTTAGGGTTTTTTGTTGGATTAGTAGAAATGATTGATTGATTTTGAGTTGTGTAGATTGCGATGCTTGAGCATAGAGAAAAAGTGGTTTCTTAGGATTCTGAAATTGAAGAGACTGACGAATTCGACACCGAATCGCCATTGCCTAAACCTGTTGAGTTGGACATGAACATGACAGACTCAGACCAAACTAAGGTAAAGCTTCATTCAAATTCCGCAATCTAATGAAAGTGTCGAGTTTTGTTCAATTTTCTTATTCCTACTCGTGTTTATACTTAACTCTGCAGGAAGCAAAAACTGGTAATCTGAATCTGGGACTGTGTCTGAATTCTGAAGGGACTGAAGAATGAAAGAGGATCGTATTGGATTAAAATGAAGCAACAATTTGGTATTGTTGTAGCTATGATGGTGTCTCATAATGTAACTTATTCTAGGCTTTTGTTGCACTTTCATTTCTTCTAGATCTGTATGTAAGTGTGTTTGTAAGTTAGAAGAAGCTATATATATGTAAGATTTGAAGCCTTTTTACCAAGTATAACATCCGTATGGATTTGATTTCCATTTTTATAACTTCATGAAAATTTGTGAAAAGTTACAGAACCAGGGCTTCCCTGGAAGTGCAGCAATGTTCTGCTACTTTATGAGATCTTGTTCCTCCAATGAATATGCAAAGATGGGCGAGAAAGAGAGAGAGAGAACTATAAACTATAAAGAAAAAAACTCAGGAAGATGTTAAAAAAAATCTCAACTCTCGTTGATTGTGTTTATCAAGCTTCAGACTCTTTCTCCACTGCGCAAGTAACACCAACCTCAGCTGGTCTTATAACTCGATCATACAACGTGTATCCAGACTGCAAATATCGAAACAAGCCGTTACCAAAATGTAACAAAATACATGATATTGTGTGGATTTGCAAAAGCTAGCATATGCTTAGTGGTGGTATCAAAGCAAGAAAGAGAGCAATCCTTTTATAGTTTAGTACCTTTAGGACATGAGCAATTGTGCCTTCTGGTTTGGAAGCATCTGGGACTTGGAACACTGCGTTATGTCTGTTTGGATCAAATGGTTCATTTAAAGGATCTTCTTTCACCAAACCAGATTTCTTAAATACCTGCAGTTTTACAGATTTAACTACCTTCTCAAACCAGTCTCATCTAATCTTTGTCTAACCCAATATACAAATGTAATGGATGGTTTTTTTACCTCTGCTAATTGTTTCTCAGTCATGTCCACTCCTTCTAAAAGGGTTTTTAACAGTGGAGCAGCACCAGCCGAATCTTTTGAAGTGTCAATTTTCGAAAAACTCTCTTTGACAACTGAAGAAGCTCTTCCAAGATTATCCGCCACATCCAAAAGGCTCGTTGCAAAGTTCTGCAGCACAACAAATATATTCAGCACTGGATTATATGATACAAAGAAAGTTCATTCAAAGGATTAGCAGAAAAGTAAACCTGTATGGCGAACTTTTTGGCGTTTTCAGCATTACGTTTTGTCCTCTCCATTAGATTCTGCACCTCAGCATAGGAGCGAAGAAATTTATCTTTCATTTCCTTTATGTCTTCCTGCTGAACTTTCAAAAGATCTTCCTTCTCACCCACAAGCTTCACCAAATCGTCCCTTGACAAATCCTCAAAATCAGTCTCTGAATCTGGAAATCAAAAAATGCAATTCGTTTAGTGAAGAATTAGACACAGTATCTCTATATCCTAAGTCAAAACCTGATCCTTTTGCCTCACCTGCAGCTTTCTCCGCCTCCTCAGAAGCTTTGCCGGTCTTGGGGACCTCGGTGTTACACTCTTTCTCCTTGGATTCAGCGGAGGAAGACGAAAAAAAGCCGAACCTTTGAAGAACATTCAAATCTAGAGTTGCATGGTTTAGGAGTGACACTGGAGCTGCAACAAGCTGCCATGAAAACGGATCCAAATTAAGTAAAATTCACTGCTCAAAATCATAGAATGGGCAGTTACACCCAAATACGTAAATTCCTAGTCTTCAGGTTGAAAATTTCACATCCAAATAAGCTCAAGACAAGCAATCAAAACATTCAAATTCAGACATATACACCTAAATCGTAACACTATAATATATACGACCAGATTAATAGAACCAGAATCTAACAATCAATTTACTAAAGACCTTTGAATTTGGAATTAAGATTCTCCCTTAAACCCTAGCAAAACCCAACGAGGAAATTCAGAACGCATTACAAACCAAAGTCAGCTCTAAAAATCCTAACCTTGTTGGGAGTTCCGTGAACGAGGGAGTGAAATCGGCTAGAAACAATCGGAATCTGATTCCTCTTCGGAATAGCGACGGAGGAAAGAGACGAGCGTAAGCCCACGCTGCGAGAAACTCTTGATAAAACCTTAGATACCAACATCACGCAAGATGCGGAAATGAATCGAAGAACAAGAGAAAAATCGAAACTTTTTAATTCAGCAGAGAAAATGGTTTGATTTTATTTATGACTCTGAATCGCCGACGGAAGGAGAAAGAGGCAAAACGTTCTTCTTGGAGAGGAAGCAAATTCTCTTTTCAATTGACGAAAATACCCTTACCTATTATGTCTGATCCAAAAGGTAAATGAATAATGGAACGGCGGAATCAATACAACTTGAAAACTCATTTAGTGTACTTTTGGTCGGACTGGGATTGGTTTGCTATAAACTCAATTGTATAACTGAGTTGTTTTTATTTTTTTAAAGACATTTTTTAGTCTTCTCTCTTGAATAGCAACAGAAGAAACTCTGTTTAGCCAAGAAATCTGATGATAAAAGACTAATTTGATATTTATCAACTTAAATCAAAGTGTCTTAAAACAATGAATCTAAACCATAGACTAATAGTTACTTATGAAGCCAAACATCCATAGGCATCTTAGGACCGTTTCTTCAGACAAATTCATAACTTGAGACAACAAATTTTGCAAATTCAAGACCAAAGCAGTACATTTTTGGATTCATTAAGAGTCGAAAAAGAAATTAGAAACAAACTGACTTTCACTAAGAGACTAAAAATGGTATCTTGAAAGACTAGAAAGAGGAAGAACAGAACCGTTACTATCATCGAGAAAAAATGCTAATGCATGGAGATGATGATGATTTGACATGGAGAGCGATCTCCGCATCAAGGAAGGGCCTTTTGGAGCCTTTCTTCACTTGTTAAACTTTACACTTATCACATTTTTTATCTGAAAGATCCACACTTTGACTGCTTGTTTCAATCTTCTAAGACACGATGAAATTCACCCGTTCAATATCTGATGTGGATTCTTACGTAACATCAGATAGACCAGCTTCAATGTCTACTACTTGAAGATCTTCTTCTCCCTAAAAACATTTGATCCATCATACACTGATTCAATCCTTTACTTCCATGGAATAAACCCGGTTCTTGACTTGCGAAACAAGGGTTATAGCAGTTTCTTGACCTTTAAAACAACTTTTCACGTATGCTCAACCGGTTTTACTTTCATAGCCACGATTGAAAACCTTAACAGAAAATTACTAGTGTCATCGGTACAGCAGGTAAAAGCATACCTTGATTTTCGAAAAAGTAACTAACACAAAAATAACACCATGAAAAGAAAAAAAAACGAGTTCAGACAAGCCCTAGTGCGGGTGGGTAATCAAAAGGCGGGGATCATATAGTGCGGATCACTCTCTACTCAAAGGTGTCATCATCGTCATCAGGGAGTGGCTGACTTGCTGCCGCTGCGAGCTCCGCCTCATGCCTGCAAATATATACAATCTTTAATTGAAGAAAAACTCCAACATCAAAACTTAGAAATGAAGTAAAATAAAATTAGCTCAAGAGAGCTTACTGCTGCTGAGCAGCCATGTCAATCTGGACTTCCGGAGGAGCAAGGGCAGGTGATTCCACAAAGTGAAGGTTGGCATCTCTGCGACAAGCAAGCAACTTTCTTATCGATTTTTTCATCTTTTTTTAGTAATATTACAATGATGGTTGAAATTGAATTACAGCTTACCCGGCAAGTTTTCTAGCAAGGTACAAGAACGGCTTCTCGAAATTGTAGTTGCTCTTAGCAGATATCTCGTAATACTGGAGATTCTTCTTCCTGTGGAATGTTACTTGCTTGGCTTTCACTTGCCTGTTCTTAACATCAACTTTATTCCCACAAAGGACAATCGGGATATTCTCACAGACCCTGCACCATGAAAATTTGACCATCTATTCATTTAGCAATTTTTGCCACATACAATACATTCTAGCTTCTGTGTGTTTGTTCATACCTGCAAAGATCACGGTGCCATGTTGGAACATTCTTGTATGTCAGACGCGCGGTGACATCAAACATGATGATAGCACATTGTCCATGGATGCTGCAACAAAACAAAGCACAGTCCTGTATCAAATAAACTACTTGCAACAATAACCTTATAATAACTTTTCATGTTGCTAGCTACAATCATGTTACTCAGCTTCACATCATAACCAAGATACCAACACTAGAAGAGAAATGATTGTAGCATGCTACTAGGAATATTCTAGATAATTGATACAGAAATTAACCAAATAATAGGTGATTCATATCCAAAGAGAGTAAGCAATTTACTTACTAGTATCCATCCCTAAGACCACCAAATTTCTCTTGTCCAGCAGTATCCCAACAGTAAAACCGGATCTTGCCACAGTTAGTGAAGAAATCTAAAGGATGAACCTCAACACCAATAGTGGCTGCAAAAATCAAGAAAAACATCAGAATCGGTGAACTCGTTAATAAAGGTTACTATGAACCGCGTCTTATGAGTACTTACGCTCATACTTCTTCTCAAACTCTCCAGTAAGATGTCTCTTTACAAATGTAGTTTTCCCTAATGCACATCCAACAAAATTAATCAGAGTGTTAACCAAATGCATTCAAACCACTGAAACCATCACAGAATTGAACTAAAAAACAAATCAAGATTACTTATACAAACATATTTTAATTCTAGAAGCAGCAAACTCTAGAATCGTAGATGAACTATATCGAAACAATTCTGAAATTGAACAGATCAATCCTCTGTATTTATTTCTAAAACAAAAAGAAATTTAAAGCTGGGATTGGTACCTGTGCCTCCATCACCAACGATGACGAGCTTGAAGCTAGGGTATTCGACGGTTTGCTGATTAGGTAAAGCCTGAGAATTAAGTAAAAACGATGAAAAAATTCAACAGATCACGCGAGATCGAAGAACCATAGAAATCAAAATAAGATCAAGGCAAAGACGGAGAGATATTTTACCATTGACGAAACTGAAGCTACGTGAAGAGTGTCAGAGGAAGGCGGCGAGAGAGAACGAGAGAGAGAAATAGGTTTTTTAAACAGAGTTGTGAGCTTAGAAATGACGCAAATACTGAAACCCGGTAAATCCAGAAATGGATCCGGGTTTAGATCTGGATCCGGACCTATAGGCCATTGGTTTATCTTTAGTAATTCATAACTGGATCCGGGCCCAATTGTTTGTAATTTTGATTGATTATGTTTCGGTTCCATGTAATTTAGTTTGCTTTACCTTTTAAGCTTTGGCTAAACTAACTATCGAGGCTAGACAGATAGAAGATACACAATTAGAGAATACTTAACGACTGATGATGGCAAATTTGGTAAGTTATAACAATTAGAGTGTCCAATTCAATTCATTGAATCAAAGTTGTGTTGGAAAATTGATTTAAAATAGACACAAATAGTTGGATACTCTGCTATTTAAGTATTTCTGGAGAATAATACAAATTCATGGATAAACAATAACAGACATATTGTTGTTCATGCTTGGCTTTTTAAGTATAAAAAGTAAAAAAGCTATTCTGAGTTCTGAAGATTCATTCCATATCAAAGGACTTGATGAGCCATCGGGTAGTATCGGAAAATGTACGGAGCTGCAAAAGAAAAAAGCAAACAAAGATGATTCAGGCGATTTTGAGGGAAAAACTATATCGACCACAGTACTCTGTTCAAGTTCATCTTCCACAAAATGGGTTATAGAAATCTGCAAAAGTGAAAAAACAAGAGATATTAGATTTTCTTGTTTCATACTAACCACACACACAATTAGAATTCACTCTGCAGCTTTTAACTAGTACTTTGGTAGTAGAGGAATAAAACTCACAAGGAATGCAATACTGGAACATCCTAGCACGTTCTTCCTTCAAATGTCTCTGAGCAGATCTGCATATAATGTATAAATCTAAATTGAGTACACCACAACTGGTAGATACTTGATGTTCAATGTTCTAATTTCAATATTATCTTTATGTAAATGTAACTCAAAAGTCAAAATCTCTTCCTAACAAATGAACATTGTTCTTTTTAACTCAATGAGTCATTTTAGACATGTTTGTTACCTCCTCTGCGTACAGCCCAAGATAAAAATTTGAAAGTTCATCCTATCAACTTGTCTATCTCTGCAACAAGAACAATGCAAAAGTAATTAGATCTCAATGAATATTTAAGCCATCCCAACAAATGTGTAACTCATAGTACCTATTTTCAAAGGGAATGTAAGGAAGCCAGTTTATTTTCATCTGCTTCATTGGAATGATTTTCTGCATTGCACCAACTGCTATCTTATCAGAAGCCGGAAATGGTGATTCAATCTGCAAAACATAAAATATTAGAAAGAGAAATGAGATAATAATATGTGATCAGTGATATATTGTAAGCTAATTAACCGTTGATAGAGATTTAAACAGTAGTACCTTACAACAGCAACTGTTGGGACCTGGACAACCCTGATTACATCTCTGTAGTGGACGGACAGAGCTGTAAATATAGAAATAAAATTTTAAAGCGGAAATGTTACAGAAAACGAAGAGAGCATACTTACTTCAAGAAAAGAAGTAGCAAAAATCTCAAGAAAAACAAGAAAAGAGAAACAACTTAAACAAAGACTTTCTTCCCATAGAGCATTCCTCCTTCCTCAAATGCTTCCTTACACACGAAACAAGTAATATAAATACCAAAATCTCGAAAAACCTGTGATTTCAACAAACGAACAATAACGTTATCAAAATCTCAATTGCGTCTCTTAACAGAGAATATTATACAACACAGATATCGAAAACAATATCAAATTTAAGAGCCTGAACACAGATAAAAAGACATCAATGGATCTGAGACAGTGAAAAACCCTAGGATCCTTTTTAGCTTTAACTTTAAGTCCACGCTACTAGATCGAAGAGAACTTTACCATGGTTTCGGATTTGTCAGAGAAAAGCGATGTAGTGTGTATAATAAACAAGAGAAGCTGAGCGGTTTTGACGCAACTCTTATGACCGTTTGATTCTTTCTTCTTCAATTTTAACGCAGCTTTCTCCAACCTTGGATCCTTTTTTTAGCTTTAACTTTAAGTCCACGCTACTAATTCCGACTAAGGTAATTTTTTCTACAATTTTATCCGACCGTGGTAATTCTTTTTTAATTGTCCACTTCAATTTACTTAAATTCTTTTCCAAATTTTCATTTACTGAAATTTGACTATAAAGCCGGGCTTCATTACGGCCCATCACAACATCCCCGAGTCAAGCCGAAAACTACAAATTCAAAACTTACAAATGATTCGAAATCCTTGTCCATGTTTTTCTTCTTTAGCCGGTGTAGATATTTTTATTTGTCAGCATTTTGTTTTTACACATTTTTCTTTCAACATCTTTGTATATCATTTACCAACAACATATAGAAGAAATAATAAATATTTCGCTCACGGGTTAAGAAATTCTGATTTTTTTATGCAGAGGTCCGGTCGCTACAACAGAAAGATAAACGATTTACATCCGACGAAACAAATGTTTGATTGTTAGATTCAATTAATTTTTATTTTTTTTTCCTTTTAGCGTGATTAATTTAAACGGCACGCAAATGGCTTGAGTGTGAGATTTAATTAGATGTTTACGCAGCAAGATTGATATTATAATAAAGAAAGAAAGAAACCTGAGACTATATATTATACGACGAAATCACGAAACCAACCAAATATACAATAAGTTAAATAAATCTACGCATATAAATAATCATATACTCTACTGACAAAACAATGTAGTATTAAATAAATTAAAAATGGGAAAATGCTACTAAATAATTCCGTCCGGTCGCTTCTCATCCATATCCATTTCAATGCCCTGTCGGAAACTCGCATTTCCCGAACTCTACAATCACGAAAAGAACAGAAACAGATTAATAATTGAAATTAAGTATCCGTCTATAAAGTCACAATTGCATTGTAGTTCTGTGTACGTAAGCATCTAGTAGGGGAAGACTATTTTAAAATAGCAGATGTTGTTGAACTATCCCAACTTCCATAATTATTATCTACCCATTTCCCCTCTCTCTTACGATTTTCAGGAAAATATATATAAATTTTTCAATAAAGCAAGATGTTGAATTAACTCTCATATGTAAAATAATTTATAATCAAATACTAATAAGTTTTCCGAAGAGAAAGGATAGAGTACGTACTAGGAGGTTGCGAGACTACGTACGCTGCACCACCAAAATCACACGTGCCAACACCACGTGCGTTCTTCTGATAGTAACTGTTGAACGCATAAGAAGCGTGGGCCTCTAACGATTCAGGATCGTAACACGTGGCACCCGGTTGAATCGGACGGCAATCAGCGCCACCTTCTCCACAAGCGTAGTCGAGACCTTCCTGAAGCTTCTCCTTGTTCGTTTTCCCGTTCGCCACGCACCACGTCTGTCCCACGTGCGACTTCACCGGAACCTTTTCCTTGCTATCGCTGACCGGCGTTGACTTTACGGTAAACGGAACGTCATACACTTTGTTCTCATTCGGGTAAAACAACCCGTAGTTCCTCTCAGATGTGGGACCCGTTTTTTGGTTTTCGTTAAACAGAGCGAACAAATAAACGTTAAGTGGTTCATTTGGTTTTAACGGCGTCCCGTTTCCCGTTAACACTCTCTTTACTAATCCACCGTTATAAGCCGCCGCGTTAGCCGAACCAGCGCCGATCTCGTTCTCGTCTCCGGCTGAAGGCCAACCTGTCTCCGTCACCACGAGCTTGACGTTGTTGAATCCAACGGCGGCCATAGCGGCGAAAACGGCGTCGATTTGAGCGTCTAAGAGACTGTTATACTTCAATCCGTTACCGGAATCAACATTTCCGGCGTTCTCGTTAAACAGAGCGTAATCCAACGAGATCTTATCGGCGTTAGCTGCGTAGGCGAAGAACGGATAAGCATTCACCATGAGATGCGACGACGTTTTGCGAAGCAGATTAAGCATCGGTTTAATCACCGGTTCAATTAAATCCGGTTTAAAAGAACCAGCCGACGGTGGATACGAATTCGCCAGTGCGCTTAAAGCAATCGGCGACGAGATCTTAATCGACTTGTCTAGATTGAACTTAACGAGAGAGCTCTGAACATTCTTCATAGCCGGAACGAGATACGTCGTCGTGTTCCTCGGATCGACGAACACTTCATTTCCGACGGCGATTGCTTCAATATCCGTCGCCGGAATGTATTTCTTTACGTTTTCCTGAACCCAATTGTCAGTGTAGCTTTGATCTTTGGCGGCGGCGGAGAGATTTTCGTTGGGGAGCGAGACAACGACTTTGATGCCGGAGTTCGCTAGCGCGGTTAGTACGGATTTATCGGTATCGTAAAGCTTGACGCGATTGATTCCTTGAGTTTTCAGAAGCTCGACTACTTTCTCCGGTGGCGGGAGATTGTCTGCTATCCTGCCGTAATTAACTCCGATAATTCCAGAATCTGTTAAGAAACAAAAACAAACAAAAGACATCAGAATACAACACGCGAAATTCGAAGCTCGGGATACACATTCGTTAAGAGATAAATAGATAATGAAATGAAAATGAACCTGCGTATGTGAAGGAAATGGCTGAGAAGGAGGTGAGTAAGAGGAAAGATAGAACGAAGACACCCATTGTTGCAGAGGAAGAGAAAGAGAAAGATTTGTAATCCGATGATGGAGGAGCTAAAGCTGTTGTTTATATAGAGCAAGAGGAGGGAGACGAGGGAGGTGGAGGGAGTGGGTAGGACCCACGTGATATGTTGGGTGATGATTTTTTTTTTTTTTTTGTAATTGTAACATTTGTGATGTAAACATTTTCAACTCGTTCACTCGATGACGTGTCTAAAGTATATATTAATTAAGATCTAGATTTTAATTGCAAATTTGACCGTTTCAACTTTTCCAATGTTGTCAGAGATGGACCAGATGGTGGCTACGTGACAAAATTACCATTACTTTTTTTTTAATTATTAATTTTACTGCAGCTTGTCTCCTTTTTCGGTGATTTTACCAGCGTTCTAATAAACAATTGTTTGATATCAAAAAAAAAAAGTGTGTGTTTTTTTGGATAAAATGTTTACAAAGAGTTACAATACAAAGAATACAACGAACCACTAAAATCCTATATGAAAACAATGAAACTTATAACCTAGTGTTTATGAGAACAAAGCAGAAAATCCAGAGCATTAATCTGATACTAATACTGCAAATTAATAGGAAATTTCAATATATCGGATCTGATTGTAACATGGAAATCTTAAATGGAAATATTGATTCAAATCCATTAGGGGTTACCTATTATGGATTAACACTTGTACTTTCACCCGAGTTAATAGTTTCACTTCATACAATTCTCACACACAATATATGTATATAGTTTTGAATTTAACAGTTGTAGCTTTAATAAAAACCATTACAACCGTTAAACTATACATACCAAGTCAACATGTTTCCTAATTAATGGGCACTGAGGCTAGTTAACCATATAGTAATTGATGGTATTGATTAACTTGTTGAAAACAACAGCTATATATATCCGTTAGAGTTTTAGATAGGCGAAAACCGGTTGGAAGACTGATAATTAATCGGTGATGTGATACATTACTTGGTGGGAATAGTATAGTTTTAGTAATTATTTTCTTGATATATTTACCACATTAATGGAAATAGGGCCTCGTCGTGAAATGAAGAATCTACAATGGGGCCATGTGCCATTGTTTTATCTCCTAAATTCGAACGTTAGAGCTCTTATTTCCAACGTCTCTTTTTCCAGCGTCCAATCATGTAGAAAATTCCTAAATATTCCGTCCTTTTAGCCTGTTTCGAGTTATTTTATTAATAAATTTACAAATCCAAGAACTAGATTTACATGAATAGTAAGTACATTGGCTTATTTACAAGGTCGTTATAACTAATATTTGACTTCGCAACTTTGGGCTAATGAACGCGTTTAGATGTGTGGAGGAAAAATGAACCGACTAAGTTGTAAGGTTAGCTAAGCAAACACCTCAAATCATTTTCAATAGTATAATAATGAATCAAGCTATAAATGGTCCAGATATTAGGTTTCCGACCACGGAAGAAAACAGTATTTGTAGAGTTTAGTTGTCCTTTACAAATTGAACTCTATTGCTAGCTAATAAGGTCTTGTCCTAATTAAAACCCCATCATTTTGAATGAAACTTATGACTAGTTTATAAACTATTAAAATATTAGTACGAATTTTATTCCCATTGCTCAACTATTGAGATGGATTAATTCTTATGCACATATGCTCAAAAAGTCAATACACATATCAAACATGGTGAGTACAATTTCAAATCTTGTTTGATCTTCGGTGATTGAGACCTAAATAATGAACCAATCTTAGACATAATATGGTACGTAGTATTTTCGATGGATATGTTTTTGTGTTTGTATTAACTTGTCCACATAGTGATATAATAGGCAGTGTATGCTGGATTACATTTACATAACTATATAAAATTTGGATTATGATAGTAACTTTACTTTTATATATATATATATATATAGTTCGTCGACATCGTACGGTATGTTTCGCATAGGCTTAAGTCGGTCGGTACAGGGAATTAAAAATGAAACACAATGACAAGTACATGAAAATTGAAAACATTATATTAGACAGAGATGTGTCACCTTCAGATTGACTTGTTTGTAACTATTATGACCTTATTAACAAAAACAAAAAAAACTATTATGATCTTATCCTAAATATGAACGTAAACTTATAGTATCGACGCATATATAAAATCATTATTATTTTCTTATCAACCAAGAAAAATATTCAATGTCAGTCCAACAAGTTGAGTTTTAGATAGGAATGTTAGCCTTCTTCTTCATCTTTACGCTAGTATAACATGCTATTTATGAATACAAAACCTGGAAATATCTTATATCATACTTTCGGGCCGAAATAATAGTCGTCACGAAACATTAACCATTCACACACTACAAAGGTAAATAATTATTAACCCTTTTATCAAAAAAAAGTACATAAATATTTAAAGTTAATTAATAGCCATGCGTGATTAGAGCATTAAGAAAAAGTTAGCATAATTTAAGAAGAGAGATACAATTTTTCAAAAAAAAAAAAAAAATCTCTAAGCATATCTCAATTTTCAGTTTCTTTTTAAAATACCACAAATTTTAGGTCTGATTAGGGTTTTATTTTTTTTTCTATATTTCTGGTATTTTAGGAATATTAAAATTATTGTGGTAGTTAAAAAATTATAAAAACTAAATAGGTAGATAAGAAAATTTTCTTTAATAAAAAAATTGATAATTTTTTTTATTTTGAAAATTGATAACCAACCATGAAATGAGACCACACAAGACAAATTCGGAAAGTGAAGAGAAAGCTAGTGAAAGAAAAAACAGTTCAACGCCGGCAATCATAGGCCTCACCGGCGTCGAAAAGCAGAATATTTCCCTCGATAATGTCACCCGAGAGAGTTTAGAGAGAGAGAGAGAGATTTCACATAAAATTTTTTTTTTTTGTTTTTTTTACTGGTGTTATTGTCTATATATAAATCATGACCTTCTTTACCAAGCTTGTTTATGGAATTTTAAAATCTTGATAGAGAAGAAGAAAGCCATCTTTGAAGGGCAAATACATTAAAATAGAACTTGCCTCCTTTGCCATCCTCAACATATATACATCTATAAGAAGAAAAGCCACTATCACAAGTATAAGACCAAAGACTAGACATAAAGAGGTAAATCTTACCGGAAGTGGCAAGTTCTTTTGAGTTTTGACGAATATACCGAATGAAAATAGAGCAAATGGGCTCAAACTTTATCAATTTGTAACTAGCCCATTTGATAAAATCAGCCCATTAAGAATGCTTGATTAAAACGACATTGTTTTATAGCACAGATTCTACGGTCTCCCAGCCGTCGGATGATAGGCGACCAATGATTAACAACCGTTGGATAGACGGAACAAGAATCCGATACGACCAAGTAGTGGTTTCTGTCTTTTTTGTTCTCTGCCGAGTCTTTCTCTCAAAATTCTACAATCCCGCGAATCTCTCTCTCTCTTTAGGCTTCGTATTTCTCGTAGATCGGAGTTCTTGTTTCCGTCGCCGGCCGTAGAATCTGATAAAAACAAGATGTCTGCGACTCAGGAAGAAGACAAGAAGCCCGACCAAGGAGCTCACATCAATCTCAAGGTCAAGGGACAGGTTTTGTTTTTCTCACACTCTCTCGCTTTCTATCTCTTGCATTTTTCTACAATTCTTTGTCCGGTTAAAGCTTATGCTTCCTATCGCCTTCAATTCTAGGGTTTAGTTTTGCTGCTTGCCCCTCTCCAATTCTGTATTAAATTGGTAAGCTTGGGGTATGAGTTTTTAATGATAAGTGACAAGTGTGACTTTTAATTGCCTTAAAATTGAAATTTTTTAAATTAAAGAGTTATTAAGAGCTGTTTATTATGTTTTATCATAACTGTAGCAAACAGAACTTGTTTCTACATACCAAAATCTTGTAGTTAAGTATTTGAGCATTTGTTTCATTCATGAAAGCTTTTCGTTGCTATGGAAATTGTATTTATTTTGTTCTTATGTTGAGTATCATCAATTGTTAGACATTCTCCATTGTTGGTGCTTGGTTGGTTACAATATTTGTTTCGAGTAAAACTTTGATAATTTCTCTTGAAGTAACACAATTATTAATAGCTTTCTTGTGATACTTAGGATGGTAATGAAGTCTTCTTTAGGATCAAGAGAAGCACTCAGCTGAAAAAGCTTATGAACGCTTACTGTGATCGCCAATCTGTGGATTTCAACTCAATTGCTTTCTTGTTCGATGGACGTCGTCTTCGTGCTGAGCAGACTCCTGATGAGGTCAGTCACTCTCTTTACCCCTTTTACCCATTTACTTTTCAAGATTTTACCATTTTCTAAATTCAGAAACTCCAATTTTACAGCTTGATATGGAAGATGGAGATGAGATTGATGCTATGCTTCATCAGACTGGTGGTGTTGCAAATGGCCTGAATCTGTTGTGCATTTAGCGGCCTTTTATGGTTTTTCGATAAGATTGTGTGATATTAATGGTTTTCATGAATCGGCTTTATGATAATGTGGTTGGCTTTGTTTTACTTTGACCAGTTTTCTTTAGAAAACTACTTATACTGGTCACAAAGTCTTATGCGAATCATGAAGTTATTGGATCTTAAAATATTTATTAATGTGCTTTTTTTAATATTTCTATAGATAGTGCTTAAGAAAGTAGCTTAAACTAAACGCTTTATTAGTCAAACTTGCTCCCCACGTTTGCGTGGGTTCCAAGTTTGTGCCGACTATATAAGAACGGTTCTCTTAATCTAAAACCATTCTCTGAACCCTAATTATGGCTGTGACTTCCTCCTCGTGGTCGGATTTTCTTCCGGAGCTTCTCGACGTTGTATTTCACAGCCTAAATGAAGCCGGAGACATTCTAACTTGTGCCACCGTATGTTCTTCTTGGAGAGATTCTTCTTTTGCCGTGTACAGTCGCAAGTTTATTCCATCTCTCTTCATTTCCCATCTCTCCTCCGATGAAGACGCTCGAATCTCCGACCAATTTAGAGTCTTATCTCTGGGAAATTTGGGTTTGAATCAACAAACATGGGTTTGCGGCAGCACACGAGGGTTTTTGTTAACGGTCAATGTTTCTTTCCCGTTTGAGATTCATTTAATAAACCCATTTACTCACACCGTTGCTTCTCTACCACCATTGACATTATTTGAGGATGTTCAGCGGTTGCTTCAGTCTCAAGCAATCTTTCCAGACTCAGAAACCCTAAAGAACTTTGTAAAGAAAGCAGTCTCTTCCACAAGTTTATTAGACCCTGATTGGGTTGTGCTCGTAATATACAACACAGATCGAAAACTAGCGTTCTGCAGACGCGGAGATAAACAATGGACGGATTTGGAATCCGATCACGTTGCCTCTTCTATTGATGACATTGTGTTCTGCAATGGCTTCTTCTTCGCCATCGACAGAACAGGAGAGGTATATCACTGTGAGCTTAGTCCTGACAATCCAAATCCAAAAGTTACTCCTTTATGCAGTACCTCGCCGTTTCGGTACACCCTTGCAAGAAATACTTTGCAGAGTCGGATTATGACGTACTGTGGGTTGTTCTAATGAAGCTAGAGCTTAATGACGATTGTGATTTTACAACCTATTTCGAGATTTACGAATTCAATTCAAAGACTAACGAATGGACAAAGGTGAGAAGCTTGAGAGGAAAAGCTTTGTTCTTGAGCCCTCAAGGTAGATGTATAGCGGTTTTTGCAAGTGAAACCGGATCTAGAGGATTCATCAAAGATAATTCTGTTTACTTCATCGATGGCAATGATTCGAGTACAGGTCTAGGGTCGCAGAATCTGAGCGTTTTTGAATGGGAGAGTAAAGAAACCAGGAAAATTTATCAGCCAAGATCTTGGAATTGTCAGATGTTTTGGGTCACACCTACAGATGTTCTTCAACGTTGAACAAGTGATGCATCTTAGGATTTTTATAAGTTTGCATAGAAAAAGGTTTTGTATTTGTTTCTGTTCAAATTTTTTTGTAGTTTGTATTTCTATTTAAACTTTGATTGTTGATACATTACATTTGTCAAAAGAGATGATTTTTTAAGGGTTCTTAATCTATAATAAAGTTTTGATTTTTTCTGCATCTATCTTTCTCTTAATCTATTTGTCAAAAACTCGTTCAACAAGAGACACTGCAGAAACATATTTTATTAACCTATAATCACCATTTTTACCAACCAATCTGGTACTAAATCAGATAAATTCCACCTTCCAAATCTTGAAACACTGGCCACAAAAAAAATAACCAAACCGATAGATTTGTGAACGATAAAAAGAGAGCAAACATACACAAGGATCCAGTGTAAACAAAAATATAAGAGGCACCAAACATACTGATACTTATCAGGCGTCTAGAGTAGTTACTTTATGACTTCCTGGACATATTACCGAGATCTTAAACTTAAGTCGCCTACAAAATTAAGCGGATCTTATCCAAGTGACGGTATCAGAGCTTACCATCTTGTGGAAGTACTCAAGACATGTTTGATGAATCTGTTGCAGGGCTTGAATGACTAACAACAAGAGGCGGGCGCAAAGTTTTATGGTTGGCTTCTGCTTCTTTACGAGCATTGTACATCTCTTCTGTTTCAACAACAACCATCCTTTTAACCTGCATAGAGTCATTAAACATTATCCCTACAAGAGGAAAATGACAAATGAGAATGTGATAAAACAATTAAAAAAAGAGAGAAAACCTGTTGAATCATTCCCCTAATGGATGAAGTGTTTGAATGCAAAACAGTACGATGGCATCTACGAAGTCCCATCGCTTCAAGTGTTCGCCTGTGAAGCTTCCTGGTTCCTGGGAAACCTCTCACTAAGGTAATGTACAAGCTCTCGCTCCATTCAATGGGCACTTGTGCTTTGAAAGCTCTAAAACCACTCATCTTTTTTTGTCTTCTTTACAACTAGAACTCTCTGTAAGACTGTAACCATAGCAAATCATTACAAACACAAAAAGTTAAGGTATTGATACATCATAGAAACATTAACTCAACTTCTTCAAAATCATATACATTTTGTAATCAAGTAAGAAGCTTTAGTTTTCAAACAAAAACTGAATCAAACTAGGGAAAAAAAACCGGAATCTTGAGGAAATTTTGTTTATTGATTCATGTGTATAACAAATCAATTTGAAGCAATCTAAGCAAAATGAAGTATAAACAGGATATGAAGAAATTTGAATGCAAATTAAGAATCTCAAAGATGATTAAATCACCCGATCCAAACCAATCACTCACTCACAATAAACACAGAAAATTCCATAGAGGAATCAAAAACACAAGAATCCAGAGACGGAATTAAAAACCGAATCAGATCGATCATTTCAAAAGAAAAAAATGAGTTGCATAACGCGAGATGTAACAGACGGAATTAGATACTTAGGTTTTTGAATCGAAATGTATGGTTTCGAGTACCTGTATGATACAGAGGCGACAAGTCCGGTAAGAATGCGTCAGAAGAGTACTCAAGACGGCGAAGTGAGCTCGGAAAATCTTTGAGATTCGTGTTTAGCCAAGGGTTTTAGGCTTCTAGCTGAACAATGATTAAACGACAACGTTTTTAATCATAGCTTAAGATCTTCTTTGGGCCTTTTCTGGGCCCATTAACTAATAATCCCAATCTACTGTATCCTATTTTCCCCAAATTATAACCAGCTCTTACAAATCAAAATAATGTTTGTAACTTTTTTTCCCAAAACGTATTATTGTATTGGTTTCAAGTTTTATATGAAACTTGAAATCTTACTAATCTTTCAAAAATAATAATATTTATCCTAGAACTATATGATAAACAGTCAAATTCCATTGCATTAATCATTGGTTTAACCTCTAATCGGGTAAAACTTATCTTTCCTTGCTTTCAGAATAAAACAATAAACTTTTCTTGCTTTAAAGTTTATACACTGGGTTTGATCAGTAATATATAAACTAGTGATAGACTATTAAAAAAAATGACAAAAGTAAAATTTATTTCTACAAAAGTGTTTTATAGTACCTGAAACAAAACTAAAGAAATCAATAAACACCTACACGTTAAAAAAAAAAAAAAAAAAATGACTATATATTATTAGTTTATTACATGCATACGCATATTATAACATTCAATTTACAAAGATACTAACGAGTGCACGCCTTCATGTTCCTTTAAACGTATTGATAGGCAAACCATCATCGTCATCTACCTTCTTGTGATAGTCTTCAGTCTTTTCCTTCTTTTTAAACTCTTCTTTCACCTTCTCAGTCTCCGCTTCAGAATCACCGGAGACGTTGGCCGCCGCCGCAGCTCCGTCGTAAGCCTTCTCCACCGTCTGGCTAGCAACACCTTGTCTCGTGAACTCGTCCGCTGTCGAAGGAGCTCTTCCTTCTTCCCTCCCTCTACTCGCACTTCCTCTCTACATATAAAGAAAATACCCCCACAGTTTAAATCTATATATGTATATATAGTTAATTTATTTCATCAAAAACATAGGATCAGAATTAATATATACCTTAAGGTAAAAAGAGTAAATACATGCTTTTATATTAGGCTTGGAGATTAATTTTGGGTTCACATAATTTCTCAACATTTTTTTTTTTCAAGTGTTCTTACTTCTAAATTATAGCTTATAGATTAGATCAAACCATAGATGGAGTTTTCCTTATCAATTATGACTTATGAGTTAGAAGGTCTATCAGACTTCAAATGATGTATCATCAACTGAGTTATGAATATGAAGCCACGTGTGTGTGATGAGAGCCGTCGCAGTAAAAAATGACGTGTGTCCCAAAGGTTAATGACGTCATTGAATTTACTTTATAACTTATTAGATAAGGGAACATGCTTTTATATTACATCGGCCCGTTTCGTTAGGCCCTTTGCGTCAACGACAAAAAGAAAAGAAAAACAAGTAGCTTCAATTTGAAGTCAGTTCCAGCTTCAACATTAAGTCAAAACGTGTCATGTATATATATCTTTATCTGACACCTCTACATTACGTCGCCTTGTTTTAAGTTCTCTGCTCTCGTGCTTATAAAAAGATGGTAAAAGATTCTCTTCCCGTTGCTGGATTCTTCTTCTCTTCTCCTACGATCAAGTTTCGTTTCTTGAGATTCTAGGTTTGTCTGAGATCATTTGTTTGTTTCTTTGGTCTATATCTGTTTTTGATATCTTGATTTGTTCAGGCTTTACCTAACCAGCAAAACGTCGATTATCCAACCTTCAAGCTTGTCATAGTTGGTGATGGAGGCACAGGAAAAACCACTTTTATCAAGAGACATCTTACCGGAGAGTTTAATAGGAAGTATGAACGTAAGTAACAGGTTCTTAGATTGGTCGTGAATGCGACAAACAATGCCTACTGATATGATTCCTCATGTATATCTCTAACCGATGATTCTGATGTTGAGATTTTCTAAATTTTGGACTTTGTAGCTACTAATGGTGTGGAGGTTCATCCTCTAGATTTCTTCATTAACCATGGCAAGATACGTTTTCACTGTTGGGATACTGCTGGCCAAGAGAAATTTGGTGGTCTTAGGGATGGATGCTAGTAAGTAATATAGATTTTTTTTTTTTTTTTTTGTATCTAGCTTGTTGAATTAATCTCCTACGATTACTATCAGGTCAATTAATTTTTTGTTTTAATTAGGTAATCTAGAGTAGGCTTGTTTTGTTTAGGGTGTGAAATTCGAGAACAATTTTTACTTCTCATGCTTGCACATTCACATTGGCCTCTGATTGCTAATTACATATGGGAATAGGATTTGAAAAATATTCAAAGATTGGTTTATTTGAATTTTGGTTTGGATATAGCTTTTTTTTTTTGGAACGAAACGGTTTATAGGTAACCTTTTATTTGCTTTGCAGCGTCCATGGTGAATGTGCCATAATTATGTTTGATGTCACAGCAAAGATCACAATACAAGAACGTTGGGACATGGTAAAATGATCTCTGCAGGTACTAGCTTTTTCTGAAATTAATTATTTGCATATTATAAGTGTTTGTTTTGAGCAAGAAAAGCTCAATAACGTGGAATTTGGATATTAATTATTATGTTCAGGGTGTGTGAAGATATTCCGATTGTTCTGTGTGGGAACAAAGTTGATGTGAAGAATAGACAAGTGAAGGCGAAGCAAGTTACATTCCACAGGAAGAAGAATTTGCAGTATTATGAGATATCTGCAAAGAGCAATTACAATTTTGAGAAACCCTTTTTGTATTTTGCTATAAGACTTGTTGGCGACGCAAACCTTAGATTTGTGGAGCCACCTGCACTTGCTCCACCCGAAGTGTTCATTGTTGCTGTTCAGCAATGTAAGTACAAACCTTAATTTGAGAAGACTTAACTATTTATACCCAGAATGTTTTTTTTTTTATTAATATGCTTTGATGTAAATTTACAGGCATGAAAATGAGCTCTTAATTTGCCACTCCCAGATGACAACGACGATGATGATGCTGACTTTTGAGTTAATCTTTCATGATTAAGCTCGGAGTTGTTGCTTTTATTTACTTATTTCTATTTTCCTTCTCGTAGCAAGAGATGTTTTGGTAGTGTTACAAGTGTTTTTTCTTAACAAAGTTTGGGAATTTTTTTTATTTTTCAAATAGAAGTATCTCAGTGTCCTTTGACATCCTTCGATATATCTCATTCAGCTAAAAGCCTACAATAAATTTATTAATTTTCAAAAAACAAAAAATTATTGGCTTTTTAAAAAAACTCAAACAGGCCACAGATTCGGTTCGCCGTCAAATCCAGTTAAAAACACTGTCTTTTATGTGACACGTAAGCACAGATGACAAAATCCACGCTTCAATAAAAACAGTCAACGTCTTGACCGTTGACTGATATCGTCCTCTTTCTGCTTTAACCTCTAGGGTTCTGTTCTAACATTCCGGTATGGAGGCGAACGGTGGAGATTTGTCGGAAATTTTCCGGGAATTGGAAGAGTTAAAGCTCAGGAAAGCGGAAATAGAGCACCGTATATCGACCCTCGAAGCAAAGCTCCAGGATACGGCGGCGGTTGAAAGGTGCGACGCCGTATCTAATGGTTACTCTTACCCAACGGCGCCGGCGCTTGAACACGGGTTGTCTCCGGATCAGATTTACCGTTATAGTCGCCAACTGTTACTTCCTTCGTTTGCTGTTCAAGGTACTTTGTTCAAACACTCAAACTCAACTCTTTTTTCACTGATTGAATTGATTTCAATTTAAATTTAGCAAATAGGAAGATTATCAAGATGGATGATTCTTTGATTTGTGTTGATGGAGCTGAAAGATGAAAACTTTAAATTGGGTTTCTTTACTTATGTTTGACTATGCTCGCATATAGAAGATATCTACTCTGGCTAAGACAATCCAATATGTTACCTCTCTGATAAACTGCATTTGTTTGAAATCTGGATTGTTTTGTTTCCTCTGCTAGTGTTGTTCCCTAAATTGATTCTTCCATTCTGTTCTATGTGTGTGTGTGATTTTTAGGACAGTCAAATCTCTTGAAGTCTTCGGTATTAGTCATTGGAGCTGGAGGACTGGGTTCACCTGCCTTATTGTATCTAGCAGCATGTGGTGTTGGTATGGTTTCTGACTCTTACCTCAAATCTCTCTTCATATATCGATTGAATAGTCTCTATATACCTTTCTTTCTACAGAAACTATTGGTTCTTGCTTGATTATGATGTTCTGGTCATCACTTTGACTTTTTTTAGGTCGGTTGGGTATTATTGATCACGATGTCGTAGAGCTCAACAATATGCATAGGCAGGTACGCACTGGGAAAATTCTTCTGTGGCAACTCTTTCTTTTTCTCGGCTCTATTATGTGGTCGGAGAGCTGAATGAAAGATACTACCTTTGGCTGATTTTTTTCTCTTTTGATTTGTTAATTAACCAGATTATACACAAAGAAGCATTTATTGGCCATCCCAAAGTGAAATCTGCTGCTGCTGCTTGTCGCTCGTAATTCAAACTCTCACGTTGTATTCGAGCAAATTATGTCCACCTCTTACTCTTTTGGTCTAACCACAGTTTCTTTATTTCCAGAATCAATTCGACAATCAGAATTGATGAATATGTGGAAGCTCTTCGCACATCCAATGCTTTGGAAATCCTCAGCCAGTATCCTTAGATATGTTAAAATGTTATAGGAAGTCTCGGGTTTTCTGCATCTCTATTAGTCTCATCAGAGTAAAGCATTGAATGGTTATTGTTTCCATAACTGCATAAATTAGATATGATATCATAGTAGATGCGACCGATAATCCTCCAAGCCGTTACATGATCAGCGATTGTTGTGTCCTGTTAGGAAAGGTGAATCATCTTCTGAACTCTCTGTATATACGTCTTAAATCATGGTGATACCTGAGTTCTTCAAGTAGAAACTACCACCCATAATGATGCCCAGATGATGGTATTGACTGAGCCTTTGCATTTTGTATACAGCCTTTGGTGTCTGGTGCTGCGCTTGGGATGGACGGGCAGGTATGTGATATGACAATTGACATTGTGTTACTCCTTATAGATGTTAAGCCACATATTAAACAAACACTAAACTGTTAATTTGATTTTTGTATTCAAGCTTACGGTCTATAATCACAACGGAGGCCCGTGTTACCGGTGTCTTTTTCCCACTCCTCCACCTACTACAGCGTGCCAAAGATGTTCTGATAGTGGAGTTCTTGGAGTAGGTAATATCAATGTCTTGTTTTTTTTTATTGTTTTTTTTTTATTGCAGGCAGATATCAACCAATTTCTTCATCTTTTCTTTTTCCACTTTATTTTTCCTCAGTCCCAGGTGTTATTGGTTGTCTACAAGCCCTAGAGACAATTAAACTCGCAAGCATGGTGGGCGAACCACTCTCTGAAAGGATGCTTCTTTTTGATGCTTTATCAGCAAGGATCCGCATTGTATAGTTTTACTTGTTCTCTTTCTGTTCATCATTTCACTTAATTGGGTTTCTATCAGCATAAACTGATTGAGTAGTGTTTGCACAGGTCAAGATCAGAGGCAGGTCATCCCAGTGCAGAGTTTGTGGAGACAACTCATCTTTCAATAAGCAAAAGTTTAAAGATTTTGACTATGAGGACTTCACCCAATTTCCTTTAGTTGCGGTATTATTCTCTATTTTCTCTTATCTTGAATCAAATAGTTGTTGTCATCAACAGTCTCAAATATAAAGTTTACCTGCATCTTGATCACAGGGCCCATTGAACCTGGTTCCGGCAGAATCAAGAATTAGCAGCAAGGGATTCAAAGAAATTCTTCAAAAGGAGCGACATGTTCTTCTTGATGTTCGACCTTCTCATCACTATAAGATTGTCTCTCTCCCGGATTCACTCAACATCCCTCTTGCAAACTTAGAGGCTCGGTTAAACGAGCTTACTTCAGCTCTCAAAGAAAAGGAAGATGGCCATGTTAACACCGGATCTTGCACAAATCCTAGCCTCTACGTTGTTTGCAGACGTGGGAACGATTCACAAAGAGCTGTTCAATATCTTCGTGATTCAGGTTTCGATTCAGCCAAGGATATTATTGGAGGACTGGAAGCTTGGGCAGCCGATGTCAACCCCAACTTCCCCACCTACTAGAGGGATTTTTTTTTTGCACCAAATGGTAAAATCCATACCTCAAAATGTATGAACTAGAAACATGTATCATTATTAGTTATGTCATGTTACAACACCTTATCACACCCATTTTGAAACTTTGTCTGAATCACAATGTGAGTTTTAGATGTTATAATACCTTGTGGTTTGAATCGACGATATGAAACAAAGAGGGATTGATTCAATCTTCATAGATCTAAACACATTCCAATTTTCAATGTGTGACGTTCATGGCCAAGAAGGGTACAAGATAAAGTTTTTATTGACGAAAGATAGACTCAAAAACTGTGAAAATCGATCATGAGAAGCAAAGCAAGGTTCATAGTTGCCGTAAGTAAATGAAAAGTCTACAGCTTTTTCAGATTTTTTTTTATGGAAGCTAGAGAAAGAGATAAAAGAGTTGGTTTACATCTACTTCTTCTGGTTCTCACTGTTATTCTCTTGGGCTGCTTCTGCCTCTTGCTCATTAAACCTACGCTTGAACTTGGCAATCTGACCAATGCTTTGAGCCATTTGACGCTTAGCTCCAAAGTGATAGACTTTGCCAACATGGTGGATTCTTGTCATCATCACGTGCATCAATCTACCGCTCTGTGTTACATAAGAGATCCATTGCATCTGTGGGTGCAATCCTTTCTTCATTCTCCAACAACTCTACAAACCAAACAAAACAACAATTCCTTCTTCAGTTTTACTTGGATGCATCCATTTTTTAAAGCATTCGATGAATCTCCAAATGAACAAAATGTAGGGTATTGTTGAGGCATATTAAAGATTCATGAACTACGCAATGTCCATATGTAGAAGATACAGAAATGTAATTTGAAGGTGTGAGCAAAGGGTAATCCCATAAAACAAAATTTATATCACTGGCTATTCAACTCAATCATGATCTACTTAAAAAATTGGCGTCCGAGGATCCGATACTTCTACCTATAGCTGCTATAAACTGCTGATTTCTAATTGGCATTTTCTCGAACACCTTCCAGACGTGTCCTTACACAATAAGCAATGCACAACTTCGACGGCTTTAAACCCAACAGAACCCAGAAAAACACAATTCGGTTTCTTTTCTGTAATCGAGATGAGTTCAAATCGAACTGGCGAAAAAGAATAAAAAAACAAAATTTCTTAGAAACATCTAAAGAATGAAAAGCAAAAGTTCAAGCCAGATCAGTGAAATGAAGACGACGAACAAAATGTATTTATAAATATATATATATATATAGATAGACAGAGAGAGAGAGAGAGGTGAAGAAGCGCTTACGCGAGTAAAGCTAAAAGCTTGAGAGATATGGAGTTGTTCTACCTTGGAAGTCTCAGAGCTCCGGTGATGGCAGAGGAAAAGGACGATCTGATTGGGGGCAGTGGGCACAACACAAAGGTTACAAGAGCTTCTTCCTCATCCAGAGGGTTCCCAAATAATATGCAAACAAAATTACTAAACAAATTTAATGGGATTTATTAAACAAAAAAATGGGATTTAAAAGAAACTCTTAAAATTTATTGATTCTGCAAGTAAAATTAAACAAAGCCAATAACGAAAAAAAAGTACTTGTAAAAAAACTTGATAAACCAACAAAAACGTAAACGTCAAACACAATTATGCAAATCGGTTTTGTTTTTGCTTCAATTAGATACAGTCTCTTCTTTCACTGAAGGACAATGCACTCTTCTTATGAATCCACCATTCATCGAACTCTGCTCGTCAAGCTCTTCTTCTTCTTCATGGCTACTTAAACCGATTGCCTCAAAGATCATAGTGTTAACTTCTTTGAACCTCTCCTCTGATAAAGAAACTTCAGCTAGTAGCTTCCATGCCTTCTCCTCCGAAGCTCCTTCATAATCTTCTTTCTTCTTCAACACCATATGTCCACTCATCTCCCAAACCGCTGGATTCACTTGCGTATCCAATAACTTCGAGCTAACTTCACCTAAAGCCTGTTTCTCTGCGTAACACTGCAAATCAAACAATCGTTAGAAAGCTCTTCTTTTGACAGCTAATAGAGTTTTTTCTTTATTGTTTTGAAGATTTAACCTGAGGAAGAAGGAAGATCTGTTTTCCGGAATCAGAGATGAGAATGTTGAAAGGAATGTTGTTGTTCTGAAGACAAACAGATGCATCTGATACAGTATCCGAGAGATCTTTAATGGAGTTTCCACCTTCAAAGACAAGACCACTCACAGGGTAATTCATAAGTTTTGAGATTTTGACTCCATTATTGGTGGTAGTGATCTTCAAAGAAGAAGCTTTCTCGATGGGGAACTGCATTGCCAAATAGTAAGCCTGTTCCAAGAATAAATTTCCATAAATATCACAACAATATAAGGGTGAACATTCAGTTATTTAGTTCAATTCGTTATGTTGTTTTCTTCGATTTTGAGAATTCATAACACAACTAAAACAGGTTGGTTATAAACCAATTTCGATTTAATTTACCTGAAAGTGAAGATGGTTGATGGTAGCAAAAGCGCCTAAACTGTTGTATCCAAGTCGGAAATACGGATTAGCGGCTTCAATCGCCATTTGAAGAGCAAGCAAAAGGCTTTTGTGATCAATCCTTTGAGGCAAGCAATCAAGAACACGAGGAATCAGCAACACATGTCCATACTCGATCGGACTCACCTGTTTTACAAGAATTTTGAGTTACATTGCTTAGATATTCGGTCAGCAAAAATGAAAAAAGACTTATAAAAGTAACGATTCCTCACATTGATTGCAACGACGCTTGGAGAATTATCAGCGTCTAAAGGCATATTTGGGAAGAATTGGATTCTGCTATCATCATCATCGTCATTGCTAGCTTCAAACCGGAAAAGCAACTCTTCTTGACCAACTTTAGTGAAATTAAATTTGTTTTCATCAAATGGTTGAAGAACTTTATCAACACGGAACTCGGTTGGTCTCTTCTTGAAATGACGACCTTCATTTAGCTGCGCAATGAAACCGTACTTCCCCGGTATAACCTGTTATTAACAATTTACCAGCAACCATCAAACATCAAACAATGTGAAACTGAAACGTGATTCTTCAGCTTAAGTAAAAATCAACGATGTGAAACTGAATCTTGATTCTTCAGCTTAAGTAAACATAAAAAATGTGAAACTGAAACTTGAGTCTTACGCTTAACCAAACATCAAATAGATTGGGTTCTAAAAGTAAATCAGTCAAACCATAAACTAAAGAGACAATAATACCTTTGTTTCACAAGAAGTGACATCGTAGCGAAAAAGACCTCTTTGGAAACGATCTTCCCACTAGAAAAGAAAACGTAAGGATTTGATGATACATTACTCAGACATTTAATCAGCCAACAGTGAACAATTAACAAAACTAAGAGCTACCTCTCCAAGAACTAGGGATTCGAGGAACGTCACCGGAGATTCTGACTTCCCTCCGATGGATTTATCCAGATTCTTGCATGTATACAAAGAAAGTCTTGCCCCTGAAAAGTGAAAACAAACAAAGGTCAGTGATTTCAAACTGAAATAAAGGAAGAACTTTTATATTTCAGCTCTAAAATGTACCATTAATACAACACTTGCTCAAGCAATTCCGACCACATCCACCTTCATCCGCCGTCTCATCTTTCTGGTAATTCGACACGACGGTAGGAACCCTTTTTATCTTCAACAACATTCTCAATTCTCACAAATTTCGACCAAAGATAATAAATTTATACAGAATTAAGAACTAAAAAGCTAATTCAGAAGAAAAAGGTAAAAGGGTTAGAGTTAGTGGTGATTGTAAGAACCGCCTCCGGCGAGGAAGAGGAGATCGGAAGGACTGCCGCCTTCAGACGGCAGAGCTCCACGTCCTCCGTGCGGCAAAGGATTAGTTATGATTAAACAACCCTTTCGTTGGACATGAAAGCTCAAAGGCCGTGACTTTATCCCGTGTATAGCCGTGATTAGCGATGACCAACTTCCCCGGGGATTCGCCGGAGAAGAAGAAACAAAAAAAAGGATGGAGTTTTCGATATGGGTTTCAATCACTCATTGAGACTTAAATAGATGGGTAGATGAGTAAGAACTAGAACAGAGAGCGAGGTTTTCACGTGTTTTGTGCGTGACAGATGTTTGAGGTTGTGATTCGGACGTGTGGGGGGGGGGGGGGGGGTTTTTGGGGGGAAGATAAAAACAAATTATGTTCACGGGTTTTAGATCTCTCTTTCTCAATTCTCATCTTTTATTTTGACCCGATTTATCACTTTTTGACCCGCCAGGTCGTAGGTCTACGTAAGTCAACCTACTTTGACTTTGAAAATGACGTCATCCATTGTGGTGGTACCCAATTTCAAAACAAGTAGTAATTTTTTTAATTTTTTCTTGGCTAAAGCCTAAAGAGTGGTAAATTACTAAATTTTCTTCTCCTAGTCGTGACGAGTTAACCGCTACGTCCGCTACATACCAAAACGAACTGATAAGAGACATCTTCTCAAAGAGCCGTGTTAGAATTCAAGATCGGAACTTTAAAATTGACCATCTTGTCAATGGTTTTTAAGTTGAAAAACCCATTACCTTAACATCTTTTGGTTTTCTGGTTCAATCGATTTTTTTTAACCAAATCTAATTTAATAATTCATACCAATTCTCGATTTGGGAAGTTCTTAATATAATCATTTATACACAAAAAAAAACTAGTTATGTTTTCAGAAAATAAAATTCCTATTGAATAGTGTATTTGTTGGTATTCTTAAAATTTACAATTTACAATCAAAGTCATAAAAATTCTACTCATTTAAAGAAAAATCTAATAGATTCATTTTAAAATAAAATATACCACTTATAAGTAAATAGCAGAGAAATGAATGAAATAAAAATATTCCTCAAACTTTTTTTCTTTTTGGTTCTTAATGATGTTTCATTCATTCTTCTTGCATTTATTCCATTTGAAACTTATGTTCACAAGTAAAACTGGAGATCAGCTATGAGGAAAGAGATTTTATTTTATGTATAACATTATTATGATATTATATTGGAGTGTATTTATACACTATTATAAACCTTAATAAAAACAGCAGCAATGTTGGAACGAGGGTGTTCCATTTTATTCGTAGACATTAAAAATAGAAAAAATAATCTCTTTTTATATACCCCTCAAAACATTATGGGAATCCAAAAATACACACAACACCTTAATTAATTATTAAGTAATTAATTAATTGGACCGACCTTTTCTTAATTAGCGTCCACGTAAATAAATATCCGTATAATTTTTACTTAAATCAGTTTTTTTTTTTTCTTTAGTTGGCGTGAGTGAATGATTAATTCATCACGCGTAGTTACAGAGACCGTAGACGCAGAGCTCTCCGTGATCGCAACGATGGTTACACTCACCGCAATGGCGTTTATCGTAAGCCACGTATACGCATTCACCGCGACAACACGTTTGTCCGAACTTGCATTTGTTCTTACATACACCACAGTTCTTGTCGTCGGTTGATAAATCCATACACTTGTTGTTGCAACAAGCCATTGTAGCGTTTGTTCCTGTGCTGTATAAGCTGCTGGTGCAGATTTCGTTGTCCTTGTTGCAATGATCAGCTGCGTTTGGGTTACGTGCTTTTGGTCCTTGACCCTCGTTGACTTTTTCAGCCAAGAACCGACTCGGTCTGATCTCGACCGCTCTTAGTGGTGTAAGGTCATTGAAAGAGTCTTCGAGAGCAAATGTTGCGGTCGTGGTGGTGTTTCTGGTGGTAGTTATGATGACGATTGTGATTGCGGTTGTTAATGCAATTGTAACGAGTAGCTTCATGAATTGAGCCATTTTCTCTTGATCTACGAGTGTGGTTGTTACTTATAAGAGCGAGAGAAATTGTTTCTTTTTCTTTGTTTGTCTCCTCCTTCTTCTTTATTGGTTATGTGATTGTTCTCGAGAGAGAGAAGAAGATATTTGGGAAAGAGGGAGAGAGGTTGAGTTGTGAAGAATTGAGGAGAGGGTGGACTTAGGGTTTATAGTTGTGATCGAGACGAGTTGACGCGTGAAATGTGGTGAAAAAAGCGAATCAAGGTTTCAAGCGATCGATCTTTTCTTGGGGAGACGCATTTTATTTTATACGTATATATATATATATTTTTTTTTTTTGGTCTAAATTTTATTTTATAATTATGTGCATGTATATATTAATATATATATTGTTAAGGTTTATGTGCATGTATATGCACATGCTTATTTGCTTACGTTGGAGGGTATACATACGCATTTACAATAGAAACTTCTAAGGAAAATTGTGTGATGTGTGAATTCATCGCCTCCCTGATGGGCCGGTCTGAGACGATTCAGGCGAAATGCAAGGAGAAGCAAAGGGGTCCAAGTTTTTTTAAAAAAGTTTTTTTCTAATTTATTCATATTAAAATTCACTTCCTGGTTTTATTTGTCGTGGACACCACACGAACCACTGATTTCTATTTCTAAATTAGAAAACTGAAGCTCCACATCTTCTAATAGACACTTGCTTTAACTTGAATTGTAAAATTTTACCCTCATACGGAGGGGTGTCAAAATGGTTAATCCAAATCAAACCAATCCATTAACTCATTAAAGTATTACTAAATGGGTAATGGTTTTATCCAACTCATTCAAGCAAATGGTTTGGATCAAACCATAATTCATTATGTTAATGAGTTAATGGTTTTAATGAGTTGACTCATTTGCTTTGAATTCAAGAACAACAACAAGTTTTGAATTCAACTTGCTTTCTTTCATTTCTTTACATAGAATCTTTTTCAAATATCAAACAAACATCCAAGAACAACATCAAATGAGATCAATGTAATGAGTCCAATTGGTTTTGCTTGTCGGCATCATCCGAGCTTTGACTTCATTCATCTTCTTCTTCCATGGGATCTACCACATGATCTGCGTTTGGATCCGCTCGAATAACAACCATCTCGCCATTATCTACAAAAAAGCTCAGTAAACATATAAATCAAGTAAAAGATTTACTTATGCTAAACAATTGTATCATACCTTCATCATCAAGCTTGTAACCATGTATCCAAGATCGAGTACAAAGTAATGCTTAGACATGACGAGGAAGAAGTCGAGTCCTATATTTGTTGATCAGATGAGATCCGATACTGAAACTAGACTCAGAAGCGACAGTGGTGATGGAAATACTTAATACATCCATCGCCATGTATGTAAGTGCGCCAAAGCGATGTCTATTCTCCTTCCAGTATTTCAGAACATTCAAATCCGGATTATTCTTCATCTCCAATTTTGGATCTTCTAAATACATATCTAAAGCTGACTTTCCTTGTTCCATATAATCTGGACCATCATCTAAATCGAACAAATCTTGTATCATTTGAAACTTAAATAGTTAGTCTCAAGGCTAATCTGTTACAATGTTATAGGACATATCTCACCAAAACTACATAAACCAAATTTAAGCACTAACATGATAATAGAATACTCAGAAAGCACTAACAATTAAGCTCTGAAAAAGCATACTCAGAAAGCTAACTATTCATTCGCATACCTAAAACATAACAAAGTCAGAATTTCAGCAATTAAATATTATTGTATTAACTTACATCTTGCACGCCTAAGTTGCCTTTTCCTTGTCCTGGAACACGAGAATTTTTTGCTCTTGCAGAGCTCACAACTGGAGTCAGAGGATACTTTTTCCTATATTCTTCAAAGAGCTTATAAAGCTGACTCTTAAGGTGCTGTATCTTTTCTTCTGAAGTGAATAGATCAAGCTCGTTATAACAGCACTTTAAAAGTCTTAATTTCATCATAGGATCGAGGACAGCTCCCATTGCAAGAATAACACTATAATGCTCCCAATATTTATCAAACTTCAGCCTTATTTGATGAACCATTTCTCGAATGATAAGGTCATCGTTCTCTCTATTAACTTCCAACACACACTGAATCTTCCAAATATGCCCAAAGTACAATTTAGATGTCGAATAACTTCTTCCAGACATCAAAGTAGTGATACTATAAAAGGGCATCAAAATCTCATGGATGATTCATGCCCTCTTCCATTCTTGACTCGTAGGACAAAACTTGTAGTTTTTATCTACCACTTTGAACCTGTTTAAAGCTCGCGCATACTTCAGAGCCTTATCAAGCATTAAGTAAGTCGAATTCTATCTGTGTTGCACATCCAAAGACAAGACAACTTCATCATCTCCTTTAATACATTCTGCGAGTGAAATCCTTCTAGACATTGAAGCTTTAACATACTTCACAGTGTCTCTAATCTTAGCCAATGCATCACTAATCTCTTCTAAACCATCTTGAACAATAAGGTTTAATATGTGTGTAGAACATCGAATATGGAAGAACTCTCCTTTGCACAACAGATTATCATCCAAATTCAGGCGATCTCTCAATATATCTTGCATACAATCATTAGCTCTTGCATTATCCAAAGTCAAACTAAACACATTTTTCTCTATTCTCCACTCCTTTATACATTCATGGAGTTTACTAGCTAAGATATCAGCAGTATGTGGAGGAAGCAAATCACATAACGATAAAATCTTACTATGCAATATCCACTTATCATTAACATAGTGAGCTGTCAAGACTATGTATCCATCTCCAGGGAGTGAAGACCAACAATCTGAAGTTAAGCATATTCTACTAGGAATCTTATCCAACTCAGCTTTCAATTTCACTTTTTCCTTCTCTCAAGTTTTCACCACATCTCTTGCAGCAGTGTTTCTAGTGATACACTTATATAATCTGGATTTAAGTATTTAAGGTAATCCCTAACCTCCTCGTATTCAACAGCAAGAAAAGGAAGATTATGTCAAATTATAACTCGGTTGAACTTCTCCCTAGCAATTTTTTCATCAAAATACGCTAGCCTTTTGTCAACATTTAAACCCAAAGAGCATTTCTTGTAATGGTTTATTAGATTAGATGTTCCACTAGTTGGAAACCATGAATAACTTTTAAGACATTTCTGACAATATACTCTTTGTTCACCATTCTCATCTTTTACTACAACAAAAAAACTTTTACATATCTGATCTTTTGGTTCTTTTAGCAGGACGAGAACTTACAATTGCTGATGATTGTGTCCTACATTGTGTTCCTAATTATCTTCTTCACTCTCCATCACTATAAACAAACACAAAGATAAGAGATGATTGGTTAAGAAACTTGAGATGCTCTGATCTAATTCCAAGGTACATGAAACCCATCATTGCTTCTAAATCGAACATCAAAGTAACCCTGATGAACCCGAACCTCGAAACAGTAACATATGATGAAATTTCACTTTGATTAAGCCCAAAATGAAAAAGACAGAGAGGTTTATGATGCATTTGAGATTACCTTGCTTAGCGCAGAGAAGATAACAAGAGAGAAGAGTCGAGACACCTAGTTCGATTGAGAGAAAGAAACCCAGAGAATTCTCGTACTAATCGCAGAGCATCGTATCCAAATCAACGAAACCAAGAGAATTCTTGTGCTAATCGCAGAGAATCGTGTCCAAATCGACGAAACCCAGAGAATTTTAGTGATTGAGAGAAAGTAAGAGTTAGGGGTTTGTGAGTGTGTTTGAGAGATCGTGAGATTGAGACAAAGAGAAATAGATTCGGTTTAGCTGTACAATTCGGTTTGAATTGGTTAAATCTCAGATTTTGTAATTAATGAACTGTTTTTATTTGGTATAAACTATATTGGTTTGGTTATGGATAATCATTAACCACATAGTATTTCAACTCATTTCAATCCAATTCAATAAAACCAATAACCTATTAAAACCAATAATCCATTAGAATCTAAATTTTTAACTCATTGGATAAATGGTTTGGTTTGGTTTGGATTGATCCATGAATTCCAATCCATTTTGACACCCCTACTCATACGCCCAATCAACTGCGATTATATAATTTAATATAAGGAAATGCCATTTTTACATTGTAATTTGTAACAATAATATATTAAAACAAAGATTATGTAAGTCAATAACTTAGAAAATAGTAGTTTTTATGATAGAAACATATGAGCGAGCTTAAAATAAGGTTAAGTCCTTTTTCACAGTTGAAAATATGTACATTTGTAATATATAAAAGATCTTAAATCAAAATTGAGGCTAGGTGATGTTACTAAGGTTAAAACGTGGAAATTTTGAAATAATCCAATTTCAAAATGCAATGAACAAATGTATGCATAGTGGGATTTGACTCATCATGGAGCCCTTTAATATGATAATTAATGACCATTAAACTGTTATAACTCGGGTTTTTATTTTTCGTTATAACTCGGTTCGTTAAGTGAACGTTTTTGCATAATTATCATTGATTTTTGAAACAATTCTCTTAAAACATTGCATTGATTTTTGGATATCCCCACACAGTAGCTACTAATATAAATGCACGCTGGGATTGATGGTAAACCGGACAAGTGAATACATGGAAGAAAAATCTTGAATATACCGGTCTATCTAACCGGTCAAAAACCTCCAGAAATGTTAGATTCAGTGTTTGTTTATAGTTCAAGAAAGCTATAGAGAGAGGTCAACGCTTTTCTCCAATTTGTTAAATAATGTAAATGTACAAACTTTACGTCACAAAAGTCAACACCATTCCCTTGTTATTTTTTTGATAAAAGTTTTGCTATATTTAAAGTTTTGTGGGTTTTTGTTTTTTGTTACAATCTATATATATGAACCGGATAAACCCACTTAACCCGGAATGGGCTGGACAGGTACTCTAAACCGGACAGCAATTGAAGTTAAACAGGAGCCGAGACAAAGACCAAACCGGAACAAACCGGCTACAACCAAAACCCTAGAAAGCAACTACAGAAGCCGCCGCAGGGAATAGTCGATGCTAGCTACACCGGAATAAGACCTCCGACGTAGTACCCGGCAGAATAGGACCTCCACAGGACCATTCCCTTGTTGCCTATTGAGTATTGACCTATACTATATTCTACTGTTTCTCTACGATATCTTTCTGTTGCATCAACTATTAAGCCACGCGCAAACACCTTTTACGTTTATAATTTTAATGTCGATTTATTTATACACACTAATTAGTTATAGTTATTTGTTATTGAAACTCGTGAAAACAATGTGCCGTATAAGTTGTTCAAACAAGAAATTTTACTAGTTGCCTTTACGAACTACATAAAGAGGTGTTTTTTCTTGAATATCCTTGTAATATTCATACACCATTTTTAAAGTTTCAACCGTATTGATCTGGTCCAGTTATACACAATTGTATTGTCATGATTCAACAGTCCTGATCAGGAACGAGAGCTCAACTTATAAAACTTTTATCAATGTAAATTTTTTTTTTTTAACGGACCTTCATTTATTCATTTTCTCGAGCTCTCTTAAAGAGACAATATTTGTGAGTACTATGAGAAAGATAAGAGAGGAAATTAATACAATAAATAGAAGCATTTTTGAAACCCGAGAAGCATCTTGATTGAGTTATGGTTGGAAGTAGCAAAACCAAGTTGATATGTAGCTTTCTTGTAGTGCACGATTGAGTTGGGATTGTAAAGCAGCTAGAACCGGTTTGCTGCGATCCAAACCTGCGAGTCGTGCTCTGAGTAAGACCTGGATCTCCTTTATCAACAGAGCTGACGTTTTGGAGACTTGAGAATGACCCCTAAAATTCTTTTCTTTCCAGATAAAGCAGAGAGTGGCTTGGAAGACTAACTTGCAAATCACATTTAGCTTTTTGTTTTGAGATGGAGATCTCACCCACATACTAATATCAAGAAAATCATGCAGAGGAGAAAAAGATAAATGAGTAAAGAAGGACGACCAGACCTCATTTGCTATGCTGCAGTAAAAAAAGAGGTGAGACCGAGATTCATGACCAGCAGAACAGAGCAGGCAAGTAAATGGTACATTTAAGCCCCAAGATCTCATGCGATCCCTTGTAGTTAATCTATCACACAGGCAGACCCAAACAAGAAAAGCATGCTTAGGAATACGGTGAGAGAACCATAAACTCTTGTGCCAAGGGACTGGCGGCGGTTGACGGTGAAGAGTAGACCAAGTTCTGGAGGAAGAGAATGTTGCCGGAGGAGAGTCAGTGGTATTTCTCTAAAAGAAACAGTCAGGACCAATAACAGATAAGTCAGGAGGAGTAGCAGGTAAACAAGCTGAAAGGAGAAGCACATTCGGATGCCTAGAGTTCGAGATTCTCCAGCTACCATTTGTAACCGCCTGAGCAACCGTGGCAGTAGCAGAGATACCAGAAACCATAGGACCAGCCGCTCCAATAGTGTTAAGCAATGGTCCAAGTCTAGTCCAGTCATCATGCCAAAAGATAGAAGAAGTACATTATCTGAGCTGGCAGTAGAGGAAGGGTCTGGCCAAAGACCGAAGTTTGAGAAGTCTTTTCCAAATCCAAGAACCATAACCCTGAAAGTCTGAATTGCAGAAGGATCAAGGTAAAATTCGAAGTCAATAAATGCTTTATCAAGGCAATATAGTCGGATTTTTTTTTTGGATAAAAATAGTCGATTGAGCAAGAGCTTTTGGTAGAAAAATCACATATGTTAAAGCACATGCAAATGTTTGAGTACAAAACAACTCGATAGAAACCTAATTAACGAGAAAATCCTCGCCACTATAAAAAGAGTGAAACACAAGCTTTTTGAGGGGTGAGAGACAAGCCCTTTCTCGACTTCTCATGTTGTTTTAAGAATGATTTGGTCTCACATATTTAAAGAAGAATTAAGAAGAGTAAAAAAAAAAAAGAATTAAGAAGAGTACCAAATAGATTGTATAACTAAGAAAAGGGGTATAGTACTCTAATTAAAACAAAATTTTCACTAGAAATTAGGGTGATTTTCTATGAATAAATTAAGATAATGGGGGGAAAATATAAAATTTGTTTAATATGGGGTAGAAATCGCAAAAAAGAAAAAGACTAGCTTGTCTTGTTCCGTTGTTCGTCGTTTTGTTCTTTTTTCTCCCCCGAATGCACGTCGTTTTCTTTCTTCTGAAACGGCAATCAAAAAGTCGATAAAACGACATCATTTTAACAACCAGGTCTCTCTCTCTATTGAAGTCATTACGATTCTATTTCCTTGGGACAAAATCAAATTTTTACAGACCCATTACCAAATCTCAAATCCTAAATTTTCATTGCTTCTCCTCGATCTATCTTCGCCTCATAAATACAGTGCTTGGAAGATTTCACCAATGGATCTGGATATTGTTGGTCGTCACGCTCTCTTTTTCGACGACGATTCGATGGCTACGTTTGTCAACTCCCCGACGGCGCTCGTTGACTGGAACAGCCTCTTTATTGACCGGTATGATGTTCGTCACCTCCTCTCTTCTCCTCCTCCTCCGCGTCTTAAGCGCCGTCGTCCGAATTCAGACGATCCTGACTTGGAATCGGAGCTCGATCACGAGCGTTACCTTGATTTACCGGCTGAATCTCCATCTCCGTCTCCTGATGAGAAAGGTAAGGATGAGCAACTTCGTAGAAATCTCCGTTTATCTATAGTTTATGTAATTGGAGATGAGATTCGAACTAGCTATGTTAGAGACTTGCAACTTTCTAGAGGACGATGATAGCGAAAACTTTAGGTCGAATCATAATTTGTTTGCCCTTTAGCAATAATTGATTATATTTGGTTTCACTTTTGGATCGCAGATGTATATGATGCTTCAGCAAATACAAATTCCGATGCTTTTCGTGCTGTTCCCTTTTCATATGGAAGCTCCAGTGATTTCAATGACCAGAAAAATGCTGATATGGAATCTGTGTTTCACCCGCCTTTCCCCGTTCCTGATTATATACTTCAACACCTGGTAAGTTACGGCTTTATCAGATTGTTCCCTTTAGCAATATGCGCGGTTTTGCTCATTTTATTTGGTACTTAACTGATATGGCCATGCAAACATCTGAAAGGTGCATATGTTATTCTAAGGACTACCATGTCTCTAAGTTTCAGATGCTCGGAGAAGAGATGGAGTTGTCTAAGGTTGTCATTCACATGCACCTTGTTTCCTTTTGCTGCCATGACAAGGGGCAGTGCAGGTGGGATTAAGATGATAGAAATTCATCTGAGTGCACATCAGATGATGCATTTCTTTACAATTCTGATATTTGCAATTTATGGTTCTCGATACTTATGTGAGATTTCAATATGTATAATATACCTGTGTGTTGCCAAAGCTCCTTTAAACCCAGGCGTCATTATATTTCACATTACTAATTGTTTTTCTTGTACATTTTTCTCTCCCTTTTTTTCAGCCTCCAACTGAGAAATTACATCAGATCATCACTAGAACTTCAAGCTTTGTAAGCAAACATGGTGGGCAATCTGAAATTGTCTTGAGAGTCAAACAAGGAGGCAACCCAACATTTGGGTTCTTGATGCCAGACCATCATCTTCACCCTTACTTTAGGTTTCTTGTTGAACATCAAGAGCTTTTGACAGGAAAGTCTTCTGGAGAAGATAAAAAAAATGAAGGTGAGAAGAATGGTGGAGCTTTGTCCTTGCTTGGTTCGGTTTATGGGACTGTAGAAGATGAAGACGCTAAAGAAGAATCTGCAAATAACTCTAAAACAAACGAATCTGCTGGAGGTGATGATGGTGTTAAGGTAACTGATTCCAATGGACCTGAAGGGTCGAAAGGAGCTGCAGACTCTAAGCATTCTCTTCCGTCGATAAAAAGAAATCCTTCTGTT
The DNA here is from genome assembly GCA_028015245.1 of Cardamine occulta. NCBI lineage: Eukaryota > Viridiplantae > Streptophyta > Magnoliopsida > Brassicales > Brassicaceae > Cardamine > Cardamine occulta. Next base: position 12,551,749 of record CM051393.1, on the reverse strand, counting down.
AGCGCAGTAAATGTTGTAGAGAGGAAGCAGATCACTACAGAAGATAGTGTTACTGAAAAACTTTTGACGTCTGATAAGTTGCAATCTTCTGCAATGCTGGCACAACCCAAGCTTGAACAGCAGATTGTGGAGCCGACTGCTGAGATGAAAAGAGTGATCGATAAGATAGTAGACTTCATCCAAAAGAACGGGAAAGAACTTGAGGCTACTCTTGCTGCACAGGATGTTAAATTCGGGATGTTTCCATTCTTATGTCCAGCTAGCTTATACCATGCATATTATCGGAAGGTTCTCCAAGAAGCTGAAGAGGTATGTCTATTTCAAGATCCTAAATGTTCCTGCTACAGATTTGGTGTGTTTTCATGTTCTTTTGAAACCTCTTGATTTTAAATTTCAGTGATATAACACGTTGCCTGATTTCATATGCAGTTAAAATCATGTGACAAAGGCGATATTACCAAAAAGGAAGACGTGAAGCGAGAGAAGATGGGCAATGCTGTAAAAAATGACAAACCTGATTTCGGGAGTGTTTTACCAGATGATTCTGCCAAGAAAGAGAAACTAAAAATGGTTAGTGAAAAGCCAAAGGTTGAGTTGCATAATGAACTATTCAAGCCTGTCCAACCACAGATGAGGGTCACTGTAGATGCGGATACTGCTGCTGCTATTCTTCAAGCGGCCAGAAGGGGCATAAGGAATCCCCAGTTGGGGATTTTATCAGGCAAACCCATTGATGAGACTTCTCAGAGCCTCGGAAATGATGGAAGTTACCCGTCATCTAAGTCTCCTGATTTGGCAAAATCTACGGGTCAACTGATTTCTGGCTCGGCTGCTGCTAGTGAAGCTGATTCTTCAGAAACAGGCTTGTCTAAGGAGCAGAAGTTGAAGGCAGAAAGATTGAAACGTGCAAAAATGTTTGTGGCCATGTTAAAACCCGGTGGCCAGCCAGTTCAACCAGCTGAACCATCTCGAAGCTTATCTGTTGAACCGTTAGACTCTGGGATTTATGGATTAGGTGCTAATGCTGCCAAAGGAAGAGAAGGTAGCTCAATTCCATTTGAAGCTGAGACAAAACTAGCAGATGATGGTAACAGTGAAAGAAGATTAAGGAGGAATTACCGCTTGAGATCACAGAAAGATGAAGATGATAAGATGGGACAAGAAGAAGGAGAAGAGGAAGAGAGCAGCATGGAGGAAGCTACAGAAGAAACCAAGACTGATAGGAAGCATTCTTCTAGTAGAAATCGACATAATAGGCATAAACATAAAACACAATATTCTTCTAAGGACAGAGGTTCTCGGGACAAGCACAAGCATGAGAGCTCCTCGGATGATGAGTATCAGAGTCATTCGCGTCAGAGACACAAACGCAGCAAATCTTCAGATAGGCACGAGCTCTATGATTCTTCTGATAATGAGCGTGAGCACCGACACAGATCTAGTAAGCATAACAAAGATGTTGATTATTCTAAAGACAAGCATAGCCATCATCACAGATCGAGTAAGCATGATAAGCATCGTGATTCAGCTGATGATGAGCATCGTCACCACCGACACAGATCCAGTAGACGCAAGCAGGAGGCCTCTTCAGACGTTGAACATGGCCATCGACACAAGTCTAATAAACGTATGAAGAAAGATGAGAAAATAGTGGAAGAGGAGACTGTTTCAAAGTCAGATCAGTCTGATCTTAAAGCTGCTCTTGAAGATAAGATCACGCCCCCGCAGAGCGAACCAACTCAAGTTTCGGACGAGCTAAGAGCCAAAATTCGTGCCATGTTATCTGATACCTTATAAGTTTATTTTAGAGGGGTGTAGAATTTTAAAGATTTTGGTGGAATTTTAGATTTGGTGTTCTTTTAATGAATTTCAAGGATAATCCAATGAATCTTCGAGGCTTTGTTTGGATATAAAAACAAAACAATCCAAATTGTAGCGATGATTTGGTAAGAGTTTTATAAAAATTTACTGGGTTTTGTGTGACAATAAAATAGTTCTAAATTTTATAGAAGTAATAAACCATTTTACGAGCTCTTCTTCACCTTTCGGCGGTTGAGTTGGTATTACAGGGGATTCTTTACTCAATCACATCGGGTTCATGCAAATCATTTAACCGATTCAATTCAATCATGTTTCCAAATTATTGGCAAAATCTCGATTCTGGACATAAGATTTCTCAGTGCCAGATCAGACTTTCTCGTTCCATTTCGGTATGCACTAGTATCGGGTTGACAATGCCAATGATAGGGTCTAATCTATTATCAGGTGAAATGGTCGGTGAGCATCTAAAGCATAAAGATCATAAAAGCGATGACTTTGTGTAAAGAGCCGTCTCTTGAGATGCTTGGAAGTAGGGATGAAGTTAAGAGTGAGTTTCACTTTTATTGACGTAAGAAAGAAACTCTACAAAGAAGATTTTATTATAAAAATTGTTGTCAATGTCATGTAGACTCAGAGTGCATTACTTGAAGCTTACCCCTTATTGGACGGACTTTACTTAGCCTCTCTTCTCGATTGAAAAGGCAATAATATTAGAAAAACCTTCTTTTTTGGGTTCGAATCTCTCTTTTTAGACTTCTATATTTTATCTTCTTGAATTTCATTGGTTGATGCTTTGTTGGAGCCTTGGAGGTATCCTTTTTTTCTGTTGTTATAAACACACTCTTTTCTGCGAACGCCGACCCTTTCATATAGTTCTCAACTTCTTATTAGTGCTCAAGAATCTTTGGATTAAGGGTTTACTTTCAAATCGATCAAATATAAAGGTGTCCAAAATATCTCGAGTGGTTTTCTATGTGGAGCAAATCCAAGTAAAGTTAAAAAAAAGAATCGAAGTAAAATTTATAAAATAGTTACAGGAAAAACAATGTCACAAGTCACAACAAGTATATGACTAGATTCCAGCAAAATCATTAAAAGAATTTTTAAAAAATTTGAAGAAACAAATGGCGCTAGTTAGAGTTGGGAATGGTTTTTTTTATTATTAATGTTATTATCATTAGCACAGAGTTGTTTGAAACAGGGTTTAAACACTTGACACTCGCAAAAAAGTTCAGTTTTGTTAAAAAATTTACAAATAATCGTGCATACGTAATAATAAACTATATATTACACATTACACGGAAAATAATGTGATAACTTTTTTAAGCGCTTGATGCTAGTATTCAGTTTGGTTAATTAGCTAACGTATTTTAGAATTGTATTTTGTTATTATTATATGTAAAGGGTCAAGACTCAAGAGTCAAGACGACGTTTGTTATAATCGTTTGTTTTTATAGTTGATCTCTAACTTACTTAGTTACTTACCAGTTACCACCCTTTTTAACGTGAAATTATAAACTTGTTGCTAACGTAGTATTAGATTTGCGAAATTCCTAATATTTTGAAATATCTTTTTTATTTTTAAATTTCCTTATTACGTTTCCGAAAACGTTGCAAACGGAAAAATCATGTAACAGACTAATAATTAGAGGTAGAAGTAGAATATGTAATTAAGAAGCATAAAACAAACGAACGTCTCTTGAAGAAACCTTGCTAAAAACGCTATAGAACATAGCGTCATTTTACTTGTCACTTTTCACTTCACGCTTTCAAAACCTTTTTCTTTAGATCCCAATCACATGTATGAAGCCGCGTTTGTTTTAGCCGTCCATCACCCCAAAAAAAAAAGATCTTTAGTAGCAAGATTCAATATTTAATTTCAATCTAGAAACTGAAAATGAAAAAAAAAAAAAAAAAACGATCTGAGTCCAACTGTATTCTCTAAGCAAAGTAGAGATGCGAATAAATTTTTCCAACGCCTTCATCTTTCTTTTGAAACCTTTTTTTTTTTTGCTATAGAATCTTCTTACATAACCCCAGCTTGCATTCCAATTAAAGACATTTCACATAATGAAGCTCCACATTCACATTTCAGTGTTTTCACACTGCTATTGCCATGCATCATTTAACTTTACAGCATCAACTAACCTTTATTTTCTTTAGCCCAAATAAAAAAAAAACAAAAACTATACCTTTACTTCCGAGTTTCAATTTTATTGTTAGGTATTAAAAAAATAGTAGAATTCTGACATGGATAAACGCCCCAGCAAAAAAAGTTTAACTAAAAAAATGTTTAACAATAGATTAATCCCACGCTAATCCTGCACTTAGCTTGAGCTTCCGCCACGTGGCCACATTATGTAACTATTTTTTATTTTCTTAAATTTCTATGGGCTTTTGTTTTCTCCTTATTGGTGGATCGAAGTTACGGCGCCGTCCACTCTGGCGTCATGCCGTCAAAGCTGTCATCTTCCAATCTACTTATGCCACGTGTCTAGATTCACATCCAATTGCCTCTGCCACACAAAATGTTTGAGAAATAAATAAAAGGGCCACACAAAGTAAGAGCTCTACCAAATTTTGTGTGTTTTAATTTTTTATCATGTACCGATATATACATAATACACTGATGATAACAAGTATTATAGGATACATTATAATTTTGGGATAATGTTCAACATTTTTTTGGTTTTGTTATATATTTAAAATTAGAAGAACAATGATAGTAAGTTACTAAAAATAAATAGCATTACGTTTTTTTTTTTTGAAAAAATTTGAAACTATCATTACTTGAAAGTGTATCTGCATTAATGCAAACACCACAAATCTTGAATAAGATCTTGTTTTTTTTTTTTGTTTCTGTTACTTTTCATAATACAGTATTTATCAAACTTATAAATTATAACTTCTTATCACAAACTTTTCATAAGTAGAACAATTATGTTTGTATAATGGTTTATCTGATGGACAATAATTGGTGAAATTTTGATGGGCAATTATTCATTTCAAAAATATTTTCCATTTTGGTACTTTTGTGCTTGAATTATGTGCCATTCTACCAACCAAAACACAGTTTAACGTTTCTGCATTACTTTTCTTTGACGTGAAAACAAAAAACTAATGAACATTTTAATTATCATTATTTTGATCTTCTTATCAATTAATTAACTGTAGTAAAATAACTTTAATAATAGTTTAAAACATAAAAAATTTAAAGAATCACTTGTACATACTGTTAACATCGTATATATATTATTTGTAATTTAAATCTTTGCTAATTATTATTCATGCTACTATATTCAAGAAAATGATTAAGTCATGGTTCTTCAATTCTTTAATGAGAGCTTACCAATGATCAAGTCATATTTTATCTTAAGTCTTTTTTTAACGACTCGCATTATGAATTCGAACTGAAACGGCCGTATGAGATCTAAGAAGTACTAATCTAAAATTAAATTAAAGTGGAAGATAAGGTAAAGTTTTAGTGCTTAATAATTGGAGGAGAAGAAAAAAGATGGAATAAAAATAAAAAGAATGTCATCTCTGTTCAGACTTTGAATTAAGACACCAAAACCCCATGCCAAAGTCATATACATACATACACACATTGACACATATACACATAGTTTGTGTGAGTGTGTATATATAAATAAAACACATCATAAGTCTTTGCTTTTAACATTTAAAACCTCTGACATCTCTCTTTCTCTCTACAACTTCATTTCTCTCTTTATCTATCTATCTCCTCTGTTTTTCTTACTTCCTCTGTTTCTCTTGCTCTGTTTCAATGGAGGAACAAAACTGGATTAGAGGGCCAGTCATTGGCCGAGGCTCAACCGCTACAGTCTCACTTGCTATCAAAAACTCCGGTGAATTCTTCGCCGTCAAATCCTCTGAGTTTTCTTCATCGGCGTCTTTGCAGAGAGAACAATCGATTTTGTCGAATTTGAGCTCTCCTTACATAGTTAAGTACATTGGGTCTAATTTAACGACAGAGAATGATAAATTGATGTATAATCTCTCGATGGAATACGTTTCCGGCGGGAGTATTCATGATTTGATCAAGAATTCCGGCGGGAAGTTATCGGAGCCGGTGATTAGATCCTACACGCGTCAGATAGTGAAGGGTTTGATGTATCTTCACGATCAAGGTATTGTTCATTGCGATGTGAAGAGCCAGAATGTGATGATCGGAGGAGAAATTGCAAAGATCGTCGATTTGGGTTGTGCTAAAACGGTGAAGGAGAATGGGAATTTGGAATTTTCCGGTACACCGGCGTTTATGTCTCCTGAGGTAGCACGTGGTGAAGAACAGAGTTTTCCTGCTGATGTGTGGGCTTTGGGGTGTACGGTGATAGAGATGGCTACAGGGTTTAGTCCTTGGGCGGAGCTAAACGACGTCGTTGCTGCAATTTACAAGATTGGTTTCACCGGTGAGTCGCCGGAGATTCCGATGTGGTTATCGGAGAAAGGTAAAAACTTTTTGAAGAATTGTTTGAGAAAAGATCCAAAACAGAGATGGTCTGTTGAAGAATTGCTTCAACATCCGTTTCTTGACGAAGAAGACGACAACGATGAATCTCATTGTCTGAATTCTTCATCTCCTAGTACTGTGTTGGATCAAGGTTTTTGGGATTTATGGGAAACCTCGAAAAGTCGATTAATTCAAGCGGATCATGAAGACCCATTTGTAAATTCTTCGAATTTCTTATGTGATTTTTCACCTGCTGATCGGATCAAGAAACTCGCCGGAGATAAGAATTCCGGCGAACTGGAGTTAGTTACGGCGGAGGAAGACGGTTGGATTGAAGTTAGGGGAGAGATAGAGAAACGTAACGAAGACGAAGATGCGAATTGCGTTGAAGCAACGTCATTGGAGGAAGACGAAGTTGTAGGAATTGAGAATTGGATCTGGGATCAAGAAGACAGCTTGTTCTTGGAATATTCTCCTGAGAACAACATTAATTATGTTTACTCTAATAACTTCTTTGAGGAGGATATTATTCTATCTTATGATCATCTTGAAGATGGTTTTGTATCTAAAAATGATTATGATAATAAATTTCATTTCTTTAGTCACATTACAAGTCCTTGTTTAGATTCCTTTTCACAATCGACTCGACGCCGTTGCAACAAGTGAAATTATAGTTTAATTTTTTAGGCATTGGGAAAAAAACGTTATATATATTTTTAGTTGATCTAAAGTTTGACGATGGTAATTGTTGACAAAGGGTAGACGTTTATGTCATCGGGTATGACTAGTCATCGCTTATTGACTACTCATTTTGTCGCATAGTTTGCTACACATTCACATTTGAGCTTTCCTTAGTTTGTGCTAGATACTCACATAGTCTAATATATATATATATATATATATATATATATAAATTGTTTATATAATTAAATTTTAAATCATTTTAGAAAATTAAACCAATAAATGATAGACAACTAGTGTATGAAATTCTCATGAGGTTTTTAAAAGTTCTCAAATGAGAACCTCTTCTTTTTTCATTGTTTTTATTTTTTAAATGATACAAACTAATAGAAATTGAATCAATTTAATTTAATTAATATAAAATTAATTAATTATAACATCAGTTAATATAATTGATATTAAGTCATATATATTTGTTTTATTTATAAATAAGTGATTTAAAATAATATCACTTATTTTAGTGATACAAAATTATCTTTTTTTTTTTGTACGATCATGTTAGAGACTCACATTGCAAATGCTCTTAGTCAATTAAGTACATTCTATTTAAAAGTTAAAACAATGTCAACTAGCTGATCATTTCATATTTACTAAAATTATAATTTTGGTTTTTGAAATTAACATGTGTACTGCTCGTATAGTTTTGGTTTTTTAAACATAAAGAAAATGTTTTTATAATAACCAGAAGATTGCAAACCAAAGCCCTTACAAATTCTCGAAACTTATGTAGTACCAAAGATATTCATAGTAGATTAGTAGCAAGGAGATAACTTGAAAGTACAATGAGATAACGTGAACCTTGGTTACCCAACCCAAAGATTAAGATATTTCACAAACTTATGCGATAAAGGTTATCAAATTATTTATTACTTTATTAGGTATTAGACGAATTGTAAGCTCCCACTAGTTAGTATAACTTCAAAGGTTTATATGAGTTATTATATGATAATTTTAATTTACCTGTATTCTTGAGGTAGTTAACTTATAAAGGTGGTAGTAGGGGAAAGTCGTCGTCGTTGGTTGATATGTGTTTTTGGTAAGGAAGTTAAGTACGGAAACCACTATACATCATCAAATTGACTTTATATAAAGTCCAATTAGTTTAGTTTGGTCAAACATTTATCTATTGTATTCCTTTTGTTTTAATATTATTTTTGTGTTTACCCAACCCGCAAAGGAGTAGTTTCATTCAAATGTGAAAGCATAAGGACTTTTTTGGGTCTATAACCAAAGTTGGCGTTTACTTTCTACACATTAAGGAAAGTTTGGTATTTAGTGACCAAGTTCATTCACGTTGACTTTCATCTAAATTCTTTTGGTCGATGCCTTTCATTAATTAATTCGTACTAACTGAAGTCGTCCCAATTTCGAAAAAGTGGTTTGTTGTTTTATAACATATATTTTAGTCAACCAAGGTATAGTTCTTAAATCATACTTCTTTTCCATGTAATATTAATTTACCGAAAAACTAAACAAATTTAAATTCAATCCCGTTAGCATGATTTTAGTTGAGATTGCGAAATTTAGAAAACCGATTCCTCGATCTAACGTTATTTTGAATGTTCAACATATTTTGAAAAATAAACACACATTTGATGCCTAACTAAATAAATGATATCTTAATCAATACCATACGAAAATAAAATATCTAAAGAAAAGTAGGTTGAAGTGTCCCACTTAATGTCCTAAAGGTTGATGGTGGATCGGTGATGAATGATGACTCTATGTGGACGTCAATATGACCTCATGCCTCAAAGTCAAAACATCTTATTTATAGTTGAGAAAAAAACGTCAAAAATAATTATCAAGTTTTTTAAAAAAGATTAAAAAAAAAGTTTGGTGACAACAATTAACTATCATTCAAGAAATAGACAAGCTTATCAATCATAAGGTTTTTTCTTTTGTTAAAATTATCAGTCATAAGTTACGTACATATATTGTCATAATTCGACCAACTGACATAATTATCACACAAGAAAAAATAACTAATATCATAATGGCTAAATACTATATAACTAAGTGATGGATTGAACAATCTAGATTTGTATTAACGAATAGTTAAACTTATATGAATCGATATAAGTTTCTAACTACGATATTCACATCGCTGATGTAGACTTTGTAGGACTAAATTTTAGTTTGGTTTTGATCCAATAAATCTGATTATAACTTAACGACAGGATTACTAAAAAAATATATTTTTTAGAAATGCTTGTAATTTTCACCATTTCTTTTCAGTTTCTGGGCAATATGGATTTACAAATTCAACGAAGAAATCCCCTAATCTTGACGACTTTTTATTTTCTCAAAATCATCAAAAACTAGCATCACACGAGACACCATTTTTTCAGAATAATTTAGAGCCATTATAAATGTCTTTTATCGAATTAAAAGTTGACTTTAGAAAAGTTGGAAGTGTTGTCGTTGGCACACACACTCACTACACAATAAATCCTCTTTAGTCACCTTTTTAAAAAATTACTATAGTTTTGTTCATCTTTCATGTATTCCACTTGGATTGCATTAGTAGGTGTATATAGATCCTAAACCCTTATCCATTTCAACTTCTAATCCCTTTTTACATATTTTTATATGAACAAAAGTTAATACTGCCAAAAGAGAATACCAAATATTTTGTTTCTTTTCTAACGAAACCCATATCTATATATATTTATATTTTTAATGGTTGTTATGTTAACTGCTATATATGTTTTGTAGTCACTAAAAGTATATCATGATACCTAATTAGTTTATACATACCTAATTAGTATTCACATAGTTGACGTTCATAGCATCTCGCATAAAATCTAATACTATAAAAATCAAGGATCTTTGTGAGGGATATTTGTCCTCCAACAATCAATTACCAAAACATCCCATCCACCACCACCAACTATATTACCTGACAATATGAGATCAAAGAGAGCTCAAAAACAACACTACAATAGAATAATTTCCAAACTTTCATTAATATTCCTTGTCCTCGTACTTGTGCACTCCTCTACCGCGTAGATTACTCTTTTGCAATCGTCCATGTCCACGTCACAACCCTTGATCCGAGAGCAATCATCCATACCGTTTAGTGTGGTTGTACTTTACTTAATTAGTTAACATCACATGTTTCTGATATTTACGTATATAATAATTGGCTTGATTGAGAGATTACTAAAAAATCTTGAGACTATCCGTAACAACCATTTTCATACGTCTAATGAATCTCTGAGAATAACTTACACGTAATCGTAATTTATCTTGTGTGTTAACCCATATCCTTAGCATCACATCATAAACAATGCAACTCTATGGAAATGAAAAATCATTTAACCCAATCAAAATCAGTGGCATTATTTTTAAGTCAAAATTATAGCATTTTGTTCAAAGAGTATAAACAAGTGTAACAAAAACTCAATACACCGATGCTTACCCCGCCCGGCAAAAACTCTTGGAACTATTAAGAAACTCCAAAAAAAGTTTGGTTTTTTTTTCAAAGCATCATTTGCAAATTGCAATATCTGTAATGACCTGAAAGGAAACTGGTAAAAAAGACAGAAACTTCTCATCTCTTCTGTCTCGGGTCTTTCTCTCATACGTCGAGAAGAAGTCTCTGAGGATCTTCCACAACGTCCTTAATACGGCGCAAGAAATACACAGCCTCTCTTCCATCAATTAGCCTATGATCATAAGTCAGTGCGACATACATCATTGGCCTCGGTACTACGCTTCCTCCCACAACCATTGGACGTTGCACAATCGAATGCATTCCAAGAATAGCAGACTACATATAAGAGATTATTTTTTGCATTAGTATGGGGAAAAAAAACCATTCCTTATTTGGTTTATAGTATCGTGAGGACTGGATTGAGTCAAACCTGAGGAGGGTTGATGATTGGAGTGCTTATGAGACTTCCATAGACACCACCATTTGATACAGTGAATGATCCTCCTGCCATCTCGTCGATTGATATGGTTCCTTCATTAGCCTTCTTAGCAAGACCGTTAATTGTTTTCTCTATCTCAGCAAAGTTCATTTTGTCAGCATCTCTTATGACTGGAACCACAAGACCCTGGGATACAATACACAGAGAAGAGGAATCAATCAATACTAACCCAAAAGCCCAACATGATATTATAACTCAATGTTTGGATCTCTCTATCAAGAGGATTGCAGAAACTAACCTTAGAGGTACCAACAGCGATACTGATGTCTACATAGTCTCTGTAAATGATATCGTCTCCGTCGATAACTGCATTTACTACTGGCTGGTGCTGGAGGGCACTGACAGCAGCCTGAAACGATAGTTAAAGAAGATTAATTTATCAGTTGGGTTCTGATTTGTTAAATAGATCAGAAAACTTTGAAGTTTTCAAACGTACTTTAATGAAACCAGACATAAGCCCCAACTTCACTCCATGCTTTTCAAAAAATGCATCCTTGTATTGAGATCGGAGCTTCATCAGATTAGTCCTACGTGAGATAGGAAAATTTTGTAGGAGAATTAAGAGTTGGGTGATAAATGGTGCACTAAGAGAATTTCAAAATGATAACAGACATATCAACATGGGGTTTTTAGCTGTAACTCACATATCAACTTCATTGAAAGTTGTCAGCAATGCAAAAGTGTTTTGAGAGTCTTTCAACCTCGTTGCCACACGTTTGCGAAGTCTTGTCATAGGAACCTGCAATGTTGTTAGATGCCATATCATCAAATCATATAAACAGAAAACCTTTTCCTTTCGTAGGGAAAACAAATCGAACATTATCTAAGTAACGACCAAATGACACAACTTCCATACCCGTCTTTCCCTATCCTTAGGAGGAAGCTGCGGTTCTTTAGCTGACTGTTTAGTTGGCGGTGGCGGTGAAGGTGCCTTGGGTTTCTCTGCAACTTTAGTACTTTCAACTTTGGGCGTCTCAGCAGGAGGAGAAGGCTTGGGAGCAGGTTTATCTGCTATCTTTTCTGAGGGTGCAACATGAGACACAGCATCCGCAGACTTTGAAATAATAGCAACCTTGTTTCCCGGTTCTACAGTATCTCCTTCCTTCACTAAAAACTGCATAAAGGAAAAAGTAATTAGGCATAGGAACACATGAGAAGAACCACAGGAACAATAAACGACACAAATACTTTACCTCTTGGATCACACCACTTGCTGGGCTTGCAATATCTATTGTCACCTAAAGCACAGAGGGAATCAAACACGATTATTAGGAAAGCTACACCGGAAACTAGCAAAACATCTATTGGAAAAAAAGAAAAAGGAAAACAGAAAAGCAATATGGAGATAATGAATCAAGTAATTGTTTAATACCTTGTCAGTTTCAATTTGTGCAATAGCCTCATCAGCCTCTACTCTATCACCAGGTTCTGTAAGAACAACATCAGATAATAGAAATATTAGATACATACATGCGCACACAAGAAACGGACAACAAGATAATGCAAAGAAAATCATACTCTTCAGAAAGTTGGCTAGGGTTCCATCGGTGATTGATTCACCCATGTGAGGCACAACAGCTTCCACGACATCCCCTTCAATCACATAAACAAGAAAGTGTGTGTCAAAAAAGACTAGAAATACAACAGTAACAGTAACAGTAGAGAGTATAACCCAATGAAATGAATGTTATAGCTTAGCTGAGATGTATCATCTATCCAAATATAGATTGACTTATTAAAAAATCATTTGGTTAAGCCACTGTGGGGTTCCAAAACATGGGAAACAGGCATAATAACTTGAAATAAAAGAACATATTCAGCTAGAGGAATCATACCACTATCAGAGGAAAAAGGCCTGACCCATCTTTGCAAGGATGTGCCTTGGTAACCATTGAAAACAGTCCTACATACATGAATATAATTTTTTTCAACGAAAAATCTAAAAGATTTGAGTCTCATAGTCTATACATGAACAATAAGACTGAGCTTCCTAACCTTGAGCAATCTGAACACCCTGCAAAGGATGCAAATAAGAGAACAACTGTTAAGTTAAAGAGCCTAAAATAGCCAAAAATAACAAAAACAAAGGTTGTAATAATAACCTGGACAAGAACGGTGATGGAAGCTACGAGCATGGTTTACACGAGGCACCAAAGTCTATACCAATTCAAATAAAACTTGTTCATGGAAGAAAGAAACATAAAGGATCACAAATCTATGAATAAACGTACCTCCATTGCTGAAACAGAATGAAAGTTTTGAGCAGACGCTGCTGCAACACGAGAAGATTGTAATGATTTCCCCAATCCCTGAAAAAGAGAGAGACCAAGTAAAAAAACTATGAAATCGGAAAAATCTAATCAAAACGACGGCGAATCTAAACACTAACCGAAGCAGAAGAGCTTCTACTGGAAGCTCTCCTAATAACAGCACGCAACATCATCGCACCTAATCTCTGTATCGCCATTAATAGATATGTCAGTGAGATTCACAACTCGTATTCAAAATCATCAGGCAAATGGAAATAAAAACAAAATACAAAATGGGGTTATCAGAAATCAGAAATCCAAATCCTACAATATACAACTTTAAAATCAAAATTTTGCTCAGATTCGTAAATTTTCCATTCACGATCTTCAACAACAAGAAGGAAAACGAATCAAAAGAGAAATCGAGAAATTGAAATCTAACCGAAGAGCTAGGGAGAAACTTGAGCGCCGAATGAGAAAGTTAGGGTTTGCAGAAATTATTGTCGGAGGATGAGAGAGAGAGGACCGGGAAAAGCATATGACCTTTCTCAGCTTTGAGCAAGTTACAAGAATATGGCAAATTCTGAGGATTGTACACGTGTCACTTTCCCTTTTACTGTGTAAAATGAATATATGAACATTAAAGATCTACGATTATTACTCTTCCAAATTTCAGTAACAGTATAAATAAAGGAAGCTCTAATACGACGCCATTTCTATTATAGCAAAACAGCCTATAATAGACCCAATGGCCCATATTACTCAAAAGTCAAAACTAAATTTTTATTCAAACCTTGGGTTTAGAAGTCTACTGAAACAAACACTTCTTTATGTTTCGGATAATTTCCATTTTTATTTTATATTTTATACTATTTTATATTTAAATTAATATCTAATTATTTATTATTTTTTTGAAATTTTCCGTGGATTTTTGACAGATTATTTCTAAAACCATCATTACAACTACATAAAAAGCTTTATCAAGTATAAACAAAAGTAATCAAACAAACATCAAATTGATTAGTTACCAGCATTAGGCAAAGTAGGCGTCTAGCCGATGTCAAATTAAAGTTTGCATGAGATAGTTTTTAATATGAAAGATAATGAGTAGAATATACCTTGTGATGCAAACAAAGATAAGTAGATATTAAATAAAATTAAAAGTATGATCTTTTATTTAAAATATTTTGGATAATGAGTAATTATATGCATTTTTTAACTTTTGCATAATCCAAAAATTATATTTAATATTTATTTAGCTCTTGTTAAAATATATATTATCTATCGGAATTTCGTCAAACGATTTTCTACGTATTTTCAATAAATTTTTTTATAACATCATCCGTTAGAGAATTTTTAACTATTTTCTAACTAAATCTATTTTCACTAAACGACCATGTCTTTGGTCGAAAATCTATCATAAATGGTTTTTACAGCAAAAATTATATTTAATATTTATTTAGTTATTGTTAACATATATATTATCTATCAGAATTTTGTCAAACTATTTTCTACGTATTTTTGATAATATTATCCATCATGAAATTTTTAACTATTTTCTAACTAAATCTATTTTCACCAACACTTACCGATCATATTTTTGGTCAAAATTTTATCATAAATGGCTTTCCCAACAAATTTCTAATGATTTTTTTGTTAAACTCTAATCTTTTTCTTGTAATGCACATTTTGTGCAGGTTATAAAGGAATAAAAATGATTTATGAAAAAAGAAATAGAGGGAGATTTTGATAAGATGAAGAAAGAAGAAATGTTAGAGCTTAGACTCATCTAGGTGGCTTCAAATATGGAATTTGTTATTTTTGTTTCTAAATTAAACTCATTTGTGTTTTCTTTGAGAGACATTTCTATCGCTTCAAATGTGGAATTTGTTATTTTTGTTTCTAAATTAAACTCATTTGTTTTTTTTAGAGGCATTTTCATCCTCTTATTACAGACGGGTTATAGAGTCTTGCTCTTCCATTTCCATTGTTTCTAAACCTCATTCAGAATCTTGTTTCTCTTCTTTAACAAAAATAAAATCTTGTTTCTCTTTTATTTTTTTTAGCTTGAAATGCATTACATATCAAGTACTTAAAAGCCTTATTGAAAAATCCATAAAACATGGCATCGCGAAGGAGACATGTAGCCCAATATGACATTGCAAAGGAGACATGTAACAATAATATTAATAAGCCGGAAAAGAAAACAAAATTCATAAAAAGTCTACACATAGAACGGCTCCGATCAAATCTTTTAAAGCTTAGATGCTTTCACCTTAGGATTCGTCTTTCTTTTTTTTCTCTTGTGAGTCCCTTCCTGAAGTGCATATAATAAGATTAGCTAATCTAGTTTCTCTTAGATTTTGATTTTTTTTAGTTTGTAAAATAAGATAGAATGAAAAATCGTTACGAGATGGGATGTGATCCACATAAGCTATATGCAACAATAAAATCATAAAAAATAATATTAAAACATCAGTTTGGGAAGGTCTTCTAAACTTTTTATTTCCTAAATATTCAACAAAACTTATCATTTTTTGAATAAAATTTATCATTTATGTAACATCATTTCATTTATATAATGTTCATGCATAAAAAGATATTTAAAGGAGTTTATCACGTAAAAGTACAATGCTTCCCCTTTGTAGAAGAAAATCCAGTTTTAGATAGCATAGTTAGAAAATAACATGATTGACAAAAAAAATGATTGAAAACATTATTTTTTTACAAAATAATATATAATTTATCTTTGTTAACGAATTCTATGTAGTATTCACTCATTCTCTTTAAACTTAACATTTTCCTTCGAATTCGTCGGTAGAACGCCAAAAGTTCCATCCTCTAGAATTAGTAACCGAAACTCTTCTTTCCAATTATATATTTTATGTGATTTACAACATAACAAAGATCATTAGATCTTCTAAAAGTTTTTAAGAAATAGTAAACAAAATAAAACATAATTAAAAGAAAACAAAAAAATTTCATTTTGACTTGAAAATAATTTTTATAAATTCTTTATTTTTCTATTTATTAACAAGAAGCCAATTTCAGTTTCCTTTTCCTGAGTTAAAAAATTCTATATGATTAAGATCTACGAAATCGTTGCAGTAACAGCAAGCGGCCCATAGGACCAATAGCCCATATTACCCAACCAAAACTGTTTACTTAAAGGCTGTCATTTGCGCTTATTCATTTCTATTTCATCAAATTTAATTTCCCTTGAGAAATGTTTTAATGATATAAATTTACAGTTACCAACCAATTGATAAACTTAACAACCTAAAAACACATTAAAAAAAAAAAAAGCTAAGAAATGACTCAAAACCAGATGAAACAAATCAAATAAATAAATAAGAAGAATTCAGACAAGAGTCACATTTTCAGGTCTAGGAGGTCTCTTTGCAAACAGAGACGACTTGCCATCAAAAAGACTAGAGAACGATTGCCGCGGGCTAGGTTCGGTGCTTTTCTGTTCAGTTTCTGATGGAACTCTTGTCTGGTTTCGTTCTTTACTACCACGAAAGATGAAACCGAGCCGCTTAAACCGACGTTTCGTTTCGCTCCCATTTGATGGCGAGTCCTCTGTTTGCCTCATTGATCTCAAGACTTCTTCTGGACGTAATAACATTGTTTCCACGGTCTCGTAGACCTATTAAGACCAAATAAACCAAAACAAATATTTAGTTGCTCTTTTGATTCTACAAATTCAAATGCAATTAGAATGAATGATTAGTGATCATGATGTCCTTAATTCACATGGCCTTAACTCTATTAAAGTGATAGCTGCGTCATTATTTTGAGATTTCCAAGCATGTATGTATACGTTTTTGAATCTGTGCACAGCTCTAGTAAGTACCTGGCAGAGATCATCAAGCTTATCGGTCCATGCGCCTCCCTGACAAATAGCAACTACGTAATCCTTGCATTCGAAGAAAAGCTTAGACAAGTCATCCTTTGTGGCTAATACTGGCTCCAACATCACAAATCCCAGGGCAAGCTGAAAATTTTAGAACCAATCCAATTGTCAAAGTGCTGTTTACAGCTAAACTCTTAACTGTGTAATCAACGACATCCGTTTAACATAGCGCAAGTGAGAGAATTTGAGATTATAATTTTTCATTTTCCTGGATATCAAAGAACCTAGGTAATGAATTTAGGGATTCTGAGTGTTTACACACTGCATTTTATAATTAAGTGTGAGAAATATGCATAGTAACTGAAGAACTTCTGCTTGACAAGGTGTCAGGGCTGAGCCGTGACCTTACAGATAGAGAGCTTAAAAGAAAGGATAATACACAATTTGATGGAGAAAACTTACTAGCGAAACAAACAGCTGCTCGAAAAGTTCAGCAGCTGGAATGTCTTCCAAAGAAGTCAAGATTCCTTCCCTGTTAAAAGTTTAATGAACAACAAACAAGATCTTCATGAGTGATCAAACACAGATTTCACTATGTTTAAGATGGCATGCTATTGAAACTTACACAGCTAAATCTTCATCAAATAGAGGTGCTTGTTTAACAGCAGGCAGTGGTTTAGCTGTTTCCCACAGCTCGCGCCACAAATTACCTAATAATATTAAAAAACAAAGGTTGGGAAGACCAGTTGAGAACACGACATGAGTTATGGTTTAACCACTTTGTTTGAGAAATACAAATGGATGAGAAAAGGCTGCACCTTCTTTCTGCATCCGGGTACTTAATTGACCTCGAGGGGGCGAAGAGTCATCTCCAGACGAGTTATCATTTTCAGTCCAGTCTGGTGGAGAGTGCCATCTCACAAAATCTTCCAAAATACAGCCAGGATTTGCTGCCTAATAGAAATACAGATCTAATCAAATTTCATACCAGCTACAATATGTTTCCTCATTATATGAGTGCTTATACTCCAAACATCAATAAGATTATTCATTTTTAACTACTCACCTTGAAAGCCTGCATGTCAGACAAGAGTTGAGAACATCCAGCCCCCATGCTGTACCAAAGAAAGACAACAAATCCAATCTATCAAGAAAATTGGATATCTGAAAAAATGTCTGAAATATTAATGTATATATTATTATGCCCGATAACACGTCTACTGTTTTTCATCTAACACACTGTTCCTGGTCTTTCAGTCACCAACTCAGAATATAACAGCAGATTGATTAACTTTCACAACCCATAGGAAAAGTTTTGCTGTGACAAATAAATGATCTCACTGACCTCCCTGTCCGAAGTACTAATTCCTCCGTTTCTCTAATAAGATCTTCCGTCAACAGAGGACCTTCCTACAAGGATATAAACACTAGGACTTAAGATATGGAGAAGGTAGCTACAGTTTTATCAACTATGACGGAAGTTACAAACCTGCGTTATTGGGGCATACACAGGTTCACCAGTTTCCAACATTGTTAAGTTCTGAACTGGGTGATAAACACCCAGGCGGAGTATAAGTTCCCCGGAGTTACTTTTAGCATACAAAAGAGAACACATTGCTTCTGAAAAGTCTGAATCTTCATTGGCAGAACTGGCTTGCCTCATTACCGCATCTAATGCTTCAGAAGCAGCTAAGCAGCGTGCTTTCCTGGCAAGACAGCAGTTTATAACCTGTAACCATTGGTGCAGTAGGCAACTTTTCAAATCTGGAGTATCGTCCAGAGGTATCCATGGTATGTATTTCTCTTCATTCCAAAATCTCCTCAACTGCACATGCAGATTATTTTGAAAGAAACCATCAAAAACAGCTACAATACGTCACACTTTGTTGTAATGATTTATCAAGGGATATTCACCAACAGAGTCAAATACACTAATCTTAATTCATATGCGAATCACACTAGAAAAGTGAAGAAGGAAATTTCAAATCCAAAATTTGCAACAGAATAACTTACTTCATCAACCACCCTGCACCAGAACAAAGCCATTCTCCTTGGTGTTGTAAAACATCCAATTACTTCAGCTAGCTTAACAACAAAGCTACTAGGGGGAGCAGCATGAAGATCTTTTGCGAAAGATGCTCTGTTGGTAGGAAACTCCAAATCAGAGACAATCTTTCTGCTGAGGAATCTACTATCTGTAAATAATTTGCCAAAATTACAAACAGTGGGAAGACAAATAGCTGTAACTGGAATATAGTTTGATGAAGAAAAATGTCTAGGTCTTAAGGCAAACCTACCAACATTAAACAAGGCGTTTATTAGAGAAACAAGTTTTTCCTCATCTCCTGAACTAAAACCAAGCTTATCCTCTTTTTCACCAAGAACCAGCGATTTCACCGCAGAGAGGCTCAAGCCCCCTCTCTCCCTCACTGGTGATGAACTACCAGACGATGCAACAAAGTCTTTCATAGTCTTAGCCTTTTTTCCCGCTCTGTAAAAAATAAAGTCATAAAGAGATAATGAGGAAGCAAAGTGGAGCGTGCAAAATGCTTTAGCCAGAGAATACATAAATCGATGAACATATATACTTCAGCCTCATGGACTTGAATGTGCTAAAACTTATGTATGAAGACTCACTCAATTGCTACAGCCAGTTGCTTCAGGATGGATGCCGGAGGTATTTTATTCACATCAACAGCATTTAGAGATTCTACCAAGCAGCCGACATCAGATGCCTAAAAAAGTGGCGTTAAGAGAAAATATAATCATTCAACACAGAGAAGCAAACAAAATCTTCACTACAGGAAAAAAGCATGCTTTGATAATGCCTGTAGCAGCCAAACTGATCTGAAAAGATGGACCATTGTGATACCTTAGCTTCTTGGTCTTGCTTTGCTTTAAGAATGAATAAATTCTCGTCATAAAAAGGGGCAGCCATGGTTGAATCCTCAACCTTATCTTGATCTTCAACTTCTTTCCTCCCAATTCTTAAGTTTTTTAATTTATTTTGCCACTCTTGCTTTTTCCTAATATGTGCAGTTCTCCAACCCTGATGCTTCACTTCATTCTCCTCCTGTTCACAACCTATTCCAATTAGCAGAAACTAAAAAACTGTACCTGTAGATAATACTCACATAGCATAACACTTCATCATAAAAGTTCAAAAGTACAAAGCAACACAAATAAAAAGCTATACAACTCTTTAACAGTCAAATGGTTCAAGTAAATTGCTTTTTTTCTTCTCATCATCTCAAAAAAAAAAACATATCTATATTCTGCAATTTTTCTTACCTAGCTGAGCAAGAAAGTGACTAGCTTACTACTTTACAATTCCAAAATTCAAATACAGGTTAAATCCTTCAAAATGTATAATCTTTCACATCATTCAAATTCATTTTTCCCAGATTTTTTTTCTTTCTAAAATCGAATATTCCATTTGCCCAAGACTTATTCGGTAATTGTTTTCTGTGCAATGAACCTACCTTAGGGTCAATCTCATTCCTCGCTGATTCCTTCTCCTCCTCTTCAACAATTCCAATAAAAAAAAAAAATCAAATAAACATCACCAGGAAAAAAAAAACAAGAATACCGAAATAGAATTGAATTTTTGACTCCAAACAGAAACAACAACAGAAATTGATTTGAATTTGACAAGAGACGAAAACCCAAAATAGAATTGGAATTAATCGAAACGAAAAAAGGATAAAAATCAGAGGTGGAGCGATAAGCTTCTAATCATCAGTCAAATTTTAGTAAATGAAATTTAGAAGAAGAAACAAAACTTAAGTCAAATTGAAGCGGAAGCAACGGAAATAACCTCGATCAGATTTGAGATCAGTGAAGACGCGCTCAGCTTTAGCAGCGGCGGAATTGAAGGCGGTTCTAGCTTTGGAGACAAAGGACGGCGGCGCCGTCTCCATAATCGTGCGCACCTGTACGTGCGTAAATAAAGAAATTGTCTATTATTGTCAACGAGACGGCATTGAAAGCTTGAGGAAAACGAGAAGAAGAAGGAGAAGGTGAGATCAACGAGGGAGAAGGAAGGGGGGAAAGAGATTCTTAGGAAAGTCTCTGTAGGGAAGCAGACGAATTTATGAAAACAGTTGTCAATTATTTAAATATTTTTTTTATACAGATTTAGTACTCAAAACAATTAGATAGAATAATATTTTTGCAATGTACAATTTATGGTATGGAATTTAATATGTTGATAATTCCGGGTCGTTACCTTAGGGTAAAAACTAATTTCAAAAATCCTAATATTGTTATTATGGAAGTATATTTAAAATAATAACCAAAAATCTAATAAAAATTAAATTAAATGTCATTGTTAAAAAAAATTTTAAAAAAATCTATACGTTTCACTAAGGGTATTATAGTTCAACACAATCTTAAATCTAAAACAATAATTTTCTCATAAAATCATTAATATAATCTTATCCAACTCAATAAATCTAATTTTTCAAATTTTTGTATAGAAATTAATAAAATTATCAGAAAAAATTTACCCTCCCTTTCCCACACATTATGTGAGTTAGAATCTAGTTTTATTTGTATAATTTTTTCTTTTTCCTTTTCCTTTTCTAGGATTCGAAATTAAATTCGAAAAAGTTGGAAAATATAGGAACATTTCATATTCTAATCTTATTTTTTATATCTTTTTTCTTAATGAAGTAAATGATTTTTATGTTATAATTTTAGTTGTTTTCTTGACAAATTTATCATATTTTAAAATGTTGAAATGGTCCAAAACTTCGTTTGTACGTAGAAATTCAACATTTGGGTAAAGTTGCATGTTTAATATTTGTTGGGTCAACGGGAAAAGTTGTATGTTTTTGATCCGGCTTTGGTCTTTTAATTTCTTTGGTAGGTCTGATTCCATCCCATTTTTTATTGTAACTTGTGACACACAACGTTGCTATCAACTAGGAATGTTGTGGTTATATTGGACCGGTCCAGCACTAATCAAGCCGGTTTTATAGTAACTAGCAATATATTTTGACATTTCAGTTTCAAAGTTTAGGTTCAGTTCAATTCGGTTTTAGTTTAGAGCCAATCTACAATTAACCCATAACATGGGAGATAGGGCTGAGATGGTTTGTCCCACACGTTTTTTGATCCACCAGATTTCAACGAGCACTACCAACACTACTCATGTTTTAATTAAGGTTGCCGTGCACGACTCGGTATTAATTAATTCGTATGATTCCGGTCATGGTCATGCCTAGATTTTTGAAGACAGTAGGAGAAAAATTTGGCTCTTTTTTTATATATTAAAAAATTCATCACACAATAGATTATAAAATAAAAATCAAAGGGATAAAAATAACTTAACTAGTAATGATAAGAAAAAAACTCATCAACGTTTTATAGAAACGTTTATTTCTTAATGCTTGTTTTCTTCCATTGTCCAAACCATTATTTACGTCACTAATGGGTGGGGCTCTACGCCGTTGCTTTATTTTTACGAGGATTGTGACGGCTCTAACTCCGGTTCAAAAGTAAATTATTCTTGGGTTTATTTCACTTTAGCTTAGATCTTAACAAACTTATGCAAAAACTGAAACAAACGATAAGTAATTTAAATTTTCTTCTCTTATGAAAATAAAAGTTTAGCATAAGTAACGCTACGAACTTAAATTAACAACTCTTTTCATCCGGTTTTAAAAGGTCTAAATATCGATGGTTATCAACAGTTTCAAGGATTATCAGTTATCACAGCAACATTCTGATGATACTCTGGTTACATCGCAAATCTTTTCCATTCTCCGAGTCAAACCGGTCAACGGAGATTGGCCTTTAGAGAAACCTCCTTCGCAGCCAGAGGCTTCAACGTCGGCGTCAACAACAGCACCTTCGCTGAAACTTGGGGTTTCCTTTGATAGCTATAATGGCTGTGTGAACGTAGACGTTTATGATCGTTTCGTATCTCAGTTTACATTCATCCAATTTGATCTGTCCGAGTGTTTCCGAGGAGAGAAAGGCAGAGAGTGTAGTCAGGTGTTTGTTTACATGTCTTATCTACAATACTTCCCACCACAACTCCCATCATCAAAGCCATCATCATCACACCATCTTAATAATTGTCATTTTTCTCTCTTTAAGTTATATTATCTTTTAGTACTAATTGGAAGGTTAAGCGGAATAAAATGTATTTTCCAGCGTGTCTAGCTATATGTTTGTAGCCTTGTAGGTGTGACTCTTATAAGTAAACACATCTAGTCATATGTGTTTAATTATCTAGTCAAAGGCATTCAATTGTTCGATAAGAAAGACAATAAAAGCTGGTTTACGCAAACATTAGTGGTTTCTTAGTCATGAAATGATTATTGCCTTACCAAAAGAGGTGATTAATTGATTGTGGACTTTTATTTATACTGAAACTTTAATCACAGTAAATCAACAATTTCCAAAAATATTATAAAACTTTCTTAATTAATAAAGATTAGTTACATGTAACAAAAGAAAAACTTAGTTCAGACTGTTCTTGTTGTGATTATTATTTTCCTCCGGAATTTGTCAAAGTGCGTACGTGTTCGAGCAGCAGAGAAAGCTAATCGAGAGGTAAAAATGCAACTGTGGGTTTCATTCAATGAAACTGTTTGGTAAATACGATATATTATTCCTGAAGGCAAGAGATGCTCAAAGTATAGCAATAAAAGTTATGAGGGAAGAATATAATAGGCAAGCCTATCTAAGCATCAAGTTCTACAAATTCTACCATCAGCCGTCACCAGATGTCCCCAGATTCAAGAAGGCAAGAACAAAAGTAAAAGGAAAACAAAACCGTTTTCCCCAATTAATTTCATGTCATTTCTAAGTTAATCATATGTATCTCGAAAAAGTGTTTTGAGTATAGTTTGTTACAAAGCTCTGAGTATGTTATGTGAATCATCTTTGTTTGCTTTTCTTTTGCAGATGCGGTTCGTTTGATACTATATATAGGAATGCTCATCAACTCCTTTGATATGGAACCTTCGGGACTTAAAATTGCTTTTTCCTTTTCTTCGTCTTGGATTTTCGAAATTAAATTCGAATAAGTTTGATAATATAGAAACATTTCATATCCTAGTCTTATTTTATCTTTTATATCATTCGATAGATACTTTTCTTGATGAAGCAAATGGTTTTTATTTTACAAATTTAGTTAATTTCTTGTCAAAATATTTAATTTTGTAATATTGAAAACTTCTTTTGCAAAAATTCAACATTTGGGTAAACTTCCATGTTTTATTTTGTTTGGCGTGAACGGGTAAGGTAAAGTTGTATTGTATGTTCCTTTTTCTTAGCTCCCTTGTGGTGTTTTATAACTTCTTTGGTAGGTCTGATCAACTGATTTATTTTTAGTGTAATTTATAACTCAATGTTCCTAGCAACTAGGGATGACGTGACGGGTGATGATGAACCAGTCCAGCCCTAATCAAGCCGGGGTTTTTTTTTTTTTTTAGATCAAGCCGGTTTTACAGTGACTAGCAATATGTTTTCACTTTAGGTCTAGTCCGGTTCGGATTTAGCTGGGTTGGTTTACGGGCAAGAGCTGCCTTTAATTTGCTTTTTCGAAGCCTGGAAAAATCTAATAGACTCAGACCGTGATAAGGCAAGGCTGGCTTGTCCCACACGTTTTTTAACCACCACATCTCGACTATTGCTCCTGAGTTGCTACCTACACTAGTTGACTCATTCAACATTAGTTGAGTGAAATATGTTTTTCCTCTGAACTTTTTCTTTCTAAATATATAATCATTTGCAACCTTATTGCTGTGTTGGGAGATCGAGAGAGCTAGATAGGTTAATAGTATAGTGGAATTGCTTGTCTTTAAGTACTAAATTGTACATTTACGAATAATAAGCAAGTTGCGGGGATAGCTCAGTTGGGAGAGCGTCAGACTGAAGATCTGAAGGTCGCGTGTTCGATCCACGCTCACCGCAATTTTTTTTTTTTAATTACATTAATTGTTTTAGACATTTGATAAAATCTCAATTCTCATAAGTCATAACTATCTTCGATAACATAATACTAACAATTAATTGTGAACGTATAACCACTGTTTTCTAGTATTAATTAATGAATATGCATATTTTAATGTCACGATATTTATCATTCATGACTCATGACACATCGTGGCTTGATATCCCACGCACTACCAATTTCATTCAAAGAAAATTACCATTAGATTTGGTTTCAATGACACTGGTTATTATTGGGCTATTTCATCTTGTACTTCAAAGACACCCTCTTATACCCTTTTCTTAATTCTTTTGCATTGTTTTTTAATTAATAGAATCAGAATTACACCCAAAAAATAACAACTTCAAATAAAAAGTGAGGAAAACTAGTAAATATTGTTTCACTGCTAACGAAGTTAGTACGTCATTACGTATATCTGAGTACAAATCAAGTCTCCAAAGCCCATTTGTCTACTTGATTATGTATTCTTCTCGACAAACAAAAAAAAAGGAACCCGTATTGATCATGTAGAGACCAATTGTTTTAGAGCTAAAGGAGATGAATATTGTGAATCATCAGTAAACATAAGATCGATGAAGGTCCGAGCAGCAGCTTCTGTAGGATGACCGTAACGATCCCAAAAGATATATTTAGTTCTGTCTGAGCATAACTTTGAAAAACGAAGACAAGGATAGTCCGCGTTTAATGTTCCTTTTCCACAACACGCTGATGTTACATCAGTAAAACCTGTAATCAGAAAAAACGACAGTATTTGTTATTTTCCTAATTTCGTTTTTTTTTTTGGTAAACCGTGGGAGTTTCAGACTTTTATCCATAATTTTTCTCGTATCCGGAAATCAATCTCTTGTGCAACCACTAAGTCATCACACCTTTGGTGCATTATTTTCCTATGTTGGTTCGATCTTGTTTGCTATTGTATAATTACTACGTACTTTGCTTCGTACGTGGATCATGTGTGTCCCCTCAGTTTTTAATATGATCCCACTTTGGAACTTTATGATATTGGGCATTTGTATTACTTAATTAAAAATACATATTTCTATATATTATTTCAAAACATGTAGATTTTATAAGTCTATTATTAAAACTTTCGTTTCTCGGATTAAAATATTTTCTGTGAAAGTAAAAATTAAAAAGATCATTACAGCTTTTAAACGTTTTTTTAGAAATAATAAACATAATTGAAAGAAATAAAAAGTTTGTTCATTTTAAATTTGTATATATTCTTTTATTTGTACATTTATTAACAATAAAGTATTTTTTCATCAATCTAGTGACATGCGATCTGACTGGTTTAAGTTAGTTTACGTCTCATGGTTGCAGTATATATGGTTAAATTCGATTCCATTATTTATCGCTAGTTTTTTTTTTTTTTTTTTCGCAGCTTATCGCTAGTTTTATTAGTGGTGATAAAAGAGAGAAAAAAAAAACTAATACCTAAAATATAAATATTCTCGACGTACCGTAACGGGCAGGATTGGAGATAATGTCATGTAAGGAATTGAAGTTATCAAAGAAAGTGTAAGTCATTGAGTTTTGCAACTCTTGCTTGAGTTGTCGAAGCATCTTTGTAAGAGCTTCATTATACGAAGAGCACCACATGTTTGCATCTTCATCACATTCATGGATCGTCGAGTTCTTCGATCTTTTTCCTGGTACACAACCGATCTTTGCTACTCCGACTATTAGGAATTTACGCGCTCCAGAATCGTGAATTCTCTGTTAATACAATTTCTCACGTAAATTTAATCAACTTCTAGCTTCTAAATATATAACCAAGAAAACAAGTGCTTGATATTCAAATGCTTTTTTTTTTGGCTTACCTTTAATTGTTCTTTGAGTTTAATAGCCATTAATTGTGTGTATTGCTGAGGATTGGTCTTTTGACGGAGTTTGAGTGATCCAAAGTAGTCGAAAAGATCGTTACTACCTATAACCACAGTGAATAGAGATTTCGATAGGTGACCTTGTGCGTACTGTCCAAGTTGAGTCGTGAGTTCTTGATGAATCTCGAGCCAGTGGTTCACTTGGTGTGATAAAGGAATAGCTTGTCCCTGTAACAAATGAATAAAGTAATTAAAGACAAATTAACGAGTTATGTGGATAGCTCAACGGTTATTTCATTAATGACGGACATATTTGGGCTTGAAATCTTCTGCCCAACTTAAAGCTGACCATCGAATCAATACTATATTTCATTCGTTTTCCAGAATTTTTAAAAATAATTGAATATATCATTGAAAGGAATGTATATATTTTAATAATTAAAGTTATTATGTGGAACTTACAAGTTTGTGGTCGGAACTGTTGAAGATCCCAGCTCCGCCAGAAGCAAAATTCATACCTGTCACGATGGCGGCTTTTCTCTTGTCCCTTCTTAATAAGCCTCTCAATGAGAGATAGGGAGGCGGTAACGGTAACCCAAATTTCTCAGCTAATAATATCAACCAAAAATAAAATTAGAATTAATTTCACAAAATACTATTCTCGGCCTCGTATATGAAATTTGGAATGTCATAGCAACAAAAAAAGAAAAGAAATTTGGAATTTTCCTTTTCTTTTTAATTTTTTTTCAACGTCTGTATTTAATTTAATTTTTTATTTTAATGGCCAGCACCTCACGCTATCGAATCAATCTTAGCGCGACATAGCATACCAACATTAGGCTTTGAATGGATGATCATATCTAGTGGATAAAACCTTTTATGGATTTGACCCTTTTTAAGTAGTTCATACTGCTGCGGACAAAAAAAATAAAAAAATTTTGTGGCGGTTTTATGTTCACCCCCAAAAATTAGATGTTTTAATTCGCTAATGGTTTACTCCACTCCAACGGCAACATTCAGCCTTAATTTCATTTGATACCCAAAAAAAAAAAAAAGTGACCGGGATAATTTTTTGATAAAAAAAAAACTCACCGATAAAGTCTGCGGTGTTTTTGCCGTTACAATATCTTCCGGTGGGTTTCTTGTCCGGAAAATCGACGCCGTTTTGAGGATAGTTAGCTTTAGATATTGAAAATGCTAAGTAATTGTTGTTTCCGGAATCGACTAACGAATCTCCGAACACGTATACTGCCGGAACCGAAGCTGATTTTCTGGTTGCTGCTTCTAAACTGAGAATTGAGTCGAACCGGAGTAGACCGAGAAAGAGGAGAAAGATGGTGAGGAACGGTGTGTTGTTCGTCGGCATGTTTTCTATTTTCCGGCAAACTCTTTTAATGTGGTTTTATTGCTATGAGGATGTGACAGAAAATGTGAATTTGACCGGGGAAAAAAAACTTAAAAAGTTAGGAAAATAAAGTAATAATGTGAAAAGAGGAAAAATTTAAACTGAAGAATAGGCATCTTCTTTAGTTGTCATTGTCAGAAATATCATGTTACTCTATTGTACTTCTAGAGATATTTAAGATGGGTTAAAATCTATTGAAAATCCAAAATCCATATAAAATATGAAACTCACATACCTGGGTTTTGTATTTAAAAAGTATGGATTTAAAACGGGCGGATACCAAAAAAAAAAGAATCTTACATGGGTTTTATCTATTGGATTCTGGATATCCATAGAATTTTTTTTATTCCATATTGATTAGTCGATATTGGTTTACTACTTTCACCCCCAAAAAAACTTAGAAACACGAACTCTAATTTGATTGAAACATGATGTCTCTCTTAAACGAGAGGAATCCAAAGAAGTTTGTGAAATATGATTTGTCCTCACCACTAATTTCTTCGATTGGAACAGTTTCTTCTCTTTTTTTTATTCCTTGGCTTGAAGAGAGGTTTATAAATTGCATGTGTTTTTGTCCATTAAAACCAGAAGTTATTGTGTTGCTGAAATTGTTTCTATTAAAAAATAGGAGTAATGGCTGCTAAATAATTTGCTTCTGGTTTATTATCGCAATATTAAATATTGTTAAATTCTAAATCAGAACTAAAACAACAAACAAATTTGTTTTTTTTTTTTGTTTTTTGTTAAACCGCGGAAGTTTCGCAACAAATTACTGTCTCTGCAATCATGCATGGAGGCAAGTTCGACACAATTTGTGTCGTTGGACAACGTATGCCATCATCAAGATTAAAAGTTTGAAAATTGCTCTGTTTTGAAATCTGTTTAAAAATTAACAACAAAAAAAAATTGCTCTGTTTTTGGCTTTAAACTATAAAAGTTCATCCATGCTCTGCTTCTACCAAACTATGTAAATATTTGTTTTGTTGTTTAATAAATTTCACATTACAAAAAAATGTAGAGAACAAACGATTATCCAAATCTATAAGTGGACGCAATCAAACGAGCCACCACCATAAAAAGTGACTTAATCTAATGACATTTAACTGTTCGATTACGTTAATTCTTTCTTTTTTTTTGTTTGATCAAGTTTTACATTAATTCTTTAATGAAGTTTAATGACCTAGTAAGAATTAATTGTTATCCGTACGTATAACCACTGTTTTATTTATTTTAATTAATGAATACGCATAGTATTTTAATGGCTTGCAAAGTTGCAAGTCACGATATTTCATCTTGTATTCCAAAAACACCCTCTTTTACGTTTTCTTAATTCTTTAGTAATGTTTTAAAATTAATAGAACCAGAAATTACACCAAGAAAATAACTACTTCAAATAAAAACTGAGGTAAACAAGTAAATAGTTCTTTTCCTTGCTAACGAATATAGTACCGTACGTATATCTGAGTACAAATCAACTCTCCAACCATTTGTCTACTTGATTATGTGGTCTTCCCAAAAAAACGAAGCCTTATTGATCATGTAGAGACCAACTGAGTAAGAGTTAAAGGAGATGAGTATTGTGAATCATCAGACAACATAAGATTGACAATGGTCCGAGCAGCAGCTTCTGTGGGATGACCGTAACGATCCCAAAAAATATATTTAGTTCTGTCTGAACATAACTTTGCCAAAGGAAGACAAGGACTGTCCGCGTTTAATTTTCCATCTCCACAACACGCTGATGTTACATCAGTAAAACCTGCAAATCAGAAAACGACAGCTTTTTGTTATTTTCCTATGTCGGTTCGATCTTGTTTGTTATTGTATAATTAATTAATTACCACTTTTGGTTCTGTATGTGGATCATGTGTGTCCCCTCATTTTTAATATAAATCCCACTTTGGAACTTTATGATGTTGGGCATTTGTATTACTTAATAAAAAAACACATATTTTATATTATTGCAATACATGTAGATTTTATAAGAGTACTATTATTAAAAATTTCATTATTATAAATATTCTTGACGTACCGTGATGGGCAGGGTTGGAGATAATGTCATGTAAGGACTTGTAGTTATCAAAGTAAGTGTAAGTCATTGAGTTTTGCAACTCTTGTTTCAGTTGTTGAAGCATCTTTACAAGAGCTTCGTTGTACAAAGAGCACCACATGTTTGCCTCTTCGTCACATTCATGGATCGTTGAGTTCTTCGCTCTTTTTCCCGGTATGCAACCGATTTGTGCTACTCCGATTATAAGAAATCTACGTGCTCCAGAATCGTGAATTCTCTGTTAATACAATTTCTCAAATAAATTTAATTTACTTAAAAAAATATACTTTAAGAAAACAAGTGCATGATATTCAAATTCTTTTGTTTTGTTTACCTTTAATTGCTCTTTGAGTTTATCAGCCATTAATTGTGTGTATTCTTGAGGTTTGCTTTGTTGTCGGAGTTCTAACGATCCAAAGTAGTCGAAAAGATCGTTACTGCCTATAACCACAGTGAATAGAGATTTTGATAGGTGAACTTGTGCTTCGGATGGTCCAAGCTGACTAGTGAGTTCTTGATGAATAGAGAGCCAGTGGTTCACTTGGTGTGATAACGGAATAGCTTGTCCCTGTAACAATTAAATAAATTAATTAAATACAAATTTACAAGTTGCGGGAATTACTTTCACCTCATTTAAAAATATATATTATTTTCTATTTAAAGAAATTATTCCCTGATGTTAATGAAGCAGATTTGTGCTACAAATCTTCCGCCCAACTTTCCAAATATAAATTAAAGCTGACCATCGAATCAATACTCTATTTCATTATTCTTCAGAATTAAAATAATAATTGAATATATCATGGAAGAAAATGTATATATATTTTAATAATTTAAGTTATTATCTGAAACTTACAAGTTTGTGGTCGGAGCTATTGAAGATTCCGGCTCCGCCAGAAGCAAAATTCACACCAATCACGGCGGCGGCTGTTCTCTTGTTTATTTTTAGTAAGCCTCTCAATGAGAGATACGGAGGTGGTAACGGTAAACCAAATTTCTCAGCTAATCAACCAACAAGTTAAATTAAAATCAATTTCAAAAAGAAAAAAAGTACTTCTCGGCCACGTAAATTAAATTCGGAATATCATAGGAACGAAAAAAAATTTGGTTTCATAGCAACAATTTCGAATGATAAACATTTGACGTCGACAAATAATTTAATTAACTACGTGTAATTTTTCCTTCTGTTTTTTTTTTGGTCAACACAGTGTAATATTTCCTTTTAAGAATTATTTTTTCAACGTCTAAACCATTTATTATAGTATAACTTATGAGGGAATA
The DNA here is from genome assembly GCA_028015245.1 of Cardamine occulta. Classification (NCBI taxonomy): domain Eukaryota; kingdom Viridiplantae; phylum Streptophyta; class Magnoliopsida; order Brassicales; family Brassicaceae; genus Cardamine; species Cardamine occulta. The sequence goes on along the minus strand of CM051393.1, from coordinate 12,520,139 downwards.
TATTAAATTTTAATGGCCATCACGTCATGCTATCTAAATCAAACCAATCGTAGCCCGACATTTTATGCTAACACTATTAAAAAAAACGTGACCCGGATAAACTTTTCTATAGATAAAAAAAAAAAAAAAAAAAAAAACTCACCGATAGCATCGGCGGCGTTTTTGCCGTTGCAGAATCTTCCGGTGGGTTTCTTGTTCGGAAAATCAACGCCGTTATGTGGATAATTAGCTTTGGATATTGAAAGTGCTAAGTAATTATTGTTTCCGGCATCAACTAACGAATCTCCGAACACGTATGCAGCCGGAATCGAAGCTAATTTTCCGGTGGCTGCTTCTAAACAGGGAAATGAATAGAACCGGAGTAAACCAAGGAAGAGGAGAAAGATGGTGAGGAGCGGTGTGTTGTTCGTCGGCATGTTTTGATATTCCGGCGAACTCTTTAATGTGGTTTTATTGCTCCGAGGATGTTGGAGTTGTGAGAGAGAATGTAAACTCAGTGTGGTTTATATAGAGAGAAGAGAAATGTGAATTTGAAGAGAAAAATATGAAAAAAAGTTAGGAAAATGAAATAAAGACTGATAATGTGAAAAGAGGAAAATTTAAAACTGAAGAATAGCCAGTTTTTTGTTGTTGTTGTCATTGTCAGACAGAGCATGCCACTCTATTCTATTTCCTGCGAGCGTTGTGGCAATTTCAGTTTGTTACAGTATATTGCACCGAAAACATCAAATTTTAACCATTTTATATCATTGTATATGAATCATAACATTTTTCTCTATATTGCTCTAATTTAACATATATTTTAAAAAACAATATATTATGTTATATATCTACGTGATTTATATAGTGTGTTTTATTTAGGTAAAATTAATTATATAAATTATTGAATTCGACTAGTCATAAGTAATACTCTATCCGTTTTAAATTGATGAATGTCTTGAACTTTTTTTTCAAAAATTTAGAAGTTTTATATTTGATCATTTTTTATGTATGATTAATACTTTATTTCTTTATTTAATACTACCATTTCCTACTTTTAATAATATTGTTGTTTAAATTTATATTGACTGATAGATTTAGAATCGTGAATGATTTTTTAATGTGTGAAAACTCAAAAGGTTTAAAACCGAGTGAGTATTTTATAATGTAAAATCAAACATCCTACATAATTAGTTATTATTATCATGCAAGATTATCATCATGTGGTCCTACAAAAGTTGAAGTTTGAACAAAAAAATTAATAAATATGGGTATGATCCGAGGTGTAATCATCGTGAGACGTACATGATCATTCTCAACTATTTATTTTGCTTAACTAGCCAAACTTCTAGATTCTTTTAAGTTTTATCATTCCAAGCCATATAATTAATAATAATATCTTCTTGGATGTTATTTCTTTTTTCGTTTTTTTAAATTTTTTTTCCATTTGGATGTTATTTCTTGCATCGTATGTATGTTATCCCATGCAATCATCCCTTTCCATTATCTTACATATATAATAAACTTTTTTATAAATATTATATGCAACTTGAACTTATTATTGGTCTGTGATTGAATGATAGAGATATGAGTCAAACAAAAATCGATGAGGGACGCGTTTAACAGAAATTCAAGTTACATAAAAGTAAAACATATGAGACAAACAACACTCTAACACTGACTCGACTAGGTTTGGTCGGCTAGAAGGATTCTTGGTGACTAGATTATAAACTTAAATGTTTAGAGTTAGGTTATACTCGTTTTGATATTTCGAGTAAAGTAAAGTAATCAAATAAAATAAAACGGATTCACCTCAAAATCTGAAAATCTGAAAATTCGAGAACATTTCACCGTTGGTATGGTCAATAATTCAACATGCAAACCCGACCGCACCGAACAGGGAAAAAACAATCTATAAGTGGCCCCGATTAAAATGAGCCACCAACATAAAAAGTGACGTAATCTAGCAGCACCAGCACCGCTTAGAAACACCTCTGTAGCCCAAAATCACCAGGGCTATGTTCATACTCGATCGTTTTTATTTGTTTATTTGGCGAATATAAAGGAAATCAAAATGATGCGTCACTTCAGGAATCAATTAAATTTTTTCATTTTTTAATTTAAACGCGTGTTATCCCTTGTGTAATCATATGCTATACAATTTTCATTTTCATTTTAAGTCAGCTTTTTACTGATGCAAGAGTTGAAAAAACAGACGTTAAATTCCTTGGATATATATATATATATATTATATATATATATATATTTATTCAAACTTTTCGATTATAAAAATTTATGATTTGATTTTTCATGTGATATCTAACAGAAAAAAACATAAACATGTATGTGGAATAACGCATCCCTATACCGCCCCACACGTCCTACTTTTGAAAGTTTAACATATTCCTCCACACTTTTTTTTCGTTTCTTCACTTGGTTTCAGCAATTTCACAGAAATCGTTTGGATATTAAGAAAATCCATTATCTTTTAAAATATTTATTAAAAATTCAAGTAGATAACTGTACAAACACACACAGTCATGAAAACTCAATTATTCAGCAGTTGACTAAATGATTAAATCCGTTTATACCATAAAAATAACAAACTATATAATAAACAAGTTGTTGCAAATTGTAGACCCATAATTTTGGGGATTTTATTCTATAACAATATGTAAATTATTTTAGAATGTTACGATTTTCATTCTCTGCATAAATTATTTTAGAATGTTACGATTCCCATATTTCATTTTTCTCGCCATATCAAGATTCAAGAAGACCATATGCAACTGGATCGTTTGCTTAGGTACACTCACCTTCACAAACTTGAAGAACTACTCCGGCATTGGTTTAAACTTTAAAGGTTTTTTTTTTTTTTTTAAACTAAACTTCAAGGAATTTTTTTATTAAATAAATTTGATTTTTTTCAAAATAAATTATGAATCATGGAATTTTTATCTTACGCTCTCATTCTATAAGTTACTATTCATACCCCAAATCATATATTATTGTTTCATATTTTACAAAAAGAAAAGAAAAACTACTTATAGTACTACTATATCACATTACCATTTAAAAAAAAAATACTACTACAGATTTCTTTTTGATAAATACTATAGACATTATTTGAACGGCATATATTACAATAGATTAAAATCATATCTAAGTTCTAACCTTAATATAATTAAAAAAAATTGTATACCAAAATGAATTTGTTTTTGTTTTCTACGTCAAAACGAGTTGTGTCCAGGTGTAGTGGGAATGTGGAATCATTATCGCCGTGTGCTACATTACCTACGACTACGAGTCAGAAACTTACGACTTTTACATTATTGTTGGTATCTTTTTTTTTTTTTTTTTTTTTTAATAATAAGCTTTGTATTCTTTAAGAAAAGTTTCGTTTTTGTTTATTTTCTTCTTGTAATAACGCAGTCACAGAGTTTGTGTCACACACTCAAATTTAAACCAAGATTTGTGATACGGCAGCTTATTGTAAGTACTTGCTACTCATATTTTAATATGTATAATAACAGTATAAGTAATAACACTAAGAATTTGGCATAACTCATATGTGAATCTAACAAAACTGAAACAATTATCTTAAATAGTTGTATAAAAAAAAAACTTGTCTACAATAATACAAAACTTTCAGCTTTTATTTGTATTTAAAAGTCCTATGGCCACAACTAAAGCTATTTCAATTTCGAGAAAGCAAATAAAGCCACTTCATTTGTTGCAATTTCAGAATTGATTCACTGACTTAGATAGCCATTGACTCACTCGTCCTTGACTCCTTTCTAAAGTTCATATCCGTATAGAGTTATGAAATAAAAGCGATATGTAATAATCCTTTTTCTAATGCGACTTTGTCTATAATCACAATCATACAATTTTATGGAACTACAAAGTGAAACTAAAAACACGGATTTATATGTAAGAAAGAAAAACCAAATAAATTATTTATCTAATATTCGTTTGTTAAGAAAAAAAAACATTCGTTTTTAGTTATTTTTTATCTTCTTTTTCCAAACATTCATTTCTCTAGTTTAGGCTTAAATATGTATGACTTTAAATAAAATGTTAAGAATTAAAATGAATGAAATCAAGTCTATTTTCTTCTGCTAGGTGGTCACTGTCAGTTTGTCACCGTGTCAACTAGACAACTAGGCTAATCCCCACTGCCGAATTGCAGAGACTGCGAGTAAGGCCATAAATAAACCACTAATTAATTCATTGCATTCACATAATAATAACAACATAAATAGAAATCGTTCATACATATCGCATATTTATGAGATCAAGACATCGTATTTTGTAGTATCACGATAGTACTTAAATTTTTAGGAAAAAGTTTTTTTTTTTTTTTTTCATCCAACACAAAATAAAGAACCGCCACTGAGAGAAAAACGAAGAGTCATGTAACTATCTTTAGTAATCTAACAGTGATTAATTTAGCGGATACCGTTACTAATTAATATACCAACGAATCAAAATATTAATTAACGGATCGATATATACTCCTCTGGGCTCTGACTCTGTTCTATTACGTTGAATCTTAGATTATGATTATCATACACGCAACCAACATCTGAAATTATAAATCTCCATTGTTTTGACCAAACACCATTAGTATTACATTAGACTCCGGTTAGTTAATTTTAAGTTCGGTTATTGTTTGGATTACGGTTGACTTTAGTATCTTGGTTCAATTCCTTCTTGGGCTTTTCGGTGTTTGTAAAGCTTGAGAGCTAATCTTTAAAATCCAGCCCAAGGGTATATATAATATAGATGTGCATATATACATTTACATTTCTAGCAGTCCATATTCCATATGACATTTTTTTGGGGGGTCAACATTTCCACAGGGCATTTGAAATCTCAATGTCCAATTCATGTAAGCTATGCATTTGCGAGGAATTACATTTTCGACCAAATTTCATGCTTATTCCTCGCAAAATTGCGACGCCATTTCATGCATGCATTTAAAAATTTAAAGTTGAAATGTAAAAGCATTTAAACACTCTCATCAATATGTTGTGAACAATTTTCATAACGACAGAGATTCGAGTTTGCAACGTTTGAAAAAACTGTGGTTTCATTTAATTGCAAATAGTTGGTGAAACTAATCAGAAAATAAATATTTCTACTAATTCAGTTATTTCACTCTTCAAATGGTTGAAAAACAAAATTTAAAGTGTTACTCCACTACATTACAATAAAAACTAGATTTGTTGATATGCAGTAAATTGTATTGTTGAATGACATAACTCAGATGTAACGCATTAAATGATTGTGGGGCCCATTAGTATTATCTTATTCCACGCAGCATATCCTCGCTATCTTCTAAATCGTCAGATTCTCTCGATGTGATATAATTGGACGGCTTTGATTTAATTTAAACTCCAAACACACAAATCTTTATTTTTTTTATTTTTGGGTGCATACAAGACACACACAAACCATTTCCTCATTGTTAACAGATGATCAGAATATTACGAATTCAACCGTTAAGGAACTATATAAGACAATTTCATTTTTTGTTTATAATTCACCGACTCAGCTTCGCCTTTTCAAAATAGTGTTGGCTTTGACTATAAATATTAAAATAGTTTTAGGCTATTAAAATATTTTCAGAGCATGGGATATTTTTTTTTCATAACTATTTTGCATATCATGCGCGTTTTGTGACGCGTTCACAAATAACTTAGGCCTTTCAACATATTTGTGGGATTTTTTTAATAATGAAATCTGGACTTAATCTCGAGGATGAGTGTAGCCATTGAATAGTTCACTCACCAAATTATTTAATAAGACTAAAGTATAACATCATTTCGATTGATCAAATAAAAATAATTTAGATAATTTTGCATTTGAAAAAAATTTGTCCTAACCAACATGATAACTCAGTGAAAATTACTAGTCCACTACCAATTGATTAATTTTTATTTTTCTTGTCATAACATTTTTGTCAATAAAAATATCCTTGATTTTTCAAAATGCTTTTTTTTTAGTGTAAACAATTTTTTTTTATTGATCTCCATGTATCTTAAGCAGTTTAATAAGGTCACAAGTGCTGCATGCCACCGTAAGAAGTGACGCAGCTGGTGTGTAGTTAAAAGAAATAAGAGAAAATGACAAGCTAACATTATAAAGCGATAAAAGTTTGATTTCGTTTTGATTTTTTGTCTCATTTTATTTTATCGTTTTTTTTAGATAAAGAATTTTATCGTTTTGTTGATGGGTTACAAATACAAATGGTACTCCCTTACCTTACCGCAACGAAAAAAGACTATAATATCAATCACATTCATTTCTAATCGAATCCAAACTTATTGTTAACCTCATCTTAATAAGATAAAGTTTAAACGAAAAATAACAATCAGTACCTTAGGAGACAGCAATTTATTAAAACTACCAGTAAGAGGTCACCGTAAACTTAAATTTAGTTATATATTTCCATTCCATTTTAGCAAGTTGTCTATCTATGAAGAACTCGAAAACATTGGGAGAATATTTTCTAATGAAAGTGGTTAGGGCTGGACATTTTGTCAAAAAGGATGGGACAAAAAAAGGCGACACTTTCGAAATGGGCGTCGTGTCAAATTTGTGTTCGTAAATTCGCACGACTCCATCCAAGTTGCACATTCCCTCAAGCTTTTAATTTCTTCCCTCCTTTCATTCTCAAAATTTACAAAAGTGTATCGCTAATGACTAGATTTTTTGGCATAATTTCTCGTATTTTGCTATATTTTCTTTCACAAAATTGCTATCTTTGTTTAGATATATACACATTTGTATAGCCCAATTAACCCAAGGAAATACTGTAAACTGTTTTGTGGTCAGAACAAAAATATACATGTATACATGTTTCCGATATATGACTTAAAAGTACAAATAGTATTTCAACATCACTTAAAAGAGCATAACCAGAAATATTAATGAAAACTCAAAATTTGTACGTCAACAATAATATTTCATTTAAAACGTGTAGACCTATAAATTTTGGTAAGTTCAAACGCAAATACATGATGCTACTCGTTCTATTAATTAAGTTTATAATTTCACTCTTTACCTTTGATAAGTAACTTTAAAGTGTCTTAAAGAAACTTTAAAATAATTTACAAAATAATTAAAACACAAGAGCATAAATGTACACACCGCGTGAGTTACGTGTCTAAGCTCAAATGAGAAATGATGACGTGGACAAAATAAGGTAAATAAACAAGCCGGGCAACGGGCAGTAAGCTAACGTCGTCTACTGACGCCGTTAACTTCGCGCAGGGTTTAAATTTTTAAACGAATCAATCAGGTTTATCCGAAGCTAAGGCTCTGACCCAGGTTCGGTAAAACAAAAATTTCTTCATTTTCTTCTTTCTCTCTCTTACCCGAATTTTTTTTTAGAAAGTTGCAGAGAGACCTTAGCTGTAGAGAGAGAAAGGGATTGGGGTTGTGCACTGAGTTCGATAGAGAAGAAGAAGAAGTTTGAAGATGAGTCAGATCGAGAGACGGCGGAGGAAAGGTCGTCCGTCGAAAGCAGATCTGGCGCGGCGTAGGAGTTCATCTCCAGGTGAATCGGGATATGAGCTCCGGCGAGCTCAAAGGCGGCGAAATGTGAGATACAACTTCGATTTCGATGATTACCTCGACGAGGAAGAAGAAGAAGAGTTAGAAGAGGAGAAGAGAAGGCAGAAGAAGCTTAAGCAAGTTCTGAAGCTGAACCAAAGCCGAGCTAGAGCTGATCCTCCAATTAGAAGTCGAGCGCGCGTGAGTAACGCGTCAGATTATGAAGAAGAAGAAGAAGATGAGGCTCAGGATGAAGCAGAGGAAGATACGAGTGAGAAGAGGCAAGTGAAGAAGAGGAAACTGAACCGTCACGAAGAAGCGGAAGAGGAAGAAGAAGAAGAAGAAGAGAAGGATTACGAAGAGGAAGAAGAAGAAGATCATCAGGCTGATTCGGATGATAAGGTATATGTACGGAAACCCTAGAAATTGATAAACTTTATATCTCTCTCTGTTCCTTGTTGTTGGGGATTTGGGAGATAAATGAAACTGTCGGGTCAACTGTCAAAAAAAACTAACTTATGCTGTCTCTCACTCTCTCTCTCTCTCTCTTCCCACAGAATATGTGATCACGCTTCCCACTTTCTCTCTCCATTTCCCACATCTTTTTCACTCTTCTATCTTTTTTTAGTCTAAGCTTTCTCTGTCAATCAATTCCGTCTTTGATTCAATGAGAATTTAAAGATATTTTAAGGTTTCTGATATGTTTCTTCTGTTTTTGTCAGGAAAGGAAGAGAAGCGCTTCTGTTTCTGGTATGTGTTGTGCATTACTGTCTTTACTTTGGTATTGAACTTTGATTATTAATCTTGATTTGGTTACCATCTTGTTGATTAGGGACTCATTCTTCAGAACCAACACCTATTCTTGATAAGAAGTCCTTGGAGTTGATCCTTGACAAACTTCAGAAGTACACAACTCATAATCTTTTTTTCTTTTGTTTTCTGTTGTGTGATGTGATTACGTGACCACTGGTTTTAGCTTATCTTATTTGGAAAATTTTTCAAACAGGAAAGACATCTATGGTGTGTATGCAGAACCTGCTGATCCTGAAGAGGTAATTGTTGATTCTTTGAGCTGGCAATTGGAGTTTAGAGTTGTTTTATTTGATATCTTTTGTGTTTGTGTTTTTTACAGCTTCCTGATTATCATGATATAATAGAGCATCCCATGGATTTTTCCACTGTGAGAAAGAAGCTTACGAATGGATCATATCATACATTGGAAGAGCTTGAGGTGGGTCATAAGTTTGTTTCTCAAGTTTACATGATGAACTGATTTTGTAGCTTTATCAGGATATTGCTTCTTTGTAGAATAATGGGTTTGTGATAATACTTCTCTAGTGTATTTGCTAGGATCCTGTATTGAAATCCATCATCGGTATGACTTCCTTTCCTAAGCTGTTTTTGGAACTGTATTTTCTTTTACTGCAGAGCGATGTCTTATTGATTTGCTCAAATGCGATGCAATACAATTCTTCAGACACTGTCTACTATAAACAGGTGAATGATGTTTTTATTTCTCACGAATCTTCTTTCTTTGCAAATTAGTTTTTACTTTCTACCTGCTGGCATTTTACATTATATTACTTTTACCAGGCAAGGACTATTCAGGAAATGGGGAAGAGGAAGTTCGAAAAGGCAAGGATTAAGATTAAACGTGCTGAGAAAGAGCTTAAAACAGATGAAAGGGTGAAACCTGGAAGCTCTGTGAAGAAGCAAGTGAGACAGCCTTTCAGTCGGAATGGTCTAGAGCCTGTTGGTTCTGATTTCTCCTCTGGTGCGAACCTTGATAGTGGAGGAGCTTCTCAGAACGAGCCTGTTTCAACTCAAACTGGTGGACATGAAAAGCATAGTTACACGGATGTGCTTTTTGAGGGGAATACATCCACAGTAGACAGTCTGGAGAAAGCCGAAGACTTATCATCTGGTATATTTTTTTACAATTAGTTGTAGATGCTAATAGTAATGGCTCTATTCAACCTCTTCTCCTTTCTCGATATTTAAGAAAAAAATACATTTGTCCATTTCCTAGGAAAGGGTCTCTTTGGTAAGTGTGTGAGGAAGCTGTCTGTTGCTGAGGAAGACCGCCGTGCAACCTATGGCAATTCTGATCAGCTGGCCGATAGATCGGAGTCCATATTCACAACATTTGAGAGTGAAATTAAGCAGTTTGTTGCTGTAAGTGATGATTATTTATGCCCAAAGTTTCGTTAACTTTTTATGATTCTGCTAAACCTTCTTGACTAAAACTTTTTCGCATATCATCAGGTAGGGCTTCGTGCAGAACATGCATATGGTAGGAGCCTTGCACGTTTTGCTGCGACTCTTGGACCCGTTGCGTGGAAGATTGCTTCTCAGCGAATCGAGCAAGCACTACCTGCAGACTTTAAGTTTGGTCGGGGATGGGTTGGAGAATACGAGCCGCTTCCTACACCAGTACTTCTATTTGAAACCTGTACACCTAAAGAACCACCTAAAGAAGCATCTGTATTTTTGAAGCGACAGTCGAATGCTACTGCTAAGAAGAATGAGACACTGTTTAAGACTCCTGTACCTGCAAAAGAACTACAGGGTAACAGACCCGTTCGAGATGGAAACCGTGCATTTCCCTTTCCAACATCTATTGGGGCTGTGACAGAAGGGAGTCCATCTTTTGTTACTAATCAAGCAGGTAACCTAAAATCTTCGAGCCAGCATGAATATCGAAATCCATCTCCGCTAGATTTTGTCAAGCCTCAAAATAGGATTCCTCAGCAGGTAGAACTGAATTTACCACCACCAGCAGAACAAACCAATTCCGGTTCTCCTCGTGTTTCAGAAATCCGAAGCTTTGAGAAATCAGATAGAGTGGCATCATACAGGTCATCAAGTGACATGATGAGGAATGTGGCTCCTACAGATTCTGAACATTACAAGCGTCAGATGACTACTAACCGGATCTTCCATGGTGGATTGGGTAATGGCAAAGTTTCTCCCGGTGTGAACAACAGAATTTTTGATCTGTCTACTGATTCTGCTGATCAAATGAGTCGTACAGCAGCAAGTTCGCAACAACCCATGAGACAACAGAGTCAAAGCCACGGCGAACAAGCACAGTTAATGAGAAACTTCAGTGAGAAGGGTAGAACACAGCACAACTCCGCTCATAATCATCCTAAAGCTAATACTCCACATAATGTTTCGTCACCACAACCCGCAAGAAGTGAAGATTCGAGCAATGCTTCTGTAGCAGCAGCAAGAGCATGGATGTCGATAGGAGCTGGAGGGAATAATAAACAAACATTTGAAAATCCTAGTATTCCGAAAAGCAGCCAGATTTCTGCAGAGTCTTTGTATAATCCTTCAAGGGAACAACTTCACCAACAAGCTTTTAAACCGAGAGACCCCGAAGAGACACAGTTCCATCATCAAAGGAATGGTTTCCCTTTCCAGACATTTGTGCACCAGCCGGTTCATGGGATGATGAACGGAGGATCCCAACCATTTCAGAACAACCGACCAACTGTTTTCCCTCAGATGGCTGCTCCAACCTCTGATTTCACAAGATTCCATGTCCAGTCTCCATGGCGAGGAGGCATCGCTCCACATGTCCAGTTAAAGCAGAGACAAGAGAACCTCAATCTCCCACCAGATTTGAACATCGGAGTTCATTCCCCTGATTCTCCTGCAAAACAATCTTCTGGTGTTCGTGTCGATTCCCAGCAGCCTGATTTGGCGCTACAGCTCTAAAACAAACAGCCAGCAAGAACAAATCCAACACTTCAAGGAGAATCTTGAGTACTACCCCAAGCAAATGTTATCGCCACGGGTTTTTCAGTTTTCTGTGCTCATTATTACATCAGGCGATAACGCCGGCTCTATATGTAATTTGATTGCTATGGGGGGAAAACGGAAACAAACACAAGGCCAAGAGCTGTTTTTAACCAGGTGAGTCTACTAAATGTGAATCAGAATCTTTACTTAGGCTTCTTTATATTTTTGATGTGGTAGTTTTGGTTTGAGGCCTGGTTTAGAGTCATCAGTATAGTGGTCTAAAAGTTGAATTTGGAGAATGTTTATTGATATCGACACTCCGGTTAGCTAAACTATTTTCCTAACTTAGATGTTCAATCAAACCAATCTGGTTCTCGATTCACCTGATTCCCTGAAAGTCTTTGGTCTTCCTACATTTCTCCATTTTGTTATATAAATGGATTATTATTATATAATATGATAATAATATAACCATAGTGAAGGTTGTTTAGCCGAGTCTTTTGTTATGGCACACGCAAGTGGGTCGCGTCATTTACTTTGAAAGAAGGAATGGTCTCACAACAAGTGTTCCTGGATTTTGGTCAAAAATTGAAAAGACTCCCATACGGCATTTATTAACGTTTGAAACGCCGAATATCATCAATAATTGTAGGATTTTATCCACAAATAAACCTCATGTTTGATTCTTGGGTTGAAATCGAAACTTTTTTCAAAATGGATTTAATTGCACATGGATGGAACCCAAAACTAAAAATTATGAGTTTATTATGGTTAGAATCTGATAACGTTATTTGAAAGTTGTAAATATTTGACCAATCCTGTAAAAGACTAATTATGTAAAAAATAAGTCGTATGATCAAATCCTGATTTTTGTTTTCTGTACAAGTATTACAAGAAGACAGTTCACGTTGAATAATGTGATTTGATCATATGAACTTTAGCGCGTTACAAATGTCATTACTTAAAATAGAAGATAAAAAAACATTAGTAATAATACAAAAAAAAAACAACCGATCTTGTGAGTTGTCTTCAAAGACTTGTGTTGTGTCCAGAGAAACAAACACTGTCAATTTCTCTCTCTCTCTCTCTCTTCTGTTTATTTATATATCTTTTATTTCTTGTTTATTCCGTTGTAATTTTACACCGTAAATTACCAAAGTTACCTCTTCTCTTCTGTTGCTGTTTTCTCATCATTCGTCACAAAGGAAACAGTAAAAAAAATAATATTTCCGATGGCCGAACTTGCGGGGTGACAATCAGTCTCCGTGGGTCCCACCTCCGACAATCCGACGATCAAATTTACCAAAAAAAAAATATTAAACACAAACTCTGTTTTTTTTCTCTCTTTGTTTCTCTTGAACCGGCAACGGAAGCTATGATCATGTACAGAGGAGGAGCAGGGAAGGACGGTGGATCCACCAATCACGTATCAGACGGAGGAGTAGTATTGAAGAAAGGGCCGTGGACGGCGGCTGAAGATGAGATACTTGCGGTGTACGTTAGAGAGAACGGTGAAGGAAATTGGAACGCCGTTCAAAAAAACACAGGCTTGGCTCGTTGCGGCAAAAGCTGTCGTCTCCGATGGGCTAATCACCTCCGGCCTAATCTCAAAAAAGGCTCTTTCACCGGCGACGAAGAACGTCTCATCATTCAGCTTCATGCTCAGCTCGGTAACAAATGGGCTCGCATGGCTGCTCAGGTAAATTATACATAATATACTAGGTGTTACTTGTGTTACACGGAAAAGATGAAAACAAAAACATTAATCGTTTTGCAAATTTTTTATAATTAGTTGCCGGGAAGAACAGACAACGAGATCAAAAACTATTGGAACACGCGTTTGAAACGCCTTCAACGCCAAGGACTTCCTCTTTATCCTCCAGATATTATCCCTAACCATCAACTCCATCCACATCCACAACATCATCAACAACAACATAACTATCATCATCCTCATCAACATCAACAAATGTTTTTTCAACCACAATCTTCACAACCAAACACACCATCATCTTCTCCTCTTCCATCTCCAACACCAGCAAACGCAAACGCAAACGCAAACGCAAACGCAAACGCTAATTCCTCATCATCTTTCACTTTCCATACCACAACCGCTAATCTCCTTCATCCTCTAAGCCCTCACCCTCCAACCACACCGCAAACTCCTTCTCAGCTCTCTTTTACACCGCCTCCACCGCCACTTTCATCTCCTTTATCTTCCCCTCGCAACAACCAATACCCTACTCTTCCTCTCTTCGCCCTCCCACGTTCACAAATCAACAACAATAACAATAACGCAAATTTCACTTTCCCTACACCTCCACCTCTCCTCCAACCGCCTTCATCACTCCTCGCAAAACGCTACAACAATGCTAACACTAGTAGTCCTCTCAATTGCATCAACCGCATCTCAACCGCACCATTTTCCCCTGTTTCAAGAGACTCCTACACTTCATTTCTAACATTGCCTTACTCTTCCCCAACCGCTCAAACCGCTACTTACCACAACACTGTTAACAATTACTCTTCCTCTCCTTCCTTCTCTTTAAACCCTTCTTCTTCTTCTTACCCTACATCAACTTCTTCCCCAAGCTTTCTTCACTCCCATTACACTCCTTCTTCCACCTCTTTTCATACCAACCCTGTTTACTCCATGAAACAAGAGCTCCCTTCAAACCAAATTCCCCAACTAGATGCTTTCAATAATGTCAACAACTTCTCAGACAATGAGAGACAGAATCATAACCTTAACAGTTCCGGTGTTCATAGAAGAAGTAGTAGCTGCAGCCTCTTAGAGGATGTCCTCGAAGAGGCTGAAGCTTTAGCCGGTGGATGCGAAGGCCGACCTCCAAAACGAAGACAACTCACAGCTTCTCCTCCGAACCACAACAATAATGACAACTTCTTCTCGGTTAGTTTCGGACATTATGATTCTTCTGACAACTTATGTTCCTTACAAGGTAAAATTAAAAACCGCTCAAAATGCTTCAAATCTTAACTACTCTCTAGGTAAAATTTCAAATGTTTTTGACTGAAACGCAGATTTGAAATCAAAGGAAGAAGAGTCTCTTCAAATGAACACAATGCAAGAGGACATAGCTAAGCTTCTTGATTGGGGAAGTGATAGTGGAGAGATCTCAAATGGACAATCATCTGTTGTCACTGACGACAATCTTGTTCTTGATGTTCATCAATTCGCTTCGCTATTCCCGGCTGATTCTACAGCCGTCGCAACCACAACAAACGACGAACACAACAACAACAATAACAATAATTGCTCATGGGACAACTTGCACGGAATAAGCTAGAAAATTTCTGAAAACAATCTACAGACAAAGATCAAAAACTAACAAAGAAGAGAGTTTTTTTTAATCTTTGATTGTATTTGTATCATTCACTTTTTACTTATATTTGTTGCAAATCTTCTATTAACTATAATTTAATGCTATTTGATTCCATACTTAATTTTGTGATTATGGATACGTTCATGTATTGTGTTTCAAACTCCTACAAACTCTTCACAACTTTCATTAGACTCTCGCTAGACGCCTAGACGCAGTCATTTAAAGAAATAGAGCACAACATGGTGCCTTTGAGCTCTCACATTAATTTGAGGGGGAAAATTCGTATTTAAAAAAGGCATAAAGAGTTAATTGTTTACAAAACATAGAACTAAAGCTAATAGATAGAAGCGATCTTACCAATTGCTTCGGCGCGACAAAAAGGGTAAGAAGTGTTCTCCTTCAGTCACTACATGACACAAACTTTGTGGAAACTCCATATACGACTCATCACCGCACTTGATAATTTCGTCAGGCATATGTCCTGACACAGTGACAGTAGATAAGGTTTAAACTTTTTTTATTTATTTTTGGAACCAGAAGATATAAATCCATCTCTAAATCAAACATAATCAGAACTATAGGTTCTTTAACAATAATAACTAAGAAAAAGAGAAATATAGAAATTACTTAAATTTACAGAAGAAAATAGAAGCCCAAAAGATAAACTGAGAAGAAATTTATATCAATTGATTAAGATTATACGAAAAAACTTTATCAAAGTTATCATTTGTGAAAATTGTATTTCAATTCTTTTAACATAGACAACTGTTTTACATTTTGTTTTTTGATAAAAAATGTTTTACATTTAATATTGAATCCTACATATATAATACACTAGACCAACCGAGTTTCTTGATGACACATCATCATCTCTTAAATAAAATTTTAAATTATTTAACACATAATCGTTAACTTGAACTTAATTAACATAAGAATCATAAAAAACATAAACATGAATTCAATGAAATTTATATTTAATTTTTAAAACACAAACAATATACATCATAATGCTAAAAAGAATATTATATTATAATTTTGGATTTACAGTATATAATATATGGTTAAAAAAAATTTATATGAAAAAATAAATTGACAAAAAAATAAAATAAAAACAAAAAACCATAATTAAAACATAAGTAAATGATAAAATACCGTTCAATTTGTTTTTACTTTTTTTGGACAAACACTGATTTCATTAGATTAAAACTTGAGAAGTACAATCAAAAGAGGGAATTATCCATCCTGTTTGCTTAATACAAAAAAAAACTTAAAGACAAAAGAAATTAAAGCGGATAAATTCTCAAACGAGAATGACAACGAATTTGTAGTGTAGCTCAAATGCGTCGAAGGGGACGTCGTGGTGATATAGTCTAGTCACTTTATTAAGTGACATTGACGTTGGCAAACAACTCTTATCGCCGGGAGACAACGGGAGATGAGTCCAAATGCCTGTTTCGAAGACAAAAAGTCTGGAGATGAGTCCAAATGCCTATTTCGAAGACACAAAGTCTGTGAAGAAGATGAAGTGGTTCCTCGGTATTACGACCGAGAAGAAATGACCTCTCATAGAGAGATAACAAAGTAGACGGGTTCTCTCCCTAAAAAAGGAGGATGATGAAAACGATTTCTCCCAATGGGAGGAAGCTTGAAAACTCTTCTTAAACGAGGAACTCGAATTGAAGATGCTAAGCCGAGAATACTAGCAACGAAACCCTCAGACCAACGAAATCCTCGGACAAAACTGGGCCCTTGCTTGAGTAAAATAACTCTCTCTGAGACTACTATCGAGGAACCAACTTTTTCACTGTCCTTCGACGCTGGCGGAACTATGGCTCGCCTGCGTCGGGCCCTTTTTCTCTCAAATCCTCTATGCTTTAGCGTAACTTGTTGTCTCTCCTTTATTGTTGGTATCGTTTTTTGTTTTTCCGTTTTAAGAGTCGACCATGGCTACTCCTCTCTTCCGGCACCGTTTCTGTCGATGAACTTAGCGATCCCATCTCTGTTAGAACCACGACTAGAAGCCTATCGGGCAAATCCCGAAGATCCTTTGACATCTCAACCGCCACCCACCGCAGGACCTATCCGGAGCTCGCGAGAGGCTGCTGTGTCTTTGATATCGGAGTATGTGACATCAACCAACCAGATCCAGAGGAGATTTCCCAGATCCATTCCTCACACGAGGTAGCTTTTGGAACTTCTCAACTGGTGTGGGTTCTCGCCTCTTCTGACTTGCTTGGCGTAGCTCCGGTACACAAATGTTTCACGCGACGTCGCTGTAGGCTGCTCTCCGGCGGTTCTACCAATAATTCTCCACCAGAGGTTTAGAAGTCGAAAACAATTAATCAGCTGATTATAAGATGATCAAGAATTTGAAGCCACATATCAAATTACAAGTAAATAAATTCAGTCAATGCAACACGAGTTGTATTATTAACTTATTATCTGATTTTTCTAAATGCTAAGATATTATGCATGCTAAATTGTTTATTTAGATATAAATAAATCCTTCTATTGGTTATAAGATTAGTTTAAATTATGATTTTGATTTTGGGTTTACCTAATGTATGATTAAGTTTTTTTTAATATACAAATATATAAATTGACAAAAAAAAGAAAAGAAAAAGGTAAAATACAAGAAAAACATAAGTAAAACAAAAACAGTTTCACAATTTTATTGTTAAACAGGGATCCATAGAGTGTGAAATTAAAAAATCTATTTAATTAGAATACTATTTGATTCCTTACTTAATTTTGTGATTATGGATACGTTCATGAATTGTTCATCATACTGTTCAGTCTTCAACTACTTTTCTCACGGTCTCGCTAGACACGTCATTCAAAGAAAGAGAGAACAAAACGATAGATGCATTTGATCTCTTAAATTAAAAAGAAAACAAAATTTTTTGAAGGGAAACAAATTATATTGAACTGCGAAATGAATTATACTATTATTTAATAGATAGAGACTTCGCCAATATCTTGGGCACGACAAATAGGGCAAGAAGTACTATTGTCTAGCCACGTCACCACACATTCTGAGTGGAAAACATGGGAACACGGTAATTCCATGCGACTCAACGCACTAGATAATTCCGTCAGGCAAATCGGACAATCCGCTCCGGTCACTCTTGTCGCCACGTGTCTATCCCCGACCACTCGCAACGGACAAGCTTCTTTTCCTTTGCAGCCACTTCCAATGTCCACCATATGATACACACTAACGTTAATTTCGATTTCTATCTTGAAACCTCTTCGATGACTCCTCACTTTAGTGGCTTCTAATTTGGATATATGAGTTACAAGACGTTCCTGAATAGAAGTTGAGAGACACGTCTCCGACAAGACCATTGTGATGTGGTTACGGAAGGTTTCTTCGTTGACAAGAAACACTTTAGGGATTTCGCATTCGAGTACTAGAAGTTTAGAACCATCATATAGAAGTAAAGGGAATATGTGTCCCGCGAGATCTCCATGAGAAAATGATTGAGTTTCCATATAGGTTGCCGACAAGGAAAACGATTTTGAATTAACCGTAAAAGCTTTGAGATTAATGCTTTCGTTGGTGGTCTCTGACTCGAAGAAACACGTACGGTTTCGCTCTATGGTGGTAACATGGTAAGGTAGCTCGAAGCTGGTCTCGATGGCTACTTTGTTGGTAGGACGAAACCCTAATCTATTCAACATAATTAGATCTTTCGTTTGTCTTATGATCTTAAGTTTGCTCTCTCTACGTCTAGATAATCATATATATAGTGCTCTTTTATTATTGTTCTAAGGTAAGCAAATTCATGTAGGATTTGGACTTGGAGGTTTATATTTTCCAAATTCATTTAGGAACGTTATTTACTAAACTACTTTAGTTTATTAGTCTTTAAAATCCATATAATAATAACATATTGGAGATTTTCAAAAGTGTACCATAAATTTAGGCATAGTTTGCAAAACATGTAATCATTATCTGTTTATTTTTAATTTTTCAAGAAAAACACCACTAGGTTATATATAATTACATCATCTTTGCCAGAGCTATATTTTGAGTTACAAACAACACAATTAGAGAACAAAAACATTATTAGACACAATGAATATAAATATATTTCAACAAGCAGCTTAATCCAACGATTATGTTTTACTTCCATATAAACTCAACGATCTGTGATGTGCCAACTATATTTTATGCTTTGCCAAAAGCAGTTACAAATCAATATAAGACCAGACTAATAGCCCCTCTGAACAAATGGAGTTTATCGGATAGCTCCCATCATATTAGCGCCACCGAGGTTTGCACCTTCCAAATGCTGTTACATAAAACCGTTTAAGCTCTTCTCAGAAACTCGAGGAAGAAGTAGAAAAAAGATGAACCAATATCAATCTGCGCGTGTATGTGTTTCAATACCAAAGTTTTGTTTTTAGACTTACCGCTTCTCGCAGATTCACTTGCTTCAAGTAAGCTCGTTGAAGGTTTGCTCCTTTCAAGTTGGCATTCTTCAACTTTGCATCCTATATTAGATATATGTACGATCCAATTAAACCGAAACTAAATACTCATTTAAGAGCCTCATATCACTTATCTGTCTCATCACAACTCATCCAGACAGTTGGAAAAAATTGAATTAAGGCTGAATATAATTTTCAATAAAGGAATTTGCTTACCTTCAAATTTGCACCTTCTAGATTTGCTCCTTCTAAGTTGGCATTTGTAAGGTCAGCGTTCTGATACGTAAGAAAGGATTATAACCTAATTACGCTATGCTCATAAGCACCTTCTAGATACGTGGTGAATTATATCCGAGAAGCTAAAATTCTACACAGACTACTTAAGGCACCTGCAAGTGTGCAGAGCGAAGATCTGCACCACAGAAGCTACAGTCCACTAAGCAGGCATCTACAGTACAAAAGTAGGATATTTTTTAGTCTAACTATGTTTATATGTGAAATTTCATTTCATGGCTGTCTAAAAGATCATTAACATGCAAAATTAGGCTTATATGCACCTTGTAAATTTGCACTCTGAAGATTTGCACCGGCTAACAACGCTCCTCTAAGATTTGCACTGGTAAACTCACACCTATAGCAATGTAATAATTTAAATCTTTTAGGAAGGGTTATCAAGTACAAATGATCTATATGCGACGGGATCTGACAAATTCCTTACTCGCGCAAAGTAGCATTGTGAAAGATGGAGCCCTCAGCATCAGCTTCCTGTTTGATGCATTTAGTAACTCAGAAATATGATTAAGCAGATGTTCAAGCAAACTCCCATGATATGATGATAAATTTCTTCTCCCGAAGCAGAAACAAAGTTGATACAACATATTTACCCGAAACTTGGCACATTGAAGGTTTGTACGAGAGAAAAACACATTCCTGAGACAAGCATAGGTGAAATCCACAAGGGATAGATCCTGCATTATTCAAAGAGGAACATTCAGACCGTAAATACAAAATAGTTATTTCTAGAAACTGACTAAGACGAATCTCCTGTGCCTGGGATAGGTTTACCAATACCTCTTGATGTTCTTAATATAAGATAACATGTTGACAACAAAGAAAAGACACTCACTAAGACAGCAGATGTGAAAGCCAATTGAGATAATCAAATAAATATGTGCTTAGAAATGTAACTGCAAGCTCTTTTTAGATTCCAGGTTAAAACAACAAGAGTCGGTTAGTGCTATACATTCTATTAATTTTCCTCCACAGAAGTTTACCAAACCAACAAATAATCTCTGAAACAACTGATTTGGGGGTCAGAACTGCAGTGAGTTCAAGTCAGCCAATAGCACGGTTACCTACAAGTATCTAAGATTAAGAAATATTACCAGTTTAGAAAGATCAACTCCAGAAAGATTAACTCCGCGGAACCTAACTCTTTCAGATTGTATACATTTGATGATATCTACACGCGTTAACTCAGCTTCTACTTCACCACCTTCTCTTCTCAAATCTTTTATTCCATCTTTCAGCCCCTGAAATAGGGAGAGAATGAAAGTGTTTTATATCTCCAGCTAAACAATGAAAAAAAGAGAATAGTAAGGTAAAAGAAAAGTTTAGCTTACTAGAAGCTGATAGTAGTCTGCTTCGCGCAAAAGTTCAGAACAATCAGGATCTGACAGACTGGGAACAATACCATCACGCAACCAATTTAAAATATGACGGAAGTGCTTTCCATCCCTATCTATGAATATATATCCCTGCAACAGTTAAATCAACTAGATTAGTGGACATACTTTGTCACACACATGAAAATATGCATACTCATATACATAAATGTGTGTGTGTATGTACATGAATATGTAACAGAATTTTTGGTACACAGCTTCAAATATACTATTGCATCAATTAAGCATATGTTGAAGAGCAGACCACAACCTTTTTAATTGATTCTTGAATTTTGAAACACCTCTTAGAGTGAGTAGCTAAAATCACAGGCTCTCTACATAACTAAATTTTAATTTATCATTAAATGAAAGATACTCGATCCAAGGACCAACTACTACACTCAGTGAAGCCTATTCATATGCAGGTTCTGAAATGGCATCATCCTAAAACAAAATAATGGGTTGTAATTCGAGTAACATAGAATGCAATAATACCGTTTTGGATTCCTGGCACATTGTATGCCGACCACTAAACATCGCTGCAAGCATTGAGTCTGGCTCACGGATAGTCAGAGTATCAATGGTAGTACAAAATTTCTTTCCACCTGCATGAAACACACAACATTTCTTAAATTTTCTTAAAAGGTTCTTCACTCTATAGATTGGTTGAACAATACCCCAAGAAACATTGAGGTTTACAGCTGAAACATAAGCCCCAAAGTTTTCCACAGGGAAAAAAAAAACGTTTTTTTAAGAGAAAATTGCTGAATTTGAGAATGCAACATCTCAATTACAGGATTCAGAAACATAACTACAAAAAGATGACTAAGTACAAGATTTAGCTACAGTGTTATAGTACAAATTGGTTCAATTTACACATTTTGGATCAAAAGGATAGATTTTTCCCCAGATTTTAAACGTCTAGTTAAGTGATGATGAGTAATGGAAGAAATTTACCAATGTTGAGACGAACCATAGAAGACAAGTCAGAGCTCGTCTCCATGAGAAAGGAAGAAGAGAAACCCAGCAAGAGCACCAATGAGCTGTGAGGAGACTATCACTTGATGATGATTATGCCTACATTAACACAACCAGATCCTTCAGAATCTCGCATCTTTGTGGCCCAATTCTATTGAAAATTTTGAAGATTTCATAGCAAATATTACGATCCAACAACTCAAATTCATTCAGGAAACGAGAGTGAATACTCAGATTCCGAAAAGTTTAGAAAAAAATAGAATGAACAATGAGTTGGATTTCACAAGTAGAAAGTGTAAATTTTTACCTGAAAATGTTTTCTCAAACTCTCTTCTTCTTTAATTTTGCTGAGAATTTGCTCGAGAGATGTGAACTTGTTCGAGAAGAAAAGAGAAAAGAGACTTTTTCTGCTTTTGCAATTAGGATTAAAGCCCAAATAAAAAGGATTTGGGCTTCTGATTTCGTCGAAAGAAAAAAACATCTTACGTAATCACTAATCACATATGCATCATCATAGATACACTTTCAAACATAAACAAACATCTACTATCCGCTCTCGTCCAAAGAATTTATTGTCGATATTTGCTGCCAAGACTTATACGCTGAATTTGTTTAAGGTTCAAAATTTAGTCGTGAGTAACTTATAAATTTTAAATTAATTACCTTTCAATGATTGTATCTATAACTTCTATAAGTACTTCTTAATTAAACCGTTGAACCTGTTGAATGTATTTACTGACATAGGTTCGAGATGCTCTACGTGGTGCATATTCTTATAGTATTCCGATTTTAAATTTGTTGTCTGCAAAAAAAACATTTGTGTATATTCATGTATGTTTGATAAAAAAAAAAAAAAAGTACATTTGAGACGATTCTGATCAAAAGAATGATATCGTTATCCAAAGTAAATTGTTCAAGTCTACCAGTTAGCTTATTTATTTTTGGGATAGATATGCAAATTTGTTTGTTATTTATAAGCAAATCAGTACTAGAAACTTTCTAATGAATGTTGACGTAATAGACGAGGTAACTATTCAAATTCGAAATATATAACGATTTTAGTGTTTACAAACCACACAGGCTAATAGATAAAAACAGTTTCGCCAAGAGCTTTGGTTCGGCATATAGGGCAAGAAGGGTTCTTTTTCAGCCACGTCACTACACAACTTCTATGAAAAACGTGGGAACATCTTAACTCCATGCGACTCACCGCACTAGATAATTCCGTTAAGCATATCGGACAACAATCCATCGCCGTCACGTTCCTCGCCGGGACCAGACAAGTATCTTTTTCTTTACAGCAGCAACGTCCAATTCTCACCCAAAGTTCCACGTTGACTTTAACGTTGGCTTCAACCTTGAAACCTCCTCCTCCTCCTCCGCGGTGGCGGCTACTAAAATTAACAAATTCAGTTGAGATAAAACGGACAAGACGTTCTTGAATAGAAGGTGGGAGATACATCTCCGACAAGATGATCATGACATGTTCAAGGCATGTTTCTTGGGAGACAAGAAACTGTTTTGGGATGCTTTGTTCAAGTTTAAGTATAGGATCGCGACGAAGAGTGGTTTTAATTTTGTGTCCATCGAGATTTCCGTGACGACTCTCTAGATTTGGCTGATAAGTTATGATGAAGGAATACGATTCTGAGTCGATCTGAAAAGCTTTGAGATGGCTAAGTTCTTTTCTGGTCTTTTGCAGGAGGAAACAACCATTAATGACTCGATCAGTTACGGTCGTTGAGGTTGAGACATGTTCATGCTTGTAGCTGCCCTTCATGGTTCGTGTAAACCAAAGGAACAAACTCTAATTCTCTCTTGAACGACGATTAGATAAGATCTTATGATCTTTAATTTAATAAACGTTCTCTTTAGTATAGTGTGAAGATATATATATATATATATATATATACATGTCTAAAAAGTTAGTTCATGTAGGATTAGGAGGTTTAGCTATGGGTAACGCGCGTGGTTTACTCACTTACAACAATTTTATGAATATTTACTATATAAAGTACAATATTTGTTTGCCCAAAAAGAATAATAAAAAGTACAATATATGTTTTGTTGCCACTTGCCACCTTATCGATTTAATCTCTAAATTATTTATTTGACTTGTTACTTATTTTTGTCAACTACACTTTGATTCTCATATTAACGACAAAGAAATGTTATGTAGTTTACGCAATTTATTTACATTTAAACATATACCTCAAAGCATTATGTTAAGAACACTAATTCATAATTCTTTTTTTTGGGTGAAGTTATGTACATCTTTTATAGCTTGTAATATATTAAAAAGTTAGAGCTTTACATAAATGATAAAACTTAGATATAGTTAGTGTAAAATCTGATGGGGAAAAAAGGGTTAAAAGTAAAATCTAAAATCATTTAAATATCTTCTTTTTTTCGCAAAATCATGTAAGATATCTTTATAATAAAAAGACATCTTCACACTTAAATCTTATTATATAAAGTTTGGTTGCTCTTACCAGAAGGTAACACGTATTAAAATTATAATTAACAAGATTATAACACGTGTTGGTTGATCGTTTAGATTTTGATATGTATAAAAAAATTATTTCCTTAATCCAAAAGGAAAACTAACCAAAAATAAATAAATAAATAATCTAATAGATAATCTTTACTTTTTATTTTACATATTATTTTTTAATCAAAACAAAAAATCAACAAAAAAATAAAAATAAATAAATAATCAAATAGATAATCTTTACTTTCTATTTTTTACATATATAATTTTTTTTGTCGTTTTTCATATAAAAGTTCATTAAAGAATGAAGAAACAATGTTTAATTTTACATATATAATCATTTTGAACATGTTTTTAAACAAGTTTAGATGTTTTAAAATTAACTTTAAATAAATATCTAAATTTTATTCATTTAAATCTATAATCAATTAGGTTAATATTTTAGATAATATAATATCAGTAAGTATATTTAATTAAATATTTACCTAAATTATTTCCTTAATAAAAAAACCAACAAAAAAGAGAAGAAAATAAATAAATAATAAATTATATAATTTTTACTTTCTATTTTCTCTAATATATATGTTCGATCTTATTGTTTACATAAAATATAACAAAATCTGGATCCATAGGAACGAGAAAGGTGGTAGACTTCTACTGAAGGTTAGAGATGAATGAAAATCTGTAGACAGAAAAGAAAGAAAGTCACAAAAACCAAATATCTTCAAAAATATAGCACGGGATAGAAATTAAAAAATCGAGATATGATGGCAGAAAGGCTAAGCTATAGGATGTTTTCGGAAAACGCCAGGAAACAATGAATGACGAAGGAATTTAGCGAGTGAAAGTGAAAGAGGGAAAATATATTTGGTTGGCAACCGAGATAATATCTAAACTAGAGGAGGATCCCGAGACGAGAGTAAGGCGGTGAAGCTTCTGCTAAAGATTGAAGATGAGCGTGAATGGGAATCCAAAGACGGAAAAGAGAAGAAACAACAACTAACTAACAAACATCTTTTGCAGAAATAAAGCCCGAGATAGAAATAAAAATTAAAAGATGATGACGGAAAGGATGAGTTAGAGTATGTTGTCAGAAAACATTAGGAGACAAGGAATGGCGAAAAACTTCGGTGAGTGAAGGTTCGAAAGGGAAAACATATTCGGTTGGAAATCAATATAACATATGAACAAGAGGAAAGTAGACAGACAATAAAGATCTTGCTGGAATAATGTCTTGCCCAGATATAAGCGAGAACATAGTCACTGGTCACATTATCTGTTTTCCATATCTTACATGATGGTCAAAAAATAAACGACAATATAAATTCAAAATATATTAGATGTGACTAAATTTTAATATGTTAATAATGAAACTATAATATAGAAATTTAAATTAGTTTAGTGATGTAGAAAAAAATCTTATGTATATAACTTTTTTTTTTTACAACATATATAACTCTTTTCTCTAACAAATTATAATTGTTTATTCTTCTTCAAAAATAATTCCAGAATATATTATTAACAACAAAATTTTAATTTAATATTCCTACTTAAATATAATTTATTTTAAAATTGAGAAACATGTCCATCGGTCCTAACGTAGATGCTCCACACTAACAAGTTTCTAGTCTATTCCCACCCAGAATCAAGCTCCACCTAATCCTATCTATATAATTTATTATGTTCTTCGTACTTAAATAATTCGATAAAGTACTAAAATAATAATACTATTTCATAAACAATTTCTCAGAACTGGATTAATTTTTTTTTTCTAAAGAAGATGCATTATGCTAATTTAAACAAGAATGGTGACACGAGAACAACTGTTCTTCCTTAATTTTTTATTTATTGAGTGGCCTGTTTTTGCAAACCCAAATCAAACAAGGATTCCTTGTTTTTCTTCTTTTTGGTTTTAGATTCCTAGTTTAATGAAAATTATTGTTTTCTTAAAATAACAAATATACTACTATTACGAGAAAGTATAACCAGACTCTTAACATTAAAAAACCAAAAAAAAAGTATAACAAGATCAAAGAGCGAGGATGAGGATTTGAAACGCGAAGACGGAATGATAATATGAGGAAAAGTCAATTTCCCACTATTCCAAAGCAGTTTGGTCCAAGAGAGTGTGTCAGCGATGCATATTGACAAAATGATAAATTCTTCTTACACGAACTATAATCGTCGTCATCGTGATGATATCGATCTTTACAAACTAATTCACCAAGCCAAATCGTATACAATATGCTAGCTATAAAAGCTGATTCCTACATGAACTAAAAGAATTTGACCGAAAACTATATTGACCTTGTCCTGAATGTATGTATGTGTATGAGTTATAGACGACAAAAAATAAATAAAAATAAGTTTAAATTCTAGACTCTAGAAAATGAAAAAAAAAAAGATTGATAAAACACGAAACAGAAATAAATTTAGGGTTATGGCTGCCAAACTCAATATCTTAAAGTTGAATTCTGAAATCCTATAAACTTCTTCGCACCATAAAGTCTAAAAGGTCTACAAAAGTACATACCAACAACAATTAATTATTTTAGTACCCTTATCAAAGTACGAGATTTTGGCTGAATTGGAAAACTTACAACAACAATTAATTGGTGGAAAAAAAACTAAGATCAATCATATTATTTTTGAGAAGAAAGTTCAAACACCGAAATTTCTACAATAAAAGATTGACTAACTAGGCATCAATATTGGTTTGAGAATCACAAGGAGGATCAAAGAGACTAAAAGCTCTATAAGCAGAAATGACAGAGAGAACTAAGAAAAAGAAAAGAACAAAGACATGAAGTCCCAAAGCAATTGTAAGTTTTGAACAATAGTGTGGATAAGAAGAACACATTTCACTCCATGTCACTATTATGTCTCCTTTGTTAAGTAAGTACACTATCTCTGTTGCTCCTGCTACTGATGTTATCATCAAATAAGCTAAAACCTTCACATACACACAGAAACAAAAAATTCACTTATATAAGAAATTGCATACTAGAATTTTTGATTTAATGATTAAGGAAAAAGAAAGAGCAGAGAAATTAGATTAAGAATAAAAAAACCTGGTCAGGAACAAACAATAGCCAAGCTTTGGAGACTAAACAAGTGACCCATGAAGAAACTGTAGAGAGCAGAGCATAAATAGCAGATATGGCACTAATACCAACCATATAACTGCAAATAAATAATCAATTAATAAACAACTAAATAATTATAAAATACTTGCTAAAAAAATTGAAAGAAATTAAAGAGTATATACTTGAGACCCATGATGGAGTTGTAGTCTAAATTTCCATAGTCAGGGTTGGAGTCATGGTTAGTGACAGTCAACCAGATGGTTGCAACACTGAGAGGAACCACACTTAGTCTGAGACCTGAATCTATGAGCTTCAAAGACATAGGAGTTTGTGGTTGCTGCTTTGAAGAACTGCTTCTCTCTTCTTCTCTTGTGTTGTTGTTGTCTCCCATCTCTGGTTAATTGGATCTCAAAATCAAATGTCTTTTTTATTTTATTTTGTGATTTTGGAGATGAAGAAAGCTAAAAGAAACTGTTGACTCCAAGTGGATTTCTCAGTTAGATTATCATCTCTTATATATATAACAATATGTACATGTGTGGTCACAAGACATATAAATACAAATTATAATAGATACAAAAAAGGTTCCTTTAACGTCTCTTCCTTTTGGCTTTTACAATTAATCCTTAAGAGGACCTGAACCTTTGTGCCTCCAAAAGAGGATGTGAGGGGTATCCATTTCCTCGACGAGAAGACGGAAACCGCGTCAAAAATAGTGATTTTAATTTATATGTGATAAGACAAAAAAAAACGTACAAATGTAAACTGGATTAAGCATAGTATATTCACATTAAATTAAGGTTTTTTCACCATCCCCGGATTGTAAGATAATTGTTTGCGTTAGAAGTAGAATGTTGATCGATTTAATTTTGTTATCAAAATTAGTATATGTTTCTGAACAAGTTTTTAAATACATCATTGGATTTACAATTTTAATAACCTTTACAGCGATAATAAAAAGTTAGTAATTTGTTGTTAAAAGGAAAAGTTAGTGATTTTGATAAATACATATATGTTTTTGTTTTGTTTCTAGAGATAGTGGCGCAAAAAATCTGGTAGTGGGAGTAACTAGGAGGAGGCAAGTGCGGTGGTTGCTGGGAGGGCGAGAGATAGACATCTGGCTTTGTCTTGGTGGGCTTCATATGAATCATGACTTTGGATAGTTTTTGTCTAGGGGTTTTAAATAAAACCTTTTAAATAAAGATGGATTGTAGGAAAATTCTTCAATTATATATTTAATATGAAAAAACTTTTAATTAAAATTTTTTTAATGTAAATCTTTTTTGTCTATAGTATCGTGAAAATTGGACGACTATAGTAGACGGATACGATTTATATTAACAAATTTTAAATTGACGAATTTTTTTTATTAAATATATAATTGAAAAAAAAAATTTATGGTCCATTTTGAGTTGATGGATTTGATTATTAAAATTTTTTATTTTATTTGAGATAATGTAAAGTATTGAGATATTTATAATTTATACTAAAGTTTAAAACTGTAATAACACTTACACTAAGGCAGGAGCCACAATCCAAGAAAGGGGACACAACTCAACCCTTGAAACTGCCATAATAGAAGGTGCAATGTGGTACCAATACATTGTGATGGTTAATCAGATTCTCAAGAGCTTTATTGGCACAAACCAAATTGTTGAAGCAGCTGACGATTTTGATGGTTACGATCGCCTCATATGGAAGATATTTCCCTCCGTAAACAGTGGCATATGCACTATCGGCAATCTTCTTAAGGAGTTTGGAATCTTTAGCATTAAAGATTCACCAGTTTTTGTGAAAAAGACAAATATAGAGTCAATCTTTTAAGATTTTGATTTTTTTTATTCAATTATAGTTATCTAACTCGACATTCTTTACGGTAAAATGGAAAAAGTCCTTCAGATTTACAATGAAAATTTATATATTGGATAAAATTATTACTTACAATAAAAAATTTTATATGTTTGGTAAAACTATTGGTTGTGCAGTTACCAAAAGCTCTAATAATAGAAAACTTATGTTTATACAATTACAAAAAAAATTTACCTCCATAAGAATTGTGAAATGTGCATGTAGAAATTTCGTTCAGTAATCTGACAATACTGCTTTTAATAATTCATATAAAAGAAAAATAAAATTTGCTTCGTCTGGTAAAATGTATATTTCTGCATACAAAATCAATGAAGTGCATGTAAATGAATCTCATTCATGCAACATTTTTGTGGTCTCTGCCAATTTGAATTTTCGTAGTACACTCAAAGATTTGAAAGGCAAGTCACATTAGTAGAAACTTGACCAATGAACTATGTACTTTAAGAAAAGTTGCATGGTTTTAAAACAATTTAACAGTAGGACGTGAATATATCAAAAACACAACTCCATTTGAAGTGATCGATTTGACGGTGGTTTTATCCAACAGAGGAAACAATTTAAAAAATTACGAAAAAGATTTTATTTGAGTTAATGTTTGGTTTATTTGGTTTCTTATCCTTTGAGATTTGGAATTGATAGATGAATACATTGGTCAATACTTTATATTTAATTTATGTTTAAGTGCCAGAACAAAAAAAGTAAATAAATCATTTTTAACCACTATATCTTTTTTTTTTAAATCTGGAAAGCCCATAACTTTTTAATTAATCGGTAGTTGGGGACCCAAAGTGATGACATTAGCATTAGTCAAGGTGATGTCAGTATGTCATATCATAGTTCAAAGAGTTTTCCAACCATCAAATGATCGAGCATAGGGAGTCCGCATTTCACATTATTATCTTTTCTCATTTTTTTTCTTCTTCAGATTTCGCCATTTCGGTCATTCGGTGTAGGTTTAGAATTGATTCAGTGAGAAAAAATATATCAAAATCAAACATAAGTTCTATTTTGTTCGGTTTGAGTTTATTTATGGCTTTGAATTTACTTCGGCCTGGTTCTGTTTAGTATTTACTGTCGTCTAGTAACTTTAGCTGGGGTTCAGTTTTGTTTATTTCAAAACCTACTACTCTATAATATATGTCTACTTCGACAAAACATGAGACAAAACAATATCACAGAAAAGAATATATTTTTCATCTGGAAGTTTTGATTTTAAGCTCAAAATACAACTATCAAAAATATTTATATTTTCGGCTTATCTTAAATTGTGTGTTCTGTTTTAGTTCTAGTTTGATATTAGCTTACCGTATCACTTTATCAATGTCAATGTGGGATGGTTGAGCTTTTTGGTGGGTTAACTTTAAAAGAAAAGGGCGATATTGGAAAAAGTAGAAGAGATGAAGGATTGGCCAATGAAAGAGCTAGAAAACTTTGAAAGTGAAAGTTATGCATGGGTCCTTTACATATGTACTTGGGGATGTAACAATGTGTTACCCAACAACAAATCAATTTTACTTTACTGCCAGTTTTGTTGATGTAATACTTGTGCCAATTGATTTCATCCAATTTAATTTAATAGATACATCAACATGTAGACCAACATTGTTATCCATCACACAGAACAGAGAGATTTCAATCTAACAAGAAGATAGCAAACTTTAGAAAAAAGAGAAATATTATTAACTGTTAATTATTGACTAATCTTCCAAAACAGATAGAACGTTTACGGTTAGATACAAATCATAAAGACTTCAAATTTTTAACCAACACACATATTCAATTAACAAAGGTAAATCACCAATTGTATAATCGAACACACAATTTATTGGAAATTTGAGAATATATAAATAAATAGTCTTACGAGTATTAAATATTTTCCCCCAAATTGTATCAAACTTACAGACTAGGAAAACAATCTACAGTAAATAGAGAAGAACAAGTTTAATTCAATGAGCAATTACATCACTATTCAACACAGCGTTGTTTCCACCAGTGGATTCAATAATCGAATTTAAAGGAGGGTTCAAATTCATTATCATCATCGACGACACGGATCTAGACGCCGCTAATTTTTTCCTCTTGAGAGAATAAGGACCGTAGATCTTTCTCAATAGATGTGGTACCTGATCCATCGTCAGATTTTGCGCCTCTGTGACTTCACCAACAGAGCTCTGAGTAGGAGAGAGCGGATCGACTGGATGCGAGAGGAAGCGAGATACGAGAGTGGTAGTTGATCTACTGTTGATTCTCGAGTTTCGGATCTGAGCAAGCGCGCCTGGTTTCAAGTAGCGGTGGAATCCGTCGTTTCTTCTAGCCGGAGATCTAGAGATGTCCTTCATGGATTCGATTAGGCTAAGCTTTGTTACTTACGAAGAGATGAAATCTGATGATCAAGAGAGAGATAGAGAAATTGTGGAAGATATGTGTGGGGATCTAAAGATTTTGTAGTGAAGTGAGAGCGGCGGGAAAATCGCGTTAGGCGGAAAAAGAGGAGTTTCTTTAGGGTTTTGATTATTGAAAAGGGATCAAGAGCGGGAGTTTTATTTTGGGTGTCACGTGGTATTGACACGAGTCTCCTCCGGGTCACGTGACCTTTTTTTCTTTTCTTTTTCCGTGAACGTCTTTCACTTAACTACTGTAAATCGGGTCGGATCCGATTGCTTTCAGCCATTGGAAAACGGAAATGAAACTAAACCATAGCCAAATCGAAACAATATCAAAAATTAATTAAATCAAATTACAAATCAGTTTCTTATGGTATTGGTTTTCATAAACCAGAAAACGAAACTGGTACACAGTATCAACACCTAGTTAGATCCACTTGTTGGTTTATTAGAGGACTGTTTAGTCTTTGGAGTCATACGTCAGAGCAATTATTCTCTCCACAACACGTATTCTAAACGCGAATTTTCTAACTTGTTCTCCAATCTCCAATTATAAAATAGATACACGTGTCTAATCACACAGCTACAATAATATCAGCGGCTACAAATCTTAGCCGCCTTTTCAATGCCACCGTTGGTTTTCCTTAGATTACTTTTGCAGTTTTGCCACCGCTGTTTTACTTTTACGTATATAATTAAGTGTCGGTTTCAGTCTCCTTTATCTTCCAAACTGTATTTTTCTCCAGAAAACTCGCATTTCCACTCTCATATTACTCACTGAACAATTCACTATGGATACTAAGATCGGATCTATCGACGCTTGTAACCCGATCCACGACGATATCGGCGGTCCTCCAAACGGCGGCGTCACCACCGTTCAAAACTCAAGTCCACTTCACTCCACAACCATCAGCCCCGGCGACGCGACTCTTGGCCGTTACCTAGCAAGACGCTTAGTCGAGATCGGCGTCACGGATGTATTTTCCGTTCCTGGAGATTTCAACCTTACGCTTCTCGACCACCTCATCGCCGAGCCGAAACTCAAGCTCATCGGCTGCTGCAACGAGCTCAACGCTGGATATGCTGCTGACGGTTACGCCAGATCCCGTGGAGTCGGTGCGTGCGTCGTTACGTTCACCGTCGGGGGGCTGAGTGTTCTGAACGCGATCGCCGGTGCTTACAGCGAGAATCTGCCTCTGATTTGCATCGTCGGTGGTCCAAACTCCAACGATTACGGTACCAATAGGATTCTTCACCATACAATTGGTTTACCTGATTTCACTCAAGAGCTTAGGTGTTTTCAAGCTGTTACTTGTTATCAAGCTGTGATTAATAACTTAGAAGAAGCTCATGAACTCATCGATACTGCGATTTCAACTGCTATGAAAGAAAGCAAACCTGTTTATCTAAGTATCAGCTGTAACTTGCCTGCGATTCCTCTTCCGAGTTTCAGTCGTCTTCCTGTTCCGTTCATACTTGCGGCGAAGGTGAGCAATCAGATTGGTTTAGATGCGGCGGTGGAAGCAGCTGCTGAGTTCTTGAACAAAGCTGTGAAGCCAGTTCTTGTTGGTGGACCGGAAATGCGAGTTGCGAAAGCGACTGATGCTTTTGTTGAGCTTGCTGATGCTTCTGGTTATGGTGTTGCTGTGATGCCTTCTGCTAAAGGACAAGTACCTGAGCACCATCAGCATTTTATAGGAACGTATTGGGGAGCTGTGAGTACAGCTTTTTGTGCTGAGATTGTTGAATCTGCAGATGCTTATTTGTTTGCAGGTCCTATTTTCAATGATTACAGTTCTGTTGGGTACTCTCTGCTTCTCAAGAAGGAGAAGGCAATCATTGTGCAGCCCGATCGGGTTACTATCGGTAACGGACCTGGGTTTGGGTGTGTTCTTATGAAGGATTTTCTTAGCAAATTGGCTAAAAGAATCAAGCATAACAACACTGCTTATGAGAATTACCACAGGATCTATGTCCCAG
This sequence comes from Cardamine occulta, assembly GCA_028015245.1. Lineage (NCBI taxonomy): Eukaryota > Viridiplantae > Streptophyta > Magnoliopsida > Brassicales > Brassicaceae > Cardamine > Cardamine occulta. The sequence continues at coordinate 12,486,614 of CM051393.1, read as the reverse complement.
AAGGAAAGCCTTTGAGAGATAACCCATATGAGGCGTTGAGGGTTAATGTTTTGTTCCAACACATTCAGAATTTGCTCTCTTCTGAAACTGCTGTGCTTGCTGAGACAGGAGATTCATGGTTCAATTGTCAGAAGCTGAAGCTCCCTGAAGGATGCGGTTACGAATTCCAAATGCAATACGGATCGATTGGTTGGTCAGTAGGTGCTACTCTCGGCTATGCTCAAGCCATGCCAAACAAGCGTGTCATTGCTTGTATTGGAGATGGTAGTTTCCAGGTAACCGCGCAGGATGTATCTACGATGATACGATGTGGGCAGAAGACTATAATCTTTCTCATCAACAATGGAGGCTACACAATTGAAGTGGAGATTCACGATGGTCCTTACAATGTCATAAAGAACTGGAACTACACAGCTTTTGTTGATGCTATACACAATGGAGAAGGTAAATGCTGGACTGCCAAGGTGAGGTGCGAGGAGGATCTAGTGAAAGCGATCAACACTGCAACAAATGAGGAAAAAGAGAGCTTGTGTTTCATTGAAGTGATAGTGCATAAAGATGATACAAGCAAGGAGCTTTTGGAGTGGGGCTCTAGAGTCGCTGCTGCTAACAGCCGTCCCCCGAATCCTCAGTAGATATCAAAGACGCCCTCGTCTTATATATTCCAGATTTGGTAGTTCCTTTGTCACTTTATCATGTAAGTAGGTTGTATCCTTTTACATCCATTTGGATGAGAAAACAGTGTGTGTTCCCTTGAGGATAAACTCTTTTGAGTGTAAAAATAAGAAATTGTTTCCTCTGCTTCATCCTTTATCAATTGAAAAAGATAATCTTTCGTTGATTCATTTACTTTTTCTTGATCTTTTCAGAACGGTACCGTTTCGTGCCTTTTAGTTCATGCTTCTATAAGGGATCTTGGTACACTAGTTTATAAACTACTTCTTGTGATGTGAAAAATTTATAGCAGTTATTATAAGGGGAAAGGTATATGTAGCTTGAATCCGACAGGAACTGGGATTGATGGCCTTTGAATCCAAAGCTGTTTCTTTCACTGCCTGACCAAGTTGTTTCCTTCATATAAGGTCAGTTACACGGGTTCTATGATACTAAAAGACTAAAAGTGGATTTATTTAACAGTATTTGCAAATATCTGAAAGAAAAAAAAAAGGTACAAGTACACACACAATCTCAGTTTAATCCTTACATACTGATACGAGAATCAACAACATTTGCTTGCCAAATCTGTTAATAATGATTCAGCTCGTGCGTACTTAGATCACTCGATTGTGTCCTTTTTATTATGTATATACATTATGCAAAGCCTTTGAAGCTAACTTTTGTTTCTCGGGCATCTAATTCAGCTAATGATGCTTCATTACCTCTTTTACAAAAGTTTGTTTTAACTTTTAAGCCTTACCCGTAAATTTGACTCCATCTCAATTTATCCAGCAAATTGATGATCATTAGAAATACCGGTTCGAGAAGAAACAACAGAATTATATTTGCATTCGATATTTTTATTCTGTCACTTACCCATTACAGCCTAACTTGATGTCAGCAGAAAAATATCATTTTATAACATGGAAGTATCGAACAATTTGCAATAAGACAGTTTGTCACACAACCAACCACCACACATATCGAATTTAATTCTCCAATTACACTTATTAATAAAGTTATTGACTTGGCGATTCTTCGAGCAAGTGTTTGACGTTGGACCATTTTTAATTTTATTTTTTTCTTCCTTTTAGTGAATGCTATTAATGGGCCCTACTAGATTCGTGAATTGCGTCCATTGTACGCGAAATAGCAATGATTCTCTGCGTCTCACACCACTAATTAGCACATATCCATACACGTGTCTAAAGTGAAGAATAGATCTACGGCTACGATTTAACCGCCATAAAAAAGGTAATGGTAAAAAAAAAAGTCCTATAAATATAACCTACCTTCAATTTCTTATTCATCAATTGAAAAACAACAAAATCCAAAGACTCGATCGTCTTCTTCCCAACACCTTCAGGTACGATTTCTTATTCCGAAAATTTTCTCCGTTACCTTCGATGATGGATTTGATCTATTTATGCTGACTTAGCTCCAGTTTTTATGCGATTAGTGTTTTGATTTGTTTTTCGTTTTGTTTTTTGGAATCCGGATTAGTATGATTTTGCGTTATCTTTTCTTGTTTCTCTTGATTTTTAGGTTTTGAGAAGTCTTGATCTCTATAGGACTAGATTTTGGCTTTCAATTTTGAATAATCTCCTCTCAAATTATTATTAGTCAATTTAGGGTTTTGAGATGATGATTGAATTTCAATAGATCTATGATCCAATAATTGACCTACTAGGGTCATAGATCTCATTATTTTCTTGTGTATGTTCATTCCATTGAATACAACAATCTATATGAGAATATGGTTTATTCATGCTCTGTTCTGGATTGTTTCTTGTTGATAAAGTCTAGGTTTGGTTCCATAATTATGATTATAATTTTTATTGCAGAGAGAATCAGACAACTTAAGACCCGTTCTTTAGTTCCAAGTAACCAAGTTTACATGGTTGAGCTAGACATTCAGATTCCATCAGCATTCGATCCTTTTGCAGAAGCCAAAGATTCAGATGCACCAGGGGCAAAAGAGAACATTCACATCCGAATCCAGCAGAGGAATGGTAAAAAGAGCTTGACGACTGTTCAAGGTCTGAAGAAAGAGTATAGCTACGAAAGGATTCTTAAGGATTTGAAGAAAGATTTTTGCTGCAACGGGAACGTTGTGCAGGACAAAGAGTTAGGCAAGATCATTCAGCTTCAAGGTGATCAGAGGAAGAAAGTTTCTCAATTCTTGGTCCAAACTGGGATTGCTAAGAAGGATCAGATCAAGATCCACGGCTTCTAATTCGAATTCGGATTTGGATCCTTCGATATATACATATCTATTATACGCGAATAATTGGTGTGGTGTGTGTGATCATTACAAATTTACAAGTTTTCAAAGTTTTTTTCTTTCTTTAAAGCTGTGGGGTTTTTTTTTTTTTTTTTAATTGTTGTTAGTTGAAGCCTTGAAGGTCCGAGACTTCGACTTTTGTAATGATAAATATTTCGGTGGTTTTATTTTTAGTTTCTTAGTAATTTGCAAAAGAATAATTAAATCACGAAATGATACGACTAAAAAATGAAAGCTGGTGTTATTTATCAATTATCACGTACAAGTTGGGTTAATGGGCCGTAAAGTATTATGGGCTTTCTGAAAAATATTATTGTTAAGAAGAAATCTGAAAAGTTCTTATTTTCTTTTTTCACAAATGATCATTCATTTCATGTATCCGAAGAAAATATTCTAAGTGTGACATCAATATTACAAGAATAAACACAATAAAGTGAGAGAAAGAGTCAACGCGACAAGTCATGAGAAATAAAGAAAAACAATAAAATATAAGGAGTCAAGGAGATAAGTCATAAGATAAAAAGGAAAACAATAAAGTGGGAGATGAGATGAGTCATAAAATGATTAGTCCAATAAGTTTTCTCCAAGGCAAGTAAATGCCTTTTCAATGCCTTCAAACATACCAAGAATCACCTTGTCATATTCCAAGAGTTGACCATGAGATTTTTTTTGAGTGTTTAAGTTGACCATAACAACTAGATTACTTTCCAACTCTATCCTTACATAGTGTCCATATTCAGCCCGTTAACGCAATGTACCTCCAAATCACTGCATGAAATATAACTCTTAGTAATAGTACGCTCCAACACCTAAGAGATCTTCACACTCCCATTGATGGATTTTGTGAAAAGAAATCCTGCGAAAATATAATAGCTTGGACAAGGATAATCAATTATATATCAATTATCAATCGGCATCAATTTCACGTCGATGCTGTTGTCTTCTCTCATTCTAAAAACTTTGATAGTTAAAAAAAAAAACTTTGAGAGATAGTTGTTCAATGGTTTTTTTTCAAAGTTATGAAAACATTTAAATGTATCCAAAATCTGTTATCATAGAAATTTTTTTCATCATCTTCTATGAGGATCCTCTGAACTTCGACAAGCACATCATTTTCTTCTCCAAAAATTAGTCAGCTTGTGAAAGCTCATTTATCTTTATCACAAAAACGCCAGTCATATTCTTCTCCATCTTAAAGTAGTCATGCATTATAGGATTCTCCATAGGTCGTAAAGAGATGCCGAGTGAACAAAACCACATCTCTTTTCCTTTCACTAAGGAAAACTCAAGAATTGGAGATGGAATTATATGCAAAACAACCATCATTTCTTATTTAGGGATATGCTTTTTACTCAAAAACCTTGAAGCCTAGGCCATCAAAATATCTATCAAACAAATCAATTTTCAAAACCTCTGTCAAGATATTCACAATAGCTCGGATATGAATTTGATATTGTCGGTCTTCTTCTTTGGTAAAAATTTCACCACACAAGCAAATTGTGTTTATGTGCAGTTTATGCGCATTGACCATATTAATTGCTTTGCTTACTTTCGCAAAAGCAAAGAAGATTTTTGAATCCCTTCGAATATTGTTCACTGTGTTTAAAACATATACATTTTTGAAAGGTCTATAGTTTAATTTTTGTTCACTTATATCGTTGAAGATGTAGGAAAGTAAAGTGTTATAAGAAAAGATTTTCTAAAATCTAATATATATTCACCTACGAAAGAGACGGTAAAACGCAAATATTAGAAAAAAATTTCTACATAAATATAATGAAGAGACACTGTTAACAAAAATCTTAGGTGTTTTTGATCAATTCTTTATTTTTTCATCAACCATTCATTTTACGGAAGTACAAAGTTTAAAGGAATTCTTGCGATTTATAAGTCTCTTTATTTCTTTTTCTATTGTTTAAATCTCGAACACTTAGCTTGCCTAGCTATATCGTTTATTAGATTCGTTTATTTTAACGATTGTTCTATTCATATGTGATACTGTCGTAAGTTTGAGTAATAGAATAGTTTTACAATGTACAGGAAAAACTGTGTTTTTAAAATTTTGTCAAAATGTAGAAATATAATGTCACGATAGCATCACAAAAATTATGAAAATGTTGCCATACACGTGTTTTTCATGTGACCTCCCAAAAAATGAAATAATTTGTAAATAACACGGACAGAAGCTCACGAGTTCAATTACCCATTAATACATTTTATTAAAACAAAAATAAAATAAAATAAACACACAGAAGCATAGTAAAAAATAAAAGATACTACAGTAGAAGCTCTATAAATTAATACTCGATGAATTAATAAACAATATAAATTAATAAAATTTGCTGGTCCCAAGTTGGATTGATGTAAAAATGAACAAAATGCGATAAGATAATAAGATAATAATTTTTTAAAATCTCTATATAACTATATGGTCTCATTAATAACATAAATTTATATATATATATATATATATATAGACAATATAATTTTGTTTTTATGAATTTATGTTAGAACTCATAAATAATTTTTCTTATATAAGAAAATATTATGCTGTATTTTAAACTATCTTATTGTTATAATGTAAATAATTTTTTCATAAAATAAAAAAAACTTTTGTATAAATTTTTAAATTATAAATATGCATATTTTTTATTTCAATAGTTGTATAGATGGTTTAAACACAACAATTAAGGTTACTAATCATAAATTTAAATATATGTTAATTGTTTATATAAGTGAATTCATTTGTAATATTTGTTATTTATTATCAAAATAATTTTATTTTATTTTAAATTTTAAACTTTCAATTCTAAAAATATTAAAATTTATAACATCTAATACATTAATTTTATTTAGATCAAAATTTTTAATTTTTGACAAAAAAATTTCTATAAATTAATATTACTATAAATTAATAAAATATTATGATTCCAACATTATTAATTTATAGAGGTTTTACTGTATCTAAAAGCCCAAACAAAAACAAACCATTAATTTATTAAATTTGACCAAATCCAAAATCCTTTCTGTAATTAAATTGAGGCCTTTTTTTACTGGCTAATGTTTTAATCTTATTTGGTTGGATTTGCCCTTTATCACTCATTGTTAATGTCGTAGGAAGAAAAGCTGAGGAAACGGAGACGACAAAATCTCAGGTCTGTCCTTTCTTCTGCGGTCTGATTACACCGAAATTGACGGCAAAGTTTATAGCTTTTTTTTCTATTTCGTCGGTCGTTGCTTAATTTTTTTTTTTGGGTTGGTAATAAAATTTTCCGATGTGTTTTTTCACTCGAAATTTTTGAAATCGGACATATTTTGTATGGATTCTTATGTGTTTTCGATTCTAGGGCAACTGAGAAATTGAAATATCGATATTTTTTGAACTGTTGATTAGTGGGTTTGATTTTGTAATTAGGAGTCCCGATTTAAGGGTTCAGAAATGATTGCATGTTCTTTAAGATAATAGACTTTGTTATTACTGTGGATCTTATCTGAATAAATCCCAAATTTTTTTAACTAGAATGTGTGTAATAACAACACTTTATTACCTATATTTTTCTCGGATTGTGAAAGATATTTTCAAAAAACAAATTTAAGGGTTTTTAGTGTTGGCGTTTGCTGGTTTAATAAAATTTCAGAATTTTGGAACTTGTTTTGGTTTTTTAACATTTGGCATTTTGATTTGTTGTGTCTATTGATGATCCTCACTTGCATCGTCTCAGAGAGGGTTTTAACATTAATTACTGCATTATCAAGCAAGCTTCAAGAAATGGAGAACAACCACACTGTCTCTGGAGATTCAATGGCGAAGCGGAAGCGAGGTCGCCCGAGAAAGCACCTGAAGATGGAGTCGAATGTGCAGTCTATTGGTTCTCCTCCAGGGTTTAGCATGACTCAGCCACAGATTCGTCAGAGGGATGAAGATGAAGCTATGGTTGGACAACAGATTCATGGCGTGATTGAGGCAACATTTGAAGCTGGGTTCTTGGTTTCGGTTAAGTTTGAGAATTCAGATAGTATGTTTAGAGGTTTGGTGTTCAAGCCTGGTCGCTGTGATCCTGTATCGGTTGATAACGATATTGCTCCTCATCTCCCAATGATTAGAAGAAACAGCGACGTGGTGCATCATCATGGCTCAGCTAACGGAGGAGGTCGGAAATCTAGAGTCCGTCAGAGGCGTGGCAGTGGTGTTAGAAGCAGATCACGGGTTCCTGTCCCGATTCAGCCTGCTCATCCTGCTCATCCTGCTCATCCGATGCATCATGTGGTTCCTGTCGTACTTCAGCATGTCAATCAACAGAATGGTGGTGGGCAGGTCCCGATTCAGCCGCCTCATCCTGTGATTCCCGTCAAGCACCAGCCTGCCCATCTACAGAATGGTGGTGGGCAGGTCCCGGTCAACCACGGTCCTATGCAGACTGAGACTGGGTCTCAAGCTAGTGGGTCAGGTAACGAGAAACCTTTTGAGACGCTGCTTACAGAGGTGATGAATAAAGGCAAAGTCCACCAGACTACAGAGTCCATTGAAGCTGATGAGCCAGAAGAGCAAGCTTTGTCTATTGAGCCATTGCAGGCAATTCATCCGGTCCATCCTGTTCACATGCCGAAACCAGTGCCGAGTTACGGACGAGGCAATATGACTGAACTCCTTCAGGTACTTCAACTTAACCATACCAATGATTTTATTTCAAGTTTACTTTTATTTTCATATCAAGAAAGATTCATGTTTGATTTTCTTAGGCTGTGCAGGAGAATGTGAAAGAGACGCATTTTGCTGAAGGACAATGATCTTCTGCAGATTCTTTAGAGCTTTAATGTCTGATTTCATCTCTTTGTAATCAGAATAGGAAAACTACAGTAATCTAACTTTTTTCTAGCCTAATAATTTCAGCACAATCATTCATTATATAAATGCTCATAATAACTCTTTCGAAATCAAAACAAACTTTTCTTCACTAAATCTATGAGTTCCTGATACAGTATTTTCTTGCATCATAAGATTCTAAAAGAAACGAAATATAATCACTCATTCAAATCAGCATAACTTCTAGTTTCTCTTCTTTGTGATGAAATAGGATTCAATCAATCTCTCTAATTCACTAAAAAAATTTGACGTCAATAAATTTTTCTGTCTTAACTCATATTTTGGAATTCAACTTCCAGAGACGTCATTAAACTACCATTTGATAAAATTTTTGTGAAAACATAGGCTAATGGATACAAAGAAGAAACTGTTGGATAAATTATTTATCGAAAATTGGATCCAATAGAAGAATATTGGATCTTATTATTTTCCATCTAAAAAAAATCCACGTTATCACCTATCTTTATATGTATATCAATAAGGAAGAAAAAATCAAAAATAACAAACGAGTCTTTAATTTTAACTACGGATCAAAACTTTTATAATATGACCTTATTATGCTGGGAGGCAAATAATAAAAGGTAATGAAAATGAAAATAAGTCTCTCTATAGGAACTTTGTGCCATAGCAACCATTAGAAACTGGAATTGGCATGGGCCGGTTAGTCGGTTCTTTGAGTCTCTCTACTGTGGTAGAAAACATATCTCGGTTATTTGATATTAAAGAATTTTTTGTTCACACAGGCGAACGACCAAAATTTGCAGGAGATTTCTGGACGCTTGGCTAAATTGTTAGTCGAGAATCGAAAACTTAAAGATGTTGCTGAGAGAGCCTTCACCACATATCTGAAGTCCATTGACAAAAGAAGAGATAAGAGATTTTTGATGTGACGAAGTTGTCGATTGAAAACTTTTCTGCTTCACTTGGTCTACCAATGGCTCCTAAATGTCGAAACGTTCAAACAAAGAAATATGAAGCACCTCCGGTTGTAAAAAAAGATCTTCTTGGTGAAGATTTAGAGGAAGACGATTTTGCTCTCAAGCCACATGAAGCAGGGAAGGAAGTAGAAAAATCAACCAAGGACCAAGAAGTTACCATGTATGGTTTTCACATTCCATCAACTATGTATTCATTCGATCCAATCTTTTCATGCTTATTTATGCGTATAAATTTCTTTAAACAAGAAGAAGCTGAAGATCAATCTACACAGACCAGTTGGGACCAGGGTTGTTTTTGATGAGGAAGGCAATTCATTGGCTCCCTTAGCAAGAGTAGCTACTGCAACAGAAACTGAAGTAGCCCTTGATGAAGGTAAAAGAGCATAAACCTCAACTTATTATCAAATCCCTATCGTTTTGTTCCTACAAACTAGCTATGAAACAGAAGATTAAGAGGAAGAGAGGAGCCATGGAGGATGAAGAAGAAGATGATGAAGAAGAAGAAGGCCATGATGGTTCTGGATCATCAGATGAAGAAACAGGAAGAAACAGCAAAAGAGCGAAGAAAATCTTCCTTGACAATGAAGAACAGGAAGGAGGAAAGATCAACACAGATTCTTTCTCCATAGCTCAGCTCAAAGAAATAGCTCTCAAATTGATAACACAGTTATGAAATCTCAATAATTTTAAAGCCTTTTCTGTTGTACACCGAGAATAGATGCGAAGTTTATCATTCAGTGGAAAAATTTGTGAGTTGTTTCCACCTATTGAATTTTGTGCTTTGGATTGTCTACTACGAGGAAAAAAGTAACTGGATTTTTAACTTGTGTGTAACTACGAAGAAGATAATTTACTTGTTACTCGGTAAATTCGATATTATATGCTTTCTGTCGTAATCAGATAAGCTTTGTATTAGATTTTCTATCATACCCTTTATTCTTTTGAAACTTGAATTTGGAGTGTTCATCATTGACCAAATCTTGATGACAATTTATAGGTTTGACCACTAGCAAATGGTAAATTCGATTGTTTTTGGACAAAACTTTTAAAAACATAAAAGAGTTTTCTACATTCAACAAACATGTTCATAGCAGATCCAAATAGTAAATCATTTGCAAAATAAAACTCACATCAAATAAAAAGAGAAAAGATAGGGCACTCTTAATCTAAGTCCTATTACAAGACTCAATGACTCATATTTTCTTCTAAGACATAGGTAGAAAAAGCCGTTGATCCTTTCACTGCATTGGAATAACAAAAATAGTAAGAAGAGCATATTCACATGTGGCAAATCTTTTTTAAAAATTGTTATTTGTTGTTAGTGCAATTGAGTTACCTGCCGATGCTGCTGATAGTTGCTGTAGCCAGTGTACCCGCCGGCATAGTACGCATTAGGATCCTGAGGAGGTTGAGGTGCATAAACATATGGTTCATACCCCTGTGGCTGTGGAGGGTATCCATAGTATCCACCACCGTTCCATTGGGCTTGATCAGGCTGTGACTACAAAGTTTTAAGTTATGATTTTGCTCATAATATCACTGTCTCAAGTTTTAAAGGTAGAAATTTGAGAAACTGAGGGAGAGAGATAAAAGAGGTACAAACCAACCTGCTTGTTAGGACTACGACCCCACCAAAGACGGATGTTTTGTCCTCCTAACTGTGATCCATTCAGCATCGAAAGTGCATGCTCTGCAGATGCCCTGAAGCACGACAAAGGGAATAATTAAGTATGCAAAAAAAGAACGAAACGAGTTTGTATTCACGGTGAATGGCTGATATGACTATTTATACCTGTTGGCATATTGAACAAATCCACAACGTTTTCCCGGGGGTATTTTCACATGAACAAGCTCCCCAAATTGACCAAAAACTGACTTTAATTCATCATCCGAAACACTAGCATCCAGAGCTCCAACAAAAATCTGAAAGTAGAACGTATTAGACTTATAGTCTAGCAAAAATATCAATTTCGGGGGAAACAAAAGAGAACTAACTACGTACTGTTGTGTTATTTGGATCGCTATCTCCAGGATTTCCTCCTTGAGTAGTTTGATACATAGCTGCAAATAAAAGTGAGTGAACTCAAGAGAAACGGATATAAAAATTCTATTGATATTGCATATAAACCCACTCAACATGGTAAAACAACTACAAAGAAACTAAATTGAAGAACAACAAAGATACCAGCAGAGAAACCAAACAACATACAGTTCAAAGATCATGATCACGACAATCTAGAGTTAGTTGAATATTGATACAAAAATCGTTGAGCATGGATATCAAAGATCATGATCACAGGCGTAGAAAAATGAGAGCAAAACTCTTTATCCTACATCCAAATTTCTTAGATATTAGAATCTCCTAGTAATCAACTTGCAAAACAATGCCTTGGCCAAGGTTTACTAGTATGTATAAATCTAGAGAGGAAACAACTATGAAAAGAAGGAAAAAGACTTGCAACAGTCTACTAAGAAAAGAAACATTAACTTTAAGGTAAGTCTCAAAATAAAAGAAGGGGAAAATGAGCTACGGAAAATGAAAAGAATTAATTTGAAGGTAAAAGGCTGAAAAGTAAATAGTCTAAGTGAACTGGAAAGTAATTTGAAACTGTAGGCTAATAACAGCCACTTGTATTTAACTTCTTCTGAAAACATAACCAACTGACCTAAATGAGGCCACGCAATAAGGTGGAATCATTTTCAGCTGAAATCAGTTCCAGGCTCCCCCAAAGAGAGCCACTTGTTCTCCTGCTTTAACACAACATGAGCTGATTTTTATAAGCTTCAGGATGCTTTCAGCACCAAGTGAACAAAACAAACTTCACCGATCAGAAAGAAATACATCAACCAGAAAGACACTCAATTATAAAGCACAACATAGAAGATTAAACACACAAACAAACTACATATCGCCATTCAGCATACTCAGAACACAACTCCTAAGTGTAAAACATACCTGGTTGCATTGTTAGAGGCTTCTTATTAGCAGCCGGCCCAGTACGCATAGGCCTAGTCGAGCAGTATTGACCATTCATCTCACACATGGCTCGCATCTGCTCATTTTCATCCCCAAACCTAACAAAACCATACCCTTTGGACCTTCCAGTAGTCCTATCAATCACAACCTTTGCACCCTTAACAGACGCATACACATTCCTAAACGTATCACTGAGCATGTTGTCAGTGACCTCAGGAGCCAAGTCGCCTACGAAAACCGTGTAGTCAAACCCTTCACTCTGACGCTTCTCTCCAGTTCCAACCTGAGCCCAGTTCAACTTAAACATCTGTTCAGAACTCGGCATTAGAGCACCGTTGTAAGTCTGCAAAACCCTCTCAGCTACAGAATGGCTCACAAACTCAATGAATCCATAACCTTCAGATTGTCCGCTCAGCTTATTACGAATCACTTTAGCTGATAGAGCCTGCGGCCACAAATTCCGGAATCACGCTACTTAGCTAGGGCATACGTCATACGTGAAAACAGGGAAAAGGAATTACGAAATTTACCTCGCCAGACTGACCGAAGATGTTCATGATATAGTTCTCGTCCATCCATGGCTGCAAGTCTCCGATCCATAACGACCGAACCTCGCTACCGGATCCTGGATTTTGAGATCCGGCTCCGTACTGTTGGTGTTGAACCAGTGACGGCGCTGACTGCCTCTGCTGCTGCTGTTGCTGTTGCATCATCATCCATAACTGCTGCTGTCCCGATGGTATCTGCCCTGCTCCGGCGCCGTTTGACGGTGGTTGCTGCATCACTACGATTTCAAGGATTTATCTAGGGGAAGAGAAATGAAAATGATGCCCGAAAATGTCTCGCTTCGCTTGCTTTTATACTTGATACTGTCTGTATCGTAGGGTGGGCTTTTCTTATAGGCCCAATCTTACAACTTTCAGCTCAGCCCATTTGTTGTTATACTGCTAAACCGGTTAGGTTAGGTTAGGTTTTGAATTAACAGTAATTTCCTACCTTCACTTTTAATTCTTCGCTAAGACGACAACAATTAATATTCATAAGGATTAAGGAACAAATTTTGGACTGATCCGATGTTAGTCTAAAAAATTAAACCGAAACGCATAATTTTTTAAAATTAGTGACTATAGGCTAAGATTTGTTGTATTGATGAAGAAGTTTTGGTCTACAGTTGGATTTGTTCAGGTCACAGGATCATTGTTCTGGATCAAAGTTTGACACAGTAACAATATCTTCTTCAACATTCCTCTTCCCTCTCCAGAGTATGATCTGCTCATCTTTGAACAATACAGGAACACATGGAACCAAATCCTGCAATTTTGATCACAACATTTAACGATCAATCCTAAATAACCTGACAAGACAAGCAAAATCCATTGAGAGTAAACTATACCTTTAGCTTCACACCGATTCGTTTGCAGTCACTCATACCAACATGTGTGCAATCTAATCTCACTATCTCTTCTGTTTCAAACTCCTCCCTCACTCTTCCCACAACGTTAACATAGACACCATTCCTAGCTGAACAAATACAAAATGCCAATAAAAAAATGAGGAAAATCTGAAAATACGACCAACAACGTTGTGACGAATGTACTACTTACTAAGTTTCATTAGGGCAGGAGAATGAAGCCCACGATTTCTCATATCTTTGGTCTCTTCAAATGTTAACCCATCGGCAACATTCTTTACAAGTTTTGGGTATATTGGTGGATAAGGCTTCCACAACATGAGTGGTATGATGGGACGATTCTTCGGATCATAATTCCTTCCTCGATACAAAACTAGAATGTTTATGTGTCTGTATACAATCTTTCCACCAGATTTTCCTATCAAGAACACAACAATAGTAAGATGAGTAGTAGTTTTGAAAAATTAGTTTAACCGAAAGAAGAAAATGGAAACAGAACCATGTTCTTGAGCTCTAAGAATGAACCTCGAGGTGGAAACTTATGTTGTCCATGTCAAGAGTTGGTACTCCTAAGCATTTGATCCTCACTGCCTCAGCTTTCTTCCAATGGTTATGAATGTCATCTATCACATTGTGAGTCACACCGCCTTTCCCTGATAATACAACAAAGTTGATCAAACAGTTTGATTGACGAAATTTAGAATAGACCAATCACATGAGTTACTCAATGCTTCAAAGCTCCAATCTCAAAATTTGATTATATCACAAAATGAAGAAATAAGGATTCATACTCCTCAAGAAGACCACAAATTTACAAGTGATATCAACACAAAGATGTAACAAAAAAAGTTTCTACCATTAAGATTCACAAAATCCCAAAGAAACAATGAAGAGAACCTCTTAACTTTGAAGCTAATTCAATTTATCAAACCAAGAAACTAATTTTAAAGATAAAAAATTTCAGCAAAATGATTCAAAATATCGTTAAGATTGAGAAAGATGATTAAACTAATTTTCAAAGTTTAAAGCTTTATCAAAATGTTTATACCGAGATTGATCTGACGTGAACAATCACTATGCCGATACCGTTCAACAAGCTCTGTAACTTCTTCCTCTGTCAAAGGCTCGCCGAGAACTTTTGCTCTCTCCTCTGCCCATTGGCTCTGATCAATCTCCGGCGAAGCTAGTGCGGAAGTCCCTGTCCATTTCCGGTCCAATCGACCTGGTCCGAATGGAGAAAACCGTTTCGGTTCACGGAATCCAATTGGTTTAATTGCTGGATTGGTTTCTGAATACGAATACCTAAAATCGAAAGGGAGGTCTGAAATGACCGGAATCTTCGGTTTATTTACCGGCTCCGACGATTGATCCTGCTGCGTTTTCTTCTTCTTCTTCTTCTTCTTCTTTTTTGGAGGTTTAGTGGGTTTAGAGAGAAGCGAAAATGGTGGATCATAGTTCTCCGTGGATACAAATCGAGCTCGGAGATTACACAAAAACAAAAACGAATCTTTTGGCTCTTTTGCTAGAGTTAAGCTTCTGCGAATTGTAAGCATTCGGAAACTAAACACTCTCTGAGTTTGCTTCGTAGGGTTAATTTGAAAGCCAACAACAGTTTTACTCTACAAGACTTATATATCCTAATTTACATAATTAGCCCACAACTATGAAATTTTGCTGCTCATACCCCAATATTTATATCTTGCCAATTATTATCTGAATAAATTGCCAGAAACGAAGAATCTGATTCTTTCAGCTTACATGTTACAACTTACAACAGCAAAATCGTTTGTTTTTCAGATAACTTTTTCAAAATTCTCATCTTTACATCTTCTTTGATCTTCAACCATAGATTCAAAAACATTCAGCATATTATCTAAACCTTCAGGATCTTCACCGATCTCCTTCATCGCATATACAATACTCTCTATTGTCGACAAACATCCCTCTCTTGGCTGTCTCCTAACTTCTTTGTATAAACTTGTGCCTTCCATTTCCAGCTTCACATGACAACACAAAATCTTCAGCCATGGATTCTCAATGTACATTCTTCTTGCCTTCGACCATGTCCCGTCAAGAACAATCAGATTCCTTAGCTTCAGCTCTCTATCTTTAACTTTAAGATCAATGATCTTCACCGATACTTCACTCGGGAACAACAATGCTGATCCAGGAGGAACCTCGAGCTCAAATTCTCGCTTTCCTTCTGAAAACTTTGTTACCACAAACCCTTTTGCTAAGACATCCATGGCGGCTGGAGAAGCCAATATATGATCAAAACTAGGATTCTCCACAGTGGTTTCGAGCATCAAAGAGTGTGTAACATTGCTGATGACACCTTGTTTCTTCATACAAATTCTTATCAAATCTTCTGATCTACTATCTTCACAAGAACCTATCTTATCTGTAACCCGCGAATCCCGACAAGAAATTTCACCGGAATGTTGACAAAGCTTCAAACTTTCAGCAAATTGCAAGCTTCCATGATCAACAAGCACCCCATTTTTCTCAGATTCTAAGTTCTCCACATTGCCACTACCTAACTTTGAGCTATCATCAAACTCCAAAGAGGCTCCATTCTCCAGCCTATAATCAGAATCCAAATGATTCGTGCCAATCTTGCTGCAACCCGATCCAATAACTCTGATTACGAACTCTGCGTCGTTATGTACATCGAAAACGGTGGTCACACTAACATTCTTAAGCCCTAATCTAGCGATTCGAGTTGAATTAAGTGCGTGCTTTCTCTCGAGACTGTGCTGAAGGATAGTAACACTCACCTGGTTATCCAGACACGGAGATCGCATCCGCTTGCAGAGGCAGAGCTGGCTTGGTTTAGCGCAAGAAGGGCAAGTGGGTCGTTTAGATTGCGAATCCATTCTTAGGGTTTTTGAAACCCTCAAGCCCTGACACCGTATACAATCGCCGAAGTTACTTCGAGATAGTATCAGCTGAGGCCGGGCCACGACATGGCCCATCATCTGTTCTGATGAAATCACACACATTAGAAAAGGAACTGAAAGTTCCAACTTTGTTACTTCTTTGAGTTCTTCTTCTGTACGAGGAAGATGAGATTAAAAATCAGACCTGTTATAATCCAGATTAACCAAATTAAACCGAATTCAAGATGACTATTTTTGACGAAAATACTTCTAGATGTGTTAGTTAAGTTTAGATAAAATTCAAGTCTGTTTTTTTTTTTCTTTTGTTAAATGTGAAAATTCAAGTCTTTGAAAAGATATACTTTTAACTTCTATTTCGTGAATCGTATCCAAACCATACATGATGAGCAGCTACAAATCTGATCAATATATATACACACAAACATATAACGTAATTCTTGAGTTTTCAACGTAAACTTTCTCCTAACAAACAACAGACATCTGAGGAAGATACAGTTTAAATGTTAGCAGCTATCTGGTCTATGGTACTTTGGAGGCAGAGAAGGACATTGTTCATTCATGTGCGAGTATGGTTCCATGGTGTTGTAACCAGGAAGTTCCATTCGGTATTTCCCAAGTATTTGACAGTAAGGAAGCTTCACGTTGTCATTGTCATTGCACCATTTAGGAAGACGACTTGCGTTGGTCTCGAAAAAGTTAAGCATGTAAGCATCTTTGATCTGCAAATTGAAGAGATTAAACAAAAAAAATGCGGGTCAGAAGAGCTTGCGTGCAGGAAGGGAAACAGAGACTATGTATTGGTTCTTACTGTGAATTCCGTGACTTGAATGGAACTACCAAGTGGACCGAATAGACCAGCTTCTTTGTACATTTCAAGGATGAAAGCGATGCACGAGGTCGATTTACCATCACTGTATAACCAATCGTCTTGTTCGGGAATTGCCAGTAATTGGTCAAAAGAGGATCCGCGCTTTTCTACTTCGACCAGTACATCAGAAAGATCAAGACCCTGCAATTTAGACCATGTTAGAGAAGAAGAGAAAAAAGAAGGACAAGGAACAAAGTCAAATTATAGAAGTATAGAAAATGCAGAAATCAAAGATTAAACAGTACGGAAGAATCAAATATTAGGATTTAGGACCATCTCAAATGAGGATAAGCACTAAGTAACCATTATATATCTATGAATTATGAAGATGTTTAGAAATTAGGGTGATTATAACAATCGAACCAAAACAGATTTTTATCGAAGAAGTAAGATATCAAAAGGTATATAGAAACAAGGATACAAATTTTAAACCTCTGTTCCTAGTCGCTTGTTCAAGGCTTCATTCCACATATTAGCAGCATAATCAGGCTGCATTTTGCTCCAAACAGTCATGAAAGATGCAACCTGAAAGAAACAAAAAATAGCTCAAATATAACCAATTAGAAAGTGTATATTCATTTATCAGGATCAACATTGTGAGAAATGAAAGAAAAAACCTACAAGATTAGCATCTAGAGGAGGCGGGTAGTTTTCACTAACGGTATCGATCCAGCTAAAAATCAAATTGTGATAACCATATGGTTTACCCTCCATACTGCGAGCATATTCCCACGCAGCAGTATTGTTGAATTTAGCACGAACATCGGGATGCAAAGGTAGCAGCGCGATTTGAGGATTCGAGTCATCCTTGGTCTGTTCAAACTCCCACCACTCCTCCCATGGTAATATCGCTATTACATCTTCTCCCTATGACCAAAATAAATTAAAAAATTTCAACAAAAGAAGTCTAATTGTAGTTAAAACTTAACTTTGAGGCAGCACTTTGAAGTATTGTTACCTTTTCATTTTCATTTCCCGACTCACCAACCCATAGTTTCCCTTCAGAGTCTCTTAGGCAAACAGCGGAATGACCAGCATATGCTCCACTCACCCATTTCTCAAGGGTCTCAAAACCACCCCACCGCCCACGAATCTTTGAAATAGCTAAGAAATCACCGGATTGGATTTGATCGGTTGTAACATTTGTAACCCATGGTTCAGGACGAGGTTCAAAACTAGCTCCCATATGCTTCTCAAGAAACGCAATATTAGAGCTCTCTCCCCAGCCAGTATTGGTAAAGAGAGGAAAAACATCCCACAGTGCTTGAAGTGTTCCTAACATCCCAGCGTGCATAAGGAAGATTGAAACTCCTTTGTTCTTAACCTGATCCAATAAGTACCCAACATCTCATACATATATAATCCCTAAATGGGGGAAACCAAATGATATAGCAACGAAATTTGAACAAAAAGATAACAACAGCTTACATATTCATACTCAGCTTTTCCATCCCACTCTGGAAATTCCACGGTATGCTGTCGTGAAATGAAGTACCAAGTCCATGTCACACGATATGGAGTTGCAAAGACATAAAGATCCATACAAGTCCAACTATGCGCCTTATCCGCCTTCATAAACAAACAACAACAAAATCAAGTTTAGTATTCATCAATTAAAATTAACTTCCCATCCCCTCACAAAAAGAGAAACTACAGAACTAACGATTCTTCATACAAAAACTAAATCTTTGACAATGGTTTCTCACACACTAGACTAAGCAATTGTTCAAATTCTCCTAAAAACCAATAAAAATCCTAATTCGAGTAAGAATTAGGAAGCATTTTCTAAGAGTATTCACCAGAGAAGAAGGTCAGATATAATTCGAATTCTTCTCCAAAATTCCAGGATTCCAAAACCCTAAAATTTCTAGACTTAACGGTCAGCAATTGAAGTATTTAAAAGTCAAAATTGAAGAGGGCCCATATACCAATAACTCCCATAATCACTTAATAAGCAACACAACGATCATAATGAACAAATGAACAATTTGAGTTTCTTTTTCTAATTTCCATTTTCACCTTAATGTGAAGCGTGCCTCCACCGAACTCGCTACCGGACTTGTTATGAAATTCCAACCAAGCCGTGTTCTCATAGAAACAAGCACCTTTCCAATCAACGGAATCGTTCCCTGAACTCACTGATCCGATGAAAGTAGGAAGGAGATCGGGGGCGCCGTAAAGAGAGTTGAGAATCGGCCATGAGATTTCTCTAGGCAAATGGGGAAGCAAATCGCGAGGATGAAACAGTGTTTTCAACGATTCGGCGGTTGAAACAAATAGAATCAGTACGAAGATGGCGAATAAAGAGGAAAACGAAGAAGACGATGAGGAAGATGAAGACGCCATATCAGTTTTGGGTTCGACGAGCTCTTCTCCACGATATTAAAAATCTATTTAATTTATATTTGAAACAAACTTTATGGAGAAACAAATTATAAACTCTCTTTATCAAAGTGGCAAGTTTCATTACTTTCGAAAAATCAACTATTAATTTATTTTTTGGTCAAATCACACTATTAATTTATGACGCAGAGATAAATTAACTGGAACAGATTGTTTAAGTTGTGCAATTAGTTTCGATTTGATAACAAAAAAATCCTTAAAAAAAAAAACTAAATTCACTTTACCTATTTATAATTTTCATTAAAAATTAATAGATAGGTGGTGACAAAACTAAGATTACATCATCCGAATAATTTTAATATATTATTAATAACAACAAATATTTTTATATTGTATAAATTCAACCATAAACCACATACCACATACCACATGATCTATTCTACACGTTATACACAGATTCAAGGAAAATAATTTAGTCAAACCACAATATACAAAAAGCAACAGAATTTGGCCTGGTTTAAATTCCTTATCCCAATGTTATCATCTAATTACGTCCCTTCATCAATGATCTAACGTGTAGAGATACTTGAAGTATGGTTCAATTGTGTGCATATCAAAAACCTACGTCGCCGTTTCTCCCAAAATTCTGGAATTACAAAAAAGGCGTAATATCAAAGCAACAAAATCAAATCTTTAATTAACGTTACAGCCATTAAAATGGTTATGTTTATGTACATGGTCCGACGTCATGGCAAATCAGAAATTTCGTTGGCTTCAATCACTTAGTTTTATTTCACTCAACCGAACCGAACCAACTTATATAAACACACACAAGAAAATAGTGAACTGTATCAAGTATAAAATGAAGAAGTCTCGATACAAGTTTTAGGTATCAGCTCCACTGGATGCATAAACAGAAGAAACACATGGGAACCAGTACCGACGTTTGCTATCTTTATGACCATCGTCGATCATCGCAAGACCCTCCTGAAAAACAAGAGTTTCATGTCAGTACCATTATATGATCATATGTATTGAAACAGCTAAACTAAGGTAAATGGATGGAGAGAAAGAGGCATACTTCTAATAGAGTTTCGAGTGCATCTATAACTCGACCAGATGTCCATGAGAGCCGTCTTTGTACCTCTTCTACAGTCACAAAGCCTTGACCCTGAAATCCAAAACCTATTAAGTTTGAAGATATGTGTTTTTGGCTCTTCTTCAATATGTTTGATTACCTGACCAACTCCAAGATTTGGTTATGGTCTTTGTTTAACTCAGTGGGGACTGACCGGATGAGCTTTTTCTTGCCAACCGTGAAAACCTCAAACCCGCTACCCAAAACCTGAGGAATTGATATCAGTGAGAACAGTTTAACTTTGTCATTTTTTCTGTTGAAAGATTACGAGAACACAATTAGGATAACCTTTAGCTTGCTAATAGCTCGAAGACAATCATCTTCAGTCACAGCTTCACGATCTTTCTTCCTTCTCTGACAAAGATGAATGCATAGCTCCTGTAAACTGATCAAACCTCCATTAAGAGACCTTGTTAGCATGCAAACTTCAATTATCTGAACTCCTGTTCAAAGGATCAACATGAGTGAAAGTGAAGAGTACAACAAACTCGAATGATTTACTTGTACACTTGTATCCAGAATTCAAAATCAAAAGCTTCTTTAGTGATGCAAGAATGTATAAAACGTACCCAATTCATAATAGAAGTCACCAATTCCAAGCAACTCAGCCCAGAAACCTTGGTTTGAAGCTAAAGGATCTACTCCAACTTTAGCACACATTTCATGGAATTGAGCTCTAAAGGCTGGATTTTTACGAATATCATTCTACAACATACACAAAAACGTTTCCTTTTCAGAATAAATTAACTTATCACAACACGATCCGCCACAATTTATTTCAAGTTAAGCAATGCTGAAATCAAAACTAGATACAGTGGGTTAATAGATGAATTCAGAACCTTGTGTTTACGAGCTAACTCTTCAAGCTGAGATCGGAAAGTGGCGAGCTGTTCCTTCATAAGATCAGTGCGTAGCTTCGCAACATTTTCTCCCAATAAGCGGTATTGATCCTGAAAGATAGATTACGATCAAAATCAGACCATCAAATCGAAAAATTAAGAAATTATAAAGACGGATTTAGAAGCAAAACCCTAGCAGCTGCAGCTTTTTGTAATCCTCCGATTCCTGGTCGTCGTCTCATTTTTTGATGTTCGGTATTTCTCGTTCACCGCTGAGACCCGTCGGAAAATCTACTTGAAATTTATAATCTTTGTGATTTAGTTAAGTAAACTTCATGTAAGACCGTTATCAAAATCATCAGAGTGGCGCAGCGGAAGCGTGGTGGGCCCATAACCCACAGGTCCCAGGATCGAAACCTGGCTCTGATAAAATTTTGATTTGTTTTTGTTTTTCCATGTGGACTCAACTTCAAAGCCCAATTAATGTACCTAACTATATATATGGCCCCATTTTGATTAGCGAATGTAATAAAGAAAACTATTTATTGGTCCAACATATGGTATGACTTCGTTTAAGATTAGCCAACATAATGAACAAGAGTATTTTAATAAAATGAAACTCTCACTAGAATATTTGGATGAGAGTAATTCCATTCTGCAATCAGAGTATATATTTGGATTTGAGTAAGATTGACAGGAATAAATGTAGCTGTATATTAGTATATAACAATCTCTCCGCTGTGTGATGTGTGCTAAATCCAAGCCTTTAAAAGAAGTCAACAAGTGATGCCAAAAAAATAAAATCCAAAAACTCTGATCTAAATCTTGTTCTATGAGAAACTAGCTTTGCTCTATGGCCTATGATGCTGATACTCCTGTAGCTTCCTTAGGGATCAAGAAAAGAAACAAAACAGGAATATAAGTGCAAAACACTTGAATGGCTAAGCCCATAAACATATTCTCAAATGACCCTGAAGATATTCCCAGAACTGAAGCCAATCCTGCTCCCATGAACGACCCAACTGTGTTCCCAAGGTTGTTTATCGACATAAACAGTGCAAACAGTGTTCCTTCAATCCCAGGAGGACATAGACGACCGGACAAGATCAAGAACGGCATGAATCTGCAATTAATTAAGCCAAAATCATGGTTATTGAGTTTACGATCCTTAAGGAATGTTAAAGAGAAAATAAACAAGGAAATGCAATGTACTTGAGTTGATTGATGGCATCAGCTAGAGCTGATCCGAAGAGCACCATTGTCTTATCTGAAACTCCGTAGCCCACATTTGCTCTAGATACTAGAACCATATCGAGGAGTATCGTTACAGATAATCCAATGTGAGCAAACCTGAGATGATGTGTTGTCGATTAGATCACTTAAAGAAGGAAGACATTGAGATGCAACGAAGTCTTAATGTGTGTGTGTTAGACTTACAAGAGAGACTTGCGTAGAGTCATCTTTGTAAGATAGCGGTTGTATATAAAAGTTCCAAGCATGAGACCTAACCAACCAACAACACGGGCTGTTCCTAAGAAAGAAGCGTCCAATTGCAAGACCTCAGTTTGGTAATAGAACATGACGGTAGAGAGATTTGGCACAGTGATATGCGCAATGAAAAACCATGCCATTGGTCTGCAAAACAAGAAAAAGTAATTGACAAAGCAATACTTCAAGAAATTTTTTGGAAAGCGACTAATCAAAAGAGCGTCCATTACCTCAAAATGATCGGTTGCTTGAATGCACGGCACAACTCAAAAGTGGCTGCTTTCAGTGACTGGAACAACTGTGAAGCGAAAGACTTTGATTGCTTCTTCTGTGTCTCAGACTTTCCATTGGAAGCTCCTTTTTTACCTTTCTTCTGCCCCTTCCTTCTTCTTGTACTCGAATTTTTCGTATCTTGATAGTTATCATTGCTCATCTTGCTTTTCTCTTCAAACTCGTTCGAATCCAACAGCT
Source organism: Cardamine occulta (assembly GCA_028015245.1). NCBI lineage: Eukaryota > Viridiplantae > Streptophyta > Magnoliopsida > Brassicales > Brassicaceae > Cardamine > Cardamine occulta. The sequence goes on along the minus strand of CM051393.1, from coordinate 12,463,436 downwards.
CGGCCATCGGTTCATTGCTAACAGGAAATTCTTCAACCAGAGCACATGATAGTAACTGTAGCGCCGGTAATACCGTGAAAAGGAGGAATATTGTTTCTATCTTCAAGTTGGTTAATGCATAACCTCCTAATAGACTACCGCATATTCCGCCCACAGCCATAGCAAGCCACGAGACAGACTGAAGATCTCCAGCAAACGAAGCCCTGAGAAACAAGTAAAAGACAACTCAATTATTGAACAAGAACCCCACAGTTTTCCCGATAAATCAGCCACTAAACTATGTACAGAAACTGATGAACAAAGAATCTTACTTTTCAAGTCTTACTGCCTCAGCTATCATAGCATCTACCACAACATCAGCCATGGCTGATCCTAGATTTTGTACAGTCAAGAAAATCATCAGATATAGACTGGAACTTCGCGAGGTTGAATCTAAACCAAGCAAGAGCCATGGCACAAGAGAGAGCACAGTCGATATCACCAAATACGGTGTCCTCTTTTTCCCTCCAATTGGGATACAATCTGAGATGATTCTACCAAAAAGCAAAAAGAGAACAAACATTTCATTACTACAAAGCTCCTTACTCTCACTGCCATTTTAGCTTGAATCAATATATTGGTAAAGACTTTGTATCATACCCATATAATGGTTTTATGCTCCATGGAAAGAAGGCTACAGAAAATACAAACTGAGAAGCTGATGGTGATAACTGAAGCCTGTCTTTGAGCTGGTACGAAACAGCTGTCCACACGAACGATCTAAATCCCTATTGTATACAAAATCATCAAATCATTTTGATTATCCTGCATAATACAGTTTTATATAGCTAATCCTAAATTTATACTTCATTAATCACTAATAACATGAAATTAACTAAACCTATCTCAACAAATGTACGGTGATCGTCTAATTGTCTACCAAAAGCAATTGGAAACATTTACAAAAACAGAGGAAAACGAGATAAATTTGATCCAATAACGTGTGGAAGCTTCCAAATTTAAAAACATCTCTAAATCAGAAGTTCAGAATCCCTAATCGTATTTGATTCGCGAGATTAATATTTTGCGTAAATAGAACGCCAACGGAAAAATGCGTTCTCTGCTTATCAATAATCCGCAACGAGAATCAATCACCATTTCTGTTTTGGTATAACGAGAATCGCCATTTTCAGATCAATTACCAGAAATAGATAAAAATCCAGAGATTGAAATAGACCTGAGTGAAGTAAATGAGACAAACAAGCCACAAAAACGCGACGCCAAACGCCGATCGCAGCTGCTTCAACCAATGTATCATCTTATTGCAAGAATTAGACAAAAACAGGTTTTCTTAGCTTCTTCGGATCATGAAATCTCTTTAGCTCTCTATTTCTTATAAACGAATTTTCTTTACCAGATTTATGGATTCCTCGTCCCGACAATTCAATTTTCAGTTGACTGACGTAAAGAATGACGATAGGGATATTTTCGTCTTTTCATCAACAAAAGCTTTACTCATGCGTGAGACACGTTATTGATCCTATAGTATTTTGACACATCATCTGTAGGACCCATATCTGTTCTTTATCCCTCCTCACCGCCTTGTGAGACTTCGTCTCCTCCCTTTGACTTTGACTTTAGACTTCATTTCTCAATTTTATTCTTATAAAATTACTCATCCTTAAATCAAAACATATGAGGAAAATCAAAGCTGCTCCATATTAACATTTTACAAATCCAAAACTATTCATATTTCATAGTATCTTCCTATTATTATTACAAACTTACAAGGACTTAGAAAACAGTATAAAGACTTTTTGAATCAGCAATAAGAAGGTGCATATTGAGGTCGATAAACAAACGGTTTCACGGCATGAAAGTAACCAGAAGGGCGGTTATAAGTGAATTTGATTCCGGTATTGGCTTGGTGTAGGCGGTTGCAAGGCGTGTGGAAGCTGCTTATGGGTCTTGCAAGGCAAGCGTCCCAACGTTCGCTCTCAGGCATTGTCTCTGCAACTGTGTAGACACCTTTTGAGTTTGTGAAAGCTTGGTAGTTCACAACTTCTCCAGATTTGGTTATGCAGAGAACTGCAACCTCAGCTCCTGTAAAGATTGAACAACAACAACAACTTGAAAATGTGATTGATCCTTCAATGACATGGAAGTGATTGGATCGACGTTTTCCTTGTAGCATAACAAGGTTTAAAAGTGCCAAACAGTACAATCAATTAGCAGAAAGGTTCAACAAGATATTTTGGGACATGAAAGCAGAGTGGATAAAAAACATTAACACAAACAGATTAATACAAAATCGCAAACACTAGGATGAACAAACAAATAACTAACTTCCAGAGAGACAAGGGGTGATATAAAACATACTCGCTTCTAAATTTGATTCATGAAATTGAAAAAGTAATATGAATCAGAAAACTTGACAAAATTTCACATAGAAGCATCATCTACAATAACCACTAACACAATTGTATAAATACAAAAAGCGCAGCCAGAAACACAAATATGAACATCCTAAAATTTCCAAGTCCCAGAGAGAAAAGGGATGATACAAATCATAATCGCCTACAAATTTGGTTCATGTAACCAAATAAGAATCTGAAAAAAACTGCAGATAGACACTCGCATTGATATGCACCATTTGCTCAAGAAAGAAGAAAAAAGAGTACCAATAAGACTTCGGCTATGACGTGACTAATAGACTAATCTGTATAACTAAATAAATGTTCCTGTCCAAAATCTACAGAAAAGAAAAAAACTGCAGTAACGTAATGCTAATGTATATAGATTTCACACCAATTTGATGAGTGCGAATCCCTAGAAACAAACAGTGACCACTACCCCTCAGAACAACAGCAGATCATTTCCAACACACAAACAAAAGCAACACTTTTTCTCAACTCGAGAACCACAGCTGAAACGTGAACCAAGAGTTTCTACACAGTTAAAATCCAAAGAATTTACGATCGAACATCTAAAAAACGGATTAAAGAGAAGACATCAAGCAGATGGAATTAGAGACAAACCTTCAAGGACATGATCTTCTGGTCCGATTGAAGAATCGCCACAGACATCACATACAACTCTACCGCGAATCTCGCCAGTCCACGCGTCAACACCAGAACCTTCAAAGATCACAGTCATCACGAACAGACCCATCACGAAAAATCTCAACCCTGAATCCATCAAGGCAAAAAAGGTCTGATCCTCTTTTTTTTTTCCCTCTTTCCGCTTCTCCCCAAGACAAACAAAAAACACTGTGACTTTAGGACCGAACTTGTTACTGAAATGACCGGAGAGCCAAGCCAACACACACGTACTTGTACATTTTGTCGGCTGCTCAGATTCTTAAACTCTCTAACTGATAAAGAGAGTTCAAATAAGTAACAAAAACGGCTGCGTTTTAAGTAACTTTCTGAATCATTTTGATACAATTGATAACTAAAGGCTAAAGATATGCTAAACTCAAAGTTCCAGCGTTCAAATATAATTTTCATAATTTACTCTTCCCAGTTCCCACAAACGCTAAAACGACGCTAAAATGACGCTAAAACGACGGCATATATCTTGGCTTTCCGCGATCATTTTGATACAATTGATAATTAAGGCGAAACCTGTGATAAGCTCAGAGTTTAATGCTTCTAATATAATTTGCATATCTTTCTCCTTGTTCAAAAAAATATTTACTTTCCGTTTCCAATAAAAATGATTGGAGCAATCAACTCTACACTGTAAACAAGGAACGTGTGCGCGCGTTGACTAGTCGCTGCTTAATTCACCACGCTCCCACAAGAAAACTCAGATTTCTAAACCAATCAATACACCAAAGTTTTGATTTTTCATTTCTTTTCCCCTTCCTATACCTAATTGTTCAATGCGGGTCCTTAATCCAATTCGATCAACTTCTAAAAAGTTCTGAAATTTGAAAAAGTTTTGGCTTCTTCTGATCACTTGGACGATTATAAATCGGTAAGCTTTTTGTACGAATCCATTGTTTTGGTGATCTATCCGAGATTGTTAGCTTAGGGTTGTTTTAAATTAGGGCCCTTATGTGATTTTTGACTCATGTTCTGGGGATTTGTCTCATCGCTGTCGAATGTGACTAGTCAAGATTAGAATCATAGGATGTCGTTCTCATGATTTCAAATCACTTAGTCGCTAGGTTTTCGTTTTCCTCTTTTTCCCCCTTTTCTATATGTAATTTTTGTGATTCCCTGTTGCTTTAGATTCATAGAGATTGATTTTGATATTATAAGTTGAACCGCTTCTGTAATGACATTAACATTTGCTTCAAGTTTCAACCTTTCTATTTCAATCAATCTGATAGAAACATCAAACAAGATAATACTAAACTTTTGATATGAATAGGAACAGTGGCATAATAATGATGTGCTCCAAGCTTTTATTCGAAACTGGTATACAAATAGCGTTTTTGAAAGTCAAAAGACTTTAGTTATGGTGCAGTACACAATTGGTTTGTTCCTCTAGATTGTGCTTGCAAATAGCTTGGTGAAGAGCTTTCTACGGAATTTCAGTTTGGTGCTGTCTATGGAATCCTCAATTCCTCTTTTCTGATTCAAAGTTTGCTAAGTTAAAACTTGAACTACTAAATCCTTTCGCATATACCCCATTTTAAAAACCATGAATTCCTCATCAGAAAACTGTGAAAAGTGGCATAATTTGTTTGTTTTCTGCTTTTTGATATGATAAGGTTTACTGATTCTTCTAGATTGATGCTTTGTTTGTTTATTCAGATTTGTTTTCAGACCCGTGAAGCAGGAAAAAAAACAACTCAATAAGTTGTCCTCTAAGAGAGTTGCAGAGACGAAAGAAAATTAATAAAATTCATAATGGTTCAGAAGCTTGAACTGATCAGAGGTGGAGGAGGATCGATAAAAATAGGAGCAACAGGAACAGTTGCAACTCTAATGACACGAGAGCTAGACTCAATGAAACAACCTTCACCTCAGACTCCCACATCAAGACCCATTAGAACAACAATCCCTGTCTCAGTAGATTGTGGCACATCTTCTTCAACTCCAAGAAGATCAAAACCACGAAAATCATCAGACGAAGCTAGCAGCAGCAGCAACAACCACAATGTTAATAATGTTCGAACACCAAAGGGTCACAATGCCAAAAGCACTCATCAGCTTCCAGTGGTTGGCTCTGATAATGTTAGAACACCAAAAGGTCACAACACCAAAAGCACTCATCAGCTTCCAATGCTTGGCTCTGATAACATATCGTTGCAAGGAACTCCGAGAAGGGAGAGGAGAATAAACATTGTGGAAATTGTGGATGTGAAATGCGGGAATCCAGATCGAGCTTGGGCTAATCCAATAACCAGTAGACTCAAGAAGCTTGGTTTCTCTAAACTCAATGAGAGCATTCTTTAAGAGCTCTACAAACTTTTCTTTAGTCTGGCATATCTGGTTTGGTATGAACCGGTTTAAACCAAATCAACAATGTAATCTTTCTTTGTCAAACTAACTATGTAATTGTAAACGAAGCTTTGATCATTATTTACATTCATTTTGTCTTTTGCATCTTTCTTTATCCCAGTACTACATAAAGCCAAGATTCTTGACGCCGACATATCATACTACTTGACAAGATTCTAGTCATTTACTTACTCTTATCTTATTTAGCTAATTCACCATAATTGAAATGACTATAATGGTGTGGATACGTAAATAGACGCACTAAATTTGAGTTGAATATATCATGTATATATGTTTGAAAAGGAGAGTAGATAAAACTGAGCTTTCGAGGACTATGCAGAGAATTTAGTTTGACAAGTCGAAGTCTAGCAACGTAGCACATTGGTATTCTCTTTGTCCTTTTTACAATTCCGGTTATGTAATTGAAAAAAAAAACAAAAAATATAGAAGATTTGGGTAGTTAGGACCAGCCACATCATTGAACTTGAATGTTCGGTAACAAACACCTATCATGAAGAGTTTCATAAGTTGTTCAAGTCTCTTTTGATGCACATCCACGTGGTCCAACACATAAATTGGTTCTTTCTTAAATTTTTATATTAAATTTAAATTACCTTAGATATATATATTGAATTAACTTACCGAGGAGAGGAATGGAGTTTATAATTTAGATTGTGATTAGGAGTTTTTATAGCTATAGGCTTAATATTATACGAATTAAGATCATGATTGTGGTCTTTTGTTAGATCATTTATTTGTGGATAGTTTGAACTAAGAGGACGATTATTGATGATAAGATGTTAGACATTTAGTAAAGTATGCATGTTGCAGTGGATATTTTTAATATTTGTTTCAATATATATTTTTAATTCATCATAAATTTGGTTAAGAAAAATATCAAATTATTAACAAGTGTTGAGGTTCTAACGTAGAACAGAGAATAGTTAAATATTGTGCGATGTTAGACTCCACCAAGAAAGAAATTACTAATATAATATCATCAACCAACTCCAATTACAATAAACATATACTTAAGTGATGTTTTTCAGAACTCTAGGAAAAAAGAAAAATTATATATTGATTCGGAATCAAATATAATAACTTGGGTGGTTCAGTGGTTATAACATTATCTGTATACATAATATACACACATATGCCTGTATATAATAATGGACCATGTACAAAGAATAAAGAATTATAATTTTTTTGTACTTTTTAACTATCATCTAGACGAAGTTTCTGACTGAAGATAAAGATTCCATGTCAACGAACACGTTATCTAGATTCTTCAAAATTTTCCAAAACATCTAAGAAAATATACAAAAGCTTTACCAGTGTACACGTATGAGGCTCTCATGACCTCATCAAACCCGATTTTAATTTGGTCTTAAACAAGAATATATATTACTATTTACTTGTATTGACGTATAATAAAAATGAAAATAAAATAGTTAAAAGTAGAAATATTGCTAAAGGTTAACTAAAGAGGAAACGAGAGAGACAAAGCCAGCGAATTCTTCTTTTGTGCGTGTTTTTTTAAATGGTTCATTTAGGAACTACAAAGCTATGTCATAAATAGTTTCTAATGATTAAATAGTCTAGTTTTTTTTCTTACGAATTGATTGATGTAGGTGGATTCGTTACTTGTTCATAAACGGATAAGCGTTCAAACATAAATGTTATGGAGTATGTTTTATTCATATCAGTTAGAGTTATGAAAACAAATGATAAATATTGTAATTAAATGATTTTATCATAATGTTAAGTTTTGGGATTATATCGTTGAGATTAACGTTAGATAGGTTCAACATAAACTTTGCTATTATTCAACGCTTAACATAACTTTTCTATCGATTAATAAAATGTACTCGTATAATAGAAAATAAAAGAAAGAATTCAACCTTTTTTAGAGATTAATAAACATAACGTAATTAGGACAAAAATATATGATATAGAAAGTAATGAATGTGTCATTGATCCAAGTCCAACTAACGGGAACTACATCGACGGTCGACCACACATGATTCCTTATATCATTCTTTAAGAAACTATTATTTATTTAAATTAATATATGGGGTTTGATGAACAAAAAAAAAAGAAAAAAAAAAAAGACAAACGAATAAAAAAATGGTGTTATCTTCAACAAAACGCTTCTCAAGATTCTCGTGCTTTGTGCTTCAAATGGAGTTACTATTTTAAAACGACTTTATCCTCTGCAACCGTCATTGTTGCCTTCCTTTGCCTTTTTCTACTATACATATTTACATAAATTACAACTGATTAGGTGTATCGTGTATAACATATAGTATTTGATTATTATTCATTTCTCAGTAATAAACAAAAGTATAGACGCATAATAATCAAAGAAGAACAACGGTATAAAGAATAGTAGAATACTGTCAATAAAAATTCAATTGCGATAAATAAGGAAATGTTGACAAACTAAAACGAATAATCAAATCAAATGACGATAACTAGTGAGCAGTGACACGTACACTTGGGGTTTACTTTACTCCATTTGGGAGATAATTAGATCTAGAATTGATGATATTACCCTTCCATAGCAAGATGCCAAGAACTAAAAACCAAATAGCAAAAAGGCATAAACTGGGGACATTTTCGGCATTTCACGAGACGACGGGTCAACCACCAACCCATATAACCGATAACTTCCAATTACACAGTAACAGCAAACAAAGAGGCATTTAGAAGAAGAAAAAACAAAAACAAAAACAGAGGATGTGAGCTTAAAAGATCACATCTTTCTCTCCGTTTCAATGGCTGAGAAGATCCATGAGATCGCCGGAAAGATGACTCCTTTCTGCCGGAAAATAGTTCACGTGAACATAAAATGGAGATTCATCGAGAAGGTATCAATCTTTGGTGATTTTTTTAGGTTTCTATGGAGAAAAATCGTATCTTGTTCAACTATCATCGAAAGACCTATTATTTACCGACGAATCGTTCACCGGATTTCTTCCACCGGCGGTGATATCTTCGACGGAGACGATGACATTACGGTCGAGCCCACTGTTTCCGATAGAAGGTTTGGTTCAAGTTCGGATTCAGATTTGGTTAGTCTCAAGATCAGTTTACTTGGGGATTGCCAAACAGGGAAAACTACTTTTGTAGTAAGTATCAAATCTTTTGTTAATCAATAATTACTGTTTTATTATATTACTAAATTAACTGTGATTAATTCTCATATGTTTTTAATTTTTTATTTTAAAGATAAAATATGTGGGAGATGAGAATCAAGGTTTCTTGGAGATGACGGGTTTGAATTTGATGGACAAAACGTTTTATGTTCAAGGAGTTACAATTTCGTTTAGCATTTGGGATGTAGGAGGTGAGTGAAACTAATATTTAATTAATGAAATAAAGAATATGGATTGGTGATTAGTGTGTTGGCAACTACTTTGTTAATTATTAGAAGATTATAAATGATTGTGTAGGTGATGAAAAGAGGTCAAAAGATCATATACCGATTGCATGTAAAGATGCAGTAGCAATCTTGTTCATGTTTGATCTAACCAGTCGATCTACTCTTAACAGGTTTCTAATTTCTTCATCAATTTGCTTTTTTTTTTTTTTGGTAACATTTCTCTATTTTTGTTCTGATTTTTTGTTTTGTTTTATTGTTCTGTTTTTCAGTGTCTTCGGGTGGTATAGCCAGGCAAGAAAATGGAACAAGGTACGTTCAATATCAATAATTTGTTGTTGAATATTAGAGAAAGGTCTTATCTATGTATATTTTGTTTTTGTTTTAGTTTAGATTTATAACTTAGGAAGTAAAGAAACCAAATTCAACTTGAGTTGTTCCATATATCTTCGACGTCAATTTAGATTTTATTAGTTTCAACTTTCAATTCTTTGTTGTTTTTTGGTGTTAATGGTTTTTATGTACAAAATTACACGACCGATTTTTTTTACTAGTTGAATGCCTAATGCTTTATAAAAATATAAATTATTAACATTAAAGGAGATATTATAAAAATTTGGAATCCGATTCCTACAAAATACTATTTCTTAAAGGTACTATTTTATAATTTTGTATTTTCTTTGATCAGACGGCAATTCCGATTCTAATAGGAACAAAATTTGATGATTTTGTTCGGCTCCCACCTAACCTGCAGTGGACCATTGTCACTCAGGTACACAATCATGTAATCAGTTGAAGACGCATTTCATTATTTTGTACGTTTTCATGATGATTTAGATAACTTGGACTTATATAATAATTATTAAGTGTTTTGTTTCTTTTGATATCTGAAATAATTAGGCAAGAGCATACGCGAAGGTGATGAAGGCGTCATTGTTCTTTTCAAGTGCGACACACAACATAAATGTGAACAAAATCTTCAAATTCATTTTAGCTAAACTTTTTAATTTGCCTTGGAAGATCGACAGAAATTTGACCTTAGGTGAACCCATTATCGACTACGATTCCTAATTTAGTTTTTCTTTTTTAATTGGTAATTATTTATCACTTTGTACATTAATTCCTAGAAAATAACAAAGAGAGTTAGTTTAGTGGTATGATATCCTTGGGTACTCTTATTTTATTGGGCAATGAATTTGAATTTGTAAAAAGATACGGGACTAAATTATCAAGGAAATATATCAAACAATGAAGTGATATTTTAACAACTTTTATAGAAGAAGATTTATCAAGTTTCTAAATTTTCAGCTCTATGTGAAACTTATCAGAAGATGATTTATCAAAAACTTATAAGATTCAATTTACAGAGTAAGAGATTCAAAAACTAACTAAATCCAAAAACTTATGACAACTAATATTAAACCTCCACGTCATCTCAAGTTTGCAAACCATCATTCAAGAATGATTTAATCTCCCAACGGGAGTATCCAATTTTCTTTAGTATTTTTGCAGCATTACCTTGACGATAAACTAGCATAATGTTGTCATATCAATTCTGTACTAATTCAAGGTTAGCATAAAAATCTTCATCTCCAGCGATAACCATAACATTGTTAGGTAAATTCTTAGGAAATTCTCACAATAACCTTAGAAAATTCTGATCCAACGAACTCTTGTAGGTAGGATAGATAGAAGGTTCACAATTAGAGAATGCTTAGCACCGATGGTGGCAAATTAGTAACTGAGAACAATTAGAGTGTCCTTGTTCATTCTTGGCTTTTTAAGTACAAACGCAGAAAAGCTATTATGAGTTCTGCAGATTCATTCAGAATCAAAGGACTTGATGAGCCTTCATACTACGAGAAATGTACGGCGACTGCAAAAGAAAAAAAGCCTTTTACAAGTTACATATGATTAATTTGAAAAGATTATTAAGCTAATTGGAGAAGGCGGGTTTTGGTGTTTTTCTTTTCTTCTTACCTTACGGAGTAGAGAGACGTCTGGTGAAGGCTGAGGGTAGAATTTGTAGAACTTGATGCTTTGAAAGGCACGCTTAGTATCTTCACTCATTTCTTCTTTTGCTTTCTTTCGAGCATCTTTTGCCTGCAAGTATAATATCTTATTTAGCAAACAGTCTCATTGAAAGTTAGCTCACAGTTACAGTTTTACCTCTCGATTAGCTTTCTTTGCTGCTCAAACCTGCTCTTACCTGCTCTTTGACAAATTCCTGAGAAAAATGGTGATTAGAGATATTCTCAAAACTGTCATCAACTCACAATTGTGTTACAGCTCAAACTTACTTTGAATTCATCCTTTTCTTCCACAGATAAGCTTTCCTCTTCAATCAGTTTATCAACAAATTCCTGACATAGATTCACAAAAAAGCCATCCAGATTTATGAATGCAATTTGGACACACAAGGAAAGAGCAGCGCAAAGATGACAACTCTCTTGAACCAAATGAACAAGTAATTTAAGTTTTATGGTTACACACACCTCAAGTTCATCAAGCTCCCAGTCAAAATCACATACAACCTGGTACAAACATAAAACATTAAAACTTGATTATAGAGAAAATAACCAACACAATGTAGATCTGAGCCACTCAATACATTCATTGCATGCTAGAAAACTTACCGGCGATTCAGACGGGAAAGCTATGTCGACCACAGTACTCTGTTCAAGTTCATCTTCCACAAATGGGTTATAGATATCTGCAAAAGTGAAAAAAGTAAGAGATATTAGATTTTCTTGTTTCGTACTAACCACACACACAATCAGAAACTTTTAACTAGTATTTGGTAGTAGAGAAATAAAAAGCTCACAAGGAATGCAATACTGGAACATCCTAGCACGTTCTTCCTTCAAATGTCTGAGAGCAGATCTGCATATAATGTACAAATCTAAATTGAGTAGACCAGAACTGGTAGATACTTGATGCCTTGTTCCATGTTCTAATTTCAATATTATATATGTAAATGTAACTCAAAATCCCTTCCTAACAAGTGAACATTGCTTTTTAAGTTACGATGAGTCATTTGACACATGTTTGTTTCCTCCGCGTACAGCCCAAGATAAAAATTTGAAAGTTCATCCTATCAACTTGTCTATCTCTGCAACAAGAACAATGCAAAAGTAATTAGATCTCAATGAATATTTAAGACATCCCAACAAATGTATTTATATATGGTACCTTTTTTCTAAGGGAATGTAAGGAAGCCAGTCCATTTTCATTTGTTTCATTGGAATAATTTTCTGCATTGCACCCTGAATTGATCCAACTGCTATAATACAGAATATTAGAAAGATAAATGAAATAATATCTATCATCACAGACCGTTGATAGAGATTCCAACAATAATAACTTACAACAGCAACTGTTGGGACCTGGACCACCTTGGTTACATATTTGTAGGAGAGGTACTGAGCTGTAAATATAGAAAGAAAATTTTAAACAGCAACTATAAGCAAACGAAGAGAGCAAATTAGAAAGAAGAACTAGAAATCTCAAAAAAAAAAAAAAACTTACGTTCTGCAGTGACAAAAACAAAGGCTTTCTTCCCATAGAGCATTCCTCCTTCCTCAAATGCTTCCTTACACACAGAACAGATAACATAAATACCAAAATCTTGTCAACCTCAAAAAAAAATGGAGAATGTGAACCAAACAACTTACTTCAAGATTTCTGAAATCCCAATTGACATTATAAAATGCATCAAAATTTTCCCACTGCCATCGCAATTTGACAACCATGAGCAAAGAATAACAATGGAGACAGTGTTGAAGCCAAATAAGTTGCTGAAAACAATATACCTCAATTCCCACTGGAAATGCAACCTTCCACAAATCTTCCTGAAACACACACACAAAGCAAAGCGCACATATCAAAGCAGCTTACGAACACGAATTGAATCATTCAGAGAGTTAAAGAAACCACAAAAACAAGTCAATCATGAAGCAAAAGCCTCAAATTGCAATGAATCATAACTAAGCAGTAGAGATGATTATCATAGCTAGAGTAAGGTTAGCAAAAAGGCATACCAGATTACGTTTCTCCTCCAAGTACTCAGTCTCTTCCTCTGTTGTGGCGACGATTTGCTGGTTAGGTAGAGCCTGAATACAGATACAAAGACATCAATGGATCCGAGACAGTAAAAAATCTTGATCATGAAACGCGATCGAAGAGAACTTTACCATGTTTTCGGATTTGCCAGAGAAGAGCGTTGTATGTTATGACTCTTATTAGGTGTGATAAACAAGAGAAGCTGCGAGAGGTAGATTGGTTTTTAAAAGAGATAAATTGCAACTGTTTTGACGCTACTCTTATGACCGTTTGATTCTTTCTTCTTCAATTTTAAACGCAGCTTTCTCCACCCTTGGATCCTTTTTAGCTTTAACTTCAAGTCCACGCCTACTAAATCCGACCAAGGTAATTTACTTTAATTCTTGGAATGGAATTTCAATTTCAATTTCAATGTAGATAAGTAGAGGTGGGCATTCCGGTTTATGGTTCGGTTCCGGTTTAGTTTTTTCGGTTTTTCGGTTTTATAGAAAATGAAACCATTTAAAAACCGATTGAAATACGGTTTGGTTCAGTTTGGTTTTCTTCGGTTTACGGTTTTAACGGTTTTAACCAATATTAATTCGGTTCGGTTTGGTTTGGTTTCAGTTTCAGTTTTTGTAGATGATTTCATGATTTTATAAAAAATAATATTTAAAAACTCAAATCAAAACATTGAATTTGTAATTGTAAAAATTCAAAACTCAAAATTGATTATAGTGAAAAACTTGAAGAGAATGGAAGTCAAACTTAGTGATGCGATTTACTTGATGAAATTATAGTAAAAAAGTAAAAGAATGATTCAAAACCTTAAATTTTATACAAGATGCTTATATATCTAGAGTTTGTATCTTTTTTTATTAATTTTTTTTGTGCAACCGTTTTAAGATTTTTTTATATAAAAAATAAAATTAGGTAACACAAGTATCTATATAAGCATATATAAAAAATAAAAAAAAAATTTCGATTAAACCACGCTTTTAAACCGAACCGAATCGAAACCGAAATAACTCTTATAGTGGTAACCGCACGGGTTTTTAAACAAAATCGAAACCGAATCAAATTACAAACTCACGGTTCGGTTTGGTTTGGTTTTTTCAGTTACGGTTATTTTGTCCACCCCTATAGATAAGATTGGAAAGATATCGAGCTACTTAATATTAGTTGAAAAATTAATTTTAATCCAGTTTTATTTCATATTTAAAATTTATATCTAATATAATTAATACATATCTAATATGTATTTAGTTGAATTATAAATAATTGAATTAATTTTTAATCAAATTTAAATGATCAATTATTCACGTAATTTAATTTTAATTAAATTCCAGAAGCTCCAATCAAATTAGAGCTGAATTTTGTTGGTTATAAAAATTCGTATCAAAAATCTTTAACAGACCTTGACGAAACCGAATTTGGCACCCAAAACATAACTCACACAAACTACTTCATACGATCTGCATATTTCATATAATACTAGTTTCTACTTTCTAGTAATCAAATATAATATATAAATATACATTTACAACTAAGAACATGATGTCTTCTAATAACACAGAACACTTCTAAGATATATGTATATAATATAGATGTTTAAATGAAAGTCAAACACATCATGCAGCTAGGATCGCATAATATGAATAATAGGTTTTCTATTGTAAAATTATGATTATTTCTGCATCAATCTTTCTCTCAATATTTCAGTAACAAATTGAAAGGTAACAACTCATAGTGTTAACCAATCTATTTGTCAAAAACTCGTTCATCCATTGACTGCAAAAACCTATTTTCTTAATCTAATCACCATTTTCTACTAACCAATCTGGGACCAAATCTTTAAACACTGGCCAGAAACAATAACCAAACCGATGGATTTGAGATCGACAACGTAAGAGCAAATATACAAAAAAGGCACCAAACATACTGATACCAACATTTCTTATCAACCGTCTACGACTATTTACTTTATGACTTCCTGGACATCTTTTAAGGTTATGTACAAGCTCTGGCTCCATTCAATGGGCACTTGAGCTTTGAAAGCTCTAAAACCACTCATCCTTTTTGTCTTCTTTACAACTAGAACTCTCTGTAAGACTGTAACCATAGCAAAGCATCACAAACACACAAAATAAGGTATTGATACATTATAGAAACATTAACTCAACTTCTTCAAAATCAGATACATTTTGTGAGAATAGCTCAATCAAGCAAGAAGCTTTAGTTTTCATAAAATATTGAATCAAACTAGGGGTAAAACACTGGAGTCTTGAGGAAATTTCGATTTTAATTAATGTGTATAAGAAACCAATTTGAAGCAATCTAAGCAAAATCAAGAATCTCAATCTTACTAACCTTCCAAAAATAACATTAACCTTTTACCCGAAACATACTATTCGTTTCATTTTATATGAATCTTAATCTTACTAACCTTCCAAAAATAATATTATTTACCCAAGAACGTATTATAAACAGTCAAATTCCATTGCTTCAATTGGTTTTAACCTCTAATTGGTAAAATTATCTTTTCTTGCTTTGTGAATAAAACAGTTTATCATCAAACAAAAAAAAAACAAGTTCAAAGAAGCTATCCGTTCAAACACCTAATAAAAACCCATTAACTGTACTACATATCAATTTTTGGATCAGATAAGTTCAAATTTTCGTTGTGCATCATCTACAATATCATTTTTTCTAGTTTCTACTATAATATTTAGTTTATATGACAACACAACGAATTGAAAGGTAAATTAACGAAACAAGGACACAATATTAGGAAATGTAAATCCAAAAAAAAAAAATTATTCGAAAAGGAAAAGAAAAGTAAAGTACAGTTTAAAACAAACCACAGCTGAACACCAATGAATAAATAAATAAAAAACCTCAAAACCGATTTGTGTAATGTGTAGTATATAAAAATCAAATTTGCTCAAACGTGTACAACTCTAATGCATAGATTATAGATACAATATATCAACCGCCGGATTTATAAGTAAAAAGACAAAACTCTTCTTGTTTCTTTTTCTTTGTTTGGTAAGGTGAAAAAAACAAAAATAAAAATTTGAAGAAAAAATAAAAAAGTTACTATTATTTCAACGGCTCTAACTGAATTTCCATCCTCCCTCCATTTCTATCTTCATCATCTTTATCTCTGAAACCTCCTCTTGAGTCTATTAGATCAATCGAATCATCTTCTTCAGCATTCCCCAATACCCAATTCCCTCTGCTCAGATTCCTCGCTCTTCTTCTCCTTCGTTCCCGATACTCCAAGTACGCAACAGTAACCACACCGAGGAAGACCCATAGCGCGAGGGCCAAGTTAAGCCCATCAACGTTTTCTGCTCCATTCCGTTCTCCCAGATGTTTCATTCCTGTGAAAAGCGCGACAACTCCAATTACAACAGCTGATTGGCCCACGATCGAATGAGAATACTCCCAGATTCTTCGCTTTGTAGATATCAATTCTCCTTGAGCGGGTTTCGCAGGCCTTAGCCAAGCATTCACGGGCTGAGCGCAAGCCAAAACTATGGCTGTGAAACCGAACTTGACGTGGGATGAACTGAAGCTGAAACCGTTAAGTTCAGCTACTGCAAAGAGGAGGCCGAGGAAGACAATGGCTAGTCCAGAACATTGAAGATACATATGAATCTTGAACCAGCCATCACCTTTGATGTGTTTTAGGTATCTTGCAGATAATATCCCGCTGGGAAGCAGGATTCCCCAAGCGAGGAACATCATGAACCCGTGAACTCCCAAGACTGGTCTTAGATCTTGTTCTGCTTCTGCGGATCCACGTGTTAACATTACACGGACAGGTCTCTGACTTGTAACCGAATGCATGTTTCTCTCAGTCAACTGACCATCTGTCCATTTAGCACCCATTGCCCATATCACTTTAAGAGGAGTTGTGGGATCGATCATATTCTTACATTCGGGTCTATCTCGATGACTGCATGACGGTTTTAAGGGACGGGTAAACTCCAGTGTGATGATTCCCTCTTCGGATTTGCATCTCACGTATGTCATATTTTCGGTTGTGGGATGCACAGCAGAAGCGGATTCTCCATCAATCCAGTAAGTATTTACATGTCCTGTTCCGTTTCTATCAAACCAACCAACATAGGCATAACTGTTTGTCATTTCGCTACCGAAACCAACAGCAAGATAACCGCTTTTCTTCTCGCCACGAGCTGCAATCGATATTGAATCCCCTACTATGGTCCAAAAGAACTTAACTTGCTGATCATCTAGATTGACACTGTTGTTGTACATATCCGACAGTCCCCCGTCAACAACCTGAACCTTCCAACCCATTTTCTCTTGAAAAATCGAGTGATAATAGAGTTGGTCAGGTGTATTTCTATTAGGAGCCCAAACCAGCTCCAAAGGACTCGACAGCACTCCATGAGTTTCTTGCCCACCCGCATAGATTGTCTCAGTTCTGTTCCTTAGAGAAGCATTCCCACCAAGAAAATCCAAAGTTATATAGAAAGAAACGTCGTGTCCTGCTTCTATTGAAAACTTCACAGGAACCCCTCTTTCCACTTTCAACACTGGCGCTTCTTTCTTGTTAATATACAGAACCTTTGAAGGGTTTGGAGGGTTCGGATAATGCACAGATGGTCCAGCTGTGACAACAAGAGGTGCGTTGGCATCAGCAATGATCACATCTTGATCATACTTATTGTCAGCATCCAATGGTCCCAAACATTCATCCACATGCTCCGTAAGACTTAGCGAAAAATGCCCAAAGTTTTCTGATTCCACACCGCCATGATTTACAGGGAGATAGTGAGGATTAATAACATCTGGTGGTTTTATCACCCCAAGTGCCCAAATAACTGTAAGGTTTTCAGTTGCATTCACAGGAAAATCAAACTTATTATCACTATCGTTCAACGGTCTCCTATACCTAACAAACGAAACTCCATCTATCCTATGCCCGTAAACCAGTTTAGTGTTATTCACCGAAGACCCAATTGGATCTAATCCTTCATACACAGTGTCAGGACAAACCCCAGAAGCTATACCGTCCTTCACAGAGCACACACTAGACTCTGTGATATAAAAATCATCAGCAAACGGGAAGCCATCCTCTCTAATCCCAGTAACCACAACATCAGCATTCAACATCAAGTTCGATGTAGCATTCGGTTTCGCCCAACCAAATGCCATGTAGTTCAGTAAACCCGTTGTAGCCTCTAGACCAATATCAACATATCCTTTCTCTGCATTCAAGCTCCACCTTAGCCTATACTTATCCGAAAGCTTCTTACAATTATCAAACATAGTAGGAGCCTTAAAAGGGTCACTGTTATTCGATTTCCCGGTACCAACATCTTTACTCTCTGAAGGAGGTGATTCAGTTTTTGGAGAAGAAGAATCTGATTCCGTCGCATTCGAAAGCAGAACATGACCAAAATCAGAAGCAGTAGGTAAGTCCCAAACCGAAACCACTCCTAACTGATCCCAAGTAACATTACCCATCAAACGAACAATAAAGGAAGCATTTTTGAATGTTTGATTAAGCTTGTGATCAGAGATAACAAAGCCATTATTAGTCATATTCTCAAAATCAGAACTCATAGCACCCCACCAATGAACATCAGAACCAGAGAGCATATCAAAACGAGAAACCCTAAACGAACAATCATCAACAATGGAGAAAACCCCTCGAAGCTGATGTTGCAACATCTTGAATTCAGACTCGTGCCCAATCAATGAGCTCGAATTTGAACATTGTTCACCATTTACGAAGAAGAGGAAGAAACCCAACATGAGAGACCCTAGAAAAACAGGTCTTTGATTGAACATTGTGTGGGTTAAAATTACTCAGAAATGCAACCAAACCCAGATCTTCAAACAAAGCATATAATCAACTCGTAGAAGCTTCTGATCTGAAATCAAATCAGAATTGGGATCAAACTCTAGATTTTACCCAACTTGGGGCTAAGAGGCACAATCAAATGAGAAGTGGAGATTTTTTTACCTTAGGTTTGCTATAGAGATCTTCGAAATCATGAATTGATCCAGCAGATTTGAAGAAAGATCCGAGCTTTCGATTTCAATCTGAGAGAGGTTTGAAAAAATTAATCAGATTTCGTTTTTCTGATAACCAAAACAACTTTTAAGGATATTTTCTCGAAAATATACTTTCGCTTAGGAGTTAAGATTTAAATTGGCTGATGTGATCTTTAAATATAAAATTTAATATATTTACGATTTTGGTGAACCATTTCGAGTACAAAGATGGCAATAAAAGTAACTTTTTGTTAAGTACACATGTACAGCAAATTTACATTATGAATCTGTTTGTATCAATCTTTAGAAAAAGTAAAATTTCTTGTTATTTAACTTCTTTTAGCGACACTGATTTACTTTGTCTTTATTCGTTCCCATTTGTTTTTATTAACAAAACTTCGTTTATATTTACATATATCTTAGTTTTATTTCATTCTTCATTACCATGATTGTTTTCTTTATAGTTTTATATTGGGTCTTATAAATAAAGTTGCTTTTGTGGTGATAGAATATGGTGTACAACTCTGAATACCACCATGTCCTTACCACCACACCAAATAATTATATATAAAAGAGTGTGTTATATCACGGAAAAACAACATTATCAATCAAAACCATTGTTTCAATCTCTTTCTTTATGAATGTAGTTTCTTTATGTTTACTTCTAATTTCTAAAAAATTTCATTTTCCTTTTAGTATTTGAAATTTTCTCAATACTATCTTTTATTCTTTTTTGTTTGTTCTCTATTTCTTGTTATCATAAAATTTAATGATGATTATTACATACATTGATACTTTGATAGTAATACTCTCTAAATACCAGTATCAAAACAATACAATACGGACTAAACCCACCAAGAATCAATAAACGATTGACCCAAGTAAGTAGGCTTGTTCGGCCCAGAATAAATATAAAATAAGGGACCAGTCTCAGAACCGAGTCAGATTAATGGACTTCAAAATGATTTTCTTTGAAAAATAGATTCATTTAGCTACTAAACTTTTTTTTTGTTTGTGTGTGCAAAAGCTACTAAAACTTTACATTAAAAATACACACAAACTGCCAAACCGAATATATAACAATCTGCATCAACTGGAATCAAATATTCAAGTCTGTAGTTATCTTATGCAACTCTGTTTTCTAACCAAATAACTAAATATCCAATGCAAAAACCATGTGTTAAAAATATATTGTTGACAAAAAATAGTAAAATACTATCCCCTTTTCCGGGTCATACCAACTTTTTATCCTTATTTGATAAATGTCTTCTTCTTTTTTTTTTTTGTTTTTTTTTTTTGTTAAAGTTCATATTTCAGTTTCTATTTTCTTAACTGTTATATGTTTAATAGTTTTTAATTATTTTTTATAAATAAACCTTTGTAAAATATATGATATATAATAAATATAATTTTATAAATGCCTATTTCATTTTATAAATATTTCTAATTTAAATATTTTTTATTTGTTCTATTTCTAATGAATATTAGATTTTACTATTTGTTTTGCTCTATACGTGTTCAACTTTAGTTTAATATGAATTTGTGGTCACAAATTTGACCAATTCTTATGGAAAATAAAGAAATCTATAAAAGCACTTTGAAGGATATTTCAAAGAGAATCTAATAATATTGACTGAGAGAGAGATTCAGTAATGGCAGCCTCAGGCACCGCTGCTACTTTCAGAGCCTCCGTTTCTTCTGCTCCTTCGTCTTCCTCTTCTTCTTCCCAATTGACCCATTTGAGATCACCCTTCAAAGTTGTCAAATTTACGCCTCTGCCATCGTCTCGCTCCAGGTCATCATCCTTCTCCATCTCCTGCACTATCGCCAAGGACCCGGCTGTTCTCATGGCCGCCGGATCTGATCCGACCCTGTGGAAAAGACCCGATTCGTTTGGTCGGTTTGGGAAGTTTGGTGGGAAGTATGTACCCGAAACTCTTATGCACGCTCTCTCTGAGCTCGAATCGGCTTTTTATTCTCTCGCCACGGACGATGATTTCCAGGTATGTCGTTTGGATCAAATTGAAACATTTCGTTAGAATTATAGTGTTACCATTTGCAGATTGATTAAAAGTTTGGATCTTTTTGATGCGAAATGTAAGTGGTTCTGTTCGTATATGAAATGGTTAGAAACAGAGCGAAATGTAAATTAGGAATCTTGTTTTGGTTCGGTTCCTCTGGTTCAATGTCTGATTCATGTGTTTGTGTCAATGAATCTTGTTAGAGAGAGTTGGCAGGGATCTTGAAGGATTACGTTGGTCGAGAAAGTCCTCTGTATTTTGCAGAGAGGCTCACGGAGCATTACCGGCGTGAAAATGGCGAAGGGCCGCTTATATACTTGAAAAGAGAAGACTTGAACCACACAGGAGCTCACAAGATTAACAATGCCGTGGCTCAGGCTCTTCTCGCCAAGCGTTTGGGGAAGAAGAGGATTATTGCTGAGACTGGAGCGGGTCAACACGGTGTGGCTACAGCTACTGTGTGTGCTCGTTTTGGTCTTCAGTGTATTATCTATATGGGTGCTCAAGATATGGAGAGACAAGCGCTCAATGTTTTCAGAATGAGACTTCTTGGTGCTGAGGTGATGCTTAAGATTTTATCTCATTGTTTGGCAATCTCTTTTAAATGCGTGAGCATTGTTTCTGAACTATTTTTTTGGGTTTCTGGTGTTACAGGTGAGAGGAGTTCATTCTGGAACAGTGACATTGAAGGATGCAACATCTGAAGCTATAAGAGATTGGGTGACAAATGTTGAAACTACCCATTACATATTAGGATCTGTGGCGGGTCCTCATCCTTACCCAATGATGGTTAGAGACTTTCATGCTGTGATTGGTAAAGAAACGAGGAGACAAGCATTGGAGAAATGGGGTGGGAAGCCGGATGTCTTGGTGGCTTGTGTTGGTGGTGGTTCAAATGCAATGGGACTCTTCCATGAATTTGTGGATGACACCGAGGTCCGTTTGATCGGTGTGGAAGCAGCGGGATTCGGATTGGATAGTGGCAAGCACGCTGCTACATTGACAAAGGGAGATGTTGGTGTTCTCCATGGAGCTATGAGTTACTTGCTGCAAGATGATGATGGACAAATCATTGAACCTCACTCCATCAGTGCAGGGTAATACAAATTCTCTATTCAGATCCATTAGCCATAACAAGTAAGGATGTTGTTATGAGCCACCTCGACCCATATTGAGCCTGGCTCTGGTTTGGTAGGTCTTGGCCTGGCCAGTCTGCGGGTGATCCATTAGTGGCGGGATGGTTCACGGCTTTTAGGCCCATCGCAATATTCCTAATCATAATAAGTTTGAATGTAGCTTATGGAATAGTGTACTTAGTTTAGCTACGGTTGCGTGATCATGGTTTGGGTTTTCTCTTATAGATTGGACTACCCTGGAGTTGGACCTGAGCACAGTTTCCTTAAAGACATGGGACGAGCTGAATACTATAGTGTAACCGACGAAGAAGCGTTAGAAGGTATGTATCAATGCATAGTCTTTTGTTCTGTATTCGAAAATCTCTCCTTTGTTTGGTAACTTGCCTTTTGCATTTCCCTTTGATTTGCGGTTTTTGTAGCGTTCAAGAGAGTGTCACGGTTAGAGGGAATCATTCCGGCACTCGAGACCTCGCACGCTCTAGCGCACCTTGAGAAACTATGTCCGACGTTAGCGGACGGAACGAGAGTTGTCTTGAACTTCAGCGGAAGAGGCGATAAAGATGTTCAGACGGTAGCAAAATATCTTGAAGTTTGAAGAGCAACATTTTATATGTTTTAATTTTCAAACAATGAAATCCATTTTGTACTTGTAATCTGTTTTGTACTTTGCTTCTCTAGTCAGGACGTTTCCAAAAAAGGTTGGAAATAGAAAAGGATTACGAAGAGAACAAAAATTAACGTTTCATATTTTTGAGCTCTATTTATTTGTTCTTCAATATTCTGCCTCCACTTTTGCAGATAAAAACATGAAATTTATTATCTCAGGACTCTACGGAATAATCAAAATCACATATTTGTAAACGCATTTTCCGTATCAAACAAAAAATAATTCACTTACTAATACTATATTGAAGAAGACTTCTATGACATTGCAGCTAGATAAATCGGTTATTTATAATTATCAAGTTTTATCTAAAAACGTATGGAACTGAGATAGTTAAGAAGAAAGAGGATCATCATAAGATACCCATGAAATTTAAAAATATAGTGCATTTTTATTTGTCAAAACCACTCATGGAACATGACTGTATCATATGCTATAGTATATATGCGAATATATGTCTTCTAATATGCAAAAATTCCAAATAGTAGAAGACAAATATACTATAGCACCTGCAAGAGTCATGTTTCGCTTCTGAGTTCTGATCCTTACGATTTAAGAAAGAAAGAAAAAAAGAGAAGTGGTGACTTTGATGAATAAACAAAAAGAAAATAATAAAATTGCAAATTCCGATAGAGAATCTTCCTTGAGTATATTCTTCACTAAACATCTCTCTGCCTCTTCTGAAATCCCAAGAGACATCTCTTTTCCTTTCTGACTCATTAGTTTGAACCAAATTTTATTGTTCCATAGAAGCTATATCCATCATGCTGTTTAAATAATCATGGATTTTTGTTTTTCAGTATTCAGCTAACAAGGATCTTGAATGAACAAAATTGATGAATAATATATGAACGGGAATTGGAATTAATCTCGAAATTATTCTCTATAATAATATACCTCTCTTAGTTGAAAAGAGAGTTTGAGGGTGTCTTATTCTCAAGGGGACAAGTATCTATTTCCCACTTTTAGATACAAAGACGCAATCTTCTCACTACCCCCAAATTTAAACACTTTAAAATGCAAAAAACTCAAATTAAAAACGGCCTAAGCACACTCTAAACATCGTAGTGTTCGGTTCTCATCATCTCTTTCATTTATTGAGGACAAATATCTACATTAAGCTCTTTAACCGGAATCATGAGCTCAACACCAGACCTTGGCACTGTCTTCCAAATTAGAGCTTTGCCTGCACAATACGCGAGAACCAAAATAAAGAAACATTAAGACGACTAATCAAGATCTTGATTCTTGAATTATTACTGCAGAATTTAACAAAACCAATCAACTGAGACGAGTCTTGATAATTGATATTATCCAAGAAGTTATAGTTAAGGTCACTTAAGTTCTAATCATATGGCCAAGGGAGTAAGGGTCATCATGTGGCTGGGAAATGAAGCCAAGAAGAGACGCTTATTTATCACATTCAATATGGATGGATAACAGGGGCAGTTTGGTCATTGTAAGGTTTCTGTGTTGAGTGGTTTACCTGGGAATACAAGAAGGTTCCAAGGATAGCAATGGCGGCTCCAAGTGCGTTAACAGGCTGGACTGGAGTGCGGAAGATAATAATGGAGGAGACGATGACAGAAATACGTTTCATGGTGTTACCAACACTAAATGTCAAGGGAGAGATTTGGTCTAAAGACATGTAAGACACTTGGTTGTAGAGGTGATAGAATACACTCTGCGCAACCACCCACCTACAAATTTGATTTTCAGAAAAAGTGGAATCGGATAAGCAAATAAGATGGATTCATTGTTCTAATCACTAAAAAGACTCAACGATTCTTAATCATCTGGATGAAAACAAGAATTTTGAGAGCAAAAGACAAGAACTTGACAAGGGGGTCTTTCACAATGGATTCTAGGAACAGGACAAGAATGCATTAAACATGTAAAAAACGTATATTTTGAGTTTAAAAGATCCGTCCTTTCGTAAGAGGTTTAAGAGGGAAGTTACCCGACAAACTGTGGTCCGATATCAGAGAGAGCCTTGCGCCAACCATCAACCCACATCTGAGGTCCTTCAACCGCAATCGCAAAGGGAGTGAGGATCAATAGGGACAACATTGAAATACATGCATAGTAGTTCATTCCGCTCACAGCCTTTCCCTTCATTCCCTTCTTCGAGAAGATGTTACGGAAAACGAAAGCCAAGTTCGAAATCATCGCTCCCATGAAACCTGAGAGCAAAAACCACAGATTTGAAGCCAATATTAAACCAGCAAAGCCATTTCAAATCACACTCCCAATCAGCTTAAGGAACTTATCTAACAAAAAAGATGAAGACAAAACATCGGATACATGACCATCAGTATCAAGAAATATATATATTACCAGTCATGTTGAAGTTAAGCTCAGTAAGAGCAGAGAGAGCACAACCACCAATGATTGGAATGAGAGACAGATAAACCGAAGTAGGGAAGGTTTCACCCAAAAGGAATCTCGAAACGAGCACACTAAACGCAGGTTCACCACTCTTGATGATATGAGTGAACGAAACCGCAACCTTTGACATACTCACCGTTGCAGCCACATGACCAATTGTATGTGCCACAGCAACCTATAGACAATCCAACAAAAACCATATTTAGTACAACAAAATATCTCAAAGTTTAATACTTTAAACTAGAATGATTCACTAGAAGCTAAAATTATGTGACATGCTATGAAAATTCAGAAAAATCAGTAGCTTATGAACGCAAGCACAGCCAAAAACATCACTTTCCTCTCTCTCTCACTCCCTCAGTTTTACTTAGGAAGCAAACAAAACTATTCATATCACTCAAGTAAGAAAAAAACAAGAAATATTCCTGCAAGATCTGCATCAAATTTGACCTTAACCCTAAACCCCCATCATCGTAAACATCGATATCTAACTTAAATTTCCCACCTTTTTCCTCAATTTTTTCTCACCAAACTTTATTTCCCCACCAACCCACTTACCGGAAGAAGAGTTTTCCAGAAATCGAAATCTGTTTTTGGAGTCTCAACGATCCCAACAGCCCAAGAGATTAGCATCATCAACGAGCCAGCGGCAAGTGAAAGCGTTGAGGTAAGCCATGGATAAGGGTAAGCGTTCAAGACCTTCTTGTTGTAGATATTGAACACAACGTTCAAAGCCCACCAAGTAGCAAAGTAAATCCCGATCTTCAATTTCTTAGCCGCTTCTGATTTCGCTTCCGCCGCTGCATCGATCGGCTGAGGCTCTGATCGGTCGGCTTCATAGGCTTCGCATCTCAGTACCGGAGACTTAGCTGTCAGAGCAGAGAGATGCAAAGGGTTAGAGGCGGCTAAAACGGTGCGTTTTGGAAGCTCCGTCGACGGAAACGAGAGAGAAACATGAGATCTTCCGAGTAATGGAGAAGGGTTTCGTTGGAAAAGGCCGATCTTGGCTGAGAAGATCTGTTTCAAAGAAATTCTATTCATGGGTTAGGTGTGCATATATAATGTAAAGTTTTTTTATATGGTCACATATGGTGGAGATCTAGATGATCGACTACATATTCTTATGTGGAGGTATAAACATTTTAAGGTGGAGCAAAAGTCAAACAAATTAACATGTTGATGTATGTTATTGAAGCAGAGTGTATTCAAAGCATTAACACTCACAATACGAAAGTGTATATGGCGCTGAGAATTAAAAAGTTATTTGTAAACTAATTTGAAGGATTGTGTCCTTAGTATCAGTGAAGAATTTTTTGTTTGAGGAAGTCTCTAAGAGGAAGAGAGGGTTTAGACTTTGACTAAAGTCAGACACAGAGTCACGTATGAGTTTTAGGCTTTACTCTTCCTCTTCTCTAATCTTTTGTACTCTTCTTGATACGAGATATGTAATTAAGAGAAAGAAAGAGCAAGAACAATCCACTGTAAAGAGATAACAGAAAGAGCTCGAATTTGAGCAAGGATCTAGTAGATTCCGGAATAGCTTCCGGTGAGATGTAGGAGGAAATTCCGAACTCGTAAAATTGTGTGTATCATTCTTTCTTATTCATATTCAACAAACGAAAGATCAAGAGAGATTGAGAGTAATCAAATCAGATTCAAGGTTCAATCTTCACATATTTCTTATAGGCTTTTTTTTTTTTTTTGGATAAAGAAAGAATTCTTGTAGTTTTTCACAAAACCACAGAAAATTATCATAACCATATATTTTTTTTTAAGAGAAGAAAACAACAGAAGATAGACAATTATAACGAAACAGAAATATTAAAGATTTTTCTCTGGTGGATACGGCTTAACATCCTGATTCCTAATCATTGGCCTTAACCTCTCTCGTAATCATGTTTAGCTTAACAACTTGGGAATATTTGGTGGATCACATGCGGATGTCATAGCATGTGCATTTCATTTTTTTCTGTCACACCCCTGTGGCTGCATATTAATTGCTATATGTGTCGATTTGCAACTTCACTAAATTATTTAAAAATACAAATGGGATATACGTTAGTAACTTATATGCATTAAGAAATAAAAACTCACTGTTTTAAGAAACAGTACACAAGTTTCAAATTTCAACAAAAAAACAGTTCACAAATTTTAATGGAACAAAGTAAATATGAAAATTAATGACCAATGAAGGACTGAAAGTAAAAATCTATTTTTCTACGAGACTGAGAGAGATGTTTATCTAACCATATGACGTAACGAACTTTAAATTAATCGTAAATATACAAAGCATTGACCTATTTGTTTTTTTTTTAAAGTACAAAGTAATATTCTTTTGATCGCCATTTTATTTAATTCTGTGCTTTAATTGGAACCCACTAATTCCTCTTGTGCCACGTAGGCTTTATCTCAAAACAATAGTTTATTGATACTACTTACGTTAATTAACATAAACAATTTCTTGATACATTATCCAAACTTTGCATCTAAATAAAACTCCACGTGTTATTAATTACAAACGTATTAAAATGGTGAACTAAACTTATTAAGACAAACTTAAGAAAAATCTAAACTAAACAAAAAAATCTTGAAAACATATTATTTATGTTATTTCATTACGATTAAAAACAAATTTTCTCATTTTATTTTATTATCTTTATAAATACTCTTCTCATAGAAAACTTGTACATTTCCGCAAGAATTTGACATGTAGCAAAATAGTAATTAACCGGATTAATACATATGTTAATTGGTTGATTAGATGTGAACATGTAATCTATATATATATATATATGTATATATATAAGTTTGTAATTAATTATGAGTTAAGGAAACCAAAGTTTATACGAAATGAATTTTGGAAAATAAAATGTTTTAGTGATGTAAATAAGATCATTATTTTTAAATTTGGTCATTCATACCATCATAGATTCATAGTATTACAAAATTTAGGTGTTACAGAATATATAATGATTTGTAACTATATATAAATATGTAGATACATTACGTATTAATGTATATAATTTCAGTATCAAAAGATAAAGAATAACTTCTCATTGGCCGGTCTCACGTTAGTAATCATGTAAAGCTCTAGATAATATAATTTTAATAACCTTTTTTGTTAAAATAATTTTAATAACCTGAAGAAATGAAAATTAAAACCAAGAAAAGAAAGGACACATATTAATATAATTAATCACTAAGTTCGGCATCTTAAAAATAGAATAAATTCAATTTTAAAATGTATAAAATCTTTGCAAGATCTTTTCTATTGACGTATGTCAAGGAGTTTTACAAAGTCAGTGATATTAGATTATTAAATTTGAAGTTGAAAAATTCTAAAACAAAAATTTGGTTTATTCTCTTATTAATTACCTAATTTTGTTTTCAATTACCTAATTATCATATGTAAACTATGTTGTTCATTTTTTGAATACTAGGATATTATCCTCACTCTTTTCCTTTTTGACGATCAAATAGATTAATTGAATATTACATCTTAGAAGGATTGATAATATACAATCTTATAACCTATGATTAACTATTATATTCTTGTAAAGAAACTGATCTTTTTTGGTAAATAAATTCACATTTTATCAAAAAGAAAAATCCTATCTATTTATCTTTGTATTCTAAAAGTAAATGTTTCAATATAACTAATGAAAAGAAACTTAGAAGTTCACATGCACGAAGACAAAGTTGGACAGAAGTGGGCACAAAGACAGTTAGGATGTCGGGTGAAAGTAGGACTGATCATTTTGCTAAATGTTTCTTTATATTTTAGGTTCATAACTTCATGCAATCATCATTCATATACATATATATTATTTTTTGTTAAAGCATATCCATATATTTTTCCACTTAATCAAATTGTTCGTTTTGTTTAAAATTTGAACCGTAAATGCGTGATTTCGCCAAAATTAAATTCAAATGTTAATATCGAAATATAAAAAAAATAACTACATCAGCAAGACAGTATTCGATATTCTTCTCTTAATCATGAACCATGCTCCCTCAACTTTGTAATTAATACTATATTGCTAATAATAAAGATATAATTAGAAAAACTAATTGAAATGCGTCGTCTACTAGCACCGTACAAATAAATTATTTAATAGTATAGGTTTTTAAATATAAATACTTTTAGATAATGTGAAACCGGCGCATTTGCTCGTTGATTTATTCATAGTAAATTGATTATTCAATTATGGGGTTCTTATAGACCAACCAAGTGGATAAATAAGAGAACAATTTAATTAGGAATCTAATGATGTTTCAGTCCACTCTATTCGTTAAGTTATTAGGAAAGAGCGAAATGGGACATATTAGAATTTACACTTGTCAATTTAAACCTTTTTCTATTATCAAGAGTTCACGACTATATAATGCAGAAAGTTCACAACAAATGTAGCATTATCCGTTTTTTTTCCCCCAAAAAAAAAACCTGGTACACTTAATTAATTTCTTCCAAGTTCCAACGTACATATATATGTCTTTTTTTTTGTCGACGCATATATGAGCTTTGATAGGTCATTAATTCTTTCCAAGTATTATATACTACTAATTAAGAGTTTAATACATAATTTCATAGTTAAATTTTATATACTGGCTTCGCTTTTTGCTTTAGATATGTAAATACCTCTATATATATATAGGGGATCATGCACCAAACAATTATTCGATAAAGATGATAAAGTAAACATAGCATAGTTCGACGGAAAATACAAGTCCAAAAACTTATAACCTAGAGCTGAGCACCTTTTATATATGTATACAATATACATAGACAATTATACAGTCTATGATTAACAATATATATATATATATATATATATATTGGTTGGAAATAAGACATTCTTAGTAAAAATTACCAAATTCTTATAATATCACAAATTTTTACATCATTATTTGTCTTCATTTAGATCTATTTCAATTACTTATCTGTAATATACTTCATAATTAGTTTTACAAAACAATTTTCTAGTTTATTGATGTTACAACATTTTAGGTGATTAAATATTAATGTTATAATATTTATATTTATAATACCTTCATAACTCAAGATCGAATTTTGTATTCATGTTTTAATTTTGCAAAAGTAACAGTATTTAATTGGTTTGAACATTTCAAACCAACTTTATTCCAACCGAATAGAGAAAAAATAGATAGAGCGACCCCACAAACCAAGATTCCAAGCCAACATTCCCATCATTGACAGCAAAACAAAATTAATTCGTAAGAAAACATTTATATAATATTTTTTTTTTGTTAAAGGATTTTTATATACAATAATTTGAATACTTCATTATATACTTCTCTATGCTTATTAAAAAAAAATACAATTTCTCAAAACCTCTTCTATGTATATAATTAACCCTCACGCATGTTTCATCTGTTGCTACCAAATTACAAACCACCAAACAACTCTTATTTCATTTTCTCTTCCAAATTATTCATGGAGAGTTCAATGAACAATGCTTTCGTTATGAGCAAACATGAAACGACAACGTTTTCAGGCGACCAAACTCCAGAGGAAAGTAGCTGGACGATGTACTTTGAGGATTTCTTCGAGGCTTCTTCAAGCATAGTCGACGTCGGAGATTGCAGTTCCTCCTCATCTGTCTCTGATGCAGCGTCTTTCGTGGCCACTAGAAAGACCCTCCACGTGTCTAAACAAGAACGATCTAATTATTCAAATAAATTCGAGATCAAGAGGACAAGAAATAGAGAGATTCCTTTTGGTCGTCATCATGATCTTGAAGACACTGCATCTTCTCCTTCTCATAGCCCTAATGTCAGTCTCTCTCTTTCTCTCTACATGAATATTTATGTATGTATTGCTACACAAATATGATTTTAACAACCAAATTATGATAATTTACTGGTAATCACCGAGTTGATCAACACGAAAGATCGATTTTTGCTGTTAAAATTTTTTTTTGGTGACTTAATCTTGGAGACACTTTAAGAACACTTCGACGAAATTTTTTCAAAACTACGTACGTATGTGATAAATATGTTTTGTTTCAGACATTATTCATTTAATTTTGAATAGTTTCCTTCTTTATTCCTTTTTGTTGTATATTTTTTTTCTAAAAACGTGATAATAGATGCTTTCCTCTTAGTGGCGAATTGCCAAAAAAAAAAAAAAAAAAAAAACAGATGCTTTCCTCTAATTAGTTTTGCACAAACAGTCGTCGATCGACTATATTTATAAGTAAATCTGTCATGATAAAAATATTTATAACATCTATTAGTCATATGCTGATTATACTTATTTAGGAAATTGGATTGATAAGGTTAGACACCAATGATAGCCAATATTTTTTTTTTCTTTTTGCCAAGAGAGGCAAGGAATTGATTAAAATTTTGGGTTTTGACTCATAATTGAAATATATTTTTAAGATAACAATCCAACAACTTGATGGAACAATCCGTGCCATTTTTAAGTTCCTATTTGACGTCAATTTATATAATACCAAGTTTTAACAAGTCAAATGTACATTAATTAATCTAGTCCTAGTCATAAATAATTAAACGGTTATTTAGTCCAAACAATTTGTGAAAGAAAATATTCGTTTTATAGGTCTATAGCATGATGAATCTATTGGACAACAACATTAGACAAGGGGGAGGTATCGTTGGTGACGAGACAATTGTTGTAAGAAACTCATTGACAATAATTTAACTTTGTATAGTTAACGTTAGAGTTGATCAATCATATATATGTTATACGAATTATTTTTGACATCATCTAACAGTAAATTTACCATACGATGATTTTCAATAGGAGAAAAGAGAGAGTGCAGTGCAAAACCAAGGTGGATTATCAGTAGATTTGAAGGAAAAAGGGCTTTGTTTAGTTCCTTTGTCTATGGTCACCAACTTTCTTGGTTAATTATACATAAATCCTTATTCATTTTTTTGTTTCCAATACTTTTTTCTTTTAGAATATTAATATTGTGTAGATTTTTCATATCATGTGTAATATGTGTTATTCACTCAATTTTTAATATATGCATGTGTAACAAATTACATATTTCATATGACTTGTATGGGTATGATCATACTTTTATTGGAGAATATATATATATATATGTATATTTTCGATAATGAGTTATAACCCTTCATACGAGGATTTAGAAAAGTCTTAAAAAAAAAAAAAACTTGCGAGTTGTGATGTTGTCTCGCTGGCTGGCTATGCACCATATATAGATCAAATTTCCAATTCGCTTACCTAACCGCCGTAAGTCACAAGACGACCGTGCATAGCTTTATTTTTACTCAGGCCAGATTAAAAGAGAGAAAGTAGGAAAGCTAAGTAAGTGATGAGATACAGACAAAATACTAATTAGGTCTGAATTTTTTCTAAAGAGAATTGTAAAGAAAGTTTGATTTTGAGTTTGTATCGGAGCAAAAAAAGAATATTGTTCTTTATCCAAAGAAAAAAAAATATTGTTTCAAATTTTTCTCTCATCACTTTTCTAAATCATTATACTATAGATATATGTTAAAAATAATAGTTTATTGTGTTATAGCATAACTATAACCTATTTAATTTATTTATTTTGGCCTTACGAGCTATTATTAGATTATATTTGAATTTATTTTGTATTGTTATTAGATAGGTTTTAAATTAATGTATTTTAATTTGATTGGTTAAAAAATCAGATGTAAATGTTTTTTTCCATTTCCTCTCTCTTTTCACTTGTTTATTTACGATGTACAATATATATATATATATATTGACATATTTAAATAATAATTACATATATTAAAATAATTGTGGGTAACTTAATTATAAGCTATTCATTTTTTTTTACGTTGGAATGGAAGCTATTGAATTTACTTTAAATGAATCTATCCATATAATAAAAAGAAAGAGAGAGAGAGACACACACAACTGGTCACAATTTCTCTACAAAAAATCTTTTAGTAACATCTTTATCAAAATAAATAAACTAGTGTACTTAAAACAAAAAGTTTACAAAAATAAACTTATATAGTAAAATTTTACACAAAAAAAATTATCGTGCAAAATTTTTTAACCAATAATATTAAAATGTATGATATTTAAAATCAATTTCATTAAAAACAAAATTATGTAACAAATAATATTTATCAAATACAAAGTTTTATAATAAATTAAGTTTATATGATAATAAATTGTTAATCTTCTTAAGTTTATATATATATGTATATATATACTATGGTTTTTGAGTTTTGATCAAACTACTCTCACAAACCTAATCTATTTGCCAAAGAGAATACTGCAACTTTTGGAAACTGAATAAACGTAAGGTTTGAATATCTCTAGATAATAGAAATCTGTATTTGTTAAAATATCACATCTCATTTACCCTCAAATACTATTTTAATCCGTATTAAATTTTAATTGAGTAATTAAGTATTGTACTTACATCACATAATATGTTTGTTTAGATGTTAAGTTTTTGTCTACATATGAAATATTCAATATGGTACATATGTAAAAATAAGAATTTTTTACAAAAGCTAAGTTTTTTCTTCAACTATAAAGCTATAATATGAAATATGCAAATGAGTGTTGCAAAAAAAAAAGGTAACAAAACATGTATATATGAGTATATATAGAGATATATTAAGAGCTAAGTTTTTTCTTCAACTGTAAAGCTATAATATGAAATATGCAAATGAGTGTTGCAAGAAAAAAAAAAGGTAACAAAACATGTATATATGAGTATATATAGAGATATATTAAGAGACTTAATCTTATTTTTTTGAATAATTCATTATAATTTTCTTTTCATATTCCATCGTGAAAAAATAATTTTAAAGTTATTCCGTAAAATATTTAAGGAATATATTTGTTTAGCCAATTTTAAATGCAATTTTTCATCTTCTAAAACTGAAATCATGTGCTGTCAAAAAAAGAAAATAAAATGAAATCATGTGTGGTTAAAATTAAAATACTATAAAATTTAAAATACGACATGCTTTCTACTATTCCGAATTTGGCATATTTATTATAAGATTATCAATTGAAGAGCATTTAATCCTAACATGGCATGTTTAAGGTATACATAGACATTGAATATACGTGTTTACGAACTTTTAAATAGTTTCCATTTCCTTGTAAAGGCAAATTAACGCTCTTTTCTTTTCCCATAAGGTAAACGTCCTTAATAGCTCTATAATTTACCATCTCTTTAGATACAACAGCTAATAGTAAGATATACTATTCTCTAGTATCTAAGTTTTCCTCCCATTTTTTTTTTTTGTCATCACTACGTTTCCATGTTTTAAGTTAATTACTAATATAAAACCTTATTTTCGGTTCAATATATACACTTCTCTTTCAGCTTTCAATACAAAAAAAAAAGAAGGTAAAACACAGACGAAAAGAGAAGTTACAATAATTCACAAGGGAGAATGGAGGGCTTGGGGCTTATTGCGGTTATATTCGTCTTTGCGGTTTTAGCAGTCTTAATATGTGTCGCCCTCTATGCATTTTACATTTACTGGAAAAGCGATTCGTAATCACTGATTTTGTGATTATGCGTCATTCGACGATGTTTATCTAATCTTAAGATGTTTTATTGGTTTTTTTTAAAGGTATATTTATCTATTTAGTGTGGTTGTCTATACTTTTGTTTTCCATCAATATTGTTTACATCGCTTACATACAATCCAATTTTTTTTGTTACTTAATAAAATTATATTCTGGCCAGAGTTTGTTGTAGCTTAATGATTTATATTAAGTCTTGGAGTGGCTTAATCTACTTTTGGCGTTTGGCTGAAACGATGAATGACTTCACCTCTCTAACGACGACTAATGTCGAAGTCACAATATTTTTTGAATACGTCAAAACAAGACAACTTAACTCGAAGAAAAATCTACGATATGGTTTATGAGAGCTAATTAGCTTCTTCGAATGTTTTCTAAACGTGATTTTCTAGGGTTTTGGAGAACCGTCATTAGACTAAAAAAATAAAATGTACTATGAACGACTTATATTTTAATTATACAAGTATGTTAAATCAGATCAAAATCAAACTGAATTACACATGATTTTATTTTACAGAACCAAAAACTCCAAACCAAAATCAAACTCTTAACCGCCACAAAAATCAATTTGACTTAACCGGATTTGACCAAACATGTTTCCTACACAAAGTCGTTAAAGAATGGTCTTTGGTTGGGCCTAAGACACTACCGTACGTCAGCAAACGCAACTTTCTCTCTAACTCGTTTACTAAATACGGTAGAAAAAGATAATTAAAGACAGATCAACGAGCTTAACCAACGATCACACAGCTCTAATTCACCACCACCATCAAAAATAATTGCTTCTCCAGAGACCACCCAAATTAAAAAATGGATTAAAAAAATAAAAATGTAAACTAAAAAGACAAGAGACGAGACCTAGTTGGTGATTAGATTAGTAGTAAAATATTACAAAACCAAAAAGAAAAGTTCTTGTCTTTGATCTTTTCTTTAATCTTTCAAGACTGGGACCCCTCTTAAGATCTCTATTTGATCTTTCTTTCTTTCTCTCCCAAAATTGAGAAAGAGAAAGAATTGATCTCTTTGAGAGGGTTGCCAGTTTTTTTTTCCCTTCTTCTTCTCCAATCTTGTTTTCTGAGTTCGTTACAGAAAAAAAAAACCCGTTTTTGTGTGTTTGTTTCTCTCGATTTTTCATTTGATTTTCCCGGGAAAGTTTTCATTTTAATTTTTGGGAGGATTGAAACAAAAAAATTAAATAAATGTGGGGAGCCGTTGCAGAACCAGCAGATTCTTATTACCAGATTCGTCCTGAGTGCACCGATGTCCCCAATACCAAATTCAAGATCAAAGTATGTCCCTTTCCGTTTTTGTTTCAGCATTGGAATCGTTCCTGTTATCTATCATATTGGCGTTTCCGGTTCCCCCGGAATTTTCAGATTTGTCCTTAAGAATTTTATGTTTATGTCTCTCAAAAGACGTTTTCTTGTGTTGTTTTGATTCTTATCTCTCTCGCAAACAATGATTATTTTAGCTAAATTGTAACATTTTGGTTAGGGAAGCAAATGGCATGTTTATGTCTTCTGATGCTAATTAAATGATGATGATTATTGATCTAAGTGCTCTTTAATTAGATTTGATATTCTCATGATTATGTTTAGAGAAATGCGGATTCATCCTTGGATTTGTATATTTTGGAGGTAGATTATGTGTTATTTCATTGTTTTGATGTGATCACAACAAGAGAAGAGAGCAGTACTAGTTATGTTTAAATGGGTTTGGTAATCAATAATGCTATGAGCCTATGACTTGCTTATAGCTCATGTTTGTGTTTTCTGATGCTGATTGTTTAGATTCAGCACTGATCTTGCTTTGTTTCATCACATGATTATGTTTAGAGAATGGCAAGAGTCTCAATTGCTGACAGTACTCTGTCTTTTTCTTTAATTGTGTTTTGTGCAGCCTGGTAAAACTCTAAGTGTAAGGAAATGGCAAGCTGCATTTACACAAGAAGGATTCCTCGATATAGGAAAAACTCTTAGTCGAATCCAACGAGGGGTAAGTCTCAGAAACATTGTTTGCAAAGACTTGCAACATTAACTAAATCTAGTCTGAGTATGCCAAAATCACTTATATTTGAATCCTTTTGGTTGCTTTCTTGATTTGTCTAGGGGATCCATCCATCGATTAGAGGAGAAGTCTGGGAATTCTTACTTGGTTGTTATGATCCAAAGAGCACATTCGATGAAAGAGAGCAAATCAGACAACGTAGAAGGTGAACTTTTTCACCCACATAAACAGTAAATTTAGTTTCATCAAGATCCTATCTATCTTTTCATATTAAGTATTTGGTATTTCCTTTCAGATTGCAGTATGCTTCTTGGAAAGAGGAATGCAAACAAATGTTTCCTGTCATCGGAAGTGGTGGTTTCATTACCGCACCTGTGATTACCGATAAGGGTCAACCCATTTGCGATCCTCTTGTACTACAAGAAACAAATTTAGGTAAAACTTGTATCTTTTTGCTTGAGGAAATAGTAGAACATCAGTTTTCAGATTGCATTTTAATTTTTAAGTATTATTAATCTCAGGTGCAAATGGTTCGGATTTCTTCAAAGATCTTGAAAACCGCGGACCTTTGGACAAGAGAGTTATTCAATGGTTGCTAACACTTCACCAGATAGGTCTGTGATCGCGCAGCTTTGGTCACAACAGAAAGATAATTTATCATTCAGCTCACTTGATTAAACTCTTATTTTTCAGGTCTTGATGTAAACCGCACAGATAGGACTTTGGTATTCTATGAGAAAAAGGAGAATTTGTCTAAGCTTTGGGATATTCTAGCTCTTTACGCCTGGATAGACAACGACGTTGGTTATTGCCAAGGTAAGCAGTTATATTCAGAGAATGAACATGGTGTATCTTTTTCTTAAGAGCATCTTAGGTTTTGATCTATCTACTGTTTCTTCTGAGCAGGAATGAGTGATCTTTGTTCTCCTATGATTATGCTTCTTGAAGACGAAGCTGATGCTTTTTGGTGTTTTGAACGATTGATGCGCCGATTGGTATGGTTTGCGTTCATATATATTTTTCTTGACTCTCTCTGTAATCAGATAATACTAAAGATTTTTTCTTCTTTTTATGAAATTGAAAGAGAGGGAATTTTCGTGACACGGGGAGATCAGTTGGAGTCGAAGCACAGCTTACTCATTTGGCTTCAATCACTCAGATTATTGATCCTAAACTTCACCATCACTTAGGTATATCTATTAAAGCTTTCTCACATCTCTATTAGCGTTTAATTAATAGTTATTGGTTAAGCAAGAGAGATCTTGAAAGAAAATTTGGTTCTTGAAATGCAGAGAAATTGGGTGGAGGTGACTATCTCTTTGCGATTTGGATGATAATGGTTCAATTCCGAAGAGAATTCTCATTTTGCGACTCATTATACCTTTGGGAGGTAACATTTTTCTCCGTCTCTTTATAAACTCGAAAACATTTTTCTTGTACGGCACACGAATAAAGACTGATACATATCCATTTCCGGGATTTCTTTTGTTGAGCAGATGATGTGGGCATTAGAGTATGACCCGGAAATGTATTCTCTATATGAGGAGCCTAAATTTGAGGGGGAGAAAACCGAAGGTTCCTCGAAAGGTAAACCGAAGTCGATAAACCAATGTGGGAAGTACGAGAGAGAGAACATGAAGAATGGAGGGAAAAGCGCGGAAGGTCCTTTGCCTATATCGGTTTTCTTAGTGGCTAGTGTTTTGAAAGACAAGAGTTCTAAGCTAATGACCGAAGCTCGAGGACTCGATGACGTTGTTAAGGTAATGCAGAGAGTTCTCCGCGGTTTTAATCTTTTTTACACCTTCCATTTCCAATGAATAAACTCCTCAGAAATCTTTTTGTTTTGCACAGATCTTAAACGACATAACCGGAAACTTGGATGCTAAGAAAGCTTGTTCTGGTGCCATGAAATTACACAAGAAGTATCTTAAAAAGGTTTGCTCCTACTGAGAAACTCTTTTGGGTTTTTGTCTGATCCTTCTTCTGTAGCTGTCTTTTAACTCTCTCGAATTGTTCCGTTTTTGCTATTGCAGGCCAATAAATAGCATTGGAGAAGATTCATGAGTAGTAGCGTTTTTGTATGTTCTTTTACACATTTGATAACTCACAAAATCCGGCGACAAAAGTTACTGGTCAGAGATTTACAATTCCTTGGGTGGCAAGCATTCTTAAGAATAAAAAACCATGGAACCTTTACTTACACAACAACTTTTCGTTGTAAACTGTTCATACAAATCCATGTTGTAATAATGATTTACCAAACCATGTGTTTTTCTTTTGTATTATCAATACAAAAAAGAATAGGAAAAAGCTCAAACAAAGAGGATCTTCCTCCAGGGTTTTAAACTCGATTCTTGTATTTGTAAGTCGAATTATGTAAATAAAGATGAACTTTACGAATTCCAAATCAGAGGATATGTTCATAATTCTAAAATTTATTCCTTAGAACATGAAGCGTATGTCCTGCAATAGGAGAAGCCTAATGTACTCTAAAGACTTATAAAACTTCACATTCAGAGACATATTTTGACAGGTTACAAAACTGAACATGTAAGCTGCTTGTGCTAGAGCCATAAAGAAGGAGAAGAACGAGAATACACATATACGAATGAAGGGATAAAATATTTTACACAGAAGAAACAAAGACAACAGAAAAGTTCAAAAACATAAATAGTGACTTAAACACCTAAACTCCTTTATTGCACTTCTTCAACATCTGAAGGGTTAAGGGAAATTTTCTTAAAAGTTAAAACCTCTTAAGCGTCTACGATTTCAGCTGAATCAGCAGCGGCTAAGATCAGCTCCGGGCTTAGGGTTCCAACGTTAGTTCCATCAATCGCATTCGGCTGTCCCAAAGCCTTAAGAGCAAGATGTGCCGCCTTTTGTCCCGATATCATCATGGCTCCAAAAGTTGGTCCCTACATCACAAATTTACTCAGGACATGATCTTAAATTTTTTGGAAATTGAATCAAAGATTGGTTAAGGAAAGGTTAAGTAAACTAACCATTCTTGGGGCACCATCGATCTCAGCAACTTCCATACCGGTCACAATCATACCGGGAACAACCTCTCTAGTCAATCTCACAATCGCATCTTCAGCAGTGTTCATGTCCAAAGCTTTCATTCCAGGAACATGATCAATCAACCCGATACTCTTCAACCTCTTCACACCAGTAGCTCCAAAGGGACCATCATGACCACAAGAGCTAACAACAATCTTAGCTTCCATGACATTAGGGTCCATACAAGACTGTGTGTCGTGGTTCATCGACACAAGAGCCCAGTTAGTCACAACACCACCAACTCTGTTTCCTTTGACGATCAGATCCTCAGCAGCTACAGCGTTGAAGAGCTTCACGTTAGGACGAGCCAAAAGCTTGCTCATGATGGTTGATGTGAACAAAGCTGCGTGCTTGATCACAACGTAGTTGTCTTTCTCATCGTAAGCTACACCAATCTCGTCTAGGAACAAGTGAGCTGGTTTGCGCACAATCTGCCATTAACACATAAAATTGATATCAAGTCTAGACCTAAACCTAATTCTCCATTAAAAAAAGAAACAGAACTCTTTTAACCGATCTCACATGCAAATATGATTACTAACAGAGAGAGAGGTTTCGAATACAATACCATAGCGGAGAAAAGCTGACCACCGAGCCAAGCACCACCACCAGGACTAACAGATTGTTCAATGATAGCAACTTGAACATTAGGGTTCTTGCTGATCTCATAAGCACAAGATAAACCAGCGGATCCAGCACCAACGACGACGACATCAGTCTCAGCGTAAGTGATCATATCCGTCATGTACCTTCTCGTCATCTCACGAGACACGATCGATTCCTTAATCGGATCGAAAGTGAAAGCGTTCAAATCGTAACCAGCGGTGGCGCGAACAGAGACAACGTTTGATCGTGGTTTCAAACCGATGGTGACAGGAGCAGAGATGGCTGAGCCATGGAAAGAGGAATCGAAAAGCCTTTGAGGTTTTGTGGAAGAGAGGGAGAGAGTAGAAGCCATGGCCGCCATTTTTTTTTTGTTCTGTGACAAGCTTTTTTAGGGCTTCAGAAATGAAGATGGTGAAGTGAAGCAGTGTGGCTGTTGAGTATTTAAATTAGGAGCAGAGTAAGGAAAAAATATCTGGAGAGTGATGGCCACGTCAGAGATAAGGATTGTATGGTCAGAGAATTTTGTTTTTCTTTTTGATAAATTTATTTATATTATAATGTGAATTTTTCTTTTTTATAATCTTTTGATATCAATCGAAATATTCGATCCGTAGCCACAATTCTATTTAGCGAAGAATCGCGATCTACTAAAAACTTTCGATATTATAGTGTGATTATAATCACTATTTTACATTTTGCCATAAATGGAAAGTAACGGCCTCCTTAATTTTTCATGGTTATAATTCAATGAAAAGGACTTTTGAATAAACCCCATATTTAGTAAGTAAGTAGTTAGCGTAGTTTCCGTGGAGTAGACGGATATGTTTTCTATAGTTTAACAAGTGCTACATAACAAAATTATTTGATAATGAGTTTTAAAATTAAAATTAAGTTCAAATCTGTACTCAATATCAAACTACAGTAAGGGCTTTGGTCCCATATTCGTATTAGTCTTGATTTGATGTAGTTTGGACTTTGGTCTAATGGTCTATTTTCTGTTATCAAAATAAATATATAAATTGTAGTTTTTATTTATAGAAAATAAATTAGTGAAAATAAAAGAGATATACCAAAATTTTCAAAGAACTGATTTGACTGAATTTATTGGATTGCCCGATTTCTCGAACAAAAAGGCAAAATATTTGCAATTAATATTAAAATATATGGAGTGCTGCCAAAGAAAACTCGGCTTTGAGTAGTAAAATATTACCATTTATTACCAGGATTATAATGGTAATAAAATATCTGGAAGCTTTCGTCTGGAAACATCTGTAGCCAGTTGCAGTGAGTGTGTGGTGACACGAACACAACAAGGTGAAATATCTTTGTACAATAAAGATGGATTTGGCTTTTACTAGTGAAATAGACAGTTCACTAATCAATGTTTTCTGGCATTCACGTATTTTTAGAAAAGTGACATCAACCTTTTTGGTCATTGATTTTTGTGGTCCAAAATATAATCTTACAATTCAATAATTTGAAGGAATGGACCTTATTGATTCATAACTTCAGGTTGTTACTTGTTTAATTTTAAAAAATCCCGAATGAATGTAAAACTAAAACCAATAAAACAAGTTAGAAAAATTATCTTAACAATTTCATATTACATAAGCAAGAGGTGAAACAGAGTAACAAAGACACAGGGGAAGAAGAAGTAGCCATTAAACTCGGGTATCAAACAGAAGAAAACACTGCGGAGAAGACGATTCTCAAGGCCTCCTTGAATCAAACCCGAAACTCGCAACAAGAGATCAAAGGAGAAAATGATATGGTTTTATTAATAATATGCTCCACTGGAGCTAGTTTCAGTGAAGTAGCACAAGTAGCTTAGAAACCATGGATCTTAATGTTATCCTTCTTCACCACTCCAGCCTGTGATGACAGAGAAACAGTCAGATCAGACAATCATCTTATGTTTTAGTAGTAAACAGACTCGCAGAGTTATTGATTTTTACCTGAACAAGGAATGTGGAGACGTTCTTACGCTGGTCACCTTGAAGTTGTATAACCTATACAAATCAACACAAACACATAAGCAAAACTAAAACAGAGTATATCAATTATTCAGACACAAAAGGCCAAATCATTCTGGTTTGTGAAGGCTTTAAACTGCAAATAAGATATTTATCTACCCTTGTTTGCATCTAAATGATCAAATTCTAACGAGAAAGATATTATAATCCACATGGATCAATAAAGTTTTTTATATAACATACCTGTCCAAGTTCTGAATCCTGAACCACAGTGCCGTTGCAGCAAAACTCTTTCTTAAGGTCCTTAAGTATCTTGCTATAGCTGTACTCTTTCTTCAGGCCCTGGACAGTTGTCAGGCTTTTCCTACCATTTCGCTGTTGGACACGGATGTGAACGTACTCCTTTGTTCCGGCACCTGAGTCCTCAACATTCGCATCAGCAAACGGATCTGAAACAAGTAAGAGCAAATCAAGAAAGATAACCATTAGATTTCCCATGTGAGATAAATCACCACAAACAGCATAATCCAAAAAACTTAATGCTTGGAAATACTTGATAGAAGATATAAACACAATCTTTAAGACAACAGAAATTACAAGAAAACTAGGGTACTAGATACAATTTGTAATCAAGATCTGAAATAATTTTGTATAGATATATAAAACAAGTTGAAGAAGTTGAAGAAGATCAATGACAACAATCTCAAGTTTCGGTATAGTAGAAACTTACCAAAGGCAGTAGGAACCTGGGAGTCAAGTTCAGACATGAAACTTAGTTGATTTGAGGGTAAAACTAACCGGGAAGCTGAGATCTGTACAAGAAGGTTTTTATCACATTAGAAACATATATAAGAACATGAAAGCATCCAATCACAATCGATTCAGTCATGAAGATCATTAACAAATGTTACATAGGGTTAAAGAACTGATTGAAACACACAAAAATCATAAAACCTCAACAACTATTTCATCTAATTTATTTTCTGCGAAGTCGCTTAAGAAACTACATTCCACTAAACAAGATAACGAACAATGGAACATAGAATAAAAGATTATGCAAAATTCAAGAAGATAATTTCATCAAGTACAGAGAGACATACACAAGAAGAAGTAAGAAATCTACCAGATTTTAATTATGCTACCAAAATCCAGATGATCATAGATCTTCCACCGAATGCCTTAATTTAGCCAATGTTTATGTATACTCAAGATTAACAGGGTAACAAAGCTGATCCAGTTCAATTACATCCTATACGGTTAATCATCATAACGAGAAAACACCAATTGGCCAGATAAATTCATCGGTGTTAAATTTTGTTTACGATCAGTTATAAACACCAAGGATCTGAAACATAATTCTGCAATAGATCTCTTTGAATCAAATCGAACACCCAAAACCAAATTGATTCAACGATGTAACCCAAAATTGTATTGTCGACGAGCTCAAATTCAATCACAGATCGGTGAAAAGAAAACGAATCACGGGACAATCGGTAAACGAAGAGAGGATAAAGATGAAGACAAAGAGAAATTGAGAAAAATTCGTACCTGATTCGTAAAGTTGGGTTTCGAGGATCTGATAATCGAGAGAAAACCCTAAATTCGGATAAAGTATGCAACTTGTGTTCTCGAGGACGGTGAGAAAAAAATGAAAGACAGAGAGAGAAATTTTAATAACCAAGGATATCCACGTCAGATTTATCAGTGGCCAATCATATAACGACAACTCAATGCAATATACAATTTTTTTGTTTTTGCCCAAAAAACTCATATTCTCTAAATAATTCCCCTCCCCAGAAAATGTTCAAACAAGATTTACTAAATTACTTACAAAGCAAAATACACTCATAAGCGATGGCCAAAGCAAAATACATATTCTCTTCTTTGGCGAAGTAGATGACGTCAAGTGTTTGGCGAAGAAGATGCAACGTGACACACGAGGGAATGCGTGATTTCTAACATCAGGGCTTATTCAATGCATGACAAAAAGCACCGCTTGGTAGTTGA
Source organism: Cardamine occulta (assembly GCA_028015245.1). Classification (NCBI taxonomy): domain Eukaryota; kingdom Viridiplantae; phylum Streptophyta; class Magnoliopsida; order Brassicales; family Brassicaceae; genus Cardamine; species Cardamine occulta. Next base: position 12,419,130 of record CM051393.1, on the reverse strand, counting down.
TAATTCATATATTAAGGTCTTGGCTTATGCAGAATTTGGTTAATGCTCTAATAGATTCTAAACAGAAAATTGAAGAATTAAGTGTAAAGTGATCTGCATTTTCTTCTCACAAAAGAACACTAAGAAATGGATTAAACGGTTTGTACCAAACATCAAGCAGAATTTAGTTTCATAGCTTATAGTTTCTGTTTCCCGGGAAAAAGATAAAGCTAAGAATGAAGAGAGAGAGAGAGACACTACAAACAGTAATTAGGTTTCTCTTTGTTGAAGAGGGAAGATCAGAGATTGACAATTTTATTCATCATCCTTGTAAGGATACTTCTCAGCGACTTGTTTCAGTAGCTTCAACTGTAACTCATAAGCATCATCCCCTCGAAGAATATCGCGCGTCCATGTCACTTCTGTCTTCATTGAGACCTGATCACATGGTTCATACAAAAAAAAAAAGAACATAAACGCTAAGCCCAAACAAGTTCTGCACTTAATAATGGAGTTAGTAAGAGAAGTTTCTTTTCACTTTCTAGTAATCTGTTTGTATGAGAAGAGCTTGAAATCGCAACTTATGTAACCCAAGAAGTGGGAAGAAAAAGGAGACTGACCATTTCCAAAGCTCCTCTAATGACTCCACTTAAGACATTGCAGTAGTAAAGACCTTGACAAGTATCGGGAAGCTCCACGAAATCAACAAGCGGATTGTCCTCCAAGATTATACTGCAGCAAGTCCCATCCGCATCCCAGCTTGTCACTGAGGCAGTGACCCCTAAGAACATCTTGAAACCCACCTATGTAATAACTCAAGTTTGTAACTGTTTCTCATTTGATAGAACCAAAGTAGATACATCTACTTAACACTAAAATGTTTTTTTAGCCGGAAAACTTATGCTCTAATTTGATATACATATAAGGTTTATAAAAATGCCAAGCAGAATGAACATTCCTATAACTTGCAGTGTAATTTCTCGTTGTTTGATGCTCAGGACATTTCAAAACTGTAAAACCGTGAAACTAAACAAGCAAGTCAATCGAAATGACAAACCTTGGCAATCATTTCAGCAGTTTCCTTGAAATCAACGCATCTGGAAACACCAGATTTGGCAAGAAACTCATCGATAAGTCGGATTCCAATGTTGTATCCCCTTCAGAAAAAAAAACAGAAAGCTAAGGATAAAGAAGTTCAAAGTTGTAAATAATCGAATACTCATCAGTATGTCCCTGAAACTTGAATGCTTTATTTGTTCCATCCATCACATACAATTAGAAAGATATATGAACAAAAGGCACTAGAGACAAAATGCAGACAAACTTCAAACACAACAATGAAAAAAATATATACAAACTGTCAAGGGAAATTAAAGCCAGTGATCAAATAAAATGCCATAGAAGAAGAAGAAGAATACATTTGATCAAGCTGCTTGTTAACTTCCTCCACTTCTTCCAGATCAATAAGCAATTGACGCACAATTGCACCATACGTCAACGTGAACAACTCCGCATTCTACAAAATTTATCAGATTCCAAGACAGATCAAACAAACAGTGTCTCCATAACAAAACTGAATCAAAGATTCGAAATTGGCTTCAAGGTTTACTTCTCAAATTCTTACACATCCAAAGGATACATAGAAAGAGGGCTTTATCCTATGAAAACGATAAACAAACCAAGAGAAACAGAGAAAAAGGAGAAAACTTTGAAATTTAAACTTACCACACGATCAATGCTAGAGAAGATCGCATCACCGGATCGAGAACCAACCGGAGCCATCGACTAATTTCTCCACAACTACAAAATGATTCCGTAAATTAGATCCATACAAAAAACGAAAAAATGCGCTTCATGTAGATCTACTAGCAGAAGATTAACATTTCAGCAATTAAGAATAAAAAATAAAAATTGATCAAAACCATCAAAATGGAGTAGCAATTTGACTTTGTTCGATCGGAAGAACAATTTCGCAATACGCCTAATCGATTTCAGTTAAACCACAAAATCGACACAGTGCCTATCTAACTAGATTAGCAATCACACAAAAAAAAAATCGTAAAATTAAACGATCTAAGAAGCACAAAATAGAAATGGGTGTGGAGAAATTTGTAATCTTTTTACCAAATTAGAAGCAAAAACTCAGGAAGCAAACGCAGTGAGAAGAAGATGGAGAGAAAGAGTTCGAATTCAGATTCGAAAGCAGAGCATTGCATGATTGCGATTTTATTTTTGTCCATTAGAGCCCATTGTCTTTAAATATATGGGCCAAAGCCCATTAGATTATTTTCATACTCAAAGGTAAAACACATAAGCATGAGAATTATGCTACCAAAAGTCCAGACTAATTAAATGATCTCCATTAAATCTTAAAAAGATACTTTAGCAATTTAAATCTGTCGGAAAAGGAAGTAGTGTGATTCATGGATCTAACATTATTAGTGACTATTAAGTAAGTAATTATCTCCATTAAATCGTTGATTTAGGTTACAATATACTTAAAACATATGTCGTTTCTGTCTCTTCGTATTGTGGCCAGGTTCTGCTGCAATTCCTCGAGCACTAATGTTCCCCGATTCGTCTATTATCCTTCCCTTCTTCATCATGGTTCGTCTTTTCATGCTTCTTTTATATCTCGTTGCTGTTCTTCTGTCTCCGCGGCTGACTCGCAAAGTGAGTCAGCAAAAGAAAACGCGAGTCGTTCAGTTATTAATGTGGCTTTAGACTCGGTGGTGAAGATCTTCTCTTATTCTAACGAGCCAAATGTTGTTAAACCTTGGCAAACAAATGAGATAGAATCCTCTGGCTCTGGTATAATTCATAAACATCTCTCTCTCGTGTGATTTATTTTATTAGATTTTTTAAAATTCATATGTTCTGTTTGTTTCTAGTTGAACGTATTGACTAATCCAAAATTCCAAAATCCATATGGTATTTGGTCTGGAATATTTATTTAGAATTTGCAATATGGGGAAGTAAGATTCTGATAAACGCTCACATTGTCGATAATCACTCATACGTGCTATTGAGAAAGCATGGTTCACCCACTAAGTACAAATTAAAGCAAAAGTTGAAGCTACAATAAGAGCATATATATATTGCAAGGTTAAGTTTTGCAAACAAATTATAAGGTTTAACTAAAATTTTTGTTGTGGGTATGTGTCCAGCTACGTAATCCCAACTCCAGTAATTAAGCATTTCTTAAGTGGTGTTGAAGAAACCGGTCAATACATTGGTCCCGGTTGGCTGGATATAATATTGTGTCAACCTATGGGGAATGCTCAACTGCGTAAACACTTTAAAATGAATCATGAAATGACAGGAATTCTTATAAATAAAATACATCCGATGTCAAGTGCTCATAAAGTTTTGAAAAAAGATGATGTAATTCTTGCTATTGATGGTGTTCTTATAGGAAATGATATGACAGGTAAGAGTTTTTTATTTTTAAGCTCGCAAAACTAATTACTTATATATTGCACCCACTTGGTGAACCTTCTCCATGTGTGTTGATGAAGTGAATTTTATATTTTCTTCATGCAGTTCCTTTCCGAGGAAAAGAACTTATAAAACTCAATCATTTGTTCTATGAAGAAACCAGGTGAGAAAGCTTTATTTAAAGTCTTAAGAGATGGAAGAGAGCATGAAACGTAAGACATATTTGTTACTAACTTACTATAGATTTTGTGACTTTTTTCTTCTTCTTCAAATGCTGTAATTAAACTTATAACCCCCCTAGTTCTTGGTTAATCGTTGCTTCACTTTGCATTTGAGTGGAGAATTATAAAAAAAATGCGCAGGTGCAGCGGCTGCTTACAGCGAGCCAACTTGATCAAAGATATTACATATTTGCGGGTTTTGTCTTTGTGTATGTCTCTAGCTCATACATTGATATTTCTTCTGGCGCCATATGTCGTCGCTGTGCATTAAAAAGGATGGCCGGAAAAGCTGTCAAAATATCTCAGGTTTTTGCTTCTTTTTTACCCAATCTTTTTTAAAACATGAAATTTTCTAAGTTACAATATTATATATCTATATATACATATACATAAGTTAATGGAGTTATTTTGTATATATACATATACAAAACAACAATATCTTCTTAGTTGCTTTTGTATCAAGAGTTAAAGAGTGATATTTTTTATTTCTTTTGGTGTAGGTGTTATTGGATGACATCAACATACGATACTCTAGTTTCGAAAACTTGCAGGTAAGTCATAGTATAGTTTTGCTAATTATCCCTATATCCAATAAAATTTTGTGTCTAAAAATAATAATAATATTTATGGTGTAAACAGGTGAAGAAAGTGAACGGAGTGGAAGTGAACAATTTGCATCACCTACGTTGGCTTATAAAAAGATGTCGAACCGAGGATTTGAGGTTGGACTTAGAAAAGGGAAAGGTTATTGTCTTGAACTATAAATCTGCAAAAGAAGAAACTTCCTTGATCTTGAAACGTCACTCAATATTATTGGACGTGTCCAGGAAACTTGACTAAAGACTTTTCTTGGGTATCTCATATCTGTATCCTAAGAAAGTATTGAGAATTATGATATAAGCTTGGGACGTACACATGTCTCGGATTAGGATAAGATCATCAAGACTGTGAATTGATATAATCCAGCTTCAATAACTCTACTACTGTATTAGGGGATTTTTCAAAAGAAGAATTGGTGAATCTGATGCAACTACATGATGTTATAGTCTCTTCAAGAGAAATGTTGGTACTGAGGATTTGAGGTTGGACATAGAAAATGAACGAGGTATTGTCTTGAACTATAAATCTGCAAAAGATGCATCTTCTTTGATCTTAGAACATCACGAGATACCGTCTGCCATGTCCAAGAGAATTCAAAAACAATACCAGTTTTTTTTTTTTTTTTTTTTGTTTCTAACCAATGTACTCAACATCCTTAATGAGTAATTGAAAACCTTAAAAAAAAAAAATCTTTGGCTTTATTATATTTTTCTTCTTACCAACTCAAATAACTTATTTATCTAGTCAATTCTAGTAGTTGTGTTATTAAGCTCTCATCCGCTGTTAATTAAGGTCAAAAGACAAACCAAAGAAATTTAAGGTGTTTTTGAAAATCTTAAACCAAAACACAAACTGTACCAAACTAACCAGAAACAAATTTCAATTCTTTGTTAGGAAAAGAAAAACTCTGGAAACCGAACTAAAAAGCCGATTTGAGTATATATACATATGCCGCTCTAATGTATAGTAAGGTTTTTTGTTGGAAGTTTGGAATTCACATTTTGAAAATACAAACTCCAAAACAAAAAAAAACAAAACAAAGAAAAAAACAAAGTCGAGCATGCATGATGTTGCAGATGCGGAGACTCGTCTCGATCATTCACTTGACACCTATACATATGACACATCATTGAACTTTTCCAACACCTAATGCAAACAAAACTCCATTATGCGTGTATGTCATGCTTAATACACGTGATTGCCATGCAACAATCCTCTCCTCCACAAATAAACCCATCTCTCACTTTCACTTCACTTCCATGATCACTCACCAAAAACCTCAAATCCTCAAACAAAAACGAACCATGGCTAAGCTCCTTCTCGTTTTAGCAACTTTTGCCCTCTTCATCCTCCTAGTCAACGCTTCCATCTACCGTACATTCGTCGAGTTCGACGACGAAGATGACGTCAGAAGCAATCCACAACAAGGTAAGTGCCAGAGGGAGTTTAGGCATCAACAGCAACTAAGAGCTTGCAAGCAATGGATCCGCAAACAAGCTCAACAAGGAAGAATCGGATAAGAAGCTGATGACTTTGAGCTCATTCTTGATGTTGATCTTAAGGACGATGATCGAGAACCCTCAACATCATCAGCCAGCTGTTAAAATGTGTTGTAATGAACTAAGACAAGTTGACAAGATGTGTGTGTCCTACACTGAAAATGGCGGCTCAACAAGTTAGTTTCCAGGGAATGCATGGACCACAACAGGTGAAACATATGTTTCGGACTGCTAAGAACTTGCCTAACATATACGACATCCCTGCAGTTGGATCTTGCCAGTTCAAGGCATCTCCTTACTAAGATCATGAGAAGGATCAGTCTATAAATACACATGGTGGTTTTGTTAATGATAATAAAAGAAAAGTGTCACTCTTGTGGCGTGTTTGTTTTTATATCATAAGAAAATGTTTCTACTGTATGAGTTAAGACTTAAGCCTAGTAATGGAGTCAGAGACACAAAAGGTTCCAAAGAAGCAGAGTTTCAGTGGCCAGTGGTTGCTGCTGGATCAGTTGGAGCTGCTGGATTGGTTGCAGTAACCTTGTTCGTCTGCTATTCTAGGCTACGGTGATTTTGATGAATATGTAGCAAACAAATAACTGATGACCAAGTTCTTTAGATTGGTTTCAGGAATAGAACTATAATATAGGTTGGCTACAAATTTGTTTTGGGTTTGGATTTGAGTTTGTGAGTTTTGTTGGTTGTTGGCTATCATGTTTTTTTTTGTTGATGGGATCAGCTTTTGTTATGCCAAACATTTTGCAACTGTTCGTCATGAGTGAGAACAGCTTTATATTCTAATCGGGTTTGAAATGCTTCTTGGAAGAACTGATTAAGGTTTGTCAAATAGAAGATAAGTGTGGTTCTTGTTTCATTTTCAGGCTGCATATATTGTTGAGTACATGGCTTGGATCTGTGAGATGCAAGTGTTGGGATGCATAAATGGCAAGGCTGCATATATTGGAGAGTACATGGCTTGAGTTTGTGTGACATTTTGAGTGTGTGTCAAGTTTTTGAGTGTCAAATGTAATCCAAACACTTATACACAAGTTTTCAAAAATTTAAACTTTTAAAACTTCATCAGAGGTTCTACCATTGAACTATGTCAAAAATAAGAAACCTTTATAGGTATCTAAACTTTTAATTTTGCATTATTTCGATTATAAATATGGTTAGAACCCCTTATGGGTTCTAAACTATTGGAGATGCTCTTAGTGGCAAATATTACACCTAGTAGTGTAATGCAACTTGCCATCCCCCTTCAATAAAGAGAGTTATTGGGTACTGAAAATCTTTAGAAATATCACACTCTATTGACTCTTGAGTCTCATTGTGTTCTACAAAATTATTCAGAATTATAATATTATTATAAGTGGGATGTTAGCTATAGTGGATTAGGATTAGACCCACATGACTTCTGTACAGAAGAAGCGACTTGCCTACCAAGTTTCCCACCTCCAAATTATTCTTATTTGGATGTCTATTTAATTATGGTCAAACCCTTCATTAATCCTTTATGGATTATCAGATTTAATAAATACCAAAAAAAAGCCACAGGGGAACTGAAAAATAAGATCAATTGAAAATTGCACATCATTTTATCGCTCGGCTCAATTTAAAGTTTGCCGAAAACTATTTTTCTTGGCTCGATATAATTTTTCTCTCCGGGAACAAAGACGGAGAAAGCTACTCTGGGCCTAACATGGGCCTATACTTAAACTCTCAGTTATTGAATTGGTTACCGGTTTTTAACTAAACCAGTCAAATCTATATTAAACCGAATTGAGCTAAAGTAGCTTTCTTTTACCCCATAAACTAAAGAAAAAAAACAACTTGAAAGAAAAACAAACTAATGAAAATCTTCATCTAAGACTAGCGCACTTCACGGAAAAAAAAAAGACCAGCGCACGTCGTTACTAATTTCGGATTTAATTGGTTAAGAGTTTATAGTTTATGAATATAAAACAATCTAACTTGGTTCAAACAGTTTCGTTATAACCGACAATAATATTTTTTTTTGTTGACCAATTCGTCATATTAAAAGGGTATATACGAGAATCAAAACCTATCGAGTTTTAATTAATTATTTAGGTTTGTTCGGTTTAATTATTGGTATAACCAACAAAACCAGACATTCACAATTAATTTATTTTATTTTAAAATTTAAATAAATAAAATAGGGAAAGAGACGATACGTAAAAGTGATCTTAATCCTCTTTTTTTTTTTGTTTCTTCAACTCAAAAATATATAAAGAAGAAGGAAAAATAATCATTTATGAAGTTTGAAACAGCTTTCGCCTCTTAGGTCTTCTTCGCTCCTCTCTCTTATCCTAAAATCTTTTCCCCTTTTCTTGCTCCTAAACGTTTCCAAAGTCTTAATCAGATTCCTGTTTCGAGACGCTTAATTCTTTTTTTTTTCTGGGTTTTAAACGCGTATTCCAATTTCAAATTCTTTCCAATTTTATCTCCAATTCCAGAAAGAACAGAATTTGTTGCTTCATTTCTTCGATTTTAGGTACATATATGTATAATCATCTTCTTCTTTAGCGATTCAAGCTTAAGTATTTGCAGTTTGATCGCTGATTCTTTGTTCTGCGTTTTGTAAAAATTCAATATTTTTTCTGTTTTTGTTTCTTCGATTGTGTGTTTCTTGATTGAGGACAACTTGAAGAAGAAGTTGCGTGTATTTTGTTTCTCTTTTTTAAGATTCCAATTTCATTTCTAATCTTCAAAAATTAAGGATTTGTTCGAAATTTCGCTACTTTTCTTGGAGATTTTAAATTTTCATTTTGTCCCCCGTCTTTCTCGGAGATTCTTTGTGAAAGATTTTCTTGGAAAAATCTCAGGCGTTGAAGTAGAGAAAAATCGAAACTTTGTTTGATTTGGAGGCTAAAGATCAAACTTTTGATAGTGAAGAGCTTCAACATAATGAGGAAGAACAGTGATGGTTCTGATGGAGTTGTATCACGAACAGCTCGGAGTTCGTTTCGTGCTTTGTCTAATTGCATTAGAGTGATTTCGTCTGGTGCTTCTACGGTTGCTCGCTCCGCCGTATCTGCTGCTTCTTCCGCCGTTAACCGCGACGGTGACTCTCTTCACGATCAGGTATTGTATTATATTGCTTCAATTAGGAAGAATTGATCAATCTTTGTTTGAAATTGAGAAACTTTCTTTGTCCGGTTCTTAGGGTAAATCATGGTTTTATGTTTCTCTTTAGGTGACAAGAATCATTTTGATGATTTTGATAACTTAAAAGAGCGATCTTTAGGTTTGCTGGAGTGTGTTGATCAGTTGATTAATCTTGGTTGACGAATCTTTGTATGTGTTTTGATGTAAAGGTACTATGGACTGGGTTTGATAAGCTACAGAATGAAGATGGTGATACTCGAAGAGTTCTTCTACTAACGTTTCAGTCTGGATTTCAAGTTTGGGATGTTGAAGATACAGAGAATGTTCATGTTATAGTTTCTTCGCATGATGGTCAAGCATCCTTTATGCAAATGCTACCGAACCCGATAAAGTCTGGCCCTTTAGTTGACATGTTTTATGAGAGCCGTCCGCTTTTGGCTGTGTGTGGTGACAGTTCTTTGGAAGAAAACACGAGCAGACGAAGCAGTTCTGAGAACTCTGGAAGTGAAACCGTAGCTGATCCTACAAATGTCTATATTTACTCGTTAAAGTCTCAGTCTTATGTGCAGACATTGAAATTTCGGTCTACCATCTATACGGTTAGGTGCAGTTCTCGGATTGTTGCTGTACTACAATCAGCTCAGGTTCAAATGTCATATTGTGTTGTTTTGTTGCCTTGGTTTGTCTGTTCTGAAACTAACAATGTGTAACTGAAAAACATGTATTTGCAGATACATTGCTTTGATCCTACAACACTGGAAATGGATCACACGATTAATACTAACTACATCGCGTGTGGTTCCTTGGGTGTTGGATATGGTCCTCTTGCAGTTGGTCCACGATGGATTGCTTATAGCGGAAGTCGTATTGCTAACAAAATTTCGGCAGTTTTCACTTCAGAACTTCTCTCACAGTCATCATCACCCAGTGTTGCACAGTTTGCAAGAGAATCAAGCAAGCAGCTCGCTTCTGGGATTGTAAATCTTGGAATAAATCTTGGAGACAGAGGGTACAGGTCACTGTCTAAATACTGCTCAGAGGTCCTGCCCAATCCGTATATTCCTGGTTTGAAAGGCATTGGAGTTGCTTATGAAAATGTGCCAGATGCAGATAGCATAGGAATGGTATACTCAAAATCCTCCTCAAGTTGTTTTGGTCTCAAGTTGATTGTCCATTGGTCTGTGCTTTAAACATATCCATGGTGTGTGCAGGTTATTATCAATGATATCACAAGCAAAAGCGTCATAGCCCAGTTCAAGGCACACAAGAGTCCAATTTCAGCTTTGTGCTTTGATCCAACCGGCATGCTTTTGGTGACTGCCTCGATTCAGGGGCACAATATTAACATCTTTAGAATAATGCCAAATATGCCAAGTATCTTTAAAATAAAAACATCTAAGGGTAGGGATGTGAACGCAACACCTTTTGCGCATCTGTTCAGGCTTCAGCGTGGTTTCACTAATGCGGTAAGCAGAGCCCTTCACCTATACATGTTGAAACTTTGATGCTTTCATCTAACCTTAATGCGATCTTTTAGGTGATACAAGACATCAGTTTCAGCAATGATAGAAAGTTGGTAGTGGTTAGCTCTTCTAGAGGGACAAGTCATCTGTTTGAGATTAATCCCGAGACAGAGGGGAATTCTCAGGTTCCTCTATCAGCAATTATTAGGATAAGAAGCGGAAACAACACCAGCGGATGGATTGGGACCGTGGGCGGTGCAGCATCTGCAGCAGCTGGAATGGTTGGAGGCTCTCTTCCGGGTGCAATCACATCAACTTTCTGTGCCTGCATTGAAAAGAATAACAGTAACTACTATGGTTCTGCACCTGATAATATCTTCGATAGGAATCTTCTGGTTTTTTCTCCTTCTGGATGTATGACACAGTATGTGCTAAAGGAAAATCCAGTTGGTATTGGTCATGAGACTTCAGTGATTACGGGGTTTAATTCTGAGTCGGGTTCAGAGAGTGAAGGAAAAGTAGTGGTTTTACCAATAAAAAGGTGGTCCATAATCCAAAACCAATCTAGAAGAGAGACGCAAGATCAGCACAGTGACGTATATGGAGGTGGAACAACAGGAGATTCTAAAAGTAAAGTGTTTCCTGAAGTAGTTAGAAAACAGAGTTTTGTGGAACCTTGGAAAGTTACTAAGAAAAGAACGGCCCGTGTGGAGGATAAGCATCAGTTGTACATATCTGAAGCAGAGTTGCAAATGCATCAGCTGGCTCAGCTACCTTTATGGGCAAGGCGAAAGGTAAAAAAGTTTCCTTTTTCTACAGAGAAATGATCTAAAAACTGGTTAATGTGTTGTTTGGATAACCTCTCATACTTTGTATTCTGCACAAAACAGTATAAGTTTCAAGAATTGGTGTTGACTCAGGATGAAGTGAGTAGTGGTACTGGAGGAAGAGGGGAGATGGAGATGGAAGGAATCCAAACTCGAACGATTGAAGCAAGAACAAGAGACATGGTTCCAGTCTGGGGTAATCTCCAATCTCCAAGAACCCAACAAGTGACAAGAGAGTGAGTTTTCTGAATCTGATTATGCTTCAACACTTCAGTTTTTTCTATTTATTTGTCACAGTTTGTTGACGCTAATATTATAAAATAGATCATCAGAGAGTCCAAGTAGCACTACACAAGTGGCTCCTTCGGAGGGTCATGAAACAGAGACTGATCTGGGAGTTGTACATAGTGAAGGAGAAGAAGGTATTGCAGAAGAAGAAGAGACCCAAAGCGAGGCTGTAAATAACGAAAGTATTGAAGATGAGAATGAAGAGGTGGTGGATTAGGAGAAGGTGATGTTGTTATTGGTTTATTTTTTTCTCACCAGAAACTCAGCTTCAATAACAGAAGACCAAAAAATAACTGTGGAAAATTGTATAGAAAGAAAAAGAAAAATTGACATATCTTTTAGGATGTAAATAGCTATATACTTTTCTTTTGTTTTGGATCATTATTTGGACCACTGATTCATCAACTATCTCTTAGGATGTAAACAAAGTAAAAAAGGTAAACACATGTTTTTACTAGCACCTTTGTATGCCAAGTAGTTTTTTTTTTGGGGTCAACTTTTTGGTTTTTTAGCCTTTGTATTCAAGTTTGGAAAAAAAAAAGGGATTGGTAACCTCACAAACTTCAACTAAAGATATAAAGCAAACAGCAAACATCCGATATTCTAAGTGTATAAAGTAAGGAGTTAAAAAAGCCAAAGCAAGAAGAACATTACAAAACCGGAACTAGGCAAGCTAAACCGTGGAGAGAAGTGAGCTTCCAAGAAGATTCAAAGCGGCCGAAGAAGACTTTTCTTTTATTTTCTTCATTTTCGTTGCTTTTTGGATCTTTTGATATTTTATAGAAAAAATACTAGACCGTCAGAAAATAGAATGATTAGAACTTGACCATACACGTAGTCGATTTTATCTCTAACGGAGAATGGGTGTCCACCCATTAATGGATACTCATTACTCTCTTAAGAAAAGAGAAGCAAGAAATTTTCAAAGAAAAAGAGAAGCAAAGTAGCCACTCCTCTTCATTACGCTGCTCGAAATGGAATCATAAGTATCATCAGGAAGATGTTGGAGTCAGGACAAGCAGCACACACGTGCATGAGTATTAATAAGCAAGGAGAAACAGCGTTTATGTTAGCATGCCTTCACAATCACGTCGATGCTGCAACAATCCTCGTAGAAGAGACAAATTCTATGACGATGGTGGAACTTTATGCAGCCTTTTCGCACCCAGGTTTAACACTAACATCTATATCCACCATATATATATATATATATGAAAAAATACCTAAAACACCAATTATATAACTTTATGCAGCCTTTTCAGGACACCACTCAGGTTTTTAACATCTATATCAACCATATATATATATGAAAAATTTACTTAAAACACCAATTAGTTAACTTTGATACACAAACTTTTCGAGTTCTAAAACAATAGTTGAATACATGTTCTTTTTCGGTTATAATACACTAATTTTCTGGTATTAGTAGAATCTAATCTGATAACCATCATAATTAATTTTACAAATGTTCAATCTTATTTAGAATTTAAATTATCAAAGAAAAATTATTTAAGTACTGAAGTGTGCGGTTAGAATCTAGTTAAAGTATATTTAAGCAAACTTAGACCTTTATTTATTTATTATAAAGATCATCTCTACTTACACAAAGTCTTGGAAGAAAACATTGTTCAACACACCTATTTAAATACTTTGTAGATATAGAATTTAGTTACTACTATGAGATTTTAATCGTTTTGTTAATGCTGATTTTATATAAACAGTTATCGTGAATAAAATACTAGAGAAATTTCCGCACCTAGTTTTTGATGTGGATACAGAGCAGTCCACACTATTGCATAAAGGGTGTGTGGAAGGAAACCTCGAGATAGTAAGGAACCTATTAGATGTTGATCAAAGCATTGCAGAAATGGTGAATAAGGATGGTTTGACACCTTTGCATTGTGCGGCGATGACCGGTTCTGTTGAAATCCTGAAGGAGTTTCTCTACAAGGATCCTTCATCATTCAACTCAACCACACAAGGAACAATGGAAACAGTTTTCCACTTAGCTGCGAAACAGAAAAATATCGAAGCGTTCATCTTCATGGCCCAGAATGCAGAGTTAGAAGAGCTTCTCTACAAGCTGGATGCAGAGGATAACACTATACTTCATGTTGCCGCCTCTGTAGACTCCACTTCTGTGAGTATATGTTTTTTTGTCTTTCATCTGCATTATTATAACAAGCTCTCTGTTGGAACTTATGATGTCAAAATGAGTCTTAATTAACTCATGAGCTAGTTCAGCTTAGCTCGATTTTTCATGAGTTCAAATTATGTTTTTAGGCTCATTTAATAAGTGAGTTATGTGATCGAGCTTAATTGAGTTAGAAGTTATATGAGATACATAAATACATCAACCAAAAAATATCTTTTTCCTTTTAATTTTAAAAATAAAAATATTCCTTTATGTTTATACCTTTAAAAATAGAAAATTTTGTTTTCTATTATAAATTTATAAGATAAACATAAATAATATAGAGACAGTCATTTTAAAATTTTATTTTACACTCTTAATAATTTTAGTATTTAAAATTTGAAGGTTATTATATTAAATTTTCTAAATATAAATATTAAATTTGATTATTTTATTTTTAGTTTCGTATATTTATCTACTATCAAGTAGCTCACGAACTAACTAATTTAAATCACAAGTATGATAATCTGAATTTGAATTTATAAATACAAGCTCATATAATAAATGAGCGAGCTGAACTACTTCATAAGATACATAAGTTCATCATAAGTTGAGCTGAGTTGAGGGAGTTAGGTCATTTTGACGCCCATTACATAAATGTAGAGAGTTGAAACTGAAGATACGTTATGCTTGTCATAGAGAGTAAAAAAAACACAAAGGCTCCATCGGAGATGATCTTAAAGAATTTTGGAAGTTCCCAAAATACAACTAAACAAAGTCAAAGTGGTTGAGATTGCAAGTATGCAATTAATATGGTCTGATTTTTTTTATAATTATTGTTAAAGGACTATGCGACTATGGTCTGAGTTTTCTAATTTATTATTTGACAGTTCAGATTTTTCTTTTAACTCCCATGACACAGAGCTAAATTTTGTTTATTAAGCTGGTACGTTTCATCCTTTTGGAAACAACAATATTAGAGAAATTCCCGCACCTAGTTTTTACTGTGGATAAAGAGCAGTCTACGCCGTTGCATAAAGCGTGCGTGGAAGGAAGCCTTGAGATGGTAAGGACACTATTAGATGTTGATCAAAGCATTGCAGAAATGGTGAATAAGGATGGTTTGACGCCTTTGCATTGCGCGGCAATGACCGGTTCAGTTGAAATTCTAAAGGAGTTTTTCTCTACAAGGCTCCTTCGTCTTTCATCATAAACACAAAAGGAACAATGGAAACAGTTTTTCACTTAGCTGCGAAACAGAAAAAAACCAAAGCGTTCATTTTCATGGCCCAGAATGCAGACATAGAAGAACTTCTATACAACCTGGACGCAGAGGACAACACTGTACTTCATGTTGCCGCCTCCGTAGACTCCACTTCTGTGAGCAAATGTTTTTTTTTTCTCATCTCTTATTATTGCGACATAGATGTAGAGATTTGAAACTGAAAATATGTTCCGGTTGTCATAGTGAGTTGAAAAACAAAAAGACTCATTATTTAGAGCATTAATAACCATTGGATATGATCTAAGAAAATCAAAAATTCTTAAAATAAAACTAAATAATTGAAGGTGGTTGAGATTGCAAGTATGCAATTAATATGAGAAATTTTCTAGGATTTGCCAACTGTATATGGACTGAATTTCCCTCTTTTTGTTTTTGTTTTTTGTTTGTTTGTTTGTTATGACTTTTTCTAAGTTATTAGTATTTGACAATTCAGTTTAGAGCTAATTATTTTATACCAACTATTTAAATTTCATGTTTACTACAGCTAGTACGCTACATCCTTTTCCAACCAAGAATGGATGCCACCTTGAAGAACAAGAAAGGTTTTGCAGCGGCTGACCTTCTCAACAAAGACGGTGTAGACTTTCCTCTGCTATCTACCTGGCTCCGGCGAGAAACAGAAACAAGAATAGAGAAATTTCCGCACCAAATTTTTGATGTGGATGAAGAGCAGTCCACACTATTGCATAAAGCGTGCGTGGAAGGAAACCTTGAGAAGGTAAGGCAACTATTAGCCTTTAGTCAAAGCATTGCAGAAATGGTGAATAAGGATGGTTTGACGCCTTTGCATTGCGCGGCAATGACCGGTTCAGTTGAAATTCTAAAGTTGTTTCTCTACAAGGCTCCTTCGTCTTTCAATATACACACAAAAGGAACAATGGAAATAGTTTTCCACTTAACTGCAAAGCAGAAAAATATCGAAGCGTTCATCTTCATGGCCCAGAATGCAGAGTTAGAAGAGCTTCTCTACAACCTGGACGCAGAGGATAACACTATACTTCATGTTGCCGCCTCCGTAGACTCCACTTCTGTGAGTATATGTTTTGTTTTTTTTTCATCTCTCATTATTATAACAAGCTCTCTGTTGGAACTTATGATGTCAAAATGAGTCATTAATTAATTCATGAGCTAGTTCAGCTTAGCTCGATTTTTCATGAGTTCAAATTACGTTTTTAGACTCATTTAATAAATGAGTTATGTGATCGAGCTTAATGGAATTAGAAGTTATATGAGATACATAAATACATCAACCAAAACATATCTTTTTCCTTTATGTTAATACCTTTAAAAATAGAAAATTTTGTTTTTCTATTATAAATTTATAAGATAAACATAAATAATATAGAGACAATCATTTTAAAAATTTATTTTACACTCTTAATAATTTTAGTATTTAAAATTTGAAGGTTATTATATTGAATTTTTAAATATAAAAATTAAATTTGATTATTTTATTTTTAGTTTCGTATATTTATCTAATATCAAGTAGCTCATGAACTAACTAATTTAACTCGCAAGTATGATAATCTGAATTTGAGTTTATAAATATAAGCTCATATAAAAAATGAGCTAGCTGAACTACTTCATAAAATACATGAGTTCATCATAAGTTGAGATGAGTTGAGCGAGTTAGGTCATTTTGACTCCCATTACATAAATGTAGAGATTTGAAACTGAAAATACGTTATGCTTGTCATAGAGATTTAAAAAAAAAAACACAAAGGCTCCATCGGAGATAATCTAAATTTTTTTTGAAAGTTCCCAAAATACAACTAAACAAAGTTAAAGTGGTTGAGATTGTAAGTATGCAGTTAATATTAGAAATTTTCTAGGATTTACAAACTATATATGGTCTGACTTTTTTTTTAATTATTGTTAAAGGACTATGGGACTATGGTCAGACTTTTCTAATTTATTTTTTGACAGTTCAGTTTTTTTTTTAACTCTCATGACACAGAGTTAAACTTTATACCAACTATTGTTTATTACAGCTAGTACGTTTCATCCTTTTGGAAACAACAGTATTAGAGAAATTCCCGGACCTACTTTCTGATGTGGGTAAAGAGCAGTCTACGC
This sequence comes from Cardamine occulta, assembly GCA_028015245.1. NCBI lineage: Eukaryota > Viridiplantae > Streptophyta > Magnoliopsida > Brassicales > Brassicaceae > Cardamine > Cardamine occulta. The sequence goes on along the minus strand of CM051393.1, from coordinate 12,402,191 downwards.
TGTTGCATAAAGCGTGCGTGGAAGGAAACCTTGAGATGGTAAGGACACTATTAGATGTTGATCAACGCATTGCAGAAATAGTGAATAAGGATGGTTTGACACATTTGCATTGTGCGGTGATGACCGGTTCAGTTGAAATCCTGAAGGAGTTTCTCTACAAGGCTCCTTCATCTTTCAACTCAACCACGCAAGGAACAACGGAAACAGTTTTCCACTTAGCTGCGAAACAGGAAAATACCAAAGCGTTCAACTTCATTGCCCAGAATGCAGACATAGAAGAACTTCTCTACAACCTGGACGCAGAGGAAAACACTATACTTCATGTTGCCGCCTCCGTAGACTCCACTTCTGTGAGTATATGTTCTTTTTCTTTCATCTGTCATTATTATAACAAGCTCTCTGTTGCAACATAGATGTAGAGGTTTGAAACTGAAAATATGTTCTTGTGGTCAGAGAGTTGAAAAACGCAAAGGCTAGTGATTTTGAGCATTACAATAAGCATTAGAGATGCTCGAAGAAATTCGGAAATTCTTTCTTTAAGGATCATTTAATTTTATTAAGTAGACGGTACTGTGGTCCTGAGAATGAGTACTCAAGGTCACTAGTTCAATTTCACTTGCGATAGATGATTTACGCTTTAAATGTGGTATTATCATCGGTTGGTTCCGGATACTAGAAGAGATTATGGGTCAAAGCTGTTGAGAAGTATGTATGAGAAATTTTCTAGGATTTACGAACTATGTATGGTCTGTCTTTTCTAAGTTATTATTTGAAACTTCAGTTTTTTTTTAACTCTCATGATACCAACTATTTTAATTTCATGTTTACTACAGCTAGATGCCACCTTGAAGAACAAGAAAGGTTTTGCAGCGGCTGACCTTCTCAACAAAGACGGTGTAGACTTTCCTCTGCTATCTACCTGGTTCCGGCGAGAAACAGAAACAATTTAATGCCCGTCAGGTTTGAGACATGTTAAATTCGCAGATGAACCTGTGGAACACATCCCAACCAAAAACAATGGGGACAGGTTCATTTCTGAAAGAGAAATTAGAGTTCCTAGAAAAAAGGAACGTGAGATGCATTCAGAGAGTCTGCAGAACGCAAGGAACACAATTACTGTAGTCGCAGTCTTGATCGCATCGGTTGCTTTCACATGTGGGATAAACCTTCCCGGCGGTATCCACCAAGACGGAATCTTCATCGGGAAAGCAACCGCTGGGAGAACACTGGCTTTTAAGATCTTCTTGGTAACCAACAACATTGCTTTGTTTACATCACTCAGTATCGTTACTCTTCTGGTCAGCATTATACCCTATAGAACGAAGTCACTGAAGAGATTTGTGACTATAGCACATAAGATGATGTGGTTGGCCGTAGCATCCATGGCAATTTCTTATGCTGCAGCGGCATTTATTACTGTGCCAGATTCCCAAGGATCTGTATGGTTAGTCTACATCACTATTGTTATCGCTTGTGCTGCCCTAGGAGGTATGTTTGTATATTTGTTCTTTATGATGGTTAAACACATTTGGAAGAAGCGTAAATTGAGAAGAAACATGTCTCGGGAAAAAGCCCCTAGTAAGACCTTGGACTTGGAACCCGCTGATGATGTTGGAATATTGATTTTACAATCGATTAAGAAAATGAAGAAACAGAGTAATAGATAAAAAATTATCTCTTCTCCTCTTAAAGAAAACAAGAATGAAATAGAAAATTTTATTGAACTGAAACTTGTTATTTTTACATCAGGATAATAGTTATTTAAATAGAAACAAACAGACACAATAAGAGTTGCATCTCTTCTACTTGTGACTTTTCGACACAACTCTTAATTAATAACTAACTTAATATATTACAAACATTACAAACTCAATTATTAATATCAAACTCAATTATAAACTAACACTCCCCCTTAATTGAGTTTCGGTTTCACACCAAGTGTTCTTCAACGTTGCTTTATCACATCTCCTCCGTGATCTTCAAACCCATCATTCATGTTTAATGATGATTCTTCTTCGACCGCACTAAACAGAATGTGATCCTCATTGACCACTTCTTCATCTGTTTCTTCTAAACTTAGATCCGCTCGCTCGGCCTTTCTAAGTCTGCAGTCCTTTACGATGTGACCCGGTTTGTCACACACATAATACTTCCTTTCATTTTTCGCACTCATTTGCGGAACGCCTCCGTTCTTTCTTCTCCAACAATCTACCTCATTGTGTTTGTCTCTTTTACATACGCTACACCATCTCTTGGTCTTCTCATGACGTTTGTCTCTTTGTTTTCCTCTATAGAACGCACTCTCATTGATACGCTCCTCTCGGATACTCAAGCGCTTCTCATGCGCCTTCAGATTTTCTCCACGTGATCTTCGTCACGTCTTCTTTGGCTGTTCTTGCAACCCTTCCACTCCCTTTCGCTTAGGTGAGCTTTCTTCTTTATTCCGGTTTGGTGTTCTCCTTGAATCATCATCACGTCTTCTTTGGTTATTTCTATAACCGGTTACCGTCTTGTGCCATTGATGGTGCTCTCTCTTGTCACCACCTCTTCTTTTTCTTCTTTTTCTATTTCTTCTTCTTATTCTTCTTCTTCTTCATCTTCTTTTTCGGTTTCTCACCGTTGATTTGTTGTCTCCATCTTTCTCTTCTTCTTGCAGCGGAATTCTTCTTATTTTTATTTTACTTGGACAGGCTCCAAAATTAAAATAGCTCTGATACCATGTTGGAGTATTGATTTCACAATCGATTAAGAAAATGAAGAAACATAGTAAGAGATAAAAAATTATCTCTTCTCCTCTTAAAGAAAACAAGAATGAAATAGAAAATTTTATTGAACTGAAACTTATTATTTTTACATCAGAATAATAGTTGTTTAAATAGAAACAAACAGACACAATAAGAGTTGCATCTCTTCTACTTGTGACTTTTCGACACAACTCTTAATTAATAACTAACTTAATATATTACAAACATTACAAACTCAATTATTAATATCAAACTCAATTATAAACTAACAGATGATACCGGCTGCTACGGCTTTTGAAATATGACTACGTACGGACATATGAGTATATTGTATTTTATTGGTTTGTTTTAGTGTGATGTTACTTTCGAACCGGATAAATTGCGTGTATAAGTTATGCATGCATTTTAAGTTTGTTTTATAGAATTCTATCTATGTTTGTGATTTGAGTTTATGTTTTATAGAAATACAGTTCATTAATAACAAATTTATTTGTTTAACTAAAATATTTGATTTTTATTTCTATTTCTAACTAAAATAGAAATACTGTTTCTAAAATCTCTAATCTTGACTTTACCAAAAACTGATATTTTGATTTTGCCAAGAGTTTGCTACTAGATATCTCTATTTTAACCGGTTTTAGAACCTCTTTTCTTACTCTTTTGATCGACTTATCATCAAATTTAGACTTGTATAGACATGTTTTCATTCACATTGGTCTTTCTCAGAATTTGGGTGTTGGATCATGGAGATTTGGAGTTTTGTGAACCATTAGACCAAAAAAATAATCAACAAGTGACAAGAGAGTGAGTTTTCTGAATCTGATTATGCTCAACACTTAAGGTTTTTTGTTTGTCATTGTTTCTTGACGCTAGTATTATGACACAGTCCTTACAAAATCCAAGCAACACTACACAAGTGGCTCATCTGGGGGTCATGAAACAGAGACTGATCCTAGAATTGTACATAGCGAAGGGGAGAGCTCAAGATCAGAAGAAGAGATCCAAAGCGAGGCTGTAAATATAGAAGGTATTGCTGAGGAGAAGAATCATATTGAAAAAAATAAAAAAAATAAGAATCATGCAAAATCGTATATTGGAGAGAATTTGCGTCGTGAAATCGTTGTTTGAAAAAGTTGTTCATCATAATCGCATAGTCGAATATCATCATATTACGATTGGATCAAATATCTTTAATAATGATGATGTAGTAGACAATAAAAAAACCTTTGTATTCAAGTTTGGAAAGAAAAATAATTTCCCACATAAATTATGTTTTACAAATTAAACTGATCTTAAGAAGATCACTAGGTACCCCGTTTTCTTAATCTCACAAACTTGACAAAGCTAAGCCTTGAGTTCAACTAAAGATATAGAGCAAACGACAAACATGTGATATTTAAAAAAACGAAAGTGAAGAGTAAAAGAAACCAAAGCAAAAAGAAATTTCATGGTGGAGAGAGGGAGGAAGGACACGTACGAAGGGGAAGAAAATTCAAAGCAGACGAAGAAGACTTTTCTTTTTTTTTTTCTTCATTTCTTTGGGATCTTTTTTCTTCATTTTCGTTGCTTTTTGGATCTTTTGATATTTTGTTATTTATTATAAACAGAAAAAATACTAAACCGTCAGAAAATAGAATGGGTCTCCACCCATTAATATGCAAGGAGAAACATCGTTCATGTTAGCATGCCTTAATAATCACGTCCATGCTGCACTAATCCTCATTGAAGAGACAAATTCTATTGACAATGGTGGAACTTTATGCAGCCTTTTCAGGACACCACCCAGCTTTAATATTAACATCGATATCAGCCATATATATATATATATATATGTATGAAAAAACCCCAGTTAATTAACTACTACCTTTAATACACATAAACTTTTTGATAAAGTATCTAAAACGATAGATACTAAATATATATTTTCCTTATAATACACTAACTTTCAAAATTTTATCCATTTGACACAATTGACTAAGCTGAATGTAACATTTGTTACCTTATTTTGTTCTCTTTATCAAATAATAACATTTAAATGAAATAATAAATCTACTGATATTCGAGATAGATATCCAAATATTCCAATAAATCTACAAAGTCTTGGAAGAAAACGTTGTTCCAATAAACCTATTTGAATACTTTGCAGATATAGAGAATTTACTTACTACTAAGAAATTTTAATCGTTGTGTTATGCATGTTTTTATATAAACAGTTATCGTGGATAAAATACTAGAGAAATTCCCCAGTCTAGTTTTTGATGTAGATAGAGAGCAGTACACGCTATTGCATAAAGCGTGCGTGGAAGGAAACCTTGAGATGGCAAGGTTGCTATTAGATGTTGATCAAAGCATTGCAGAAAAGGTGAATAAGGATGGTTTGATGCCTTTATATTAACGGTTCAGTTGAAATCTTAATGGAGTTTCTCTACAACACTCCTCTTCATCTCACTGCTCAAATTGGAAACAAAAATATCTTCAGGAAGATGCTGCAACAATCCTCATAGAAGAGACGGATTCGATGACGATGGTGGAACTTTATGCAGCCTTTTCGCACCCAGGTTTAACACTAACATCTATATCCACCATATATATACATATATATATATATATCTATATATCTATATATATATATATATGAAAATACCTGAAACACCAATTTTATAATTATTACCTTTAATACACATAAACTTTTCTAGTGTCTAAAACAATAGATGAATAAATACAAAATTTCTCCTTTATAATACACCAATTTTCAAAATGTTATCCATTTGACACAATTGACTTAACTGAATGTAACGTTTGAATATTTATGGATCCATTTTAGTTTTTCAATCGTATTATATTCTACATTATCTATATTCATTTTAATTTTTCAATTTTTCCAATCTTATTAGATATTAGAATCTAATCTGAAAATCCACCTTAATTTTTCAAATGTTCAATCTTGTTTAGAAGTTAAATTATCAAAGAAAAATTATTTAAGCGGTTAGAACATCTCCATTAGTGAGATACTCAAAAGGGTTTCTCACAAGTATTAAATAAATATTTTTAATATGTTTTACTTATTTAAATTAAATTTATTTATTAAAAATTAATTGAACCAATCACATTTCATCAAATGTTAGATGGGGTTCTACAAAATAGTGAAAATATTTTCAAATGAGAACCGTATCTCCTTCCTTTTCCTATTATTTCATTATTATTTTTTATTTTAAATAGTAAAAAACTCAATAACAATCTCTTGGTGGGATGCTTTTAAAACCTAGTTGTTAATATATTGAATGAACTTTACAAGCTCCATTAAATCAAAATAACTCGGTACATTTTATCAAAAAAAAATAACTCTGTACTAAAGCAATTAATTGATTTGACACTAGCATATCTGTACTCTTTTTTTTAAGATCATATCTCTACTTACACAATGTCTTGGAAAAAAACGTTGTTCCAAAATACCTATTTGAATAATTTGTAGATATAGAATTTCATTACTACTATGAAATTTTAATCGTTTTGTTTTTTGTTTTGATTTTTTTTTATGTTAAAAGGGTTAAAACAAATATATTTAGTCGTTTTGTTAATGCATGTTTCTATATAAACAGTTATTGTGGATAAAATACTAGAGAAATTCCCCAATCTAGTTTTTGATGAGGATAAAGAGCAATCCACGCTATTGCATAAAAGCGTGTGTGGAAGGAAACCTTGAGATGGCAAGGACGCTATTAAATGTTGATCAAAGCATCGCAGAAATGGTGAATAAGGATGGTTTGACGCCTTAGCATTCGCGGCAATGATCGGTTCAGTTGAAATTCTAAAGGAGTTTCTCTACAAGGCTCCTTTGTCTTTCAACATAAAAAAAAAGAAACAATGGAAACAGTTTTTCACTTAGCTGTGAAACAGAAGAATACTAAAGCGTTCATTTTCATGGCCCAGAATGCAGACATAGAAGAACTTCTATACAACCTGGACGCAGAGGACAACACTGTACTTCATGTTCCCGCCTCCGTAGACTCCACTTCTGTGAGCAAATGTTTTTTTTCTTTCTTATCTCTTATTATTGCGACATAGATGTAGAAATTTGAAACTGAAAATATGTTCCGGTTGTCATAGAGAGTTGAAAAACAAAAAGGCTCATTATTTAGAGCATTAATAACCATTGGAAATGATCTAAGAAAATTAAAAATTCTTAAAATAAAACTAAATAAGTGAAGGTGGTTGAGATTGCAAGTATGCAATTAATATGAGAAATTTAATAGGATTTGCCAACTGTGTATGGTCTGAATTTTCCTCTTTTTGTTTTTGTTTTTTTTTTCTCACCAAAAACTCAGCTTCAATAACAGAAGACCAAAAAATAACTGTGGAAAATTGTACAGAAAGAAAAAGAAAAATTGACATATCTTTTAGGATGTAAATAGCTATATACTTTTCTTTTGTTTTGGATCATTAGTTGGACCACTGATTCATCAACTATATCTTAGGATGTAAACAAAGTAAAAAAGGTAAACACATGGTTTTACTAGCACCTTTTTATTCCAAGTAGTTTTTTTTTTGGGGTCAACTTTTTGGTTTTTTAGCCTTTGTATTTAAGTTTGGAAAAAAAAAAGAGTTTGGTAACCTCACAAACTTCAACTAAAGATATAAAGCAAACAGCAAACATCCGATATTTTAAGTGTATAAATTAAGGAGTTAAAAAAGCCAAAGCAAGAAGAAATTAACATTACAAAATCGGAACTAGGCAAGCTAAACTGTGGAGAGAAGTGAGCTTCCAAGAAGATTCAAAGCGGCCGAAGAAGACTTTTCTTTTATTTTCTTCATTTTCGTTGCTTTTTGGATCTTTCGATATTTTATTAATTATTATAAATAGAAAAAATACTAGACAGGCAGAAAATAGAATGATCAGAACTTGAGGAGAATGGGTGTCCACCCATTAATGGATACTAGACCATACACGTAGTCGATTTTATCTCTAACGGAGAATGGGTGTCCACCCATTAATGGATACCCATTACTCTCTTAAGAAAAGAGAAGCAAAGTAGACTCGAGACTTGAGGAGACTTGAGACGTATATTAGATAGAACATATACACATACATATTCAGTTTTATCTCTCACGGAAAATGGGCACCGACTTTGGAGACACTATTCCGGTCGACATTGAAAACATAGGTAAAAGATTTAGCGAGTACGCTTGGGGAAGAGCTGGCGCCAAAGAGGAAAACGATCCATTGTTTCTCCAGAAAACAGAATATGTGGCGGAGATGATCAACCTCTTCCCTTCACACGTTAGCCCCATGGATGTCCACGGAAACACTCCTCTTCATTACGCTGCTCGAAATGGAATCATAAGTATCATCAGGAAGATGTTGGAGTCAGGACAAGCAGCACACACGTGCATGAGTATTAATAAGCAAGGAGAAACAGCGTTTATGTTAGCATGCCTTCACAATCACGTCGATGCTGCAACAATCCTCGTAGAAGAGACAAATTCTATGACGATGGTGGAACTTTATGCAGCCTTTTCGCACCCAGGTTTAACACTAACATCTATATCCACCATATATATATATATATATGAAAAAATACCTAAAACACCAATTATATAACTTTATGCAGCCTTTTCAGGACACCACTCAGGTTTTTAACATCTATATCAACCATATATATATATGAAAAATTTACTTAAAACACCAATTAGTTAACTTTGATACACAAACTTTTCGAGTTCTAAAACAATAGATGAATACATTTTTTTTTCGGTTATAATACACTAATTTTCTGGTATTAGTAGAATCTAATCTGATAACCATCATAATTAATTTTATATCAATATATATTTTTAACATCTATATCAACCATATATATATATGAAAAATTTACCTAAAACACCAATTAATTTTTTTTGGGGTTATAAGAGCATCATTATTGCAAGTTTCTAGTGGGGTTCTTAACTCAAAAAATAAATAAAAAAAATAAAATAATTATGAACAGTGTAAGAACCGTTTCTTAAATAAGAACTTTAAGAACCGGTTCTTAAGAAGGTTCTTACACTGTTTTAGCCACATGTCAACCCATAATTCGCCCAATTTTTTTTTTTGCTAGATTTTTTTTACCTGCTTTTTTTTTTTTTTTTTTTACTTTTTCTTAACTTTAACTTTAAAAAAAAGTTAATTTTTTTAAAAAACTTTTTCTTAACTTCAACTTTAAAATTCTAAACTTTTTTTACATATTAATGAATTAGAATCGTTTGGTGGGTGAATAGAAGGCGATTCATAGACAAGATCAGAAAAAAACCCGAATTGAGCATTCTTTTGTATTTTTTTTTCAAAATCTATGTTTAAAATATTATGTTTTTATGTCAACTATGTTTAATTAAAAAAATAAACTCTATTTAAAATAAAATAAAAAAATTAATTTTTTTTTTAAGAACTCCTAATGGGTTTCTACCAATAAAGCAGCAAAAACAGAAGTTTCTTAACAGAGTTTCTTAACTTCAAAATATTAATTAAATATTACTTAAGAAACCCAAATGGGTTTCTCCAATAATGATGCTCTAATACACTAATTTTCTGATATTAGTAGAATCTAAACTGATAATCCATCATAATTAATTTTACAAATGTTCCATCTTATTTAGAATTTAAATTATCAAAGAAAAATTATTTAAGTACTGAAATGTGCGGTTAGAATCTAGTTAAAGTATATTTAAACAAACTTACACCTTTATTTATTTATTATAAAGATCATCTCTACTTACACAAAGTCTTGGAAGAAAACATTGTTCAACACACCTATTTAAATAATTTGTAGATATAGAATTTAATTACTACTATGAGATTTTAATCGTTTTGTTAGTGCTGTTTTTATATAAACAGTTATCGTGAATAAAATACTAGAGAAATTTCCGCACCTAGTTTTTGATGTGGATAAAGAGCAGTCCACACTATTGCATAAAGCGTGCGTGGAAGGAAACCTTGAGATGGTAAGGGCACTATTAGGTGTTGATCAAAGCATTGCAGAAATGGTGAATAAGGATGGTTTGACGCCTTTGCATTGTGCGGTAATGACCGGTTCAGTTGAAATTATAAAGGAGTTTCTCTACAAGGCTCCTTCGTCTTTCAACATAAACACAAAAGGAACAACGGAAACAGTTTTCCACTTAGCTGCGAAACAGAAAAATATCGAAGCATTCATCTTCATGGCCCAGAATGCAGACATACGCAAACTTCTTTACAACCTGGACGCAGAGAAAAATACTGTACTTCATGTTGCCGCCGCCGTAGACTCCACTTCTGTGAGTATATGTTCTTTTTCTTTCATCTGTCATTATTATAACAAGCTCTCTGTTGGAACTTATGATGTCAAAATGAGTCATTAATTAATTCATGAGCTAGTTCAGCTTAGCTCGAGTTTTCATGAGTTCAAATTACGTTTTTAGACTCATTTAATAAATGAGTTATGTGATCGAGCTTAATGGAGTTAGAAGTTATATGAGATACATAAATACATCAACCAAAACATATCTTTTTCCTTTTAATTTTAAAAATAAAAATATTCCTTTATGTTTATACATTTAAAAATAGAAAATTTTGTTTTCCTATTATAAATTTATAAGATAAACATAAATAATATAGAGATAATCATTTTAAATTTTTATTTCATACTCTTAATAATTTTAATATTTAAAATTTGAAGGTTATTATATTAAATTTTTTAAATATAAATATTAAATTTGATTATTTCATTTTTAGTTTCGTATATTTATCTAATATCAGATAGCCCATGAACTAAGTAATTTAACTCGCAAGTATGATAATCTGAATTTGAGTTTATAAATATAAGCTCATATAATAAAAGGGCTAGCTGAACTATTTCATAAAATACATGAGTTCATCATAAGTTGAGATGAGTTGAGCGAGTTAGGTCATTTTGATTCCCATTACTTAAGTGTAGAGATTTGAAACTGAAAATACGTTATGCTTGTTATAGAGAGTTAAAAAAAAAATAAACACAAAGGCTCCATCAGAGATAATCTAAATGTTTTTTGAAAGTTCCCAAAAAACAACTAAACAAAGTTAAAGTGGTTGAAATTGCAAGTATGCAATTAATATTAGAAATTTTCTAGGATTTACAAACTATATATGGTCTTGAATGTTTTTTTAATTATTGTTAAAGGACTATGGGACTATAGTCAGACTTTTCTAATTTATTTTTTGACAGTTCAGTTTTTTTTTTTTTTTTTACTCTCATGACACAGAGCTAAATTTTATACCAATTTTTGTTTATTACAGCTAGTACGTTTCATCCTTTTGGAAACAACAATATTAAAGAAATTCCCGCACCTACTTTTTGATGTGGATAAAGACAAGTCTACGCTGTTGCATAAAGCGTGCGTGGAAGGAAACCTTGAGATGGTAAGGACACTATTAGGTGTTGATCAAAGAATTGCAGAAATGGTGAATAAGGATGGTTTGACACCTTTGCATTGTGCGGTGATGACCGGTTCAGTTGAAATCCTGAAGGAGTTTCTCTGCATGGCTCATTCATCTTTCAACTCAACCACACAAGGAACAATGGAAACAGTTTTCCACTTAGCTGCGAAACAGAAAAATACCAAAGCATTCATCTTCATGGCCCAGGATGAAGACATACGCGAACTTCTCTACAACCTGGACGCAGAGGAAAACACTGTACTTCATGTTGCCGCCTCCGTAGACTCCACTTCTGTGAGTATATGTTCTTTTTCTTTCATCTGTCATTATTATAACAAGCTCTCTGTTGGAACTTATGATGTCAAAATGAGCCATTAATTAACTCATGAGCTAGTTCAGCTTAGCTCGAGTTTTCATGAGTTCAAATTACATTTTTAGGCTCATTTAATAAATGAGTTATGTGATCGAGCTTAATTGAGTTAGGAGTTATATGCGATACATAAATACAGCAACCAAAACATATCTTTTTCCTTAATTTTCATTTTATAAATAAAAACATTCTTTTATGTTTATACCTTTAAAAATAGAAAATTTTGTTTTTCTATTATAAATTTATAAGATAAACATAAATAATATAGAGACAATCATTTTAAAAATTTATTTCACACTCTTAATAATTTTAATATTTAAAATTTGAAGGTTATTATATTGGATTTTTAATATAAATATCAAATTTGATTATTTTATTTTTAGTTTTGTATATTTATCTAATATCAGGTAGCTCACGAACTAACTAATTTAACTCGCAAGTATGATAATCTGAATTTGAGTTTATAAATATAAGCTCATATAATAAATGAGCTAGCTGAACTACTTCATAAAATGCATGAGCTCATCATAAGTTGAGATGAGTTAGGTCATTTTGACTCCCATTACATAAATGTAGAGATTTGAAACTGAAAATACGTTATGCTTGTCATAAAGAGTTAAAAAAAAAAAAACACAAAGGCTCCATCGGAGATAATCTAAATTTTTTTTGAAAGTTCCCAAAATACAACTAAACAAAGTTAAAGTGGTTGAGATTGCAAGTATGCAGTTAATATTAGAAATTTTCTAGGATTTACAAACTATATATGGTCTGACTTTTTTTTTAATTATTGTTAAAGGACTATGGGACTATAGTCAGACTTTTCTAATTTATTTTTTGACAGTTCAGTTTTTTTTTTAACTCTCATGACACAGAGCTAAACTTTATACCAACTATTGTTTATTACAGCTAGTACGTTTCATCCTTTTGGAAACAACAGTATTAGAGAAATTCCCGGACCTACTTTCTGATGTGGGTAAAGAGCAGTCTACGCTGTTGCATAAAGCGTGCATGGAAGGAAACCTTGAGATGGTAAGGACACTATTAGGTGTTGATCAAAGAATTGCAGAAATGGTGAATAAGGATGGTTTGACACCTTTGCATTGTGCGGTGATGACCGGTTCAGTTGAAATCTTGAAGGAGTTTCTCTGCATGGCTCCTTCATCTTTCAACTCAACCACACAAGGAACAATGGAAACAGTTTTCCACTTAGCTGCGAAACAGAAAAATACCAAAGCATTCATCTTCATGGCCCAGAATGAAGACATACGCGAACTTCTCTACAACCTGGACGCAGAGGAAAACACTGTACTTCATGTTGCCGCCTCCGTAGACTCCACTTCTGTGAGTATATGTTCTTTTTCTTTCATCTGTCATTATTATAACAAGCTCTCTGTTGCAACATAGATGTAGAGATTTGAAACTGAAAATATGTTCTTGTGGTCAGAGAGAGTTGAAAAACGCAAAGGCTAGTGATTTGGAGCATTACAATAAGCATTAGAGATGCTCGACCAAATTCGGAAATTCTTTCTTTAAAGATCATTTAATATTATTAAGTAGATGGTACCGTGGTTCTTAGAATGAGTACTCAAGGTCACTAGTTCAATTTCACTTGCGATAGATGATTTATGCTTTAAATATGGTATTATCATCGATTGGTTCCGGATACCGGAAGAGATTATGGGTCAAAGTTGTTGAGAAGTATGCAATTAATATGAGAAATTTTCTAGGATTTACCAACTATGTATGGTCTGACTTTTCTAAGTTATTATTTGAAACTTCAGTTTTTTTTTTTAACTCTCATGATACCAACTTTTTAAATTTCATGTTTACTACAGCTAGTACGCTACATCCTTTTGCAAACAACAATAGATGCCACCTTGAAGAACAAGAAAGGTTTTGCAGCGGCTGACCTTCTCAACAAAGACGGTGTAGACTTTCCTCTGCTATCTACCTGGTTCCGGCGAGAAACAGAAACAATTCAACGCCCGTCAGGTTTGAGACATGTAAAATTCGCACATGAACCTGTGGAACACATCCCAACTAAAAACAATGGGGACAGGTCCATTTCTGAAAGAGAAATTACAGTTCTAAACAAGGAACGTGAGATGCATTCAGAGAGTCTGCAGAACGCAAGGAACACAATTACTGTAGTTGCAGTCTTGATCGCATCAGTTGCTTTCACATGTGGGATAAACCCTCCTGGCGGTGTCCACCAAGATGGAGACCTCATCGGGAAAGCAACCGCAGGGAGAACACTGGCTTTTAAGATCTTCTTGGTAACCAACAACATTGCTTTGTTTACATCACTCAGTATCGTCACTCTTCTGGTCAGCATTATACCCTATACAACGAAGTTACTGAAGAGATTTGTGACTATAGCACATAAGATGATGTGGTTGGCCGTGGCATCCATGGCAACTGCTTATGCTGCATCGGCATGGATCACTGTGCCACATTCCCAAGGATCTATATGGTTAGTTTACACCACTGCTGTTATCGCTAGCGTTACGCTGGGAGGTATGTTTGTGTATGTGACCTTTATGATGGTTAAACACTATTTGAAGAAGGAAAAATTGATACGAAACAGGTCTCAGGCGAAATCCGTCAATACGACCTTCGAAATCAAAGCCGGCGCGGAATACGGCTACTACTGTGTTTGAAATCTGACTACGGACATATGTATACTGTATTAATTAATTGGTTTGTGTTAGTATGAGTTATGAATGTCATTTAAATTTATGTTTTATAGAATGCTATATATATATATATATGTTTGTGATTTGAGTTTATATGTGTTCCATTAAAAAACTTTATTTGTTTAACTAAAATATTTGAATCTCTCGCAAGTAATAAGATATATATATATATATATATATAAAGTTTCTAAAATCTTTAATGTTGACTTTACTGAAAACTGATATTTTGATTTTGCGAAGAGTTTGCTACTAGATATCTCTATTCTAACCGGTTTTAGAACCTCTCTTTTTTACTCTTTTGATCAAGTTATCATCAAATTTAGACTTGTATAGGCATGTTTGCATTGCCATTGGTCTTTCTTATAACTTGGGAGTTGGATCATGGAGATTTGGAGTTTTGAGTACCATATATTGAACCCAAAAAAACACAAAAAGAGCCAAAGAGAGACGAAGATGGAATATACTGTTGATATGAATTTCTTTGAACCACTCTTGATGAATTTCTATGTGCGGTTTGTTTGTCTCATTAATGGATTTCGTTTTAACATAATAATAAAGTTAGCGAAGTATATCATCAATGAAACAAAAATAAATGCCAAAGCCAAGAACATGATGGGTCTTGCAGCGGCACAGCAGTTGATCTTGTCGACAAAGATGATGCAAATTTTCCATCTATGACTAAAATTTGGTGGAGAGAGTCACAAAGAGGAAAGTGTGATGCATTCAGAGGCTTTGCAATATGCAAGGAATACAATTACGGTTGTAGCCATCTTGATTGCATCGGTTACTTTTGCATCCGGGATGAATCCCCCTGGTGGCGTCTATCAAGAAGGATCCTTGAAAGGGAAAGTAATTGCGGCCAAAACAGTAGCATTCAAGGTCTTCTCTGTAACCAATAGCATCGCATTGTTTACATCAGTTTGTATCAGCATTCTTTTCGTCAGCATTATTCCTTACAAGAAAAAACCACTCAAGAAGTTCTTGGTTATAACACATAAGATGATGTAGGTCTCTGTGGCTGCCATGGCGACTTACTATGCCGCTGTGGGATGGGTCATTTTACCACATTTTGAAGGAACCAAATGGTTACTATATACCACTCTTGCTATTTCTACCGTCATGCTAGGAGGTATGTATGTTTATCTCTGGCTTAAAGCTGGCCAAACACATCTTAAGGAAGATGGATTCGGAAAGAACCCCCGATGAGGAGGTCGCGACGGGAAAAGACTATTACATGTATTGGAGATCATAAATTCGAGCATCTTATGATATGTACCGATACTTATTTCTTGAGTTTATTTCATTAGATATCTATTATATATTGACTAATGTATACAGTTAGGTAAGTGATGTAGGGCAACTTGTGTTGCTTTCCTAGTTGTTTTCAAGTTTGTTTTCCTTATTTCATGTTTGATTTTGACAAGATTGTATTGCGTGATTTGAAGGCCTGTGTGGCAGAGTGGCTTATAGCTTTCAAGTGTGATTTTATAAAAGAGTCGTGAGAAGAGTTTTCTCCACAAATCCTTTGTGTTTGGTAATCAAATTAACTTCTATTCAACCAAAGAATTCTAAAAACACTAATCGTTCGGGTATTTAAAACTTATCATTTTTATAGCTTCCAAGTTTCAACCATGCCACCACAACGTCCAAAACGAGATAAACGTAGAGTTTTAAGATTCTTAAACCTCAATAACATCTTGAAACCGAGCTCAACAGATCGTATATATTCACTCTCTTTTTTTTACATTTATTCATCAAATCTTTTTCTTTATTTTTTGTTCTCTGTTTTGCTTCAATCAATTTGTTTCAAACCTTTTTGCAGCGTTGAGACATAATATGGACGATTTTGAAGACACATAATTTCTGACTAATTAATTTACTTTTTACAAAAAAAAAAATCGAAAAAACATAATTCAAAAGCCTACGTATTCAACAAGCTCCATCATTATTCATTAGTCTCTATTTTTTTTTTTTTTTTTTTTTTTTAGGATTAAGGGCCCTCTAGTTGTTTCGTAACGTTTGTTGTTAAATATCCGCTAACTCGACCACATGATTCTTTATTTTTTATTAGTATTTATTTCTTATACAAAAAGTGATTCATTTATTTAATATTTAAGTATAGAAACAAAATTAGAAAAACTACTGAAAATGGTTACATTTTCCGAGTTTTTCCTGCAAATATTAGATTGGTAATAATATCTCATAGAGGCAGTAGACATAGGCCCGAAAAGTTTCCATAACTAGCCGAAATTGAAAAACATGCAAATGTTACAATAGAAAGGCAAAAAGTCTCAAGTACAAACTAAAATGACTTCTTGTTTGGGTGTGGGAGAGATGGAACAACTTTAAGAAAAAAGGGTTGCAATCGAAATTAGAGAGCAAATTAGTCCTCAAAAAGAAAATTTTGAAGTTGAAGCTCCAATGTCTTTGTTCAAAGACTTTATTTAGATGTAAAGTTATGTCTTGTAACCACCAAACAGCTCCTTTTCATCTGCACTCTCATTTTTTAAACATCTGTGTGTTACATTGCCTTTGACTTGTCTTTCTCTCCCCAACTTCCCTCCTTCAACATAAAGCCAAACCTTATATCCAAACCCCCCTAACCGAACCGACCTATAGCAAAATGTACCAAATAGAATCTGAATTACAAGTAACCGACGATTGATATGTTGAAATGCCGTATATTTTGTAGACTAAAAGGTTACTCTTGAACCACAAAGATTGAGATTTTGGTTCGAACTTCGAAATTATAGAAAAAAAAATATCGTGAAGAATTTTTTTTTTGACGTATCATGAAGGTTTTAATATTGCAGGTTTAGTTATTATATAAAAGGAGGACTACTAGAATGACACAATTAAATAGTTTTATTGCTAGATTGACACATATTTCTTTTTAATTACTAGTCTGTCTTTTGAAGTTTTTTAACCCAAAAGTACTTTTTGGAAGCTTTAGAAGGAAAAACAATATTACGAAACTGCCATGAATAATTAAAGTCCAGCGGGACCGATATTTACAAAAATGCCATTCTGTATATGTTACCGCAGACATTATTTCGCAGAGTTAGGTGAAAAACCTCGTTACCGTAGAGTTGTTAACGTTATCGCAGAGTTATTGTCATTCGCAGAGTTATTTTACATTACCGCAGACTTATGTCAATTACCTCGTTACCGCAGACTTGTTAAAGTGATCGTAAAGTTATTGTCATTCGCAGAGTTATTTTACATTACCGCAGAGTTATGTGTTACCGCAGAGTTGTTAACATTATCGCAGAGTTATTGTCATCCGCAGAATTATTTTACATTACCGCAGACTTATGTCAATACCTCGTTACCGCAAACTTGTTAAAGTGATCGCAGACTTATTTTCATCTGCAGAGTTATTGTCCACTACAGCAGAGTTATGTGTTACCGCAGACTTGTTGGCGTTATAGTAGTCTTATTTTGGATTTGCAGAGTTATTTTATATTACCACAGATTTATGTCAATTTTCTCGTTACCGCAGACTTGTTAACGTTATCGCAGACTTAATTCCACTTGCAGAGTTATTTGCCATTACCACAGAGTTATGAAAAAAATCTCGTTACTGCAGACTTTTTAGAATGACCGCAGGGTTATTTACACTCGCAGAGTAATTTTCTATTACCGCAGACTTTTTAGAATAATTTAGTTACCGCAGACTTATTTTTTTTGTCGTTGTCGCAGACTTATGAGATAAATCTAGTTACCGCAGACTTGTTTTTTTTGTCATTGTCGCAGACTTATGAGACAAATCTAGTTACCGCAGACTTGTTTAGTTACTGCATACTTTTTTTTTTAGTTGTCGCAGACTTATTTTAAAATCAAGATCGTTAAATCAGGGCCACACGATGTAGGGCTTCTTCTTCTCTGAGTTTGGCCATGGCCGCCGTCTCTGAAGAGAGTTTCGTCGTGATCTTATTTTTTTCTCTTCTTTCTTATCTTTATCCTCTCTGATCTAGAAAACTTAAAACTTCCCACATCTTAAGATTTCGTTTATCTTTCTCATCTTCTCTTTCGTTTTTTTTTTTTGTTCATCATCTATACAGCTGTCGTTCTCTGTGTAGATATAGAACAGCAGATTATTCTTGTATATGGAAAATGGAAGTTTGAAAGAAATAGATGGTTGTTTGTTGTTGATGTTAATTTAGGATCTAAAAATTCTAGCAGGTGAAAGTAGTACCAATTATGAGGATTTCATTGAAATGGTGTATGAGGATTATGGGTTGGATAAGATAGTTTATGATGTAAAATTGAGCTACATGGTGCCAAAGAAGATAAAGCAGAATTTGCCTCAAGATACACCTCCGGTTTATGTAGGAAATTATAGGCAATTTCGTATTTTTGTGGGGCAATCCAAAGCAAATATTCTTCGTCTCTGTGTGGAATTGAAGGAAAAAGTGGATATGAAGAGCTGATGTACGACTCTGGACACGCTTTCATTTTTCTGGAGATAGGTACAATCTTCTTACAAATAACATTGTTGAATTAATGAATAATGTTTTATCACACACTAAAAATTTGCCTATTGTACAACTACTGTAAGTAGTGAGATCGATGATGACAAGATGATTTTCGGAACGAAGGACTGCTGCAATAAAACAGAAAATAACTTTAACCCGTGGAGTTGAATAATTGTTAGAGGTAAATAAGAACCTTATATGGTCGCAGATTTATTTTGGTTACAGGTTATTTGGTCGCAGATTTATTTTGAGTTATAGGTTATTTGGTCACGGATTTATTTTGGTTACAGCTAATATGGTCCCAAATTTGTTTATTTTTCCAAAGTCGTGTAGAATATTCTTAGCTTCTAAGTGTGTAAGATATTGATGATGATCATGTTCAAGTGATAGGCAGAGGATCATATGTACATGTTGTAAACTTGAGAGAAAAAAAATGTTCATGCCATAGGTTTAATTTGGAGAAGTTGCCATGTGCGCACGCAATAGCTACGTCCGAGAGTAAAAAGATCTCCCGTATTTCACTTTGCCATCTATATTATACGACGATATACTTGTAAAATTCATATTCTACTCCCATCATGCCGAGAGATTTTGCTTTACCAATACCGGAGAATATTGCCACATGGCCTTGTTCACCACCAGTTGCTCGACAACAACCATGTCGCCCCAAAAGAACAAGAATGAAATCAATCCTCGAAATTGCCATGGCGAAGAAAAAGAGTAGGAAGCAATACACATGTGGTAATTGTAATAAAGTTGGACATAATCATTTAACATGTAAAACAGCATAATCAAGACTTATAAACTCTCTTGTATTAATAGTATATGCGTATGTTGTATTAGTAGTGTGGCTTGTGTTGTATTAGTTGGAACGTTTGCTCTCACTCTATGCACCTCAAACATGGCATATCTAGGCTTGCGTACTATCTCCGTAAGCATCATGCTTAGAAATGCTGGGATCATTTTCCGTAGAAACTGACATGCTTCAACAATCTCCGGGCTCTTGGCATGAGTCGGGATAGAGTCATAGATGTATATCTTCTTCTTATGGAAGTCAATATCGAAAGCAATCCAATGATCATTTTTCACATTTATAACACTGTACAAGTTGTCAATAGCCACGAACCAAGTCTTGTTTGTCGGCTTAGAAGGTATCCGACTGTGAAAATGGTCTGAATACGTTTTGTCGCACAAAATTTTTTTTGAATTTGGCAAAGCATGCTTGAAATAAATTACCATGACAGAGGTGAAATTTGGCAAAGCATGCTTGAAATAAATTGTGTGGTAATTTTTGAGAACACGCTAAATGTAGAACTCGTTTCCGCATAAGTGTCTTTCCATCCAAGGCCTTGAGTTTCTTTGCTATATTAGCACTGCCGACTTGAGGATTTGACCCTTCTTCAGAAGTTGATGTTATTTCCAAGTTTTGTTCTCGTTTATGAAATTCGCTAAGTAATGTCTTCAACATCATCTTCATTAGTCTTTTTCCCCACAAGAGCCTCACAACTCTTTTCAACCTTATTCGCTGGTTTTTTGGTCACTACCAACCATGACTGCATATAAGTGTTAAACCAATCCATTAACATGTAATATAAAAAATAAGTCTGCGGTAATAGATAAAATAAGTCTGCGGTAATAAATAAAAAACAGTTTCTCATAAAAATAAGTCTACGGTAATAGCTAAACAAACAGCTTCTCATAAAAATAAGTCTGCGGTAATAGCTAAAAAAATAGTTTCTCATAAAAATAAGTATGTGGTAATAGCTAAACAAACAGTTTCTCATAAAAATAACTCTGGGGTAATAGATAAAATAAGTCTGCTTACCGGTGTTTTACTACTTGATTCATGATCTTGCTGAGGTTCTTTGTTAGAATTGGTAACATCAATGTTTTTTCCTATGACGTTCCTTTTTCCCTCTCGAAAATCATAATAAATCTGTAGCAACAGCTATATAAATCTATGGCAATAGATAAGTAAATCTGCAGCTAAATGATATTGTATCAACTAACCGGTGTTTTACTACTTGCTTTATCATCTTGTTGATGTGGTTCTTTGTTAGAATTGGTAAGAGGAATGTCCTTAGATTTTCCTTTTCCTCTTTGCTCTTGCATATCATTGATATCTTCTTTAATTGTCTTCGTATAAAAGTTCAGATCCTACACAAAAGTTTAAAGATACAAAAGAAAATCAGATTGAGTTATCATTAAGATTAGGTACTTTGATCTCTAGACCACGAGGTAATGGGTTAGTCATAGCCAAACAACTCAGCAGCTAATCTCTCCCGCATGGCCTGAATGGTCTTATCCTAAAGCAAGACACTCAATGTATTTAGAGCATAAGCGCCACAATCCCCTGGATCCTCATTAATTGGAACGTTTGCTTTTACTCTATGTACCTCAAACATGACATAGCTAGACTTGCGTACCGTCTCCGGAAGCATCATGCTTAGAAATGCTGAAATGCTGGGATCATTTTCCTTAGAAACTGACATAAAATAACTCTGTGGCAACCTACATAAAATAACTCTGCGGCAACCTACATAAAATAACTCTGCGATGACCAAAATTAAATAACTCTGCAGTCATATGAATTCGAGAAAACCTAGCAAAATCGCGAGAATCTACAAGATGGCGGAACATGAACAGTTGCAGGAGATTAAATCAGAATATCTACAAAATCTGAAAGAAGCTTACAATAAAAACTATACAAAATCTAAAGTAATCTGAAAGAAGCTTACAAAATCAGCCAGAAAAGATGAAATCTGAAAGAAACATACTTTTCTCTTCGGAATGCTCGGCGAAGAAGATGAAACGAAGAAGATGAACAGTTGCAGGAGAAGTTTTTTTTTCCTTTCTGAGACGGCGACAGAAAGAGATGAAGAAGATGAAGACGGCGGAAGATGAAGCAGTTCCCGCCGGCGACGCGAAGAAAGTAAGGCAGCGACGGAAGATGAACAATTGCAGGAGAAGTTTTTTTTTTCTTCTGAAAGTGTCGTTTAGGTTTTTAGGGTTTTTAATTTTCAAATTTTTCAAAATTCAAAATAATATTTTTATTATATTATTTGTTATATTTCTCAAATTTTCCAAAAAAATAAGTAGAAGGGTATAGATGTCTTTTACCCATCAAGTTTCTCATTTCCTTCAAATGTGTGTCAATCTAGTAATAAGACCCCAAATGTGTGTCTATGCAAATTTCACTTATATAAATGATGTCATTCAATTTATTTTAAGAGTTTCATGATTCAACCACCTAACCGAACCAGGGTAAACCAGAAAAACCAAATCTTTTCTTGTTTTTATAAGTCTTAACTGAGTGGTATTCAGGGTGAAACCCCGAAGCTTTTCAAAAAAATGCAAAAAGAAAACCCTAACCGAACCAACCTATACTAAAACGTTCCAACAAGAATCGAATTACACAAACAGCAATGTAGTCAACCGGTTTAGTAATCAAAGTAACGTGTGACATTATATCGAGTCCCACCAGCTTGGAGAATTGATCAGAAAACCGACTGATAAACCGAATAGCATAACCGGGAAAAACCGAAGCTTTTCATAAAAACCGCAACATAAAACCGTGGTGTTTCTATTTCTAACAAACACATATCCTTTTCCGCACATGAAACATCAGAGTTATAACTTTTTTCAACAACAAAAATAAAACATCAGAGTAATGATCTGCCAATTAATAACCTAAACACAAAGCAAGGTTAGGTAAATGATATGGACCCTTTTATTAATCATACAATACATAACAACGTAAGATCCATTTTCCCTCTTCGGACATCCATCTCCTTTCAGACAAAACACATTCAGAAAAGAGCAAAACAGAGAACAGAATCAGAAACAGAGAAGAAACAGAGAGATGCAATTGCATATATCTCCGAGCTTGAGACATGTGACAGTGGTCACAGGGAAAGGATTGAGAGAGTTCATAAAAGTGAAGGTTGGTTCTAGAAGATTCTCATATCAAATGATGTTTTATTCTTTACTCTTCTTCACTTTTCTTCTCCGATTCGTCTTCGTTCTCTCCACCGTTGATTCTATCGACGGCGAGCCCTCTCCTTGCTCCTCTCTTGGTACGTTTCTTCTACTCTCCCTCATTTCTAAATTTTTTTTTCTATATCCGGAAATTATGTAAAAGAATCAAATGAATATAATTCATTTCGTTTTTCCAGAAAACTTAAGATCTTTTTCTATGAAAACAAAATTTTCATTTTTCTCACATGTTGAAAAAAAAAACATATAATTCCAATATAATTTTACAAATACACATTTTACTTTTTATGTATATACATGCATTCTTTATCAAACAAAAAAAAACAATGTATATACGTAAACAATTACGTGGAGCTGAGAAATAAATATATCATCCTCAAGTTCAAGAAAAAGAATAATCCGAATAAGTTGAATAATTTCTAGAGATTTACGCCCAAAAGTGAATAATCCAAGAGCTGGTTGGGTTTGTTTC
The DNA here is from genome assembly GCA_028015245.1 of Cardamine occulta. Classification (NCBI taxonomy): domain Eukaryota; kingdom Viridiplantae; phylum Streptophyta; class Magnoliopsida; order Brassicales; family Brassicaceae; genus Cardamine; species Cardamine occulta. The sequence continues at coordinate 12,379,010 of CM051393.1, read as the reverse complement.
AGGTTGATTTTGTTCTATTATGGATTTATGGTCAACCTTAATAAAATATTTAAAGATATTCCAAGTGACCTAAAGAAATAAATTACTGTAACTTCATAATTACACATCATTTTAACATCAGACCAAACAAATTTACCTTTTTAATTAACAGCTTGCTTGGGGAAGAGGCTAAAGCCAAAGCTTTTAAGAAGAAGGGTTGATTCTGGTGTAAGTCCTCTAACTTCAGTTTCAGATTCTAGAACTCATTTCTATTTACTCTGGTGAAACAGAGTGGTGAAAAAGTTAAGTTTTTTTTTTGCTTATTTTTAGAATGTTCCACAAGCTATGTTCCAAGTCTTAGAACAGCCTTTAAGCGAACAAGAACTCAAAGGAAGATCAGATATACCTCAAACACTTCAAGATTTTATGTCAGAAGTCAAAAGAAGCAAATCAGACGCAAGAGAATTTGCTCAAAAGCTAAAAGAAATGGTGACATTGATGGAACAGAGAACAAGAACGGCTAAGATTCAAGAGTACTTATATCGGCATGTCGCATCAAGCAGCATACCGAAACAACTTCACTGTTTAGCTCTTAAACTAGCCAATGAACATTCGATAAACGCAGCCGCGCGACTCCAACTTCCAGAAGCTGAGCTAGTCCCAACCTTAGTCGATAACAACTACTTTCACTTTGTCTTGGCTTCAGACAATATTCTTGCAGCTTCGGTTGTGGCTAAGTCTTTGGTTCAAAACTCTTTAAGACCTCATAAGATTGTTCTTCACATCATAACGGATAGGAAAACTTATTTTCCAATGCAAGCTTGGTTCTCATTGCATCCTCTGTCTCCAGCAATAATTGAGGTCAAGGCATTGCATCATTTCGATTGGTTATCAAAAGGGAAAGTTCCTGTTTTGGAAGCTATGGAGAAGGATCAGAGAGTGAGGTCTCAATTCAGAGGCGGGTCATCGGTTATTGTAGCTAATAACAACGAGAACCCGGTTGTTGTTGCTGCTAAGTTACAAGCTGTTAGTCCTAAATACAACTCTTTGATGAATCACATCCGTATTCATTTACCAGAGGTAAGTTCCATAACCGGGCAAATACTCATCCTTACCCTCTGTTATGTCTTAACCATCTTTGCATTTTTTGCAGTTGTTTCCGAGCCTAAACAAGGTTGTGTTTCTAGACGATGACATTGTAATCCAAACTGATCTTTCACCTCTTTGGGACATTGATATGAATGGGAAAGTTAATGGAGCAGTGGAGACATGTAGAGGAGAAGACAAGTATGTGATGTCAAAGAAGTTCAAAAGTTACCTCAACTTCTCGAATCCGACAATTTCCAGAAACTTCGACCCAGAGGAATGCGCTTGGGCTTACGGGATGAATGTTTTCGACTTAGCGGCTTGGAGGAGGACTAACATAAGCTCCACTTACTATCATTGGCTTGACGAGGTAAATGAAAACCACTAACTAATTAACAATCACATTATCAAGCAGCCAATCACTTAAACTCAGACCATTTTCATGTATATATGTTGCAGAACTTAAAATCAGACCTTAGTTTGTGGCAGCTGGGAACTTTGCCTCCCGGGTTAATAGCTTTCCATGGTCATGTCCAGACCATGGATCCGTTCTGGCATATGCTTGGTCTCGGATACCAAGAGACCACGAGCTTTGCTGATGCTGAAAGTGCAGCTGTTGTTCATTTCAATGGAAGAGCTAAGCCTTGGCTTGATATAGCATTTCCTCATCTACGTCCTCTCTGGGCTAAATATCTTGATCCCTCTGACAGGTTCATCAAGAGTTGTCGCATTAGAGCATCATAAGAATCACAAAGCAAAACTCAATTCCTCCTACATTGGCTAAAACGCAGAGGAGAGAATTCACAGATCAAAACATAGGAGCAAAACTTTTCTGCATTGGATTTTTAACTTCTCTGGTCAAGGTTCCCTCTTCCAGATCATGTTTTGCGGTCTCTTCAGTCTCTCCTGTTTCTAATTTTTTGTACTTTCAAACTCTTATGGCTGAGGTAGTAAAATCCATTCTATGTATTAATGTAAGAAAACATAAAGTGAGAGACAATATGCCAAACTCTACTTAAATTTACATGTGAATAGATAACATTGCACGAAGCAATTGGAGTTTACAAGATCATATCACCCGTTCAACAGATAACAGTTACGAAGATAACACGATCAAACGAAAGCAACGATAAGACTAAGAAAGCCGAGAAAGAGGAGAGCAAAACAAATGGAGACTTTTTTTTCAGCAGAAGCAAGAAGCAAACCAGTTGATGATTTTTCTTGAGGTTTTTGTTCCAGTTAAGCAACTGGTGGACGAAGGACATGATCCTGAGAAGTATCGACTGAAGCAGGAGGCATGAACTGCCACATGGCAACTCCTGGGTAACTGATGATTGGCACCATCTTGTTTCCAGGAGCTTGGCCTTGCGCAGAAGCAAAAGCAGTTGGCATCATAGGTGGGGCTGGGAAGAAGCTTGGTTGAGGAGTATTCATGGCTTTGAGTTGTTGCTCCAGCTTCTCTTTCTCTGTCTTCAGCCTCTGTTTCTCATCTCGCAGCTCATTTTTCTCGGTCTATTGAGATTGTATGGAAACGAGTAAGCATCGGATGATTTTATATGGAGAAAAATCAAAGAAAATTCACCTTTAACTCTTTGATTTTGTCCTGGAGACTTGAATTGGAGTCCTCCAACCTCTGGGCGTCGCCCCGTAGCTGTGTCACCATGCGGACAGCATCGACCAAGATAGCAGCCTTGTCTGTTTTGGGAGGATTTCCAGGCTCCAAAATTGCACCCAATTCCATAAACCTATTATTCATTTAATAGGCGATATTCTTAGTTCATATAAAAGTGGAAAAAGAAGGATATACAAAATTGAAAAAATTTACTTTTCATTCAGCCTGTCCCGTCGCAGTTTCTCTCTACATGCTTTCGAGCTAGTGGCAGAGGATGATTCATATCTCCCCCTGAGACAAGTATTTACCAGAATTACTTTTTAATACCTTGTCAAGCCAAAAATATTTCAATAGAGGCAATACAGATCCCCGAAACAGTTAAACCATGAACCTATTTCTCACAGTTTTAAATAGCAGAAGTTGCTATAGTTTCCTTGTTCAGTCACTCACAGGTGGAATTTACCACAAGAAGCTTACCTCTTTTTGGAGCCAGGTTCCTTGCTGGCTTCTGAGTTTCCAGCCGAACCATCCACTCCCACGCTGAACAAACAGAAAATACATAGAAGCAACTAAGAGATTACTAAATTGCAAACAATCCAAGGAAAGCACCAGAAATTATTCTCACACTTATCTATGTCAAACATAAGTTCTAAACATTTATATTCAACCATGCAGCAACTTACAACAGCTCAATTTCAAGGAAGAAGATTTATTACTTGACATTGACATGATAAGGTCAAACCATCAACTCAAATAGAAGGCCATATCCACAAAAAGGAATCTAATTCCCAACTAATAAAGTGATATACATCAATCGATTCCCGAATCAAGTAACATGTCAGAAGTACACTAAAAACATGTCAGGCACACACCCACAACAGTTGACTTTAAACCAAATCCCTCTCCTGAAGACACGGTTCCTAACTTTAACATCATTTAACGCACAGTCATGATATCTAAACAAGCTAAAGAACCCAAATTTAAGCATAAAAAGTAATTTCAAATGATTAAGAATTAACAATAAAGTCTCAGTTTCTTCTCTTATAAACTTACTCAAACAATCCCAAAAACTTCAACTTAGCCAAGCAAATTACAAAGTCCGTTACTTTACACTGTTTCTTCTCAAATTCGAAGACAACAAAAAAGAACATAACTCAAATTCTTCAAGCAATCACACTGATTTCTCCCAAATCAATTCGAAGACAACAATCCCACAAACTTCAACTTAGCCAAATTTTTTACAAAGTCCGTTACTTTACACTGTTTCTTCTCAAATTCGGAGACAACAAAAAAAAAAGTAAACCAAAATCAATTATTCAATAAATTACACTGATTTCCCCCAAATCAATTTGAATTTATTTTTAAAAAATCAGATCGGAACCCTAATTGAAACACTTGAGAGACCAAAAGGGGAAGAAGAATAAGAGCTAGTTTAAGAAAAACCTGGAGTTAGAAGAAACACCAATAGGTTGCTGAACAGGCCAAGAGAATCCAGGACCTTGGATTGTGAAACTTCCATAGTCAGCATCGATCAAGTCACAAATCCAGTTAGCGTTTTCAGGTGACACCATCTCCTGTAACTTCCACCGGTTCAAAAAGAGGGAAAAATGAAAAAAGACGGTGAGGTTTTTCGAACTCCCGGAGGAATTGAATACTCCCGGCGGCGATCAGAGAGATCGTGTAGAGGGGAATTTTAGCTCAAAAAGCGATTTCTGCCGTTAAAAATTGTTGGGGGAGAAGGGAAGAAGAAGAAAACTGTTGGAGGAGACGAATTGAGGAATCTTGGAATCCAGAGAAATTAGATTGGTTTTCACGCGTACACTTCTTTTATTTTGGGCTTTCAAAGGCCCATTACCAATAGGGTTTATTTTATTTTTTAATTTTACGTGTTACGTCATCGTATATTAAATTGTATTAGTAGATAGGCATTGTATCAAAATCAAATTCGAACTTGAAAGTGTGAGTTGCAGAAAAAAATGAGAAACATTAACTGTTCATAAACGGCCAAAATTGTATAAGGTTTAAATATATTTTGGATTAAATGTCAAAATATATAGAGTCGATGTAATTACATTTTTTTTTCGCCAAGTAAATATACACTAGAAAGACAAAACATGTCTACTATTACTAAAACTCGATTTTTATCAAAATGGTGTATTCATGTTTTCTAACCAAGTAAAATGGATTTTGTTTGTGTGTGTTTAGAGTTTAGACTATCATTTTTTTATTTTTTTTTGGTTTTAATGTTAAGATGAGTTTACACTATCATACATAGCAATAAGGAATAACCACGAATCAAAACCCATCAATCTGTCACCACTTAAGCTGATTTTCATTAGTTTTTTGTTTTCAAAATTTTAATTTTATATGTGTTTTTTAATTTGTCCGTTTAGCTTTTAGTTCTAATAAATGAAACCGATAATAAAACAATTGTGACCCGGTTATTAGTTGGATCAAACCGAGATGATTCGAGAACATGGTTTGATGGTCGTTTGGTCGTGATCTAGGAGATTACATTCTTCTGCTTCCTACCGTACATACATGAAAATACCTTAAAATTTTGTAGCAAAGAGAAAGACCAAAATATTCCGTATGGAAATAAATAATATTTATAGATCAGTCTGGTATTATTATAAAGTTACACATAGTTATAAACTTATAATTAACGAGATAATAGCCGGCAAAAAAAAAACGATATAAATAGACGCAAACACTCGTAACAATACATAACATAATATATTTTTTTTACCTATTGGTATCATTTGATAAATACTAACATCACATATATACTAAAGACAAATATATAGATCCAAACATTTTTTTTCTTTTTAAGATACATTAATAATAACTTTTCAACTAGAATTGGAATATTTTATTAGTTATATTCGTTAGATCTTTATCTATAAAATAGATCGATTACGTGTTTCAACTAGACCAATTTTTAAGAAGAATATTTATCGGGTTGGGTTTAGTGAATTATTAAAATGGCCAGTAGACCAATATAATAGTAAGACGGTAGAACATCCAAAATACTATAACTAAATTAACAGTTAATTTTCGAAGTGGTAAAAGGTTTCTTTTATGCAAACGAATTAGATTTTGTAAACATATGAACGTTATGCATTATGCATGTATGTTGTGAATATTAGACATGGCAAAATCATTTTGGAAAATATTGTTAGTAAGTTTTTTTCAGTAGTGCATTAGTATTCAATGATAAAATATTAAAATTATTGTTACAGAGAATATAGAGTATGACCCTATCACGATTCACGATCAATTTTTTTTTTAACAATTGACACACGACATTCAAGTCAAATTGAATCTAATGATGAGTAGATGAACATGTTGATTTTATTTGGTGTTCATGTAGGCATGTAGCTCAATTTCTATAACCGAATTGGCAGGACGTGAACGAGAATTTTTGAAATCCCATTCCCGAAAAATAAAAATATATTAGTTTCCATACTACTACCATTATACTTCTAGACCAGGTTAATTGATCAAAAGTTCACAAAAAAAGAGAAATAAATATTTTGAATCCCAGAAAAAAAAAATTAATATGAATCCAAACATAAACTAGCAAAATCCTACTTATTATCCAAAATAAGAAGAAAATTTACAGAAACAAGAGATATTAAAATGCTAAACGAAACTATACGAATTACAAAAAAGGTCTTCATATTTTCTTGGTAATTAGAATCATCCCATCCTTCTTCAAGTCTGAGTCTTGACCATATTTTAAGTACAAACATTCATATAATTAACTTTAAAATGAATCTTTAGCTTCATTCAAACTTCAAATCCATCTCTCTTTCTTTCTCTCATCCAAGGCTCAAACGATAATCCAGCGGCTTGATGTTAGTTTGTCTACGTGGAGTTCCAATCTCACAAGCATTCACTCTCGCTGCGAATCTAAGCGAGCAGAGAGACTCACCGGTTGAAGAAGATTCCGGCGCAATGTTCACAAACATTAGAGTCTTCGAATCACCGCCTAAGCAAGGCTATATTACAAACAAAACATAGTTTTCATTATGAGACACAAATCAAGAAACAAAAATTTTGAAAACATATTTTGATGGTTTAGCTTTTAGTACCTGGAGAAGATAAGTGAGCTTTGAGTTTCGGAATGGTACATGATCTTCTTTCTTTGCTAACGCGAATATGACATCGCCTAAAGACGACAAACTTTTATTGATTGCCTGAAGAAAGAAATAAAGTTTTAAGAGGGTAACATTTCAAGAAACCATAATCTTGTTTTATGTTTCTAATGAACTTACTTGAGTTTCTTTAAGTCTATCTCCAGTTGAACCGCTCTTCGATAAACGCTCACTCCCAGCAAGATCAATCAGGTTCAAGACACCTTGTACTTGTTGCTCGGTGCTCTGTAAGAAAAAAGCCGGCTTGGTTTATCACACAAACCAAACATTCTGTAAGAAGAAACCCGATTTGGTTAGTACCTCGTTAACACCGGAGATTCTTAGAGTGAAAACAAAATGGCTTCTGGATGACTGCTCATTCATCTGAGTCTTCCCGACCGATCTAAGGAAAAAAAGAAAACAACGTTTAATCTTTATAAGGAAAAAGTTACTAATCTTGATGGTATAGAGTCGAATTGAAATGGATTTTAGCTATTTTACCTGTTACGAGCAGCATGATCTAAGAGGAATGAAACCTCCCGAGAGCTTTTAACATCCAAAATAGTAAGCTCAGCAACATGTGTGTTTCCACTAGCATCATGTTTAATAGCATGCTTCTGTGGAGAAACACCATTGTCTGTTCTTACTGCTTCTTTGTTTGTCGACAAGAGATCTCGGATCGTTTCATTGTATATTTCCAACATAGATACCTATACATATGAACAAGACAATGAGAATCATACATTTATTCTAATCGCAAGGATGTATCTTACTTAGAGCTACTTAAAAGACCAGATTAAAAAATACCTGCAATTCGTATTTCCAGCCCTGAGATCGAAGAGACTGCCTCGTTTCAAATATTTGCTCCAAACATCGCGGGATCAGCCCTTTTTCCTCGGGGTTTCCTGGTCTACCCATCATTGTGTAAGTTTTTCCTGACCCGGTTTGTCCATATGCAAAAATGCACACCTACAAAATGGATTATATCAGCTTTAATTAGTTCAAGAAACAGTGAAAAACACATAGTATGATTTGCCATTTGCAGATTTTAGTTACCTTGTAACCATCGAGAGCACTTTGAACAAGTTGAGATATCTCTGTGAAGACATCTTCTTGTGATGCACTTGGCACAAAAACCTTATCAAACGTGAAAGAATGCTTTTGAACTGTCCATAGCAAATATACATCAATCAGTTAATAAATGTGTCATATCTACAAAGAACCAAGTTTACGAAAATTTTTTTGTTTCATACCATTTTGCATCAAGTCGATACCGCGACCAAGTGCTTCTAGAGATGTGGGGTAAGAAATAGTTTTTCCCTCATCACCATTATTCTCACCCGGCAATAGAGGTCTAACTCTACAGAACACACGTATATTGCCTTTCAATTCCTGCAACATGAGAATAAATCAAGATCAGTCAAGCTTACACAAAGGGGGAGAAAACAAATGTGGCAGAGGTTAGTTAAGCGGATCATACAAGAATAGTATTGTGCAACTTCTTCCGTAGTTTTTCTCCCTCAACGAGTTTAAGCTCTGCTTCTTCTACGCGACTTTTCAGATCGATAATGCTTTGCTTCTGGTCTTCAAACTCATTCATTTTCTCAAAGGTAGATAGATCAGACACCTAAACCATAATAAACAATCAAGAATGGTATCAAGAACTTTAAGAACTTGTGAAATCTAATAAAGTCATTTGTTATATGTGTAGCTTGAGAATGTGATGAAACCTGTAGTCTCCTCTCATAAGATACTAGTCGATCCTTCAACTCTCGTATCTGGGTAGTCTGGGATGAGCATGTAGTCTGGACCAAAGAAATTTACATCATCTTAAGAAAAGTTAATTGGCAGAGAATTTCTTGCAAGAAATTATGAAAGGATAGGATACCTCAAGCTCGGTTATGGTGTCTTTGAAGTCGTTGTACTTGGTTGCCTCAGTTTGTAAGGATTTTACTTCCGTTAGATGGCGATCACGATCATCTTTGACCTGCTGAAGCTCAACCTTGAGACTCGCAATTTCGTTTACCAATTCGCCTTTTTGCTTCATGATATCTTCTTGAGAAGCCTAATGAGAAAAAAACAAGACACCAAATCACATTCTGACCAAAAACTACAAACATTTACTACCATTGATCGGATAAACAAGAACATCAATCACCTTAGAAGCAGCAAGCTGATCCTGTAATGCTGAAAATTGACCCTTCAAGTTGCCAATATTTTCGACAATGGCAGTCCGTTCTTTCTCACCGCGTTTTATAGTTTCATGAGCTTCATCAAGATCACCTTGTAGCTTGCTGTTATACAGCTGCAAGCTTGAGTTGTACTCTTGCAACAGTTTGTACATGTCATTAACCGATTGTATCTGAACATAACCCAAAAAAGAGTCAATATTAGGAGCCAGCAATTTCCCATTTCAGATCTTTATTTAGTTTTCTCACCCTCTGATTAGCCGTTTGAAGATCTCCTTGTGCTTTGCCTAGCTCTTCTGTGAGACCAGCTTGTGCCTTTTCAACAACAAGTCTTGCTTCTTTCTCTTTTCCAAGAGAATCATTTGCAGCCTAAAGCACAACATATCGAATTAAAACTAATTAAAATCCAAAAATGTGAATTAGATACAAGTATTTTAACTAGAAACTAGCCGCTTTACCAATTTCTCCGTTTGTTCCTTGGCAAGTTGCACTTGAACAGATTTAAAATTCTTCCTCAATTCCTCAATTATCAGATTCAGCTCCTCTTCTTTGTTTTTCAAACTAACCTCTGTAATCAAATTGCACAAACATAAAGTTTAAATCCCAAAACTTTGAACAAGAAAAGTCAACAACTAAACTCTAATCTTGCAACGCACCCATGTCAGCACAATGCTTCTCATTCAATGCCAATGCGTTCTTCAACTTCTCTTGCTCAAAAGCGTAATCCAACTCGAGTTCTTGAAACCATCTAATGCAAAGTCTAAGTCTTTTTATATAATCCATCATATTCTCGCATCTCTCCTGCAAAACCAAACCAACCAAGAAAAACATTCAAATTCAAGCTAAATAATTGAAAACCAAAAGTGGCGGCCAAACACATAAACAAAGTCTTTAATGCTTATCAAATTAGACAAAAACTATTTTGGTCCCACAAATTGTCTTATAACAATCAAATCTTCTGGAACAGATCCAACGAAAAAAGCCAGTAAGCTAACTGAAATTAAAAGCTTCAGATTCTATACCACAAGGATAAACACATAATCAAAAGTCTTGAATGCTATTGCAAATAACAAGGTCCCACAAGTTGTCTGATAACAAATCAAATCTTCTTCAAAAAAACCAACGGATCCAACGAGAAAAGCCATAAACTTCTTTACTCACTACATGGAAGTAAAACACTTAAGATTCACCAACTAAACTCAGACTAATAAGAAATTGATAATAGCTAATCATATTATCATACACTTAATCTATTATTGATTATTTCAAAACTTACAGTACACAGCAAGAATTTAAGATTCAGGTTTTAGAAAAAAAGGTGATACATTTAATGAGGTGTAAAAAAGTAGAAAACCTTGTAGTTGAATTTGCTCTTGTACTTGATTCGCTCATTAAGAAGAGCTTCAACGTCTTCTCTTGTAAACTCAACAGGACCATATTCAGATCCCGCCGTACTCGCCGGAGCACTGTTCGGAGTCAGATCTTTTGACCCATTGGGCACCGGAAAAGCTGACCGGATTCTTCCATTGTTAGCCATCGCTCCCACCATAACAAAAAATACGAACTTTATTCTCTTCTCGTCACCTAATTACTTCAAATTTCTCTCTTGTTACCTGCAAAAAAAAAATTTCTCTTCTTCTCAGAGATCTTTAGAGAAAATAATAAATTGAGTAATAGATTAAATGAGGGAAAAAAAAAGGAAGGAAACCCGTGAAGATGAAGTTTTTAAATTAGTTACCAAAACATTGATTTGACCGGAAAAAAACCTAAAGATTGAAACTTTAAGAGGTGAACAAACTCAGTGAAGAAATGTGGATTTCAGAGAAACAAAACATGCCCAGATTTGTGAGAAATCAGAAATGTTGAGAATGGAAGAAGATAAAAAGGGGACCTTTGGCATTTAAGAGGGATTTGTGTACTTTGTACTAAATGGTTTTTGGGTGTAGAAATGGAGGCACGTTTCGGTTTTGTGCTTCTCGTCTCTTTGCTGCTGGCTACTTCTTTTCTATATTTGTTGTTTGAATGTTCAGAGAGAGAAGAGAAGAGAATGGAGATGAACGTGGGGCCGTTGATTGGATCTGAAGTCACCGAGGTAATGCAATCAGAGCCGTTGCTTTATTAAGCAGCAAAGAAATTGGGGGAAAAAATGTTTAATGTTATAGGACAGTGGGGGGGGTAAGGTCAGTGGACTTAACTTATTGTGACTTTAATCCATACACCATAATATTTAGTTAAATTTGAATATCAAGAAAAAACAGAGATCAAGTTTAGTTTTTGCTCAACATAAATCTAATTTCAAGGAGAAATCATTTAAATTAAACAAGCTATACGAGTTTTAGTTCTTATGATCATATTTCGACGACATTAACATAAATTATTAGGTGAACCCCAGATTTTACAAATAATAAAAATAATATCCACTAGATGGCGGAAAATAATTAAATATTTATATATCTTTTGAGACAAAAGTTAGTACCATATTTTGTTTTATTTTCTAGTTCTAAATTTTATTTTATTTTTGTCGTCAACTGGTTCTAAATTCTAAAATAGGAAGGTTGTTAAAAAAGTTTGAAATGAAAATTTTATAATGGCCCATAATTTTAGATGGAATCTTGTTGGTTGGTTTTCAACAATGATATCAAATAGAACTAGAAAATATCTTACCATAGGTTGTATCGGTAATCTCACAGATTTAATAATATAGGGAATAAAAATTAACTAATAACAGCCGGCAAAAAAAAATTACTAATAACAATTAATATAATTTTAAGAAAAGCTAACTATAAGGTGTCGGTAAAATGTGATACGTCAGCATTTCTAGACTAGAGATTCCTTTCAGAAAAAAGTAGATATTTTATGTTTACCGAAATTACCCTTAGCATTGCTGCAAAGATTGTTCAAAGCAGTCACGTTTCTCCTTTGTAAAGGTATGGGCTAAAATTGTCCGAATGAAAAATTGTCTTTTGTCGTTTAATTCTTAGATTCTGTCTCGTACCCTGACGAGATGTCAAATTTCATGTGAAAGATATGTAATATCTAATGGTCCGAGCTATATTGGCAGTTCAAATATCATCGTTGATGTGGTTTCTGAAATTGATGTTTAAATTCACGTTGTCGAAATTAAGAAATTTAAGCTATTAATACAGTGGTTAGTTAATATAGTTAAACGTATTTTGTGCTACATTTTTTGGAGATAAATCATGCTTATAAATATATTTTTTTCCAAACAGTTGCATATTTACATGAAATTATGTAGTTTTATATAGATCTAATTCAAAACCAAAAACGATCAGGAAAAAAAAGAGAGGTTATATAATGAATGGTGACATAAAGACATTTTAGTGCATTCGAGACGCACTAAACATCTATCAACTTTAAGCACTCTAAATATATTTCTAAATCGGATCATGAAATAAACAAATACAACTATAAGAATAAAACTTTACCAAAAAATAAGAAATAAACATTTCAATTATATTTTGATGATTGCAAACTTTGTGATTCACCTTGAAGCCATTTTGTAAATAAATCTGTGATTAATGGGATGGATTTTGAACATAATGAATCTATATAAGGAAAGGTGTGATCAGTGATGTATTATGTCTGGATAAAGCAGATACTACTTTATCCAAAGGTGATTAAAAGGGTGAGCAAGGATCATGCCAAATTTGATCCAACTTAAAGGATACGGTCTAAGTATTATTAAAAATTGTATTAGACTATGGTTTTTTCCTAAAAATCGTGGCGTCAAATATCAAGTTGAACAAGTCTCAAACTACCTAACAAAAAGGATTAATATATAAAAATAAATCTATATGTATATACATATATATTAATATAAAACGCGCATTTGATAGTTTGTTGGTATAATTTTAATCATATGTGGTCTGCATGTAGCTTATATCTGAACTTTTATTGTTAGACGAAGTGATCTCCGTTGAAATTTTTTAATTGATTAAGAAAATACAGCTAAAATTAAAAAGACAACTTAATTGAACTCGAAACCTATTTTTGAGCACTATCTTAAAATGAAATTGATATTTGAAGTGTACGTTAAACTATTGAAGCTTGATATAGTTGTGACTCAGAGTTATGTATCCAGATTGTTTATAAGAATTAAAATATTAATCTCAGGACCAAAAAAACATGTATATTCAATTTATTTTCTCCTTAATTTAAGAATTTGTTTCATATGATTTGAGCTCCTCAATTGCGTCAAATGGGTGCCAAGTATTGTTTTTTTCCTTTTTCTTTGCAACTTTATCGAAACGTGAATTAGTTCATTGGAGACTTCAGCGTTAAGCCATGATTATTTACTCTCCCTCATCCAACTGAATTCAATAATCTTCTTGAGTTCATCTAACTGAATTCAGTACAGTGTTTTCTTGCAGATTGCTTAACATTTATTGTTACATTGGAATTGGATCGGATTGCAATAAACGACCACGACATCATCATTTAACTATTTATAAACAGAATGTTATACAGAAGATCAAATCTATATAGATAGCATACAAGAAGTCTCAAAAATCTGGAATTTCTTTTTAACAAAAACAAATCTGGAATTTCTTACGTACTATACAAGTAGTAATCAATCCAAAATATAGGAGTGGAAACGTTTAATCTATTGATCAACTTCTAGATAGTGATATTTTCAGACAATTTTTTATTTTTCCTCAAATGAAAATTTTCTATATATAAATAGATGTTAAGGAAATGCACCAAACGTTTCATGAAGAAAAAGTTGTTGCCAAATCTATTTTTAATTTATTGGTAGAGAGAGCTCTAAAGTTTTTCATCTAAAGTCATTTTCTCACGTCAAACTTAGACCTACTTCCTCTGTTAAAATAATAGTTTAATACTGTTCTGTTATTTATATTCTTAGCTTGTTCCACTAACACACTATGAAAACCATTAAAGAAAAGACAACATTAAACTCATTATTATTATTATTTTCATTTCCCATTTGAGCCATTTTTGAGGAAATTTTTTGAGAGTTTTGAGATCTCTACAAACCCCAAGATCTGAAAGTTTAAATGTACGGGCATTTCAATCTCATTCTTTTGGTAATGAAGAAATTAAAATTTCTAGTAATCATTATTAAAACCTATTTTTAGGGACACCAAATGAATACGAATCTCATACTTTTTCATTTTTCTCTTTTAATAAAAACAAATAACTGTTCCACTGGAAGTTTTTTGTTTTATTAATTAATTACTCTTATTTCACCAAATAGATAAATCAACCTCATACATCTATCTATAGAAAGGTTTAATTAATTGGGTCGTTGCGTTAGACATCATTGATGTAAGAGGGATCAACTGCTAATAAAGTGAAAGTTTATAGACTGGAAAGAATGTTCAGATCTGGGATGGTTTGATATATTTTATAATTCATTATCTTATTTTTTTAGTCTTTATCAAGAAAAAAACAATTTTTTTAAGTTTGGCTCCATGCTTCTCTGCCCAAACAATTCATGCTTTGGCTTAGATTCGATAACGTTTTGTGCGTGTAAATGGAAAATGGTATTCGTGGAAAATGATATTTGTTTAGACTAGCATAAAACTGACATTTAATATTATAATTAAAAAACTGAATTTTTCTTTTTGAATGTAAGACTGCATCTACAAGTAGCTAGTAGTTAATGATATGAGACAAAAACTACTTAAGATTTTGTTGTATGTTCCAAGTTCCAACGAGAATGAAAAATGCAGATGAATATTTGAATGTAATTCGCATTTTTGGGGAAACAAGGGATTCAGTATATGACAGGAATTTGCTTCTATGGGTGATGACAAAGTAACGTCTACTATATGTAACTAATTTCTACAAATAATATTTCAAGAGAATTTTCAATATATAAAGTAAGAAGTTAGAATCCAATGATAATACATTCATGTTGTCTAACCGAAGAGAAGTTACTTTGTGACATATGGAGTACATGTTTGCGTCGGTTACATTGATTATTATTTTACTTTTCTATTAAAATAAAATAAAAATGACAAAATTTTGACATACTCTATGGCCCGAATCATCATCCGAGTTTTTTATAGACTATTAAATATTATCGGTTGATATAGTTTTTTTTTTTTTTTTTGGGTTCATATAGGCTTTTTTTCTTCTTCTTCTAAAATTTAACTTCTTTTCGCTTTGCGCAAAGAATTGACGTTGTAAAGTTTTTTTTTTAGCTATTGACAATGAAACTTTGATATAATCTTATCTCATGTTGTAGAGATTAATCGGCATAAATTCAGATATACTTTGTAGTTATTCATTTTCAAGATGAGACAAATGTTAGTCTCACTTAATTTATCAAAAAAAAAAATTGTATCACTTATCATCTTAATTATTTAATTCCCTTTTAGGTAAGAGGTCATTCATCAACTTTACGATATCATTTTCAAGAATTCGGCCAAAACTTTTTCTAATATAGTGCAGTCATCCTGTTAGGCTTTTTGCTTTCTCAAAAATGTATTGCAAATAAGGCATTTTAAATCTTTGATTTTGCCTTCTTGGTTAATTCATCATTCATTTCCTATGAGATTATCGTGTCCACATCACACATGATCGTTTCAACATCTGTCAGGTTTATTTATATAAACAAATCTTGAAAATACTTGGTAGTCATATCGCTAATGGATGTCTTTTTGTCACGGATTGGTCAGATTTTATTGTTATAATTTCAAACTCGGAAGATTGGTCAATTTTTATTTTAAAGTTACGAGACTTCTTATTATATAGAGATCAATTTACATTTTTTAAGATTATATATATTTCACATAGTAAAAATGTTCGTACGAATCATTTTGCAAAATATACAAAAACACATAATTTCTGTTTTTCTCATGTAAATACATCAGTGTTTGATTGGCTATATTTAGAAAATAGTCATTCATCGGTAACTTAATATATGGGATTTGGTAGGAAAAAAAAACTTGGGTGCAATATATTTAATCCTTTATTTTGACAAAGTTTTGAATCCATGCTACGCGTGGGTATTTTAATATATAATTTGTAAAAATTATATGCGATCTATGATATTTATCAAATATTAATTTTCAAAAATATAATATTTGAAAAAAATCTAGTGATTTTAATTCCTAAATTTTCAAAGTATAATTAGGTCTAATATTTTAATACAAATTACATAATTAGAAAACTAAAGTAACGTAAATCTAGAAAATGAATTGATTATAAGTAGTCAATTATTACTATTTGGAATATTTGCATTTTAATTTATTATACGTTTTTAATGTGTAAGTTTTAAAATAATAACTCATTTTTAATAAGATTATATATATAAAGATCTTTTTCCAATTAGAAATATGATTTTGAGCAGATATATTGAGTTATACTTTTAACCAATATTTTCATATTTCTTTTAATAATCTCCTTCCTAAAATAGGAAGTATATATATGATATTTTATGCATTCAATATATTTTTATCATACAATGTTTTTTTCTAATTTTATATTTATAGGATTTTTGTTGTGTCATTTTTTGAGTTTACTTTTTTTTAGTTCTCAATTTATTTACAAATAATTTTTTCATATTTGTATTTAATACCTCTCTTATTTTCTAATTTAAATCAATTTATATAGCCAAGATTTTCTCTTAAAATTTATGCCGATAAATTGGTTTAAAAAGTTTACAAATAGCAATATTTTTCTTTTTTGTTTCTTTTAAATTTTATTTGTTTTCAAACTTTTCTAATTTTTATTTGAATTTATTTTCTATTTTTTATAGCATTAGTTATTCCTCTAACATTTTTATCTCTATCTT
Source organism: Cardamine occulta (assembly GCA_028015245.1). Classification (NCBI taxonomy): domain Eukaryota; kingdom Viridiplantae; phylum Streptophyta; class Magnoliopsida; order Brassicales; family Brassicaceae; genus Cardamine; species Cardamine occulta. The sequence continues at coordinate 12,362,222 of CM051393.1, read as the reverse complement.
TTTATTTGTAAATGACTATTCTGATAATTTTATGTTTATACTTCTTTTAATTTTAATATTTTTAAATAATTTTCATTTATTTTTTCTTTTCTATTTTTTAAATACGAATATACATGTACATAAGATATATTAATATTTCTTTTGTTGGTGATGATTTTGTTTTTGTTAAGCTATCACTTATTCTTCTAACATTTTTGTACTTTATATTTTTTCCAAAGTGATTTAGTACATTATTATTTTTTTACATTTTTGATTAACATATGGAACGTTTTGACAAATACAATAATTTTCAGAATTTTAATTTATTGACGACAATAATTTTATAATTTGAAATAAATAAAAACACACATTTATGATTGTATGCTGAAAAAGATTTCAGGCATACCATTTACAAAAAAAAATAATTTTCAGATGATGATTTGATTTTATCTTTGATAATGTCCAAGAACTAAAAAAAAATAAGCAAGAGATTGACGAGCTACAAAAAAGCTTCTTGTGTTTTCGAATTTGTTTTAAAAAAGTTGATTCTTTTGGATTTTTTTTTTTTTTTTGATAAAGGTTTAATTTCTTTTGCATTTACACCCTTTTTTATGTGAGAGCAAATTTAATACCACGAAAACATATATGCATTAGTGAAAACATATGTATAAAGATCTGATTCAATACATATATGTGTGTAAAATCCAACTATAATCGAGATATATATACTCTCTATAAAATATACGATTTTCCGATCCAATAGATCGTTTATATACCATCTGTATATATAATATCATTCATCCATCTTTGTGTTCCCACCACAGAAATTCATCACAGATCATTCTATAATAATACTCATGAAGGCCACATCAAATTAAAACCTATACGACTTAATACTCAACAAGGCCACATCAGATTAAAACTTGGTCTTAGAATTAATCTTGGGGACTCGGATCTCTAAGAATGAGTAGTCGTCATTGTTGGAGAGGAAAGCTTCGGAGTTTTTGGCGTCGGCGTCGCCTGGGAGCTCGAGACGGCGGACATAGCCGTGTTCCCACCACCGGCCACTTCTCCAATCGCCGTTGACAGCTGCTTTCTTGTTGCTGTTCCATTGGCCACTAATCTCCATCACTTTTCCATTAGCGTCCACGTACACCTGCACGTTATTTCTCCCCACCACTAATACAAGTGCCCAAATGTTAAATCAGTTTTTTCTTGAACCCTCCAAAGAAAAGGATTACACCATTTTTTTTTACCTTTTTAAAAAATTATTATTTGAATTTTTCCGAATCATTTCATATTTATCGTTACCTTAACAACTAGAGTATACAAGTACAAATCAAGTTTTAGTTTGATCATTTTGACATTTGAAGTAATGTATAATTGTATATAACTTTAACAAAAAAAAGTATAATTGTAGATAACCCATATATGTTTTTTTTTTCTGTTTATGTTTACACTTTTAATCAAATATTATATCTTCATTTCAAAGAAACTTAGGGTTCTCTTCATATTTTTTCTATTTCCGTTCAGTTGCGATCTTTATGGATGTACAACAAATTCTTTGGACTAAACTAAAATTTGTTCGATCTATCCTATCTTTCTTTACCAACTATCTGTCCGGTTCAAAAATGTATAATACATTTTTTTTAATATTTATTCTAAAGCAAGCAAAAAAAAAAGACGTAAGAAACACGTATATACGCACCGGGGAGATCGGATTTAAGGACATAAGCTTGATCGGTCTGAGACCAATCGACTCTACACTGTCCTAAGCTCCTGAGGCTCGCCAGCAAAACTTTTGCTTCAAACTCCCACAAAGGAAACGCATCTGACGGATCAAAGTACTTCCCGAACAAAAACGGGCTGAAAAGAGATCCCTCGCCGAACACAGCCTTCTCTGTGCCTCCACCGCCGCTCAAGAACCTCCTGAAAACTTCATCTCCTAGCGGTACGCTCCACTTTCCCGGCGTCTTGTCGTCGGTGTAGATCTCTAGTTTGAGGTTTCCACTACTACTCGTCATGAGAGAGAGATTAAAGAGACGAATAAAAAGAAGGGAAGTGGTAGATTGTGTGTGAGAGTTTTGGAATCAAGAATTGTTCTTATAGTGGAGTTGTGAGATGGCTAATAAAAAAGGATATTAAAAGCTTACCAAAGGAATATAGAGTGATGGGCCTGATGGCCCATGTAAATTTTAAGGGGACATATAAAAGAAAAATTAACTTATTGCTTTATTAGAACATCCCAAGGTAATCTCTCGTTAACACTTAACGCTCAAATGTAGTCTAGTTGTACTTATTCAAAGAATGAATCGATTTGCCATAATTTGATATATTTTTAATCGTAATGGTGTTTACTCAACAAATACTGATCAAGAGATTAGTTTTCAGTTCGGAGATGCATCTTACACAAAAAGTATATACAAAAGAAATTGAAAGACACATCTAGTCGATGAAAGGAATGTTTATTCTATTTCTTTTTTTGGAGGTATATTTGCAGCATATTTAAATATCATTATACTTAGATTGAAATGATAGGTCGTCCAAAGTTAGATTAAAGAAGAAAAATTATACGACGATTATGGAAACATATTGGGGGCTCAGAATTATTTGATGATAAGGGAGAAAAGTTGGGAGAGATTCTTCTTTCTTTGTGACAATACTTTAGCATGTTTAAAGTTAAGATATGAATATGTTCTCTTGACGTAGAAATTGCTCGAAGGGTCACAAAGAAGTGTGTCCTTATTTGCTTTGAGCCATACCATTTTGATTCTTTATCTTTGTAACTGATATTTTATGGAAACTATACGTTGTTTTCCATGTGTATATATTAATTACTATTAAAATATGTCTAAGATTAAAAAACACCTTTTTAAAACTACAATGGTAAATCAATATATTCGATCATGATATATAGTATAATAGTAGGATTAACATAAGTTGTGGTTGAAGTAATGTGAACACTTTATATGAATGGAAAGTATGTCATTTTATGCCTCAACTAAAGTTATGTGTTGGATTTATATTTGAGCTATACATTGTACATTTGTATACATGAACTAATAACAAACACTCGAATCCATCACTTTTAACATTCGAACCTAACACTTTATGCTATGATAATTATTGTTATTACCGTCAATACACAAATATATATACAATAGCAACGAAGTTAAATTTTGCTATTTATCTTCTTATTCTTCTTACTCTAGGTGAATCTCTAGATTCTAGGTTTCGTTTGCCTTTGATCTTTATTTTTGTCCTTGTACCTGAGTTTATAGAACTGTGCTTGTTTCTCTAAATTTGATATTGTGATTGTTAGGATTTGTGCTGTATTTGTTTTTAATTTCGTTTTTAATTGTCTCTGAGTTTTAGATCAGAGTTCATCGAGATCTCAGTTACTACGATAAGATTGAAGAAGAAGATTTCTTAATACTTTGATGAAACAATTTTTCATACTGTGTATATATTTGTGTGTTGAAAATAATAATTATTATTATCATAACACAACTAGTATTGAGTGATATGTTTGAATGTTAAAAGATCATGGGTTTCAACACATTTTTTTCATTCTTAATTATGTGGATCTCATGTCATCCAGAATTAACCATAAGTTAACGGTGTTACGTAAAATATATATATATTTGTTTAATATTATAAATTTAGATATTAAATTCTTACTAGTTCATGTATACGAATACTTGCGGTTATAGTTCAAATATAAATCGAACACATGCTTTTAATTAAAGCATGAAATTGATGACTTTCTTTATAGGAATAGTCGGTTTTATATAGGTTCCAAGGAATACTTTGTGTTTTTTTCTTGGGATCCTTTGCTTACAAAAAAATGCATTTTTTAAAATATAATACACTACTTTAAATAAATAAATAAATGCATTTTTAGTTTATAGCATGTTCTAGGTTAAGTTATTCAATTTTGTGCTACTTTATTTTATTTTTAATATAATACACTACATTTCTCAAAGATAGTTATGCTATGAGAATGATATTGACAAATTAAAAGTAAGAAAAAATGTGTGAAAGGAATAAATAGTCGAGATTCGAAACAATTTTTGAATCGGTCGTTATTTAATTTAACTCTTTGCGAGATGGTGCATGCATCATGCATGCATACCTAAACATGGAATAAAATGATTTATCGTTAAGAGTCATAATTTAAACATAACTCGGTTAAAAAGTGGTACATAAAGATAAGCTGTAAAAACAGAACAAAATAATTTAACAGTGGTGTATAATTTTATCAAATTACATTTAAGAAAATAATTAAGTAAATATAACATTACCTTCTCTTTTTTTTCCTTGAGGAATAAAGTCAAGAAAAACAAACTATCCAATTAATAACTCTGCTTGATTTTCGCGTATTTGATTTTGGGGAAAAAAAGAGGGGACAATTTTGACAAAGAAAAATGAACGAAGAAGCTTCGGAGAAAATTTTATGAAGCTTGAGAGCTAATTTCTTCGTAAATTTTTCATGTCGACTTTTCTAGGAAAAAAAGTTTGAACTTTTTTTGGTCTCTCTGGTCAAAAGTTTGGGTTTGGTTGAGCGCACCGACGACAAAACGCATTGAGCTTTTTCATATTGGATCTGGACACAATCATTACCACCAACTCTCTCCCCTTTTGTGCTGTCTCGAAACTTGAATTGATCTGGTGGCATTGTTTGAAGCTTCATTGAATTGGTCATTATTGCATCAAAGTCAGCTCCCAATTTCTAGAATTTCGATCAGGGTTTGTGTTAAAGTTTCGATCTTGATCGAATTTTCAGCAAAGGGTCTGCATTATAAAAAGCTGTAAATTCGGCAAATTGTTCAATCGTTCATTGAAGACCTTTGATTACGCCTTTGTGTTTCGATTCATTAGAGTATCTGATGAAATGAGAAGCAATAGATATGCTTGGAATGATTCAAGGAGGAATGGGTGATCAGAATTGGACTCGTTTAGTTTTCTGGTTGATTCTGTTTTCTGGGTTCTTGGTAATAACCTTGGGAGAGAATTCAGAAAAAGATGAGGCTTTTCTTAGTCAATTCAGGGCCCCATCAACAGGGCAGGACAGTGAAGAAATGGTAAAGTTTGGCTTTTGCTTTTCAAGCTTGTGTGATGGGATTTTTCTGTTAGGGGTTAAAATGTAGTAGCTAGGAGATCCTGTAGCTCTGGTGTATACTTAGAGTTGCTAGACATTATATGTTTCTTGTCTAAAGCTAGGTTTTAGAGATTGAGAATTTGAGATTGCATTTTTTGGTTTTGATTAATGTTCCCTGCAAGAATCTAGATTTATGAGAAAGAGGAGAATTAAGATCATTACGAGATGCTTGTATCTAGTCCTGCTATATAAAGTCTATGGTTTTCAAATTTGTGTTGTCATGTAATATTCTTAACTCAGGCGCTAATCAATAGGGTAATATTCGCTGAGCTTTCTATTGGCATAGCTTTCGGTTCACTTTTGTTGTTATCTTGGTTTGTTTTGTTAGTATGAAGACATTTTTATGGTCTGTTTATATCAAATTGAATGAAAGCTCCAGGTCTTTATTGGGATTCTTTCTTCTAAAGTAGTTTCGGATTCTCCATCTGTAGCTATAGTATTCATTTTCTTGGTAGCTAGAATGTATAATCCAGAAGATCTTGTAGCTTTGAAGTAGACTTTATCCAGAGAGAGTTGCGAGTCATAGCTTGTTTCTTCCTAAAAGCTTAGAGACTAAGACCGCATTTTTGGTTTTGATTCATGTTCCCTATAAGAAGATTAAGATAACCTCAGAACCTTTATATTGTATGCTTCTTGAAAAATAGTTTGGATTCACCACTTCCAATCATGCTTGAATTTATAGTTGGCTGTCTCTTAGTTAATGCTATGCTTTTCATTTTTTTTTTTGCAGCTTTTAAAGTTGTTTGTCCCTTTTCTTTTGTACAATATTTGACAGGTAGAAACATCATGGGCGCAGCGTTGTTGGCAAGATTCAGATTGTGTTAAGGAAGCTGTCGCAGCATTCAATTTATGTTTTCCAGGATCAAAGGATAATAAGGAACTTTTTGGTTTGAAGCATTCCCATCTGAAGCAGACGCTTCTTGATTGTATCCAAGAAAAAGGAAAGTTGAATGGTCAGAACCTCAAGTATCTTGAGCTTGATACTCCGAGGAGAAATTTAGCTACTAGACCTGGCCTTTCCCCTTCTCCTTCCCCTGCCCCTCCTAAGCGTAGTCGGCGCCCACCTACTCAATCAGGATCCCCACCTCCGCGAAAGTCATCATCTCCACCATCGAGATCTCCCCCTCCTCCTGCCAGGGAAAAAAGTTCTAAAGATTCAACTTCTGGATCTGTTTCGCAACCGAAAAAAAAAGAGGATCATCAGAAAACAATCATCATTGCGGTTGTTGTGACTGCCGTTTCTACGTTTTTGTTAGCTGCATTGTTCTTCTTATGTTGCACCAGGGTTTGTGGAAATGGTTCAGGAGGCAGGAAAAATGATGAACGGCCTCTTCTCAGTTTAAGCAGTAGCGAATACTCTGTTGGTAATAATATCTCCACTTTCTCACGGTACTAATCGAACAGAAAATTTCTTGAGTATATAAAGATCAAAATACTTTTTTATGTTTCCAGGTTCCTCCATCAACTATGGTGGTTCTGCCAAAGGAGAAAAGCTGGGTCCTCAATTATATAACATTTACTCAAACCAAGGAAAAATACAGTCTTTCGATAGAAGTAATTCTGACAATTCGGATTCGTTAGAAGAAATTCTGGCACACGAAGCAATGCGTAATAATAGTATTAACAATCACGGGTTTCCGCCTTTGAAGCCTCCACCTGGAAGAACAGCCTCTGCACTTTCAGGGAAGTCTCTTTCTGGAAAAGTGGAGCCTCTTCCACCGGAACCACCCAAATTTCGTAAGGTCTCCTCAAATAAGGCTTCTGCTCTCCCACCGCCAGTTCCAGTACCGCCAATGCCATCTTCTGCTGGTCCTCCACGACCACCTCCTCCAGCTCCAGCTCCTCCTGGTTCTGGTGGGCCTAAGCCACCACCTCCTCCTGGTGTTCCTGGACTAAAAGGACCACGTCCACCTCCACCGATGGGTCTGGGCCCTAAAGCACCCCGATTGTCTTCTGTGCCAGAAAAGTCATCAGAGAATGATAATCCTAAAACAAAGCTGAAGCCATTTTTCTGGGATAAAGTGCAAGCAAACCCTGAACATTCAATGGTTTGGAATGATATAAGATCAGGATCCTTTCAGTGAGTAAAGTAGTTAGCGTTTTTTCTCTCCAATATTCTTAAAACATAAAAACTTTTGCACAGTTTCTAAATAGAACTTATATGTGATGCGTTTCAGGTTCAACGAAGAGATGATAGAGTCGTTATTTGGATATGCAGCAGCAGACAAGAATAAAAACGAAAAGAAGGGGTCCTCTGGACAAGCTGCTTTACCTCAGTTTGTTCAGATTCTTGAACCAAAGAAAGGACAAAATCTATCGATTCTCTTGCGTGCTTTGAATGCGACAACTGAAGAAGTGTGTGATGCACTTCGTGAAGGTAAACCTTTTTTCTTTTTCTTTTTTTCCAATGTGAAATAGAAAGAATTTAAGTTCAGGCGACATTCTCCAATGTGTTTCCTAACATAATCTTCATTGAATCAGGCAATGAGCTTCCTGTAGAATTCATTCAGACTCTATTAAAGATGGCACCAACACCAGAAGAAGAACTAAAGCTTAGATTATACTGTGGGGAAATAGCTCAACTGGGATCCGCTGAACGATTCCTGAAATCAGTAGTTGATATCCCTTTTGCTTTCAAGCGTCTAGAGGCACTTCTATTTATGTGTACACTCCATGAAGAAATGGCCTTTGTTAAAGAATCATTTCAGACTTTGGAGGTACGTTTCCTAATCTTAAATAGAAGATCTGTTCTGGGAAAAAAAAAACGAGATTATAGTTTCTTACTCTTTCTCAAGAATCTTTCTTTTTTTGTCCCTTCTTCTTGATATTAAGCTTCATCTTGCTTCTTCTCCAATCTAAATGTATCTTCTTTGGTGTATATGGAAGGTTGCTTGTAAAGAACTTAGGGGAAGTCGGCTGTTCCTGAAGCTCTTAGAGGCGGTTCTTAAGACGGGAAACCGAATGAATGATGGTACATTTAGGGGTGGTGCTCAAGCTTTCAAGCTGGACACTCTTTTAAAATTAGCTGACGTGAAGGGAACTGATGGGAAAACAACGCTCTTCCATTTCGTTGTTCAAGAGATAATTAGGACTGAAGGTGTGAGAGCTGCACGTACTATCAGAGAGAGCCAAAGCTTCTCAAGTGTTAAAACAGAGGATCTCATGGTCGAGGAAACCTCTGAAGAGACAGAAGAGAATTACCGCAATCTTGGACTTCAGAAAGTTTCAGGATTGAGCAATGAGCTTGAACATGTGAAGAAATCTGCAAACATAGATGCTGATGGTTTAACAGGGACGGTTCTTAAAATGGGTCATTCTTTGTCGAAAGCTCGAGACTTTGTCAACTCAGAGATGAAGAGTTCAGGCGAGGAAAGTGGGTTTCGTGAAGCACTTGAAGATTTCATTCAAAATGCTGAAGGAAGCATCATGTCGGTGCTCGGGGAAGAGAAGAGAATCATGGCTTTAGTGAAAAGTACAGGGGACTATTTCCATGGCAAAGCAGGAAAAGACGAAGGGTTACGCTTGTTTGTGATTGTGCGCGATTTCTTGATAATCTTAGATAAGTCCTGCAAAGAAGTCAGAGAGGCACGAGCAAGACCCATAAAGATGGCCAGAAAACAGGGGTCAACTGCCTCAGCTGCTTCTGAAACTCCACGGCAACCGCCTTCAGTAGATCCTAGACAAAAGCTGTTTCCAGCTATTACAGACAGACGCATGGATCAGTCTAGTTCAGATTCAGACTAAAAAAAGTACAATTCTACCTGTTAGGACATAAATTCCTGTTGTTTTGCTGATAGCCTCTGATGATCTTTTCCTGCTGAGAGTGTAATAACATCAACTCTCAAGACGTCTCAGGTTTTTAGCCACTGATGATTAGATGAGCAAGAGCAAAGGAGCTATTCTTGTATAAGCTAGGGAGGCATCACATTCTTTTCACTTGTACCAACTTTTTCACATTCTAGTTTTTAGAAACACACTTCTCTCTTCATATTTTTTTCAATCTTGTTGGCCATAGAATAGTAATCCTTTGTATTATTACCATCAATAACAACAAAAAGACTTTATATATTTTTTTATTTGGAATTGCCATGAAAGCTAACCCAAAATGCAAGACTTTCTTGTTGAAATAAGGCATTCACAACATATCTTGAAACAAGAGATACTCATTCTGATTATGTAAAATACTTTGATATATTCACACAAACTGAAACAAGACGTTCAAACTCAAACAGAGAAAGAAACAAATATCTAATCAACTAAAAAAGGAAAGAAACAAAATGTGATACTACTAGCTAGTTATTGGTTATTTGATCTGAAGCCAAAAGAGAATCGTGTTCTATTATCTTCTGCTAGAGACCTAATCTTCCTGAGGCTTTGAAGGTCCAGACTTCTTTGGGAGAAGGAGATTGTGGATATTGGGCATCACTCCTCCATTGGCAATAGTCACATCTCCAAGAAGCTTGCTTAGCTCCTCGTCGTTTCTAACAGCAAGCTGAATGTGACGTGGAACAATACGAGTCTTCTTGTTGTCTCTTGCTGCGTTTCCAGCGAGTTCAAGAACCTAAAAAGATTGAACACACAAAAATTAGTTTAAACCAAGACAAGATTCAAAATCCAAAGAACCACCACCACTATTAAAGATCCGAATTTTGATTATCAAACAACTCAGATTTCGAATTCTAACAAATCAAATTAGTTTCCATTTCATAACCAATTGATACACAATTCAAGATTCAATATTTGATTAAGAACAATGACCAATCAATTTAAACACCGATCAAAATCAAATTGAGAAATAGTGGAAAATTCTAAGTTACCAAATACAGATAATTAGATCATTTAAGTTAAATTCCCCAATTTCGCATGTTATATGAACCCTAGATTTGCCAGATCGCGAAAAATTCAATCACGTAAAAACAGAGACGTAACCAACTAAATAGCCAACGAAATGAGAAAGAAAGGGAAAAGTATAATTACCTCGGCGGCCAAATATTCGAGGACGGCGGCGAGATAAACCGGAGCACCAGCTCCAACACGTTCGGCGTATTTTCCGGCTTTCAAGAATCGAGCGATACGACCAACCGGGAATTGAAGCCCAGCCTTGCTGCTTCGAGATGTGGCTTTCTTTGCCGCACCGGATCCAAGAGTTTTTCCACGACCCGCCATTTTTACAACAACCAAAGGAGCCTTTCTAGCGAAAAATTTCTGCAAAAAGGGAATAAAAATCGAAACTTTCTCTTGACGAACTTACGGAGGAATGGGGAAGATAACTAACAACCATGAGTTTTTATTTATATGATGTTATATAAGTTATTGACCAATGACAATAGAGTACGCAGATCGATAGTTTTAAGCCGTCGATTATAAATAAATGAAAGGCTACGATCTGATAGTTTTGTCCTACCGCTTGACATTTTTGGTTTCGTTTTCAAGAGAATTTTCAGGCTAAATAAATTCAATTGGATTATATTATGGGCTGGATAAATCGAATTAGCTTCGCAAATTTAATGGGCCGGGTAAAGGTGTAGAGTTTAACTATTTAAACCCAACTCTAGGCCCACAAGAGCCTTGTTAATCATATGAAAAGTTTTCATTTTCAACTAATATTGTATTTCCAAAAAATGATATGATATATACTTGATATACCAGATATAATACACACCGAGTAATTCACATGTGTTGTGTGACTGAAATGTTTTTTTGTATTTAATTTTGTTGTTGTACATTCATAATTTATGTAGCATTTGAATCATGCAATTTGATTACTATGTTACGTTCATGAATTATTAGTCATATAAAATTAATTAAAACATCATTTTAGAAACAGAAAAAAATGTTTTAGTTAGTTGGTGCCAATGTAGTGTATACTTTAGATGGTAAGAATAAAAAATGGTTCACATGTCAGTTCTCTTTAAACAAACATTTATTGTTCACAAGTCATAATATTTTATAGATTGGGGCAGACCAGTCAATGTGGTGTGGTCGAAATGATGGTCCTGTTGGAATAGGGTTTAGGGCAAAATTGGGAAACCCAGCAGGACATATCTATCAATATGCTTCAAAATTCAATTTCTAATTTAATGTCTTCCTTTGGGATTCAATAAGGCTATAACGATACCCACACCTACTTCATTATCTACCCTTTGCGATGTCTACAACTTATATTTAATGCACTTTCAAAGTTTCACAATATAACTTCAGACTAAAATTAGCAAACTCTCATTTGACAAAGTTTGATGATGAAGACGTTATGATGTAAATACTAAATAACAGAGTTACTTTTTTTACGGACAGAAAGAGAGTGTAAAAAATATTGTTGTTATGTATATAATCGTTGCGGTTATAGTTTCATCGAAACATAGAAATCTTATATTTCGTCGTCTGCTTGTAAAAGCTGAAATTTTAAGACTCTTTTTATATAGATCGATGTTTTGTATATTTAAAGCTGAAATATGTATGAAAATATTTTAAACGACACATGTTCTTCGGTATATATATTGATTACCATCTTCCAAGAAATGTCAGAATGCTTCATTTGCTCCTCTGGTCTTTTAAGAGTGAATTGACAGATGCAAGGGGAGAGAAGTGAGTTGAAATCAATGTTCTTTTTCGATTTAATTCAAACTTAGTTCCTATAGCTATGCTATTATTTACTAGTGATTCTCATTTAGTTGCCTCTGAGTAACACTTTGTCATCATTGTAACTTGGATGAACATGAACTTATTCATGAATAGTGAGTGAATACAAATTTTTGCCTGACTAGGTGTGGGACATTATAGAAATATATAGTCCATATAGACTATAGAATCAACTCTGTCAATGTTGGACTGGATTTAGATTCGTCATTTATGAACTTTGTTTAGTTTGTATCGAACGTAACCGTTGTCTAATTCAGAGAATCTCACAGCTAAATCCTAGAAATATTAGACCAAACAAATAAAAATCCTAGAAATACAAAAATAATTCTTATTGTGAATAAATACTTGTGAGACAGGTGAACCTGCCCACGCACAATCTCATTCATTGACGATCGTATTTACTGTAATTAAATTTTGTAAGAAACGGTTAAAGCAAATTCCTAAATTTTGGAAGTGTGATATGAATACAAGATTCTCTACACTGAAACTGTAGGAAAAAAGGATCGTACATGTATCTTTTTAAAACAAAAATAACTCAGTTACTTTAGCTACTTTCGTAATGCAAGTTCATGAAATATAGCTACATTTTTTATTTTCTTTGTTTGATTGTGAACAAAATCACATAAAGGTAATCAGTAAAAAAACTCCAATATTCAGTTAATGTAATAATATTAGAAAATCTAGACTAATTATATAACATAATGTATAAAAGAAGTATACTATTTCATGATCATGAACATAAAACATGTTGTGAAGTTGAAGTCTTTCTAGCTTTTACTTTTTACACAGATTCGCAAAAAAACAGTAAATGAAGGAAACATTCTCTCGTGTTATATTACATCGGTGAGTTGAGACATTTTAGAGCATGTGCAACGATAGATATCTTTATTAGAGTTTCTTAGTTTTATAAATATTAATATCTGTAATAATTATTAATTATTTAATTAAATTTAAAGTGAAAAAAAAGATGAGCCAATAACAATAAAACAGGTGTGGCCAAAACCTTAGAACCGTTTCTTAAATAAGAAACTTTAGAAACGTTTTTTAGTTTCTCTCTCTTTATTTTATTACTTTTTATTTTTTTTAATCTTTAGATACCCTATAAGAACCCACCGTTGCACATGCTCTTAGATCTCTTTACATCCCATATATGCACGTACTTGCCTTCTGACCCAAAAATAAAAACAAATTTTTTTTTATTACCTCATAAAAACCACTATTTTCAAAAAAAATATTATCTCATTTAATAAAATCAACTATATATCTCCATAAGACAAATTCACTTACCTATTTTGCATCACCCTCTTTATTTTATTTTATCTATATTTATCGTAGTATCTTTCCAATAAAATCCCAAAAAAATTCTTCAGAAGATAGAGGGATAACAACATCACAACAATGGAAGATTCATCAATCAGAAGAAGCCAAAAGAAGAAGAAGAACAAAACCATTAATCCAAACAAGAAAAACATCCCAACTGTTTGGTTCTCACTTAAGAAATCTCTCCACTGTAAATCCGAACCATCCGATGTCCACGATCCCAAATCTACAACTAAACACCTCTCCACAATCTCAACCAAAAGAATCTCAACTATCAACTCCTCCGGCACCGGAGCCGTCGCCGGATGTGGTGGTGGCTTATCAGGATGTTCAAGATCGATAGCTAATCTCAAAGACGTAATCCATGGAAGCAAAAGACATTTCGAGAAACCACCAATAAGTAGTCCTCGTTCTATTGGAAGCAATGAGTTTCTCAATCCTATAACTCATGAAGTTATTCTTAGTAACTCAACTTGTGAGCTTAAGATCACTGGAGTTGGAGATATGGCTTCACCGGTCGGAGCAGGGGAGTCCGGCGGTGGAGGTGGCGGCGGAGGAGGAGGAAATGGTCGTTCAACGACTTTTGTTGGGATGTTAAGACCAGGAACACCAATGCATTATCTGAATCATTCAGCTTCTTACCGGAGTCAAGCGTCGTCTACGCCGACGAGGAAGGGATCTTTTGGTTTAACGGAGAGAGATAGAGGAGGAGAAGGGTTAGGGTTTCACACAAACAGAAGAGTTTCATTGGAAATGAACAGAGAATCCTCTGTTTCCACCATTAATGGAGGAAATGGCAATTCCTCTGTTTCTTGTCATAAATGTGGTGAACAGTTTAATAAACTTGAAGCTGCTGAAGCTCATCATCTCTCTAAACACGCCGGTAAATATATTTTTCAAATTTCGAATCTTTTTTTATTTTTCACCATTGAAATTATGCAATTTAAGATTCAGAACAACAAAAAGTTTTCGACTTTATGAAAAAAAATCTTCCTCCAAATTTTTTAAAAAATCTCAACTTTATCAAAATGTATTCAAATTTAGCAAAGTTTCCTTCAAGATTTCGAATTAGGTTAATAAAAATCTCAACTTTATGCAATTAGGTTAATAAAAATCTCAACTTTATCAAATTTTCCTTTGAATAGCAAAAAAGGTATTCGAATTTAACAAAATTTCCTCCAGATTTTTGGAATTTGGTTATGCATTTTAGGTTAAAAGTTAATACTTTATCTAAACCTCCTCTAAATTGCAGTAACAGAGCTCGTAGAAGGAGATTCATCAAGAAAAATAGTGGAGATAATCTGTAGAACAAGCTGGTTAAAATCAGATAACCAATGTGGAAGAATCGATCGAGTCTTGAAAGTTCACAATATGCAGAAAACATTAGCTCGATTTGAAGAATACAGAGAGACAGTAAAAATCAGAGCAAGTAAACTCCAAAAGAAACATCCGAGATGTCTCGCCGACGGTAACGAGCTACTTAGATTCCATGGAACCACAGTGGCTTGTGGTTTAGGTATAAACGGGTCAACGAGTCTATGTACGGCGGAGAAATGTTGTGTTTGTCGGATTATAAGAAATGGGTTCTCGGTGAAACGGGAGAAGAATAACGGAGTTGGGGTTTTCACGGCGTCGACGAGTGGAAGAGCGTTTGAGTCGATTTTGGTTAACGGTGGAGAAGAAAATGGAGATGATCGGACGGTGAGGAAAGTTTTGATCGTGTGCAGGGTTATAGCTGGAAGAGTTCATCGGCCGGTGGAGAATGTGGAGGAGATGAATGGGTTGATGAGTGGGTTTGATTCATTGGCTGGGAAAGTTGGGTTGTATACAAATGTGGAGGAGCTTTATTTGCTTAATCCAAGAGCTTTGCTTCCTTGCTTTGTGGTTATTTGCAAATCCTAAAATTTGGATATTTTTTTTGTTTTTTTTGGTTGGAAAAAAGAGTGAATTTGTGTATCGTATAATGAGAATTGAAATCTATAGAATTTGGAATCTAGATGCTAATTTTTAACTTTCTTTTTTTTTACCATTTTGTTTCGAATTTTAAGTCGTTAAATGGTGGTGAATTTGGAATTTACGCAAACAACTAAAATTTTAGCCCACAAAATTTTGTTATTCGTCTTAAAAATAACATTGTCTACTCTACAAACAGATTAGTCTATGTCTATTGAATTTGAAACCATTCAAACCTATATATGCCTAAAATTCTAAAATTATCTATATATGTTCATGTTTACAAGAAACATATATGACTATATCTATTTACAACTAAATTTGTAAAACATAGAATTTTGATGTCTTTGCTAATATTAGTTCAAAAATTTAAACTGAAAATCTATATTATACTTTTTCATAATTTACATTAGTTAATATTTACTAACATGTGATCTCTGAACTATAAAGATATTGATATATGCAATATTAAGCTTTAAATCGAAATCTTTTCGCCATCCATATATACACATACGATCCAAAAACATTTGTGCTTTCTTTTGCTTTAATTTTTTGGAACCACCCCCTTCTAGTCCTAGATTACGTACAACATGGTTTTCTATAAAAGAAGTTGGCAAATACGAACAAAAAAATAACACTAATGATAATTAGGCATTTTGTTAGAACGAATAAAACAAATGGTCCATAGGACCATATGATTTATAATGTGAATGAGACAACACAAAGCTTACGTCAAAGGTGACGACAAAATTCTGTCCCATACAAAAAATCATTTTGAGCTTTTAACATTTCTAGCTGCAAAAGCCACCCCCTCATAGTTATCAGTTCGGAAAAAGAAAAATCTGAATCTGTGAGCCAATAATAACCCAAGTTTCAAATCTTGAAACTTCGAATTTTGAAAAAGAAATATATATATATATAGTCTATTAGTCATATATAATTTATATATATCTAGGGCTCTGCACAATATTTGTGATATATATATATATATATATATTAGTCATTATTAGTTATTAAAATGTAAAATAAGTTAAATAACTAACTATTATTTGCTCAAAAATATTTGATTAAGAAGAAACAAACCATAAATATTAAAAATGTAAAATGCATATGCAATACTAAAGTTATATATATAGTAGAGTATATATGCTGTAGTCTTTTTTTTGTTATAAACAATATTATAGAAGAATTATGTTTTAAAATAGATTAAAGATTATATCAATACCAAGGTTCATGGTGACGCTCGCTAGATCTTGTTTGCGGCATCTTCTTGTTCTGGTCGCGGTGATGGTTGCTCGCTGACGGTCCTCTACGGTGTTGGTGACTTTCCAACAATCACTATCCTTCTCTCGCTCGAAGACAGCGACTTCAGGAAGAGTGGTTTTGTTTTTGCCGTTCGTTAAGAAGTCATCATTTCGTCCAAATCGCCGGATAAAACATGGTAAGTCCCTGCTTGGCTCTCTTAGGTTAGTTGATAATGATGATCTCTCCTTAGTGGTTTGCTCGAGGACGGCTTCCCTATCGCTATGATTGTTCTGATTCACTCTCCTAAGTGAAGCTTCGTAGCGTATCATGTTTAGTCCTACCTTAGGTTGCCACTGGTTCTAGTTAGTTGGGCTCTTCAGTTCTGGTTCTTGTTATCCTTTTCGTACGCTCAACGGATTTTGTTGCGGTCGGTTGAGGTTCTAGCTCTGAACCAGTTTGCTTTGCTTATTTTGTTGTGGTATCTCGGTTCCGTTAAGATGGTTCTTCCTTCTCCTCTCTACATATGGTGGAGCCTAGTTGTTGTGACTGCTGTCTCGAGTGGATCTGGTTCCATTCTCGATGTGGGATTTCTCTTTCTTTTTCATGCCTCCTCGTCAACGAGTTCAGTTCTTCTTAGAGTTCGGCATTGGAGTTTCGGCTCTCTGTGTTTGGAGCTGGTTAAATTCTGCAAAGTTAGCCTCCTTTCTAGCTTGTGGGTGGCAGCGGGTTTAAGTTGTGGGTGCTATAAGTCTTGGGAACAGCCTCTTGTCTCCTCTCTGCTTCTCAAGATGTGTTATATCTTCAGCCTCCTCTTTGTCTGCTTTCCCTTGTCTCGGGCTGGTCTAGGTTCTCTCCCCCTATGAATGCCTTATTCTATCAGACATTTTCCTCGTTGGTTGTGCTTTTATGTAACAGTCGGATGCAAGTCTAAACTGTGGGACACTTCTTTTTTTTGCTGGAGGTTTGGAGTTAGTTGGAGGGTTGTTTGTGTTGTCAAGTTCCTTGCTTGTGGGTCTTGGGATCTGTTAATGTGGTGGCTTAGTTTGCTCATGTTAGGATTTGGAGAATTGAGTGGGATCATGGGTCTACATCGACTGTTGGTCTCGTTGAGTAGCTTGGCTGGCTCCTTTTCGTTTCCTTCAAGGGTATGTGCCTTCTTCGCAGTTCTACAACCACCATCTTCTTTTATTGATGAGTGAACCCCATTTCAGTCTTCGATTCCTTTCAAGTTTAGGTCCTGCCGGTTTTGCTTTCCGCCCTCTCTATCTCTGGAATTATTCTTGGTGTAGAATCGGTTCTTTGGTTATGAATGTGTGATGGTCTTCTTTGCAATCGGTGGGAGCGTTTGAGTTGTTCAGTTGCCCCTCTTCTTGGATTAGATGATCTATCGACATTATAATCGCGGGTATACTTAGAAAGTATTGGATGGCAATACTCTCCCTATACCGTCGTTTGTTTTGTTATGTGGGTGCGCGTCTTCACTTAGGTTTATCTTCTATGTTTTGGAGGTGCATACACTTACTGTATTTTTATTGTGTTTCTCTTATGTAAGACTTTCACATGCTGTAAAACTTTCACATGCTTTAATTTGAATATCCTTTTATCACAAAAAAAAAAAAAAAACAAAAATACCAAGATTATTTGAAGTTTTATTTTTTCCCCTTCTTTTATGATGCATATTGTATATCGAGCAGCATAAATATCTAAATTTAATCGGATATATACTTGAACACCATATATTTCTGTTAACTTTTTGGAAGTATATGAATCGTAAATGTGTATGTGCAGAACGAAACAATTCACGGATTAAAAGAAATGGATAACTGTTCTATTAAATAACAATATTATAATATTAATATGTATGTGTATACATATTGGAATGTATGACAACGAGGCCTGATATGGACAGTGTATCTACTTCAACCTAAGTAACGTTGGGATCATACCACATGACATCTCATAGAGTAATTAACTGTATATACACCTTATTTTGATTCTTCACTCGACATCTATCTTTTTCTTTTGGGGGCACAAACACACGACAACTATCTATGTCGTCATATTCAAGGATTTTTCATATATAATGACGGAATAGTAATCCTCTTATAACTGCTAAGAGTACATGAAACACACAATGGTAAAATATTTGAAATGATGACTAAATATTCACTGTGATGCTTTATTTACTCTTTGAGTTATATTTTCTTCGCAATTTGGGAAAAATATCAGGTTAATCATTTGACCTTATGAATAAATACCGATAATTAATCATTTGCTTTTTATGGATAAAACAATTAATCATTTGTTCGAACTTCTTCGAAAAGGAGATTAAATATTTCATTCAGTGATATAGCTTTCCTATATATATATATATTGCATAACTAATTGGATTTGGAGGTATATATTATCATTTATCAAACTATCAAAAGGTTCAGAGCTTAAAATATTTTAAAAGTATAAGTAAACTATTTTCTTTTCTTTTTTTGTCTACAAGTAAACTATTTTCTTTCCTTACGTTTACTCACTGATTTTTGCTTTTTCATTCTAAGAAACATCACTATCGAGTATCGACCAATTTAATTGGTCAGTTTATGTTTGAATAGAGAGATTAATTTATAGGATTACAATACACTCACGCATTGTATATATCTTATGTAACTAATGCTAATTACAATTTTAAGCATTATCTTTTAGAAAACATAAACTTTATATTTTCATTAAAACCTATGTCAACTGAGAATAAAGTACACTTATTCAGTTAACCAATTAAGAAGCTGTCGTTGTCGTTTTGCTAAGCAACATTGTGACTAAAATTTTATTGAATTGATTAAGTCAGTACTCGCAAAATTATATATAATTTTCTCAATATCCTCACTTAGTTTATATAACGACGACAATGCTTTGATTTGTTCATTGTTGAAACTGTTCCTTAGAACTAGTGTTCTTTCTTTGCGTATATGGATCGAAGGTTGTTTTGGGTTGCTGATTCGGGTAACGTTGATGCTTTATATGCTCTAATTCAGAAGGATCCATATATTTTACAAAACATCGATGTTTTACCTTTCGTCCACACACCTCTCCATGAAGCTTCATCTACCGGAAAGACAGATTTGGGATGGAACTGATGGTTTTAAAACCAAGTTTTGCCAAGAAACTAAACGCGGATGGGTTGAGTCCTTTGCATCTGGCTATTGAAAACCACCAAGTTCAGTTAGCATTAGAACTAGTCTAGTTTGATCCTGATCTTGTTCGTGTTGCGGGAAGAAAAGGTATTTGCTTCCGTTTCTTTGTTTCTTGGTCGGTAAGAGCTTTTGATTTTTTTTTTCATGTTAATTAGTGTTTGCGTTTATATGTTTAAAATTTGTGTTTGTATCATAAATTACAATATTTAAGTCATTTTCTTATCAAACATTAGTTACAAATTGCGCATGCAAATACTCAAAACAAATGGAAGATATATATTACCGTTTGCTTTTATAATTTCTAAATGAATTAATATCTGATAACGAAAACTTAGATACCATGTTTTTAAAGAAAACATTCCAATTCATAACATCCGATAAAATTGGAACGATACACAAAAGATTAGCATAAATTAAAAATAGTCCAAATCTCTATATTTAACAAAAAAAAAGTCCATTCTAGTTGATAGCCTTTTTCATTTTTTAACGTAAATATTTATTTTTGAAACAATCAAATCTAATATGCTATACCAGAAGAAAAAGTCGATGCATTTAAGAGATTCTATAAACGGTCCTAAATTATCTTTGAGACAGTATAACATAAAGGTTGATAATGTCAAATTTCTTTGTCTAATCCCAAACGTAACTACAGGCATGACACCGCTACATCTTGTAGTAAAAAATGGTGATGTAAATCTTCTTACTGAGTTTCTACTGGCATGTCCTGAGGGCATCAGAGACACAAACGTGAATGGCGAGACTGCTTTACACATTGCAGTGCTGAATGATAGAGAAGAAGAGCTCAAGGTTCTCACTGGATGGATACAAAGATTGCACAAAAGCGATGCTATAACCACTGAGATTCGAGTCCTGAACAGACGAGATCGCGATGGCAACACAACCTTACATCTCGCGGCATATAAGAATAATCACAAGGCATGTTCTCATCTTTCTTTATAATTTGAAATATATTCTCTGCACTTATCATTCGATTGGTTCTCCAAATTTCGATCACATATTGTCAATAAAATCATATTGGATTTTTAGGACCCTATTAGAATAACAATGGGGCAAAAGCGGCTAGGGTTAGTTTTTGAGGAGGAAGTGCGGGACCCTATTAGGATTGACATATATATAGAAGAGACTAAAGGTTTCTACCATCATTTATCAAATTAATTAAGAAATCTCAGAGGCCAAAGGTGTTCACCTCAAAGAACTCTCGTTTTTATTTTCTTTCATTTTTTAAAGTTTTGGTCAATCGCAAATTCACAACACATATTAAAAAAATAAAAATCAAATATATAACTGACGTAGCGGAAGCTAGATAGATGCAAAAATCTTATTTAGTCTGAGAATATGTAAGATCAATGCCTTCTTGGATTCTTTGAGATCTCCATGGATTTATCGAAAACAAAAGTTAGAGAATACTTTTCTCTGAAAAGTTTAAATCTTTTTAATTTTATTAATCAATCAATTCTCCACAAAAAGAGGCCTAAACAGTTTATTTTATAATAAAACATAAAAATCTCAGGAAAACTCTAAAATATTCTAGAAACCCTAAAATCCTATAATTATTATAATTAATTAAATAAAATATAATAATGAAGATATTTGGAATCTCTGCATCAATAACTCTCATTTTCTTTGTACTATTTATGTTTGAGTTTTCTTATGATTGGTTGATGTGAAGCTTTATACAGGCAGTTAAACATCTATTGAAATGTATGTCGATGAACCGGAACATCCAGAACAAAGGTGGTTTGACTGCTCTTGATATCTTACGAACCAATGGATCTCTATGAACATAAAAACAGAGAAACTGATAAGAAAATCAGGCGGTAAGAGTGGAGCTTCTCTAAGAAAGGTTAAGACCGCATCTGTCTTTTTAAGATCATCAATAACTTTCTTAGAATATTGCTCCACAGTAATGGCACGATATAAGAACCGCATGTCAGACGGAACACGAAATGCTCTTCTAGTAATAACAGCTCTGGTAATCACAGCTACTTATCAATCTGCTGTCCAACCGCAAGAAAAAGTTGAAATATTTTACATGGGAAATATCATAATAAATATGTTCTTTGTGTGGGTATTCAACACTATAGCATTTTGCTTGGCTATTACCTTGACATTTATACTTTTACCAGTTGGTAGAGCATATACTTGGTGGTATATCTACATTTCAGTGCCTCTCATTTGTTCGTATGGGCTTTCGATGTATCTAAAGTATATGAACCCACTATTATTCATGCCCTTATACTTGATGACGGCATTCATACTTGGATTTCTAATTTATGTGTTTGTACTATACGTGAGATGGAAGAGGGCTATGCAAAAGAAGGTACCAGACCCAAAAGTGAGCTGATTCTAGAAGGCTTTACGACAATGATCTAAATCCATATATAGTCACAGGCGGTTGAGAGCATTATTCATGTGTGAATTGTAAGTTTGTTGATACTCTCTGTAAACATATTTCAACAGTTCTTTTTAGTACTTTTCCGGTTGTAAAATGGGGCAATGAAATATCTAACAATAGATAATTGATTAATTAGTTTTAAGGTAATGATAATTTAAAAAATAATTCTCTTTCATCCAAAAATTAAAAATGGCAACTCAATCCCTAAGTCTGCCTAGAAGCCTACATAAATTTAGGATATGGCCTACGTTTTTTAGATACCTAGCATTAAATAGATAATGTATTTTAAAAAAATATTTTATATTTTAAAGATTTTGCGTCAAATACCAATGTAATTATCTTC
The DNA here is from genome assembly GCA_028015245.1 of Cardamine occulta. NCBI lineage: Eukaryota > Viridiplantae > Streptophyta > Magnoliopsida > Brassicales > Brassicaceae > Cardamine > Cardamine occulta. The sequence goes on along the minus strand of CM051393.1, from coordinate 12,339,984 downwards.
TTAGCGCGATAACGAATAATTAAGAATTTGGTGTGTCAGGTAAATAAACAGATAGAATATGTCGGGGTACTTTTGTTATCGGTATGTTTACCGATATTTATCAAGGCAATGATATTTACGGAAAACAGACTTTGTTACATACTGACACATCTAGATAAATGAGATGGATATATATATATATATATATTATATACATATATAACTAGAATATCAAGATAATTTTGTCTTACCGCGATAACGAATACTAGAGAAATTCATATGTTAGGTAAACAAACATGTAAATTATGACTGATAATTTAGTTATCGGTAATTATATATTTATTTCAAAACATTTGTTTTACATTAGTAAGTATTCCAACAATAGAACAATATGTCAACTCCAAATTTAAAAAATTGACTTATTATCATGGTACCGATAGCATTATCAGATAAGTATTAGGAAAGATGAAGCATTAGACTGATAATCATTTAATTATCATATAGTATTAAAAGAGAGTAAGCACTAGAATCAATAAGAAAACCAAGATACTTCTCTTCTTAGCACGATAACGAATATTAGTTACGGATGTACCAGAATACAAAGGTAATTTTTTTCTTAGCGTGATAACGAATACTAGAAAACCTAACATACTAGGTAAGCAACCATGTAAATATGATGGGGTAATTTAGTTATCGATATATTTAGCAGAGTAATAAAATAGTTATGAAAATTAGTTGTATGCTAGTAAAGACAAAAAAAAAAATTAGTAGCAAGTAAATAATTGAGATGAGTATATATTAGATAAGCAAACAAATAAGTTATGTTCATTTTTTCCGTCACGTATTTCACTATATTTTTTTTTTGGTAAATAATAAATTATTATCTTAAAGAACAAAATCAATAATAGCCACCGCGAGGTTTGAACTCGCGGCCTTTCGCTTACGAAGCAAACGCAATACCACTATGCTACGGAGGCATAAACATTCGGGAGTTGCAATTTTCTAAAATTTCATTCTACAACAAAAAGAAATGGCAACAAATTATCCTTAGAAAAAAGTACATATATTGCCTGAAATATCTGAAGAAGTACTTTTGATGAACATCTTGAATTATAATTTTTAAGATAAGTGTCCGGCACAGTCGTGGGATATTCACATCTAAAACTAACAAAATAAACAATAGTTACTACCATGTGTAATCAGGTGACTAATTACTAGTTACTACCATGTGTAATCAGGCGTTTATGAAAAATTAATATAATTAATGATCTGTTCAAATTAATGCAGGTTAAATATTTCATTCAGTGATTAGCTTTCGTATTATTTTCCTATAACTGAAAATTTCTACCGGAATATTGACCCAATGTCCAATGATATGTATTCACCAGATAAATTTCATAAGTACTCCCTAGATTTCTATCGAAAAAGAAGAAGAAGAAGAAGAAGAAGAAGAAGAGTAGCTGCGACAAAGTGAGATGGTTGTGAAACTGTTGATACGGGCCAACCTCTCTTACCCGATTGGGTTTTCTCAACCTCTTTACTCCTTCAAATGGTCTCCAGTTATGTGTGTTGTGTTGGGCTGTGTTTGAGCAAAAAACAATTGAGCCATTAGGCATGCTTGTATTTTCTTTCTCATGCATATTGAAATAGAAAATCGGAAAACAAAAAGAAATTATTCATACCACGAGTGGCAAAGACTTGAAATAAGCAACATTATATTCAATAACAAATTAATAATGTTTCCATCGCTTCTTTGCTCGATATAAGCAAGTTTTTGTTTTCTGATGTGAGAAAAAGTTCACCTTAAAAGAAATTACTTATGAGAAAGTTACATTACATACTCTCCGCTTTATACACCCTAAGTCCGTAACTATTCGGAACGTAAGAACTAACAATTTTCTATCTCCCCTTTAACAAAAAATAAAATAAAAATAATTTTCTATCTCCAGTGTGACTCACTGATATTCCCATCGTAATTGACCAATTCAATTGGTGACCATTTTTCATTTTGATGTCAATAGACTATTCCACATAAATTTAAGCGACGACAATCTTTCGTTGTACATATGGTTTGATTACTTTGGGTTACTCAATCATGTAACGTTGATGATTTAGATGTTTATATTCACCAAGATCCATATATTCTTCAAAACAAAGAGCTAATCAAGACATCAAAGGTAGATATTTTACAATTTAACTTAAAAGGGATTCGATACATCCATCAAATGCATAGGTCTATATATCAAAAGTGCAACGAAGAAGAAAGAATTGAAATGCTAAGATGCGGAGGCAACTGCAACTTGGGTCGTTTCTTTATCCTTTGCCTCCTTAAGTGACTTCCACTTCTCAATGGTGTCGATAAGTTCCCCTGTTTTGATCAGGTATCTTACCTTCTGTCCATCTTCAAGGACCTTGTGACCAACCCGGCTTACCACGTCTTTTTCTTTCGAATACAACATCACATTTGAGCTGTGGATAGGTGCTTCTATCTGGAAAGCATAATACATTTTGCACAATCTTCAATCATCACTCGAGAATCTCGTCAAAGACAGTAAAGGAAGCTACAAAAATATGGTTTCTGTTTTGCAGATTAATGAAAGAGAGAGTCATGTGAGTGGACTGACCTTAACAATTTGGCCAGGTTCTCCCTCTTCACGGCTCTTCATGTGTTTGGTTTTGAGGTTAACATCTTTGATCACTATGGTGCTGTTGTGGGTGAAGATCTTAGTGACCTCTCCGATTTTACCCTTGTCGCGACCAGATATTACTTTGACTGTATCTCCAAACTTGACATGCATTTTGTGCAGAATTGGAAGACTATTTGGTTTGCATTCTTTTCGTTCCCAACGCTTGAGCTGAAAGGTAAAACACATAAAATCATTAAACAACAACTCATCTTTCAATCTCGTACTTTCAAAAGAGTTTTCCTTTTTGCTCTCATGGGTTGAATCTTGAGGTTCAAAGCTAGTATATTAACGAATAACGCAGAATGATAACTGAAGAGAGTATGATGTAACAGATCTGCAGCCTAACCTTTGCAAGAACAAGACATGGGTTCTCAGCAGGCTTGACCTGCAATGAGTACAAAAAAAGATAAGGAGAGTAATAAGGAACCATCCAATTTCTTGAATTTTGCATTCAACATGAAAGCATAAAGCAAAAGTGCAAAAACAATAACACTCACACAACCAAATGTACAAGAGAACGTTTCCTCTGTGAAAATGTAAGCCAATGCCACGCAGGTATTTAGCTACTACTACTACTACTACAAGGTTAGAAGTCTAATATTACCCATTATACAGTTTTACATCTCAGTCAGGGCTATTGAAGAGTCTTTTGGGATATTGAAGTATGTGCATTGTCATATTCATCTATAGAATTCAATTTCAGTGCTCATAACTTTCATCTCAATTCAGTAGTAACACTAAAAACATAAGACAATGCACATTCTTCAACATCCCAGTAAACAGAATTCAAATTGCAGAAACTCAGAAATGAGCAACACAGATTCAATTTATCAACTTTCACTCGTTTGAGATATCTGTTGAAATGGGTATTGAAAGTGTTTGTTATTTTAGCTTTAAATTAAAAAAGTGGATATGAAAGTTTTCAAAATCAAAAGCAAACCCAATCTAAAGAGCACCCAAGTGAACTACATAATCTAAAAGCTTGAACGAAATTGAAAACCTAAGGAGAGAAATTAGAACCAGAATTCGAAAATCGTGAGTTACCGGAGAAGCGACGGAGAGGGAAATCGGAGAAAGTAGACGCTGGCCGAGGAAGGAAGAGTTGGAGGATACAGAAAGAGAAGTAAAAGAGCTCTGAAGAGCAGTCATGGTCGCCATTTTTCTTGCTCTGCAACTTCCACTGCGAAGTGGCTAACACTTGTTTCTTCCTATCCGTTCCACCGATGACGATAAAACTTGGATAACTACGCATCGACACCGTTTTAGCGCCGACGTTAATGGGTTAGGCTATGTTTGAATTGGGCCTTAATTAAACTATGTCCATTAGCACGAACATAATAATCGTGTTCTTACAAACTTCTCCATTTTTAAGACGTTGCACCAAAAAAAAAACACAGTAAGAAAAGAATAATTTTTTCATTCACAAAAAAAGAAAGATATAGACAGCAGTAGTATTTCACTATTTCTTCTAACAATGTCTAAAAAGTAAAAACCCAAATGAAAAAAAAAATTAAAAATTAACATTTTATAAGTTATTGATTATTAAAAAATTTGATACGTTTCTTTGTTTTTAACATCCCAAGTCTTCAGCTATACTACTATCCACGGAATTATCCCTCCGATGATTCTCCGATCGTAATGATCCGTTTCCGTTTAGCTCAACATCGGACTCCTCCACCACAACAACCGGAGGAGGAGGAGGAGGAGGAGGAGGTGGAGAAGGCGAGGGAGAATTCCTTTGACGTTTTCTGCAATGTCTCGCCTTAACAACACGTGTCAAAACCTGAACAATGTCTCTCATGCTCGGACGTTTTCTCGGAGCACGAGAGATACATTTATAAGCAAAAGCAGCAACTTCATTCACTTCTTGTAAATCAAATCTTCCATCTAATCTTGAATCTACTATCTCTTCCCACCCAACTTTTTCCTCTGCATTCATCGCTGCCTGTTCATCAACAAACAAAAGTTTAAGTCTTTATATGTGTAATTCTTCAAATAAACCACTGGGGATATTAAAGTTTATATATCTACCAGCTCAACATATTCCATTAGACCTTGTTGAGGATTTCTTCCTGCTATAAGCTCAAATAGCAAAACCCCGAAGCCGTAAACATCGCTTTTCTTAGTGAATGTTCTTGTAGAAATGTATTCTGGATCGAGATAACCAAATGTTCCTCTGATGTTAGCAGCATGTTTGTCTACCATTTCTTCTCTAGATAGTCCAAAGTCAGCAACCTTGAAGTAAAAGACAATTGACAATTAAGAACTTGAGAGGTGATAATAGACTGAGATCTCAAGGAGAATGAAGATATACGTACCCGAGCTCTCATGGATTGATCCAACAAAATGTTAGAAGATTTGATATCTCTGTGAATTACAGGAGGAACAGCCTGAAACAAAAAAAAATGTATCGAAGCATTGATATTGAAGTTGTGTTTCTTAAGAGATGCATTAAGATGGTGAATGGTTTCAGAAATTATTTTACCCCATCATGAAGATACTCTAGACCGCGTGCCACGTCTAAAGCAATATATACTCTCAAATCCCAGCTCAGCGGTTCATGTTTTTCGCCTGTATCAAGAAAAGCATTTTTAATGTCTCTCCAATCTTTACGAAGGCTCATCAATTGGTGAAGTCTAAACCATCAATAAACCGACTAGTACAACATGGCATTGCTTACTGTATAAATGAGAAGCTAAGCTTCCTTTACTCATGTAGACATATATAAGCATGTGTTGGCCTTTCTCTGCACAATAGCCGACCAAGTTCACTAGGTTACGGTGATGCAACCTTCCCAATAACATAACCTGAAAAGAAAAATAGGCGAGTGGATGAGTTTAGCAAGCAACTGAAGCAGACAATAAGAGATGTGGATGGCACATGTAAGACAAAAGTCTATCTTATAGATGACAACTTATGCATTGAGTAATAGAGATTTCAGAAAGCCTAAGTCTGACACCTAATGTTACATTTTACTAATGTTCATGTTTTTCAAACTACAATCCATAAATCTTTACCTCTGTCTGAAACTCTTTTTCGCCCTGTTTAGAATCAGTGGCAAGAACTTTCACAGCAACAGTCTCACCGGTAGACATTAGAGCTTTGTAAACAGGTCCAAATGCTCCTTGGCCTATCAAAGTCGTGAAATTACACGTTGCTTTCTGCAAATCCCTGAATCAATCACCAAAGAACATATGTTAAATCTTGTTATTCACAACATCAGATCCAATTATACACTCTAAAACATAGTAATGACCAAAGTAACTATAACAAGAGAAGTCTAATCCTCAATAGGTATTACAATGAACCAAAAACCTTATGAGGAAACTCTAGTCCATAATCTGAGAATTTGATTGCATTCAGAGGAGGAGACAAACAAACCTGTAAGAATATTCCAAAATGCCAGAAGCAGAGATAACATTACTCCTCTTACTAAACCCTTCAAGCCAAACAGACCTCCCATTCTTTGAAGATTTCACAGGTGAATCAGGACCAATGGTCGAATCTGACATTATATTGCAAGAATCAGCTCCATTCTCTCTAATGGGAACATTTGCACTTCTTCTTGATCCACTATTCACAATCTGAGACCTTTTTCTATGATACTTAAAGCAAAACAAAGCTGAAATAGCTAAAACCACACCAATCACCAAACCAAGTGAGATCCCAACGATTAAACCAAATGATTCTCCTTCCATTGTCAAATAAAGTATCAATATCCTCTCAAAACCTCAAGCTCTTGTAGACATCTCTGCAAGGGAAGGAGGAAAAAACAAACAAATAATAATTGAATCAGAGATTTTACGTATTTGTTTAATGGCAACAATGTCAGACGAAGAAGAGGACAACAACAACAACAACTCATTGCTCAAATAAGAAATTAGCTAACGTTGACTATCAAACTTCTTCAACAAAAGCTTGCGGAGAAAATGAAGTTTAGCCAAAATTGAATCAATTCGTATCTTCAATCATATTATAAAAAAAACAAACAAATTAAAAAAATACCTTATGAAGATTTGACTAAAATTTTTTGCGAAATTCAGCTTCGGAAAATTGAAGTTTCATAGCAAATGCAAAACAGTAGTAAGGAATTTTCTCGGGAAAATTTGTAGATTATAGCAAAGAAATGTACTAGATCAAAGGATTTGAAAATAAAATCTCGAGGATCGTGAAAACTTTTAGAAACGCCGTTTAGTAAACTTTTCTTTATTTCCTATATATATTTTTTCTCTTTCTGTGAAATTTTCGGCGTTTAATTTTCCAACATTTCGTCTTCTTCAGCAACCAAAAAAAAACCAAAGAAGACTTTCTCAACGACTAACAACAATAAAAATTCCCAGAAAAAAAAATCACACTTACTACACAACAGAAAATTCAAAAAAAAAAAAAGGAGAATCGAATGTTACCAGTAGAAATGTGTAGAAACTGATGCATTGTTACAGAAGACAAGGTTACATAAAAAACTTGAAGAGAAAGGGAGAGAAAAAATTTGCAGAGCTTTGCTTTGATTGCAGAGAAAAGAATCCAAAGAGAGAGAGAGAGAGAGAGAAAGAGACTCAGAGGAAAGGTTCGACTTCAAGCAAAAGGCAACAAAATTAAGTTTTGGGACTTTTTTTTTGTGTGTGTTTATGTGTAAAAAAAAAGGTTACAGAAAATTCAAAAATTTACATTTTAAAAAGAACGAAACTGAAAAGCTTTTTATTTTATTTTTTATTAAATAATTATTTAATGGAAATGACGTTACTACTACATTTTAATTCTCTCGATTTTAGGTTTCGATATTCTCCATGCATAAAGCCATAAATAAATACAAAACATAAAATTCTCTAGATTTTTTTATTTATTAAAGTTGATAATTTTATGTTGTTTGGTGTGAATAGTTTTACTTATATCCGTCGTCACTCGTCATATTTGCACTTTGTTATAATTTTGTGACACGGTTTCTAGAAATGGTTTTAAAATTCTAGTTCTGTAATTCAAGATTACCATTTCATCTAATTACAACTTTAGCTGTGGATTTTTGTTTTATTTATTTATATATTTTCTGTGTGAACTTTTTCAGTTGTAAATTTTGTCTTTTTATAGAAAAAGAGTAACGAGCTCATGGTAATAAAATAAGTCTTTATCTAATCATTTTGACTATTGACTAACATGTAAATGTTAGATTATCATGAAGAAGTGTAAAACAGAAGTAGAAGTTTCAGATAATGGATGAGAATATTTTGTGCAAATCAAGAATGTGCATATAAACAAACAAACAAAAACTATCTATAGAAATGTAAGAAAATTGTTTTTGTGTTGTATCTTGTTTGCCTTATGGGTCCCACGAATATGTCTACGCTTGTTATGATTGGATGAATTATCCTTTTAAATTCGTAGTGGACTTTTGGTTTTCCGCTACGAATTTCCCATTATCATTCATTTTCATCCGTTCGTATTTAAAAAAAAACACGTCATCATTATTATTGTATTTCAATAACTCGGTTCTAGTGTCAAGTTATACTTACAACTTTCAAACATACATGTTACAAAATGTCATAATTTCATAAATAACAGTAACTTAATTATTTTAAATAGAAATTATATCATCCAAATATCCGATTTATCGTATCATTTGAAATTTTGGAGGTTAATTAGTAGGTGAGAAGATAAAATGTGAAACTATATATAACAAGTGCAAGCAGTTATATATGTCCACCTAACTCGCCTTATGTCACTTTCTAGATTATTAGTTGGAGCTAATTTTCATCCAAAGGATGAATCCAATAAATATAAAATAAATTTTTCAAAAGAAAACATAATGAAATTAATTCGAAATGACATATGAATTTATTGCCATTTCTCCACACCATCTTAAGTTCTTAACAATTCTGTGAAATCAAATCGAAGTATTTTTTTTTATAGTTCTTCTGATATGATAACGACACATTTATGGATTTAAACACTAAATTTAGCTCGAAAATTCGGTAAAAAAATGTGTAATGCACTAGACTGAATAAAAACGAAGATAAAATCCAGGGATTATTGCCGCAAGTAATTCTAGTATACTTGGACAAAATATTCACCACAACCACACGAAACAAGACATTATCGCACACAAAAGATTGACTTCTTCGATTGTACAGAGTGGCTAAAGCCAAGCCAAGACACCCAAGAGAACACGTGAAGATCCTTCATGGTATTGTATTTGACCACTTTATCTACATGTGTGAGACTGAGAGAGATCATTTCCATACAATTACACACCAATCGAAAATTTATGTGAAAATATGAAAAATGAAGATGTAGAATGGAGAATAAAAATGAGTAAAGCTTAAACTTGGGAGGATGAGATGAATTTGATATCTTGAGAGCTGAGAGCAAATATTCCCCAAATTCTAAGTTTACTTATTTCATGGTCGCATAATCATTAAGCAAGACATGTCCTCTCCACGTGAACGGTACCACCCCATGTTCTCATGTCTCCATATATAGAATACGTAGTCGTATACCTACATATATATGTTGTATGTATACATCACATAAATTTGTAGATTTTTCTTTTTTAATAAAGAAATTTGTAGATTTATTGATTATGAAATATAAAAGCAAGCCTACATGTGAGAATGTGATTAAAGATGCAAAAAGAACGCGTTAGCGGCTTCTTTAGTGCACTAGTAATATATTAGGGTTTAAGAATGTGAGATACTTAAGGTACAACTGTACAAGTCCTTTCTTTGATCGACATATAAATCATGACAATTTTATATAGTAGTATACTGATTACTGTCTACTTTCTGGATTGATGTCCAATAAGGCACTCACCCAAAAAAATTAAATGGGTTTTGGAGGTTGGTCCTGGCCCATAGCACGGCCACAAAGAAACAATTCAAGAAACTTCGAGTCTGTGACTATCACAAGATATGAAGTATGAACCTTCAAATGTTCAAAGATTTTGTATCATAACGTAAATAAATGATTCAGTTTCTAAGAAAATTAATCAAATAATTATGATTAATCCTGCTAAGCTTTGACTATGTAGAGTTTGTTTTATGGATAATAAATAACAGTATACTAGATATTTGGCCTTCGTTTTGCCTGTGTATAATTTTTAAAATGATAAAATTAAAATTGATAACTAAGGCCGGTCTAATAGCGTATGGGAAAATAATGTACTTATTAATGTGCCAATGCATAAGCACAAATTGATCGTTTAAAGGATTGTTAAAAATAAATTCTCTTAAACTTTCGTTTTCTTATTAGTCTATTGTATTTACTTTTCATAAATGGTGAATTAAAAGAAGAGATATAAGATATAAGTTCTAGCTGATTGGTTTCGCCTTTAAAAAGAAAGAAATTAAATTTAACTCGGGTGTCGATTTCTATTTGGATGTATGTTCAGTTGATAAAGTATTCTGCTGACATGTACTTAATTCTATGGAACCATATTGGTACTCTTACGTGTTGCATAGCATAAGTAGATAAGTTACGTGTTGCATAGCTCAAACTCTTTTTGTTTAGAGTTTTGCATAAGTTTATATCGGTGGTAGTAATATCACAGAAAATAGTTTAACGAAACAAATTATCAAAGAAATATATACATTAATTAGTGCTACATCTTTCCATTAACATATTCATGGGAGATATATTATACAGATAAATTTCACAAGAAACTTAAACTCAAAACATGAACGGAGTCGGTGAAAATGCCGGAATTACTGGTTCAAAAGCATTTCTCCTGCAAAACCCAAAACACATGCAATTGATAAACGTCAGAACATTTGTATTTATATATTTGTATTAGTCCACTACATACTCTTTGCCATTTTATAACAGAAAATTTTATTATACTTATCTTGGTTTAGCTACCCATTTACGACTCTTGTTTACTAGAATAAACAATAAAACATACTGACGTTGACATCCCAACTATATCGAATCTTTATCCACAAATTAAACAGCATATTATATAACTACCATCATTATCTTCAAATAATTCTTTCAAATCCTCCAAATTATAATTTACATACTCTTTTTATACATTACTTCTAAGATTTTAGCAATTTATCATAGCGACTAGCTACTTAAACATGTTCTTTTTTTGTTTTGTTAATGAGGTACTCAAACATGTTACTATATTAGTACATTTTTAATTACTATGACTAAATTCTCTTAACAGTTGTTAAAATATAAAACTCTATAACCTTGATTAATCCAAAAGTATCATGCAAATTTGCTAGATATAAAAGTATAAAAATAATTTTGTGATATAAAAGTGATCGAGAATAGTGTTTTACCCGAAATCATCACTACGGAAACGAACATGACCACCACCGGGTCGAGACGACGCATCTCCACCGCCACCTTCACTTTTCCGACGAACTTTCTTCTCTTCTCCATCCTTTTCCGATTTCTCCGTTATCGCCGGTTTGTTCTCCGAGATCACGCTAAGCGACGGTCTCCACTCAGCCACCTGTCCAGGTTGACCCGCTACTCTAACGCGTTTCCGCCGCCTTCGCTGTTTCATTAGCGTTTGCGTTTCGTTGGAAACCAAATCTTCAGCGGTTGCGGTGGATTGGTTAAACTGCTGCGAACCAAAACAAGGCACGACCAGCTCCAACAAGAATTTCATATCCTACACCACACCACACCTAATCCTTTATCTCTTACCTTTTCTTGAAAACTTTTCAAAATGAATCTTTAAAAAGGTTAAATCTGGATTCTGATTCTTTAAAGAGGCTAATATTTTGGGATATTTACAGATGGTGCCACAAGTGAAGAAATTGGAGTGGTGATTCTTTTCTGAAACACACGAAATTTATAGAAGGAAGTGAAGAATCTTGGACGTTGTGAGTCATTTGATTACATGGACATGAGATTTTTTGCATTATTACTAAACTACCCTTGATAATTTATCGTCAACCGGAGTTGGACCAGTTGGTTTTAGTAGAAATGAAAGACGTCATTGCCAAATCTCATGACATATACACGTATTTCATAATTTATTGATTAATTGGCGATTATAATTGTTTCCAAATGAATTTTTTTTAAATAAAAGATGCCATACTTATATACATTTATGATTTTTAATCGGTTTGGTTGGTAGAGTTGTATACATCATTAGTTTAGTTATCTTATTGTCTATGGAGTCTAGTTTATGTTGTTACAGAAACTCGTTTACTGTAAAGATATTAAACTCTGAAATAATGTAAACATTTTTAGATTTTTTTTATGAAGTAGAATCATATTGTCGACTTGAATCATTTTTGTTCCCGTTTCCGTAACTGGATCTTCTATTTCTTTTTTCTTTTTTTTTTTGGGTTTTAGTGGAACTTTTATTCTTAGTATAGAAAATTGGGTTTGTTTTTATTGAGAATAATTTTGGACCACTTATTAATATTGTTGACATATTCTCATGTCAGAAATGAATTAATTTTGGTACCTACAGAATAATGGTGGTGGTCATTCATGTTTTACACTTAGGCTATTTGCTTTTCACATGAAGCAAATTATAATTGCATCTAATTTATGTGGATCTGGTTTGATTTTGATTGTAGTTAAACAAAATGTCTCTTTGACATGAACGTATATTAGATCATTTCAATTTTCAACTTTGAGATGGTTTTGCCCGTTTTGGATTCGGTTTGGATTTTGTTGGGCTTGGAATCTCGTAGGGGAAGTTAAACCAAGTAAAACCAAATTAGAAATTCTTTGGAATTGGATGTAATTTTTGTTTATTTGGCATGGATCATTTTAGCGTATGAATTTTCTAATTTGATTCGGTTACATGGTTTCTTAATCTTAACAAAATATTGAAATTGGATGTTGAATTAATCATAAACGTAGTTTTAACATTCTTGATCAAATATTACTAACTAAAATCATCCAAATTCACATTACTATCATTTTTTCCTCGGGGACTTTCATGTGGTTTTTATTCTCAGTTGCATAATAGTATATGATGATATGATTATATATCTACATGTGCAATAAATATGATCTCCCTGTAGATAAGAACTATATTAAATAGATTAGAGCAGACTCATATCTCCTAACGATATAGAAAATGAAACGGTCCAGCTTAATATTATATTTAACTAATTCATGAAACGGAAACAACTCATTTCAAACCATAACTCAACCATAGAGAACGACTCATCTAAAATGCTGTCACATTTGAAAGTAATCACACATGCGGCGCAACAAAAACGACGATGACTCATCTCTTATTGATTAGTTTTTACTAACTAAAATAATATAAATATGCATGCTCTCCTTTTCACATTATGACTTCGACGACTATATATTTTATATGAATTATAATGGAGTTAATCAGTTAGTTATGTTGCTACTTGGTACATGTAATCGTAAGATATCTTGATTGAACACATTGATTTGAACTTATAATCCTAACCCACAATATCGAATAAACTAAGAGGACACACGTGTGTTTATCCATCTCGACTTATTTTTGACGAGAAACAACAAAAAAACGAATGTTAAGATCATCATCGATAGAAAAGAACTTGATTAAAAACGTTATCCAATTTGAAAGAATCGTATTTGATTAATTTAAGTAGTTCAATTTGACTTGTGCCCACCCCTTCAACTTGAAAACAAATGCCATTTGTACACGTTGCGGTCGACATTCTAATTACAACTAACTTTGCGTCCAAGGATTAGACAATCAAACAACAAAACATATCACTATTACCATTATTAGCTAACAACACCCCAAAAGTTATAGAAAAAATCAAATGAGATCTCTAATATGATGAGTTGTAAAATAGAATTGGTTGCATGAGAAAGAGGGAATTGTCTCACCAAACGTAATTTGGACAGCGAAGGAATGTTATAGTATGAACGGTATCTCTTTGCTTATTTTGTTTCCTTTTTTTGTCTTTTTAACATTTATTGCATAAATTTATGTAAGCCATTAGTATTTTTTGATATTTATTTTGTTTTTATTCGGTCCACATGTTATATATATGTTCGTGTAGATTCTAGACATTTCCACGTGAAATTGTGAGAACTCAATGTTGTTTTGTTGTGACCCAATTGACTTATTCCCATTTGTTATAATCATCACTTTTATTGTATACAATGGTTGCATCTAAACAAAAATTGTGAGTTAGTGGTTGGCTAATTGGTACGGACCCATTTGGTTTTATGAAAATGATCAATCAGATTGGGGTCTAAATTTTTTGGTTCACACAAAATGTAGTTAGAAAAAATAATATCTAAATCAAAACCAAACAAAGTGTATTTCTATGGAGTACTCTCCAATATCAAATGTGGCATATAATCATAAAAGGTACTGTAGTAGACAAAATATCAACAGAACCGAACCGGTTCTGAACTTTCCACATTGACAAAATTAAATTTCATTTAAACCGGCCCATATAATATAACATCGATCATGAAAACCACCAACAACCAAAACGGTGACGTTTAAGTCTTTGATGCCTAACCATGTAAGCCAAATTGTCATCTCTTACTTGTACGCTTAATATTTTGTCTTGTAAAAGACAGTTTTTTGGTGCCATGGATACAACAGTTCAATCACAAAAGAGAATAGAATGAAATGTAAACACTAATATAAAGATTCATAAGAATCGAACAACAATGTGTCTCTAGCGGTTACCATATGGATTACCATATGGAGAACGAGACATGTTGTTCTGAGGTTGATACGACTGCGATTGCTCTCTTGGTCTAGCATACTCCGCGAATATGACCCAACCGTCAAGAAACTGCAGAGCAACACAGAGAGGAGACCATTAGCCATTTCATATTTGTCAGTGTAAGAATCTCTTCATAGATTATGATTTGGCTAATAGAGAAATGGAGATTAGAATGAATATAGTACCTTGCCATCCATACCAGCAATGCCTTTAGCAGAATCTTCTAAGGTGGCATATCTAACAAATCCAAACCCTTTGGAATATCCTGATACTCTGTCTGTGACAACCTTAGCTACAAAACCAATGTCAGAGAAAGTAATCATTACTTCACGGTTAGTTTTGGATACGACTTGGTTAATGCCACATAAAAGGGTCACAATAAGGAAACATATTTACCATCAGCAACTTCTCCAAACTGAGCAAACGCTGTCCTAAGTCCTTCAGAAGTGGTGCGCTTACTAAGCCCTGAAAACAAATCAGGTGGCATAAAGATAAATCCTTTAGATACACTAAATAAAAAGCTGCTATTAAGTCAAGCAGGATGATGAAAAGACACTTCAGGGAACTGCGAAACAGTATCAGAACAGGTATTGGATCAATTCAAAGATAGTAATCAGACCTTATAAGTTATTCTCAATACATGAAGTTTCAAATATTTCATGGCTAACAAAGCAAATGACATTATTCACAAGTTTTTTTTTGCATCAATGCATCTTCAAACCCCATTGATACTAGTCAGTATTTACAATAAGAAACAGCACAGCTCATATATGAACAAGAAAACAAAACATTCAGTAAACAAACAACTCATAAGATCCTGAATTCCATAGAAATGAGTCTAAGAATCAATGGTTCAGAACCATTTCTGAATCAAAAGGAATGATCTTCAACCCAAAAAAAGCGACGATTGAAGATAAACCTCAAAACCCAGAATTGAGATAAGAGAAAGAAAGAGTATATTACCGGAGACGAAGAGATTGGTGCTAGGATCAGCCTGAGGACGAGCTGGAGTTTGAGTTTCAGCTTGTGGAGATAAAAAAGAGAACTTTGAAGCATTTGAACAGAACAGCCGTCTCAAACCAACCGGAGAATTAGCCGCTTCCGTCACCGCTCTAGTTATTGCCGGAAGTCTCAAAGCCATCGCCATAGATCCAATTTGATTGAAAAAGGTTTAGACTTTGAATGGCTAAAACCCCAAAACAAAAAAACAGATCAATCGATTTGGGTTTTGAGAAATGAGGAAAAGACCTAAAAAATAGACATAAGTGAAAATGACGAATATACCCCTGGATATTAGAGTACACTTTTAAAACACAAATAGTGTATAAGAAACGTTTACATATGTCAACACCAAAAAAGAGCCTTCAAATACGAGAGAGCTTTTTGCTTTACACTCTTCAACCTTCCAAATTAAAAAACATTAAAAACTCCATTTCCTTGCCTCCAAATCTTTCATTTACCAGAAAATTTTCATCACTTTGTCTCTCTCTTTTATTCATGCGACCCAAAAATGGAATCTTTAATGAAACTCGTCCTTGTTCTGTTTCTGTTCTTGGTCGTCTTCTTCGTGCCTCTTCATCAGGTTTCTTCAGAATCTATTAGCAGAGCAAATTTTCCAGATGGGTTTGTATTCGGGACAGCTTCTTCAGCTTACCAGGTGACATTCTTCTTCTTCTGCAAACTGATCCAAAAAAGAAAGATTTCAAAAGATTTTAAGAGTCAGTTTGAAAAATCAGTTTGAAGGAGCTGTAAAGGAAGGAAACAAAGGAGAAAGCATATGGGACACGTTCACGAAGAAACCAGGTATCAGAGAAACAAACCCAGAAAACGTCAACAAAGAACCCAGAAAAATCAAGATTTCAAGCGATTTTAAATGTTATTGTTTCTTAATCACCAGGAAAGATATTGGATTTCAGCAATGCGGATACAACGGTCGATCAATATCATCGTTTTCATGTAAGTTTTAACCTAACAAGCAAACATTAGTTGACTTAAGCTTGAAGACAAAATGTAAAGGTTGCTTCTTTACAGAGCAACCTCGTCCAAACAAATCTAAGATAAGACGTAACAGACTATAAATGAGAGAATCTGAGAAGCAAGAAGCTTTCTTTTTTTCTAACAGAATTTTTGCTTTTTACAGAGTGACATAGACTTGATGAAAGATCTGAGAATGGATGCTTACAGATTCTCTATATCTTGGTCAAGAATATTCCCTAGTAAGTCTATTTTATTTAGCTTTGAAAAGAATAATGTTGGGTGTTTCGATGGGATTGTTACACTCGGGTTTTAACAGATGGAACAGGGGAAGCAAACCCAGATGGAGTTAAGTACTATAACAGCCTAATAGATGGTCTTTTAGCCAAAGGAATCAAACCTTATGTGACATTGTATCATTGGGATCTACCACAGGCTTTAGAAGACAGATATGAAGGATGGCTAAGCAGAGAAGTTGTGTAAGTATATAATCTTTGGATAAAAATGTGAAATCTTTATAAGTTATAAAAGGTATAAAAAATGGTGCAGGAATGATTTCGAGCATTATGCATTCACCTGCTTCAAAGAATTTGGAGATAGAGTGAAGTATTGGATCACTTTCAATGAGCCTCACGGGTTATCGATCCAAGGCTATGACACGGGGATACAAGCTCCAGGGAGGTGCTCACTTCTGGGACATTGGTTCTGTAGGAAGGGGAAGTCATCGGTCGAACCATATGTTGTAGCTCATAACATTCTCTTGTCTCATGCTGCTGCTTACCACACCTACCAGAGAAACTTCAAGGTAAGAAAACAGAACAGACCATGATCATCTTATGATTCTTAGTCCAGAACAAAATGTGGGGATCTATATGCAGGAAAAACAACATGGTCAAATCGGAATATCATTAGATGCAAAATGGTATGAGCCAATGTCTGATTGTGATGAGGACAAAGATGCAGCTCGTAGAGCAATGGATTTTGGGATTGGATGGTAAATTATATGATCCTTTCATAAAAAAGTCTAAAAGAGGGAAAAAGACCAAAGTGACAAAATGAGATTTGATATAGGTTTATGGATCCTCTAATCAATGGAGACTATCCAGCATCAATGAAGAGTCTAGTGGAAGAGAGACTACCAAAGATAACACCAGAGATGTCTAAAACCATACAAGGGGCATTTGATTACGTGGGAATCAACCACTACACCACCTTATACGCCAGGAACGACAGAACTAGGATAAGGAAACTGATTCTGCAAGATGCTTCATCTGATGCAGCCGTGATTACAAGCTGTAAGACACACTAATTCTCAGTACTGCTTACAAAAATAAAAGAACTAAGCTGATGTTTCTACTCTCTGTTTGCTCCTAATTGTTGTAGCTTACCGTGGAGGAGTAGCTATAGGAGAAAGAGTATGTATTTCTCTGATATATGTTCACTAATACTAACAAATCACATACTATAATTTAATGGGAAACTTACTTGAATCTCTCAGGCAGGGTCAAGCTGGCTACACATTGTCCCATGGGGAATCAGGAAACTCGTAGTGTATCTTAAAGACACGTATGGAAACCCACCTGTGTTCATCACAGAAAACGGTAAGTAGTAGTATCTCAAATCTCACAATCATACTAATCAAAAATCAGATTTTTTAACATCAAGTGTGGTGAAATTCACAGGCATGGATGAGAAAAACCATCCATTCATAGACATGGACAAAGCATTACAAGATGAGAAAAGGATTAGCTTCCACAGAGATTACCTCTCAAACTTATCAGCTGCCATAAGGTAAGTAAAGTTTCCACTTTTGCAGAGATTCTTTCACAACGTGCTAACAAAAAAAAATGTAAACTTTTTGCAGGAATGATGAATGTGATGTAAGAGGCTATTTTGTGTGGTCATTGTTAGACAACTGGGAATGGAACTCAGGATACACAGTTCGGTTTGGGATCTATTATGTTGACTATAAAAACAATCTCACAAGGATTCCTAAAGTCTCTGCTCGATGGTTTCGAACTATACTTGATGATCTTACCTCTTCGTCATCAGATTCCAGCAAGCTTCTGCAGGAGGCAACAGAAACAGATAGTATTATTACACAAGATTACAAATTTCAAGAGAAATGAGAAGACCAAAGACAGAAATAGACTAGGAATGTATACATGTATACGAATTGTTCATAGAAAAAAGCTCAATTTTTAGGATTGGTTACAGACGATTCAAGTATAATTGATAAACACCTTTCCAAGTGAAATTAAATCATATTCTAAAAGTTCTGAAATCCAAAAATGAAACAAACGATTGACTCAACTCCAGTGGACTCCAAATTGAATCGAGAAGAGCAAATTAGAGGAGAAATGCAAAAGTTCAAACAAAACGGAATGAGAAGAAACAGTTCCGTCGCTAAAGTTGAATCTGATAGTGATAAATTCAAGTCAGATCGCCGATGAACGGATGAGTCAAAAGTGGAGGAAAGGCATTGTCGACAACGAGAAGCTCGTCGTCACTATCCTTCCTATGTTTTAACATTTTTTTGGCGACTACTATTTTTTTTTTTTGGTAAGATTATTATGTACTTACTATTTTTTTTGGTCAAACCCAATTTAAAAGTAAAAAATATGGAGGAGACGTTCAACAAGAGATGGCTAGTAAAGCCAAATAAACCGCTGCTACATTAGTCAAGCGAGGTACATAAAGGACACCAAAAGAGTCATACATAACACCTAACGGTCTAACGATAGAGGCACCTTTAGACTTGATAAGTGGAAGCACGTCTTCACAATTAGAAATCACAGTATGTGATTGATTGTTCATGGAGAGTGTACTAACAAGAGCAGAATCCACCAACACAACATCGGCTACAAGATCAACGGCGACTGAGCACCTGTTTGTTGAGGCTTCTAAAAGAACTACATCCACCAAATATTTTCCACTCCACAAAGTTCAGAGGGGCATGTCCTCATAACAGCCTTGAACCCGTGAAACACATAAAGAGCAAAGGATAGGTGAGACTGCAGAAACATGGGTTTCGCAAGCCTTGGGAGGTAATCTTGAGTTGGACCAAATCGATGCCAATTTCGAAGAAATTCCTTTAAACCAAACTCATGGACCTCACAAGAAGAAAAACTTCACATTGAGGGAAGTGGAACTGAGTAGAAGGTAACTTCCAAGCAAAATTCTTTAGGAAAAAAGCTTCACGCCTCATCATGAAGACATAATCTCTTGAAACATCTTCTGACATGGTTAACATGGTAACAACTATGCATTCCGTAGAAAAGATCCGCAACAATAAACACGGTTTTGAAAACCAGAGACTTAAAAATCTGACAGTACTCTTCTTTTCTTCGCTCTGTTAGTCTTTATTTTCTTAGAACTGATTCAATTGTTGAGAAGGAGCATTTGGAATGATCAAGCTGATCATTAGCTCAATGCAAATCTCAATGCTTGCGATCAAGAATTCAGGATCATGGCTTACTTCTTGTTTTTATATACGATGGTTCCTCTTTCATCACTATTCATTCATCTCATTCCTTTTCATTTTCTTCTTCTTTAACAATGGTTTCTTTCAAATCACTTTTCAGAGTGTTTGTTTCAACCATTGTTAAAGAAATGAAAAAAAACACTCATGTTTCTTCTTCTTTAGTTGAGGTCTCATCCTCAATAGATTTCAACTGGAAAAAGCTGAGTGTTGTTGGAGCCAATGAAGTGGCTCAAAACATTCAGGTGGAGGAAAATTTGGCTGTAAAACCAGAGGTGGAGGTGAAAGAAGAAGGCGTGAGTGATGTGATGGGACATCAGCTCTGTCAATCTGCTATTTTTTATTTTTTTTATAATCTCTTTTAATTGTTGAGAAAGAGCATTGAGAATGATCAAATTCATCATGAACTAATGTTCTCAGAACCACTCTCTATAGTCTATACCTAGCTCATCTCTTATTCAATTCTTCTCTTCTCTATAGTCAACATAGCTATTCTCTCTATTGTTCTTCTTCTTTAGTTGGCGATATCGCTGATACTGGAGGAACAACCGGTAGTATCGAAAGAGCAGTCAAAAAAATCAGCGTCCAAGTGAGAAAACTGTTTTAAAAAGAAAATAAATATTTAATTTAATTTAAAAGTTCATGTTGTCATCTCAAAAGTTTTGGGTTGGAGTTTGTTCTATTGGTTTATTACTTTATTTCTTCCAGGTTCTTACTTTTCTTTGTCTTTACTTCATTATTTTACTATAAAAAAGTTATGTTAGATTCAAAAATATTTAATATTATTGAGACTTTGATATTTTATCATTTTAGAAGGATTGAAGTGAAACAATTTGATCCATAAAAAATTCAAGCGAAACAATTTTATCATTTTATCCATATAAAATTAGTGTTTTGTATGTCAATCTAGCAGTCTTGGGTTGGATAATTTATGTTTAGCAAAAGAAAATAGCAAATTATTGTCGTTAGTGTAAAGTTTGTCACAAAATATCACAAAATTAGATGAATTCACTTGTGAAAACAACATTCAGATATTTGAGATTAATATTAGTGATCTCAAGTCTCAACTGTCAAAAAAGTTTATATCAATAATGGAAAATTCAATTGAAAATGATTAGAAATTTAGACCATAGAGTAAAAGCTTTATAGTACTCTTAATGTTGATGATGAATTTGAAGATGATACTAACTACATTAGATTAAAAGTTTAATACTACTAAATTTCTTTAAGGTGACAATAATTAGAAATGAATTCTAACGAAAAGTTATTTAAAAAAAAAATAACACTAAAATTATGTATCAATTTTTTTGTGAATAAAAGAGATAAGAAAATATCGTTAACAACAAACTAGATAAAGGATTTTCTTAAAAAAATGTCTTACCAATGTTAAGAAATTTGAAAAATAACCTAGGTTGTGATTAAAAAAAAAACTAACTCTTTTTCATGTTGCAAGACATTGATACCTTTATCTTAGTACTATTATTATGTAATTACATTCAAAATAAACTTAAAATATAAAATATTACTACAAATGTCATTCTAAATATGACAAAGCTTTTGAATTCATTAAGGGTAAAAATAATATTAAAATAAATTATCTCAAAATTATAATTTATATAATATTTATTCAATTAAAAAAAAAAACTAAATCCCTTATGAATTCATAATCGATAAAAATCTGTAGAAATTCTTACTTTTTGTGCAAAAATCTGTAGAAATTCTAAAAATATAAAAATTTATGATTCATTTAATATATTATTATAGAAATATAGTACAAAATTAATTAATATATAACTAATACACAAAATCGAATTAGTAAATGTATTAATAAAAAAATTAATCATTAAACATATTAGTCTTAATATTTAATAATTATAATTAGACTAAACTTTAATTTAATAATAATATCTTCCCGCATATTTTATCTAATTAGAATGTTAAAATTACATCTAAATGTCTATTAATTTTAGTCAAAATATTATTTAAATATTTTTGATAAACATCTGTCATTCAAAACATATTTGACCTTCGTTGGTTCATACATTTTTTAAATCCATATGAGATTTGTAAATCCTCACTAAATTTAAAATCATGCATGTAGATTTTGAAATAACATGGTTTAACCCATGAATTTGAGTCTATGTACTTTTTTTACTTCCAAATTCATTAAAATCCACACGTTAAATTTCAATCTAAAAGTAATTTATAAATTTTAGATTAAATTTTAAATAAATATAACACATCTGCACTATTGATCTTTTGAAGTAGATGCAAATCATGCAATGAATAGCTTTGGTTATATCTGAGCAAGTTTTGGGATGAGCAAATATCTTATGTTTCAGATGCAGACATTAAAATCAAATACAAAAACTTGATTCTTGAAAATGCTCCAACAACATTCTTCTTTACCAATAAGACAATGTGGCGGGCACGGACCTTCTTAAAGGGATGATTTATACTTTATAGCATTACGCATTTACCATGTTTCAAAGCATTGGAGATAGATTTTGTATACGAATATTAAACAACTGATCCGGTCTATTATTCTAAGGATATACGTGTTTGTGCTCACACTAATCTGTTTTTGCTTAATAATTTTGTAGACAGAAATATATAAATGATAAAACATCCAAAGGAATATGACTACATAGCCTATGTAACATAGACTCTTGTGACATATACAAGTTATTCCATTTATAAAGAACTAAGATCATGTGGTCACATAAAATGTGTATGATAATATGAATGCTCTCTGATAGCTGCAAATTTTTACCCAAATAAAATATCTTGATTGAAGCTTCATAGAAAGAAACTAAATTCTGACAAATCTAGAAAAGTCTACAGAAACGAGTTACGGAGGAAAAACACAAGTCAGAGTTCAGGAGTTTGACAACTTCCATAAATGAATTATTGCTGCTTATTGGATATGACTGATATAAGAGATGATAGCAAAGTTTTTCTCCAAGAGCAAATGCATATCAATCTTACAGAGAATAAATAAACATAGAATTGGTTTTTGAAAAGACAAAAAAAACAAAAGACGCAATTCGAAACCACTAGTCTATATTTGGAGGTGGAATATAGTAAGGGGCCTCGAACATAGCAGTTTTACTAATGATGAAGGAATCATCCAGAAAGATAGATGCGGTTTCATCGACATCAAAGATATCGACGCAATTAGGGAACATGCCGGAAAAGGAGCTAGCAGGGACACAGAAAGGTTCAGACATTGAGAGGAAAATGCAGAGATCTCCAATGTCTTGAGTATAAATAGCATTTCCTTTTTCGTCAAGCTTGAACACTATTACAGCTTTTGTTTTCATTTTTACATCACTGGTGGTCGCCTTCTTGTACCACTTAACCAAGACAGTTTCACCCGTTGTTCTTGACTCCACCAAGTGTTCACTCCTATAACACGAATCCAAAAGCTCCCCTTTGGTCTTGGTCAGCCTGGGAAGATTTTGGAATCGCAAACTCTGAATCTTGGGTTTGTGATCTTCTGTGTGGAGATCCCATGATCCGATGAGGTGGCCTCCAGACCCTGGAATGCGAAACATGTCATCTATCTTGGAAAACATAACACGAGAGGGGAAGAAGCTAGGGTTTGCGATTCTGATGTTGGTCCACTCGGTGTTACTTTGAGCTGGTCTACAAAAACTGAGTTGAGGTCCCAAGAACTTGACAGCCACAACACAGTCTTCATCCTCAGGAGAAGGTGAGGACATGGCGACGTTGGTGACGATTTGGGTTTGGCAACGAGGCAGAGTTACAAGAGGAGGCAGGGGAATGCGTTTCGGGTCTGTATCCGATGCAACCGGTTTTAGATCATCTTGGAGACGCAATATTCCGTCTTCCTTAAAAGTAGCTACCCATCCATGAGATGCCCCGATGGTTACCATTGCATCTTCATCCACCGACTCCATAGGCACCTTTTTTCCTATTTAATGCATTCACACTCATTAGCGTTTAGAATCACGAGTTTTCCGAGATCCGCTCCACAAGGTTCAACACAGATGTTGGAACAAGGAGGTGTTTGCAACAAAGAAGAAGAGAAGCCATGAGACAGAATAAGAAGAGAGGATCTCACGGACGCATGTTTCGCTAGGCGGAGCCGGCTGAGAAGCAGAGACATGAAATAGAATGTTCTTAAGCCAAAAGCAACTGAAAAGCCTAATCTTAGCCACCATTAATACAAAAATAAATGGCCTTGCCCATCAAGTTTTAATCAGACAACCACTCAATCTTTTTCCATATGTTGAGATACTATTTATCTTTTTTACAAATCTATAAAATTGCATTTATTAATTGTAAATTTTTAAAAAATGTTATTTAATATTTTTGATAAAACATATGCTATTAAAAACATATTTTATCAGATGGCCATCTCAAAGATTATCAAATGTGACTGCATAGACAAAATGTGGTATTTCCAAGAGGCAAGAGCACATGTGTTGTATCAATCGTATAGAGAGTATTTTAATGTTTAAACGGTTTAAGAGAAAACACAGAATTCATATCCAAACTACTAATCTATACTGTGAGCAAATATCTGATGTTTCAGATATATGCAGACACTAAACCAGCTTACAAATCTTGACTGCGAACTAGGTAACCTTTTCAAAAAAATAAAGATCTCCAATGTCTTCAGTGTAAACCGCGTTGCCTTTTCGGCTTCCAAGACTTCGATGCCGTTAGAGTTCATGCCAGGAAAGGAGCTAGCAAGGACACAAAAAAGGTTCAGACTTTGAGAGGAAAATGCAAAGATCTCCACTGTCTTCAGTGTAAACCGCATTGCCTTTTTCATCAAGCTTGAACACCTTTACATCTTTGGTTTTCAATTTCACCTTACCGGCTCTGACGGTGGCCTTCTTGTACAACTTAACCAAGAAAGTTTCACCAGTGGTTCTTGACTCCACGAAGTGTTCGCTTGTGGAGCAAGAATCCTGAAGCTCATGTTTGGTATTGGTCAGCTCGGGAAGTTTTCGAAACCGCAACTTCTCAAACTTGGGTTTGTGCAAGTAATCGCCGAGATCCCAATGATCCAATACGTTTTGGATCTGTATCAGATGCAACAGGGTTTAGATCGTCTTGGAGACGCAATATTCCATCGTCTTTCAAAGTAGCAACCTAGCCGTGAGATGCTCCGATCTTTACCATTGGATCACTATCCATCAACTCCAGAGCACCTTCTTTTCCAAATCAGTGCAGTCAGGTTCATTAGCATTCAGAATCACGAGTTTTCCGAGTTTATTAGCGCAGACGATGGAACAAGGTGGAGTTTACCGCGGGGAAGATGAGAAGCCATTAGAGAGAATGAAAGAGGATCTTAACAACACAGGTCTGCCATGGCTGAGCCTCGAGAGCCGTCTGAGAAGCATAGACATGAATCTTCTTGTTAGCGTAAACTAACAAAAGTTTTTTATGGGTGAACTGATAGAATATAGAGATATTCTGTTCATATTTATGTGACTAAAGTATCTTTTGTAATCCATGCAGATTTGATTTAGATTATTAGTTGGAGATATTTGTAATCCAAAATACGAACCCAATAAAACATTGAATAAAATTTTCAAAAAGATAAAACACAAATGCTATATTAGGCAGAAATGATAATGAAATCAATTCGATATGATCATGTTTTAGTACAGAACAGAACATGATCATCGGATCCTTTTATTTATATAATATGAAAGGATCCAAGACCATTCCAAATCATTCCAAACAACAAAAGTTTAAACGATAACAAAGCAAAGGAAAGAAAGAGATCACAGTACGTAGTTTTTTTTCCGCTATATCGGCGAATTAAGGAACCAGAGAGAGATCTTAAGCACGTTTCAAAACTACCATGAAGATGACCACTACAGCTAATCCAAATAGAGAACGAGGATCATTGAAAAACGTCTGTTTCTTGTCTTTTCCATCTTCTGTTACTGATCCTAACCCAAACAAGTCCCCGAAGTAGGAAGACACGTTTTCCATCAATCGAACCGCTTTTAGCTTCATGTCTTGCAGAATCTCTAAGAATTCCATTGGCTTTGCTTCCATCACTTCACACTCAGTCGTGCTCGAACGTTCAGATTGGTCATCATTGTCAGATTCAACCTGATATGAACCAGCTGAAATAAGGAAAAACGTTTCTGTTAAGTTTCTTCATGGTAAAGACATATAATACTACTAATGGTGAAGCTTTCTCTACCAGTATTGTTGGTTTGGAGAAATTTCATGAGATCTTTGTTTTCCATTACAGCATCCCATACTTTTGGATCACTCGCAATAGAAGCAACAACATTCTGTAAAAATAGAAACAATTAAACTACTATCAAAACTTTAGTGTTGCACCAATTGACAACAAATGTGAAAGTGTAGCCACCAGCAAAGCTTAACCGTATACGAAGCAATCTGAGATATATACGTACCTGTGCAGCGGTGTTTTCACTGAGGAAAGCAAAAGCTTGAAGAGCAACTTGTGGAACAGCAGATTCAACAGCTCTGTTCTCAGAAGAATGAAAATTTGAAAGCATTTTGGATACAGAACCACCTTCATTTGATCCTTCCATGGTAGAAGACGACTTTGGAGATGACAAATAAACCCTGTATACTCCATTAAACAAACACACATATAAGCACAAAAACAGAAATAACTGTTTCAAAATGAAATCTTTTTTGTCCACAATAGACTTCACACTAAGAAAAATTCTTCTACTTTATCAAATTCTTATCTAATTAGATAAAAAACTAAGTCTAAGATTTGAGATCAGAAGTCAAATCAGGTCAATTCAATCCAAATCTAAATCCTAACCAATGTTGTATACTCCATTAAACAACACACATATAAGCACAAAAACAGAATTAACTCTTTCAAAATGAAACCTTTTTTTTCAACAATACACTTCAAACTCTGAAAAAATCTTCTACTTTATCAAATTCTACTCTAATTAGATAAAAACCTAAGTCTAAGATTAGAGATCAGAAGCCAAATTAGGTCAATTCAATTCAATCCAAATCCCATAATTCGAGAGATTTAGCAAATAACTTACGAATCGATAGCTTCTTTGAGATCTTCAGTAGCTTCCTTAGCCTCTTGAAGAGTCGGAGGTTTGCTGAATACAACTCTAGGAATCGGCTCTTCTTCCACACCGGCAAATTCCCAATCGTCCCAAACCGGTCTCTGCATGATCATCGGCTCATCTTCGATGGAAGGATTAACTGCCGATGAAATCGAAGCCGAAACAGGTTTAGACGCAGCGGCGGCGGCGCTTTTAACCCTAATTTGCTCAGTCGCCGGAGGAAATCCGAATCCTCCCCTGAATCCTCCTTTCGCGACACCGATTCCAGCTACCTTCGCTGCCGTCGTCATAGCTCTTCCTCCTCCCATGGCTGTTGATGATAATCCTCACGATTTCGGAGATTTGGGGAAAAATTGAATTGTTTGCGATTTCGATGAGTGATTGTGATTTTGATTTTTAAAGAAAGAAAATGCCTTATCCTCGAAGTAAAATGACGTCAGCAAGAAATGGCCGACATTTTTTGTATTAATTATCGTAATTAGTCCCAAATCTTTATAATGAATGTTTACTAGGCCAAAGTGTATCTTAATTAACGAATTACGAATCTGGAACAGATTCAATTCATCATAATATTTCCGTATTGTATTCGGTGAATATTGTTTTAAGATAGTCATCATTGTTCTAAATAAATTTAAGATTTGTAACTGATCCTAACCCGAAAATAGAAAGAGACATTTTCCATTTAACCGAATAACTTGGAGCTTTTCACTGTCTTGGAGAAGCATCTGTATACTCTTAAGAATATTTAATTGGCTTTACTTTATGATCAACAACATAATAAATCTATTGATCTTCCTATTTTTCCATAAAACTCTACCACATCAGAATTATTTTTATTACAAAGTTTAAAAGTTCACTGCTCCAGTGATACGTAAAACCAAAGTGAAAAGTGAAAATGCAGGCATTTATTATCCAAGCGAATCACATTTCATAAAAGTTATATTGCTTTGTAAATTTTCTCAACCTATTCTCATACGGTTATATGGCCCTTATTGTATCTCAATCTAAATTTTGCACCATAAAACAATTATAAAATTCTCAACGACGTTCACAAAGCAGAATTTCAAAGAATATTCGGGCATTCAGACGCAGGTGACTTTTGAGTTTATCTTATTGATTTTTTTCTGCCCGCAAAAATAAAACATCTATTAAAAGTTATAGCTTACACTTTTATTCCGGAGAAAATCAATCTATTGAATTAGAGCTTACATGGAAAAATAGAAGAATTCATCTTCGTGTTTTTTTTATAGAAAATTGGTGTAAAATTCATGCAGTCGGTCTGGAAAGAATTCTTAAACATATGCAAATTTTTCAGGCATCTTATTGTTATCTTATTGACTTTAAAGTTAGTTTTTTTTTGTTGGTCCTCTACAACTTGCACTATCCTTTGAATCTGAGTTATCACATATCGATCACATTACCACAAGCCATTAAACAAAAATCCCGATTTTAGAGTTAATCTTTCTTTTTTTGCATGTACTTTAGTTTCAATTAGACCTAACTTTAAAAACAAAAATAATCATAGTCTTATACATGAAATTTTTACATTCCTTACAAATCAATTAATGTAAAACCTTTAAAAGTCCACTAATGTGTTTGGCAAGATACGCACATATACTTTTTTAATCAAATTCGTCGATCAAATACAAACTAATTAACGATTTGAAGCCACCTTGTGAATATCACGAAAACTATGTAAAGACACCACTAAAAAGTTTAGCAAATTATAACCACTGGACTATGTAAGCAACTAAAAGTAACAAATCATAATCATTACTAACAGAACATTATCAATTTAAATGACAATGAAATTACAGGTTTAAACTAAAAACAATACATAGAATAGAACATTGAGAGTCTCATCTTTACAAGAACTCACAAATATCTAACCTATTCATATAATTAGCATACTAATCTTTCTGATTAATTCGTAATTTTAAATTTTCAAATGGACAAGCGGGCTCTCGGTCCTTCTTTCTAATTCTCATCTTAGAGCTTTTCAAATCCTATATCGCTTCTCATCTTTTTCTTCAAAACGTCTGTAACAGAAATCCAATAATAAAATCTTTGCTTAGATTAGTATACAATAAAAAAAAAAAAAAGATAAGATGAAAAAATGTTCTTAGAAAATGTGCTTTCTTTGAATTAAATGTTATGTATTCTTTCCATTTCTTAAAGTGGGTTATTTGAACTCCAAACAGAGAATTATACATAATATTCATATTTGGTAAAGTAAAAATAAATGATAAAATTTGGTAAAAGTTACTGATCGAATATACTCTCATTCGAATTAAAAAACAAGAAAGCAAAAGAAGGAAAAGTTATGTCAGCAGTTACAGAGACAAGACTCGTATTGAAACTGGAAAACATATCAGACAATAAAATCCAAAAGAGTTTTCAAAGTCGTCGAAACATATAAACGAGAAAGAAAAAACACAACCCAAGCCCATGACTTCACTGTACCACTTCTATTCCCCCAAGCGGAGTGATAATTTTTGTTTCCTTTTTGAAAAACGAACTAATTTTGTAATTTAATGCTTCAGTTTTCTCTCCTCGCAGAATTCAATTTCTTATGAATAATATAGCGAAAACTGATACCAAGTTGACATATTTTAATTTTTGTTGTTTAATCCAAAAAATTGTTTACCTTGATAAGGGTTACACTTGGGAGGTTCTTCGAAGATAGAGAGCGAAAGCTGTTTAAAAGCGACGCCGATATCAAATATAATGACACCGGAGTTAGGATTCTCGACGACGATATCTTTCACCGGAAGCCACAAGAAGAGCTCTTTTTGCTTTAGCCCTTCGAGTCCGACGAGGCTGCCGTAGCTCAGATTCGCTTTCACGACGGCGGCGAAGTGCACTCTCGTCTCGAAGTTGGCGTAACAAGGCGCCTCGAGGAAAACCTCGAGACGACCGTCTTCTTGAAGAGTGAAATAATCAACTTCTTTTGGTAATAGTCCCGCCGGGAGACCTTTTGATCGGAGCAAATCTTGGACCGTTGGATACGACGGCGAGGAGGGAGTGAAGGAGAGAAGGAGAGTTGTGAAGAGAAGGATCATATGGGAGATGAGTTTGTTCATAGCTTTTGACTGAGAGAGACACAAAGAGAGAGAGGAGAGTTTTTTTTTTTTTTTTTTTTTTTTACGGTGATGATTCATTTGGAGAGAGCAGTTCTTAAATGAGGAAGAAGGCAAAGGTGAAATGATGTATTTGCCCTTGGTTGGTGAGTGGATGGGGACAAATATAATTGTTATGGTTAAGTGATTAAGTTCATAAGTTTAGAATTTTGTTGTGAAAAAATGGAAATTATATAGCGACTCGCAGAAATTCTTTTAAAAATATTCCATGTGGAAGAAATAATAAGAAAAGAGTGGTTGGACACACCAAAAATAGCTTTAAACATTAATAGGAAACTGTGGAAAAAATAAATACTCAAACTAATTATTTAAGTGTCTAATTAAGAAAATAATGTATCTATAACAAAGTATACAAATTTATATAAACCACTAAGGAACCACCGAAGGTTTTTGAGCTCCATGCATACGAATTTTATTTATTTGAATTAGTATATCATTGTTTTTTTCAATTCAGAGAAGTTAGTATTTTCTAAAATTGATATATTAATCCTTTTTATAGATTTGTATTTAGCTAATAATGTGAAGAAAAAACGCATGTGTTTTTATTTTTCAACAAATTATTTTAGCATCGAATAATTTTATACAGGGACGTGCTACGTGTATAATTAACTTTGATTGTAGGGTAATCTAACACCTAATGAGTATGAATTAGATGCTAGAGATTGATAGTTAAAGGAGTAATACGTAATGTTTCATCATTTAGTTATTTTTTTTCTTCTTCTTTTCCATTTGTTGGTGATGAAAGCTTCTTATTAAATACATCTTATCATAAGCACTGCCAATAGAACAAGCAATTTTTTTTAAAAATGATGTAGTTTGGACTATTATTGCGTATTTGAAAAAAATAGTTAAAATAATTTTACAAATTTATATTCATTTCATTTGTATGATTTTTTTTCCGATCAATATCGTTATTTATTTATTGATGATATTGATACTGATGCTAATAACGGTATTGATCGTGAACTAAATAAATCTATTTATTTACTTTATCGTTTATTATATCTTATTTTAAATGATATTAATCGTGAACTAGTTTATCATTTATTTTACTTATTTTTTAATTGATATTGATTGTGAATTAAATAAATTTTATTTATTAAGTTTATCGTTTATTATACATATTTTTTTAAACAGCATTGATCGTGAACTAAATAAATCTATTTATTTAGTTTGTCTTTTATTTGTACCAAACAATATTGTTCATGAACTAAATAACTCCGTTAATTTAGTTTGTTGTTTATTATATGTATTTTTAAATAAAATTAATCATGAAATAAATAAATCTATTTATTTAGTTTATCATTTATTGTACTTATTTTAAAAACGATATTGGCCGTGTACTAGTTTGTTTTTACTTTGAATAGTAAATTAAATCAATCTATTTATTTAGTTTTTTGTTTATACTTTTTATCGTACATACTTTTTAAACGACATTGATCATAAAATTTGGTGTATCTTGTAACTATTTATATTAGGTTCTGTTATACATATTTTTATTTTCATTAGCTTATATATTAGTATTATATATATATATATATTACTTAAAATACTTAGTATTCAATCTAAAATCTTTTTGTTTTGTTTAATACGAGGAAATAAAGATTTTTCTTTTTTAATTATCATAACCCAAAAAATACTTAGTTTTACTTCTTCTTTTTTAATTGACACTAGCTAGAAAGTAGAAACCGCAGTAGCTGTTTACTAAAAATGTTGTTTATTCAATTATTATTTTAGCAGTACAAAAGAAGAATTAAATACAGTAAAATCAAATTAGTTGAATAATTACAACTAGTTACACTTGGTTGAAGTTGACTAGAATATAATATTGGGATGGCATTTTCGTCTTTGAAGACGTGCCACATAAGCTCTGAGAAGTAGGGCCTCTGCATGAAAGGAAAACAAGTAACGGTTAAATTATGTGGCAGTCACATAAATCTCACTTTCCTAAGGGTAATTTCGTCTTTCTCAACTTCGAATCTATCTCTTATTCTTAGCTAAGATTATTGGGATCAAATGGAATCTATTTAAAAATCTAGATATAGGTCATTTTAGATAAGAGCTAGAAAATCTTATCTTTTAAATGTGATCAATTAAATCCATTATTTCTTAATTAATCATATTCTAATATGACAGAAATTACAGTAATTTGTTACAAATATGCCAGTGTGAGAGAGAGTCACGCGTAACACAGTACTGTAGGGCCCACAATGGAGAGAATGATTACGTTAACCAATCAGGGGACCTGTTTTAGCTGACGGTAGGTAATAACTTTGTTCCACGTGGATTCTTTATGGGTCCCAATGAACCGGTCACCTGGTGATGAGTTGTCACTTGTGCTCGTAGCGACCGTTTCTTCTGTGTTAACTGTGGGAGGTTACCGGTTATACTTGCTAGCTTGGCCCACGTGTGGCTCATGCAGTTTTACACGCGTGAGACTTGTGATAGCATTTGTTTCTTCTTTTTTTAATTGTTTTTTTTTAATTAGTCTGCTGGGTTCCTCCAATTTTTTATTTTTATTGATAAAAAGTATTCTATTAAAATTGCATGAAATAAAATGTACAAAGCTATGACAGTAAGTCATACAATTTTGAGAGTTAATTGAGTTGAAAGAAGAGAATACAACAAAATTGATAAGATAATAGAGAAGAAGAAGTTGTAGAGAGAAGAAGTCTGCTGGGTCCCTGCAATTATTGGGAGATAAATCTTAAACTAACCTGTGATACGAAGATATAAATTCAGTTACATACATGGGGCCCCATGTACTGGAGAAATTCAAAAACTTTTTATTTTTTTAATTGTCAACAAATTAAGAATCTGATTTATTTATAATCTTATGTATTGTAGAAATATTGGATTTTTTTTTTCTTTTTTGATTGTCTTGAAGGGAAATGCTATTCAACCACCAAAATATATCTCGATCAACAGTCCAGCAATCGATTTATAAAATCTTTAATTTTGATTTTTTTTTTAAACAAGTTTTAAATATCTTTATGTTTAGATTGACAGTATGATTCTCACAATTGTCAGACTTATAAAATCCTTTCTTTTAAAATTGTTTGGCTTTTGTTGTTGTGTTGATTGTAGGAGAATATTTAAAGGAAAATTTTTTCAAAATTTTGGTATTAAAAGGGGAATATTTCAAACATGGATTTCCAATATAAACTTCAACATCTATGTTCTAAAATTACTCTTACCAAATTTAATATGATTTTATTCCAACTACAGCTTGAACTTCCGATTTCTGGATTCAAAATATTTTTGGTCCGACAAATTTGTTGCTAATGTTCATGTTTTATCACTCAAGTATGCTCTTCCTTCCATTCATCTTGTAAGATCTTGAACCTTGTGTTAGTGCAATAGTGCACTTGTCACCAAAATAGAGAACTCAAGTAAGTTGTAAATAGCTCGCATCATCGCAAGCTTGAAGGAATGCTGTTAAACATTTAATATGTGTTGTTAAACCACATGAAAAGTCTAATGGATTTGATAAAAAAAAGAGATTTGTTTTTGGTTACTCAATCGTACATTTTACTCTCATTCAATAGCATCCATGTATTTTTTAAAACGTCGACGTTTTTCCTTTTATTCACACACCTCTCCATGAAGTATCATCTACTGGGAAGATATATATGGCAATGGAATCTTGAGTTTCAAAGCATAATGGTAAGTAAAAGTCTAAAAGAGTATGATAAACAAGAAAGATATAGATATTGGGCCTGGGCCACTCTTCTGGCCCAAATAAAAGCCGACGAAAGATCCAGCTTCTTCTCCTACTCATCGTTTTGTTCCAATCTACGGCCACTTCTTAGGTGGTTCAACTTCCAGTTTCCGATGGACCTTATATGCAATTCGTATGCCAATGACTCCGACGACGAACCTGAACCAGTGATCAATCACCGATTGACATCTCCAACCGCTCCACCGTCGTCTATTCCTTCCAAGCGTCCATATCCAGGCCCAGAGGAACTACAATACAAACCATCTCGTAGACCGTATGGTTCCTATTCGGATCCTCAAACGAGCTCTTCAGTTTCGGTTCCGGTTCCAGGTCGATACATATCCAAGAGAGAGAGATCAGTTCAAGCCTCCAATTCTTCGATTCCGAGTCAAGATCAGGGTTCCGATTTGACTCAGAAACTCTCCTCTACCTCTCCTACTGGTAATTTCGAATCATGCTTAATCATTTCTGCTGTTAGTTTTTGTTCAAATTGAATCTTAATCTCCTTAGATAATCACCCAATTTTAGCTTAATTTAGCTTTCCCCGTAATTGCTTAAAGTTCGTTAATCCGCGTCATTAGCTTTTTGTTTGTTTGTAAATCATGCTGTTTCCTTGTGCTAATTTGTATGAAGCTTTCTTAATCTCAGTTCTCGGGAGCATCTCTGATTCAAATGTGCCCCGCCATGTTCTATCTTCGGTTACAAATCGATCAAAAGGAACTGAAATGCCGACTAGGATGTCGATTTCGTTAACCGGCCATACAAAGGCGGTTACCGCTATTGATTGGTCAACACGTCATGGTATGTTCTTGCCTCAGCTCTACGGATTAGTGAACATTTAAATAATTTATAGAGTTTGTGATTAACTTGGTTCTTGATTGTCACAATTAGCGTATATTATCTTCGCGCTAAGTATTAGGCAAACTCTTTATATGATATGCTTAAGGCTCCTTTGCCTCATTCATTTGTTCATTAGAGTTATTTTGCAGTTCATCTTCTCGCTTCTTCGGGACTGGATGGTTCTGTTTACGTGTGGAATGTGTGGAGTAATGATAAGAAGAAAGTACGTGCTTTTCTTCATCACAATGCACCGGTTAAAGATGTGAAGTGGTCAAAGCAAGGACTATCGTTGCTTTCTTGTGGATATGACTGCACGTCGAGACTATTTGATGTTGAAAGAGGGGTAGAGATGCAAACTTTCAAGGAGGATCAGGTTGTTGGAGTTGTTGAGTTCCATCCAGATAATGATAATGTGTTTCTTTCCGGAGGATCAAAGGGAAGTCTTAGATTATGGGATATTAGGGCCGACAAAGTTGTGCATGAATACATCCGAGATCTTGGTCCAATTCTTGATGTTGAGTTTGTTGCGGGTGGGAAGCGGTTCATCTCTTCGAGTGATGTATCTGGTAGAAATATAAGTGAGAATGCTGTTATAGTTTGGGATATTGCAAGAGAGGTTCCTCTATCGAATCAGGTCAGTTTATTACTCTTAACAACCTTCTCCTAGTTATATCGATGCTGCGTTTTCTTCTAATTTGGTATTTGTTATGGTAATGTATATTTTGATGAAAAGTATCCTTATGCCATTGAGATTTTATAATGTAAACAGAGTCAAGCTTAGAGATCTGAGAACTAGAAATAACATTAATATTTCTTTTGTTATGTTCCCGGGTCACTCTCAGGTCTATGTAGAAGCATACACATGCCCTTGCATCAAACATCACCCGCAAGACCCAATCTTCGTCGCCCAATCACATGGAAATTACACAGCAATCTTCTCAACAAACCCGCCTTTCAAGCTCAACAAATACAAGAGATACGAAGGTCACTGGGTCTCAGGTTTCCCAATCAAATGCAACTTCAGTGCGGATGGAGAAACCTTAGTCTCTGGCTCATCTGATGGTTCCATATACATGTACGGCTACAAATCCACTGAGCTCATTAAAAAGCTCAAGGCTTATGAACAGCCCTGTGTTGATGTCACATACCATCCTTGTTTGCCTAACGTGGTCGCGTCTTGTAGCTGGGATGGACAAGTCTCTGTTTTTGAGTGATCTCACAATGGTTAAGTGTACTCATCAAATTAGCTAGGAAATAGAATGGGACAATAACCATAAACAAAAATCTCTGTTGATTTCGTCCAAGGTTACTGTATGATTCCCAAAATTTCCAAAAAATATATATATATATATAATTAGAGGGGACATATTTAAAATTGTCAGACGACAAATTCTGATCAATTAAATGTTTACCGTCATCTTGTTGGGCTTTTAAAATTTTAATTTTTACATACATTATTTATTACAGGTTATCTGGAAAATTTGCATTGATTTTGATTTGTATAAATATGTGTGTATGGAGTATTTATTACATGTACAGATGACAGCAGAATTTGTGTTCGAATATTATCTGAAAAACGTGGCAGAGTTTGTTTCAATTATTTCTCTCCTACTGTTGTGAGCGTGAGACAGAGACTGACACATATATCTTCTCTGATATTCTCAGGGAACTATGAAATTTCTTTTGACTTAATTTTTCAAAAGTCTATTTTAATATTTAGTTGTTGTATCATTTTACTATTGTTACTAATCGCCACAAATGTTAAAACATATATGCCCTTTAGATTACAGCAAAAATATGCCCTTTAGAATAAAGCAAAACTATGTTTTATGCCATAACTTTTTTTACTGATTTTTCGTCAAAAGATGATAGAAATTTTATTGGAGTTAATTATGGGAAAACGATCATAATTTTGAGAGAGCATTTGCCCAATAGAGCATAAGCGTGAGATGCTTATAGATTTAGGTATTTTTAGTTTATGAAAAAGATGAAACTATCCTTCTGTTATAATATTGATTTCAGATTTTTTTGTTCTCACCTTATTTTTCCTCATTACCAGTTAAGATGTGAACTAACCACTGTGATTTACCGAAAGTCGGTGACGTTAATCTTCTGTAAATCCATCACTAATTCCATCACAAAATATTCAATTTATTCTCCCTTCTTCACTAACATTTGAAGTTTTCGACATGAGAGAATATTACTGGCACAACATGACACAATGGTGATGGGCGGTGACCTCCGGCGAAAGAAAAATCTGGATGACGGTGAGACACGAGGGCGGTGGTGACGATGATGAGCAAGGCAAAATGACATAGCTTGGGTTCTTTTTTTTCCTAATCCTTAAGGTTTAGATTTACCCAAAAACGAATCCTACTAATGAGAGAAAAAAATTAATGTTTCAGATTTTGACTGCGAGAGAGAGATTTAGAGTTGGGTTTCATATTTATTTGCTTGGGTTCCTCAATTACTAGTTTTTAGAGTTTAGTTTTAAATTCACAAAATCCATTAATAGTGATTACATAGCGAAAATCCATCTAATTTTAAACAATTTAATAATTTCAGTTTTTAATTTTCTTTGAAAAAATCCAAGAAGATCGAAAAAGCTGAAGGAAGAAAGAAAGAAGAAGAAAAAGAAGATAATGTAAGAGTAATTATTTCTCTTTTTAAAAGTAAAAACGTCATTCTACAAAATAGAAAATGTTCAATTCCAAAGGTCCAATATGATTATACCTAATTTAAAAGATTTGGCTTGAAATATGCTATGTAGTAATCCAAATTTATTGGATAAAACGAAATGGAACAAAAAGATACGAAACTTATATTACCCAATCAATGTGTCCAGTGGCCACAAAAAAATGTGTCAGCTCAAGTTTGATTTCTCACCATCACTTATTTGTAAAGGCCTTTAAACCCAAAGTTCAGCTTGCAAATAAACGAGTAGCACAATCCACAAATCCAAAAAAGCTATTATTGTGTTTCTTACCTCTTCCACAAGTACAAAGATATAATCATAACTATATATGCGATGTAAAGTAATGCATGTACAAATTGTGCAACTCTAAACATGCACATTTTTGGTATACTTGCAGAATTCATTAGATGTAACTTGTACATTTTGCAATGTTATTGAAGGTACATTCGTTCTTATACATATGCTAGTAAGTCGGCAAAACCATCTGAAGATTATATAATATAAATAGAAACATTAAATCTACTAATATAACCAGCATAAAACAATATGATTATATAATGTATATGTACAATATATACATTTAAGGGCGGATCTAGAGATTAATTTTATCCGAAGCAGAAACAAAATATGATATAAAATAACATATTAATAGGAGAGCATTCATACAAATCTATACAGAATTAAGCTAATTTTGCAAATTTTATTTTGGGTGGGGGGCAACTCTCCCATTCAATGAGTGCATCTGCCACTGTATACATCTGTATAAACCATATTTTAAAACACTGATATTTGGAAATTTGTATGAATTTCTGCCTTAGAATATTGAATTCCTCATACAAAACTTTTGTAAGAAATACATACATAAGGATAATGAAATGGTGAGACACAAGCGTATTCATGGGGAGAAATTGAAGAAAGTGGGATACCATCAAAAAGGAAAAAAGAAGTCTCCTTATCTTTCACACCCACTCACACATAAACCATATAAATATATTATTGACATATAAACCATATAAAGTGATCGTCGATGACCATAACAAAACATACACACGCCACAAGTCAACAAAAAGAGAAAACAATTATCTTTAGGAAACAAACCAATATAGAAAACATATTCATTTTGATTTAAAAAAAAAATCTCCATCTTATCATCATTCATCACCATTTTCTTCTTCTTCGTCTCTCTCTTTGTTTTCTTGATCGCACTAAGTAGACAACCAAATAGTTCATCTCCAAGAAATCACTTGGTCCACAAACACAAACCCTTTAAAGCTTAAAGCTTTTCCATTACCAAAGTTTTGTCTTCAAAATGTATACGTTGTATTGAATGAATCTAATTATTACCCCATCTTCAATTTGTAAGGTGTCTACTAATAATTCATATGCATTGGAAAATAGATGAATATGTAAAAATAACAAAGTTATGCTATTAAAATACTCAATTGGTTTATA
Organism: Cardamine occulta; assembly: GCA_028015245.1. Taxonomy (NCBI): domain Eukaryota; kingdom Viridiplantae; phylum Streptophyta; class Magnoliopsida; order Brassicales; family Brassicaceae; genus Cardamine; species Cardamine occulta. The sequence goes on along the minus strand of CM051393.1, from coordinate 12,301,285 downwards.
CAGAAGGTACAAAAGTCTTGAAAATCACCTTTTCAAAACATTATGCGTTTCTATATTTTCTTCTTCTATCTTAGAAAGCCTCTGATATTAACATTTAAATCCCATTTAAAGTTTGCACCAGTGAAATAGACGTGACATCAATATCAAACTCGTATAACCATAATGCCGAACTTCGAAATTTTCTGTTTGCTAACTAATGACATGATTAGAGATATAGTAATGGCCCTAATGGGTTACATTTTTATCCGACCTGGCTTTAAGAAGTCCGGTCGGTTTTTGATAAAATCAAACGGTCGTCGATTTTTTAGTTATTGAAAGATTTGTTTGTCAAATGGCCTAAATTGTCAAAAACATAATCAATCTTTAACATATGTAAAGTCTTTTCAAATGCTCTTTGAAACAAAACTAATCTTATTGTCAAAGAATAACACTCAGAAAATCCACCAAAATCGACTTGTCCATGACGTATGCGCATATAATCAACTTTTAAATCTAGCTAGAACTATATATATGCCTAGTCCAACATTGGTGTACTAAATAATAGTCAAATGTGATTTTATCCGATTTGTTTACCGGTTATTTTTCCCACTCTACTTTTAAATTTTCATAGTCAAACCCTTTTTCGCATATTTTCTATCGTATATTTCCCAGCATGTTAAATCTTTTAGATAATTCAATTGGAAATTTCCAGATTAGGGTCGAATATATGCGTCTACTATCCTTACTATATTCTTAACCTCCCATTTAATATTTTAATATATTGTTTTGTGTAAACATATTAATACACCCTATATCCCTAGCTATTATGCCTACGTCTACACAACTCTATGTTTTCCACTTATGTCTTGAGTCTGTTCCCCACCTTCTTTGGTCTCCAACAAAAGATCTTTTTTTTCTTTACTCATTTTTCTTCTTTCTTGTATTTTTTTGTTAAAATTATTTCTTATATTATAAAAATCATTCATTTTCTCCCAAAATTATTATCAAAACAAAAGCAAAATATAAAAAGGGCACTAACCATTTCAAAGCTACAAAACTTCATTGCATCATCCAAAACCTCACCAACATCTATATTATCTTCCGAAGCCTCAACCCTACACATCTAAAGTTGTTTCAATGATACGACAAGAATCAGCAATATTATTATTGCTAGGACTAACTCTGTCAAAGTCATGCAATGTGGCATCGTGAATTTGTTATATCAGCATGTCTCCAATCAATATCTTTTATACACTAGTGTTTAAGAAAGAAACATACGCTTAATAAAGAGGTGATTCATAGTCTAATGCCTAAAAATTTTAGTCGATTTTAGATTATGTTTTAAATATTTTTATGATAAAAATATAGGAAAAGGTTATTATTTATATATATATATATATAATACTATGAAATTTTAAGATCCATAATTAATTCAAATCTCAAAACTATATTCAAATTTTACACTAAAAATTTCCATACGTCCATTAGTTAAATCAAAAATTTATTTAATGTTTTACATCATGTATAGGGTTCAAGTTTTTAAAATATGAATTATGCATATTATGGAGGCAATATTACTGAAGATCTCCAACATAATGTGGTAAAACTGTTTACCGTGAGCATATAGTGTTGATAGAACTGTATATAATGAATCTTTATTGGTGCGGATGAAATTTTTCATTGTGAAATATCGTGTTTTCAAATATAGAATTAGATAGAAGCATCCAAATCATCACCAGTTTTAGATTTTAAGAGGGTAAAACGTATATTTACAAAAGAAGAGAACAAATTATCCAATGTGAATTTAATGCTTTATTGATCATAGTAAATCTAGATAAAAAGCTAATCATTAAAAAATTAAAACCATGTATTTGTGACTGTTTAAGGCCGCCTATATCCGTTTGGAACCATTTAATTTAGCTTAATAATAATATTGCACAATTTTAACTTTAAAAAGATCGAAAGGGTTTATGGACACTTTAAAAAGATCAATTGAATTACGACTTTGATCAAATGTATCCAATTGTCCAGACGCACCAAATGTCATTGTGTCACAATGTTATTATTTAGGAGTTATATGACAGAGAGGACTGTGAAAATTTAACCGCTTCTTCAACCAATTTGTCACAAATCACTGGTAAATTTCACAGCCATAAAAATTCAAAGCACAATATGTTGTTTTCATTTGGTCTCCTTTCGTGTGTTTTAAGTCAACTAAACGTTGTTTTGAATTTCGGTTTTAACTTAACAAATTAAAAAAAAAAATTGATTTTTGTACTTTATGAAAGATAAATATTCTTATTCTTTAATGAGCAAAACTTTTACAAAAATAAATATGTTATCATCAGTCTTAATCAATATATTAATCTTTTTTTTTATAGTAATTTTCCATGGTTTTTTAAATTTATTAAATTCAAAATCACCAAAATGAAAGAATAAGAATTACAGCTATAAATAATCAACCTTAGGCGAATAAAACCATTTTAGTGGATAAGTGAAAAAGAACGAAAAAAAACCATTTAAATTGAAGTGAACGACATGATATTATTGTTTTTATATGTGACATTAGCATGAAATAAACTAAAAGATTTATATTCTTTTTCAAGGAAAAGGATATAAAGAGTACTTGTGGTCAAGCGAGTGTTCGATAGGTGAATGGACCCACCGGTTTGGGTAATTGGAGACATGAACCGATGGGCTTAAAAGTTCTTACGACTTAAGACTTATAATTAGTTTAATCTCTTTTCATTGGATCTTAACTTCATGGTCTCAAGACATTTTGATGCACATTGTATTTCTTTATTCATTAGGGAGACTAATTTATATACCAACTTGCCTTTTTTTTTTCTTCCCTGAATCGATTCTTCATCTTTCGTTTAACCATGAGTCCATGGCCCTACCTTCTTTAAAAAAAAACATCACCCTGCCTAAAAGAAAATTTGTTTGATTTTTTTCCGATCATTACACTAATTAACTCCACTTTTGGAGACTTCAAGTTATTAAACCGTATTACATCACTCTTTAAAACTTTAGACATAGTCACATGACCACACATAAAACCATCAATTTTTATTCGTAACATATTTATCTTTTCTCGTATGGACGAACTATAACCATAACAACTAATTGACGCCTAAAGTGTCGATTATTTTTGTGAAATTCTAACTTAACGATTACAATAAAATCGTATACTTCGATAACGTTTAACACCTAATCTGCTCTTTAGAAGAAGGAATTATCATTTATGCCTATAAAAACTTAATGGCATTGATTTTACCAAACAAAACAAAAAAAAAGTTAATAGCATTGTTGGGTCATTATAGATTGCTAGGAAGTGTCTCTAGATTTTTAAGTGTGCTATCTTTTTTTGACCCATCTTGTCAAATCTTTCTTGGATGCACATGAAATTGATCCTTTTCGGAATTGTTAATCACCCGTGCTTTTAATCGTGCCATTTATTTCAAACCTAAGCCTAAGTCTACAATTCATTATAGTAATCAGTGTGATAATATATAATATCAAATAAAACTATTAACATTAATATCAAATATTCTGATATTCTATATTTGATTGAAATGAAACATTGAAAAGGTGCAACCGACATACTCATATATGTTTTTATATTGTAGTAGCAATGTAGCATGTGATTTGAGTCCACAAAATCCAATTTTCTTCATTTACTTCGTCATGTCTTCTAAAATCATTCGGTCTTCATATTGTAAATTTATCTTTCTTCTCTTTTTTTTTCTTTATAAAAAAGTAATATTTTTCGCATATATAGAAAGTAGCAAGTTTGAATATTTATCACTCGAAGCCAAGAAAAATCAAATGAAAATAATCAATTAGCGGGAAGGAAAAATGAGTTGTAATAATAATAAAAAAAACTTCTTGGGAATTAATTAGTTTATTTGGTTACTGTGACCATGTACTCAGTCTAAGTAATGAGATACCAATTATTATTTTTACTGATATTGCTAACATGATTTCATTAATCTACAATTTCAGTAAAAAAAAGATAAAGAAAAATTTTAGTTGTTAATTCATCAATTAAACTTAATTTGTTTATGAATGAAAGTTAACACCATTTTCCGTGATTGTTTTGTCACCATATTTTCATCCTACAAAATAATTACATCTATTTCATAGTTTTTTTTAAATATTTCTTCCATTCATTTATTTCATAGTTTGATCATTGTATTATGTTATAAAATCGGAATCAATATTGATTCCCTACATTTTTTCAATGCTAGCAATCTAAAAATATCTAGAATTGAACCCACGACCAATTAGTGGATTGATGAACTCAAATTATTTAGTAGCACACATTCATATGCAGATGTAATCGGAGAGGGACACTTGAGAGACAAATCTCCTAAAAAAACTGGTAATCTAAAGCGTGTGTGGTTTCAACTTTTAATGGTAATAAATGAATGGAAAAAAAGTCTCATATTATGCGTATGCAAAACAGCATGTGGTGAAAGCCAGACAAAAGCTAAAATTTTATCCCAACAATATCTGATCTCTTGACGAACTATTTTACTCACCCAGATGAATAGGATGAAACATTTTGTTGGATAAAGACACAAAGACCAATAACACTATTTGAACATACATGCATTGTACCCTAGAGGAAATCTTTTTGTCTTATAAAAAAGAGTAAAAAGAGAAGACATAAAACTCAATTTTTCCAAGCTTCTTTCAATCGGAAGAGGGTTTATTTACCCTAGTTTTAGTGGGTTTCTTTTAATAGCTACCTCTCAAATAAGTCAAGGATAAGGATAAATTCAACAGTACTTCTATATAATTTTGATGTATGCACGACCGATCGATTTCGAGATCAATAATTGTCACGACAAGAGATAGAACTAAGATGTAGACATTAAGCTCTCAATGGTGAGATGCTAAAGTGGTGTGGTAGGTATAAGTGTGGTAAATATGGTAAATTTGCTAGTAGGTACAATCAAAATGATATCATCCAAATATAGATGTTCGATGTTATTTAACTTGAAATATATTTTTGGTACATGTATGCAGTTAAAATGATGATGAAAAATGTTCAAATTGATATTTCTATATTTTTTAAAAAAAATCAAGAACAAAGAATTGGAAATTTATCACTTAGATGACTTTATTTAGAAGTTATAAGTTTATAACTAGACCAAAAAATCAAATAGTTGTCCTATTTTTTTAATAATTATATTAACTCGTAAACCAAAAAAGAAAGAAGAAGAATATATTTAGAACAAAACTGATGCATGCAAGCAATCGCCTCAAATATGAGAACAATATGAATACCAGTTAACAAATAACACAACCATGTTATTAACTACCGCGACAATAAGATATTCACCAAATAGAAACTGCAAATGTAGAAAATTGTAATATTATTTCATGGTAGAATTGTGTGGATGATAAAATTTTGTAAAATTATGAATTATTTCGTGTTAGTGTAGTGGATTAATAGTAAAAATCGTAGACGATGTGAAAAAAAAGAGAGGATATGGCATGGTGTGAGGATAATGCATGACGAATTGACGCATCGCATTGGAATCATCATGCTTTTAGAAAAAGTTTAAAAATCAAATCAAACCTTTATTTATTTGCTCGTGATTTTGTGTTGTTGCCTTTCCGTCCTTTAGTATTGTCCTTACTTTCGATACCAAATTTCTAAATTTCAAAAGACAATTGATGTTATCCTTTATTTCAAAGTTTTGTGGAAAATTGTCATTTCATTTCTCACTTGTTTTGTATATGCCACTGTCTTTGTGCTAAGCCCGTACGATCTCGTCGTACAATAGTCAAAAACATATTCATTGAACCCACTTTTTTCCAATTACGATCCACCTTCCTTTGATGTTTTTTTTTTTTAACAACCCTTTGATGTTTCTAATTTAAACAATTTGTTATATAGCTGGAGAGAAAAATACAAGCATACACTTGAAAAAAACAAAAGTTGGAATGGTTACATGGAAACCACTGAAAATTGTAACTTTAGCCTGCCAATGGCAGAAAAAACAATTATACCAATTAAACCATAGTTTCAATTGGTAATAATGCATAATTACAAAATAAAAAAGCTGCAGAATAAAAATTTTGTACGTTTAGATAAAATTTGCAGAATGGCAGAATATAATATTAAATTACAAATATACATATATATACTTATTAAATTAATATTTTATTACATAAAATTTTAATATATTTTAGTTATTTTCATATTATAAAATAATAATTTATTGTAAACAATTTTTTTCAGTTGTTAATTTTTAACATGGGTGCAAAAAATTGTTTCATTTTTTATTATAAAAATAATATAAACTTGTAATATATACTAAAAATTATTTGAAAGATCAAAGAAGTAACATACTTTTTATTGTAAATAATTGTAACTTTAATTTATTTTCAATATTTAATTCAGCATATGAAATACTTACTTATATATATATATATATATATTATGCATATATATTGAAATAAGTAAAAATTCATTATGCAAATAAGCATGCTTTTAGTATTTTATTTTCATAATGAATTTTTACTTGTATTTTTGTTAGGAAAAAAATAAATCTTGCATTTTTGTCTAATTATTTATCATTATGTATTTTTGTGATTGGTAAAATACTTGCATAATAACATTAGAAAAAAAAATTCTGTCATTACACAAGTTACCAATGGAAGCCTAGATAGATGATGTTTGACGGAATAAAAAAAAATGGATGATATATTTTAAGAAAAATATTAATTAAAAACCAAAAACAGTAAATAAGCCAAGTAATTGGTAGATTACATTCAATAGTTTTTGCAAACTGCATGGTATAGTAGAGCCTAATTGTGTAGTCACAAATTTGGTGGTAGAATCAGAGATGTATTTATGGCAGATTTTCAAATTTAATAGACTCCTTTAAAAATATATATTACACATATAGTATATATCAAGAAAAGAAGAAAACTCCATGATTTATGTCACTATATATAGATTCTATCGACATAAAAAGATGAGATATAGAGATTTAAACACAGTCTCCAAAGCCTTTTCGACTGTCAAAGAGAAGCCACTTTCTCATGTGTTTTTTTGAATCTTCCCCTACCCAATCAATTTTCAGAACTCGCCACTTTAACTCTTAATTATTTATAAATCTTGATTACTTACCTATTTAATTTATTATATAATGTTAACCTCTTCAGCAGACACGGTCCTGCCTTCACGTTACACACTTCATGTATTTATAGATTATGCGTGGTTTAAAAAAAATGATGTAAGTTGTACGTATTTGTACTTATCCGTATATGGAGTGGTAATGAAAAAATATTTCGTGTCTTTTCCATGGATACTATTACTAATGTAGTTGGGAAGTAATCAATGATAAACTCTCTAACAAAATTGATAAATGCTTCAATATACTGTAAATATTGCAGCAAAGGAACGCGAGACCTAGTTCGAGGCAAATATATTGGAAAATCACACTTTTACATGTCCGGTGGATGGCTATTAATCAATACAAAATTTTAAAAACACACTTGCTGTCAGAAAAAAAAAGAAAGAAAAACCAACAAAGAGTATCATTGTTAAGGTTTTATGTTTATTTAATATAAATATGTGTGGATGAGTGTGTTTTTTTTCTTATTACATTTTGCAAATTGTTTTCTCGAATTAGCCTCGAGAATTGTAGATTTCTTCCAATTAACTACTACGGGATGTACCACTTCTGTTACAATATATCAATCATAAAAATAATATTTGCTAGCGATATCAAAAAAAAAGTACACTAAGCTTTTTTTTACCGTTTCCTTTTACCGCTACTCTTTACTTTTTAAAAACTATTTTAATATTGTTTATCGTTTTCCTCGTTAAAAGATTTTTACCATTTTGTGTCACCAATCAGAAAATTTACTTAGATATACACATAAACGTAATCGCTATGAGTTGGCACACGTTTGGGACAACCATAAAGTCAGAATTTCCAAAGTTTTAATTTTAACTTTTAACTGTAGTCATTCTATTGAGTTTGGATGGTTCGAGATAGTTTGTCAAAGAATTGACCGGCGAACAAATTATTTACCGAAAAAGCTTGCCAGCTTTCACTTCCAACAGATGCTAGAGGAACCGGATTGTTAATGGTGATTTAAAAAAAAAAAACAGAGTGTGTACACAAGTTACAACTAGCTAGGGTTTTGAGTTTTGACTAGATCTCACGGGATCGGTAAACAAGAAACAATTAGGGACCACATCATTGGTTTCCATGAACTAATTTGATATTAATGAAATTAAATAAGCAACAACCAACAGTAATTAATTAATTAACGCAAATATCCTATGTGATATTGTTCCCTGGAAGTAAACCATAAAGCCATCTTGCAACATTCAACCATCCACATGCACGTTGTGACACCATCATGATAAGTTATTCGAAAATCCTGCAATTAAATAATAACATAGATAGCTTTAGTTAATATGTTTTCATATTTTTTTTAAAGTTTATGGGGGAAATTGATTTTTTTTTTTTTTTTTTGGTTTTAGGGGAAATTGATTTGCATGTACACAACGCATGTGTTCGTAGGTATGAACAGATACAAAACACTAGTATATATTATTGTATATGTAATCTAGTACGTACTAGCTTCTCTTCTTTTTTTGGATGAATAATTAACTAGCTTCTCTTGCTTTTGCAATATCACGTGCAAAGTTTATGATTATAGGTTTAGGTCGAATATTACATGCATGGACGATTCTTTCAATATTTAACATTAAACCCTTTACATGATTTTTCTTTCTTCCAGAAAATTGCTCATCCGACATACTTCTTACCACTTGGTTCGGGCGATTTGACCGGCCTTCACTATCATTCATGAGTCATTTAATTTAGTTCATCACAACTTGAGTGTACCTTTTTCTTATGTTTCTATGTCTTCCAGAACTCATTCAAAAGAATATTATTTCTACAAAATTGAAAAATAAAAACCAATTTGACATCTTCGGCAAAGATTTTTTTTAAAAAAGTCAATAGTCAAAGATTTACAAAGATCTGTCGGTGCCTTCCATAGCCTTTCCGTATAGCACAACAAAACTCTTGTGTCGTCGAGATGAAACGTATGGAGTCAAAATCACCAAGTACATAAAATGTCCACCAGAAAACTCCCTCTCACACTACTTGAGATAATGAAAGAGTGCGGACCGACGGCGTAATTGTAAAAAAGTCGGTCTTGTAAACGATGGAGTTTTTCTTAATTTATGTTTCCGGTTAACTAATCAGCGTCCAACTCTTCTTTGGTGCTGTCACCGGAACTGTTTTGCTTTATTTTTGTAACCGTGTTTCCTATGTTGGTCTAATAAACCAAGCTCATTTGGGATGAATGAATGAATAAAAAAAATAAAAAAATAGGAAGAAAGAAAGAGTGCGGTCCTACCTTCCATCTCGGTGCACCCGCATCCACCTGAATTTCAGCCTTATCGGTGGGGAGCTCCCACGTGGCATTACCGGATGTTCCGTATCAAAAACAAATTTTTTTAAAACGATACATCTTATCAATTTTTGCTGTCATAATTCAAATATTTTAGCTGGTTCTAGTTATTTTTTCTTGGAACTGTCTAGTGTATTTATGGATCATCCACGGAAGTATCGGAAATTGAGAGCTAGAAATCGGCAAAAGAATAGGAAGAATGCGGGCTGGATTGCTGACGTCATCTTATGATGTTATTTACCAAAATTTATCATTTAGGTAGCATTTGGTGAGTGTTCGTTTCCTGCTTCTGAATTAAAATCAGAATTGGAAGTTTTCATAAACTTTCGGAAACTTGAATCCATAATATTTCCAAAAATACTTTTTAAAAAATACGTTAGAAGTTTACGTTTCTGTTTTGGTATATCATTTTGTCTTTTGTCGATAAAGAATTTTACTTAGAATGATTAGTTTAATCATATGCAAAATGTTGATTGTGATGAATTTGATTAGTTGAATAAGACTATTTCAAAAAAATTGAGTCTAATAATTTTTTCTTTTTACAGCATAGAATTTGATTTTATTGAATTGTTATGAATATGATAATTTTTAATTTTTAAAAATTATTTTTAGTTGACTTGTGTAAAAATGAGGGAGTGAATTTATGTTAAGTATATCAACTCTTTATTACATTAGATGTTTAGTTATATATATATGTATTGAATTTTGTTATTCATAATAATTTTTAATATAATATAATGTTTAATTCTATAGATATATTTATACGCTTCCAACACATATTTGTTTTTTAATTTTTTCAAAAAAATTGTTTCTATACTTTTATATACTTTCTTTTTCGTTTTATATGCTTTCGTTTTCGTGTAAATAATCCAATTTACTGATATTGATAAAAAAAGTTATTTAAGAATAGAAAAAATAACTCGCAAGAATATAAGCATGTGATGTTTGACCACCCTAAACAAAAAGAGAAAAAAATATTGACTACCATTGGAGGGATTTACTCTTTCGGTAAATAAAAAAAGTTACCTAAGTATTCTAAATACAATTATACAAACACAGAAGTGAAAAAAATAATACGAACACAAATCAAAGATTGTTACGCACGCTAATAACCTAATATATGAAAGTTACCCAGATGTATATTATTTGTTAGGCACCGATTTTAAACCTAATACATGTCGGTGTATTTCTAGCTATATATATGCACCCTGTCTATATAGTACTTAAAAATTACCCCTCATATGTTTTAGAAACCTGACATAATTGATTGAGAGTTCTTTTTTAGTGGTTTATAAGTTTACTACGTACGAATTTGTCGAAACGTGTTATGATCATACGTTACAATATACATTATTAGCCGCTTTGATTGATGGTGATTTTCGAAAGATATTCCTCGACGATTAAACATTGTTTCTTGTCGAATAAATTTTTGACTTACTTGTCAACAAAAGAATATATATATACTTTTCTTTATTGGACAACTACTTTCTAAGTGTGTATTTTAATTATAATGAAGTGTTCGTACACATACACAAACAAAGTTTATGAATATGTCATATACTCATATGATGTCTTTATTCAGATTTTCATTAATCCTATATTTTGTCATAAGTTTTTCTATAACTATTTTACAATTTTCATTAAAGTGAAAACAAACTCATGAAACCGTTGACGACGTTATCTTATAATTATTTCCTTAGCATCTTCTCATAGAATTCTCTTGCACTATTCAGTAGAACATTCCGAAACAAACACTGAGAAATAAAAATTTAACGTAGATAAACAAGAATATAAATTGGAAAGCAGATGACGCTTTGACGGGAATAATATCTTTGCTAAATATTACCATCTTGTTCTCGTATCTAATTCTAGTTAATAGCTAGACTTTGTGGTCAAATACTAATATCCCCGATGTGATAATTCAGTAACAAACTGTTAAAGGTCGAGTCTCAAGCTTCCCACTATTTCAAAGATTTCTTTTTCAATCACACAAACGAAGGAAAATTAGCTCTTAAATCTTTAACAAAAAAAATAGCTCTTAATTTGATTTCATTTATTTTTAATAAAACACTAAAGAATTCTTGAAAAATGAGTTCACACACAACAAAATGTTGATTACATATACTCATTTGATTTCCATGGATGATCAAAATTATAACAAATCCAGCAAAAAAGTCGCATGAAAATAAACTACGTGAAGGCACCAAACTAGTAGTATAACACCAAGTACACGTGTCAACCAATAACTATGGAGTCCAGCTGTCTGGTCCCCACCTCTAAAAATAAAATAAAACTCTTATAATACTTCCACCGCGAGACATTGACCAAAACGTTTCAAAATATAAATATCGTGAGAAATTACAAGTGAACGCCGTTTTTTTGTGTGTACCGGGAAACGGAAGATGGTGTTAGCTTAGTGTTTTGGAAAAGGCTTTGTGTGAGTTCGCTGCCGGTATTTTGTGGGACAACTCCGTTAGAAACTACTGCGGATTAACCGGGTATTGCCAGTTTCACGGTCCTGGTCAACCGGGTAATTCCCATTATAAATTATGTATACGAAAAACTATGTGTGGATGTATCAGTTTAATAAATATATTTCTAAGTTTTTAACCAAATTCAAACAAATCCATACCAAACTGAATAACAAATGGTTTTTGTTTGTCTCAGCTTTAAAAAAACCAGTAACCAATCGTAAACATGATTTTAAACTCGTTTATTTATTACCACAATCAACAAATTATAGCCATACAAAAAAAATTGATTTAGTTTTTACCAAGTACTATAAAAGAAATTTTTTTTTTTTTTATCGAACTAACTCGTTCTCACATTCATTGTAATCCAAATTTAACACATATTCTATTGGTTTTAATCTAGATTGTAATATAATAATGGAACTAGCTAGTACAACTACTAGATTACTGGTCACATGATTATTTTATTGAAGAAAATGATTTAAATTAAATGAGAGGGTAACAAAACATCGACCATCTGAGATATTTTACTAGCTAAAATTAAAGTGGCCAATTCGAGAGTACTATATAGTTTCGATGTCCTTAAAATATTCTACTATTAACCTTTTATCCAAGTCTTTATTAAAAAAATTAAAAAAAAAACTTTTATTCAAGCTAGTACGGGTATTGACCATAACGGAAAATATAAGGAAATATATTAATACCACTTTTGTAATGAAAAAGAAATTTAAAAAAATATAAACGACAAAAGAACGAATAAGAAGATAATTAAATCAATGTTAAACACGAATAATAAGCGGTTCACTTAATTCGTGGATCATTTATCATATTGTGAATTTACCTTTACACCCTTCGATATATTCACCACCTCTATATATATTAACCCTTCCTCTTCATTCTTCCTCACACCCTTAAAGCTTCAAACAAAAACCAGATCAAGCTCGTTCACCATTTTCTCTCTTCTTTAAGCTCTCTCTACCTCAAAATTCTCTCATTTCGATTCTTAACCACAAACACACATAACCCAAAACGATGCCTGAGGCACCAAAGATCGTAGCTTCAGAGGTTTCTGATCAGAGCCTCGCGGAGAAAAACAAGAATAAGCTCCAATTCATCGAAGAAGTGACTTTGAATGCTGATGATGTCCAAAGACGAGTTCTTGAGGAGATCCTCTCACGCAATGCTGACGTGGAGTATCTCAAACGACACGGGCTCCAAGGACGAACCGACCGTGAGACTTTCAAACATGTCATGCCTGTCGTAACTTACGAAGATATTCAACCTGAGATCAACAGAATCGCTAATGGTGATAAATCACAAATCCTCTGTTCTAACCCCATCTCTGAGTTCCTCACAAGGTTTGACCATTGTTCTATCTTTCTTCATTCTTCTCTTCTTGAAGACATCTCTAAGATCAGTCTCTCTGCTTTTTGCTCTGTTTCAAAATTCCGGCAAAGATTTTAAGATCAGTCTATCTGTTTTCATTATTCAGGCTAAGATTTTAAGATTCGAATCTCTAAAGGGTCAGTTTTGGGTTTTAATGGGTACTTAAAAAGGTTTTAACTTTCTCATCCGTTCACTGTTAAAACCTTTATCCAAAAAGAAAAATTCTTATGGGTCTACTTTTTTAGAAATCATTGATACCAAAAAAAAAGAACATATGTTTTCTAAGAAATTTTGAGCCTAACATGTTTTTTATGTTAATTGTGTCAACAGTTCTGGAACTTCTGGTGGAGAGAGGAAACTAATGCCAACAATTGAAGAAGAACTAGACAGAAGAACACTTCTCTACAGTCTCTTGATGCCTGTAATGAACCAGTTTGTTCCTGGTCTTGATCAAGGAAAAGGAATGTACTTTCTTTTCATCAAGTCCGAATCCAAGACACCAGGTGGTCTCCCTGCTCGTCCTGTCTTAACCAGTTACTACAAATCCTCTCACTTCAAAAACAGACCTTTTGATCCTTACAACAACTACACAAGTCCAAACCAAACCATTCTTTGTCCTGACTCTTACCAGAGCATGTACTCTCAAATGCTCTGTGGTTTATGCCAACACAAAGAGGTTCTTCGTGTTGGAGCTGTTTTTGCCTCTGGTTTCATCAGAGCCATCAAATTTCTTGAGAAACATTGGCCTGAGCTAGTTCGTGATATTAGAACCGGTACAATCAATTCTGAGATAAGCGATCTTTCGGTTCGTGAGGCGGTTGGGGAGATTCTTAAACCGGATCCAAAGCTTGCGGATTTCGTCGAATCGGAATGTAGGAAGACTTCTTGGCAAGGGATCATCACTAGACTTTGGCCAAACACCAAGTATGTGGATGTGATTGTGACTGGGACAATGTCACAGTATATCCCAACTCTGGATTATTATAGCAATGGTTTGCCTCTTGTCTGTACAATGTATGCTTCTTCCGAGTGTTACTTCGGTGTGAATCTTAGGCCGCTCTGCAAACCAAGTGAGGTCTCTTACACTCTCATACCGAACATGGCGTATTTTGAGTTCTTGCCTGTTCATAGGAACATTGGAGTCAGTAGCTCAATCAGTCTTCCAAAAGCACTCACTGAGAAAGAACAACAAGAGCTTGTTGATCTTGTTGATGTCAAGCTTGGTCAGGAGTACGAGCTTGTTGTCACCACCTATGCCGGTAAGAAAACCAACAATATTTGTGCTTAATATGACAATCTTCCATTGACTTAGTTACAGAAGTTTGAATCTTTAAACTAATATATATATATATATTCTCTTGTAATTGTCTATGCAGGGCTTTACAGGTACAGAGTAGGTGATGTTCTGAGAGTGGATGGTTTCAAGAACAATGCGCCACAATTCAGCTTCATATGCCGCAAGAACGTTGCGCTAAGCATTGATGCAGACAAAACCGACGAGGTTGAGCTTCAAAATGCAGTTAAAAACGCGGTAAAACACCTTGTCCCGTTCGATGCCTCACTCTCCGAGTACACTAGCTATGCGGACACATCATCTATCCCGGGCCACTATGTTTTGTTTTGGGAGCTCTGCTTGAACGGTAACACGCCAATTCCTCCCTCGGTCTTCGAGGATTGCTGTTTGACCATAGAGGAATCACTTAACAGTGTGTATAGACAAGGAAGGGTCAGTGACAAGTCCATTGGACCATTGGAGATCAAGTTGGTCGAGTCAGGGACTTTCGATAAGCTCATGGATTACGCGATAAGCTTGGGGGCATCAATCAATCAGTACAAGACACCGAGGTGTGTGAAGTTTGCTCCGATCATTGAGCTTTTAAACTCTAGGGTTGTTGATAGTTACTTCAGCCCCAAGTGTCCTAAATGGGTCCCTGGTCACAAGCAATGGGGAAGTAACTAAAGAGGAAACTTTGAGGAAGAAAAGAGACTCTTTATGAGGTAGAAGGTTCTAGTCCAATTAGAACTGTTTTTGTAATCAAATGTAAGAAAAGTTATCAATTATTATGTCTGTGTGTCTAATCTTCATCTTAATTTTAATTTTGCTTTACTACTGTTTTTGTTTTAAAATATGTTTAGTTCCTAATCCTTTGTACATAAGCAGTTTATGTTTCTCTAAGTGACTCTTTAAGTTTCTCCAGCTTTTAATCTAATTTTTATCTTCATTATTTTTATTTTATTTTTTTTGCAATTAGCTAAGGTTGAAGACTTGAAGTTAAAAGGAGAAAACATTCTACTTATTAGCATATTACGCAACTGAGAGCTTTACTTGTTTTGTATTTGCTTCAGAAAACAAAATCATTAGAAAACCATGATTTTCTCTGATTTTTATGCGTTTTTATTTAGTATATATGTGTATGCCATCGAGAGATGAACAAGAAGTCAAGAATCAAGGATCGAAAAATAGTTTATTTTTAGGCTTCAAAGAATATAATTTAGTTAGTTAAATAATATTTATGTAGATCCGACATTTTATGTTTTATATGAAATATAATAATGTCATGCATTTCATACTATTATATAACTCGAGCAAGTATTTTATCTATTTATTCAGCATTAAGGTCAGAAGTAGCATACATAAATATAATTCTTATTGCATTCTAATAGTTTACATATAATATATGAATATACAGATCATGTCGGAAGTGACGATAGATATGACGAAATTTTCCCAAGTTGTGAGAACAATTGTTCTCTGTGTGACCACCAGTCCACAAAACTGGCCTGAAAAATTGTTCTTTTACATTTAGTGTAGAGTGTAGACTCAATTTTTACGAAAATAAAAATAATTTAAAACTCAAAAATTGGCAAAAATGGAATTGTAATCAGACGAACAAAGCTAGATAAGTAACATTTCGTGAGAATAAAAAATTTGTTTTTATTTTTTTTATTTTCTTTAATTTTTGTAGTTTAAATTTAAAAACGGATAAATTAGCACAAAGTACTAGATTTTATCTATATTTTATTATTTATGTAAATTGTACCGATGTTTGGATTTCTAAACCGTTTTAATTAAATATAGTTATTGATAAAAAAAACATTTTTTCAGTTTTTATTATTTTATTTATATGCTACGGATCAGAGAAAAGAGATGTTTTAGATAAAAATTTACTCAAGTAGAATTTATTTTGATAAATACTCAATTAGAATTGACAAATACATATAACCGATTTTTACATTATTTTCAAATTAATAACAATTAGCCGTTAGAAACATTTGTGGAGTTCTAACATAAACCAAATGTCCATTAACAATTACGATTTAATTTAGTAAAAATATTTTATGAAATGTAGTACAAGGTTCTTCCACAGAGTTTAACAAAAAAAAAAAGGTTCTTCCACAGAAAATATGAAATTTACGGCTTTGTTCATATACAAGACTACAAGTACGTTACTGCCTCGACAGGTGAAGTCTTTTTCTAGACTTATATTTGTCTTATATCTATTTTCTGACTTTATATGTTGTCAATTAAAGTAACTGATTATTCTTTTTCTTTTTAATATTTCAATTTATACTTTAGAATATTAAAATCTTGAGATTTATCATAAGGAATAGTTTCTACTTGGATTTTTTTTGCATTAACTCTTAAAGTTGAGATTAAGATTTTTGGTTATTATTAATATATTGCAAAAAAAATGTTTTACATAGCTAAAAATCGCCAACATAAAGTTAAAACTCATCTATCTACACAATTCCAGTTGTTATAATTTAGTTCTCACTAAAACAAATTAAACTCTTTGGTTACCTAATAGTTAAACCAAAATTTTCAAAATCATTTTCTTGAACAACAAAGACGATGACAAGAACTTCAATGATTTGGTATACAAAATAGAAAAAGAGAAAATTTTAGATGGCACAAACCGAGTGTCGGTTATTTGCTGGATTTGTCACGTGGCCATTCCGACAATCGCTCAAATATAGTAACACGTGTGGCTAAAAATTTGTTGACTTTTGACTGACCCCATAAGGTACACCGCACGTGCGCTACATCAAAGCTTTGCTCCCTATCTGGGCTTACATTGTGGCTTTGGTAGGCTCAATATCTTGGCCCAGTAGTACTGTAGAAGTAAAATAACAGTGTCTTTATGTGTTTCTGCATTTGATTTTTCTGCTATTATTTTTTTAATCTAGTTTCGAATACTGTTCTTTAAAAAATAATCACTATTTTTTCTTTAAAATATATTATTTAAAAATAATAAGCACTATTTTATGCGAAAGTAATTTGTTTCAAAAATGGTCTTCTGATCATTTAATTGTGTGTCATATTTTATAGTGAATTTCCCGCTAACCTCAAAATGAGAAGAAGAGGAAAAGAGAATAGGCCTTTACCAATAATGAAAAAGAGTCAGATACATAGTATATGTGCTTATTAGAATAATAAATATGACAAATTAGTTTAAGTGTGTTTAATGCCACATCAGGTGAGGACATGCTCATCATGGGCTGTTTGATTTGGACAGTGGAATATACGTGTATAGATCGTATACCTTTTTAATATATAAAAAAGTATATAGTATACTACTAATATACACATACTGACATACAGTGACACACAAACCACAAACATAACAGTATGCAATGTTTTCGTGTCTCATGACCACTATTCCCTATATTATCATAATATACATTTTCTTTATTTTTTTCCCAACCAAATTGGTTAGTTAACCCACGGCCTATATTATCTTCGCTTATATGAGTAATGATGTGAAATTTAACTAAAATTTTTATAATTGGCGGAAAGCTACAAAGAGAAGTTAACAAATTACACAAGTGTTAACTAAACTGAGAGATGTTTTTTTATTTAATACTTTTATTACGAAAGAGTTATATCGATTTGGAGTTTTCTCAGTACAGTTTAGATAGTTACCATCAAGTTTTATTATCGCATAAATATTAACAGACTAAACATAATGTCATATATGTAAATATGGTAGTTTAATTAACATGTTGATCGTGGCCAAATTATGATGATTTTTCAGTCTTTGGATCTAAGAAAACTTGGTTAAGAATTCATGTTCTATATTTTTCTTTAGACTTATAACATCAACTTCTGAAAACTAGAACTACGAGGAATCAAAAGTATACGAAATTATATATTTAGTAGATAATACTTTCATGATTCATCGAACGACATGATACTTCTTTTTCGGGTCATGCGCATGAGTCAACTTATACCTAACATACTGTTGCCACTCGTTCATGCAACCAACAAACTAATGAAGTTGTGATGTGAACTTGTTATTATAATAACTCTGTTCTTATTTTATTTAGGGTTTTATTTTCTATTCATACTTACTAAAAATTCCTTCCACGGATTGTTGGATAAGTTATAAAGTATTGACGACATTATTTAAGGAATCATCTCTTTATGTTTCAGTCATTTTGTGCAATTCTTTTATTAGAAACAAATAATATAAATTAAGTCGAAATTCTAAGCGAATAAACCAAAATGATCCCTCACGTTTACAATAACGTTATTGGTCTCTTTCTTTTTATAGTCTTTCAGATCCAATATTAATCGACAACTTTTGTGAATACTAGAACAGATCCATTAAAAAAAAAATATATATATATATATATACACTTCCTCAAACCCAACTGATATTACGTACAAATTCAGATTTAATTGGGTCAAAAGAGTCTTATTCTAACCGATGAACTAATTATGATTTATGATTCTTTATTTTCTAGATCAAAATAAAAATAATTGATTATAATCTTATATTTAGATGATGGTAATGCTGTCTTTGTCTAACTAATTTATTTATATAGCTCATATGTAACTGTTCTTTTGGATAAGTTTATAAAACACTATTCGTATGGATAGACATAGGGTGCTACTACTATTGACCATTTTGATAAATAAAAATGTTTCATATTTATTAAAATGGTTTTTTTTTGGGGAGGAATTACTTTCACTAATCTGCATATCTACATGATCTTCTAAAATACTTCAGTAATCCTCGTTGGAGCATATTCAAATCTATGATGTTTAAGCTTAGGGCGAATCCTTTAAACTCTAATGTGGGAGGATTTGAAACCTTATAATTAAAATCAAACTAATTCTAAATTAAAGGACATTCCGGTTGATAAATGAAAGCAAAAGTAAAAAAATTGCACATTTTAAGTTAACTACTGTATATATATTTGCATAGTGTTTGGTTTATCATTTAATACAAATCAATGTTATTTATGAGAGATTGTTGTAAGTGAAATCATGTGGTTTCTGGACTTCTAACTTGTACGGCTTAAAAATGAGACCCGCAATGATAAACCGTGTTTGGTTTTTTTCTTTGTACACTACAAATCCAACGTTAGTTTTTTTATGGGCCACATTTGGTAGCAATGGGACTTTACTGGGCCACAATAAATAAAGCTTTCATATCTTTGTACACTACAATCCATCTTTATTTGTTGTTGAATTTTACATTTCCTTTGGTTTCAATCATTTTCATTATAATTTATACTACCAAGTTCATAGTAAGCCTTGCTTTAAGTTTGTTTTTATTTTTTACAAAATGTAATTTGCTTTAGTAAAATTTAGTTTTAGTCTTGTAGATACAATTGATTTAATACAAAAGAATTAGTAAAGTCTTACTCAAAAAAATCATAGTCTTAATTAATATATTTTTTAATACACTAGACATTATAATAATGATTGCAACGACACTTGCGATATTTCTTCTTTTCTCTTTTTTCCCTACAAATTTTCAACATGATTTGGTAAAACGAGATATAAAAGCAAAGTAAACCAAAAATTCAACTATAAAAACAAATGACGATTCATCTTTTGTTTGGAGTGGAACACAAGTACAAATCATAACATATCTATATGTAAAAACAAGACAAGAATTATTGCTGTGATGTAAAATCATATGTAGTTTTAGAAATAAGTAAACCCGAAAAATCACAAAAGTCCCCCAAATTCAAAGATAAAGAATATATCAAAATATATAAAAAAGCAGAACCAAACTGTTTTTCTTTGTTTTTTTTATTGACAACATAATTTTTTCAAGCTCTAAGCAGTAGATCCCTTGAGCTTCTTGGTGATGGTAGCAATGTACTTGCCTTGGTGAAATGCTTGCGCTAGCTCTAGCTCTGTTGGCTGCCTTGAACCGTCTCCTGCAAATGTTCCAGCTCCATATGGACTTCCACCTTTCACATTCTCCATCTCAAACATTCCCGCGCCAAATGTATAACCAATCGGGACAAATAACATTCCATGGTGAACCAGCTGAGTAATCGCGGTCAATCTATAGATTACACATAACATTTTAGATATATAAATAGAGAGGCAAGAGATGATGTGAAGTGTTAGTTCTTGATGAGAACTTACGCGGTGGTTTCTTGGCCACCACCTTGAGAGCCAGTGCTGTAGAAGATACCAGCTGGTTTACCGGCGAGTGACTGAGTCCTCCAGAGTCCACCAGTTGCATCCAAGAAGGCTTTGAACTGAGCAGCCATCATACCAAATCTTGTTGGGAACCCAAAGACAAACCCATCAGCTTCAGTTAACTCATTTGGGGTTATGATTGGGGATTCACTCTTTGGTGGTGCGCTCATTTTAGAGAGTACTTCTTCTTGAAGCGTCTCGGGTACCTAAGGACAACAAATTCATCAGGTTCAATGATTCATATGAATTTATATAGCAAATCCTAATGTAAATTTGTCCTGTGCTAATCAAAAAGAAACTAAGAATGCAACCACATGTTATTGTAAAGGAGTTGCAGCAAGAATATCAAGAAATCTAAAATCTTGATAAGCAGAGTTCGAAAAAGAAACCCGCCGTTTTAGCCAAATCAAATCAGTGAAGCAGAACATGTAATGCCATATACTGAGTAAACAACACAGACAAGAGCAATGAAGCTCTATGAGACTAGAAACTTGCAAAGCAAATTCAGCAGTTAAGAATCCAAAATTAAGAAACTTGGAAATGGTAATGACCCAATGATCCTTTCTTCTACTTTACAGACTTAAATTCTAGTATTAAAGACTTCCTAGCCACTTATATCCATTAACATAGTTTCTCACTGAAACATAAAGTCACTTGTGCTTGTGAAATTGACAATGCAACATAACAAAGTAGTAAGAAATATCATCACCTGCCATAGTTTGGCTTCAACACCTTCAACAGAAGCAGCTCCTTTCCTTATTTCTTCTGCCAATTTCTCCACATGACCATACATAGAGTAGTACCTGCAATTGTCAAAGGACGTGAGTCAACTTGCGATCAAACCCAACAAGCACCTAAATCACAATCCATTAAAAATTCAATCTTTCAGTATCAAAGATCCAAAATTGAATCAAAAGACCAATGAAACAACATATAAAGCAAATTGATTAATCCCAAAAGTAAAGTTTCAAACCAAATCATCACAAAGTAAAAACATTTACGCAAATTAGGGCAAATCAAAGCAAAAGCAGAGAGCAATCCACAAAATCATAGCAAAATTCTTCGATCAACATTGATTAAATTAAAATCTAGTCACTGAAGTGAGTCCTAAACAGAAGAATCAATTAGCTCCAAAAAAATCGCAAATTTAATCACCCAAAAAAGAAAAAAATAGAAACTTTAACATACACGATATACACTTTAGTCGCCATGGAAGTAGTAAGGTCGTTTCTCTCGAGAATCTTTCTGAATTCTTCTGCTAATTGGAAATAGAGAGATATTCAATGATCCGAAATGCAGAAAGCGTATATATAGAGGTGGAGAAGATGATCTGTTTTCCTTTCCAGAAACTCTTTAAAAACTCCATCAAATTCAACACCCTTAAACTTTTGGTCAAATTAAATGTCACCCCATAGTTTAAATTTTTATTTCAACCACCCGTTGATGATTTTTAAACAATTAAAATCTTGACTACGTTTAACTTTTGGTTATGATGCGTTGTTAAAAATAAAAACTTAAAAGTTTAATCAGTAATATTGCAAGTACTAGTGAAATGACAAATAGTAATTAAACTTGCATAACCGCAGAATGTTAAACATAAATCACGATTTTTCATAATCACATTTTTGGTAAAAACTATACGAAACCTCAAAATTAGCATGTCAGGTTCTGCTGATTATTAGCTAGCAATTGAAAAACGAAATAAAACAAGTGGGGCGATTTTGAGTTTTCCAAATAATATAGGGGGTAGACGTGATAAACTTTTGCCGTCGTTGGAGCACCTGGACTTGGTATTGGAGGATAAAAAAAGAAAGGTGGGGTTGGTGCGGGAAATTAAAACTTTGGTTTTATTTTAAAATTTAAATGATTAAAATAACATAATAATGATGATATGTTGCTGTCACGCTCATCATCATCATGTTCGTTTTCCCTCAAAATTGTTTTTAATTTTAACAAGAAAAAAAATATATATATATTTCTGCTCACTTCTTTTCTCTAGAAGATGTCTTTTCAAAACAAGAATTATGATGTTTATCTATTCAAATTTTAATGATTAAACATTTAAATCATATCATCAATCTTAACACAAATGTTAGTGACTAACATGTTTCAGTTAACAGAATAACTATAAACGAACACACAAATAGTTTATTTTTAAATATAAATGAAAGATTATATTTATTTGTCCAAAAAAATGAAAGATTATATTTCAACAAAATTAAGACACCGGATTCGAGGAATCTCCGGCGAGAAGTTTCAAAAGAAATACTCAAGATTTTTGAAAAAAAAATCAAAAAAATACTGAGATTATTGAATGTATTGTAACGTGACGATTATATATATATTTCTTCATATTTTATAAAATTCTTAGTTAATATTTAAAAAAGCTTTACAAGAAAAGCTGTATTAAAGATAAATAAAATTATTTGCTTGAATCGTTCAAAAAAAAACTACAAATTTATTTCAAATTAGCTAATTATTATAAAATTGTTTTATCTTTCAACATTTTATTATCATACCAATCACTCGACCTCGTTTTTTGTTACACCAAATGCAAAGCCAGCACATATTTCATAACTAATTTGAAATCATAATTTTTAAGAATTTATCGATGAGATATTTATGGAGAAGGATTTAAGAGAACAAGTCAACGAATATGGACCAAGCCCCATGAAGACAACCAAGTAGGTATTAAATTGACCGAGGGTAGGGTCAACAAATCTTGTCCGTCCGATATTCGACGAAGACAAACTAGCCATTGGATCTCTTTCTCGACGGCTCTGTTTACATTCCGATTTCAAGCCCATTGCATCATCACTCTCGTCATGATTATTTTTTGTTCCTTTTTTGACTTTTAATTTTCTATAACAAAGCATAAAACTACGACTATGCATCTAATTTCCAACAGTAACAGATAGTTAAAAATTACAACTTTACGTTCTTTGACGATAGATATATACTATGATAATAGTTGTGATACGAGATAAATTTGGACGTGATTTTGTAGTAATTTTCAAGTTTTAATTAGTTGTTAAGATAATTAAAGATTTACTCATGAATCACGACTTTTTCAGACGATTCAACAAGTTGAATAGTAAATTTTAAACGGCAATCAGTCAATATGTATTAAAAAAAATTAAATAATTGTAGATGAGATTTGCTTGGGGGTCCGAAAAATTATATCTTGGAACTTGGATGTAATAACTAGCTAAGTTCATGGACATTTGTTTCGAAGAACTAGCTAGATGATAAAATATTCAAATAATAAAAGTATCAACCAAAAAAATAAAAGAAAATATGATGTTTAAACAGTTCAGGATAAAAACAATAGATAATGATAAAACCCCAAAGTTGGCTTGCGTTTCAAGGATGCTTCGCTTTTTCACCCCATTAATTTTATAATGATCAATTCAACCCTAATTCTGCTGATATCTCGTGTAAACAAAGTAATCGGCTTTTTAAAGCTTTATTGACCGAAGTGTCGCTTAAGATACGTACATGCATGATTTGGTCTTTTTCGCAGGATCTCAGGAACTGCATGGCTACACGCATTAGCCTACATGATGAATCACTCGCATTGTGCAACCATATTTGCTTTATAAAAGAAGATTAACTAATGAAAAGTAGAAATATGATCAGGTGGTTGAAAGTTGAAGCTACACACACTCATCAGAGTTCTAATTATTAAATGTGGACTTTGAGTTTGATGAGTGATGTGTTCAAACGTTTTGTTACTTTCTTTTTTCTATATGCGCAGATCTAGTTTTTGCATCCATATAGTATTACTTTTGTTTCTAATTAAAAGGGTATTTGATAAAAAGGTTCGGTTCCCGAAAATTACTTCGATTCAATTCGGATCCGATAAAACTTACTTACTAGTACTAGTATTAAACATTTTTTCAACTATAACAACCGCATTTAGGATTTTAATTTTACAATACATTAGTGTTTGCCTGTTAAGTCTGTAATATAAATTCTATGCAGTGTTTAGTATATTTAAAGATTATGAAATGGTACCAAGATTGTAAGGTTTATTGGTTTTATAAATAACTAAACCCATGTAAAAGATATATGTAATTCAGTTCGATTCGTTTGGTTTTGGGTTCTATGGGACTTTTATTTTGTATTTTTTCGTTCAACTTTTATTTCATAACATATATATATATATATATATATATATTACTGGTAGAAAAACATCAATATAGAAATATTCTTCAACTTTGTAAAAAGTAATATAAATTTCTCCGTCACGGTATGAAGTTCATTTCCACCATGATGTCTTCCAGGTTATTTACTAGAAGAATTTATACGTGTTTTTCACTCTAGGAAAAGTTGATGATAAAAATTAAAAAGAGAAAAAGGTAAAAATAGCAACAAACAATATGATTAATCTCTTAGGAATACAATTCCTTCATATTTTTCTAAGTCGTGTAAGTTTCAATGCACAAATGGAATATCAACAAACAATGTGATTAATCTCTTAGGAATACAATTCCTTCGTATTTTTCCAAGTCGTGTAAGTTTCAATGCACAACTGGAATATCAACAAATAATTCAAAGTTGCATATCTCATATATCATTAACTTTTAGGACCACAATTTCTTAATATCCTCCTACCGGGTATAACTAAAAGTTTCAATGTCAAAAAATAAAAAGATGGTTTTACAAAGAGATATCCAACTTGAAACTTAAAACAGATATATACATCTTGCTATTATAAACAAAAAAATATTGACATTTAATTCAAAATCCAGAAAATCCATTCCGTTTTACAATTTATAACCAAACCTAAAAAAATTTATAACCAAACGGTTTCAAGGTCTAAAGAAAACCCGAACCGAATCATCTAAAGTTAGGTTTGATTTGGTTCGTCTTTCTTCGATCACTAATTTCCCACCCCCAACCAAATCTACTAGTGATTATTTTTTTTGTCAAACAAAAATCACCAAAACTCCGATGGTTAATTTATTTACCCCTTTTTTCTGCTCAACGATTTATTTATTTATCAATTTTTACAAGACGATCCCGGAATAAACTAAAATGGTTGAATGAAGAATTGAATTAATTATGTTTTTTCCTTTGCTACTTTTGTTCATAATAATCTTCCATATCAGTATTAAATCGAACAATTAACAATAATAAAAAAAGAGAGGAAAAATCAAAGAGAAAAATAAAAAGAACATATGCATCGTTTTAAGTAAAAGTCTCTCACACATAAAAAAGTTTTTCTCTATCAATGTCGTTGAGTATAATTAGAAAACTCCTCTTCTATCGCCTCCGTGACAACACACCGTGACGCTTCCATCAATTCAGGACTAAGTCTAAACATAAGCACACAAAACTCCATCTGATTCAACGCACCATCACGATCAAAATCTCCTTCGTTGATCATACATCGAACATCGTCGTCCGTTAGATCTCCAAGCCCAAGAACACTCGATGCGTTTCTCCTTAAGCTCTCGAATGTGATAACTCCTTTATCTTTATCCATCAGAAGCTCAAACCCTTTGCAAAGCTCTTCGATTAGACCTTCTCCACCGAGTTTTCCAGCCATTGTTGGCAAGAAATCGTGGAAGTTTGGTTCTTGATTTGGTCTGGTTGATGATTTTGGAGACGCCATTAGAGCTGAGAGAAATTTATTATTTTGAGAAATGGGTTTTGTGTTGTGAGGTTGTTTGATATTGGAATGAGAGTTGGATTTATATAAAAAGGAAGAGAATTTGGGATTTCCGAGAAGGAATATATCCATGGAAGCCAACTAAGATACAGATAATGGAGGAAGGAAGGTAAGAGAAAAAAAGATATTTCAATGTTTGGTTTTTTCGTGGAAGCTTACTTAAGGGTATAAATGTCTTTTTAATTTAGGGTGTGACTGTTCCCACGGGAGGTGTATAGTGTGAAAAGGGAAGAATGGAGGGTAAAATCGTCTGTTACTTTTTATGGAAAAATAAAAGTAGTTTTGAATGTGAAGTTTCTGTGACTTTCTTAGGCAAGTGACTTTAGATTCCATTGATTAAGGAAACTTCTTTAAATCTACTTTGAGTTTTTGTATAAAAACACGAGATTGGTCGGTTTTGGTTTTCATTCCGTGTGTGTGAAATTTTCATTTGCAAACATTAGAGTTACGGTTTGATTTTCTATTTGTTATGTTAAACCAACGGATAGCTAAATTTTTCAATAGGAACCAAATGTTTCTTATTTTCATCTAAACTTTTACCATTAGAGCATAATGTTAACCAATTAAAGCAAATTGAGAAATTATAAGTTATTTTTTCCTCGATGTAGTTTGGTGAGAAAAGTCTCGAAATCACTAACACGTTCACAAGTTCATAGTGATATTGTGTGCGATGATAAAATATTAATCCAGATTTTTTTGTCGCTTATTGGAAGACATTAACCTATAACATCTTGATTGAAACTTCGATGTGGTAGACAGAATATTCCACTTGGTCTGCCCGTTTTATTTGCATGCTTCTATTTTTATTATTACTCTCGAAAACAAACCAACCAAATCTCTTCCTCATTCGATGATTACGGTCATTATCCATAATGTATTCATTAATGGTTTGTTTTCTTCGATGAATGCATGAACCTCAACCGCAAAATGAACCGGGTTCGTAGAAAGAACATTGAATCTTGGTTATTGACACGGTCAATTCATCAATTCTAATTAATTATCTTCACTTAGATCAAGATTCAAATCAAATAATAATATTTTGATCAGATTGTCAGATTTTTCGGGACCGATCGAACATATTAAAAATTCAAACTATATATGTTTCAACCACTTAATTTACGTTATTAAAATAACAATGACTATCCATTATCAAAAAAAATAAAAATAACAATGACTTGTCATATACCAAAACCGGTTCACGATCAATAACTGGAAATAGCCGAAGATATTCGGCAGATAGAAGTGAAGCATAAATAAATATGAAGAACTAATACAAATATTTAAAGTTCATATCATTAATATATTATTAATATATTATATACGAAATTTGATCAACACATCTTTATCTTTTTCTTTACATATGTATTTCGATTATTGACGCAATTATAGAGTTTCAGTGGAAATGATTACAATGTTCTGATATGCCTTAAAATTATCAAAACAAAAATCCTTCAAACCCTCAAAGACAGAAACCAAAGACTCTTGCAAACACATGGATACGGCGTCGTTTAACTCTCTGATGACTCTCTCATGCTTCTCTCTTTCTTGCGTCACATTCTCTCTCAAAAACAACAACTCTGATTCTGCCGGATTAGAATCATTCGCCGGAAACACAACCGCCGCTTCGAAAATCTCTTCCAATTCTTTCGTCTTCTTCTCTAACTCCTTAGACAATCTCTCTGTTCTCATCCTCTGTTTCTCTTCCTCTACTTGCTTTAAGTCTAACCCTCGTAATCTCAATCTCATTTCTTCAACAGCACTCAACACTTTAATCTCATCCACATTCTCAATCTCTCTTAACCACTCGCTACAAACCCTAAATATCTGAGGAGCCTCTATCTCGGTTTCATCGTCCTCCATGATGTTTCGGCTAAGCCACTCGTTTAAGAGCTTCACGAAACCTCTCTCTGCATCAATGTAACCTCTCAAAGAGTCTTTGTAGCTTCTGATCTGGTCTTCCACCTTCTGTGTCCCTTTCCTCGAGCTCGATCCTTTTTCAACAATGTGAACACAAGACTTGCTTCTCGCTGCTGCTATAAACTGCTTATGGTGACATTTCGCCAAGAATCTCCACATTTCTTTGAATCCATTGATGATCTTAATCACCTCAAAGAAAAGCTCTTCGTCTCTTATCTTATGAATTCTCATCGAAACCGATTCAACCGCCCTAACCGAAACATTAACCTTTGGTAACTGGAGTTTTACCACAGCTTCCGCCTCGTAAATCTTGTTCGCTTCTGCTGCGTTTTGAGCAAGATCCCTCAGAATCTTGTACCCTTTTTCATAAGAAACCCTAAGCTTTTCTTCAACTGTTACTTCCGCGTGAAGCTTCTTTTCCCACATATAAAGCTTCTCTAACGTCATGGAGAGTGAACCCGCAATATCATCTTCGCGTAAACCGCGCCTTAGCAGCGAGTTACGCACTAGATTCCCGGAACTACCAAGTACCCTTGAAGCAAATCCCCTGAATTGAAATCCTAAAGGTTGCTGATAAAAAACTCTATTCACTTCAAGCAACTCAGAGACTTCACTATTATTACTCACAGCTTTCTCGCATATGCAATTGATCTTTGTAACTACATTCCTAAGATCAGTCAAGCCCGCACAAGATAATTCCGAAGAAGAAGACTCATTCGCTTCATCAAAAATTTCCTCATCTGATCTTGTCACTTCTTCAATAGCAATCTCCGGAGTTGTTTCAGTCTCTTGCTCACAAGTTTCATTAGAATTTTTAACCTCATCTGCAACTTTACCATTACAAGTCTTTGCTTCAATATCTTTCTTATCTCTTTCACTAGCAACTGAAGAGCTTTCTTTAACACTCTTCTTCTTCTTCTTCTTCTTCTTCTTCTTTTGATTCTTCCTTATAAGACTATTATGATCACTTTCAGATTCCAAATCAGGAATCCCTTCTCTCTCCCTAATTTCTCTTAATCCATCACTCTCAACCTCATCTCTCTGATCCGGTTCCAGTTCAATAAAAGCGCACTGCGTGTTATACACGGGATCGTACAAACCGAATATATCATGACCCATGAAAGTGTTCTGCTCAACAGCAGAAGAGTTTTGCGAACCTCTAATCTCATCTTCAATTGGTGCACTCACGAACTCTTTCTCCTCAAACCCTAAACCTTCTCTTGACTTCTCCATACCCTTACTTGAGCCGCAAGTTCCATCTTCACACACATGTTTTTGCGGATTCTGATCATCACCGTTGCTCAACGGAGCTGTTTGAGATCGATCACATACTAAACAATCAGTATCTGAATCCGAATCTGAGTCTGCAGAACAAATCAGATCATTACTAGAATTGTCATCAGATGAATACGGAATCACAATCAAATCTTGATGCACAAACTGATTAAGAGCATTGCTGAAATCTAAAAGAGATTTAAAGTAAAGAAGATGAGATCTTGCTAAGTGATACCGAGCATCTCTAGCTCCTCTGATCAGTTCCTTTCTCTCCTTACACAGATTCAACAATGGCGTATTGTTATCTCCCTTGGAAGCAACTATACCCATTAAAATCTCCTTAATCCTCGAAATCTGATCAACCCTAATTTGATTTCTCGCTTTAACAAATCGATCTTTCGTGGCTTGATTGAGTTGTTGACTTGTAGTACCTTTTGCCGATATTACTATGACTTGATGAACCCTAATTTAGAAGCAATTCGATTTATTTTGTCTCGCGAGATAAAAATTTCTATTGAATAATCGTGTTAAACCGTGTTTTGATATATATATATATATATATGTATATATTTAACTTGATAAATAATTTTTAGAAAAGGAAACAGAGGTTTAGAAAATTAAAAGGAAAATTGAAACTATAGAGGAAAAAAATACTGTAAATAAGAAAATACAAAAATAGGTAACTTAATGTTTTAAGGCACGTTATAAACTGACGACAAAAAAAAAAGGCACGTTAGAAACTTAATTGATATTAAGAGCTAATGATGGAACGAATATTTGATGGTATATATAAATTAAATTTCATAGATACTAACAAAGTTCAATTCCGCAATTTGTCCCATTTTTGGTTTCAAATTCAATACCATTTTTTTTATTCGGGATATCCAATAAATTTAGCATGGCCTGCGAAAGAATAACATACACAAATTTAAAAATGGTCCAAAATTTTTATTCAGAAATGTAAACACCACACCTTATTTGAACGTTTCCCCCAGAGTTAAAATAAAAATAAAAATTTGAGGGCTTTGGAGGTTACAAAAGCCCAAACAAATTTGCTTTGAAGAAATTTATTTGCTATTTTATTAAAAACAAGTTCAATATTTCTTCTCCTCTGGACAATGTGCGAGAAGGGAAGCTAATGACTTAAAAGTTAAAATTTACATAGTTAAATTTATTCCCTCCTTTAGATTTGATGTTAAATGACATAGTATTAAGTAACTTAACGTAATTAAATAAAAAGAAAATTATCAAAAAGAGAAAAGTAACTTAACCTAAGTTATTTTCCTACACTACAAAATTGATGTCGTATATACCTTTATCTTCTTTGTAGTGTGTATTATAGATGACAAAAAGTGTCATCTTCTCATATGTTGTGATGCTTTATTAGAGTTTCTTTCAAACCCCATTGAAACAGAAAATGTATATTTA
This sequence comes from Cardamine occulta, assembly GCA_028015245.1. Classification (NCBI taxonomy): domain Eukaryota; kingdom Viridiplantae; phylum Streptophyta; class Magnoliopsida; order Brassicales; family Brassicaceae; genus Cardamine; species Cardamine occulta. The sequence goes on along the minus strand of CM051393.1, from coordinate 12,270,243 downwards.
AGGCGGTTAATCTTTTCGTGTCACATGTACCTTACGTATCTTCAAGGTTGATAGAATAACATTTGATGTTAAGTTCTTCAAAATCAGCTAGATTTTAATTAAATTGTTCAAACCAAACAGAGCAATTAATGGATGGTATATTATATATATGTTTTCTTTGGTTTTCAGCTGGTTGGGGACTTGGGGGCTAGGTATACATTTTTGTTTGATAAACTCCCTTAGACCAACGAAATTGGAACAATTCTCGTGACGAGTCACTAACCCAAAACATCCGAGATCTTGAATTTTCATTGTGGAATTTGTATGACCAGTGTGACAAAGAAAAAAGAAATCTTAGGGTTTATATACAAACAAATCATATGTAATTTGATAGAAAGTATATGATTACTCGGAGAACTTCGGTTCAAAACTAAAGTATAAGGCTTTTTTTTTTAATAATATATCACAATTGGTTGATCACTCATATTTGCTTCACCCTGAAGATGAGGGAAGAACTAAACTAATTTGACAACTTCCGTTATAAATTTATAATTCACTTCTTTTTTTATTTTTTTTAATAAATCTTACAATAAAACTTGGAAAAGAAAAGATATAGAAATGGAAAAGAAACGAGGAAAATAAGGATTAATTAGTGAGATATATTAGTATGGAACTCGAGGCTAAGCGTTCTAAAGTTCTCATCCACACACATTTAAAAGTAAAAAACAAAACCCTAAAACTCTAAACACCTCCACTCATCATCTCCTTTTAAGGCATGTGGCTCTCAAATGAAGACATCTCATGTTCCTTTGATTCTTCACAATTCATACTTCACCTTTGACACCACTAATCTTTGCCACGTAAAATTTTTCCAAGCATGTTATGTAGGCCCAACTTTATTTTTTTTTCTTTTTCTAATATATAATTTGTTATAATAATGATTTTTTACATCTATCTTTTTTAGTCTTGGTCATGATTTCACTAGTTAAATAAGAAAACTATAGTATTTCGGTCCACGAATTAATTAGATTAAGTATTATACTTTTTTTGTATATAATATTCGTGATAATTTCGTAAAATAGAAATAATTTATTGCATAACAAACTCAAATCCAAGTTCTACAAGCGCTAAATCAGTATTTCTCTAACCAATTAACATATCTGGTGCACTCTTTTTCGTGTTTTTTTTTTGTTTTGTCCCAATGAATTTAAAAAAAAAAAGATTTTAATGAGGCAACACTTTTCACTCTCGTCTTCTCTCTTTTCCATCCATCTCTGTCTCCTAGGCTCCCCTCTCTCTTACATGCAGTTCTTCTCATTTATTGTAATATCTAATTTATTCTCTACATAATTTGTATATTTTTGTACAAATCAGTTAAAAAAAATAATATACAGTTTTTCTCTATTCTCTCATATTTTTTTACTCTTCCGCATAGATTTCTACAACCAATACGATATTCAATCATATATTTTACTGTTAATTTATCATTCCTTTTTTAATCAAATATGTGGTTTAATGGATCTAATTAACGGTGAATTGATCTTATGGAAATTAATTTACCTCAAAAAAATTTAAGATAAATCGTTAGAAAAAAGAGAGGATAAATTGGTTAATTAATGCAAATGAGCCCGGCCCTATCCGTGTTTAATATTTCTTAATTACACATCATTCTTTTGACCATTTCCCAGTTGGTATACAATATTGAATTAGCAAATGAAGTGAAAAAAAATTAGTGGTTAGAATTTTGTTTAATAGAAAAAGGCATTTAATTCGGGTATATGGAAAATAGTATGGGTTAGAATTAAATTTACAAATAGTTATATCAAGTTGATTAGGTTCATCTGATTAGAATAACTATTTAACTTACAAATAGTTCTATCAAATTGCAAATATCATTACATACATTTATATCAAATTGCCAACGATAAAGTTGATCCATGGTCAGCATTCGGTCCATTCCCTACCTAAATGCATATTTTAAAAAAAAATCATTATAGAATTTTGATATCATCATTATTATCCTACCTTAACACAAACGACACAATGATATTTAAAAAAAAAAAAAAAAAATTCGAAAACCTTATTTCACACAAATGCTTGGATCGGGGCGAGAGGAATATTGGAAAAAGTAAATAAATAAATAAAAAAGAGTGGACCCATTAAACGTGTATTAAGGTCCAGAAAAATCCTCAGGTGGGGATCACGTGGCTATAAGTCTATAAGAGAACCTGATTCGTCCACGTAGGATTACTCAGAATCTCGCTCTCCTTCTTCCGGGGCTGAGATCTCGCCACGTCATTAACTAAAAATCTACCGCATTAATATCTGTTTTAGTATTAACACAACGATTTCGATACCGTCCATTTGTACGTGGTTTCAGGACCAAGCAAATAAATTCAATTTATATAAGAAAACCAACTAAATTCCCTTTAATTATTTCTCCTATATTTAAGAATTCGAGATTAATACTCATCCACAGAAACCTAATAATTTCAATCAAATATTTAGAACTGATGGGGTGTTCAAAATAAAAAGAAAAAAATATATGTGGAAAATCGTTTTTTGGAAAAGTAAAAAGACGAAAATACCCTCAAAGAATTAAATCACATAAAACTCGCCACGAAATTCTCAAAATACAATTCTCGATTTTTGGCTTCCCTTTATTTGTGTCCGCAGAAGAAACGAGAGAGAAGCAAAGCCTTAACCAAGAAGAGGAAGATTGATAAATTCTAGGTTTTGTTTGTGGATACTAATAATATTGTGAAGATGGATATGAGGAAGAAGAAGTGTGAGCTATGTTGTGGCATAGCGAGAATGTATTGTGAATCAGATCAAGCGAGTTTATGTTGGAACTGCGACGTTAAAGTTCACGGCGCTAATTTTCTGGTGGCGAAACACACGCGCTGTCTTCTTTGTAGCGCGTGCCAGTCTCCTACGCCTTGGAAAGCTTCTGGTCTTCGTCTTGGCCCTACTGTTTCCTTATGCGAGGCTTGTTTAGCTCGTAAAAACAACTCCATCGCCGGTAGAAATCAAAATCAAGGTCAAGAGATCAATAACGGTTGTGGCGGAGATCGGTTAAGAAGAGAAGATGACGAAGCTGAATCTTATAACGATCATGAAGATGATGAGGAAAGCGATGAAGATCAGGAGGAGGAAGAAGTGGAGAATCAGGTGGTTCCGGCGGCGGGGAAACAAGTTCCGGTGGTGAGTTCATCGTCTTCGGTTAGCACAACTGGCGATAGAGATCTGGTGGTGAAAAGGATGCGACGGGATTTTGATCTTAACTGCTCCGATGTATGAATCTCTCTCTCTCTTTGGTATTCAATTTTAGGAGTTAGTCGGAAATTTTGAAACGATCTGAGATTTTGAATTTTTTTTTGAAATGCAGGAGGAGGAGATCGGTGATTCTAACGAATCTCGACCTTTGAAATGTTCGTCAAGATCAACGGTTATGATGAACTCAATGTTGAGATTACATGGAGGGAGAAAAATCAGACGGCTGTGATTACATCTTCTTCATCGTCTGCTCTGGTTTTTAAAATCAATTGCCAATGAAAGTAGAGATTTTACAGCCGGTGGTTCTCTTTTTTACTGTATTAGATTAATCTTTACCGTTCATTACTAACAATATTTTGTTTTAGTGAGTTGAGTTTAGTTTTAAACATTCCAAATATATTCGTTTTGAAGCTTTTTCGTAGCTATTGAAGCTATTATTACATATATGATTATGTTGGTTTTGATTTGTTTAAGCTATTATGTTATCTATAGTATATATTCATATATGACCCAAGAAAAAAGATTGTGTAATCTAAGTTATGTGGTTCGACATATTGGGAAGGAGACTATATACTTATGGTTTTTTAATTATAACATTAGAAGGATTACCAACCAAAACCAAAATTTAACAGTTGTCATTTTTATATTCATTGGAAGAAGTATCTGTGAATTGGCGACAGGTGAAGAGTACATAACGTATGAATGTCGTTAGCTTTGTAACTGCGACCACTAAAAAGAAAAAACAAAAAAGTTGGGAAGAAGACTACACAACAAAACAAATAAAGAAAAAGAGAAGGAGAAGATATTAACTCCATTGGGTCCTCCTTTAAACTTTTTTTAAAAATTTTATTCGTCAAGAGTTTTGAACCTGTCGTGTCTTTGTCTCTAAAATGTGTTTGAAGCTCCAAAAAAAAAAAACGATGATGCTCTTATGATTTAGATGTATCTATATTAATTAGTTTTGTTTGTGGTTTTTGTTTTCGAGCTTTTGTTAGTGAGAGGAAGACCCAAGTTTTTGGTATCTGGATCGTACTAAATTATAAAGAAATTATCACAAGATGAAAACGATTTACCCTTTAACCAAAAAAAAAAAAAAAGAAAGATAAAAACGATTTAACATTTAAAAGAAAAATTCAATTCATGGTAAACGGCGAGCGTCGGTCTACCAAGTTATTTTATTCATTTAAATTAATTAATGGAAATCATGTGGTTCTCGTTGCATCTTCTCAGAGACCGATCATTTAAGCCGGCTTCAAAATCTGAAATATTGTGTAGATATTTTTTTAAAGTTAACAGGATTATATGAGTAAATAAATAAGACGATCATTTTAATATTAGGTATAGACTTTGATAAATACTTGTGGGTATGATGAGATCAACTCTACACTTGCAAAAAGAAATCAGACCTATGAACCAACCGAGTTTTACAAGTTACCTTTTTTTACTTAAAGATTACAGTTTTGTTTCTTTGGTTGTTCCATTTTCTTTTTTGTCATACTTACTAAAATCCACTTTGGAGTCTTCATCAATCCTTAAGTTAGATTTATCTGAAAACCAAGAAGGCACACCAGCCATAGATCTACCAGTCTTTATTTCATGTTAACATTAACTAAAGATAGATATAATCTATAAACAGAACAAACCTGAACTAGTCTTTATTAAAGATGATCATAATAATCGTTCTAAAAGAAAAAAACTAAAAAGGGTTTCAGTAATCATACAAACTCCTTAATGTTTAATGTAGAAACCATTACATAACCCAAAGAAATTCATCAGCATCATGATAGCTAAAGATAGAACACACACTCAAAACACTCCTCTGAACATTCCGCTAAAACCTCTACTTGACATGTGTACCTTTTCAATTCCAAAAACATAAAGGAAGAATAATCAAGAGAAGAGTAGACAATAAAGCTTTAAAAGATCGTTGATGTGAGTTTTATATTACCTAGATGATGCCAAGAGGGCGAATCTGAAGAGATCCCAAGAAGCATCACTCATCTGTGGTAAAAACACAGGAAAATAAGGAACATTGATATATTTACCAAAATAAAAACCCATTTGAAGATTTGAAAATACACAGCATGAATCACTCAATTAACCAAGTAGATTATGTGTTGCAGGATGGTGAAGATAATATATGTATCCTTCAGATTTTAGCCATTTTACCTTGTCATATTATACATTCAGATTCCTCCTTAAAATTCGCTTCGTCACTCCAATCTTGTAACATTATACGAAATGTTCTAGGACTAACACCAATGATTGTCTTACTGAAGAAGCAATCTACTGAACTCAATATCTTTATTTGACAAGTTTTCAGTAGAACTTTGACATCAGAATGTAAGCTACATGCTACATCTCAATTAGATTTGATATGTAAACATTACTCCGAGTATGATAGATACTAGATAGACTGTTCTCTGCATGTTACACAACCAGATTCTTTCTAGAAGTGCCCATATTTTTCTAGATTACACAACCAGATTCTTCCTATAATAACATTTCCTAGTATGGATCAGAGCAAAACAACAACAACAAAAAATTCTACTTACATTGAAGCTTCCTTTCAGACATATGAGCAGCATTTAAGATAACATATATCAGCTTTATAAGAAAACTGTCACTATATGATCTTCAACAAGTATTTATTCAGAAATATGAGAAGTATTTATGATTACAGATAGCAGCTTAGAAAGATGGTAATTCTTATTGTATTTTCCCAAGTCAAGAATCATGATACATCGATAGCAAGCTAATAACAATCAATGTCACCTCAAACTAAACCCAACAGAGGGAAAAAAAAGGAACAAAAGCACTTCGAAAAATTCATTCTTCAAGGGCCAAAAACGATGTTCTTCTAGTTTAATAGGGGCAAGCGTATTTTAATCTAAACAAAATCTAAGTTATTCAGAAGACTGATAAAACGACAAATCACCATAGAGAGAATCAAAATATGAAAAAGCAGTGTAAACAATGCAAGAAATATAATAAATGTTGAAGGTTCTTTTCTCATTTGCAGAGGAACAAGAATCTTCTACCTAAATTACATGAAATTAACCATAACCACCAAAAAGTATGAATATATACTATACACCTAAACTTCAGAAAATCAAAGCATGAAGAAAGAGGCTCAGCAGATGAAGAAGAAATGGAACCTGTACAATTAAACATCACAATCCTCTATTTGTGGTAAGTGAAGCAATCAAAATGGACAAAATTCAGCTCCAAAAGGATATACTTTCACTAAAGCGACAAATTCAACTTTATTCAGCTCTAAAAGAATCTACTTTGCCTGTATTTTCATCTATGGCAATCTCTCAAGTGATCACAAAATTCACAACACTCAGTACTAAACCCTAAATCTAACATATCAACGGAAACATCCATGAAAAACAAACTAAGAAAGCAGCTCATCAATCAGTAAACCACATAGAGAGACAGAGACTATTTGATCCCTAACCTTTGATGTGTTCATGATGAGCAGAAGCAGCAACATCTTCATCATCATCCCCACCTGACTTAACGGTAACAACAGGCACAGGTCCATCACGATCATCAGGATATCTAACCACAACAACAGGACAAACACAGTGATGAACACAATAATCGCTAACTGAACCAAGCTTGCCATCACTTCCTCTTTTCTCAGCACCAAATCCTCTACTTCCCATTATCACAGCACTAAGACCAAGCCTCTCAATCTCAAGGCACAATCTCTCCCTCATATCATGATCTTTCACTATATGGATCTTATACGGAAACCCTAATTCCTTCAACGGTTTCGCTAGATCCGCAACTTTGGATGAAGTAAAAGCATCAAAATCCTCTTGACTAGGTTGAGATTGAGCAGATGGATCTTCCAGAGGAGTTTGAGTTTTGAGAGGGAGAGGTCCCCAATCGGCGCCGAAGAGGACGGAAGTTGGAGAAACGTGGAGAAGAACAACGGCGTCTCCGGGACGGATGTAGTGATCTACAGCCCAACGAACAGCTAAAGAGCTTTCTTCGGAGAGATCAACTGCGACTCCGATTTTACGGCGAGCTCCAGCGGTGGGAGTTGGAGTTGCGGCGGAGGATGGAGTGGAAGAGGAGTGGTGGTGGTGAGAGTGACGAGGAGAAGGAGGGTGATGGATCTTGATGTTGGGAAGCTGAGGATGATCGGAATCTGGATTCATGATTTTTCAGATGTTGTTTTGATTGTCGGGAAATGAAAAAACCAAATAGAATGAGATGTTTCTCGCAACGGCGTAGAAAGAAGAAGAAGAAGAAGAAGAAGCGTGTTTTCCCAATTTCTCGAATTCTTTAATATTTGTTTTTTTTTGTTAATTGTATATTTATATATCAATTTTAAAAAAAATAAAAAGTGAATAAACTTTTGTTTTTGGTACATGGTTAAACACTTAAACCTTTTATAAATGTCGAAAAAGGTTTTAACTATTGAAACATTGATGGATAGAAAAAGAATAATCAAATTTAAATTAGGGAAAATTGTTGCCTTAGATTACTTTTTACCAATTTCCAAATCATCTTTAAACAACAAAAAAAAAAAAAAAGGAAAGAAAAGCAACTTCTCAATCATTAGACTGCACGCCGTTATTTCTACCCAAAAACTACAACCAGTCTCTAACACAAATGAAGTTAATAGACGGAGTGATCCAACGGTCAGGATTAAATCTGAGCGCCATAGTAGAACCAACGATGCACTAGATCTCCGGCGTCGGTAATTTCCTCAAATTTCTTCCTCCAGCAGCTTGAAGACGAAACCTCACTCAAATTCTGATCTCTGTATCTACCAATCGAGGTTTATCCTATGTTCCGTCTAGATCGGTGATTCAGATGGCCAACTACTTGGCTCAGTTCCAGACGATTAAGAATTCCTGCGATCGTCTCGTCGCCGCCGGTAAATTCCCAAATTTTCCAAATCGTCTGTACTCTCTAGAGTTTTGTTTCTCTACGTTTGCTGCATTCTATTAGGATCTTACTTCTCCTCTCTTTCTTGCCACATTTTGCGATGTTATAGTTAGATATTAGTGGAAGTTTCCCAATGTAGTTGAAGTCTTAAATGAAATTTCAGATCAGATGATACGAATCTGAATCCATAAAGTACTGTATTCACAATTTGATATTGTTAAATGCTTCATTTTTGAAGTCTTTGGAGCTTCAGTATACTATAGAAGTTAAGTTTGTATTACTGTTGTGAAGATTTACTCTCATTTGATTGAATATATGAACTGTAGAATGTACTAGATCATCACTGTAATGATTGTTATTTGGTTTCTGTGTGATGCTGAGACATGTGATTCCATGTATTCAATAGCTTGTAAATGGTTGATCAGACTATTCTCATCAAATGTATCTAAAAGTGCTTAGAAAAGTGAGTTTCTCTAGCTGAAATGGGAAAGAGAGAATGGATCATGACGATTGTTTTTTTTTCCTGACCTCTAAATTTACTTGTTCATTAATATTAAGATGTCTTCTCTTTCTTTTTGTTCTCCGGATCTTACTCATTGTAATAACGTTTGCTTGCATTTCTTTTTTTCAGTGGAAGATGTGTGTGATCTGTGGCCTACAGTGAAAGGTTTATTTGAAGAACATCAGCCATTAAAAAGAGCACTCTTGACAAATAAGACTCGAAATCCGGTGTTTATTGAGAACTTGCCAGTTGAATTTATATTAACTACAGACGCTAGACTTCGTAGTCGATTCCCACAGGAGCAATATTTGTTCTGGTTTCGAGAACCATATGCAACTATAGTTCTCGTGACGTGTGAGGTACTTGTCTTGTTGATATCTTTTTTTTTTGGTTTTCCGTGTCATTCTTGGCAGTGGAGGGTAGTCACTTGTAAAAAAAAATGTAGCAAAGATGATGTTCTTGATGATATTTCTTTTCTGTCTTCCTTTGCTATGAAAGACAAGAACCTAGGTCTTGGATAGTAGGTACCGTTTGTATTGTTTATGGTTTCCGGACTAGGTTGTTTCTCCAATATATCACTTATTCAGTTCGATATTTTTTGTTCTTCTAGCTTTTCTGAGTATACATTTGACCTTGCAGGATCTTGATGAGTTTAAAAACATTCTCAAACCACGTCTGAAATTAATTGTTCAGAGCGATGAGAGGGAATGGTTTATTGTATTTGTATCTAAAGCTCATCCAAGCAATGATCTAGCAACTAAATCTGTCAAGAAAGTATATGCGAAGCTTGAAGTTGATTTCAGTTCAAAAAAGAGAGAAAGGTAAGCAATTCAGATTGGGCATTTTTATATTTTGCTTCAATACAGGTAGGCAAAACTAAAAAAACACCATGCCAGATTTTCAATGAGACTTGATTGCTCCTACTAAAATATAGTTCTAACAAAAATAGATTGGGTTTAACAGTTGCACAATTGCAAATTGCTCATATTTTTGCTAGATGCATAAACTAAATCCATTTAGCAGTTATCACTCAGTTAAAGGAAGTTATCTGTAAATTAGTTACTTACGAAAATGCAGAAGGGATAGACTCCGCAACATCTTTCTATTACTTGATTGGTTTTACTTAATTTATGCATGCCATACATAGTCTCCATATGATAATTTTTGCAATGCTTTAAAGGTGCTGTAAGCTGGATGTACATGGCCCTGACGGAAATTTTTGGGAGGATCTGGAATTAAAGATTACCGAGTGCATCAGAAATACCTTGGATAGGCGCGCACAATTCTACGAGGATGAGATACGCAAGCTCAGCGATCAGCGGTTTATGCCAATATGGAATTTTTGCAACTTTTTCATCCTGAAGGTTAGCTCTTCTCAATTTCTGAAACTAAAGTGAAATGTGGTTTCCATGCAGATGAATAAAATGAATTAAAATACTGTTTCTCCTTTCCGTAATTTGATTTTATACTGTTTTAATAAAGTCTCTAATGGAGATTTATATGCCCCTTTTGTATCTTCCATAGAAATATGAGAAGAATCCACAACTGTTAAACTTTTCTCATTTTCTTAAAGGCCATAATGTTCTATGCTATCTCAGGAAAGTTTGGCTTTCATATTTGAGATGGCTCATCTTCATGAAGATGCATTACGTGAATATGATGAACTAGAGCTCTGCTATTTGGAAACAGGTTCATTTCCTACCTCTGCATCTCTCACTTGCAGATCCATTGCAAACAAATCCACCTTTTTGTCTATTTGGTACATTTACTATTATCCTGCATTTGTTAATTTTGTAGCAGAAAGAGAGACTGTATGTAATTTTATATTCTTAGGTTTTAACATCTATCTTTAACTTTAAAGCATTTGGGATCAATAGTCATCCAACAAATTGAATTCTTTTTCCGAGTTTTTTCGTGAACAAATAATCTATCATTCATTAACTACGATGCAGTTAATATGCCTGGGAAACAGAGAGATTTTGGAGGATTCGACAGTGAAGATGACCAGGCTGTGCTTCTGAAACCAGGAAGCAAACCATTGACACAGATTGTGCAAGATGATTCTTTTAGAGAATTCGAGTTTAGACAGTATCTCTTTGCCTGTCAATCTAGGGTTGGTGTACACAAGAGCCATCATATTGATACTTTTCTGCTTTCACAATTGTAGCTTTACTTTTCAACTTTTTCATTAGCTTACTTCTATGTGTTTTTTCGCAGCTGTTGTTCAAGTTGAATCGTCCTTTTGAGGTTGCATCCAGGGGGTATTCTTTCGTTATCAGTTTTGCAAAGGCCTTGACCCTCCATGAGGTAGCCTATACTGTTACTAAAGAAACGCTTATTATCAAACTTCTAATTTGTTGATTTGACAGACCTTATTTTTCCTCTTCTTTCGATATTTTTTAGAGTGTACTGCCCTTCTGTATGCGGGAAGTTTGGGTAATTACTGCATGTTTAGCCCTTATCGATGCTACTGCTTCTCATCACCATGATGGAGTTGTTGCACCTGACATTGAGAAGGAATTCTACCGTCTTCAGGGTGATCTCTATTCACTTTCACGGGTTAAGGTAGAAATCTGCTTGCTTTAAAAATTTGGTAAATGAATAAAACCCCTTTTCTCTTCCCATTCACTGTTATCCTCTTTCAATTTCTGACTGCAATTTGGATGGAGTTCTCCGTTGAATATTTTCTTTTGAGGTAACATTGCATTTGTCTATATCATAGTTCACTAATTGTATTATGTGATGTCTCCAAGCACTTTAAAAGTATTTTTGTTGGTTGAATTTGAACTTAATAAGACAATCATTTTCAAGTGCTTATACCCATTGAAATGCCTTTCTGATCATGGCAGTTCATGAGACTTGGATATCTGATAGGATATGGGACAGACATAGAAAGAAGTCCACTGAACAGGTATGGGTCTATTTCTGTTACAGCATATGCATTTTCTTGTTAAATAAAAGTATTAACTCTCCAATGATTTCTCATAGAGAAAGGCTTAGCCAATTGGTGAGAAAGTATATGTCTCACTTTAGAAAACCAAAGCAAGTCTTTGTTGGCTCAAAAAAGCATGTCAATATTTATTTACTCTTAAGAATTAGGCTATGTTGATGCTGTTTAGTAGTAAACTTCAACACATTTTTTTATGCAGTGCTTGTCTCAGTATGCTCCCTTGGCCAAAACCGGCCATCTGGCCATCTCTTCCACCAGATGCTTCCTCAGAGGTGCTTGAAAAGGAAAAGGTATGCTGCGTGAATGTGTTATCTGATAGCATTCTTAATGAAGCCAATCATGCGTTAGATTCGGTCTAAGAGTTAACTGTGCTTGTATGGCCTCTTTTGGACACTGACAATTTTGTTTACCAGGGTATTGTTTGTGAATGTAGTGTATGTAAGATCTAGGTCTGTGTAACTATATTTACCATCTGTTTTTATTGAAGAATAATTATCTCCATGTTCTGGTACAGACTATTCTTCAAGCAACTTCAAGGACGAAGTACTTTGGTATTCAACGGAAACCTTTACCTCTTGAACCATCTGTCCTTCTACGTGTGGCTAACAGAAGAAGGGCTTCTCTTTCTACTGGAAATATTCCTGAAATATTTGATGGCCGCCCAAGTTTTAATGAAGGGTAATGAAATTTATAAAATTATGTCCTCTAGTTCTTGTTTTGAAATGTGTTAGCACTTAATCTCAAATATTTTCGAATTTTCCAGGAATATTGCAAATCATCACCCTTTTTTATTCTTAGAGGAACTAAAATGATATGTTTATATATTTCGACAGATCAGGTTTAGAAGCATCTCCGAGGACACCTTCATCACTTAAAGTACAACCAGCTCCTATGTCGAGAACAAATTCTTCACCGGGAAATTTTGAGAGCCCGCTAGATAGGCCAATGAGGCTTGCGGAAATTTTTGTTGTAGCTGAGCACGCTCTACGACTTACCATTTCAGATCATGATTTGTTGAAGACATTATCATCTATTCAGGATTTCGAGGTAGCATAACTGGGAAATTCAAATGTGCATACCATTTACATAAGGACAGTGAAACTTCTGATTGTTATGCTTCTCTTTCTTCTAGCTTCTCATGTATAAATTTTGTTGTGGCAGCATAAATATCTTAATTTAACCAAAGGTGCTGCCGAAAACTATCACCGTTCCTGGTGGAAAAGACATGGAGTCGTTCTTGATGGTGAAATTGCAGCTGTCTGCTTCAAGCACGGGAAATATGATTTGGCTGCAAACTCTTATGAAAAAGTTTGTGCCCTTTATGCGGGTGAAGGATGGCAAGATTTACTGGCAGAAGTCTTGCCCAATTTGGCTGAATGTCAAAAGATTCTTAATGATCAAGCTGGGTACATGTCATCTTGTGTTAGACTACTTTCGTTGGATAAGGGATTATTCTCGTCCAAGGAACGGCAAGCTTTTCAGTCCGAGGTTGTTAATCTTGCACACAGTGAAATGGAGAACCCAGTTCCCTTAGATGTGTCATCATTGATCACATTTTCTGGAAATACTGGCCCTCCACTTCAGTTGTGTGATGGAGACCCCGGGAATCTATCTGTTACTGTGTGGAGTGGCTTTCCTGATGATATCACCCTTGATTCGCTTAGTCTTACCTTGGTAGCCACCAACAACACTGACGAAGGCGGCCAGGTTTGCCTCCATTGGACATGAATATTCTCGTTCTTTTCTTCTATCAAATTTTTAACCGTCTTAAGAACTTTGTATATAAATTGGGTTTCAGGCTTTAAAGAGTTCCGCTGCAACTGTGCTAAAGCCTGGAAGGAATACTATCACTTTTGCTTTGCCTCCACAAAAACCCGGTTCCTATGTCTTGGGAGTAGTTACTGGCCAGATTGGGCGCTTGAGATTCAGGTCTCACAGCTTTTCAAAGGGTGGTCCTGCAGATAGTGATGACTTCATGAGTTATGAAAAGCCAACCAGATCTATCCTGAAGGTACCCGATTTCCCAACTTTAAGATATTAATTACAGCTTGTGGAACGGTAAAAAATTATTAATTACATGCATGAATAGTGATACTCTTGTGGACATTTGTTTCCTCTGTTGATACGATAGAAATCTTATTCTTTAGGTTTCCAAACCAAGAGCTCTGGTTGATCTTGCTGCAGCTGTGTCTTCTGCGCTGCTAATAAATGAAGCCCAGTGGATTGGTATCATAGTACGTCCTATTGCTTACTCACTGAAAGGGGCTGTCTTGCACATTGATACTGGTCCAGGGCTAAAGATTGAAGACTTATATGGCATTGAGATGGAGAGATACATGGACACAGATAATGATGCTGATGCATCAAAAGCTGAAGTTTCTGTAAAAGATAGCCCTGTCTCTCCAAAACGGGACTCAGAGGTGCTTAATCTCTGCGATGGTAAAATTGAGTTCTCAGAGTGGGCAAGCAATGTGAGTTCTATTCTGTGGGTCCCTGTTCGTGCAATGAGTGAGAAGCTTGCTAGAGGGTCATCTTCAGGTTTGCAGCAAAAAGATATTTTTCTAATTTTTACATGTCTCTTGTCACATCCACTGGCCTATAATCATATTTCTTTTGTGTTAACAGTCAATCCGCTGAAACAAGATATTTTAGAGGGAATGAGAACTGTAGCTTTGAAACTTGAATTTGGGGTTCATCATAACCAGATATTTGAGAGGTATTTTTTGTTATGGCAAAGCTTGATCATTTTTTTCGACATCAGAGGTTTGACCCAACACAAACAGTTATTTTCCTCATCAGATTTCCTTCTGATTTTGTTGTGTGAGCAGAACCATAGCTGCACATTTTACCGACCCTTTTGACGTGACTACAAGGGTGGCAAACAAATGCAATGATGGCACTTTGGTGTTGCAGGTAACCACCTTTAGCTCTTTTATAATTGAAAACCCTTATCCTTAACCTCTCAATTTCCTCAATTTTTGTTCAAGTCCACCTAAGGTTATCAATCAAGTAACTCCTATCTACAGGTTATGCTACACTCCCTAGTCAAAGCGAACTTGATAGTACTTGATGCGTGGCTTGATCTTCAAGGTGGGTTTGTTCATGGACACAAGGATGGAAGACCGACTTCAACGTTCTTTCCGCTTGTTGTGTCTCCAGGATCTAGAGCAGCAGTCGTGTTCAGTATATGCCTAGACAAGATTGTGTCATCAGGTATTTCTTCTATCCTTCTGAAGACTGGTTAATATGACTGTTTTTTAATTTACATCTTACTTTTGGTTAAACACACTTAATCTGATAACTCCATCTGAGCTATTTCTGATTTCAGAGCAGGGCGTATTATAAGATAGGTTTGGCAAGAAAGTGCGATAATTCTTTCTGTAGGCTTATCTACTTTGTACAGATCTTAGTTTCTGTGAACCTTCAATTAAGATGCTTTATATTGAATTATGCAATTAGCTTATAATGGCATTTACATATGAAAACAGAGAAATTTAAATAGTTGTATTAACTGTGAAGTAACTAATTGTTTGTACGACAGAAGGGAAAGATTTGCAGCAGCTACCAGAGAGCATTCTGAATATCAAATATGGAATCCATGGGGATAGAGCCGCTGGAGCACACAAGCCTGTAGATGCAGATCAGTCTGGAACTGATACTGAAGGGAGAGATTTGGTGTTCAAGAGTGCTATTGTTTTGCAGCGTCCAGTGCTTGATCCTTGCCTCACAGTTGGATTTCTCCCACTTCCTTCTGATGGTCTTAGGGTCGGGAAACTTATTACTATGCAGTGGAGAGTTGAAAGGCTTAAAGATCTCAAAGAAAGTGAAGCCGTAGAACAACAACATGTAAGTCAATGTCCATATCGAGCTAGTTGATACAGCTTCTTCCTATTTAAACTATATATTACCTTTCTGTAAGAGTTTTGATTGCTATCATCATCAAACCAGAGTTCCCCTTTGGATAGTTAGCGGTTTAAAATAATGGCATGTCATCAACTGTTGTTGTTTTATTTACACAAGGATGAGGTGTTATATGAAGTCAATGCAAATTCGGAGATTTGGATGATTGCGGGTAGGAAGAGAGGCCATGTCTCTCTCTCAGAGGAGCAAGGTGAGTAATCTTTTCTTCTTCTTCACTTATTTTGTTGCATACAGGTGATGATATGTTCTCTCTTCTTTTGTCGGCTGGTTAAAATATTACAGGTTCAAGAGTAGTAATCTCGATACTATGTGTGCCGTTAGTTGCGGGTTACGTTCATCCTCCTCAACTCGGTTTGCCAAATGTAGAAGAAGCAAATGTAAGCAGTAATCCACCGGGTCCTCACTTGGTATGCGTCTTGCCTCCACTTCTCAGTTCTTCCTACTGCGTCCCTGTCAAGCAATAGAACCTCACTCTTTTCTTATCAAGAAAACGTTGTTTCTATGTAATTTTTTTGGTTTGCGATCATAGAAATATCAGAGAATTGAGGTCATGGGATTGTGATGAGTTGATTTTTCTTATATTTAAACCGTGCATATGCGGATTCTCAATGTAAGAAAAAGGAAACAGGTTTTGCTTTTTAATATCCAAGTTTGGTTTATTTATAAACCAAATCGATTGAGCCAACTTTTGCTACGATTTTACTTCCGTATGGATCTTGCAAACCTAGGCATAAGAAATCTAAATAGACAACAATCCAAACTAAACACACAAGCAAACAAAATATGTAAAGATGCATATGTATTGTCCAAAAAGCTATGCTGTGTTTCTTTTTCTTAGCAATATTTGCTTCCATATTTACCCAAAAATAAATTCGTAAATATCCAAAATATCGAAAAAGATCGTGTGCGACCAAAAACTTGGCGAGCAAGGCCCCTCATCTGTATTAATGGAGGGTCGTTTTTCGCTTATTAGGTTTCATTTTTCATTTAACATTTTTATTCATGTCTCTGCTTCTCACCCGGCTGTCAAGGCTCTGCCTTGGGAAACCATCGTTGGTGAGATCCTCTCTTCTGCTTCTCTCTAATGGCTTCTCATCTTCCTTGCTGAAAACTCCTCCTTGTACCATCATCAACGCTTATCCAGTTCTCGGAAAACTCACTGTTAGTTATGCTCATAGACCTAGCTACACTGTATTGGACAAGAAGGTGCCTAAGGAGTTGATGACAGAAATGGGAACAGTAGGATCATCCAATGGCTGGGTAGCTACTTTGAAGGACGGTGTGGTGCGTCTCCAAGATGATCTAAACCCTAATGCATCGGAGACAGATCCAAAACGCATTCCCTTGCCTCCTCTTGTAACTTTGCGTCATTGCCAAACCCAAGTTGTCACCAACGTGGCCATGTCCTCGTAACTCTGGTCGTGATGAGAAAATGAATTCTCGTTATTCGAAGCTAAAAAAAGGAGGGATTCTAGAGTACCTACTCTTGGATGCTCGGGTATCGGTTCGGATTCAATTCAGGTTTCAAGTTTTCGGGTTTAGAGATTTAATATAATTTGGGTATTTATAATTTTTAGTTCGGGTTCAATTCGGTTTCATCCGGGTTCGAATATCCGGAATATTAGAGGAAACCTAAAAAAATTGGTTAAATTTGAATCAAGTTTGGTTAATTTTCACAAATATAACTAAAACTTTGGAGATATTTGGTTATTTTGAATATTTTAGTTAATTTAGTCTTAAAATAATTGATATTTTTAGTTTATAATTATAATTTTTGGTAATTGGGTTATATCAAATCTAAATATAATTAATATTTTTTGTATATAATTGTGTTTTAGGTATTTTGCATACCTATTAGATTTTCGGTTTGGTTTGGGTTTGGATCTGGTTCTATCTGGGTTCGGATATCCAAAATATTATAAAAAAAAAGATTGGTTAAATCTGAATAAAGTTTGGTTAATTTTCACAAATATAACTAAAAATTTGGGGGATATTCGGTTATTTTCACAAATATTCAGTTTTTTGTTTGGTTCGGGTTTGGATCTGGTTCTATCCCGGTTTGAATATCTAAAATATTGGAGAAAAACTAAAAAAATGGTTAAATATGAATAAAGTTTGGTTAATTTTCACAAATATAACTAAGACCTTGAGTGATATTTGGTTATTTTGGATATTCTGTTATTTTCACAAATATTCGGTTTTCGATTCGGTTGGGTTCAGATTTGATTTATCGGATATAAAAGTTTAAAACATGTTCGAGTATTTTATCAGTTCGAGTTTGGGTTAGGTTTCTTTTTTTCGAGTCAATTTCAGTTTGGTGCTTTGGGTTTGGATTTGCCTAGGCCTACCAAAGATAAAAGATTTAAAAAAAAAATTTGTCTTTATGTTTGTAGTTATCATCAAATATTCACCTTCATTCTTTTGTTGGGATGAAAAAAGGACTTAAAATTAATGGAAAAAGATTAGGGTATCATCGATAACTAATTAAAGTTGGCATCACATTCATAGATGAAAAAGGACAAACGCGTAATTACATATGTAAGACGATTATAAACTTTAAAATGCAAAACTGAGGGAAATCAATAATTACAAAAAGGAATAATAACAAATTAGTATTATTCATTAGTTGCATTTATCCAAAGTGTGCACGTCTCGGATAAAGTTACAATACTTTTTTTGAGTTTTTATAAGGAAAATAAAAATTCGAATACCTTTTTGTTTAAAAAAAAAAATTTTAATCTGACGTAAGAAAAAACGAATTGATTTATATAGAGAAAATAAATAATTGCTACCAAATCGATTTGCAAAATTGTTACTTAAGAATGTAAAGAACCATGCGAACACAACCCATATAATTAGCAAATTTTTATATAAATGGCAAATGTTTTTTACAAACCTTAAAATTGCATAATTAAATATTACAACGAAACTCTAAAATGCAAAATCCGATGAAACAGAAAGATACCGATCAAACAGAGAGATGCCAATGAAAGAGAGAGAGTGAAGCAAAAGACGTTTTGAATCATTTGTTGAGAACTCAGCAGCTGCTATCTCCTCCATGGCTTTCTTCTTCGTCTTTTCCTTCTCTTTCGCCGTCGCTGTCTTTTCCTTCACCAGTTCCATTGACAGCTTTTTCTTTTCTATCACTTCCAACTAATTAATCATTTTTTCACAGTAAATTATACTAGTTTAAAATTTTTCACCATCATACTATAAAATCTTCCATATTGAAAAAATCAAAAATAAATTAGTCCACCATGTGACTATTTAATATTTTACTTAAAATAATATTTCAAATAATATTCTACACATATAAAATAATAGCTAATTTGTATTTAGTTATCTCAATTATATTTTATCTAAAACCAATGAGAACAATTATTTTCTAATACAATTATCACTAAAATTATAGTTCATAACATAATAATTATACTACTATTTTGACTTGGTGTACAAAACTTGGTCGAATTGGGCAATCAAAATGTTTCATTTCGCTCTAAACATTTAAAGGAATATTTGGTTCCGCTGTAATTCGCTAAAGCATTGGCGTTCTCCATCATCATGTATATATTTTCTTTTCGGAAGCATCTAGCGAAGACAAGCATTTTTTCCACTACAAGCATATTTTCCACTACAAGGATCTTTTCCACAACAAGCAGAAGAATTCACATTACTTCATCATAGAAGATACCGTCATATAAAAATTGAAGGCAACTGCAACGTTTTATATGATCTCATCGTCGAACATCATGAATACTATAATGGACAATATTCTCGCTGATATTGCTTCACCACAATATCTTTTATGGTAATGGCATGAGATTGCCTTTAATGTCCATATAAATTGGCCAAGTTAGTCATTTTCAGTTATTTATTTATTTTTCAAACTCTTGCATATCCTTCTATTTGTATTAGGAGTTGTTTATTTGAATACTTTATAAACAGTTTCTAATTAATCAAAGACGTTAAATAAAAAAAAATCCGACAAATACAAGTTTGAGCAAAGTGTGTTTGATATTTTGTATACACCAACTGCATTTCATCACTCAAACACTAAATACGTTTAGCTCAGAACTTGGGACAAAAAACACTATCCTTTAAAGCCAACGAAGCAGACAATCTTTTGATCTATCATTCCTCTACATTATACGAATCAACAATCTAAACAGTTTTTAACAAAACAAAACAAAAAAAAAATCTAAACAGTAAGCATTTAATAAATCAAATAGCAAAACAATTTAAGTTTTATTACTTTTAAATTAATTCTGGTAACTTCAATATTTACATTTTACAGTAAGGGAAAAGGTACTAGGTCCAGCAAGGTGTTATCTTAGTCCTGACTTATGTCAATGTATATGTGAATAATATATAAATAAAAATCTAATTTACAGAGATAAATGAAACAAAATGTAGAAGAAAAACTACAACCAATACATGTCTACAGATTCTACAAAAATAGAAGTAATGTGGATTTGTTTTCTTTCTTATTGTGAAAAATAAATATAGTCCATTATTAATTATTGATAGTTAGGTTTAGTTTGAACGTCTATACACATAACATAAACTAAGTAGTAGCTAAATACTACTTTGAAAATTTTGTAATTGGCTGAATGACACTTTTGTATAAATATATCATCATAGTATTATGCTTTTGCAAATCTCGTTATTGGTGGAATCGATGCATGACATGCTACACTATTAAATAGTTAGATTTATTTTATAATTTCTCAAAGTAAGTTTGTGATGTTTCTAGGGTTTAACTACGTCCTTTATGGTATGATATTTGATTTTAAGATTCTTTTTGCCCCCAGGTATATTTATTTCCAGTAAGGCTCAACTACTATTCTCCCTCGAAGGCCCATTACCAATATTTAGAATCTGAAATATTTTCAGCATTAGAAAGGCCCAATTAATTTATTCAAGATATGGTCCAATTCATTGTGACATTTCAAAAGAAGTAATCAATTCACTGCAGTTAGTCCCTGTTAGTTTCGGGTTATGTCAGTTCTCAAACGTAGAAGAAACAAATGTAACCGACAATACATTGGGTAAAAAATTAGATGTTACCCTTTGACTAATGATCCGATAAATGCAAGTTTGATATTTTGTAAACACCAACTGTATTTAATCACTCAAACTCTAAATACGTTTAGCTCAGAAATTAAGACTCAAACTTGAAATCTTGAGAGGGACTATCCTCTAAAAAATACTAACTAATTCTACATTTGAATCGATATAAAAAAATTAAAAGAGAAAGTATAATATATGGACGAAAGGAACAGAAAATAGTTAATAATACCATATCTTATTTCAAGCACAACTAGTTGATAAAAAAAAAAAAGAAGAAATAAGAGAGGAAGACAAAAGAGGGTGAATCTCCAAATAGCATTTAATTTGTGGACCTAATTTTTAATTAACTCTTTTCATTTTTTGATTTTGACACTCTCTACCAAAATACTACTATTACACGTTGAAATAGCAAGAATTAATAGAATCTATAAAGACATTGTTAATAGGGTCAGTTTATTATATAATTAACTAGTCGTATTAAATAGACCGGAAATATCTAATCAATCAAAAGTTTTTGATTAATTAAATTGATTAAGAACCAATAAACTGAGTACTGACACTAACAGACAATATATACTAATTACTAACTAAATAACTATCACTTCGTTTTCAATCAAACAAAAAAAAAAGCTTCCACGTACACAATCATTTGGTATAGCTAAATAGCATTAATATCTAACCTAATTTTCTAAGCTGGCTTTCAACACATTAAAATTGTATTCTATACATATTTTCGAGAGAATAAACCAATTATCGTTTAACGATTCTCTAATGATTGACGAGAATAACACTCACGCCTTGAATGGTGGTAGTTTCTACCATGGTTTTTAATTTTCTAAAAACCACTTAATTATCCAATTTGGATTATAAAAAATTTGGATTCTCTAAAATTTTAAGTTTCTACCATGGTGTTTATGTTTCTTTTTATAAAATTCAAAAACCAAAAATCAAAAACTAAAATCTAAAAACCAAAATTTATAATCTAAAAAATACTAAAAAAACTCTTACACATTTATGGCCTCACTCTACAACCGTTAATTAGAATATAGAAAGAAGAATGAAAAAATGATATTTTCAAAACATGTGAGGTTATTTCAATCACAAATATAATTAGTGTCACAGTAAAATGTAACAATGTATGACTCGTTCCGTTGTTCGTCGCTAATCTAATATTCATAATTCTAAAAAACATTAAACATAATCGATGTTTAGAAACATGAGAATATAAGACCGATTTAATAAAAACATAGAAGTATCTATACTCTCTGCCGATTGATTAAAATCTCTTGAATTATATTATATGACCGCTTTGGATTCGCTACTATAAAATGTAGGTATGAAATTGGATTTATTGTAATTCCACGTCATTCAACATCTCCAATCTAAACGTACTTCACCAAGTCCCACAAAATGCTGACTAGGCTTCTTAAACGAGACCATATGGCTCTTGACCATAAACGCAGTGACTCGCTTCGAAACTCTAATCTCTTCCATCCTCAGCTCTTGTA
This sequence comes from Cardamine occulta, assembly GCA_028015245.1. NCBI lineage: Eukaryota > Viridiplantae > Streptophyta > Magnoliopsida > Brassicales > Brassicaceae > Cardamine > Cardamine occulta. The sequence continues at coordinate 12,248,126 of CM051393.1, read as the reverse complement.
ACCGCCGCACATACTCCGGCACGTGCACAAGGTCCCACACCACTCCAACTCCGCCGGGTTTAAGAACTCTCACCGCTTCTCCAAGGACTCTGGTCCGCTCCGCTGCCGCCTCCACCGTCTTCTGACCGTATTCTTTCCCGACGGTGTGGAGGAACACGGCGGAGACCACCACGTCGAAGTAGTTATCACCGAACGGAAGACGTCTCACGTCGCCTTCACGACACGTCACGTACTCTTGTACTCCTATACATATATATGATTTATCAATTTAGTTAATTCACTTCATATAACACGTTTTAATTTTTTTTAAAAAATAACGAATAATAACATCAAATTTTGTAAAAAAAATAATAAAACAACAAAATAAATATATTTATTGACACTATTTTAGATTATAAATCGAGATGGAGACTGAAAACTCTATTTTCTATAAACTGTAATAAAATTTACCATCGCATTTAATATAATTTTCCACTACATAATAAATCTGTAATCACATGAAAGCCGTTAATCACGCAATATATTATTATAGTCGTAAGTCTAAAAAATAATAATTTTGGTCAACGAAAAACGTAAAAGAACGAGTCAAAAGGTCAACAAAAAAAACTCACGCACCTTCGATGTGAGCCGTACGAAGAGTGGAAAGAGTAGTGCTCATGGATCGATCCAACCCAACGACCCGACCCGAACTACCGGTTTTCTTCAGCTGCGTCGCCACCGCATTAAGCAAAATCCCTCGACCACATCCTAAATCAAGCGCCGTCTTCACACTTGACCAATCTCCCACAGATCCAACCATCCTCTGCGCCATCTCATACCTCAGCGGCACGGCAGAGTAGAAAAAATTCGCCGCCGCGAAAAACAAACACACGGCGGAAAGTGCCGTTACGGCTCCGAAGAATCCGGCTGAGAATCTAGTCGCGGCGGCGCTGGAGAAGAGAAACAACTCAAGGAAGACGCAGATCGGGTTGAAGTAGATGAAAAAGACGGTGGAGAGTAAAGAGAAAGCAATCGCGTGGAGAAGAAGGAAGAAGAGAGTGTGTTTTTGCTCGATCCCGTAGATCGCATAGATCTGAGCCCAGTCTCTAGTACCACTCGTCTTCCCCATGATCAAAGCTTCTTCTCTTGATCAAAATTTCGAATCTCAAAAGTTTCTCCGATCAATGGAAGAAATGTGAGACGGTTACAAAAATTGGTTCAAAGATATATAAATCAATTCAACACGAGAAAGAAGAATCGTTCTCTGACAGAATCTAAACCGTCAGTTTTTGTTTGTTTTCACAGAGCAATCAGAGTGAACTTTTCTTAGCTGATAAAAAATATATATATAACAGATGCATTTATATATAATGATTAATAGTGGTTTCATGTGGGAGCTACTATTTATAACTGTCATAGTGTCATGCATAACATTTCACAGTGACGTATTTGTTTTTTTATTGAACAGTCAAACACAAGGGATGATGACTTTTTCGTATTTTTGAATGTGTAACCGTTCCTAATTTATTTCTTTCTATTTTTTTATAATTATTATCATTAATGGTATTTTATCTAAATTTAGGTTGTATGTTTGGTGAGTGATCACTCTTTCATGTTTTTAGTTCTTTTCTTTTTTCTAAAAAGAAGAAATATAACTGTAAATTGTTTGTTTGGTGAGTGATCACTCTTTCGGATTAGTTTTCTATATAAGAGTTTGAAATTTGAAGTTTTTTTTTTTTTTGTTGTTGTTGTAGTAGTTGTTTTGTCGTCTTATAAAAGATTCAAACTTGTTTGTTTCCTTTAATCATGGTTCATGATGATTAGACTTTTTAAAAATACTGCATAGATTACATGACTCATAGAATTTCGACAGTATTAGAATTTCTATGAGTTCTATTTTATCTTTAAAGTGTTTACCCATCATACCCTAAGTTCGGTTACTCTATTTGTAATTTTACATTTAAAATATTTAAATTTTAATGGAACATTTTACATTTTACAGTATAGCAGATTAAATTTCACTTTTGAAAATGTCATCGAATGAATCTAAATAATGTTTACAAAAAAAAAAAAAACAAATCATGAATATTAAACTGTGGATTTTGTTAAATATATGATTTAATAACTCTTGTTAAAATTTGATTTAAAAGTTGTTGGATCTGAAGTCTGGTTTTTTCGAGTTTACAAGTAAGACTTTTATTTGGATATTTTATATCTTAACATTTTCCTGCTATAAGGGAAAGTATTACATGAATCTGGCTAAGTGCAATAAATATACAATTTTATAAGAATAGTGAGTTTTCACCTAAACATCACTATAAACCCTTGAAAACACAGTCATCTAAGTGATTTAACTTTTATGAATTTTCATGTCCATAATATTAGAAACCATTATCCTTTATTAGAAAGGAAAAAAAGAGAGTTGAATTTGTGGTGCTAGTGAATGAAGTAGGCACATGCTAAGGTCTTTCAGATGGGTCGGAGTGCTTAGGCACATGGAATTTAATATCATTTTTTGTTTTCTGAAGAAATTCACTTAAAGCATTTATAATTAGATTTCTCCATTCAGCTTGTATTTGTATTTATGTAAAATGGATGTGTGAAATCCTTTCTCTTAGTATTTAAATGGTAGTAATATTCGGTTGTAAATAAATGGGATAACTATCAAAGTTATATTTGAACAAAATCGTGTAATATTTCAAGTATGGTTAGTATGATTGGAATATTGAATTTAAATATCACATTATCACGCCTTTTATTTGAGATGAAGGATGCATATGTGTTATTATTAGTTGTTCCAAAATATTCGAAGACACATGTCATAATTTTATACACACATATCAATTGAACATGTATCTGCTGGGGTACGTCCAATTTTTTAAAATAATTAAATATAGAGAGATAGATATATGTATAATCATATGTTGCAGTACATATTAATCATATGATGTCTCCGGCAAGCTAGCAAACTACATATTTACTGCCACCAAATTTCTAAAATCTTATATATAACTTTAGATGGTGAATGGTGACCAATCTGCTCTCGTTTTCACAAAGGTGTTATTTGTATGTTGATATTTTCTAGTATGTGCCCACTAACTTTAATATTTGGAATATGTTACTTCACAAGAGAGCTAGAGAAAAAAAAAAGAATTAGCAAACAATTGTTCATATGAAGATACATATTTCTATTTTAAAATAAACATTATAGGTATCTATGTCTGAAATATCCTATATGTCATTTGCTTCTTTGTGATATTTTCTTACATATTGTTACTTTAGCTTATCTTTTATTATATTTTATAATTGTAGCTATGTATTATTAATTTATTATTGTTTCAACACATTAAAATTTTAGATTTACAAAAAAAAAATGAACGAAAAATTGAATTCACAAGAAAGAGATGTTTATCAACTAACCATTCATGCATCATTACTGACATTTTGGCCCTCCTCTAGTAGTAGTAGAATTGAATTATTAGTAATTATGTACTTACAAAGATGAAGACACAAATGTGACTGGTAATGATAAATTCTTCAATAAATGTATGAGAAAAGCCTCTTTGAAGGTTGGAATATGATAGATTTAAAGAAAAAAATCTTTTAAATAGCACCAAATCCAAGAAATTGTCGGCAGAATCCTACTTTTGACTTTTAATCTTTAGACTAACACATAAAACTAACTGACTAAGCTTTTCTCATTAGGGTGCCAAACATGTCGGCTAAACTGAGTTCAAAGCATTTTAGTTCGGTCTGATTTAATAATTTTCATGCTACTTAAAACGAATAAAAGAGAGGTAAAGGTCACCCAAAGAACAAAATTGACGTTAAATAAAAGAAAAAATGACTTGAAAACTAACGAAAAATCTAATAGGTCTATTCCAAATGGTCAAAATCCAATCGGGTCGGCCCAATAAACACAATTTCTTAACCCGAAAACGGATCATTACCAATATACCATTCTAATAAGTAATAATATTTGTGGATTTTGCTGGTTGGACCTAATTAACAACTTAACATCCATAATTCTAGATGAATCTTTAAATTTGAGACACGAGTGGATCGTATCAACTCCATTTAACTCCTTTTTGAGCAATTTATGGTTTTTGTCATAAAAACGACATACGTATTCCGCGTTTTGAAGGGGACAAATTACAGGACGACGATAAATAAAAATTTATATCATCCGTTAAGGCGCATAAAGTTACGTGAATGCACAGCTTTATTAGTTATTACTCTAAAGTAAATAGATTCTTACTTTTACCTCTGCTTCCTTGACTATATTTACTTCTCCACGATTCACATTCATCCGCACTTTAAATCGTGTATCTAACCGAATGGCCCCTAAACCGGAAAAAAATAAACCGATTAAAAACCGAACAGTTATTTTATCTATAGAATCGAACCAAATAGTTTCCTACCTCCCATTTCGGTTACTACATTTCATAAACCGAAAACTAAAATCAAAAAGCTCAAAAAATCAAACCGGAAACCGGATTTGTACTCCAATCTATATATATAGATGAACACTAGCTTATGCAGTAATCTACAAATTGCAAACCAAAATTTATCTAACCTATGATTAGAATCTTGACGATAACATTTTGTTTTCTTCTTTACCTTTGCTTTGGCTCGATGATGCTGCACCAAACTGAGGATTGTGGATTAAGCTATTCAGAGACTGGAAGATTCCCAACTAGCATAAACAGCACCTATAATCTTCTCATGTAAAACTTGACCAGAACACGCGATGATTCCTCGGTCAAGACCTTCCAAGTAAACTCCTTTTGAGAAGTCTAAGTTTCTCCCGCCCGCATCAGTCACCACACCACCAGCTTCTTCCACAATAACAACTCCAGCCGCGTGATCCCATATCTTCTCTTTGTAACTTGACTGTGCAAACTTCATAAACACTTCGGCATCTCCACGCGCAATCGCTGCATATTTCACCATGCTATAGACTCGCAAGGGTTGTTTTCTGAACAAAAGATTGGTTTGAATTGTTGTAATTAGAGAGTTTTGAAATAATAATAAAAGTAAATGAACAAGATTAGTTACCTAACTCCCATGCTATTGGCAAGTCCCGCGGTGAACAAGTGGTTTGAGTTTGCTCTCTCAACTGGCTCACAAACAGTAGCTAGAACCGGATCATCGACTGATGAAACCTTAAGTGGTGTCGCAGATTCTGGGAATCCTCCAACGATTAACGGTTGCATCCACGCTTGACCACTTCCTCTCTTTGCATACATGACACATCCTTTTGATACCGATCCAGCTACAGATTTCGTCATCATGGTTTGATTGCAACCGTTACTTAAGCATTCTTTCTTAACCGGATAATTAGGACATCCTAGTACCCCTAACAGAACTTTACCGTTCTCTATCAAAGCCAAAGCAACAGCGTACTGATCGCCACGAACAAATCCTAATGTTCCATCAACAGGATCAAGCACCCAATGCCTTCCTTTAGGACCTACAATGGAATTACATCGACTAATAGCCTTAAGAATTTCATTTGATCCCAAGGGCTTATCTGGCTTCGGAAGTCCATACTTGGAAGCTTCAGATAACGCTTCATTAACCGCATTCGAGACAGCTCCCAAAAGACCCAAAGAATCAGCCTTTGAGAGAGCATCAGTGTCTTCTTCAGCAACAATCGAAAGGTTTTGAGCACCAAAAACTTCAGTTAAAACCCAACTCACAATTGCTTGAACACCAAAATCTGTTAAGTGAATCAATAAAGTTTTAATATTTAATGCAAACTCCAATCAGCTTGTAACAGAGCTTACTTAAAATACACTATTTGGTACACTAATAAACTACTAATACAGAGTTTTATAAGTTGATCTAAAATGTGGATTTCATAAACATAAAAAAATGTATTAAAACAACATTAACTCAAGATAAAATGTGGATTTTATAAACATACTGTTTCATCTTTCAAAGAGTAACAATGATTATTCGATTAGAGCTCAATTCGTGAAAAACATTGAAACAATTCAATACCACAAAAATTCGTTCAAATTAACTAACACAGAACCTAAACAGATCTCGAAAATTGCAATAAAATTCAATCACTAAACAGAGAAGATCAAACAATTTAAAATTTCCTCAACGAAATCCCAAAATCCTTAAAAAAAAACATAAACAGAGAAATCGGTGACGGAAAAAAGACCTGCGACGGTGACAGGGGAATCATCGTCTTTGGACTTAACATGAGCACCGTTGGTGGAGGAAGGAAGACGAAGTTTCTCCTGAACTTTAACACAGAGTGAAGAAGCGAGGTGAACCACACGCACCGCCGTGTCCAACTCCGTATCTAATGATTCCACCGCCATCGCCGGCGAAATCTCTCGGAGGAATCTAATGGACAGAGGAGGAGGAGGAGATATCAAAACTAAAAAGCTTCACTTTTTATTTCACATGCTCTCTTCTCCTCTCCTTTATTTCCACCTTTTTATTTTTTTAACAACATGATAATTATTATTTTATTTTACTTTTATATACTGTACAACTTTTTTGTGTGGCTTTTGTCGGGTTTTATTAAAATAATAAAAATTTTATTTTTTTCCGGGATTAAAATATGACAACGCTTTTCTCTTTGATTTTCAAAATGTATCTTAAATTACAAAATATCTATTTTGTGTGTTGTAATATTATTACTATAACGTTCTTCTAATTTTTTTTTTCAATTTCTCCTACCGATTTTTTTTTTATTTCTTTGGCAACGCCATGCTAAGTTTTGTTTTATAAGTGTTCTAGTTTAATAAAATATGATACACTTGAAATCATACCAAAATTAGGCTATCTATTATGACACTTTTTAAATCAAAACGAAATTGGAAAAGAATCTTGGTGAGTATCTTTTTGGCATCTTAGTGAACATTTTCTTAAAGCATCCAAAAATAAAAAACTAAATAGTTTTTTTTAATACAATAAAAAAAAGTAAACAATATGTTTTAGTATTATATTCAGGTTTGATCTTTATCAAAAAAAAAAGAAAAAGAAATAAAGATATTAGGGAAATCGTATGGTTTGTATCATGTAGTTAGGTGAATTAGGGAAACACGTGGGGGAGAAAAAGTCAGAAATAAAAAAGTTCTCTTTATGAATTCTCATTCTCTTTATGAATTCTCATTCTCTTTTTTCATGCTCATACATACTCTTACTTCAAATTTTATTTTATTTGACTTTCCTTTTCGTATTCGTTTGATAGTCTCTCTATAAATAAAACAACACAATTGACTCATAACCGAATTAGGAGTATTAAAATGGATAATCCAACCTATAATCTAAGGACTCATGAGTTAAATAGTAATAAATAACTGGTTCATAGTTTTTATTTAAATAATAATAATTAATTAATAGTTATTATTATCTTATATAATCATTTTACTATCATCATCCACATAATTAACTCACTAGAACTAATCTTATCTGATCCATCAATTCATTTAAATTAAAATAGTCAACCCATTATAATTACTATTTAATAGGTTGGGTTGAATTGGATCAATTCATAAAAAAATTGATCCATTTGAGTCATTTGACACTCCTAAGATCCGAAAGTGATTACAAACAAATTGGAGAAAATAAACGCGTGGACGGTTTCTTTTCTTCCCTTCATTTTTACTTAATAATATAAAAAATATTAATAAAGAGGTCAAATGTATTTATACCGTAAAGATGGGATTGTGCATGATCATGCATGTGGACATGAAGCTCTTGTATATATGGTGCTGTGTAACTAATAGAAAATTCTAATTAATTATCGCACGAGTTTAATTGAAATCGGTTTTAAAATAGCTATATAATAATTATGATGCAGTTCTATAGAACTCGGAAAAAATACCAATAATGTTCAAAATTAAGACTTAGAAATAATAAGGAGAGAACTTGAGAGAAACAAACTGGTTTATACTATCATGTGTATATCAGCACCACAACTTGCCAAATATCCGTGACTAAGATATCATGAACAAAACAACAATGGAGAACCAAAGTACATTAAAGTCAACTTTGTTCTCCACTCCAAATTTAATATCGTCTGAGTACTTCTCTGTACAAAGAAAAGAATTACATCAAAGAAAAATCAATTTGTGAACGTAAAGTCGGCGAGTGATTGAAGGTAATGTTGCACTTTTTACTCAGACATTCAAATTAAGTTCTCCACCATCAACTTCACATTTGACAGAGTCTTTAGTCTTAGACTTCACCATAAACGACATCAATATATTAGAGACCATTAAAGCAAGAACATTCTTCATCAATGGGATCCCTTTCATAGGCATGTCAAAGGAGATGTAAAACCTTTTTATACCAAGTACTATAAACATAATCAATGACATAATCTAAGACATTAAACATAATCAAACCAAAAGGCATAATGGACGACACGACAATAAACATAACTAAATCTCTGTGCATAAGAGAAGGTATAAACCTTCATAGAATAGAGCTAAGATATAAATCAGAAACAGAGAGAATGGCGTAAAAGAAGAAACAAAAAACTGAGTTTGTTGGATGAAGGCCTGTAATCACATGACAAGATTTTTATTTATTTATTTACGTTAGTTTAAAAAGTTAATGACAATGACTGCTTTTGCAGAGACTGCATATAGCTCTGATCTTTCGTTTCATTCTCCCGTGCTAACCTCAACCTGCCTCAAAGGTTCGATGGTATACTCCTTTGTTCCATTTAAACTTTTTTGGGACAAGCACATCACCATCATCGTCCAACTGCTCATACATGTTGTAATTTACAAAATTCGAGACTCCACAACTTTATGTCCAGACCTCGTCCAGCCCCTGGAATTCTTTCCCGAACAAACCTTGCTGACATGGCTCTGTCTTCTCACTGGCTGTTGCCACATCATCTAGATCACAAATCATTCCCTCTTGTCTTAAGGCAACTACACAGTCTTAATGCATCTTGTTGAAGGCTAAGCAGTTGGAAAGAAAAAGTGGATGCAATGCAACTACACATACTCTTTAGGATGGAGTGTCATTGCTCGGTCAGACTTTGTATGATGTGTTAGTGTTGTCATCATTTTGCCTGCATATAATAATCCAGAAATATTCAAATGAAACCATATACTTGCAGGAATTGATTATTCAATGACCAGGGCATGGATAAGAATATGGATTTAAGTCAAAACAATGGTTAGAATGATTAGATATACCATATCGAAGGTCCCAAAATTTAATGGTTGTGTCATGAGATCCGGTGACTACTTGTGGGTCCTGCAACATCACAGATCAAAATGAGTTTCACTTACTATAATAAGAAGGTTCTGAACGAAATCCAAAAACCTTAACAACAAGTCCATACGAAAAGAAACATACTGTTGGACATTTTAATTCAAGTAAAGCTCAAGTATCTTAAGAGCATAAAGATATGTATGCTAATAAACAAAGGATGTGTTAGCTTGTATCGAAATGTATGCTAATAAAAAAAAGGATGTAAGGATTTTCAGTAATTTTCTTACCTTGCAGACGGCTCAATAAACAAAGTCTAACAGATAAACTTGAACTCTAGTTGCTACATCCCATATCTAGATCACGGTCTTGGTTCGTACACGGCCCATCTTTCAGTTATCTGTGACTTACCTGTCAAGAGAAGAAGAAGCAAAGATATTCATGTCTTTGAGAATGAACAATAATAAAGGGTTCAAAATCCATATTCATTTGCTCTGTGGAACACGTTGCAATCACAACTTACTGAATTTGTATTTTTTGGCTGGAAGGCTATTCTCATGTTTATTATCTCACCATTCGATATCCTTCCCTGCAAGATACCAAGAGCAAATTGACGATATCAGTTAGCTGGAAAGGGAAAGAATGTTTATTAACATATTAAAAACAAATACTTCACCAACCTGAATTTGACCAGATTGGTTTGTTCTTATCTTTATTTTTCTATTTTCCTCCATATAGAATTCATCAAACATATTCTAAAAAAACAGAATGATTCATTGAGCAGAATGAATTAGAGTAAATGACAAAAATCAATTCAGCAGGAGATTCATTGTAGATGGAGAGAGAGAGATTATTACCAGAGCGAGAAGTGGCGTCAAAGGCAGAAAAGATTGGGGAATTCCTACTTGGAGGTTAGCGAAGATAATAGGTTGGAGCAAGCACATGGATTAGCTTCTGAAAGGGTCGCCGATAATCAATGCACTTGCTTCACCTTCGAGCTTCGCGGAGAAAGAGGAAGAGGAAAAGGTGAAGTTCAATTGAAGTTAGAATTTGGAACGGTAAGGTCGAAGAAGAAGAGAATTCGACAAACTTAAGACGATGATGGAGATATGCGAAATTAGCAGATTGAGGTTGAAAGTAGAAATGAAGCAGTGAATAAGGAGCAATGACGACGAAGCATGATGGCGATGTGGTGGAGTGTGGAGCCATGGAGGCTGAAGAAGTGACAGAGGCGGTGGTGAAAGGAACCAGCGAGTTGCAACAACGAGATGGAGTTGATGGAGTTGGCGAAGACGATGGTTTTGGATAGGAGACGAAGACGAAGCGCAGGTAGCAGTTGATCGATGGTGAACCATGCAACAAAGATTAAAAAGATAAAGATTTTGAGGCGGCGTAGTGGAATTCATTGGAGATGCTTTAACCTTGTCTCGAGAAGAAGAAGAGAAGAAAATATATTTTTGTCTCTTTTTTTTAACATAAGCACTTTGCTTGCAAATCAAAAGCACATTTGGCGTGCAAATAAAATTAATTTTGAAACACTAACACGTTGAAAACATAATCATTTTCTCTTGAAGCTTTGAAAAATGACTAAGAAGCTCAATGGCTTAGAAAACAAGAACCATTAATATTTTTTTGAAATAGTAGAAAAATTAAGAAAAGCACTTTGGTTTGATTTAGAGGTCCATTATAGACTTGAATTGTGGAAACTCCATGGCTTTAAATTCATAGGCTCATGATGAGCTTGAATAAGAGAAGCAGTTTTGGGGTTTTGGCTTAAATTTTTTTTTTAAATAAAACATCTTGCTTAAAAAAATAAAACCAAGATCATGGTCGATCGTTAGATCATTGTGGCTCTGATATCAAATTTGTGCAAATACGTGCTCAACTTAACATGCAAGCTAAAGCTCAAGCTCAAGTTCAAGTTCAAGTTGAACAAAAAGCATGACCCTTTGATCATTTTGAGCTCACCGATTGTCAACATAATTTTAGCTTGTTGAATCCGATGTTGAAGTTCGAAGCTTTGGTGTCTACACCTTTTGGGATTTTGAGATTACCAGACATGTGTTACCATCAAAATTTCAATTGAGTAGAATTAAATATAAGATGCAACATTTGATGGTTAATAAATTTGAGGTTGCTATAGCTTCACCTTTGAAACTTATAACTACTTTAAATTTCACATTCAACTGATCTTTTATTTGGAAGTGGTTGGCCACTATTTTGGTTTCAAAAAAAAATCACTAAAAAGTTTTGAAAATATAGTCAAATTAAACTATTTTTCTTAGAAGAGAAGAAGATGGAAAATGAAGATAGGAGAATATGAAAATATGATATAACGAGAACATCACTTGAACCTCTTGCATAATATGTAGCAATATTGAAGTTGCTCAAAAAATCAATTGCTCAGAGTTTGTACATTCAAAATGAATTAGAAATTCGAAAGAGGATGAAGACAAAATGGAAAAAGAGAGATAAGAGTTGAAGTTAACCATTTTTCTTCTTTGCTCATTAATCACTATTCATTTTTCACACATTTCTTTTCATCTTCTTCTTCTTTATCTATTATCAAATGGTTTCTTTTAATTCAGTTTTCAAAACTTTTGTTGCAACCATCATGAAAGAGATGAAAAACAAAACTCATGTTTCTTCTTCTTCAGTTGAAATCTCATTTTCAATTTCAGTTCTTTCATCATTGTTGAGAAAACAAGTTTTGAAAATATAATCAAATTAAACTATTTTTCTTAGAGAAGAAAAGAAGATGGAAAGTGAAGATTGGAGAATATGAAAATATGATATAATAAGAACATCACTTGAACCTCATGCTTAATTGATGTAGCAAGTTAGCAACATTGAAGTTGCTAAAAAAATCAATTTTTTTGAATTTGTACATTCAAAATGAATTAGAAGTTCAAAAGAGAATGATGACAAAATGGAAAGAGACAAATAAGAGCTGAAATTAACGATTTTGCTCTTTGCTCTTTGTTAAAACAAATTATTTTTATATGTTTGTTATATTTAATTCTTTTAACAAAGTTCTGAAATGCCATATTTGCCCTATGGTCAGCATCGGTGGCTTGTTCCAGAAAATACTCGTCATTGGAATCAAGGACCTTCTTCCAGTTTCTATCATGTGAAATGTTTGCACGTTCGTATTCGAGCTTAGCTTTTGAGGACAGAGATTTCAGCTCAGCCACCTTGATCTCCCACTCTTTGAGCTCTATCTCGGAGGGCTTCTTGTTGAGCTATCTTGACGGCTTCACCACCGTTGGTCACATATGGACCGTTGTGCCCTTGCCATTCAATCCATATCCCCTCTTTTATAGAAAAGAATTTCCCCGACACTGGAGAGGCACATGCCAGCGTTACACCGACGTTTGTTTGGAATGGAGTTCTGCCGACATTAAGAACATGAGTCCAAATTTTCCTTATGATCTTAATCTCAACGTAACAAAATAACAAAATGCAATATCATCATCTCAAAAGAAATACTCTAAAACTTACCAACAACAACTGAGCTAAGGCAATTAGCTATGATATAACCGGGTAATAGCATATTAATTTTGATCACGCAAATTAACCTGCAAAATTGATTCTGAAAAACATGTATCATGCAGATTAGTTACGTCCCATTGATCTGTAAAAACAATAACATTTTGTTATTACATGGGGCACAAACTGTAGATAAGAGTCAGATCTTAGGTTTTATGTTGTTATTGGGTGAATAAAATTAATTGTGGTCTTGTGGATAAACCACGTCCAAGTAACATGCGTCTTGAATTTTGACATCGACCACGAGCTTTCTATATATTCATATGAAACATCATAAAAACTATTATTTCTTTGTTAGTATTTTTGTTTCATTTGTCTTACGTATGTGGCTGTGTGTAATTAGTTAACCCACACAAAAAAAATGATTTGAATATTTTCAGGTGATAATTTTGATGTTGAGAAGAAAACATGAATGCATGCATATATGCATGTGAAAACATATTGATCTTCTTTTGTTTGACATAGTACCTTCCAACTATAGATGTTTGAGTCTTTTGCATCATTGATCTTTGCTTCCAAATTACGATCTTATATCTTCGAAATAGTTGTTTTTTTTTTCTAGCTTAAATATACTAATGGGCTATAACTTCTTGGATTACTTGTCGAGTCCCAAACTATCACATGAAGAGTTATCTGCGTCCACATCCAAAACTGTATTTTATTAGTGTCATTTTTTCACTCATCATGCAGATTACACTCCATATGTTAGGTAGAATTTATTAAGGTTTCTGACTATTTTTCTCTTTATATTGAAGATCTTTTGACGTAAGCATAACTTTCGTCAAAACAGAGTAAAAAGAGTTTTTTTTTTTTTTTTTTTTGACCTCTAAAATCTGTTTATTTCATTTCATTTTATATTTTCTCTTTATGTTGAGATTCTTTTGATGTAATTGAGAAAAAAATCAAAGATAAAAATGGTGACCTCTGTTTATATCAATTTTATTGGCAATTTTATGGAAAAGTGGTGTTAACTCAACAAATTCTTTCCTCATATTTGTCATTCTTTTTCCGTTACGTTACTTTCGGTGGTTTCAAGAGTAAATAAAACACAATACTCGTTAAATCAGTATTGAAATTATCATGTTATAGTCTCACAACAAATCTTCCTCACATGACTCAGAGACTCAATTCCAAACTACTAGACAATATTCTGAGGTGGAATAATGTAAGGGCTCGAATGTTTACCAATTTTACCAATGATGGGGTAGTAACTACTAGCCAGATGGACATATGCGATTTCGTCGACATCCCAGATTTCGATGCAGTTAGAGCGCATGCCAGGAAAGGAGCTAGCATGGACACAGAAAGGTTCAGACTTTGAGAGGAAAATGGAGAGATCTCCGATGTCTTGAGTGTAAACCGCATTTCCTTGTTCGTCAAGCTTGAACACCATTACAGCTTTTGTTCTCATTTTGACAATTCCGTTGTTGATCTCGCCGGTCTTCTTGTACCACTTAACCAAGAAAGTTTCGCCGTTGGATTATGACTCCACCAAGTGTTCGGTCGTGCAACACGAACCCAACAGCTCCCGTTTGGTCTTGGTCAGCTCGGGAAGGTTTTGAAAACGCAACCTCTGCAACTTGGGTTTGTGCTTGTGTTTGCGAAGATCCCGTGATCTAATGACGTGACCTCCGGATCCGAGAATGCGAAACATATCGCCTTTCTTGGAATACAAGACACGGGAGGAGAAGAAGCAGGGGTTTTCGATTCTGATGTTGACCCACTCGGATTTACTTTGAGTAGGTCTGCAAATGCTGAGTTGAGGTCCCAAGAATTTGACAGCTACAAGACAGCTTTTATCCTCTGGAGAAGATGAAGACATTGACACGTTGGTTATGATTTCGGTTTAGCAATGAGGCAAAGTTACAAGAGGAGGCAGGGAAATGCGTTTAGGGTCTGTATCCGATGCAACCGGGTTTAGATCATCTTGGAGACGCAATATACCGTCGTTCTTCAAAGTAGCTACCCAACCATGAGATGCCCCGATCGTTACCACTGTATTATAAAGTTGATTAAACACCAAATCCATAGGCACCTTCTTTTCCAAATGAGTGGTGTCACGTTCATTAGCATATTTAATGACGAGTTTTCCGAGATCTTCTCCACAGCGTTTAGCGCCGACGATGTAACAAGGAGGTGTTTGCAGCAAGGAAGATGAGAAGCCATTAGACAGAATCAAAAGTGAGGATCTCACGGACCTAGCTTTCCCAAGCCGGCTGAGAAGCAGAGCCATGAGTACAGTGTTTTTAATGAAAAGCAAGAAAACCCTAAGATAACACCAGAGATGTCTAAAACAATAAAAGGGACATTTGATTACTTGGGAATATCAACTACATTATTTGAGGAACAGACAAAACTCGGATAAGGAAACTGATTCTGCAAGATGTTTCTTCTGATGCAACCGTTATCACCAGCGCAGTAAGATTAAACACCACTTGTCATTACTGCTACATAATATCTCAAAGTCTAATCTTCTACACTCTCTGTTTTCTCCATGGAGTCGCTTTAGGAGAAAGAGGATGTACCGAAGATGTTCACTAATAATAACAAATCACATACTAGAGCTGAATTAAATATAAATTGATAAATCTCTTTCCAAGTTAAATGAGAGCATAGTTGAAGTCTTGAATATTATGAATGCCAAAATTTAAACAAGCGACTGATATATGTTAATTTGCGTCTTGTCAAGATCTAACCGTTGAAAACAACTTAGTCGATATATGCTCCCGCTAGGCGCCACCGTATATTTCTTTTATTCCGGCCAACTCCACAACCATTAAAAGGAACAAGAATACCCGAGGAAAAACGATGTCCTTTAAGGTAACAATTAGCTAAGATTGTAATTCCTTTGATCGATCAAAAGTTGATCATACTGTTGTTGTTTGATTTCAAGAAATAATATTTATTTAAACGGCTATGATTTTTTTGAAGGGGATGGAGTGAATCGTGACTTTTGTTTTTCTGTCCCATTATATATCATCTAATCATCTTCTCAGATCTTTTTTATTTTATTTTATTTTATTATGATCTCTTCAGATTATTTATAGTTAGACTAGAAAATGACTAATGTTTTTTACCCAAAAAAAGAAAAGAAAAGACCAATGCTTATTGCCTTATTTAAAATGCCTACTTAAACGAATGAGAACGGACAACTTTTACAATATTTTACAATAAGTCATATATTTTCTATATTTAGAATGGAGTATCCAAAACGGATTAAAAATGGATAGATATGAAATTTGCAATAATACCTGGAATATCTAAATTCGACTGGAAATAGATTTTTGGAACATTTTGAATATTGTAAAAGGCTAAAGAACGAAACGCGCCTCTCAGCTGGATTCACGGTCTCAACGTGATTGACGGTCTCGACGTGAAAAATTATTGCAAGTTAAAATTTCCAACAGGATTTTTGAAAAAAAAAGAATTTGCCAGAAAAGAAATCTTTATAATATAAGATAATTGTGTTTCAACAGCGAATTGTTTCGAAGAACTAGAGACAACAGACAAACTGATTTATATATCATATTGACATTTAGAGCAAAGATTATAGTATGAGGTTAAGGATTTTCGTGGTGGGCCCACCATGTTAACTAAACAAATTAGATATTATGTAATGTCTTTTACCCCAAAATGACACATATTATGATGTGTGTCCCTAGTGATTTACAGAAACTAGCAAGTAGCAACCACATAAAAAGAGAGAACAAATCATAGAAAACTTTGATAAACCTTTTTATTGTAGTTGATACTATTAGAGAATGTATAGTGGTTTACTCTTGGTTTAATCCCTTGTATAGTTTGGTTATCATAGTGGTTTAGCTTCAATTGTATTTAATCAATTTTTGTTATCTCATTTTACACTTGAATGAAGATATTATTATTTTCCCCTAATATGTTTTTCTCTCAATTCGAGCTCTCATGGTTTTGGGGAAAACTAATAGATACAAATTAAGTATCTAAATACTATAACAACCGACTTACTTTACAATTATGTCATATCGACAGGAAATTTCCAATCAGTTTATCCATCTAGGTTATAGCTAGAAGACGTTGGACCATTGTCTGATTATCGAGTTCACACATAATTAACGAATCGTGTAACAGATGTACTTTATTAATCAGACCTTAAATAAAAAAATCAACGCGTTCATACGAATATGATATGAAATTTTTGTACCTTAAAGGTCCACTAAATTATCAATAAACAAATCTAAAAAGTCTTATAAGTTAGTACGTAGTCGTCTTCTAATTCCAGCATTCGAACAATAATAATAAGTTAATTTTTTTTGAGTAGATAATAAAGATTCAGCTGTAGGAATCATGTGATCTGATATAGGAAAAGCATGTGCAAGCACATGGTGTGACCTAACGACTTCATCTTCCACTATCATATGTTTTTTTTTTGTCAACAATTTTTTTCTTCTTATTACTAGAATCTTGAATTTACTTTTATTTTATTCTGCTATGAATTTTTTTTATTTTTTTTTGCATATGATAATGAATTTTTCACGTCGTGTTATGATTGGCAAATTCTCTATATAATATTATATATTGACCTTATTTACTCCGACTTATGATTAACGAGAAGAAAAAGTAACGCGTTAAACAAAGGTTTTTTTTTGCATCTTTGAAATATGAGGTCTAGCATAAAGTACGTAACCAAACAAAAGGCTTACCTCACCGTGTGTGTGAAGACCATGAACATGAGTTTTTGAATATCAAAACATAAATATACACCTTAAAAAATATTGTTTTCTATTTCAAATAGAATTTAAATTTAAAATACAGAAATTCGACTTATCAGATCATAATATATATACACATGTTTTATATTATGGAACCATATAATAAAAATTTTAATTAGCTGACAAACAATAGAATAACTATTACTTTTTTGCTATTAGCTTATTAATTGTACATGATGGAACAGTTTAACATAAATTTTAAATTGTGTTATTGATAAAAATTGCAAATTCGCAAAATTATTTTATTGTTTCAAGTGTTACCCGTGCCAGTAACAATATATTCAGTTTGTAAGATTTTTTGTTTTCTGGTAATCACGAAATTCGTATAAGAATTTTTTTAGTATATGTGGTTTGGAGGCAGTCTTTAAAAAATTTTCTTTGAAAATATTTGTTTTCTAAGTAAACTCGAATCTAGAAGCTCTTTATCAGTATTTTTGTTCTCTTTTAAAAAAGTTACTTAACTAAAAGCCACTTGATTAGTTTGTAACATTTGATAGTCTAATTTGTAAATTCTAAAGTTTTTTCTTAAATTTTCTAATAGTCGTGAAAACTGAAAAGATCACCTCTTATATAATACAATAACGTTTGACAAATTAAAATCGTGTTCTTAGACAACGTCACAGTATTGGTTTCGTGTTATGTCTTGTTGTTTGCGTATAAGCAATTTGCAAACGATTAAAAGCACCGTCGTTTACGGCGCCGTCATCTCTGTCCACTCCCGTCTTCCAAAAGCCGCGTTTGTGGGACTCCCACTCAAATTGTAACACCACCACTACTATACTATAAGTATATAAGTTTTTGGGCAATATCCAATTGTATTTTATTTATATATATATAAAGGTTTCATATCCAAATTTATTATCTAGGTACCACCTGCCGAATTGTCAACGTATAAATTGTATGTCGAGTGTTATATCTAAGCATAATTTAAGGACGGCTCTAAGACGGGAAATTAGGAATGAGTACGGGTCTGAATGGATTTTGTGTTTTGAAATGGACATGCTAAAATATCATATGTAAATATATCAATTTATTCATTATACCCTCAGTTTTGTAAAAGTATACTAAGCTTAACAAGATGTGATCTTTAAAATAAATTTATCATAACTTACTAGTTTTAGGATCCGCAAAACTATTGAAGATTTATCATAATTTTTGGATGGATAAGGATCATATAGGGGTTGGTTACTTGGTTCCCACTTTTATGATACGATAAAATTGTATTATAGTGATACATAAACTAATTCGAATCTTTTCGCTAAACAGAAAAAATGGAGCTATGATTAGGCATCTCGTATTCTCATGTCACCGATTGTCATATTAACCTCTGTTGGTCAACTTCTTTATTGCATGAGCTTGTATATAATTTGGCTTGTCGAAATACAATATCCCTTTTTTTTTTTTACCGTAGACATGTTTGAGATAGCATGCATTTCTCTATTTGATCTGTACGACGCTCCATGTGCTGTCTTCGCGAGGAACATGAAGAGTGAGACTTGACCACAATGTATCTCAAGAGAGTCTTTGGTTGGTCAATTTTGGTTCCACTTGTCATCTCATAATTAGTTGATATATGAAAAATGAGAAAATCACTTCTAACAATTAACACATGTAGGGAACCGCCAAGAGTTTTTCTCCTAGCCTCAATTTGACTAGGTTCTCTCCTCCTGGCTAGCTTTTCTTGAGAACCGCCAAGAGTTAGCTTACACCTGCATAGTTCGATAGCCGCCAATCTTAATCTTCGGATAAGTGTGGCTTCTCACTATATATTTACTTGGAAGCTCGTCATCTTCATGTTAGTATCGGTCAGTGCGAATATTCTTTTTGTATGAGCTTAAGTTACTCAATCTCTTTTCTAGTTAGTCATTAAGTCAATCTTATTTGTAATTTCATCATCTTGTAACACATTCATAGCATTTCAATAGAATACCCTTTATCAAAAAAAAAAAAAAAAAAAAAATTAACACATGTAACTAGTAATATATTTTGATATCAAGAATCATATAATGATTGAATTACTTTTAAAGTATATATGTATCAGTTAACTCATTTAATATTCTAGCCCAAGACTAATATAGTTTGGTATAGAATTAAAGTTCACAGTTTATAACTGTCCAAATAGATAATTAATTTTAAATTATTTGATTCATTCATCCATAATAGATTAGTTGGGAACTTGGCTGGTTTGACCTATTTTAACAGTTATAACTTACAAGTTATGACTCTACCTCTACTACCAAATTTATCAAAAGCTCTGTAATATTTTAGTATACGCTAACAAATGCTAGTTAACTTAGTGGTTGAAACACATTTAAGACAACTTCTTTTCACCATTAATGCAACACGATCACAATATTTATTAAATTCTTTTATTGACAGTTGATATATATCAACTATGGAATTTTAGTAAGTTGGATTTCGTATACCAAAATATGATTTCAATGTTTTTTTTGTCAATAAAAGTAGTAGGCGGCCGAAACCTAACTATATATCATGATTTTGATACTACTAACAAGTGTCTACTAACAAGTGTCTATAGTATGCTTCTTCGTTTCATCTATAGATGTAAATCAGTATATGCTTTATCACAATAAATTTTATCTAGCTGTCCATTAACATTTGCTTTTTTGGCATAGCTATTAACTAATTGTTTGTTTGTTCTAATTAAGTTGTTTTGTTAAAAATTACTATCCTTCTTGTGGTATAAAATCCATTATCAAAGTGTACTAGATATATGGTTGATGGTAATGTAATGTGTGAATTTAAGATGTATAAATTTTTATCATAATCACATAAGATATGTTCTGAAGTTTTTAAAATGTATAAATTGAACTAATCCAATCCAAGTTAAATAAATAAAAAAGCTAATCTAAATACCGATCCTATTTTTTCATTTCGATAAAATAATTTAATATTATTTTTATATCCGAAAATTCTCCAAATTGAACTAAGAGATGAAAAACCAAACTGAACAATTTTCTGAAATTAAAATCTGGAGCCAAAATTCATACTAACTATAGCTATATTTTCCATCACTAGAAAAAGCCTAAAAACCTAAACCAAACTAATAACTCGGATTGAATCTAATAGTGAGAATATCGATATTGAATAATTGTAAACATTTACAATACAACGTATGCAGAGAAATGTAATTAACAACACGAATTGATTTAAAAGAACTCGATAGAAAACAAAAAAATTCAGGATCGAAACAAAAGTTGACGATAAATACGTGACCCACAAATACTACAATAGCCAAAAGACATATACGTTTTCTTATTCTTCTTATCTTTTGGAAAATGACCTTACAATATACAGTTGAACCCAAAAAAAAAAAAAAAAAAAAAAAAGACCTTACAAAATTCAAATAATCAACAAATTAACAGCTAATACTCGCTGCGATTTTATCACTACAAGTCCACAACAGACAAACAAAATACTTTAAATTAAAACTCATTATTAAACTTAAGAAAAGTAAGAAAAGTAAAAACTAATCTTATTATTATTCTTCTTTAATCCTCTGTCTTTGTGTAGGCCCTTGTGAAAGCTTCCATTGAGTTGCTTCTCCTCTGTAATATGACAGCCTAATCAACCAGCCTGTAAAGAGCTATCGAAAATAAGAAATTTTTGCAGAAAGTATCACTTCAAAAGTCTCTACCTTTTCCTTTTTTTCCTTCTCTACTCTCTATTGTTTGATTGATCCCTGTTCCTCCCTAAAACAGACATTTCTCCAATTTGGGTTTGTTGCCATGTGAATCCAAACCCAAAAGCTTCAATTTCAAAAATTCCCATTCTTTTCTCTATCTTCAACCTTCTTCAAGAACTACAAAAGTTTGATTCTTTTTGGCATTTGAGTTTATACTTCGTAGTTTCTGTTTCTGGGATTTTAGGGTTCTTACTTAAAAATCCAAGATTTACAAAAAATGGTGTTCACAAAATCATTTCTTCTTCTTCTTCTTCTTCTTCTTCTTTTGTTCATCTTTTGTAATACTTCATTTGCTTTGTTCACTCCGCCAGACAATTACTTGATTTCTTGTGGCTCTTCACAAAACATAACTTTCCAAAACAGAATCTTCGTTCCAGATTCTCACCACTCATCTCTTGTACTTAAAATCGGAAACTCCTCTGTAGCAACAGCATCAACTACCTCAAATTCAAGTAACTCGATCTACCAAACTGCTCGTGTTTTCTCCGGTTTAGCTTCATACAGATTCAAAATCACTTCTTTAGGTCGACATTGGATCCGTCTTCATTTCTCACCAGTCAAGAACTCGACTTGGAACTTAACCTCGGCATCAATCACAGTCGTAACCGAAGACTTCGTGCTCTTAAACAACTTCTCTTTCAAGAACTTCAACGGCTCTTACATCTTCAAAGAGTACACAGTCAACGTCACTTCTGATTACTTAACCTTAACTTTCATTCCTTCAAACAATTCAGTTGTATTTGTCAACGCGATTGAAGTTATCTCTGTTCCTGATAATCTTATCCCTGATCAAGCTTTAGCTCTAAACCCTTCAACTCCTTTCAGTGGTCTTTCTCAGCTTGCGTTTGAAACAGTCTACAGATTAAACATGGGAGGACCATTGTTGACTTCTCAAAACGATACATTGGGAAGACAATGGGAGAATGATGCAGAGTATCTTCATGTAAACAGCTCTATTCTTGTTGTAACTGCGAATCCTTCTTCCATTAAGTATTCTACTTCTGTGACTCAAGAAACAGCTCCAAACATGGTTTATGCTACTGCTGATACAATGGGTGAAGCTAATGTAGCGAGTCCTAATTTTAATGTGACTTGGGTTCTTCCTGTAGATCCAGAGTTCAGGTACTTTGTTCGTGTTCATTTCTGTGATATCATAAGTCAAGCTTTGAACACACTTGTTTTCAATCTTTATGTGAATGATGATCTTGCTCTTGGAAGTCTTGATCTCTCTACGTTGGCTAATGGACTTAAAGTTCCTTACTTTAAGGATTTTATCTCCAATGCTTCTGTTGAATCTTCTGGTGTTTTAACCGTTAGTGTTGGTCCTGATTCTCAAGCTGATATTACAAATGCGACTTTGAATGGTTTAGAGGTTTTGAAGATTAGTAATGAAGCTAAGAGCTTGAGCGGTGTTTCTTCGGTTAAGTCACTTGTTCCGGGAGGATCAGATGATAAGAGAAAGAAGAGAGCGGTGATTATCGGTTCTGCGGTTGGTGCGGTTATTATGGTTCTGTTGATTGCGGTTTGTTGTTATTGTTGTGTGGCTGCTTCGAGGAAGCAGAGGTCGACGAGTCCTCAAGAAGGCGGTAATGGGCATCCGTGGTTGCCATTGCCTTTATATGGACTCTCTCAGACTCTGACCAAGTCAACCGCTTCTCATAAGAGCGCGACAGCTAGCTGCATTTCATTAGCTTCTACTCATCTTGGCCGTTGCTTTATGTTTCAAGAAATCATGGATGCTACTAATAAGTTCGATGAGAGCTCGTTGCTTGGTGTTGGTGGATTCGGCCGGGTTTATAAAGGAACTTTAGAAGACGGGACTAAAGTCGCTGTTAAAAGAGGTAACCCGAGATCCGAACAAGGTATGGCTGAGTTCAGAACAGAGATTGAAATGCTCTCCAAACTTAGGCATAGACATCTCGTCTCTCTAATCGGTTACTGCGACGAAAGATCCGAAATGATTCTGGTCTATGAGTACATGGCAAATGGACCGTTGAGGAGTCATCTCTATGGAGCTGATCTTCCTCCGTTGTCATGGAAACAAAGACTCGAGATTTGCATAGGCGCAGCAAGAGGATTACATTATCTACACACCGGTGCATCGCAGAGCATTATACACCGCGATGTGAAAACCACGAATATCTTACTCGATGAGAATCTAGTCGCTAAAGTTGCTGACTTCGGGCTTTCCAAAACCGGTCCTTCGCTCGATCAAACTCATGTGAGCACCGCGGTTAAAGGAAGCTTCGGTTATCTTGACCCGGAATACTTCAGGAGACAACAGTTAACAGAGAAATCTGACGTTTATTCTTTCGGGGTTGTTCTAATGGAAGTTCTCTGTTGTAGACCGGCTTTAAACCCGGTTTTACCGAGAGAACAAGTGAATATAGCGGAATGGGCAATGGCGTGGCAGAAAAAGGGTCTACTCGATCAGATCATGGACAGTAACTTAACCGGGAAAGTGAACACTGCGTCGCTGAAGAAATTCGGAGAAACCGCAGAGAAATGTTTAGCGGAATACGGCGTGGACCGGCCTTCTATGGGAGATGTATTGTGGAATTTGGAATACGCGTTACAGCTCGAAGAAACGTCTTCGGCTTTAATGGAGCCTGATGATAATAGTACAAACCATATTCCTGGGATTCCAATGGCTCCAATGGAGCCGTTTGATAATAGTATGAGTATAATTGATAGAGGAGGAGGACACTCAGGGACTGGTACTGATGATGATGCAGAAGATGCGACAACGAGTGCTGTGTTTTCGCAGCTTGTTCATCCTCGTGGAAGGTAGAAGAAGAAGAAGAAGAAGAAGATTAAAGATTTGGTGAAGAACAGAGACAGACATTGTTTGTTTTTGAAATTTTACAGAAAGAAAGATATTTATTAAAGACTTTTGGGTTGGAAACAAAATGATTCATTCAGAATTTATTTTCTAAATTTTTACGGGTGTATTTGTTTTGTAATATAGCGAGTACTGAGTACTGATGATGTTCTTAAAAAGCAATCAAGAATCAGAATGTGATTATATTTTAACTTTTTGAAGCTTAAAATTCACTTATCATTGTTTTCCCCTGATAAAAGTATAACGTATTATACATTTGTTTATTACAATCTCGATTCAGTTTATAATATATAAAGAATATATGATTATGAAAATCATCATCTCAATTCCCAAGTTTTTTACTTGCATTGCAGAGTTTAGTGTGAGTACGACGTCGCTTAAGTGTTCTGGGAAGTGGAAAAATATTAAAACGACATCGTTTTCAAGCGCTCTGGGAAAAAAAAAAAATTGGAAACGACGTCGTTTCGAAGTGGTTCTGGTTGAAAAAATATTAAGATGCGGTGAGCGTGGATCGAACACGCGACCTTCAGATCTTCAGTCTGACGCTCTCCCAACTGAGCTATCCCCGCTTTTGATAATATAACACACACACAAAGAGAAACTAACATGTTAATTGACGATCCAGATAATGGTTAATTACTTATTATCCTAAGAAAATGGATTTTTTTTCTCTTCACATTGATTAGGATTGGTAGATTAAGCAATGTTAATTACTACTAATATCATTAAAAATTATTAGATTAATACAAATTAGAATACATAGTTGATGATACAATACAAATACATTGCAAAAGTAGTAAATACAACATATTTTTCTTCATTTATAATTTGAAAAATCTCCAGCAGAAGCTACTGCTCTCTGGCATTATTCTTCTTTAAGCCAAAGTTTATATAACTCTTTTTCACTTCCTGCAGACGATTCCATATCCAGTAGAGGCTCCACGAGTACAATCCAAAGTTGCATATTCAATCTCTGACTTAACAGAATCAATTTCTGTCTCTGATTCAGAGAAAATGCAAGTTTTACAGTCATTGGAGAGTAGAGAAGAAGTCTTGAAGCTGTCTTCACCACCAACCACTGGCATTGCAACTCCAGGCTTAGCTGGATTCTGAAAATCTGGTTTGTATGTTCGTCCCAAGATTCCATCTACGTTAGGTGAAAGGTTGAAGAATCTGAATTGAACCTCAAGATGTGCAAAACAATCATCTGATGGTACTTTGTAGCTGTGGATTCTATCGTCTTCTTTTGTGACTGGAACCACATTGATCATGATCTCTGCTTTGTCTTTGATTGTCACGATTACGCTGTTTCTTGTGGTCACTCTCTCGATCTTGATGTCCTTGTTTGGTGAGTACCTGTTTCAAGAAAACATACTTATGAGTTTCAAGAAAACATATGAGTTTCAAGAAAGCTTTAGTTTCAAAACAAAAGAAAACTATAGTTGTGTATTATATATTAACCAGGTGGAGAGAGTTTCTTCTGGGACAGATAAATCTTGGCCATCAAAAGTGAATTTGAGATGGTCGATCTCGTTGTCCCATGAGGCAGTTTTCGCGGCTTCGAGGGAGAATTTATGGGAGTTGAAGAGGAATCCAAGAGCTTGGATCCATGTGAAGTCTCTGGCACGACCAGCGGGTCTGTGACCAATGAACCTACCATTGATCTGAAGGTCAGAGTCAGAGACGAGGCTAAACTCTTCATTGCTCTTTCCATGGAAGTAGAACACAATGCCATCTCCTCCAATGAACCTTGGATCATAACAAGCTGATCCAGGTCTGTTGCAATTTGGTTTCCGCACTATACAAAAAACATATGATCTTTTACATGAAAATGCACAAAAACATGTGTGGAAACTTTATGATTAGGGAATCTGAAAAAGCTTACTGCGGCATTGGGATTTGCAGGTTGGTCTATCGCAATCGGCGTAGCAAACTTTGTTGTTGGAGTTCATAACGGTTTTGCTTGGACATTCATCTGGACATTGAATGTACTTGCGGTAACATCGAGTGTAAGGGTTACTACAGTAAACTCCAGCTGCCTTGGCTTGCAAGAAACAAGTTGCAGCCACCAGAGAAATCACTAGCAAAAGGGTTTTTGAGATCTCCATCTTCTTTTGTGTCTTTTGGTTTTTGATTAGAGAAGAAGAGTTGATTGTTTTTGGTGATGATGAGGGTTGAATTGTTTGATTGTGAATTTATAGGAGTGAAAAGTCAAATGCTTGCTTAATAAAGGGGCTATTATGTTAACTGACTATTGAGATTACAAGTTGGAGACTGTGCCTTTGGACGAACTTGGCGGTGACACCATCAACAATTGCACTTAACCTTTCTACTTAGTTTCAAAGTAAAAGTGTGACTATTTCTCCAATTTAAGCATCGTTTTAAGATTAATTTTGTAGCGACGACAAACTACACGATAAATCCAGATATTTTATGTTTAATATAATGGTAAGAGCGTATAAACATTAGAGATTTTTTTTTATATATCACTATAGATACAATATATATGAACGAAGTTATTCAACTGTTGGAAGAGGAAGCCAGTGATCCACATTTCTCGGCACGCATAAATAGGACTATGGCATTTTGTTGAGCATGTGTTATATATATTAGACTTATATTTACGTATATTCGCGGAATTTTGTATATATTATACAGTTGTAACTATTTAAATTAATTTCATTCATACTTTTAAAAATTAATAATGAATACTTGTTAGGATGTGACGTCAAAAAAAAAAATAGTTATGATGTAATACAATATATACATTGCACGATCGAACTATATTTTATATTTTATTTATGTTTTGCTTATATTTTACTTTATTTTTTCTTACTTTTGGTTAGTACACTTTTTCATATTTAAAAAAATTTAATCATATGTTACATAAATGTAAAATCATGTTGATGAAATTAGTTAAAAAAATTTCAATTAGATGTAATATTTTTTCTTTGTTTTATGGTATATATTTTTTTGCGTTTTAAAATTAACTACGAATTTTACTGATTTTAGTGTCTATACATTTATTATTCTTAAGTTAATTAAGAGATGATGTGTCATCCATGCAAAGAGTTCAATCTTCTATTATATACAGCACCTGTTTTGAATATTCTGTTTTTGGTTCATGTACATAGTCTTATTCTAGGGACAATTATATACGTGACCCAAGTATTATTATGTTTTCAGAAAGAAAAACCAAAATTCATGTAACGAATTGACAATACAGTATAAAATTTCAGCCTTGTATAATCCTCCATGAACCTTTTTTTTTGTTCCACGGAATTTGAGTCTTAGGTGCTTAAGTCAATATTGTTCATACCATCAAACGGAGCTACCAAATAGTGGGTTTAATATCGGATACAACATACTACAAAAGTAAAGTTCTATTTATATTAAAAAAAATAAAATTACGCATCATTAAACCCTTGTATATTTTGAGCTTCAAATATGCGATTAAGGTTAACATTCGATAGCTATTATCTAGCAAGATCTCTTCCACATTCAAATAAAGTTTTTCTTTTAAAAGTGCTGGTGCATATTATGTTGTACGCGTAGACAGACTTGTAGGTCTATATTTAAATTTGATATATATATATATATATAACTTGTAAACTTGATAAACTACTTTGAGTAACATTAATTTGCTTGGGAAATTGGTTCTTAACCCGCCATATATTCTATACTCATAAATTATAACTCCAATAATCTTGTGCCCGATTATAAAACGAAAGAAAAAAAAAGAATAAAACTATTTGTACTACTAATTAAAGTAACTTAGAATTAACTTAATCACAGCTTCTGAACAACTATTATAAAATAAAAACAAGTCAAACTTATTATAATTTCATTCATGAATGGTCTGAACATTTTAATATTCAGGGATAAAAATGTTAATATTCCTCCAAAATATTAATGAAAAACATTAAATACAGCAGATATGAAGTTGTTAAAGGAAAAAAAATAAAAAAAAAAGAAGAGATCAATTTAACACGAGGAAAACGGAGAAAGAGATAAGAAAAGCTACATTAAATTTCTCTCGTCTTCTTTTACTTGCATTGCACAGTATAGAGTGTACGACAACGTTTTAAGTGTTCTGGGAAGGGAAAAAAAATATATTTGAAACGACGTCGTTTAGATGTTCTAGGAAAAAAATATTAGAATGCGGTGAGCGTGGATCGAACACGCGACCTTCAGATCTTCAGTCTGACGCTCTCCCAACTGAGCTATCCCCGCTTTTGTTTAATTATACGAAACTACAAAACATAAATCAATCTTCATATTTTTTTGAAATTCCTAGTCGGATGATTCATCAACATACATAGAGACACGACATGAGGTGTAAAAAAACAAATTTACAAGCTATAAAGTCTTTCAATACAAGTTAAATGAGAAATATTGGAGTTGGCTATATTTTCTTCATATTCGTCGTTAGTCTGGAATATTCTCATTTGCTTGCGAAAAGAATCGTTCCAATTCATCCAATAGGTAATTCTGAATAATATCAACTTCTAGACCTCAATTTTGATACTATAGAATCAATGTCTCCAGACAATTATATTAGAAAGGAGATTTCACTTGAGCAAGAGAATCAAAAGTAGGTTGAAAATTTTGTTTACTACTTTACATCCCAAAAACCAGTGATGGTTTGGGATTCAATACTTTGGTCGTCCAGACCTACGATATTTGAGGTAATTATTAGATATAGAATATTACATGTGATTCCTATAAATTCCTAAAATATATTTTTGGTATATTATTTTGATTCAATTTGAGGAATAATACCTTAATCGAACTCCCTAATCTTTTGAGATTAGATGCCCAGTTGAAATTGATCTCTAGCATTGGCCAGCCAAATGATTTATAACCATTGGAAGTTATAACTATTTTCCTAGTAGTTTGACTCTAAATGATATCGTTGTAAGAGAGTTGAAAAGGATAAATAGAAGAGTCATGACCTAAAAAGGTTTTCATTTTGGGTTATAACGGGCAAAATGCGCTATCATACCCATGGATTTTTCTTTATCTAATTAATACAAAAAGATCAAATTATGGAAATATATGCAGCCGGTTTTAGAACTAACTAAACCGGATCAACATTGGAATGGCGAAGGTAAGTGTGAAGAAAATATATATAACTAAAATTAAGTAAACGAGAAAAGCAGGATCTTGTCTCTTTAGGAATGAATAATCCAATCATGAAACAGAAACAATATAATTAATGAACAACGGATCAATACAACACAATGATTATGGATATAGTTTGAGTTGTTCAATTAAAAACAAGAAAGGTATTGCGAACCAACAAGATTAAAAAATCTAAATGGTGTCCGATGCCGATGCATATGGCCAGCCCTAAGACCAAATGGGTCAAATATAGGTTTGTGCTCTTAAATAAGTTTATATATTTTAGCGATAGTTCATATTCCATAAACTCTAGTTAGTCTGGTGATAGAAACATATTTGTTATCATCAAAGTATTGCATTCCCCTAAAAAAACTAGCCTACATTTCGAATGATTTTAACCTTCTTAACCTTTTCATACTACAAATTGTGAATTCTGACTGGGACAACACTTAAATCATATAAAACTCTAGATTCCAATTTTCTATATATGTTTTCTTAAATTGCACATTTATGAATATATATTGAATGACTGACCTGTGGTATTCAAAGATATATAAGGATAATTATCCTTTACTATATTAATTAATGATATATATAAGTATACTTATCTTTTTGTTAAACGTATCCTGAAAGATGATGACATCATTGACATGTGTCAGGCAAAATGAGGACGTTAAAACCTAAGTAAGACCATAATCTCTTTTTCCCCTGTGTCAACTTTCAAATCTATACGTTACAAGTAAACAACCAATGAATAGGTATAATCAATTATGTCTCTTTAACAAGTGATTTCAAAGCAAAGCGCAGAATCTCTTTAACCTTTGAAAGATAGAATTCGCTTATGAATAATTAAACCATGACTTACGAAAATTGCAAAAGTTATTAGAACAATCATGAGACAACAAAGGCAATGAATTGAAGAAAAACGGATTAATGAATTATTCGAAACAATAACCAAATGCAAAAGAGAACATTTGAAAAACATGAAGGAAACAAAAAAACAGAAAAACAATTGCATGATAAAAGATTAGAGAGTAAACAAAAGCCTCTGATAGTTGAGGACTTGAGTTACCCTCTAATCTGAAAGCGCAATAACTAAAACAATGCATAGAAGAACAATGAAACAAAAAAACTCAAAATGGACAGAAACAAATGACGACCGCAACACTTCAATCCTGTCTATCCTCATCTTGTTCTCCTCTTTTTGATTCCCCAGCTTATCATCTCGATACCCTTAACATCACCTTCAAGATCCATTTTGCTCTTCCCTTATCATCACCTTCAAGCTCCAGGTCCACAAAAGAACACGGTGGTTTGTTCAGATCTATCATTTCTCTAGGGACTTCTCCACTGACCCATGAGCCATTGTTGCTGCCTCCATATGAGCTATAGTAGCTAGTGCTCCCGGTGAAGAAACGGTTTGGAGTCGGAGAAGAAAACATGGACGAGACTCCTCTAGTGATTCCACTACCAAAAAATGGTTTACTGTTGGTGCTGCTACTACCACCACCTCCATAGTTAAGACCAGAATAAAGCCCTTGATAGCTGTCGACAGGCACACGATGATGCCATGAAATTGAACTGTATGGAATCGGAGAAGAAAACATGGTCGTTTTCATCTCCGTGATGACTCCACCATTGAACAATGGGAAACCACTGCTGCTACCACCATTGAAGGATGGGAAAGGGCTGTTGCTGCTGCTGCTACCACCACCTTCGCGAGAGTTCACCAAAAAGATTGACTTGATCACCTTCTGTTGCCTCTCCAGTACCACCTCTGGGTTCTTCTTGTGGATATGAGAGGTTGAGAACTCTTTCTCGCACTTCATGCAAATGAAGAGCTTATCATCATCCTTTGGTGGGTCTCTTTGCATCGTATCTTTTTCGGTTTTGGATGTGGGTAATCCGAGATTTGGGCAAGCAGGGATAGTGTTTTCAGACAAGATATCCTGAGGAGAAGATTCTAGTTTCGGAGTTGTGATTGGCTTCTTCTCCTTCTCCTTGATCTCTGAAGTGTTTTCGACTTTCAGATCTTGTTTGGAGGAGCAGCTGCTTGAAGAAGACATCTCTGTAACTATTTTGTGTTTGTAAAAACTGGTTTAGTGATAAGTGATATCTTTATCTTTTTGTGTGTGTTAGATTAAGAGGAAAAGAAACCCCATATATAGAAAAACCTCATTAGTGGTTTTTGTGGAATATATGGTAAAAAATCTCCATTATATTTGTTCGTTTCTCTTAACTCCATGTATGTGAAATATACACCTATTGAAAATTACGAATTAGCTGTACTTTTAAAAATTTTGATTTTACTCATTTTCTCTTCTATAATAGTATTTTTGTGTGAATTATGTACTAATTTGCTTTGAATAATTAATCTGAAATTAACCTATACTCATTTCAAACATAAATGTTTACTAGTATTATATTGTCTGTGATTATGCGTAGAAAAATATAGCAAATTAATTTAGAAAACTAATCTCTTTTGACATTTTAAAAATATCATGCTTTTTATTCGTTAAATCGACCGTTGTAAATTGTAGCGCGCTTTTGTTCGTTAAATCGATCATTTCAAATTGTGGCGTGCTTTCATTCGTTAAATCGATTATTGCAAATTGTGGCACGCTTTCGTTCGTTAAATCGACCGTTACAAATTGTGGCACGCTTCTGTTTGTATAAACAACTAGTTACGACGAATAATGTGCCTTGTTCATAAGACGACGAGTTTACGACGATTTGTCTATTACGACTAACCGATAACGACGATTACGTTTTTCTCGTAAACTCGTCGTTCGGCTTCCTTTACGACGAATTAACAACGATATGTTCGGTTGTAAATCTCATGTTTTCTTGTAGTGTATATATATATATATATATTGAAATATCAACTGTTTTATTAAAATATAGTAACTATATAATAATTAATAAGCCAACTAATCAAAATATTGTCTTAGCTGCCTATGATTGGTGAATGAGGATTTTCTTACTACTTTTCTATAAAAATATTTAAATACTTCCAAATACAAAGAAACTGAATCTTGCTAATGCAGTATATAGAAAATTAACTTGAGTAAGTTTTATAGACAATGTACTTTTATAAAACTGAATATTATATATATATATATATTCATATTAAAATATTAACTGATTTATTAAAATGTAGTAATAGTTATAGTAAATAATAAGCCAACTAATCAAAATACTGTCATAGCTATGATTGGTGAATAAAGATTTTCTTACTACTTTTCTATAAAATTTTTAAATACTTGCAAATACAAAGAAACCTAATCATATTAATGCAATATTTAGAAAATTATCTTGGGTAACTTTTATATGCATTGTACTTTTATTAAACTGAATATATATATATATATATATATATATATATTTTTCTTTCTTTCTTTTTTTTCCTTTGGTTATTTTTTTCTGTTGTTTTCTGTTTTTTACTTTCTGTGTTTTATGTCTTTTTTACTTTCTGTGTTCTTATTAGGAAATCAAATTGATATTTGTTTACCCACTAAATTACACTAACTTTTAACTTAACCAATAGTCCATGGGCCAGCTATATGAGTGTTTGGGCCAAATCTTACAAATGTTCGATACTTCGATCAATTCAATGAGTACTAAGATCACATCATACTCATGTAACTCATAGCCATTGTACCATATGTATAATTCTATGAAACACTAATGTATGAGTGATCAGAAAACTTAAACACGTCAAACTCTATCCAACTAGTTACTCCGTCTTTGACGAAACTCTCATTGAATATTTGCATATGTTGATGCACATTAAACCTCTATAGATTTGAATTGGTTATATATATTGTTTGACACGAATAAAATGATAAAATTATACGAACTAATTCATGATCACTGAAAATGCCATTTTTACTCACGGAAGTATAGGAATTTGTTTGTCGACCAATTTGTAGTAGCAAAACTAAAAATAAATGGCAATACTCAAGTGCCTCGGACCTATTCTATCCGATGGATCTTCTATTTTATTCGGTATGTTAGTCTAAAACAAGTATTTTTCTATTGAAACATATTTTTCTTATTGGAA
This sequence comes from Cardamine occulta, assembly GCA_028015245.1. Taxonomy (NCBI): domain Eukaryota; kingdom Viridiplantae; phylum Streptophyta; class Magnoliopsida; order Brassicales; family Brassicaceae; genus Cardamine; species Cardamine occulta. Next base: position 12,214,917 of record CM051393.1, on the reverse strand, counting down.
AAAAAAGGATTTGACTCTATAACTCTCTTTCTTTCGACAATAACTCTTGTAAGATAACCATCAAATCTTATGTGTGGGCAGATTTTGTCATAGATATATCTCGTAATGACGACTTATCAATGGAAATATACTTGGTGGACCCATTTCCAAAACTAGAAAGTATATGTGGATGGAGTTAGAAACTCCAAAGAGTTAAGGTTAGGAGTTGTGATAATTTCTCCTGGGGAGATATTACATACATATCACTATGGGTGTCAAAATGAGTTAGCTCGCGGCTCGATTTACGATGAATTCGTGTATTACATGAGCTAGATTGGACTCGCTTTTTATTATTATATGAATATATATTAATAAGCTTAAACTCGGACCATTATATTCGCGACCTATATGAACATGCTCGCGAGTTAATACTAAATAAATATAATAAATAATTTAATTTATAAATTAATTAAAATCCAATAAAGTAATATACTAAAAAAATCCAAATAAATGATAATAGAATGCTAATCAAATCCAACATCTAATAAAAAAATAAATAATAATATTGTAATCTAAAGATCTAATCGGTTTTCAGTGTCTTAAAATCATCTAAGAACAACATGCACATCGTCGTCATCTGTAAGTTATGTAAAAGAGAAAAAATCTTCTTCTAAAGAGTTTAGACAACTTTCATATTACTTATCGTATTCTTCTAAAGAGTTCTAGATAAATTTTTAAAATGATTATTTATATATTACTATGTTAATCTTATAAAATTTTAAAGGTATAAAATATAAAACATAAAAGAATATTTTTATTTTTTGATTAGAAGAGCAATATATATAGTTTTGGTTGTTATATTTATTTATATATACATCTACAATATATATATATATATAATTATAAAATATGTTTAACTCGCGAGCTATCTCACAACTCATGAGAGCTCACTCATATAACTCGCAATTCAATTAGGCTGTGATCATAGAACTCATTTATTATATGAGTCTAAAAGATATAGCTCAAACTCATGAAAATCCGAGCTGATTTGAACCAGTTCATGAACTAATGACTCATTTTGACACCCCTACGTATCACAAACAATGAAACTGATTTAGTGTGTCATTTAATACGGTGCAAAATTTAGTGTCACAAACAATGAAGCCCGATTTTGAAGTGGTCTTATTTGGGTTAGAAATAGACTATAAAATTTTGTAAGTTTATACTTCCAACACATTGCATGATAATCTAGTACCTATATAAAAAAACTTAGCGTTTGCCAAATTTTAGAATTAGTTCGCATGGACAACCAAATATCATTTTGAATTTTAGGAATCAATAAGATATTTGTTATAGTTTAAAATGAAATTTGTTTGGGTTGTGGTTGTGGAACACTCGTTGAATCATCGTCACATCAAATAAAATCTCACCAAATAGAATATGTCCCAAAAACATCACATAATTGTAAACAAAGAAAAATTGGAATCAATACAACAACTCCAAAGTGGGAAACAGACATAACAGATGAGATGGCCATGTGAGATTATTTTCCACCCACAACAATCTTATTCTTATATGACGAATTAGGAAACTAAACCGCCAAATAAACTGACCTCATTTTTTCATAATTCAAAATCCACTTACAAATTTAATGGTATTTTTAAAAAGTAAATCTCTACCAATTTAACATTTCATTTGTAAGTTTGAGATATTCCTTGAAATTTTCTACAAAGTGCAATTAACCACGAGTGACCGAATTAATTTAGAACAAAACCAAAATCGAAACTAAACCGAACAAAATTCAATTTTGAAATTGTAACTAAACCAATTCCAAAATCTGAACGGTCCAAAAGTAATTGACCTTTGTGTTGTTTCTCGTTTCTCTCTTGGTCGCTCGCTCTGAAAGGCCAAAGAAAAGGATTTTTATTTTGCGAGAGGAAGGAGAGAGATTGAGAGCGCTGAAGGCGGAAAAGACCATTTTGACCTTGTCGTCTTCAGCTCTTCTTCCTCATTCGACGATTCTTCTCCGATTCTCCTACTTCCCCACATCTTTTGATTTTATCTATCCGCCATGAACGAGAAAGCTAACGTCTCTAAGGAGCTTAATGCCCGCCATAGAAAGGTCTTTCTCTCGAATCGAATCTCAGCTTTTTTTTTTGTTTCTCCGAGCGTTACGGATTTGTAGTTATATCGATCGATGATTGATTCTGGATTTTGTACGATCTCAGTTCGATTAGATCTGTGTTTTTAAGCAGCTATAGTTCTTCATTTTCGTGGATTATATCATCGATCTTCCCGCGTTTCGATCGTTTGAGCTCTGAATTCAGCTTTAGCTATTGATTTGTCTTCTAGGATATGATAATTGATCACGATCGGGTTTTTTAATTTTTTATGATTGCTCTATTCATGGAGCAAATCCTTTAGAAACATGTCTTCTCCTGATGGTCACATATGATCTCGTTTAGTTAGTGTTTTCCTATAGAAATTCGTTTTCTCTTGCTTGATTTTGGAAGAATCAAACAAATAGCGTCCCCTTAGGAATTTTTATTTACTTGGTAGCCTTTGAGTTATGTGCTTGGTGATGCATACATGTATACGATTGAAGCATTTCAGCTCTTTGAGAACTTCGGTGTTCATTTACGAAACTGATTTTGATCATGAGATCATCACATCTCCTACTTGTGGCTGTGATGAGAAATTTGAACGTGTCAATTCTGTTAATTTTATATTATTCTTTTTATGTAGTTAGTTTATAATTTCTTGGTGCGGATTCTTCTTTATGTTTAGCCACTTACGAGTTTTTCGTTGATATACACTATTGCTGGATTATTTACTTGGTTTTGCTGCTACTTGTTTGCAGATTCTTGAAGGGCTTCTTAAACATCCGGAGAACAGAGAATGTGCTGACTGCAAAACAAAGTACGGTTTTGTAGCAGATGTGAATTATCAGCATCATGTTGGTTTATTTTTAGATTTGGCTGATAATATTCCATGTTCTTTGCAGAGGTCCTAGATGGGCTAGTGTTAATTTAGGTATCTTTATCTGTATGCAATGTTCTGGGATTCACAGGAGTCTCGGGGTACACATATCGAAGGTAGTCTTTCAGTTTCCTTTTTAGATCTGTTTTCTTGATGCTGCAATTCTAAACAAAAGCTTAAATATTAATTTGAATAACGCATTCTATTCGGGGCAAATTCTCTGCACAAGTTGTCAATTTGGTTTTCTACTAGGGTTTTTATGTTTGCGATTTCATCTTGTATTTTCCACTCAAGAGTTACTTGCTGAAAAGTCTGACATGAATGCGTCAAATTTCTCTGCCTTCCTGTATTGCCTTGTCCTTAACTTCAAGCAGTTCTGTTCAAAAAATAAATGATTAGGTTGTGCCCTCTGATTTATTATATGAGCCGGTTCCTTCTTGCCAAGTAGATGTTATTCTTAGCACCATAAGCTACTTATTTGTTCTACCAAAACATCTGAGTGGGCTGATGTGTGCAGGTTCGATCTGCCACTCTGGACACATGGCTCCCCGAGCAAGTTGCATTTATTCAGTGTAAGTGTCTTTCAAACTTAATGCTCTATGGCTGATTCATTTTCATATGGGGTTAGTTACGCTATGTAAACTGCTTAATCTTTTTATTTGTATGCAGCAATGGGAAATGAGAAAGCAAATAGTTACTGGGAAGCAGAGCTACCCCCAAACTATGACAGAGTTGGAATTGAGAATTTCATACGTGCAAAGTATGTATCTCTCTTTCTATTGTACAAACTTATCAGTTAGTTCCATCTTATTAATTTGTCTGTGCTATGCAAATGGACGCTAAAATCAATCTTGTGACATGACTTTTCTAGGTATGAAGAGAAGAGATGGGTTTCTAGAGGTGAAAAGGCTAGATCACCCCCGAGAGTTGAGCAGGAACGTCGGAAATCTGTGGAGAGAAGTAGGCCTGGTTATGAGCATGGGTACAGTAGTAGTCCTGTAAATTTGTTTGAGGAGAAGAGAACTGTCCAAGCATCTAGAACAAGAAATAGTGTTGCTGCAACGAGGATAAGTCTTCCCGTGCCTCCCCAAGGACCCGATCAGGTAACCAATTTACTATGCAGAAATTTTTTATAACTAAACAGTCATACCTTTAGTTAGCCATCATTATCAAGAATTCTCATTTCACGATCGTGTTTAAGAATCTTAGGATATTAGAAGTATCAGTGCTGCTATGAGATCGTTTTTTCAATGCATATGACTTAAGATCTAACAGACTACTTTTTTCTAAGGTCTCATTATCTTTCAAAGCCTGAATTTCTCATTCTTTCTAAAAATATCCAAAGCCTGATGTTCTGATACATAATGCTACAAAATAACAGGTTATAAAGCCACAGCAGAAAATAGAGTCTGCAGCCGCTCCAGTGGAGACGGCGAAACAAGCAGTAAACATTGCACCAGCATCAGATCCTCCAAAGGTGGATTTTGCTACTGATCTCTTCAACATGCTATCAATGGATGATCCGACTGCGAATACATCAGAGGCAACTGCGGCTGATGAGAACTCATGGGCTGGCTTTCAGTGTATGTAATCTAGCATGTGCATGACCATAGTGGCACATTTTTCTATGCTTGTTAAATGTGTGTTAATCGTTCTTATCTTGAAAATGCTTTGGAGTAATATACTGTATTAATTTCTGATCATAAAATTGTAGCGGCTGGAGGTGGTCAAACAGCAGAGAAAATTGTCACAGCGAAGCCTGATGAGAGCAGTTCTCCTCCAGCTCCAGCTACTGGAATTGAGGATTTGTTTAAAGATACACCTATTTTAACATCCCAACAAGCACCACAGAAAGATGTGAAAGGCGATATCATGAGCCTATTTGAGAAGGTAAATTCTTAGTCAATTATAAACTCTCCTCACGTTTACTTCTTTATTACCTACCTTCCTACTGATATTTAGCTTTCCAAGTTTTGTTTTTGTATGGTTATTTGACTTGCAAGTTACAAATATAGCGACTGATTCTTTCAATACAAAACCTCTGATTTATGTCTTGTTATTACTTACCATGATGATTCCTTCAACACTGGAGATTTGGAGTTTCAAACCAAAGTCAAGTGATATAACTCTTGTGTGTTCAATTTGTTTACAGACGAATATAGTGTCGCCTTTTGCCATGCATCAGCAACAGGTTGCTATGCTTGCTCAGCAGCAAGCCCTTTACATGGCTGCAGCAAAAGCTGCAGGAGGTGCTCCAAACGGCGTGAATCAACAAGCTGTTGCTAATGCTCTTAACTTAGCTTCTGCAAACTGGTCAAACACTGGTGGCTACCAGATTCCCGGAATGACTAACCAAGTAGGTGGTCAAGCTGATCTCCAGAAACTTATGCAAGTAAGATCTCCCCTTTACTTTTCTTTAGCACGATTTATATTACCATTGACCAAGTTCTTGCAAAATCCTCACCAATTCTTTCTTTCTTATATCGTCATAACTCTAGAACATGAACATGAACGCAAACATGAACATGAGACCGCAAGAGAATTCTCTACAGTACCCATTATCCGGGTATGTTCTGTTTACGCGTCACGTCCTAAATCAATCTTATATGTTTTTGCATGTTTATTTATAAATAGGAATATTGAACATTCGTATTTATGTCCCAACATAAGTGGACTGGTGAACGAAACAAGTGCTTTCTTGTTTTCATGAACTCCAGTTTACAAAAATGCTTTAATCGAACTGTCATATGATGTCGAAAATAAGATCTTTGGTTGTTTTTTTTTACTAATGTAGTTTCTACACGACGGGTCAAGCTAATCCGGTGAACGGTGTGGCCCCAAACTCAACCGGTAAACCTCAGTCATCATCCGCGGCGCAACCAACAAACACCACACCATATTCTCAATCAGGCAAAGACTTTGATTTCTCTTCCTTGATGGATGGAATGTTCACAAAACATTAATCAAGAGAGAGACTTTTCTGAATTTGACTTTCTTCTTTTGTTCAAAATTTGAAGAACTAAAAACAAAAAATATATAATCATCTCTGGACAATTTTTTTTCTTGGAAACTGTGTTGTAGCTGGGCTTTGATTTATGATTTTACTTGATTGTTAAAAGAGTAATAGATGTAATTCTTGAGAAGAAAGGAAAATGAGATTTATATTTGTTTGTTTTGCAAAGTCTTTTTTTATTTATTAATACTTTGTTTGGTCTTATTAATAGTTAATTACATAATTTTACAAATAAAATTAAAAATTTATTAGATGATATATACTAAAATATTATATATACGTACTATCTAGACCGAATAAAATTATTCGTGTTTCCTAATGTTAATACCAAATTTTAACATCCAAAATCCACTAATTTGTATATATGTATTGACTCAAAATGTTATGTATCAGGTTGTTTTGTTATATTGTTTCTTTCAGAACATGTAATATGCTCATATGCATATTTAAATCTAGCTAGTGATACAATAATGACACTAGTACAAACTACTAAATTATAAATCATTTCTTATATCGAAATTCAGACTATACTTCCTCAAAATCCATAGAACATTCGAGTTTTTCTATTAAAAACGTTTACGGTTAGCCAAAAATGATTAAAATTACAGTAGGAAAATTTGAACTTGACAATAGTTTTTACAACCATTAGACCACCACCATTTGGTTACAAAGTCATGTTCCATATTTGAAAACTTTTATTTACAAAATGATAAAAACAGTTTCAAAATATATTTCATAAAATGTTTTTGTAAAAAGAGTCTACCTTTCTGTTTGCATTATATTTTGTGGTTACAATTTACAAATGAGTTTTGAGTAAAAACTAAAAATATAGGTTCCTTTGAAAACAATAAAAAATATTACTATATCATGTTTAACCATGTACAAAAAAAACATTCAAACGTTTACTTACTTACTTAAACCAACTCATATACATAGAGTTATAATATTTGTTTTCTATGTAAATTAGTTAAACATACGGATTTTTTAAATTAATCAAAACTAAGAAAGGTTCAAAAACCCTTTCGAAAAAACTTTTATCCTCCTTTATTTGTAAGATCACTAAAAACTTTTAATCCACATACGGATATTTGTTATATCGCCTTTATTTAATCTTACCTTTAACAAAAGAAAAAAGATCACTAAAGGCGACGTGTTGATAGTGAACTTGTTATGGACGGCTGATTTAGCGTTTAAAAGGTTTAAGTTTGGCATTGTCGGGCTTTGGTCAAATGGCTTAAAGCTCATCCTCCACATTCACCACACAATTTTTTGTACCTCCCTCTCGCCAACCTTGATTTTACCTTTTCTTTAAAAGATGTCGTGAACCAATTCAATTCTATATGAGATTGAGACATTAATTAATGTTTGATAGTTACATGTATAACTTTTTATATAGTAGTAGCTCATAGAGTTTTTTACGCGATATTTGTATTCGTTCGTCCATGATACAGTAAATTTGTAAAAGCCATTTGTTCAAATCCTCGCTTGATCAAAGTAGTAAGATCTTCTAATTAATTTATACATTAGATTTATTGATATTGCGAAATTCTTGTCTCCCTTACCTACGTCTATCGACCTTGATCTCATACAAACTAACAAACATATTACAATTCAATACATGAGACCACGTCCGACTTTAGGCTTATTCACTTGGTTATTAAAAACAAAATAAAAAAACTATGTCGGTTAAACCCAGTAATAAATACTATGTCGGACTTGTAGCAAGCTTGGGGCAGAAGTTCAAGTTAAATTTATATGTATATAAAATGAAAAGGATCAATCAGTATGAAGCACAAACCTCCAAAACTGGTCGGTAGAATTTTGTTGTGCTTGTTGACCCGTAATGCGATATATAGCTTTCATGAGTTTGAATTGTCAAAATCAAATCTACTATTAATATACGCATACGCAGTGTTATGCAAAACAAATCGAACTTTAGGATTGAGGATGAACGTAAGCATCCGTATCATATTATTTTATTTTAGATCTGCATGTCCTTATCTAAAGCATTATTCACATATATCATAATTCGCATTCTCACTCGGAATTTCAACAATAAATTTTACAATGTCAATGAAAAATGGCCTACATTACCTAAAATATCCATAACAGTAACTACTTTTTCTTTGTTTTTTTGGCTAAAACTATAATTGTAACTTAAACTATAATGAGGTTTACCCTCATCTCCTCTTTTGTCGATATATTGGGCAATGGTTTTTTCCTAGTAGACGCATTTTCTAGGTTTTGTGTTCTTTGATATTGATTTGGATCTCCAAAAATTGTTTGTAGTTATGTTTATCTTTTGGACTCCTATTAAGACGGTGTTTCTAAAGTTTTTTTGTGTTTAAACTTTTGATTTAGTCTTTTGGAGAAATTATTTTTTCTGCCGACTCCGTAAAATCTTCCAAGTTCTAATAAATTATTTTTGGATGAAAACAAAAAAAATTGAACAAAATATGTATAATTTTTTTGTAAAATAAAAAAAAAATAAGTTCTCTATTTTACATGAAGAAATTAATTACATATCTTTTGCACCCCAAAAAAAAAAGGACTAAATTTTGCTGGGAAATGGGGAAACAAAAAAATCAACGGTACGACTTGGTTACGTGGTACATTCTGCTATCTCAATTCTCTATCTCAATGCATAAATTATTACTTCTATACATTTTTCAAATCTTGTTGCAATATTAGGTAAGGTTTACAACTTCAAACGAAAGCATTAAACCCAAACTGCCACGTGTCACTCAAACAAACCTCCATCACCGAAACCTCTATAATGGGCCCACTTACGATTCTGTTACAAAGCCCATACAACACGGACCACATTTTTAATCAATTAATTTCACCGTTTCAATATAAATACACATCTCAGCATTTTTTTATGTTGAAGATAAGAACCACCGAACTAAACTTCAAATCAAATTCCCGAGGCAAAAAAAAATTACATCATTCAATTCAATGCCTCTTCTTCTCCCTACCTCTTCATTCAAAACGACGGCCACCGTCGTAATCGCCGGCGTTTTATCCCTTGCGTCGGCGGTGATTTTCACCGTTCCTTCCGTTTCGTATTTCGTTGTCTCTCGTTTTCCGATCATCTATGATAACACTGTCTTCCTCTTAAAGCCACCGTATCTTTACTTAGTCATCAACTTTATTATCGTCTCCATCGTCGCTACATCTAAGCTTACGCACAAATCGAGTTCCATCGATGATTCTGATATATCGGAAGTGGTTACTCCCGAACCGGTACCAGTTCCGGTTCCTTCTGATATCGACACCGGTTATTTAAACGTGGTTCATGTGACTAATGATTATACCGGATTTGTTGAGAAATTCGACGTACGTGATGATCCACCGGTTGATCTGACGGTGGAAGATGTCCAGAAGTTTCCCGAAGTCATTTCTGTAGGAGAAGAACAGAAATTAGAGACGGAGAAGCCAAATTCGAATAGCGATTCGCCGGAGTTGGAAACGGAGAAGCTAAAACTGAAAAATGATCCGCCGGAGATTTCGATTCTGAAGTTTACGAAGAAACCTCCAAGATTCAATCAACAAAAATCGCTTAAATCTAGTTCAGAAGGTATAATATGAATTCATAGATCTCGACGAATTATACAAATTAGTAATATTTGAAATTTGGGATAATGTTTTCGGCTCGAAATTCGAATTTCTGAGAAGGGTAAAATCGTAAATTAAGGATGAGCAATGACCGTTTTCCGAAATGTTCTACAGGTGGAAGTAAAAAGTCAGCGTTGGGAGTGACGAAGCCACCGAGGAGGCAAGACACGCTGGAGACGACGTGGAAGAAGATCACGGAAGGACGTTCGACGCCGTTAACGAAGCACTTGACTAAATCCGACACGTGGCAAGAGAGGACGCAAGTGCAAACCTCGTCAGAGAAGATTACAAAATCTGAGAACTTAGATGACAGAAATGCCCCTACGGAGGAGAAGACGCATCTTAAACGCGAGCCGTCACCGGGTCAGGAGGAGTTGAATCGGCGTGTGGAAGCATTTATCAAGAAGTTTAACGAAGAGATGAGATTGCAAAGATTAGAATCTTTGGCTAAATACAACGAAATGGTGGTAAATGGAGGGACTCGTTTGTAAAAAACTTAGCTGTCAATGAACGGAGAAAAGGACGTCACAGTCGCAAAAGTTGACTGTTTTTAATAACCACCACTTACAGGTTTCTTTTTTCTTCCAGGGAACAAATTTCAAAATATTTTAACTAGGAAGACAAATTTGTACTTATGTGTTTTTTTGTGATTGTTATATTCCTTGACATCGAAAATCACATTTAATCTTGTGGTTAAAAGTGAATGATAAATATGTGAACAAGAACTAGACCGGTGATCGAATTTTTTTCTTTTGTTTTGTAATTTTACATTATGCACAAATATTATTTATATGCTATTACAAACACTTTGTTTTAGCAGAGTGTAGCTTTTATTTGTAAAATACTTACATGACCATAGAGGCAACAGGAAAAAGCCTATCCAAGAAAGTATATAAACCTCCTCCCAGTAAAAGAGCACCACTGGACATAAAACATATAAAAAATTGAGAAATCAATAAACTAATTATTTAGCTTTAAGTGGTGAATGTCTCTAAACATACCTTATAGGGTTGATCCATGCAGAGACTTTTCGCAACGAAAGTAAGCTCTAAAGAAATACGCATATTCATAACAAAAACTATTAAAAGCTAAACTTGAGAAATTTGCAGTTCACTATTTGGTGAATAAAGAAACCATGAATTACCTGTAAAGCTCCGGCGAAAGAAGCAGCGAGGATGAGTGGAGCAACATAACCTGTTGTATATGTTAAGAGTAAGCTTCCACCAATTACTGGATCCTGTGATTCACAACCATTACATTATCCATATCATTACATAAGTTAAACCAGCTCTCATATTTAAATGGAAGGAGACGTAACGGAATTACCCTGGAAGTAGCCACATAGCCAAGAAGGGTGGCTAGAACTGGAGTACTACAAGGTGAGGCAGCAAGTGCGAATGTGAGACCGGCTAGATATGCTTGTACACCTAACAAAACATTTTGTTACTTAAGTGTTAGAAAAAGTATTGGACGGTTTAATGTCGAAAAACCCACAAAATAGTTTGTGTTAGGAGGATTACTAGATGGGAAGTTTGCTGCTGCAGAACGAGGATCAAAGTTGTTAAAGAAAGATGGAAGCTGAAGTTCAATAATCTGTAAGAAGAGAGGAAATACATTGTGTTAGACTTGGCCATTTCGATTGATGCAAAATGAAAAGGAAAGTGACTAACAAAATTACCTCAAGGAGATTGAGACCCATTACAATAGCCAGACCAGATGCGGCTACTGGTAATCCTTGTCCTATTTGTCCATAGGCTTTTCCGGCAAAAGAGGCTACTATCCCAAGAAGTGCTAAGGTAGTTGCTAATCCCAGTGCGAATGCAATTGTATCTCCAACAACCTAAATGCATGGAGAGCTGAAAGGTTACAAGAAAAATATGTAAATGTGAATTAAAAACTTATGCATTGATTGGGACTGAGTCTACTGTTTCTTTGAGGGAGCTTTGATTCGTTTAAAAGAACTCTCGACTTTCACTTCTTTTACATTTGGTTATACTACAAGGACAATGATCCAGCCAACTCCTATCGCAACAGCTATTATAGAAATCTGATCTGAAGAGTCACTAACCTGAACTCTGCTTTTGCCAGACCCAAATGCACCTATAAGTTACAGCAACATTAAGGACATGTGAGGAAAGATTTAGAACATCAATAATGTCTAAAATAACTTGTGAGAAATGTAAAATAGTAAGTTATCATACCAATATAACCAAGTGTCAAAGGCAGAACACTGAGTGTACATGGAGACAGACTTGTCACAAGGCCTGCCCCAAATATTACTGCCAAACTACAACAAGGATAAATTAACAGGCAAGTCAGAGAACTCGATGGTCAAATTCTTGGAAATGCGTGCATTGAGAAAGAACCTGATAAACAAACCTTGTTATACTGAGAGCTGATAGCTGATCCTGAACAGCTTCGTTAGCCTGTTGGTTAGCTGAATACAAGAAGTTTCCGACCGAATCTCCAAGGCTTCCTTCAGCCAAGCTGTAGACGGAAATGGCTTGATCCTGTCTTAAGGGGAAATTAGTTTCTGACTTTACAAGCAAACAGCAAACAGATAATGGTCGAAAGCAGAAGCATCTCAAGACAGAAAAGCATAGGCACAAATTAATTCCAAACAAAATATCGAGATCTAACCCCCAAAGAAGGTCATATATATACAGATATGCTGAAGTTTTTACCTTTGGTTCTGCACCTAGGAAAAAGACACTACCTTAGACATTCTTAATAAGCTATTCAGGTTAAGATGTGAAACATAACTGAACTACCCTACAGTAACAGAGTCGATGAAGAGATCATGGAAGTACGGAAACAATCTAAAAATATCACAATCTATGATTAAACCTTACCAAGACAATCATCTTCAAGTCTGCGGCCTTTGCTGAGCTAAGAGTTACCAAGTTTGCCACTGGAAAACCAAGATAAAGTTAAGGTATTCATAATCAGATGAATTTAGATTCAGCATCATTAATAGTGCTTTCTATTAGAGAAGTGAAAAGGGAAAAAACTAGAAGAAATGGAGCAGATCGAAAACTTGAGTGATTCGGAAACATAATGAAACATATTTTGCTAGTTTTTTTCAAATTTTCCTCATAAAACAAGCTTTGAAAACACACTCAAAATCTCTTTTTCTGACTATGACCTCACCTCAAGACTCACAAAATGAATACATGCCACAGAAGAATAATCAGTTAGAATATGCAACATGAGTGCAAAGATACCAAAGAAAATAGTTAACACATTAAGAGATTACAAACTTCCGATAATAAAAAAAAACATGTCCAAGACAGAATGAAAGAAGTGAGAAGAGAGTAACATTACCTCCTACTAAACCACTACCAAGCATCGCAAGTTTAATACTTGAGCTCTCTTTGCTCTGTAAAGAAACAGCATCAGACCCTAAACTTCTCCTTCTCTCAAGGTCACAATGCTTAGCAACACGAACCCACCTTTTCTCTGTTAAATCAACAGAGAAACCAAACTCAACAATCACCAAATGGCTCAAAAATTACTCATTTCACATATAATTCCTACTTTAATTACAAAGATTATAAAGAAGAAGAAGAAGATAGCTAACATGTGGTAGTTAAAATGGACAACACGACTTCTGAGACTCAATTTCAATTTTCCAGAGAGATTAATCATACCTTGATCACCATCCGAATTCTAAACACAAAAATTCCAAAAATAACGAACAACTATGCACAGGAGACATCATCTTCAATCAAAATTCCCAAAAAAATAAAAAATAAAATCCAGATTACTCTACTATCAACTGTTTTTTATCGTCTAGCTGAATTTCTCCTTAAAACTGAAGAATTGAATCAAAATAACTACTCACCACCACCATGATTGAGTCTGCAGCTGGAGAATCCACCGACGAAACCACCGGAGATGCATCGGTTCACACTCAGATTCATGGCACTTCAGATAAGCGTCCGTCGTCTAACGGTCCTCTCTCTTCTGATTTTTCTTTCTAATTTTCGCTAACTATTAATGATGCATACTAATGGGCTGAATCATTTTAGTCTATAGGCCCACATCTATTATAGCACATTAGATAAGCCCATAAGCGTCTGTGTATATGAGTGAAAAAGTTGCGTGCTCCTCACTCCTAGCTTCATCTTTCTTTCCGTTAGGGCTTACTTAAGATCTAACAGCGATTTGTGATTGTGATTGATTTTTTTTTTAGATCTAGGAATATTAGAGACGAGATGATGCACGACAAGGCTGAGAACGAGGTAGCTAAACCTAAGCACGTGGTGTGGGACATGGACTCGTGTTCTGTTCCCGATGGTTGTGACCCTTGTGAGATCCGCTGGATTCTAGAATCGGCGTTGGTCCTGGTCCTCTCACCATCCTTGCCACTGGCAACCTAAAACGCGTCCCTCCTCACGTCTTGGAAGCCATATCTCGCTCTGGAATCATTATTTCTCACAACATCATAGGTTAATCTTCTTCTTCTTTATCTCTTTCTATAAACAAATTAGGGTTTTTAGATTCAATTGATCATATTTTTTATTTTATTCTGCAGGTTCGAGGAATGGTGGTGAATCATTTGTTTGATTGGGTACGAGAGCTGTAGAACTTTTGTGATCTGAATATAAATTTTTATTATGATTGATGATTTCTAAATGTGTTACAATGATGGACTCGATCTATTACTTATACAAACGAAACAATATGTTTAAACGACACGAATGTGTAAAAGACACGATTTTACAAAAGACAACTTTGTGACTCTTCGTTTAATAACTAACATATGTAAATGTGACTTTGCATTATGTGAGATATGATTATACTTCAACACTCCCCCTTAATCATATCTCGGCTTCACTCCAAGCTTCCTTTTAAGATCTTCAAACCTTGACATGTTTAACGCCTTAGTAAAAATATCCGCGAGTTGATCTTCCCTTTTGCAATATTCTAATTTAACAAGTCCTTTGTGCTCGGCTTCACGAACAAAATGGTACTTGATCTCTATGTGTTTCGTTCTTCTATGCTGCACCGGATTCTTCCCTATTGCTATTGCCGACTTGTTGTCACATAAGATGGGAATGCCTTCTTCAAACTTCAGTCCAAGTTCTTCGAAAATTCTTTGTAGCCATATGGCTTGATTTGTGGCTGAACATATGGCGATGTACTCTGCCTCCGCTGTTGATTGAGCCACTGTTTGTTGCTTGTTTGACTGCCAACAAAACACATATGATCCAAGATTAAAAATATAACCTGATGTGCTTTTTTTGTCTTCGATAGAACCACCCCAATCACTGTCCGAGTAGCCTATCAATCTTGGTGCTTCCACGCTTGTAAAATATACTCCATAGCTTGACGTTCTTTTGACGTACCTTAAAACCCGTTTGGCTTCTTAATAATGCTTCATGCGTGGTGATGACATGTATCTTGAGAGATAGGAGCTTGCGTACATTATATCAGGTCTTGATGCACACAAGTATAAGAGCCCTCCAACAATACTCCGATACTTAGTCGAATCTCCATACTCTTTGTCATCTTCAACTTCTTTTCTTTTTGGTGTAAGTGGAGTGCTTACACTCTTGCTTTCTTTCATTCCAAACTTATCAATAAGTTTGTTTGCATATTTTTCTTGTGAAAGAAATATGCCGCCATCATCTTGGATTACTTCCATTCCAAGAAAGTAGTTCAACAACCCGAGATCCGTCATCTCGAATTCCTTCTTCATTTTTTCTTTGAATGTGTTGATGAGATGAATATTGCTTCCTGTGATGATAATATCATCAACATATAAACTGACTATCAACACATCTTCCCCTTGCTTCATTATGTATAAAGCTGCATCATTCATACTTCTTTCAAAACTGTTTTTGATGAAATATGAATCTATCCTTCCATACCATGCCCTTGGCGCTTGCTTTAATCCATATAAGGCTTTGTGTAGCCTTAAGACTTTTTCTTCTTTGCCTTCAATCACAAACCCAGGTGGTTGTGTGACATAAACTTCTTCTTTTAGTTCACCATTGAGGAAAGCTGACTTTACATCCATTTGATACAATCTCCACTTCATTTGAGCCGCATAAACAAGTATGGCTCGTATTGTATCATGCCTTAAGACTGGGGCAAACGTCTCAAGATAATCGACTCCATATTCTTGAGAAAAACCTCTTGCAACTAGCTTTGCCATGTGTTTGATCGGATTGCCATTTGCATCCATCTTGATCTTATAGATCCACTTCACGCTTATCACATTCTTCTTTTCCGGCTTGTCTACAAGTTTCCAAGTCTTGTTTTTCTCAATCATCTCTATTTCTTCATTCATAGCTTTTCTCCATTCTTTGTTTCCGCAAGCCTCATTGTAAGTTTTCGGTTCTTCATGTGCGAGAAGACATGCTTCTATAATTTGAGCCGCTTCTTCAAGCTCCACTCTCGGTGCTATCTCCAAGATTTCATCCATGGATCTGAATTTCTTTGGCGATTCAGAAGTTTCTCCTTCTTCATGGTCATCATGGTCACCATAATCAAAAGAAACGGGCTGGAGATATTCTCACGTTTATCTTTTGATTCTTGTGAATTGCTCATGGATAAGACAATAGTCTTCTTGACTTCTTTTTGTCTATCCCAATCCATTTCTTGTTTTCTTCAAACTCAACATCTCTTGACACTTCAATCTTCTCATTTTCCAAGATAAAAATTCTATACCCTTTCGATTGATTGCTATAGCCAATGAGGATTCCACGTTTTGCTTTAACGTCTAACTTTTTCTTCTTTTGATCCGCAATATGCACATAGCATATACTCCCAAAAATCTTTAAGTGTGACACATTTGGCTTGTGTCCACACCATTTCTCTATAGGTGTCACATCATCTTCTATTGCCCTTGACGGTAGATGATTTTGCAGACAGGACGAGGTATATATTGCTTCTGCCCATAACTTGAGCGGTAAACCTTGCTCAGCAAGCATTGTTTTTGCCATCTCCACCAAGGATCTATTCTTTCGTTCTGCTGCACCATTTTGCTGTGGTGAATAAGACAAAGTGACTTGCCTAATAATTCTTTCTTCTTTACAAAACTGGTTAAATTCTTGTGAAGTGAACTCACCACCTCCATCGGATCTTAAAGTCTTGATGAAACAATCTGATTGTTTTTCCACCATTGCTTTGAACTTCTTAAACATCAAGAAGGTCTCCGAGTTTTGTTTTAAGAAGTATACCCAACACATGTGAGTATAATCATCCAAAAACAATAAGAAGTAACGGCTTCCATCAAGTGATTGGTGCTGCATCGGTCCACATACATCCGTATGTACAATCTCAAGCTTCTCTCTTGTCTTCGTTTGAGATTCTTTTGGAAAACTCTTGCGTGATTGTTTTCCAAGGTTACACGCCTCACATACTTCTTTGTTGACTTTGAACTTTGGTAATCCATTTACCAAATCTTTGTCTTGCATTTGTTGCAACCGTGTGTTGCCTACATGACCAAGTCTCTTGTGCCATCTTTCCATCTCCTCTTGCTCACTTGCATTCATAGCTTCTCCTTGAACTGAACCCAACTTGATTCTAAAGCTTTTATGAGTCATTGGAATGACCATAATCTTCTTGCCATCTGCATCGAGAATGATGCATTTCTTCTCTTTAAAACTCACTTGATAACCGCTTGAAATAATTTGAGAAACACTCAACAAATTCTTCTCCAAACCAGGCACCAAGAAGACGTTTTTAATGACTTTCTTGCCATAACTTGTCATGACGGTAATATCTCCTTTACCGGCTGTCATGACTATTTCTCCATTTCCAACTCTTATCGGAACCTTGATACTTCTATCGATCTTCGAAAAATATCCGAAGACAAAATATAAACTTTTACTGTACTGAAACTTGTTATTTTTACATCAGGATAATAGTTGTTTAAATAGAAACAAACAGACACAATAAGAGTTGCATCTCTTCTACTTGTGACTTTTCGACACAACTCTTAATTAATAACTAACTTAATATATTACAAACATTACAAACTCAATTATTAATATCAAACTCAATTATAAACCAACACTCCCCCTTAATTGAGTTTTGGTTTCACACCAAGCGTTCTTCAACGTTGCTTCATCACGTCTCCTCCGTGATCTTCAAACTCATCATTCACGTTTGATGATGATTCTTCTTCGACCGCACTAAACAGAATGTGACCCTCATTGATCACTTCTTCATCTGTTTCTTCTAAACTTAGATCCGCTCGCTCGGCCTTTCTAAGTCTGCAGTCCTTTGCGATGTGAGCCGGTTTGTCACACACATAACACTTTCTTTCATTTTTTGCACTCATTTACGGAACGCCTCCGTTCTTTCTTCTCCAACAATCTACCTCATTGTGATTGTCTCTTTTACATACGCCACACCATCTCTTGGTCTTCTCATGATGTTTGTCTTCTTTTTTTCGTCTATAGAACACACCCTCATTGATACGCTCCTCTCGGATACTCAAGCGCTTCTCATGCTCCTTCAGATTTTCTCCACGTGATCTTCGTCACGTCTTCTTTGGCTGTTCTTGCAACCCTTCCACTCCCTTTTGCTTAGGTGAGCTTTCTTCTTTAATCCGGTTTGGTGTTCTCCTTGAATCAACATCACGTCTTCTTTGATTATTTCTATAACCAGTTACCGTCTTGTGCCAAACGTGAATCTTCTCCACGTCTTCTTCTTCGGCTACGTCGAACAAAGTTTCAGAATTTTTTTTCCACAACTCCAACTCCACATCGTTTTCTCCATTGCCTTTTGAGAAGATTTCCTATCTTTTTCATCGCTTTTGGAGCCTTCTTCTTGAAGGTATGCTTGTGAATATGTTTGTGAAGGTTGATGGTGCTCTCTCTTGTCACCGCCTCTTCTTTTTCTTCTTTTTCTATTTCTTCTTCTTCTTCTTCTTCTTCTTCTTCTTCTTCTTCTTCTTCTTTTTCGGTTTCTCACCGTTGATTTGTTTTCTCCATTTTTCTCTTCTTTTATCATGTGGTTAGTCCACCCACTGTCTATTAACCAAATGTCTTCTCTTATTTTTGTTAATGCTTCTTCACTTGCACTAAACAACATATGATCTTCAACCAAATCTTCATCTTCGAGACTTACATGCGCTCTTTCCTTTTTCTTTGAGCGACACTTATTTACAAAGTGGCCGATCCTACCACAATTGTAACAATCTTTGTTACCCTTTTGATTCTTACCATAATCGTTTTCCTTCGGTTTCTTCCTATACTCATTTTCTGTGTGGTTATTTCTCTTGCAAAACTCACACCACTTCTTGCCTTGATTCACACGGCTCTTGGTGTTGTCTCGTTTTAAACCGGAATCTCTTCCTTTTGTGCGAGCATTAAATGCTCCTTCATTAGTGCTTTCTTCTCTTGCAGCCACTCTTGCTTCATGTGCTTTCAAAATACCGATCAGCTTTGTCATTGTTAATGAAGTCAAGTCGCGAGTTTGCTCCAAAACGCTAACAATGCTATCAAACTTGGCTGGGAGAGAGATGAGTATCTTCTGTATAATTTGGTAGTCCGTCTTCTTTTCACCATGATGAGTTAATTGATTTTTCAAAATAATTAACTTATCGGTGAATGTCTTAATGTCCTCATTATCATACATCTTCAAGTTTTCGTACTCCCTACGCAACGATTGAAGCTTAATCAATCGAACTTGAGGAGATCCTTGATACTCAGCCTTTAATGCGTCACATGCCTCCTTTGATGTTAGTGCTGCTGAAATTCGTGAGAATATCTGATCCGTCACGGTAGTTTGCAAAATTTGCAGTGCCATCGTATCATTCATCATCGCTTCTTCTCTAAGCGATTTTGCCCTTTCTGTTTCAGGGGTTTCTTGCTCTTGTACCGGTTCGGCCGGCACACCTTCTTCAACCACAGACCATAATTTCCTAGTCCTGAAAATGGTTGCCATCTTAATGCTCCAGAAGTCGTACTTCTCCCCATCGAATATGGGAATCACTTGATGTGAAGAGCCTTGCATCGTCTCGGCTTATTTTGCGATTAACGTATGCGTAATACTAGTGCTTTCTCTTTGGTCTTCTCTCAATCGTAAAGCTCTGATACCATGTAGAACTTTTGTGATCTGAATATAAATTTTTATTATGATTGATGATTTCTAACTGTGTTACAATGATGGACTCGATCTATTACTTATACAAACGAAACAGTATGTTTAAACGACACGAATGTGTAAAAAACATGACTTTACAAAAGATAACTTCGTGACTCTTCGTTTAATAACTAACATATATAAATGTGACTTTGCATTATGTGAGATATGATTATACTTCAACAAGAGCATCCAGCTCCGGCTATTTTGATGCTGATAGCTGAGTTTAGGCCAGTCTATGAAAAGTGTTTTGTCATGTTTGAATCCATGGGATATACCATGGTTCGCGCATACCTAAATTCTCAGCCAGAATCACCCAAATACATTTCTTGCGTGTGGCACTGGAAAAGCTTACTCACACAGGAGACACAGGAGACAACAAGGCAGGAGTTTCAGGGCCAAGGCTTTGAAGATTTCACCAGCCATCTCTATGGTGAAGACCATGCACTCAGAGTAAGCATCCTTGCCTCACCTTCTATCATTACATTTCTCATTGTCTAGTCATTGCCACAACCTAATCAAATCTATTTTTTTCTAGCAGGATCCTGCTTGACAGGAGTCGCACAAGATGTGGGCTACAGCACCAAGTGTGAAAGATTCTCTTGATTTTTTTTGAAGAAGCAGTTAAAGGCAGGAACCCTACCACCCTTGGGTGGAGAAGATGCACTGAGAGTAAGCATCCTTGCCTCATCCTCCTCTGCTTATATCATTACATTTCTCATTGTTTAACCATTGCCACAACCTAATCAAATATATCAGTTGAGAGATTTCAAATTGTTAGAATTTTGGTGGAACTGTCTTCATAATGTATAGATTGTAGTGGGTTCCAAATTTGAGATCCATAGATAGATAGATAGCATGGTTTTGATTTACTGACTTTTGATGCTAAAACATTGTAGAAAAGCCAATAACGTGAACAAAGAGGAAGAGCAAGAGCAAGAGGAAGAGGAAGAAGAGTGCATGACTCCCTCTCTTTAGAATTGATTTTTTTCATAAATTAAATGTTGTTTTAAAATTTTAAAGATAAATATTTGGTAAAAATTATAGTTTTACGTCTACATTATTAATGCATTGACCAATAAAAAAATTTATAGAATATATTAATAAATGGTAGAAAAGAAAATTTGATCATTTTTTTAGTTTACGTAAAATCAATTAAAACGACATTTATTTCTTAACAGATGAAATATATAATAAGATATCGGTAAAATAAACGTATATTATTATTATTATTATTATCCATGAGTTCATGACACATGGGTTGAATTTTAAAATTAATGTAAAATGTTATCGAATTAATTTATGCAAACAACGAACAATACAATCGTCAATCAAAGTTTTTATTTTATTTTTAAAACTCAGATTACTCTACGGTTTTCATGTTGCTGAATTTCTCCTTAAGTTTTCTCAAAACTAAAAATTGAATGAAAAAAAAAAAAAAAAAAAACACTCAACAGTCACTACAATGATCGAGTCCTCAGGTCGAGAATCCACCGACAATTCAAATGGACTGATAGTCCTTTCAGAGCCTTGGCCCGTTAGAAATTTTCGTGGTCCTAAGCTTATGTTCGAAAGCCCATTAATCTGCCTAACAACTAGTGAAAAAAAAAACATAAATATTTTGGGTTTTTTTTCCCTATTTTAATTTTATTATTGTAACTATTAATTGATAATCACATCTCGCTATGAGTGGACTAGTGAGTAGTGAGATTTTTAAAAAGCATGACCTCAATTGTCATCGTCTCTTTAGCTTATTTTACCAAACTTTGCAACAAATACCAATTTTATAAAAGACACTTTGGCCCACTTTATGTTTATATACTTTCTAGCCAATATCACTCGCACGTATTAAAAATCAAAGTTGTGGTCGACACCGATTTGTGGGGACATTTTTAAGATATACATGGGATTTGGGGGGAGTCTTATCCTAACATTTATATTATATAAATGAAACGGTGCAGATTATAATTCCATGTTTTCTTCCTTAATCAGACGTCGCTTCGATTCATAAAAAATTCAAACGAATTTTTTTTTATGAAGCTAGTAGCAACTATTAGAAACAACGTTAAAAACTTGAACTCACATGCTACATGTGACAGACCAAATTTTCAATGAGCATATGATGCGTATAAAGAGTTGTTCGTTTGCTCATTCAGATAAATCATCCAGATAGAACTAAAAATTGATGTTCGTTAAATGCTAAAAATAAAACATCTGAATAGAGTATTTGGATAGTACATCTAAATGATTTTTTAAAATTAGGCAAAATTTTCAGTTCCATCTGGATGATTCAAATTATATCATTTGGATAGAAATGGTTCAGTCCAAAATAACAAATAACAAATATATCCCTAACTAAAATTATTTGTTTTGTTGGTTTAATTTGATTTTAAAATATCTACATCAACAACAATTTATAATATTTGAATGCTAAATTTTTCATAAATAAAATTATATTTATTTTTTGAATTAGATTTATAAATAGTGATATAATTATTTTCATAATTATTGATATAATTAGTAAACATGTAAAAATAAATAAAATATATTTATTTTTGAATTATGTTTATAAATATTGATATAATTATTTTCATAAATATTAATATATATATATATGTATATATATTGATATAATTTTTCATAAATATAGATATAAATATTTATACACTATTCTTATAAACTTCATAAATGTATTAGACATCACATTTGTTGATATTGTTTTCCCGCCAAAATTATATTTTCACGGTTTTGACGGAAAAACACCATTTTGTAATTTTTACCAAAATTGGGATTTTACAATTTTGGTGGGAAAACGCTATTTTGCAATTTGTACCAAAATTGTGATTTCATGGTTTTGGTGAAAAATATCATTTTCTGACTTTCTATCAGAATTGCGATTTCACGATCTTTGAGAAAGAACGCAGTTCCGAGATTTTATGGTTTTATTGTAAAGATATAATTCCACCATTTTGCATTTTTAGCGAAAAAAACGTCATTTCATAATTTTTTCTGCAAAAAAACTGGATTTCACGATTTTGACAAAAAACGCAAGTCCGAGATTTTGCGGTTTTTGCAGAAACACTATTTTGTGATTTTTTGAATTTTAATTTATGTTTTTACTAGGAGTTAACCCTTGGTACATCAAAATCAATTTATAAATCTTAAAAATAATAATTTAAAAATTAAAATCAATATGGTTAAGATTAAGATTAAAAATAAAATTAGATTAAAGTATGAGCATTTTAGTCATTTTCTTAGTATAAATATCTAGATGGAGATGTAAATTTACAAAAACTAACCATACAAACAAAAGTTCATTGAGATGGATCATCTAGATGAACAACTCAAAATCAAAACGAGTAACATCCATATGGATTATCCAAATGAAAAATTTAATGGATCATTTGGATGGAAATGCTAGATGAGCAAACGAACGGACCTAACTTAATCCATATTTTCCATTTAGAATATGATTTTATTTTGGAATCATTCATTCTGTGAAATAATTGATCTTCGTAGAAACATTGCTGATAATATTATTGTCTGGTTCATATAAAATTTCACAACATTATATTGCTGGCCCTTTAGTGTTTTAGCTTAATAGATCAAAATTCAAGACATTAATTCATACATACTTACATGTTCATACAAACTTGAAAGTTGAAACTAGTCCAGTTAAGCATATATATAACATTTCCTATTTAACTACAGATACGCACAAATTATTCAATTATCCAGTTACTTCAATTTTTTGTGAAATAAGCGTTGGAGTGTTAGTAAAATTGGGGGAATAATTGCAAGGAACAGAAAATAGTGGGCAATTTGGTGTTTTGCGTTTGGCAATTTTATTAAAGCAATAAAACGATTCACGTTAGAACAAATAGAATAAATCATTCGATACTCGACGTTTCACATAACTCATTCGATACTCTCTACGATGATGTTGAAGAATGAATAATGCTTCTTTTTTTTTTTGTTAAAGATTGAAAAGAATGCTTTTTCTTATTTTATTTCCTTGTTATGTAACATGGTAGGTTAAATAAAAACATATAGCTGACGTACATGAATCTGCATAAGTAACAGAGATGTTTATTGTACTTTCAATTCCACTAGTATCTTAACAACCTTCTTTAGTTCGTTAGCAAAACTAGCAATGTAAATTATATAGTTTAATTACTCTGTAAATATAGGATACTATTGTTTAACAAACTTCTTTTGGTCTACATCATTCGTTTGATTAGAGATTTCCCAATACTTAGAAGTTAGAACACAAGCACAACAACAACAAAACACGAAAAAGAAGAAAAAAGAAGCAGCTTTATATAGAGAAAAATTAAAAGAAGAAGAATGTCAGGGACTTTAGGACAAAAGACTTGGGATAGACATGAAGAGACATGAGTGTACATGGGGACATTCCCTTGTGCATATGTCAGAAAATTTAATAAATTAAGATATTAACTATCATCCTCTCTCCATCATGCTCAATGATGCTAAGCATTTAACTCATCGCATCGCATGTCTACATTTTTAAGGAAAATAAACAAAAAAGTATTTAATTGTCCATAGTTAGAGCCAGAGAAATCTTAAAATGTTGAAAAATAAAAACAGTTGGATTTTCTGTAACTCTGTTAGTTTATTTATGGCCCTTCAGTCTAATGAATCACTAGCTTAAGTAGGATTAAATAAAATTTAAGCAGGGTAGGAGTTGAAAAAAAAAAACAAGTTTGACCTTTGGTTAAAGGATTTTAAAATTTTTGACTTTTCTTGCATAGAATATCGAAATGCACGTATAGAAAGATGCACATTTGTTTGTTGTCATCGAGAGTAGGTAAAGAACTTTGGAGTAATCAGCCTAGCTTGCTTGAACTTGGGTATCGTAATGAACAAATATGATTATGGATATAGTCTTGTCAATGTTATGGCCGCAATTTTGCTCTCTTCCACAGATTGTAAATCGTTACCTAAAATGCAAGCTTAAATGAAAATATAATCATATATATGCGTGGAAGGTTGTAGAACCAATCCGGTGTGACGTATAAGGGAAATGACCAAAAATCTTAGTCTAGTAGTTATGACCTTACACGCAGGTGGATTTAGGTGACAGTCATAAACTGATTTTTACTAGACGTATCTTTTCTTTTGGTAGCTAGATATTGACTTGAAGTTCTCTAAAATTTCTCTATTTTTTTAGTTGGATCATCTTTACCTCAAATCTAAAATTAGCACCAAAAGTGTGTCAATTGCAATTAAAAGTACATCTTCATTAAAATATGGTGATTGTTTCGTGTTTGTCAACATTGTGTGTTTGTAGTATTCTAATTTATTTTTCAACCATGTCTCTACAACATTCACAGTTCCACAATCTGTTTTCCATTTAAAACATATATTATTATTGCTACATTTATAAGCGATACAGTTTTAAAAATCTATGGCTACAAATTAATTGGACTCTACTTTTTCCTTTTAATAAAACAAATAAAATACTTGTATTTTAAATGTGAAACACACAAGAAACAAAAAATTCGTGGCAGGATCAAATTAAAAGGGTAACCAATTAATGAAAATAATTGTCTGAAACATTAAATTATGTATTATTGTTGTTGATAGGTCTTAACTTTATGCTCCAAATGAAAAAGAAGCCACATCTTATTTGTTCAGCCGGATTGTATTGTTGACTCGGTCTTACGCTTTTTTGGCTAAGAGTGGTATTTTATTTGCTAGATTAGCGGAAGCCACGTTTACTTTGTTCATTTTCTATTTACATTATTTAACAAATAATTTTCATATTAGTCTACAGTTGAATTTGTGATTTTTTTAGAAGGTCTCTATTAGGTCGTCGAAGTAAAGAGGTAAGTGTTGTGGAGAGGAATCGAAAGGGTAGTTGGAGTTGAGAGACTTAAAGGTTGCTAACGTGAGCGCCTTGATTGATCAACCAAAGCCTTAAAGACCATTCTTGATTCTTACTTCCCTCCATGGCTTGGCTCCAACGTGTCACGTTCTACAACAAATACTTTTTGACTTTTGTCATTTTTTGGATCTATTTTAATATTAAGGCAACCTCTATTCATGTTCACTAAATTAGTACATTTGTTTTTCCATTTTATATAACTTTAGAGCTACTTTGAACTTTGTTGACAAAAATAAAATCAAAGATCTATAACGAGTTTTAAAAATATAAAATAAAAAGTAAGTGGAGACACATATTAAGCATATAGCTCATGAAATTTTGGAGCAAAAGTAGGAGATTAGTGTTAGAAAATCAAGATGTGAAGCAGACGAAATAACCACTATATTATATAATTAGAGGATTACTGTTTTAAAATAAGTTCATTGTTTTCTTAACAGCCCACCTTAGTTATTTAACAGGTGGATGTTTTGTCTATGATGATAACTAAATCATCAATCTATATAGGAACACACTAAATTGCAAAGTTAACAAAACTTTAAAGAAATTTCCATATCAGATTTAAAATTCATTTTAATCAAATAAGAAAAGGTAATCATTTTAGTTTTTTTTAATTCAATAAAAATAGATTCTAAACTTAAAATCAATTGTAATTGATTAAAGTTTCTAGAATTTTATTAGTTAACTTCTACCCAAATCTGATCTCATATAATATTTATCCACTATTTGTTGTCTTTTTATTTTAATTTGAAAAAAACCCAACAATTTGTTAAATAAAAGTTATCAATCGGATAAGTTTATCATTTACAAAAAAAAGTAATTCATATGGTAAGAAGATCTAAGTACCTTAATGGTAATTTTCTAAAAACATAAGGGCACATCAATAAGAGCGTTTATGATAAAAGATGATAGCAACATTATTTTTTGCGAGCAACGTTTTACGAATATAGTAGTTTATATTTTTATAATTTTGAAAATTTGAATCATTAATAAAATTCAGATTCGGACACTTTTTTGTCTGAGCAAAGGAAAAAAAAAGACGAAAAATTTGAATTTTTTTTTTGTTGGTCTAAGAGAAAGAAGAGAAGAAGAACAGAGGATTATTCATTAGTCATTGCTCTTTTCCAACAACATTAAAAAAAAGGCAAAAGTTGCATCCTTTCGAGGAAAAAATCTCTCATTTTCTCAGAAGAGGAGGAAAATCTTAGGGTTTAAATTTTTTCTGAGGAAAATTTCTGTTTTTTTTCTTTCTTTCTTTCTGTTTTTCCTCTAACAAACTAACCTGAGAGACTCTTATCTGTCTTTCTCTCTTCCATTGACCTCGTAAGTTTCGCTCTCTCTCTTTCGTCTTTTTTTTTGAAATCATTTTCTCTCCTTTTCTGAGTTTGTGTAAAGATCAGTTTTTTTTTTTTTTTTTTTTTTTTTTTTTTTTTCTGTTGATTTCTCGTTTAAATTTTCAATTGTTGTTCAAATCCCTACATTAGAAATGGAGCAACCTCGAGATTTTAATTTTTGTTGCGTTTACAAATGTTGAGAGATTCTTCGCTGAATTTCTGATTTTGTGTATTTTCCTAGGTGAAGCTTTTCTCTGGTTTCGAGGAACTATGCATGGTTAGCGAGGCGTGTGGATTTTTTGAGAAATTAGGGTTTATGAAGCTCAGATTTCGTCGAATGCTTGTCAATTAAGACTCAGCACAAGAGATTTCTGATTTTCTGGTGTTGGGTTTTTGGAAAGTTTTTAACTTTTGGATTCAATTTTTGGGGTTTGATTGAAAAAAAGGAATGATGTTATCTGCATCACCGAACACACTAGCGAAAAGCTCTCTTGAGGAGATGCTTGAGTCTCTTCGTCAGAAAGATGAGTGTGATCGTCCTAGAGATATGCCACCGGCTCTTCCTTCTCGGCCTAATTCTAGAGCTCGTCTTCCTTCGGCTCGCCGGTCACTTCCGGCCAAGTTTAATGTTTGTAGTGTGATGGAAGATCAGAACGGAAGTAGTGTTAGTTCTGCGCAGCCTACGGTGGAAAATGAATCAGAAAGGAAAGAGGAAGGAGGGAAGAGGAAAGAGAAGGATTTGGGAGTGAAGAGGAATAGTTTTGGAAGCAAGAAAATGAGAACTGGTATTAGCTCTGAGTCTCCGTATGCAGCAGAGAAGGAAGAGGAGGGTGTGAAGATTTGTACTGTTCCGGTGGAGAACACGGAGGAGCATAAACCTGAGTGGAACAATAACGTTAAGTACTTTATTAAGAAGGTAACTTTTTGCTTCTTGGTGTACTTGTGAAGTTGAATTACCTCTTAGGAATGGATTTTAGTTAGGGCTGAGATCAGGAATATGTCTTTTAGTGGTGACTTGAGCAGTGAGATTTTTAACTTTGTGATAAGAAAAGTCTGAATTGGGAGTGTTTTGTGGAAGAATAAGGAGATGAACATGGGAAATGGAAATTGTTTGTTCTTGGTAGATAGCTTGCTTAGAGGTTTCACAGTTGTTTTTTAGGTTTCTCTCTATGTAAAATTGGGATCTACAGTTTGTTTTTTTAGTTTCTTTGATTATATAGCAGACTTTTTGGGCACTTGTGGTTTACTGAGTTTGTATTGTATCTCAGAAACTTCGAGTTTGGTGTCGGGTTGCTGATGGGCTGTGGCAACTGGGAAAGATACAGTCTAATTCCGCTGATACATCGCTTGTTATGTTGTCGTCTGAAAATGTAAGTTTCTTAAGGATGTTGCACTTTCCATCTGACGTTGAAGAGTTTTGCTGTTTGACTATCAGGTTTCTGTGATTTTGTTGTATCAAAGGTTGTGAAAGTGTCTACCGAAGAGCTTTTTCCTGCAAACCCTGATATCTTGGAAGGTGTTGAAGACCTTATACAGCTTAGTTATTTAAATGAACCATCTGTTCTTTATAATCTTCGTGTCAGATATTCGCAAGACGTGATTTATGTGAGTTTATTGGAAGTTTTTTTACTCTTCTGATTAGTTTCTCTCTTTTTTTTGGCTAGTTCTTAACTAACTTTCATGTTTCTCTGTTATAGAGTAAAGCAGGGCCAGTATTGATTGCCGTCAATCCTTTCAAGAATGTCGAAATTTACGGAAATGATTTCATCTCAGCTTATCAGAAGAAGGATATGGATGCTCCTCATGTTTATGCTGTGGCAGATGCAGCTTATGATGAGATGATGAGAGGTGAGGGGATGCATTTAGATTCATGCTTTTCATATTTCCATGATTCGGGAAGTCCTAATTGGTCTTCCAATGAATATCTGGCACTTACATTTTGAATCTTTCTACATGCAGAAGAGAAGAATCAGTCTATTATTATAAGGTACGAGTCTTTGCATTCTGAATTTTGTAGACTTCTGGAGGCGTTTATAGAGATTGATCATTGATGTGATTCGCTGGTATTAACATCAATGACGAATTGATTACTAATCATTCTGTAGTGGAGAAAGTGGAGCTGGGAAAACTGAGACTGCAAAATTTGCAATGCAGTATTTGGCAGCTCTTAGTGGAGGTAGCTGCGGAGTAGAGTATGAAATCCTAAAGATAACCTGCATACTCGAAGCTTTTGGGAATGCTAAAACATCAAGAAATGCTAACTCTAGCCGATTTGTGAGTTGTTTGTATTAGCTTCTTTGTCCAATTTTTTCCCTTCCCTATTTTGTCAATTTATTATTAATGTGTTAATTGATCAGCTTGACCACCATTTTTAATTTAACTGCATATACTGGCGCAGGGTAAACTTATAGAAATTCATTTTAGTGCAATGGGGAAGATCTGTGGAGCCAAACTTGAAACCTGTGAGTATGATTTGAGCATTTTATATGATTGTTTGTCATATTGTTTAAATTTGGAGCTCACTCGTTTCTATTTTCTTCTTCCCCATGTTTTGCATATCTACTCTTGCTGAATGCCCATAGTTCTACTAGAGAAGGTAATTTCGTATCTATTGAGAAGATTTTTCATCTGACTTTCACTACTTAGCTATTGGTGACTAATTGGTTGTCTCGTTTTACCAGTCAAGAGTGGTTCAGCTGTTCAATGGTGAAAGATCCTACCATATCTTTTATGAGTTGTGTGCAGGTGCTTCGCCGATTCTTAAAGGTAACATTTCAAACTAAAGTTTCCAAGATTTAATACCGTCATATTAATTATTTGGCCACATATATAACATTGTTTAGAAGTGTCCTTACTGAAGTAGAATACAGACTGACGTAAAAAATACTGAGTTGTTTCTATTTCTTTGATTTTATTCATAGAGAGATTGAAGCTTAAAACAGCAAGTGAGTATACCTACCTGAGCCAGAGCGATTGCTTGACCATCAGCGGTGTTGATGATGCACAGAAATTTCATAAACTACTGGTATTTAAAAAAAAAAAACTATTTCCAGTGCTTGTCGTTCCCATTGTCAGATTTTTATTTTCCTCACAACATACTTGTGTTTCTGCAGGAAGCTTTTGACATTGTTCAAATCCCTAAAGAGCAGCAAGAGCGTGCATTTGCATTGCTTGCGGCAGTGTTGTGGCTAGGGAATGTATCTTTCCGAGTTACTGACAATGAAAATCATGTGGAGGTGGTAGCAGATGAAGGTAGAATCTACTGTTTTAAATCATCAGAAACTGTAACTTGGTGATGCTTGCTTATCATTTGGCTGTTTTTTCTTACAGCTGTCACCAATGCCGCTATGTTAATGGGCTGCAACTCAGAAGAGCTTTTGGTCGTTTTGTCTACCCGTAAACTTCAAGCTGGTACAGATTGTATTGCTAAAAAACTAACATTGCGGCAGGTAATGTTTAATAGTCATCATTCTTGCTACTTGTTTTCGTATGTACATCGATCATTAGGTGATGTATGAGCTGCTATACCGTTTTTACCTGCAGGCAGCCGACATGAGGGATGGAATAGCAAAATTTATTTATGCGAACCTTTTCGACTGGCTTGTTGAGCAAATAAACATTGCACTGGAAGTTGGTAAATCACGTACAGGAAGATCTATAAGCATCCTTGATATATATGGTTTTGAATCATTTAAGGTTAGTAGTACCCATATATGCTCTAGATTTTTATTAATCTCTATTCTTTTTGAATCCTGTGACGGTGATCTGCTTCTCCTTTGTTTCAGAATAATAGCTTTGAACAATTTTGTATAAACTATGCAAATGAAAGATTGCAGCAACACTTCAACCGGCATTTATTTAAACTTGAACAAGAGGTGATCTTCTTAAGAATTCTGTGTAAACTATACATGTTCCATTAAATATGTATTTGCCTACTGATGGAAGTACTTCTCTGTTCAGGAATATGAAGAAGATGGAATTGATTGGACTGAGGTTGAATTCGTTGACAATCAAGAGTGCTTAGATTTAATTGAGAAGGTAATTAATGGCCTGCCACGCTTGTATTCGATATCTATTTTTTTGTTTTTCTCCGGAAGGAAAGTGATATATATTACTTTGCTCTACACTATAAGGACCTTCCAGCATGTTTAAGAAGTAATCTCTTGCATATGTTTGCTTGTACAGAAACCCATTGGTTTGTTGTCTCTACTAGATGAGGAATCAAATTTTCCGAAAGCAACTGATTTGACCTTTGCCAACAAGCTCAAACAACACTTGAAGACCAACTCTTGCTTCAAAGGAGAGAGGGGTCGAGCCTTCAGAGTTAATCATTATGCTGGAGAGGTCAGTTGATGGCCTTAGTTCAAAATCAGACTCTACATACTGAATGGGTTTTATATGGATCTGATTATATGCAGCTTTACTTTTACTTATGGGTTATTTTTTGAGTGATACAGGTTCTTTATGATACAAATGGGTTTTTGGAGAAGAACAGGGATCCGTTGCCTGCTGATCTTATCAATCTTTTATCATCTTGCGACTGCCAGTTGCTGAAATTGTTTTCTACTAAAATACGTGACAAATCTCAGAAGCCGCTGATGTTATCAGACTCCGCGAACCAAACTGTTGGAACAAAGTTCAAGGTAAAGAAGCTTGAATCCTGCAGTTTTTAACTGTTGGACTCATCTTACATATCTCATGTTTGATTATCTCTGACAGAGTCAACTTTTCAAGTTGATGAACACGTTAGAGAACACTAGTCCTCACTTCATTCGATGCATAAAGCCGAATACAAAGCAGCTTCCCAGAGTATATGAAGAGGATCTTGTCTTACACCAGCTTAGATGTTGTGGAGTGTTGGAGGTTGTTAGAATATCAAGATCAGGATATCCTACTCGTTTGACACATCAAGAGTTTGCAGGAAGATATGGGTTCCTATTGTCAGATAAAAAGGTCTCTCAGGATCCTCTGAGCATATCAATCGCTGTTCTGAAACAATATGACGTTCATCCTGAAATGTATCAAATTGGCTATACAAAATTGTATCTCCGAACTGGGCAAGTAAGCAAGTCTCTACGAAGTGATAGAGGCTGTTTCCTGGCCTTATCGATACATTTCTTATACACTCATCTTCAAATTTTGTAGATTGGTATCTTTGAGGATCGGAGAAAAAAAGTTATTGAAGGCATAGTGGGCTTACAAAAGCATTTTCGTGGTTACTTGTCTCGTGAATACTTCCAAAAAATGAGGAAAGTAGCATTAGTACTTCAGTCATATGTAAGAGGTGAAAATGCCCGAAGAGTGTTTGACATTGAAGCAAAGATCCATGTGGATTCTGTTTCTGAAGCAAGCACAGGAGAGTTGACTGCAGTCATACACTTGCAAGCTGGTAAGCCGTGCTATCTTATTTGGTAAACTAAAGATTTTGGTTCTCAAATTTGGATAACATTTTTAAGGCTCATTGTCATTTTTCTCTTTGCAGCGGTCCGTGGATGGTTGGCTCGAAAACGATTCAGTAGCATGCAAAGACAGAAAGAATTACTCAATGTGACGACAAAATCAAAGAGGAAAGCTGGCAGGAGGAGTTCAGAAGAGAAGGTACTTCTATCAATAGGAAGATTGATTGTCCACTTCTGATTCAAACATTATTACATTATAACTTTCTCTTGTTTGCGATTTAGGATCTTCTGCTGGATCAGTCCCAAGTTCAACCATCAGCTATGTCTGATCTCCAGAAGCGGGTTTTGAAATCTGAAGCAGCTTTGGTGCAGAAGGAAGAAGAAAACACAGCATTGAGAGAGCAGTTGAGGCAATTTGAAGATAGATGGTCGGAGTATGAAGTAAAGATGAAGTCAATGGAGGAAACATGGCAAAAGCAAATGTCGTCGCTGCAGGTCGAGTATTTTAACTGATGAAAGTCCATTCACTCACTGCATCACACACCAAAGTTTTCTGAAATGTTTCAGTTTTGCATTATGTCATTTTGCAGATGAATCTTGCCGCAGCTAGAAAGAGTCTAGCTGCAGAGAACATTACAGGTCAAGCAGGAGGAAGACAAGACACATCGATATCACCTTTCGGTTATGATTCAGAGGACACAATGTCTACTGGAACTCCCGGAGTAAGAACTCCCAACACTAAGTTCACTAACGGAAACACTCCAGAGCTCAGAATCAGAGAGCTTAACGGAAGTTTGAACGCGGTTAATCATCTCGCAAGAGAGTTTGATCAAAGGAGACTCAATTTCGATGAAGATGCAAGAGCTATTGTGGAAGTGAAGCTTGGACCTCAGGCAACTCCAAACAGACAGCAGCAACAACACCCAGAAGATGAATTCAGGAGATTGAAGCTAAGATTTGAGACATGGAAGAAAGATTACAAAGCTAGATTAAGAGATACTAAAGCAAGACTCCATAGAGGAGATGGTGATAAAGGTCGTCATCGGAAATGGTGGGGCAAAATGGGAACTCGAGGTTAGAGGATTTATTAGTGTGTGCGTGGAATCTTTCCACTTATCGTTGTATTAGTATCACAATCCCAACAATGTTAGATTGAGAGCATTGTAGATTCAGCTGAGAGAGGGAGACATGTATTATTGAGACTTGTTCTGTGCATAGCAACTAGAGATTTGTAATTTGAATAGGAACAACAAAGATTATGTTCATAACTTCATATCATTACAAGAATCACTTGCATCAAGACTTAGAAAAAATTAAGCTCCAGGTGCAAACTTTGTTGCGAAAGCCCATGCATTATTAGCTACCGGGTTATCGATATGGTCAAGGAGATTCTCCAAAGGACCTTTTCCAGTAACAATGGCTTGAACAAAGAAACCAAACATTGAGAACATAGCCAATCTTCCATTCTTGATCTCTTTCACCTTAAGCTCAGCAAAAGTAACTGGATCATCCGCAAGACCAAGCGGGTCAAAATATTGCCCACCTGGGTACAAGTCATTGCCTTCACCAACACCATCAAGACCGTTGATACGGAAACCTTCAACCAAGCCCATGAGGATGACTTGGAAGCCAAGGACAGCTAAAATGCTTTGAGCATGGACTAGGTTTGGGTTTCCTAAGTAGTCCAAACCGCCTTCTGAGAAGATTTGTGAGCCGGCCTTGAACCAGACTGGTTCTTTGAAGTCCACACGAACCCATTTCTGAAGAACTTCAGGGGTTATGCAACCTAAAGCTCCCAACATTGCCCATCTTCCATGGATCACCTGCAAATGCAAATGATGATTAATGATTGGTGATTTATTACTCTTCTTCAATGAGTGAGCTTCAGATACTAACCTCAAGAGCTCTGTTTTTGGCAAAGGCTTCAGGGTCTGCGGATAAACCAGCGGTGTCCCAACCATAGTCTCCGGGAAATTCTCCGGTGAGGTAAGATGGAGTTTGAACGGAAAATGGTCCTAAGTACTTCACTCTGTCTGGTCCGTACCAAAGATCATTTCCCTTCACATTTTAAATTGAAAAAAATCAGACACAAAGCCAAGATGAAAGATGAAACCTTTGATAAGATGATATTAAGACAAAAAAGAGACAGACCATAGTGTATTTGGGGGATCCGAGAGAGACAACATAACGAAGAGGGTTAAAGCTTGAGCCTTTAGTCTGGCCAAGGAATGTTGTTGGCGTCAGAACACTACTTGAGCTTGTGAATGTCGATGCCATTGTCTCTCTCTCGGCTTGAGCTTTTTCTTCTTTTTTTGTTCTTTGTGTTTGTTCTCTGCTTAGTTGGTGAAAGTATTGGTCTGAGTGTGTTTGACTTTTATGCAAGTGTTTTGTGGATGAGAAGAGAGGTGGGAGAATCAGAGATGGGATATAGATAGAGTGAGATGTTGGGATTAGCCAATCAGTATACATCTTTAGATTTGAAGTATCTCTAACTCCATCTCTTTTTTTTTATCCATATTTCTTTGTCCTTTGCCCATTTAAGTTTTTTTTTTTTTTTTTTTTTAAGTAATTACTTTTCGTTGTATGGAAGACTAATGCAAATCCTTTTTTTAACTTATTTATGTTTGTAAAATATTCTATTTATGTTAACTTTTTTTTTGCAAACTAAAAAAAAAGACATTTATATTTTTATTAGAATCTGAAAATTACATCTTTGCATGAAAAATATTTTTTTTTTATAAATTACTCTTTTGTTATTGAATCAGTGAAGATTTTTGGAGAGATATATAATCAGTATGTTACATTATTACATATTATTGCAAAATCCATAACGTAATGTAACCCAATTATTATTCTCTTTTTTTTTTTGGTAATATAATCACATATTACTGACTTTTTTAAAATTGACTTTTTTACTGACGTTACTCACTCAAACTCCGGAAGAAAAAGTTGATCATACTGCCTCATTCATCAACGACAAACCCTTTAAAAGAGCAAGAAAAAAATAATACAATTAAGCTCACTACAAAATTCTCTGTACATCTCCACAACACTCTTTAGTATTAGTTTCTCTTCTTTAGCGTTATTTCGTTGAGAAGTCCATAGAAAAAGAAAAAAGTGAAACCTTTGTTGTAGGTTGTGAGGTCAGAGCTTGAGGGTTGATAATGGATTTATCTTCTTAGAGCTCCATAGTTCCTTGTAACCTGCATTTACAAATCACACTTGTTAAGTGAGCTTTGATCTCTTATGGTAAACAAGAAAATAAACCCGCTTGATGAGCAGGAAACAGTAAAACAAGGGGAACTAGATGTGATTAACAAACCCGAGGCTGAGATCTGTTTAGCTTCTTCTCTATGTCTTCATCATCTTCGTCGTCCTCATCATCTTTGCTACTGAGTAGCCTATGAAGTGAAGAAGAGCTTTCGTTTTTTCTACCGCGTTTTGAAGTCCCGGAACCTCTACCTCTACCTCTCTTAGTAGTAGTAGCTTGTCTTTTACGTCCTTTGCCTTTAGTGTTCTCATCTTCCTCCTTTAATGGACATATAAACAAGAATCATGACGTAACAATGCCCCAAGATATATGCTGTCAAGTTTTAATTGTACTGAACAAATGAATAACAGCGTAAGGAATAAGTTTATACATTAGAGCTGTCTTCAACTCTGTTAAAATCTTCAGGCTCTGCTTCTTCGCTTGAAGGAGAATCTACATCATCTTCTTCAATGATGGAAGCACTTTTGAAGGAAGTTGAAGCAGATCTATGAAAGACAAATCAGGGACATAACATTAGCTAGCTAGTGATCCCAATCAATGCCTTCCACGTCCCTGAATCTTAACCTAAAGTGGTTAAACGTGATGAAAAAAAGTTACCTTTGAGATTGGCGAAAACCAAGAGAAGCATCAAGAGTGGTTTGCTTCATCGCACTTGAGGCCTTACCACGGCCTCTTCCTCTGGTTGGGGCTTTAGCTCTACCACGAGTTGTATTACCAGTGGAAGAACCTCTCCGTCCTCTAGTGGCAGGCACTGAACCAGAGATCTGGGTAGTGTCTTCATCATCACTGAATGAAGCACTCGCGATGCCACTACTTCTTTTCGACAGATTCTGTTCCAATCTCAGGTAGAAAATAGCATTGTGAGAAAGCAATGGAGGATACAGGTGAATGTAAAATCAGAAAGTGCATGGAATTTCTAAGAAGGAGAATTTTAAACCTCTGATGTCAATCCAGTGGATAAAAACTGTGAGGAACCACCGGGTCGAGTGGACCTATCTTTCAAGCGTTCCTGCACAAATAATAATACAAGTTAGATCGATATTCTGGTGGTTCCCATAATCTGCGGCAGAAAGTAACTGAATTAACATCTGCTTGCCTCTAAGCACTCTTCCACTTTAAGAATCAAGTCATCTTCCTCAAATTTCTGGGCATCTGAATCTTTTGCAAGTTTACCCTGTACAAAATGGGAAGAGATTGATCATAAAAACAATAATAAGGATATGCTAGGGAATAAAATAATATCCTATTCAGAACTTAGTATTGAATGGTGAAGTAAAAAAATACATACACGAGTCTCTTGAAGATTGTACTGAACGCATGAGTAGAAAGCTAGTTTATCATCCTTGTT
Organism: Cardamine occulta; assembly: GCA_028015245.1. Taxonomy (NCBI): domain Eukaryota; kingdom Viridiplantae; phylum Streptophyta; class Magnoliopsida; order Brassicales; family Brassicaceae; genus Cardamine; species Cardamine occulta. Next base: position 12,177,967 of record CM051393.1, on the reverse strand, counting down.
CACAAAATTTTGAAGAGCAACATCCAGATCGTTAACTGGAAGGATCTCCATTTTCTGCGCATGAGGATAGAATGATCATCCCATAGTATACTCACGCCCATTTGGTATCCAAGTCTATATCATTCTTTTGCCGAAGTTCTACAGAGGATGACGATAATAAAACAATCATAAGGGAAGAAGGTTGCAGAATGTACCAGGTTGCTTTCAGCTACTAAAGCTTCTATATTTTGCTGGTTCAGTTCTTCTGGACGAAGCCGCTCAGAATCATCAATGTTGGCTGTGAAATGGATGATCAATATATAACAAGAAAGCAATAACATGGTCCAGTTGTGCTACTATCAGGACATGCATCATTGCCATACAATCACTAGACAAAAGATTATCAAAATATGTACAACGGGAAGTTTGAAAATTAAGCATCCAATATGCTAACAAGAGATAATCCATAGGGTTGGCAGAATTCTGATGCTACATTTCAGAGTAGTGTACCCGCCGATAAGCAATTTCAATCTAGAGTAAAAGCAAGTGCAACAATCTAATCCACAAAGAATTGAATACATTGCTAGTAAACTAATACACGTACCTTCACTATGTCCCTTCTTAGAAGCCTTGGAGAATATTAAAATGTCCTGGGGATTTGCAACCTGAAAATGTTTTGAGATTTTGTCATAATTTAAGCAACATTCAAGACAGCATGGTGATATCATGTTATAAGAACTAATTTTTAGGTACCTTTCCCACATATTTCTGTCCAAACCTTTGAGGATTTATCGTCATAAATCCAGAGTAATCTACCTGAAAGATTGAACCCGATCTTAGTCTTTCTTTAGTCATTTCATAAATAACTAATATGTGTATGTGGGTATGGGTGTGCGTGCATCAAACTACCAAAGCCTAGCCTCTAGTTGTGTTGGAAAATAAAGGTTTAATTATATGAACTTGCAGTGGTGTGAAGGAAACATGGAAACAAATTACCTTGATTCGAACCAGTGGGAGCTTGATCTCTGATCTGTTGACAGCTTTGTGGCTGGCTTTCTCTATTAGATCTCTGACCTAACAATTTGTAGTTATTAGTAGAGGCATTCAGTGACTTGTTGAACCTAACCGAAAAGGAGGCAGAAGAAAAAAATATCCACATGAACTATGAGAAAAGGGAATAGTTACCACTTTATCTAAGTGTTCGAGAATTGAGTTTTGATCATTGGGATCAATATCACCTTCATCCTTCAAAACAATCTGCACTTTGAAAATATGTAAGCAAAGAAGTCTGCCACCACCATAACATATAAGGAAAATAAACTTTACCTCTGTATACTCAAAAGGCCTCACCGATGTCAAAGGTATCTTCGTAGGACGATATTGATTTCCCTGTAAGTCATATATTTTAAGTTACTTAGGCTTACAAGTTTGGTAAAAGTGAGCAAATAACCATACTTGAAGTACATAGATTAAGTAGTACGATCAAAGTGAAGATAAAGTTTCAGATTTTTTTGCTGAAGAACCTTAATTTCTAAGAGAAGAACATGCTTTGGCTTTGATTCCCCATCAATAAGTGATGTTGCCACAGAAGAGCCTGGTTGTGTGATGTGGAAGCCCATTCCAGATACCTCCTTCAAAAATTTAAATGCTTTTAGCTCCAGCGAGACAAGGAATCACTTGTGCCTCACTCTTATTACATTCAATAACTCCAATAAATACAAATTTCAATACCTGGGGGTCAATAAGGCATTCATGTTCATGGCCCCAGACAATGAAGTCGAGGAACCGTGGAAGAAAGTGCTCACTTATTGCATTTTTTGGGTTTGATTTCACCCTGCAAGTAATAGCATACGAGTACAGAATCAAACTTTCTGATATAGAGAGAGTAAATAAACAATCTAAAATAATAGTGTTGCAATCGGATCAACCTATTTTGATGGAGCACCAGAATGTTGAACCAGTCAGAGACATCACATCCTTCTTGAACTTCAGGCCTCATCCATTGGATAGCATGTGGGGTCTGTGAAACCAATGAATATTAACACAATAAATAATTGTATAGCAAAAGGTGAAGGTCCACTGGATTACCTGAAACATTCTATTGAGACGTTCATCCCTAATGTTTCCTAAACCATAGAGAGCCACGGTTGTTAAACCCTGAACATTAATTTGATTAAATGATAGTCCAAGAAGCCAGGGAGAAGTCAGGTGTCCAGATTACAATGTTTTTACACCAACCTTCCTCATAAGTATAGGGTAGAGAGAAATCTGGCCAACACCTGAACCACCAAGAACCATCTTTCCAAAGTAATTCACAAGGTTGCATGCAGAAAGAATATCAATTGCAGAAAGGTTATCCTGTTGCCAGATGCGACATAGAACAAAAACACAATACAATGCTTATCCAAAAACTAATCCAGTTCCATATATATATATATATATATATATATATATATATATATATATATATATATATTCAAATGAGTTCGCACAACAAGAGCATGGAGATATAAGCTATGTACCACTCCGGCTGGATCATCATGGTTTCCATGAATACTGAATACGGGCAAGCCTACATTGAAGTGTGGATCTTCGTAATTTACATGACCAAACCTGTAGCCAGAAAATAATGTTAAAGGAATGAGAGATTAATCAACACCTTGAAAAACCGAAGTGTACAATAAAAATACATAGGTCTACACACAATATTGAGTCAATTTGGCAATTAATTAGTTCAGTTTATAACATTTCCTGATATGATTAGATTAGTAGCAAAAGAATAGAGTCTCACGCATTTTGAAAATTTACAGTCTGGTCGCTGACTACTTGAAACTGCACTGGTTTATCATTAAGACAGTGGCGACGAAGAATTTCAATGGCTTTAACAAGCGTAGCTCTAGAGGGTTTATTCTCATGAAAAAGATCACCTCCGAGGAGTAAGAAGTCCACCTGTTTCAAAAGTGTAGAAAAACAAAAGAAATGAAACTTTCTTGGTTGAATTTTCTTTGTCAATAAAGCAAAACATTGTTGACTATCAAACCTGTTTCTCCTCCGCTATGGAACATATCTCTTCAAAAGCCTTAAAGGAATCATGCCGCCTTATTTCGTCCTTCTCCATGTAGCCTAAGTGGCAATCAGTTGCAACAAGTACTCGAAGTGTATCACTAAAATCCTCCCTGTCAAGTGTTACAAGCGGACAATAACACTCATAAGTTTTTCGAAAAACAAAAGTAACAATTGTAGAGATGGCAACATTCAGCATTGAAATTACACATTCACAACTTAACACAAGTATCATTGATAGAATCCATTATTGATTTTATTTAGAAATTGTTACTAAAAAATTACGAAAAAGCAAAGAAAAAAGCTCACCTAAACATGATGACAAGTGCTTGCAGCTCAGTAAACCTGAAAAAAGAGCAGAAACGAAAATTTACATGATCAGGTCTCAATTTCATACTAAGAAAATTATAACAAACAGTAGACCTCAGTGAAGAATCAAGCAATACTATCATAGATTTAATCCATTATTGCTTTAGTTAGAAACGTTACAAAAATATACGGAAATAAAGCGGTCTCTTCTAAAACCCTAAAAATGTGGACTTGATAAACCTTTTCATATACAAAAAAACCATCATTTAGGTCCCAAAAACAACATTACAACTCGAAAAATCAGAACCGACATTGGCTCTATGTAACAAAGAAAAAAAAACTAAGTAAAAATGATAAAACCAGATAATCAAAATCAGTCGGATTTAAAAGCGAAAATGTATACTTCAAAATTAGCTAGAAAGAACAGAATCAAACTATAAAAATGAAGCTTCTATTTCCATCGATTAACGAGTTTCACCACAACGCGAAATTCATTAACCAATTTAATCACTTGAACTGTTTCCAGAAAGTTCTTAATTTTCTACTTCTCGCACTTTCTCAGCAGTGTGGAAATCAAACCCTAACCTGGGCTTCAAAAAGGGAAAGTGAAGAGACAGAACTCCGGTGACCGGAAATAGAGAGAATCCGGCCGGAATGAAGCGAAATTGAGTGAGAATTGGAGACTCAGGCGCGGGGAATTTCAAAGCTAGAGGCGAAAAGAGAGAAAGACACTACCAAAATTAGGGAGAACATAAAATAAATATTTACATATATGGTCCTTTAGCTCCTTATTAGTTTCATTTTGTCTTAATATTCGGATTTTGTTTCGGTTCTCACTTTTTTTTATCATCTAAGTACTTTATTAATTAGCAATCATAGATTCATAACCACTGTTTACATATGGTAGCAAGAATAAAGGACATAGATAATCTAAAAACCACTGTTGGTTTGAAAATAAAACTTTTTTAGCTAAAGTGTCTGCATACTGCATACTGATTGTGTTGTCTAGCTCGATAAAAATAAAAAAAATTTAGCTAAAGTGTCTGCATACTGATTGTGTTGTCTAGCTAGATAGCTGAATTTGATTGTTTCAAATTGCAAAAATAAAGGACATGGATCATATAAAGACCACTGTTGGTTTGAAAGTAAAATTTTTTCAACTAAAGTGTCCGTATACTGATTGTGTTGTCTAGATCGATAGCTGAATTTGATTGCTTCAAATTGTAATTACCATTGGTATATTTCTTGGAGATCATGATTTAATCGTAAATTATTAATATCACGATTAATACTATTGATAATATTGCAATTATCTCTTTTGAATTCTACATGACGGTATCCCAAACTCCAAACAGTTTGGAGAATCCATATTAGAGCTGTGCATTCCGCTCTACACAACGAAACCAAAGACTAACACAGAGTTTATATATGAATTGGGTATCGACAGTTATGTAACCACCGGTTGTTATTCAAGTAATCGATTCAGAAGAAATCGTCGGAGAACACTCTCAGAGAAGAGAGACACCGTTTGGAGAAGACGATAGTTGATCGCAAATAAAATCGCATTTCTCTCTTTGACTTTTCTATTTTCTTTTTCTTTTTTTTTGCATGTCTATATTTCGGTTTTCACTTTTAAGTTTTATAAAATATAAAATTAGATTAAAAAAATATATGTATTTCGGGTTGGCTTTGTTTTTTTTTTTTGACTAAAAACAGTTAATAAACAATCATTTGTTTGATATCAGAGTAATTTAATGATAACATATAAATTGAATTTTTGGATTTAAAAAATAATGAAACCAACAGTTTATAACTTTTATGAAACAATTTTTGGTTTGGTTCTGGTTAAAGATTTCGGTTATGGTTCTTTTCCCAACTCTAGAAACATCATCCAATTATTAAACCCGGAAGTTGAGCATAATTATTGTTCAATTTATGCAATAAACAATTAAGAAAAAAAAGAACTGTTTGTTAAATGATTTTTTTTTATTTTTATGCCACACAAAATAAAAGAGAGGGAAATAGACAATAATTCAGAAAACAAATATATGCCACAGAGAATAACAGCGAATATATATAGAGCAACGGTCTACAATCTAAACATATTTATATATAATGAAAGAGAGATAAGAGTGCGAAGAGAATTTGAGGTGGGGATACGTTAGAGAGTGGTGGTTAAAATTGCCATATGTACATATTCTATGAAAATGACAAATAAATATGTTGGAATCTAGTGAACAAGGAAGCTCAAATACTTTTACTACTTAACAACCCAACAAAAAAATGGACATTTCATGTGACTCATGCCACACACATATCTTCTATATTCCACCTTTTCTATTATATTCCGTTTTATGTAATATCTCCTTTTCAAAAACTCAAGAGCGAAAATTTCAGAGATATTCGTATAGTTATCTTTTATTAACCTTTTTTGTTTGTTTGTTAAAAGAGCTTCAAATTAAATGTAAGAGAAAGAAAAAAAAAGGGTTACATGCCTTACTCAGTTATAAACTTATAATCAACAATATCAAAAGAAGAAAAAAAATGTCTAGTGATAACTAAATTTATGGCTTTTATTTTGTCTTGAAAATTTGCGTCTATTTGAGAATTATAATGTCCAATGTTTTTTTTCGGTCTAACAGTGTTATGCCCACTGTTCAAACCGTTATTTAATTCAAATTAACATATCAGTTTATGTGTTCTATTATTCAACTAGTGTGTGTGACTTCTTATCATCTTGAGCTTTATGTTAATTTTGTTTCAAACTGAATTTTCAGTTTTTTTTACTAATTTAACGGGATCAATAATGATATCATGTATTATTGAATCGACAATATATAGTCACCATCTAGATCTTTCTTTGCTTTTAGTATATAGTACGAAAAGCTCTGAAAAAAAGATAAGAAAATAATAGAGTTCAAAATCCTTGAGAAAGAAAGAAACACTTCGATGACGAAAGAATGTAACAAAACGTATTATCAAGAAAACACAAAAGTCCAATTTTTACTTTTGTTTTTTTAAGAAAGACTCTTTATTTTCTGCCAACGTATATCTCCGAATGAGACCAAACGGTCCAAAGTCCTTATGCTCTTACGTTGTTGAATTACAGAAACACCCTTCACTTCAAGTTTTGGAATGGGCATTAATTTTTAGGTTTTTACTAACATATGGTCATATGAAATACTGACTCTATTTTCCAGTATCTGAACATCTGATTTGTACAGATGGTTTAAACGAAAGCAGTAATGTTTATAATTTTTTCACAAGTGTTGATATTCAGTTAATTTGAAGCGCAATAAAACAACTATTTTCGTTTTCTAGTTTGTTTTATGGTTATTTATGTATTTGTCAACGTTTTCTTGTAATATGTTATATATGTTCCTTATTAATCCTATTTTTAGGATTTTCATACATTTTAACAAAACATATTAAAATTATATCATTTTTTGTGAATAACAATTTACTATAACTTTAAACCAATAGTATTTTATTGTTTTTTTTTAAAATTTACAATTCATCATCAATAGCTGATAAAAAATATATTGAAAATAGAAAAATTGTAACTTTTTGAAACAATTTTTTTCCTAGGAATAGGATTAATAAGGAACAGAAAGAGTATTATCAATCAAATTAATAGAGAATATTGTCAAAGCATTAAAAATACTCGTTTATACTGTACTTTTGTTTTATTTTATTGTTATCAATTTAAGCTTACTAGAGAATATCGTTTAACTAAAGTCAAAGACATGAGAAGGAAAGTTTCAAAAGAACCTAGTTTTAAAAACATTAATTTTTATTATTTACATTTTTGATACATAAATCAATATCAAACACTTGAAAATATAACTACCATATATGTTGATGGGTACATACTAGCTAATAGTTTTAAACATTTTTAGAGAACAAAAAAATGATTATGTTAGTGTTCATTTTCTATTTGAGGTGCTTTTTTCTTTGTTTTTGCCACTATATTTCTTGTAATTTCTATTAGTGATCCAGTTTTAGGCATTTCCTAACATTAGCAAGACTATAACTGTTTTATGTCTTTATATTTTTTTTCCATTAATATCATCTTCTGATCCCTCATTTTCAATTTTTGGTATATGTATGTTACACGTTTGTGCCTATAATTCCTGGTTGCTACTTTCAAAAATATGAAAGATCTTATACAACATACAAAACTACTAGTTAGTTTCATATTTTATAATAAATTCAGTAATAATTAAATACATATACATAACCATAAATAAGATGATAAAATATAGAAGAAACATAAAAATCACAAGGTTATAATGGTAAATTTGTAGCAACTTTGTCATTTCTTCTCCAGTTTAGAATATCCTTATTCTAAGACAAACGTTTCTCTCCACTCCATTCTCCAAAACCTCTTTCCATTGTAGAGATCTCACAGACAGCTAATAACTTATCATATATCTCTCTTGTGCATGTGTTAATACTTCCCATGGCTATAGAGCAAGAATTCATACGCGCTTCACGCGCCTCGAGCAGCGTCGGATATTACTCAGACGAAGATAACACGGAGGAGGAGGAGGAGGAGGAAGAAGAAGAAGAAGAAGAGATGGAAGAAATTGAAGAGGAGGAGGAAGAGGAAGAAGAAGAAGAAGAGGCACGTGTGGGGTTCACGTGCGGAGGAAGAAGAAGAAGAAACGGGTCGGGTAGTAATAATAAATGGATGATGTTGGGTCGAATACTTGACCCGAGATCCAAATGGGTTCAAGAATGGAACAGAGTTTTTCTACTTGTGTGCGCGACGGGGCTTTTCGTGGACCCACTTTTTCTCTACACTCTATCGGTGAACGACACGTGTATGTGTCTCCTCGTCGACGGTTGGCTCGCTCTCACCGTCACTGCCTTACGCTCCATGACTGATCTCTTGCACCTTTGGAACATTTGGATTCAGTTCAAGATTGCTCGCCGCTGGCCTTATCCCGGCGGAGATAGCGACGGCGATATCAACAAAGGAAATGGGACACGTGGCGCTACGAGGGTAGCTCCACCGTACGTTAAGAAGCAAGGGTTCTTCTTCGATCTTTTCGTTATCTTACCACTACCTCAGGTTAGTAAACCAATCATTTATGCTAAACCAATCATTTATCTTAAACCAATAGTTTATATTTTCCTATTTAAAAGGAATTCTTGTGAGCTTCTATATTTTTCTAAACTACAGAACGATCCATATATAGAGTAAAATTTCAAAAATTTACGAAAAAGGGAAACTCAGAAATCTTGCAAAATTATGTTAAGTTGTGGTCGATCATCATATATATGTAGTTAATATGTAGTTATAATAACTAATAACTAAACCATATTTAACTATCAATCAAGAGTACATAGTTATTCTGAGATGGTTGCGTGACATTAGTTGCGTGACGCATATATTTAATTTGTATGCATACATTTTATCGTTCCAAAGTTAAGTGTGATTGTGCCTTTAAATAATACTTCTACGTTGTGGAAGATTCGTAGTGAGTTAACAATACAATTACTAAAATTGTTTAAAGGCACAATCATAGTAATCAAATCTAGCTAGCACTGAACTAAAATTGACTAATCTAGAAAAAATCTTATACCTAAATAATTATATGGTCTGAAATAACTCTCTCACTTAGTCTAACCTAATCATGTTCATGTGTGGACCAAAAATAATACAGTTCATTCATTTTAAATATGCCTTCGTATTGTACAATTTTGTTTTCTTCTTACAATTATTTAAATTTAAAATGAGAGCAGGTGGTGCTGTGGGTGGTGATACCTTCTCTTCTAAAGAGAGGCTCTGGGACTTTAGTGGTGTCAGTTATGCTTGTAACATTCCTCTTCCAATATCTACCGAAGATATATCACTCCGTTCGTCATCTCCGCCGCAATGCTACTCTTTCCGGTTACGTTTTTGGTACCGTCTGGTGGGGAATCGCACTCAACATGATCGCTTATTTCGTCGCGGCTCATGTAAGTTTTTGGATAAAATGTTTTTATTGCTTAGTATATGAAAATTTATGATTTCATTGCAAATTGGGGGTTTCAATGATTGAGACATACAAAATTTCAACTTATTTTAAGACTAGTTGTGAATTGTGATAGTCTATGTGAATATCTAATCGATTTGAGGATTTGTCAAAAATTAAAGTCTAGTTATATGCTTTCAATGTTTTATAAAATTTGTGGGTAATTTAATAAAAATTACTAATCCATGGAGGAAATGATGATTTTCAGGTGCCAAATAATTATATTTTATAAGGTTTTGTTTGTTAGATTATTTAAGATGTCGTACCTAAAATATTTTCACATGGACCTTTTCCATTGCCGTGGGAATGATTAATTTACGAAAGTATAAGTTACAATAATAAAATATGCAATCATTAGCTTCTTTTTATAAATACATATTTCATGTTTTCCAATTAAATTTTCCATCAACTCATGATCAAATTTAACTAACATCCTACAAGAATTTCTTAGATCTTCCAATTCAATCGTAAACAGTACAAAATTTGCAATCAATTGACAATTATCAATCGAAATCAGCAAAAATCCATTAATCTACCAAAAATTGTTGTTTTTATTTACAATCATATATAGTCTCTCACATACATGTTTATGAACTACAGGCAGCAGGAGCATGTTGGTACTTACTAGGAGTTCAAAGATCAGCTAAATGTCTAAAAGAACAATGTGAAAACATAATGAGATGCGACATAAGGATGTTATCATGTAAAGAACCAGTCTACTATGGCACGACTGTGATGGTCTTTGACAAAGCTAGACATGCTTGGGCACATAACGATCAAGCCCGATCCATTTGCTTAGATATTAACACCAACTATACATATGGTGCTTATAAATGGACCATTCAACTTGTGAGCAATGAAAATCGGTTGGAGAAATTCCTTTTCCCTATATTTTGGGGTCTCATGACTCTTAGGTATTTCACATCCTTATCCGTTATATTGTTCGATTTTTAATCCGGTTTAGTGCGAGTTTATAGATAATTCACGGTGCAAGAAAAATCTAACCAAATTGAAGCGAATAAAATTTGCTTTAGTTCATTTATTTAATCTTTCTTAATGTGATTAATCAGCACATTTGGGAATTTGGAGAGCACAACAGAGTGGTCGGAGGTTGTCTTCAATATCATAGTTCTAACAAGTGGTCTTCTTCTCGTTACCATGTTGATTGGTAACATTAAGGTATATAAATTAGTTTATATTCTAATAATTTTGATAAATAACATGATAATCAAATTAAAGCATTCTAATTTGTTTTTAATTTTAAACTGAAGGTTTTTCTGCACGCAACAACTTCAAAGAAGCAAGCAATGCACTTGAAAATGAGGAACATAGAATGGTGGATGAAGAAGAGACATTTGCCATTAGGATTTAGGCAGCGAGTCCGCAACTACGAGCGACAAAGATGGGCCGCTATGCGCGGTGTAGATGAATGTGAAATGGTTCAAAACCTTCCAGAAGGTCTCAGAAGAGACATCAAGTACCATCTCTGTCTAGACTTAGTCCGACAGGTCAAATTCATTACCATAAAAATTAATCATAGACTGAAGAAAAAAAACAATAAAGATGAAATCAATCATCAGTAATATGGATGAGTATTTGAATTTTTTTCAGGTTCCATTGTTTCAACATATGGATGATTTGGTGCTCGAGAATATATGCGACCGTGTAAAGTCTCTCATATTCACCAAAGGAGAAACAGTAAGTATTTTCAAACCAATTTAAAATTCATTTGCAATGAAATTATTAGTTAACGTGGGATCCAAGAAACCTTTCAACGATTAACGTGAGATCCAAGAAATTGTTTTGTCATCTTTTAAATGCAGATTCAAAAAGAAGGAGATGCAGTACAAAGAATGTTATTCGTAGTAAGAGGTCATCTTCAAAGTAGTCAGTTACTAAGAGACGGCGTCAAAAGCTGTTGCATGTTAGGTCCAGGCAATTTCAGTGGCGACGAGCTTCTCTCGTGGTGTCTCAGACGACCCTTCGTGGAGAGGCTACCACCGTCTTCGTCAACGCTCGTAACGCTCGAGACCACGGAAGCGTTTGGACTCGACGCTGAAGACGTTAAGTATGTGACTCAACATTTCCGTTACACATTTGTCAACGAGAAAGTCAAACGCAGTGCTCGCTATTATTCTCCTGGGTGGCGAACTTGGGCTGCGGTTGCGGTTCAGCTCGCTTGGAGGAGGTACGCTCTCATTTCAAAATTATACAAATTCATAAATTTTCTTTTTCTTTGGGTTTAAGTCGGAGTAATGTGTGAATAGATTTACATTTTATAAAAGTGGTTCTTGTTAATGTGATAGGTACAAGCATAGGTTGACGTTGACGTCACTGTCGTTCATAAGGCCAAGGAGACCATTGTCGAGATGTGCGTCATTAGGAGAAGACAAATTGAGGCTATATACAGCAATCTTAACCTCTCCTAAACCCAATCCTGACGATTTCGATGATTATTAATTAATCAGTACTAATTTTATTATCTATCTATTATAATTTTCTTCCTCATAAATCGTACTCAATTATTTACAACAATTTTGTTTTATAATATTATTTTTATCATTTATCATCACATTGAGCATATGCTGGATCAAGAATCAATCATCTAAAAATAGAGCTATAATGTAAAGTATAAAACATAGGATAAATGGAAACCTTCACTCTAATAACCTAAATATGCTTGATGCGTCTCGCCGGAAGCATAACAGAGTGCATAACAGAGTGATTGAGATAGAGACTACATAACAAATGTTTTTTTTTTTTTGGTTTTAATGTTACTTTAACATGACAATTTTAATCCGGATTTAATGCATTTTGAATTATCTACTCTCTTTTTTTTTTGACGGCTTTGAATTATCTACTCTTGAAACAACCTAAAGTGTTCGAATAGATCTGTCCCTGCTAGTTCCTTTCCTAGCATATACTCTAACTACGTTAACATCTTAGATGTCGACGAATTCGCATTTGTCACATTATTTGTGAAATATTCGATGCCCCTTACCATATTCCACCTCAAAAGATAGTCTAGCTGCTAGTAGTTTGGAATTGAGTCTTTGAGTTATCTATCTATCTATCCACATTTGATTTAAATTGCGTTTATATATATTGTCTTTACAAATAGATTCCATCGTTACAAGTTGGGGTAACAGATCATATATATAGCTAATTACCACGTATTGTTGTTCAAGCTCTCAATTTAGCTAATCAGCTGGTGTTGACTCTTTTGCAAGTTTACCCTGTACAAAATGGGAAGAGATTAATCATAATAACAAAAATAAGAACGTGCTACGGAATAAAAATAATATCCTATATATAACTTAATTAGTATTGGATGGTGAAGTAAAAAATAGAACATACACGAGAGTCTCTTGAAGATTTTGCTAGTTCAACTTCTGGACGAAGCCGCTCAGAATCATCGATGTTGGCAGTGAAATGGATGATAAAAATATATGATGACTAGACAAAGAACACAATCACATGGTCCAGTTGTGCTACTATCAGAAAATGCATAATTGCCATACATATTCACTGGGAATTGTTTTTAATCAAAATGACGATTTTACAATATGCGGAAGTTTGAAAATAAAGCATTCAATATGCTAACCCGAGATAATCCATAAGGCCAGAGCCGTGTCCAGTGTTTTAGAGACCTAAAGCGAACAAAACAATTTCATTTGTATATATATATATATATATATTTATATTGTGATAAACTGTATGTTGTAATTAAAATTTAACATATTTTATAATAAATTAGAGATAAAAAACATACTTTTAATTTATGAATGATAAATTTTGTACTATTTTTCTTAAGGTATGAAATATAATTTTATACTAATTTTGTAAATTATTTTAACTAACATTATTTTAATCTATAAAATACTAAAATTTAAAATAAATTTTATAAAGTTTTCGAAATAACTAACACTATTTTTTCAATACATGAAATAAAAGTTGAAACTCAAGTAAAATTATATTAAATACGTATTTGACCAATATACCAAAAATATTTTTAAAAATTTAAGACCTCAAAATTTGCTTAATATTTTAGGGGCCTAACGCAAATGCCTTTTCTCTACCACCATAGACACGCCTTTGCATAAGGTTGACAAAATTCTGATGCTACAGATAACAACACACAAAGAAACATGAACTATAAATAGATTGAAAATTATACTCAATACATCGATATCAAGCTTCACACAACAAGAATTTAGTAGCCATGCTATATACAATATGAGAATTACAATACAACAATAAAACAACATTAAACCAAAAAAAAACAACATTAAACCAAAGAAAACAACAAAACAATGGAGGTTGTCATAGACTCAAAATATTCTCCATTACTATATTTCAAGTAGAGTACTACTTCACCGTAAGTTTTGCCAGATACAAATCATACCAAAGTCAAAGCTAGTGTATCGGTAGTACACTAATGCCCCTACTTATGCTCCAACCTTTCTTAGAAGCCTTAGAAAATATTAAAATGACATGGGGATTTGCAACCTGAAAATGTTTGAGATTTTGTGATAAGTTAATAGCAATGTGTATAATCTTGATATCACGGCAAGTTCAGCTATCAAGATTATGATATCTCTGACATTCAAGTAAGATCATGACCAGTAAATGTATTTACTTACCTCACAGAGCCTCCGGAGTGTAGTTGTATATGTTATAGATATAGTTCATTAATTGGAAAATGTAAACCGTAAGATTTAGCCAAAAAACAACAACACCAATGCTGAAAAATAGAAAAAAAATATTAAGTAATAAAATGTGAAATACGATTATGATTTTATTTTGTGTTCGAAGTTATGTTTTCTAATGATTTTATGGTTATGATTGTGTAATCATGTTGTTTAATTAATCAATGAGAAGAAATATATATTTATTAAGGAAGACAGAAGATTTGGATTAAAAATTTGGGTTTTAAGTAATAAATTATCGCTTATGTAAGGATATTGATTTTTATTTCATCAAATTTTCATAATTTTATTTTAAGCTATGATTCAGCTTCTTGATGCTTGAATTGATCATCAAGATTGATTTGTTCATAGACAAAATGATGGAATTCAGTTCAAAATTTTGTTTGTTTATGGATTACAACTATGTAAGCTATATACAAAATTAATAATTAGCTAGTTTTGTTATATAGAAAAATATCACAAATATATAAAAATAATTTATATTAACAGAGAACAAAATCGTTAACTTCAGCTCTTATCTCTTTTCTTCCATTTTGTCTTCATCTTTTTTCAACTTTTTATTCATATTTCATGTACAAATTTTGAGCAATTGATTTTCTTGCAGCTTTAATGTTTTTACATCAATTAGGCATGAGGTTCAAGTGATGTTGATGTTATATAACTTTTTCATCTTCTTCTATTCCCACTCTCCATCTTCCTCTCCTCTTTAAGAAAAGTAGTTTAATTTTTTAAATTATTTTTCAACGATGATGAAAGAAATGAGGATCAACCATTCTCACTTCCGCCACCTCCATGTTGATCGTTGTTGCCTTATCAAGCTTCTCTTCTGCAAGGTTGAGAAGTTCCTCTTTGTCCTTGTTAGCCTCTTGCTCCAAAATCTTATCATTCTCCCTAATACATTTTCCCGCCTCTTCTTTGATCTCTTCGATTTTTTTTTATCCTTGCTTCATCGGTTCCATAGGGTCCATTACGTTTTTCCTTTAGGGTTGCGTCAAACTCATCAAAGGCATCCATTTTGATTCTAGAACTAAACGTGCTTGGACCGAAAGAGTAGATCGTGAGAAGTTTGGATACACAGTCTAGTCAACAAAAAAAATTTTCATTGTGGACACAAGAGAGTGAAGAGAAAACAGAGAAAACAGAGAAAACATAGCGAGAGGGAAAAGAGCGATGTGTAGAATACATCTTTATATGTTTTTGTGGTTGTACAAAGGCAATGACAAATAAATATGATATTTACATATATGATTATGTGTTTGTACTGAGATGGTTCCATTATATTAGTCGTGCAATGCAAAAATTTAATTTGTATTTACATATTTAATGGCTACAAAGTTTACTTCAAATATTACTTCTACATTGAGGAAGATTTGTAGTGAGACTATAACATGATAATTTTGATACTGATGTAACGCGTATTGTGGGTTATTTACTTTTGAAACAACCGAAAGTAACATAACTACGTATATAGACAAATATGAGATCACAACAATTCGTAAAAATTAAATCACCGAAACCGATAAAATAATTTGTTGAGGTAACACTACTCATCCACAAAATTGCCACCAACAAGAGATAAAGATGTTCAAATTTACCTCTCATAAGATCAGAGGATGAAATAAAATGATATAAACGGAGGTCAATTTTTTCTCGTCTCAATTTTATCTATTCATAGTTATGTGTACATCAAAAGAATCTCAATATAAAGAGAAAAAAAATAAAAAAAAAATGAAATAAAAAGATTCTAGAGGTCAGAAAAAAAAAAAAAATTTCACTCAAATTTGACAATAGTTATGCTTACATCAAAAGATCTTCAATATAAAGAAAAAAATAGCCATAAACCTTAATAAATTCTACTTAACATTTTTTTTTCCGACCTACTTAACAACATACGATATGGAGAAGAAACAAAAAAAAAAAAAAAAAAAAAACGAAACCCAAAAATCAGACTGTAATCTGCATAATGAGCGAAAAATGACACTAATAAAATACAGTTTTGGATGTGGACGCAGATAACTCTTCATGTGAATGATGTGATAGTCGGGACTCGACAAGTAGCCCAAGAAGTTATAGCCTATGAAATCCAGCCCATGAGTAGTATATTTGAGCTAGAAAAAAAAAAACTATTTCGAAGATATAAGATCGTAATTTGGAAGCAAATATCAATGATGCAAAATACTCAAACATCTATAGTTGGAAAAAAAACTATATTTGTTTTGAAATCAATTAGATTCTTAAGACTATTTGAAAGATTCGGTGACCTGTCATGGACTCATGTGACGACATGTCACCCAACACTTCCTTCTTCCCAAAGCAATATCAAACCAAATTAAAATCCTCCAAACGCCCAAAAAATGTTAAGAAAATTACAGCTTTCGCCCACCCAAGGCCAAAAAGAATTGTTTATTTGTTAAAAAAAAAAAAAAAAAAATTGGCTAAAGACACTTGTTGCCGCCTTTCTCTCTTGACCATTAGCCTGAAAAAATTGTTTCTCCTTCCTCCAATATTTCAATGTTTCTCTGAGATTTCTCGCATTTTCTTGGGGAAACATTTCTGATTTTCCGATTTGTTTCTCCCTCCGAGATTTTTTCTTGTTGACGCTTACAATATTCGATCCAAAAGGCGAAGAGACGAGCACTTCTTTTTTTCCTTCTAATGGCGCCTCGTCTTTTCGCCTGTTTTGGCGTCAAAAGATCTTCAACTTCCACCACCGGAAAAGGAATTTCCAGTCATAATGCGGCTGTTGCCGCCATAGATCTTCCGGCAGGTGATGGAGCTGTTCTTGTTCAGCTATTCTCATCTCAAGGATGTAAAACTTCTCCAGAGGCAGAGATGCTCGTATCTCGTCTTGGACGTGGCGATTTCGACGATCAGATCCGTAGTGACGGTGGATCTGTTGGTTCTCCGGCGATGGTTTTGGTTTTCCACGTTGATTATTGGGATTATCAAGGATGGAAAGATCCATACGGTTCGAGTCAATGGACTGTTAGGCAAAAGGCTTACGTTGAGGCGTTGAATCAAGATACAATGTTTACTCCTCAGTTTGTGGTTCAAGGTCGTGTTCAATTACTTGGGAATGAAGAAGAGACGTTGCTGAAATCTATTGTTGAAGCTCCTAGGTTTCCTTCTCCGGCGTTTCGGGTTAGTAGTTTCTTAGTTTTGCTTATGTTTTGATTAAGCGATGAATCAATGGTTGAAGAAGTAATAAATTGTATATTTTGAATCATCAATGGTTAATGTTTTTGAGAGAGTTGGTAGCTACATTGTGATCAAGATCGCATAAATTTGAAGAAACCCTAGAAATATATATTGACGGTTTTCTTATAACTTGATTAGCAAGTTATACAAATCTATACATAAATGTTAACTTTCGTAATAACAGTGACGAAATGTGTTCACATTGATCTCCTAATACCAAGAGCTCGTTGAAATTGTTATTGTTATTGGTAATTACATGTTGTGATCAAGATTTGTGAAATTTTTATTGGGTTCTCTTACTAGGCTACATTCCAAAGACCAACTTCAGAAACACTTCAAGTATCTCTCACAGGAGCTTTGAGGATGAAAGTGGACTCGAGCGGGATCGATATAATGGTGGCTTTATATGAGAATGGTTTAGTGAATGATTGTCCTCGAGGAGAGAACTCGGGAAGAGTCTTGTCTAATGACTATGTTGTAAGAAAGCTAGAAAAATTATGCACCGTTAAAGATTTAACGGCGAAGAAGACGGTGTCAGGGACAGCTCATTTCACGGTATGGGATGGATTTAACAGTGCTAAATGTGGAGTCGCTGTGTTTTTACAGAATACATCTCTTCAAATTTTTGGTACGCAGAGTTTTCAATTGCCTGATGAGATTTGACAGAAACAAAAAAAAAAGGAAGAAAGAATAAAAATTCTGAATCTATATATAAAAAGAAATTTGCCCTTTTGTGTTCGTTCATATTTGGTTATTATTGGAATTTTGTGTGTATAGAAGGATATTTTGTCACTATCGCTTATAAGCATTTTGCTTTGTTTAACAAGCTTTTCAATTTTATTTCTTTCTAAGTTATGCTATCCCACTCGACTTTTAGAATATTATGTTATTATTTTTTAGCTTTTTGATAATGGGTTATTTTAATTATTTTAATTATTTTAATTATTTTAATTATTTAGAATATTTAAAGTTTTTTTAATTCTCATGGTGGTAATTGACGTACATAATGTTTTGGCCGATGTTTACGAGTTCGATGATGTAAACGAAAACCAATACCTCTAACGCAAAATAGATATAAAGGTTTAATTTAACCAGGACATTATCTTAGAGGTTTGTGGGTTGATAAAAAACAAATGTTGATCTTCTATTTTATTTTACCCAAAAAAAAAAAACAATTGTTGACTTGTGTTAATTCATAAACTTTTGTAAGGACGATTATAGCTGGAATTTTTGGCATGTCTTAAAGTGAGAGTTATTGAAACGTGTCGTACAACCTTATCCACGCAACGCAACCGAATTCATTCACAGAAACATGTCAACGGACTTTTTCCTATTGTGTCTAAACGACACAGTTACAAAAAATATTAGGGGAAAATGTCAAAAAAGTTCCTAACTTTTGTTTGGCCAAAAGAAGTCCTAACTTAACTATTTTATTATCCAAATATATTCTTAATTTTGCGTTGATTTGATTGAATTGGACCAAAAGTTAGTCATATTTTGTAACAAAAATATGAGTTTTGACTAACATTGGATTTAATATGGCTAAACCAGCGTTAAGTTGAAAATTTATTTGTCTAATTCAATAGTTGAAGATCTTTTCGGCTAAAAATACAAGTTGATGATTTTTTTAAATAACTAAATATATTTTTCAATTGAAAATGACATTGACATGGTTAATCGTTTCTAAAGCTGACGTTGATAACAACAGCAGCATGTAAGATCTACTGAAATTTAATGCCTGATTAGCTGTGTTCCCGTTCCTAATTTTAAATTTAAGATTAGTTTTATATTCAAGAGATGATTCGATTTGGTGTTATGATGTTAGGTATCTTAGTCTGAGAATTTTTTTTCTCTTCTTCTTAGATGACTTTTCTAAATTCTTTAACTTGATATTGTCGACTATACACATAGTTGTTATATAATGCATATATCTTACTAATCTAAGAATGTAACCAAATATTTACCCCTTTTCTACAAAGAACGATGTAACGGAAGTTAGATAGATGCAATAATTTTATTTAGTCTGAAAATATCTAAGATCAATGTCTTTTTAGATTCGTTGAGATTTTTATGGATCTACCGAAAACAAGGATTAGAGAATACTCTTATCTGAAAAGCTCAAAACTTTTTAATTTTATTAATCAATCAACTGTCTACAAAAAAAGTATAAAGACGTATTTATAATAAAGCATAAAACCTATAGGAAAACTCTGAAATATTCTAAAACCCTAAAAATAAACAATAAAATAAATAATATAATTAAAATATAAATAAATGATAAATATCCTAATTATGTGCTGCATCAAACAGTAAAATTTTTTTACATTATGAAAATCATAGTTTTTTAAACCGCTAAACTGTCATATCTTTGAAAGAGATTAATTTACTAACAAAGAGGTCACGAGTTCAGGAGGGTTATTTCCAAAAACAAATCATGAAAATTAAAATTTTGGTCCAAACTTCATGGTCATTAAAAAAAAAAAAAAAATTGTATCTCTTAAAGTCCATGAGACGACTAAAAAATTTCCGTGGAAATCAAGAATTTTTTTGGAAGTCGCTGAAAATTTAACTTATTGAGCTAAGTTATTAAAGCCTACTTCGTTAATCATATGATGCTTGCTAATTGCTTTTTTTTTTTTTTTTTTTGGTTAAAAAGATGATTGCTAATTGCTACCACACTTGTACGTGTTCAATGCGGTCGTGGATAACACCATGAGAATATGAGATCTAAAGTTAGGTCTGGTATTTTTTTTAAAAATGCTAAATCCTTACGTCAGGTTTTTTTTTATTAACGGTTACGTCTTTTTTGTGTGTGTTGTTTATTAGTTTATTTATTTAATACAAATGAACTGTAAGATAATTAAAGCAAGGTTATATCGATCATTAGTTTCAATCCATATCTTTATGGTCGGCATATATATGATATAACTTAAAAAGATAAAACATAAAAATAGATGCCATATTTTGTAGACATATTTTATAGTTTTTGCGCAAATCAAAACTATATATCCATTTAATCTTAAACCTTTAAGTGTAAGATAATATTTTATCGATCATTTTCACTTGTAGTGCTAGATCATATTCTAGAAAGAACCTAAATGTTGTTTTGAATAATATATTATTAATAAAATCGAGAAAGAAGGACGAGCAAGCAAATGATGTAAGGAAATTTGAGAATCTTAAACTAATAATAGAAACTAATACGAAAAAAGTAAAAAAAAAAAAAACTTTAATATTGAAATCACAGTATAACTTCTTATAAAAAACCTAAAATGAAGATAGCTGATTAGCAAATTGACATGTGGAAGACTTACAGAATTGATAGTTTTATTTTTAGTCATGACTTCATAGTTTATTATATGAAAAGACTTGCATAATTGATAGTTACAATTTTTTAATAAAACTAATAATTAATAATTTTGAAACGAGGTCCCTTGTGTTCATCAAAATTTTCTCTGACAGCGGTTATATTTAACATTACTAATAAGAAAAAAAATTACTATGCTATTAACATTTTTATATTGGGTTGTTGGGATTGTTGTAGATATATCAGGCAATAACATAATCTACCAATAATAATTTATAGTATTTCCTTTAGTTGACAAATTAAATAATATTTGACCAGATTTTCTGTCGTCTTGCTAATGATCATTATTCATGTTTGATAAATTACTCTTTTATTGTTACAATAGAATTATGCATCAAGAAAAAATACCTTGATAGCTCATTTCCTTGTGAGATATTGATATATACTATTTAAAATTTTATGTAAATGGCAGATCATATCACATGTGAATATCTTTTAGAGTCTGAAAATTTCTCTTTTTCTACTGTCATATAACGAAACAATCTCATTTTAATTATTTTGTTTATTGTTCATACTTGCTGTAAAGCGAACTTTGGAAAGTATTTCTTGCATGAAAAAATCGATGTTTTCGACAATAATTCTAAAAATTCAAAGTTACTATTATTAATCTAACACGTTCTATAATGTATAAAATATTATATATAAATTTATGTACAAAAATATATAATTTATTATATTTATAAACATAAGATTTCTTTATATTTATAGGATCTCAAGAGGAAGGGGGTCAATTGCCTGGCTGGTCTGTATTTTCTTTCTTTCTGCAATTTAAACAGAAAATTCTTTATAAAAAAGGGGTCAATTGTCAAAACGAAAAAACCTTATGCACCAAAAAAAAAAAATGACCATTCTAAAATCACTCTAAAATACCAGATAACTTTTCCCCCCAAATAATCTAAAATTCATACTCCTAACTAAATGGACTAAAATAGTAACAATTTTTTAAATAAACATCAAAGCAAAATTTTTAAATCCCTGACTTGTCAAATCATATCCAGGTTTCAGATTGAAACCAAAGTCTCTGCAATTCAATGGTGGGGGAAAAGATAAAGTGTCGTTTCCAACCTATACAATTAGATAGTGCTAATTTATGCTCAAACACTTCAAACATTCAAATTTCATACCTAAACTAATTTCGTGCCTAATTCTAAATCGTCGTTAACAGAGATTAGTCAACTGTTATGATCGCTGACTAAGCTAATATGTGTTTGATGATTGAGAACGAATCAAATCAAATGGTTCTATTTCTGTGACATTAAACAACATCGTTTCCAATCTATATAATTAGATAGTGCTAATTTATGCCCAAACACTTTAAACATTCAAATTTTATACCCAAACTAATAATTTCGTATCTAATTCTCAGTCGTCGTTTTGAGTGGAAGAAGTTCAATTTTTAAAAAATGTGATGTAACCTGGGGTCGAACTCATGACTTTGGGACTAAATAATACCACTGAACTACATAAACCGTATATGTATATTGCAAACATTTAAATACATAAACCTAAACCAGTTTTTTTTTTCGTCACTACCAATTTTAATTTTACTACCAATTTTAGCTTAGTATAGAAAGATCTAGAATGATCACAATTATATTCTAAAGTTATGATAAATATTTGTTAATAATTATTATATTTGTATATTAGAAAACTAGGTTAATTAGGTTTAATATTCTCTTCTCTATATAAACTTGTGTATCATAACCATTATAATTATGAGAGTTAATATACAATTCTTCCTATCTCTAATCTCTCATCCCTCTATCAGTCAGCAACCCTTTTCCCATTCAGTGACACCCGGTGGCATTAGTAGTCACTCACTTAGATACATATTTATATATAGTTTAATATATTGACACATGTATTTTAAAAAATTGACCATTGATATATCCTTGTTCTTTACGTATGTTCTACCGCAACGACGCTTTGTCGTTAATTCACCTAACTTGGTAAAAACAAAATACACTTCTAAGATTATCAGTTAGCGTTGTCGTTATGTTAATTGTTAGAGAAATTATGGTTGGATGCACAACTCAAAGTCTCAAAATGATATTTAGCATTTTGATCGGATCTCCAAATTCAAGCAGCACGATCTAGTTCGCAACTGGAAGCTGATGAGTGATGACACGATGGTTCTAACTCCAACCGATGACGTAATTATTCTTCACATATCTCCTATTATTTTTAGTTTTCTTACACTTTTGCAATCATTCTTCACACGTCTCCTATTATTTTTCCTAAAAAGAGAACGATTTTTTCATATAAAATTCGGAAAGCTAAATAAATATATTTAATATTTTATTTCAATATATATGTAAAATGTATTTATTCAATATAATCCATGTTTTAAATAAAGTATCGTTTTAGATATATTTTTTTATAAATAAGTTTCTTATAATTTTCGTGTAAATTTAGATATGAATATGTCTACTCTAGCCCTGCTTAATGATAATTAACAATGTAAAATAGAATATTAGTCAAAATGTCAAATAGTTAAATAGTCAAGTGCTTTTCTAAACAATATATTTATATTGAAACGAAAAGAATTATATACTAGTATCTTTTTCCTTTCTTATTATATCTATTTTTGTATATGTATATTGCTATATTCATAATCTTAGTTAATTGTATATATATACAGTGATGACTGATGAGTGAACATTAAACATACACGCAACCATAGCTATCTTGAAAACTGTTTTGATGATTTGAGACAAAGAGACCAAAACAAATAGAACCTTCCTCATTACAAGTCCTCATACACCACTGAGATTCTGCCACGTGATCATTCACTAAATAAGAATTAATATTAACTACGTTAGGGTTTAATTAAGATAGTTTAGTCTCATGCTTTTTTTAATTTGTTACTTTTTTCTTTGGTCAGAGTTTTTTTGTTTGTTATTAAAAATTTACCCGCTTTTGTTTTGTCAACATAATAAGCTGTTCTTTTCCACTTTTTTTTCCTCCGTATTTCATCAAGAAAAGACACGTATTTAGATGGATGATGGAAGGACGGTACCGAACCTCCTTGACTTGACTTTGCATATACCATATACATATTATATGTATATACATATTCATGAAAAAACCATATATTCTGTAATCAAGTTCTCAAAACTATTAGCTCCTTCTCTATCTCTCTCACATTTGAAAAGAGATGGGAAAATCTTCAAGCTCGGAAAAAAGTGAAGTGAAGAAAGGGCCATGGACTCCGGAGGAAGACGAGAAGCTCGTCGGCTATATCCAAACGCACGGTCCGGGAAAATGGCGAACGCTCCCCAAGAACGCCGGTAAACTCCTAGATATACGCATACGTATACATAGCTATTCCCTATCGGCTGCAAAAAAAAAAAATTCTTGCGTTGTGTTTACGTACGTTTATGTTTAAAACTTACAAATAATGATTAGCATGTTATATCATTAAAATATCAACGTTAGTGTTTACATTTAAAGCAATCATATCATGGTTCTTAATTATTCCCTTTTTGTGTGAATCTTGAAAAGGGTTAAAAAGATGCGGGAAGAGTTGTAGATTGCGATGGACGAATTATCTAAGACCCGATATCAAGAGAGGAGAGTTCTCTCTTCAAGAAGAAGAAACTATCATTCAACTTCATCGTCTCCTTGGAAACAAGTTAGTCTTTCTTCTAAAGTTGTTTAATAAATTTTTGTTATGTATCATTAAAAAATAAATATAGTGACCTAGTTTTCCACTACTACACCTACTTCGTTGGACTTCCATGTCTTAACATTTTCTAAGAATATTATTTGCATATTTTGTTTAATTCAACTGAAAAAAAAACACAAGAACATAAGCACTATCAATGTCAAATGTCTAAAGCTAAGCTTTCGATCTTCAACTCTTTAGACAGCTAATATTTTAGCAAGTCAAAACTAATTACTTCACACTTTACTTTTAATCTCAATTAGTCTAACTCGATTTTGCTCTTCTATCTATAGATGGTCGGCCATTGCTATTCATTTGCCGGGAAGAACAGACAACGAAATAAAGAATTATTGGAACACACATATAAAAAAGAAACTCTTACGAATGGGGATTGATCCAGTGACTCATTGTCCCCGAATCAATATTCTTCAGCTCTCCTCGTTTCTTACCTCATCTCTCTTCAAATCTATGTCGCAACCGATGAATACTCCATTTGATCTCACGACTTCAAGTCTTAATCCCGAAATCTTGAACCACCTCACTGCATCTCTCAACAACGTTCAGACCGAATCATACCAACATCACCAAACAAACCAACAGCTTCAAACCGTGTTAAACACTGACCAAACCAGTTTCACCGGTTTGCTCAACTCCACACCACCGGTTCATTGGCAAAACAATAAAGAATACTTGGGAGATTATCTCAGTTATACCGGTTCAGGTGATCCATCTAATAACCAAGTCCCTTTAACCGGAAACTACTCATCGGCCGCATTTGTAACCGACGAAATTAACGACGGTGGGAATTTCAAAGCCGGTTGGAATTTTAGTTCATCAATGCTACCGGGAACTTCGTCTAGAAGCTCGACACCGTTGAATTCGTCTTCGACTATTTATATCAATGGTGGAAGCGAAGATGATAGAGAGAGTTACGGTAGCGACATGTTGATGTTTCATCATCATCATGATCATAATAATAATGCTTTGAATCTATCATAATTAATATCTTCTTGATCTCATTTATTTTATTTTTATTTTTATTTTTATGAGGGTTTGTAATTCTGTTACATACTTTGTATTTTAAGAGCTTAGTCGTCGAAGAACTTTTCATTGTTTTAACTTTAAAAGGTCATAAGATAGTTGATATGTGTGTAAGTGTTGTACATAGTATTGTAAGAGCTTAGTGTATCATTTATCTTGCCTTTGTCGTGCATTTTCTTCCACTAATTTTATTTCAATTCGAAGAAGTACGTTTCCATTAGTTTGTTTACGCTCGAAAGCTCTTCTACTTGTACGAACTTTTCTGTATATATATATTTCATTTATTATATTTGTACCATCTTGAATTTTGATGATTAAGAACACATTAGGTGGAGCAGAATATAGTATAATAATGATTAGATGTATCATTTGGTTATAGATTCTTAGAAAGTTAGTTTTCAATTTTAACATATAAGAAAAAAGAAATAATCGACTTGTATTATCTTATGATTACTGTAGTTTGAATAAGCACAATGAATAATACTACACCTAAAAGATAGGTATAAATAGTTATCCACTAAAAGAAAATATATATGAGAGATAAAAATATTAGATATTTATATAGTCAACGTTGTCGAGATACCAAACCCAATTTGTAAAACTGTTCATACAGTGAGATGAGATATATAGTCAATCTTTGCTTTATATTCATTTTTGAGTTATGATACTGTATTAACATAAATACAAATCACGCATTAAGTCTTGATCGTTATTAATTATCATTCCTAGCTAAGTATTGTCCGCAAGATGTTTCTCTGTGTTGACTTTTTCTGTTAATTGACTTATCAACATGTATGTTATATACATGAAAATCAATTTTCTATAGTTTCATAACAAAAATGAAATACTATTTAGAAGAAAAACTACAATCACCACATGCCCCTGTTCTAAAACATGCTAATATGCTACAGAAAAAAGTAATGTCGCTTTAATTTCCTTCTTATAGTGAAAATAAATATAAAACAATATTATTGATAGTTAGGTTGGTTTTTGAACGTCATGTACACAAAACATAAACTAAGTAGTAGCTTGATGCTACATTGAAAATTCTCTAATTGACTGAATGCCATTTATTTATATGTATAGATATATACATATAATATTATTTAATTAATATGTGGTCCATTCTAATCTCTTGTATCACTGAAAACAATATATATGCCTAACCATTCACTGAACCTTGCTACCATAAAATACAATAAAATAACAAACTGAAAATGAAAAATAAAAGAAACAATCTGTATTTCCTATGTTTCAATATAAATAATGTTTTAAAGATTTTGTTGTTTAAATTTATTTGATTGTCGTACATTTCAGTGCAAGTTTTCAATGTATTTGATTTTTGTGATTACTTTTATTATACAATGTATTTCATCATTGGTTATATTTATTTAATATCGTGTTTTAGTTTAGAAAAATAAAAATATAGAATTTATATACTCCTTTTTCATTATATATAAATTTTTAGAGATTTTATTTTGTATTTTTTTTTGGTTTTTAGTTTGATTCTCTATCAAGCAATTGTATTTATTTATTTTTTTGTTAAAAAGCAACTGTATTTTTTCCCTGAAAGTATTCAACGAACAACTTTTGTTCCCAAAGTTTCATCCGGAAGTTGTTTTTGGTTTTTCTTAATTAATAACTAACAAGAACCAACTTGTCATAGCATCCCAAAATTATATAATACTCCCTTGTTTTCATATTAAATATGGTTTTAGAGTTTAAAATTTGTTTCATGATAAGTTTTACTTTTATTATTTTAATATAATATCCAATGAAATTTTTTTCTAATATATTAATAACTAATAAGGGATAAAAGACAAAATTTACTGTTTTTTTTAATCTATTTATGAAAACGTTAAAAATAACAGAGGGAGTCTAAACCTGAAACATACCGAAGAGGATATTGATCTCCGGAAACGAAAGTCGGGTTACAAGAAAATATTTTCCACCAAGGAAACATTGAAATTATTAAGGATCACACAACCAAGATGTGAATGGGCAGATGGTGTCTGGTTTCCCCAAGCCACACCGAAATACTCTTTCATCACTTGGCTCGCGATGCATAACAAATTGGCAACAGATGACCGTATGGAGAAATGGAACCGTACTGCAAACATTTCATGTTGTTTTTGCCAGGAGCCGTTGGAGTCAAGGGAACACCTTTTTTCACCTGTCCCTACTCAGCACGGATTTGGGACAAATTCACAAGAGGAATTTTGCAGGACGATTACTCTGAAAACTGAAACGTAATCACTTCAACTATTTGCAGATTCTAATCTGGGATATCAAGAGCAAATCCTCATAAGGTATGTTCTTCAAAATGCACTATATAATATATGGAGAGACAGGAACAGTCGCAGACATGGAGATTTTCTCCTTCCCCACCACTAAGACTGGAAAAACTTATCGACAAAAATGTTAGAAACCATCTCAGTCTGCTCCGCTCATCGGGTGATAAAAGATACGATGTAAATTTTTATTGCTTGGTTTGCTACTAGACTTTAATCATTAAGGTGTAAATTTTTTTTTTCAAACTCATGAAACTATGATGCACTAGATGTATCAAAAGGCTTTTAATGAATAAAATTTTACATTCATTAAAAAAAAAGGAAAAAAAAAGCGTATAATCAATAAAATGTGCTATTCTTAAAATTTATGTTATTATTCAGGAAAATATCATTTTTAACTTTGAAGGTGTTATATGTTAGCACTTTAAATCTCGAAAGTATTACACTAGCACTTTAAACCTTCAAACTAATTTTACTAAAACACCTTCAAATTATTTTTACTAACATTTTAAACCTTGAAACTACCTCCTACGTTTCTCCGCTATAAAATTCACTACAAAATAGTTACCAGAAAACTAACAGAATTTTTGACGGTAATTCGACGAAAGTTTTTGACCAATTTTCTACAAAATAGTTAAGTCATAATTTTTAAATTCAAACGGCTATATAAACGTTAATATTTTCCAACAAATTTTTGACGCTTACTAGAAAATCTGTCAAAAACTGTCTGACGGATTACCATAAAAAATTATTTTGTCGACAATCCATTAGATTAAGACCCCATCAAAAATTCTATTAGTTTTCCGATAACTTTCTTGTAGTGACAGAATTTCCGGAAAGTTATCGAAAAACTAACAGAATATCCAACGAAATCTTAATCTGGTGGATTTTGACAAAATAATTTTTTACGGTAATCCATCGGACATTTTTTGAAGGGTGTTCTAGTAAGCGTCGGAAACCCGTTGGAAAATATATACATTGATATAACCGTTTGAATTTTAAAAATTCTGACTGAATTATTTTGTAGAAAATCTGTCAAAAATTTTCATCAGATCACCGTCAGAAATTTTGTCAGCTTTCCAATATTTTGTAGTGAATTTTATGGCACAGAAAACGTAGGAGGTAGATTCAAAGTTTAAAGTATTAGTGAAAATAGTTTGAAAGTTTAAAGTGCTAGTATAATAATACCTTCAAGATTTAAAGTGTTAGTGTAATACATTCGAGGTTTAAAGTACTAGCATCATCTGACACTCTAAAATAAAAACGCTATTTTCTTGTTATTATTCAATAGATAAAAAAACATATCAATATTGTTATTGTTCAAATAATAACTAATAATTTATTATTTAGTACAGCAACAACGTAAGGCATCAGGAGGAGTTCCAAAACCACAAGAACCATCTTTGTATTTCATATTCACACAAATCGTTTTGCACTCTTTGTTGCCAAGTGTAGGACTGCAACGATGAAAACACTCTATGTTAACTTGACCCGAAGCCTCGCCCGGTGCAAAATTACCTAATAGGAAAACCCAATTCAATTCATTGACAAAATATAACTAAAACTACTCCTGATATTAAAAAAAAAACCCACAGTTTTTACTAATTTAAAAATCAGAAGAAATGTCTTTTAGAAAAAAAAAAGAAATGTGCTGATTGAAAGAGTTATTTTAACAATTGATGCTGGAATTTTAAAATCAGAGTTTATTCAAAAAAAAAAATCCAAAATATTACAAAAAATTAATATAATTTTATAAATACCGGAGAGGAGATCATTTGTTTGGCACTGAACGGAAGACGGTGAGGATGCATACAACCAACATTTTTGAGGAAGCCATCTTCATACTATTCAATTTCTTACACATTTTTCGTTTTTCTTTTTTGCTTATCAATTTGCATGTATGTATTAAGATATATTTATAGTTATTTGAAATGATTATTGCTCCTTACCTATATTCATGACCATAAACTTAACTTTTTGCCATACATACTATGCCCAATTGACCATTAACTAACCTGTCTAGCAATTGACTAACAAAACAAATGAATTAAAAAGTTTACCATAATACAAATAAATAAAGTTGACAAAAATGGTCAATTGACCATATTCAACGCTGCATTTAAATGTTATACTCACTATATGACTAATATAATGATACATTATAATTAGACTAATATAATTAATTTGAAAAAATTACATTAATAAGATTTTAGTGAAGCTGTAAGTTTTAGTTGTATAATAATGGACATCAAAGCATATGACATACATATATATAAATAATAGTTGGTCCATACTCTTTTTTATGTATATATCTATATAAAGAATAAAACTAAAATAACGATACTGAAAATCTTTATTTATATTATCCTTCTACTAAAAGAATAATCTCTATACATTATGTGTATTACAACAAGAACTATGAAGACCAAGAATAAAACTAAAATAAGGATACTGAAAATCTTTATTTATATTATCCTTCTACTAAAAGAATAATCTTTATACATTATGTGTATTACAACAACAACTATGAAGACCAAGGACAATCGTTCCACATATTCTTTCTAAAAAAATAGATTTTAGAATCTAGACATTTTTTTTTTCCTGATTGCCTCTCCAACGGCCGTTGGAAAGGGTTTGTCTTTTTTTTTTCTTTTTTTTTTTTTTTATGAACTCTACATAGGTTGTGTGTTGGTCTGAAGCGGTGGGTTCTCCAGTTTCATCTCAGGCGGCGATGTGGTGTGGCGAGCCGGCGAGGCAAACCATGTAAATCGCACCAATTCCGATATGGGTTGATTTAATGAAATTAAGTTTTAAAAAAAAACAAGATCGATGAATATAAGGTTTGTGAGGAAGTTCATATTGTTCTGTACAACTAGCCAAGTACCACACATGAAAGCCACTTCCAAACACTGTTTGTTACATTTCATACACTTCTTACTATGGAAGGTCTCTTTACAATGGTCAAAGTACGTTTGAGCTTTAGTGTTTATTATCATCTCTACAACCCTTATAAGTTTATTAATTTGGCAAAAATATGAATAGGACTATTATTAGAAAATATAAAACGAACAGGGACATTAATAATATATATATTCAAAATTATAGTGAAACTCACCATGAAAAAATTTATAGGAAATGACTAACACATCCACGAGAGAGAATGCAACCAACAATCTGATATAACTATTTTCAAACTTTCTCTTGAACTCAATTCTTTTCTAAAATAAAATATAGTTTCTTAGAAATATTTGATGTAAACGGAGCATTGGCATTTTTGTTATATATAATTATTGTTATGACCACATGAGTTTTGAAAATAATTATGGTTTTATGTAAAAGGAACAAGGATTTTCTGATATAATTATGGCTTAATGTAAAAAAGAAAATTCCAGCTATTAAAAAGAGTAAGAGTATACACTCTAATTGAACCATAAATCAACTGGGTTTGCTAATTTACCTTCTAACTCTCTGACCGACCAACGAGATTCACGTGCTATTGGAAGAAACGTATGATTGGATTCAAAATATATCAACATAATCAATAAAATGTGCTAATCTCAAAAATTATGTTATTATTCAACAGATTAAAAAAAACATATCAATATGGTTATTGTTCAAACAATAATTAATAATTTATTAATTATTACAACAACAATATATGAAACCATGAGAGGGAGCTCCAAATCTAACACAAGAACCATCTTTGTATTTCTTATTCACACAAAGCATTTTGCACTCTTTGTTGCCAAATGTACGAGTGCAACGATTGTAACACAGTACTTGACCCGGCACCTCGGCCGATGCAAAATTACCTAATAGAAAAACTCAATTCAATTTATTGATAAAAACATATACACACACAAATAACTAAAACTACTCCTAATATATATATTAAAAATCACAGTTTTTACATAATTAAAAATCAGAAAAATTATCTTTTTAGAAAAATAAAATTTGATGATTTGAAGAGTTATTTTAAGAATTGATGCTGAAATTTTAAAATTAGAGTTTTTTCAAAAACAATTACAAAAAATTAATAAAATTTATAAATACCGGAGTGGAGATCATTTGTTTGGCAATGAACGGAGGAAACCGAGATGAGAACCGTGAGGATGAATACAACCAACATTTTTGAGGAAACCATCTTCATACAATTCAAATTTTTACACACTTTCGAATGATTTAACTAAATTGTGTTTTGTTTTTTTCTTGCTTATCAATTTGCAGGAATGTATTGGTCTATTTATAGTTACACAAAATGGTTATTGGTCCTTGCTTATATTCATGACCATAAATTCCTTACTTTAACTTTTTCCCATACATAGTATGACCAATTGACCATTAATTAACATGTCTAGCAATTGACTAACAAATCAAATAAATTAAAAAACCATAATACAAATAAATAAATTTGACAAAAATGGTCAATTGACCATATTCAACGTTGGGTTCAAATGTTCTACCCACTATATTACTGATATAAAGATATATTTTAATTAGACTAATTAATTTGACAAAAATGTACATTAATAACATTATAGTGAAACTGTAAGTTTTAGATATATAATAATGGACATCAAGCATATGAATACATATATATTAGAACATGCCAGTGCCTAACTCAACTTTTTGTCGCAAACCAGAATCCTAAGCCATCGTTTAGTTGAGTTGAATGCATATCATTAAACAAGGATAGGTGATTGCGAACAATGCAATCTATACTTTTGAATAAGGATCTTAGTTGAAGTGGAACTTCATGATGTCTTCTTTGATTTCTTTCTTTCCATATGGTATTTATAGAGATTTAGAATACATACCTTATCATGCAACGAGGTGTGTGGCTAAGGGTTAAATATGAAAAACCAGAGAAAATGTCATTAAAGTTTCATGTGTATATATGATCAAGAATTCCTCTAGTAAGTTGCTCCCATACTTGTGAGGAAAAGCTACAAAAGAAAAAAATTTGATCCTTTGTTTCTATTAATATTAAAACCTGACAAAACATACATTTTGGGTCTATACCCGCATTCAAAGCCATCAACTTTAGCGTTTATTTTCATCTCTATAACAGTTATAAAAAGTTTATTAATTGGGAAAATTTACGAGTGGGAATATTATCAGAAATAAGTAAACGAATAGAGACATTAATATATATATATATATATATATATATATATATAGCAAAGCTCACCATTAACACTATTTTAGTGTGATTTTAGTACTAAAGTTTTTTCCATCTCCAATCACAACACCAAATACTACACTAAAAAATATTTTCTATTATTATATTATTAAAACAATATTCTCTATTATTGTACTATTAAACTAAAAAGATTTTACTATTTAATAATTTGATAAAATTAATATTCTTCTAATTAATTTTTCTAATTAATCAAATAATTAAGGTAATATTAAAATCAGTAAATTAATAAACAATAAAAGGTAAATTACATATTCTTAATTATCAGAATTGCATAGTACATTTTTAAGCTTAGAATTACATATTACTAATTCTCAAAATTAGTATATTTAGATTATAAGTGTTTAATTAATGCATTTCGAAGTTCAATATAAGCATCTCGATCTTTGATTTGTCTGTGGCGAGATAAAAATTCTTGAAATCGAACATCATCATCACCCGTCATCTCTTCTTTTGCACGTAGGACTTCGGCTCGTTCTTCAATTGTTGCATCAACATCACGTTCATCCTTTATGAGCATATTATATATTATGATATAAGTTGTCATTATATCATGTAACATTTTTTACTCCATAAACATGATAATCCGACTACAATTGCAAATCTTGAATGCAATACTCCAAATGCATGTTTCACGTCTTTCCTACACACTTCTTGTTTAATTGCAAATAATTTTGTTTTTGGACCACGTGGATCATAAATTGTTTGAACAAGAGTGGATCATTTTGGATAGATACCATCATCTAGATAATAACCTGTATTATAATTTGTTTCCATTAAAACGTAATCTGAATAGACTCTTCTAGCATATTTATATCATTATTAGACTCCGATAGACCAAAATATGCATGAAAAATCCAAAGATCATAATCAGCTATAGCTTCAAAAATAATAATAGGAGATCTACTACGACCATCATATTTTTCTCCCCAAACCGTTGGGTAGTTTTTCAAATTTTAATGCATACAATCTAGACTCCCAACATACCTGGAAATCCTCGGCATTCACCAATGTGGAGTAGCCATGCAACATCATTAGCATCAGGTAATCGAAGATAGCGGCATGCAAACACCTCGAAAATAGCACGGCAAAATCGCTTCAAACTTTGTAGAGTTGTAGACTCTCCTATTTTAATATACGCATTGGTGGAATCCACCGATAAACCATACGCCAACATTCGAAATATATCAGTTATTTTTTGCAAACAAGAAAACCCTAATTTACAGACTCCATCTTTTTGTTAGACAAAGTAATTGTCATGTCTTTGTATAGCATCATGAATACGAAGAAAAAAATGAAGGCTCATCCGAAATCTTTGTCGAAACATCGTCTCAGGAAACAAAAGATTCTCTGCAAAATAATCGTTGAAGAGATTGAAAGAATTTTTTTCCGATCACGGTTGATAATTATATGAGCAGGAATAGAACCACCATGAGATCCCTCGTTAAGTAGTTATTGAGTGATGAGAAAGTTGTTGTTTGCAATAATTTGACATATTGTTTGCTTTTCTATATCATCGTAATCATCATCATCTGAAGATGATGAAGAAAAAGAAAATGATGGTATATGAGGTGAACTACCATAGCTAAAATTCATCTTATCAAGAAAAAAAAAAGATGATGGTGAGATTTATTTTATTTTTCGAACATGATATCTACTTTATAGTATAATCAAATCAAATGTGGTTAATCACTTCATGTCTTCTATCATTATTATCTTATTAGAAAAAGTCAAATCAGTAGAAGCCATTTATTTTTTAAGATCAAGATCTAACTGTTGCATTGATTAGTCACTTCTTGTCTTTTATCATTATTATTTTATCAGAAAAAGTCGAATCAATCTTAATCGTTTATTTTTTTGATCAAAATCTAACTGTTGCATTGGTTAGTCACTTCATGTCTTCTATCATTATTATGTTACGATAAACTATTGCGGTAATAAGGCAATGACCAATGAGTTAACAAATCTCTTTTGTTTATTTTAACGTAAAGTTGCTAATATACATACTCTTCGGTTTTTGTTTGTTTCTTGCTTTCTCAAAATTTTATGCAAAATTTTGACTTATTTAATTTATTTTTGATGATTTAATTTGTCAACTTCTTTCGTTTGTAATTTAATTTTTCTTCGGTTGATAAATATAATAATTAATTTCCTTTATAAAGTAAACAAAATTTTTTATTACCACATACAAATGCTTTACGAATTACGACGAAACTTATTAAATACGTGTTTTTTACCTTTCCCACTTGTAAAAGACTCCGTTGATATACTAATCACACCTTATATTAGTGTTTTTACTACTGATTATATTAACTCTTGTTTACACATGCTCCCTGATGTCTTCGTACACGATTTTTTATGTCTTCGTATTAACTCTTGAATCTGCTTCTCCGATGAGATACATTTCTTTTCAGAAAGCTTCAAACCATAACGGTGTGAAGAAGCGTGTGGTCCAAGTGAAGGTTCTTGTCGTTGAAACAAGTGATTTGTGTAGAGAGTCGCTTTGTGAACGGCGACGGCTTCATCGCTTAACTGTAGTTCTTTGACAAGATAGTCGAATGCGTGGCTGAGCATGCACCGTTGATCTGCAGTTGCAATAGATCCCGTAACGAACGAAGAAGTGACCTCTGAATCGATCTTTAATTTCACCTTTTGGATTCTGGTGAAAGATATTGTATAACAGACATATTTTTTTAATTTTCTAGTCAAATATCTCCGAGAGAGCTTAACGGCGGACTGTGATAACGATTAATTGGAATTTCATATATGTATGTATATGTTCTTTCCATTGAAAAAATCTCTTTATTATAAATAATGGAAAAAACGTAAACATGTTTGATCAAAGAGCAGAAAGAATTACATATTGGATTTACGAATTAGAGCAACAACATTTATATTTAGGAGGTTTAGGTCCAACAAGTCCTTCGGTTAGAATGCAACCACCATTTTTGAAATTTAAATGATAACAATAGTTGTAGCATCTTGATTTTGGAATCTCTCGTTACATTCTTGACTTTCTTCTTCACAATTTCCCCTTAATCACTTCGAGAAAAAAAAATATTTAACTTCTTAGAGCAGTATAAGAAAATGTGTATGTTATAGAGAAACATATGTACCAAAGAAAGCGTTACAGAAAATGGTAAAATAACCATGATAGTAAATGTGGCCAGCAAATTGAAGAGAGAATTTTTGGAAATTTTCTAGCTAGAAAAGCATAAACATTGAGAATTATTAAAACTAATATTAACCTTACAAAGAGATTCTAGAAAAAAGTTAATAGAAATCGAAAATCCTTAAGAATATTGATAAGAATATTGATAAGAATATTTAATTTGAAGACATATTTGTTAATCCACTAAATTGTTAAAATTTCTCAACTTTCAAAATCAATGTATTCAAAAGAAATTTACAAAAAGAAAAATGATTTTCGATATTTTTTTAATAATTACTTTGATAAAGGATTCTAAAATATAAGTTAAATTTTAAAAAGATATATCCAAAATAAGGAAAACAAATATTAAAGTATACATACCGGAAACGAAATCATTTGTTCGGCAATGGACGAAAGAAACTGCGATGAGAACGGTGAAAGTGATTTCTTATACACACTAAATATTGTTATGTTTGCTTTCGTATTAATGCAAAAGCATGTATTAATAAGCCTATTTATAATTAGATTAAATGGTCATTATGTTGGTCATATATTCGTTTTTCTATCAATAAATTGATATTGTGGAATTTGATAAGTCAAATTTCTCAAAACTAATTACATTCTATGTATGAAACTTGAATTAATATTTTGGAATTCCTTAATAAAAAATGCATATTGTAAAATTATATATTCCATCTGTTTCAGAAAGGTTAATTATTGTTAGTAAATTGCAAATCTCAAGAAATATTAATTAAATATATTTGAATTGTTAATTATTATTGGTTTATAGATATGGAAAGTGGAAACTGTTTAAAGTAGAAAAGGAATATATATATTATTAAATTAAATATTGATTTTTTTTAATATGTGTGAATTACTTAGAAAATCAATCTTTGTGTTGGAGTAATTATTTCATTCACATCTAATCAATAAGATACAT
The DNA here is from genome assembly GCA_028015245.1 of Cardamine occulta. NCBI lineage: Eukaryota > Viridiplantae > Streptophyta > Magnoliopsida > Brassicales > Brassicaceae > Cardamine > Cardamine occulta. The sequence goes on along the minus strand of CM051393.1, from coordinate 12,141,029 downwards.
AAGTGCTTACATTCAAAAAATTTAGAATTACATGCATTTTTGAAAAACAATAGTTTTCTATACCGATATCACAGTATCAGTTTGAAATCCAGGGTATTACTGCATAAGATATCCAAAATCACTCAGTTATGTCTCAAATGTCGGCCACGCATATATGTGTTAAGGAAAGAATAAATATATTAATTACCTTGATATTCAATCACTCTAATCATATCCTTGATTCAATCCCTGTAATTAGATTTGTCATTACTATTTAATATTGTGTAATTACTCTATCGATTCTCTAGCTTGTATATACAGTATATGTGTCCTATGAACATTGAATAAGATATGAGAGCAATACAATTTTTCCAATCTATCTCTCATCACATTATCAATATGTTGAGCAAGTCTTTCGAATACGATAAAACGTTTTTTTTTTTAATTGATTGTGTCTTTTCATATTTAAGCTATGTTTTATATATATATAAAGGAAATTATAAGCTATGCAGCTCAGGGTGGAGAGTAGAGATCCTTCGAAGATATCAGTTGTTTAGTCTTGTAACTACAACACTTGTTTTGTCTTGTAATTGTAGCATCCATCCCACGCTACTTGTGGTATAGCGTAACATCTTCATGATTCATCGATCAACATAATATTTAGAGATTGGTAATCTTCAGTCTATAAATGGCCTCATGAGATAGCCTTTTTGGGGCTCAATACTACTTCAGACTCATTTGTTTTTAACAAGGCCTCACTAGTCACTTACCTATACAACAACAAGATATCATCTCTTCAACGAAGGAGAAACACTAGAATGAGAAATCAGTGTTTCCAAAGCTGAGACATAAGATTTTCTTTATCTTTAGGAGAGTTTGAATGAGTTCACTATATGTTTCTTTTTCTCTGGAGAGTTTTCAGAATCAGAAAAAAAACATTGCGTTTCTTAAACAAGATCAACTCGTTTATTTCATAATAGCATATACATAGTTTATTTTGTTTTTTTAACATATTCCTTAATGTCTATATACAAATTACCTAAAGAAAAAAAAAACCTAAATTGGTGAAAGTGAAATTAGCAAGAGTAGTTAGGTCTACATGGATCATGAAGCAGTAGCCTCACATCCTTTGAATCAATATCTAACTTTTTCTCAACTCCGTCGCCGCTGAAGAATCCTTCATATACTTCCTTGAGAACTTTCAAAACATTCGCCAATGATCCTTCCATGTAGCTCTCGTCTCTCTTCTCCTCTGCATAAGATTTTGAATACTTCACACTGCGTCTTGTCGTGTCTAAGAAATATTTGTATTTGGTGATCTCCAACAAGTTCCTCTTATGATCAGGCCAAACTTGAGGAGTATCATCCACAATCACAACTCCACACTCATCAGCCAAGACAAGACAAGAGTCTTTATATAAGGACTCTCATTTCTTGTAATCACACGATCCCCAAAGTATACTTTTTCCGGATCAATCACCTTCAACACTATATTTGCGTATTCGCGATCACTCATCGTGTAAACGTACATGGAGAACATCTTGTTGGCTTCTTTAAGAAACTCGTGAACAAAAGGTCTAAGTTTGATCAAGAACTCGCTTGAGTATCCTCCGTTAAACCTCCATAGATCTTTCCTTGAATCTACTTCTCCGATTAAATACTTTTCTTCTTCAGAAAGTTTCGAAACTAAAACTGTGTGGAGAAGCGTGTGGTCCAAGTCAAGTACCAAGTGAAGTTTCCTGTCGTTGAAACAAATGATTTGTGTAGTGACTTTCTTTGTAACCGCGACTGCTATGTCGCTTAGCTGTAATCCATCGACTAGATAGTTGAATGCTCGGCCTTCGTGTCTTGACACCGTTGATCTACAATTGCAACAGATTCCGTAACGAACGAAGAAGTGCCCACAGCTAGTAGAAGAAGACAAAGAATTGATCTTTGAATCGATCTTTCTCCTTTTGGATTCTGGTTCTAGTGAAAGATTTTGCATCACATACATGTTTGTATGTTTATTATCTGATCAGATATCTTTGAGAGAGTTTATCGATGGAAGCCCTAGAGAGAATTGTTGTACGTTGTTACCAAAAAAAAAAAAGAATCGTTGTACGTTGTTACGAAAAAAAAAAATTGTTGTACGTGTGCTCTGATGAATGATGGTTTCGAATATATAGAGGAGAGAGTATAGGTGTCAAAATGGGCTGTCCATATCCATAACGGCCCGTCCATTATTGTCCAATTCTATTGTGGACAAATCTTGTCCGTGTCCATAAACGTCCAAGATCATAAACGTCCAATCCCATTAATGCCCATGTAAAAATGGGCTGTCCATGGTCTGTCCTTGGGACAATAATTTTTGGCAAAAAATTGTGTTTTCGTGTTTTTTTGGCGGGAAATTGTGTTTTTGCGTTTTTTGGCGGAAAAATGTGTTTTAACATTTTTGGCGGGAATTGTGTTTTCATATTTTTGGCGGGAAAATCGATTTTGCCTTAGACTTTTGTAGCCCATGGTGTCCAATTTTGTCAGTGGTCCAAATTGAATGGACCATTTTAAATTTAAAATAAATTTATCCAATCTTGATCCCATAATTTTGTTGGATATGAATAAATTTTATAGGAGAGTGCAACTTGATAATGTATTTTCTAAATGAAATATGGAAAACCTTCTTGGATTCATATCTTTACACGCGTGAAAAGACACGTGGCCTTTTATCGAGACTATACACGTGTGTAGATTCCCTTATAAATTCGGTAATTTGTTTCGTTGGGTTGTTATGGGCTTGGGCCGTAGCTAAATTTCAACATCCAATTAAAGTCGCTCGCTCTCTCGTTAGGCTCATCTAAACAAAGGCAAAGTGGAAAAGGATTTAGATCTATGACATTGCATATTGTCACGTGTGCAGATCATAACCTTTTCTCTCTTTTCTTCTTACTCATTAGCAATCTTGTTTATGTGTAAAGCCTCTCTCCGGTTCAACTTTCAAAACAATATGATCCAAAAATCATCCCATGTAATGTTAAATTTTGAATTTAATGAACAATCAATTATTCAAAAAAAAAGTGGTCAAATTTTTGAAGATAAACATAAATTGGTTATGGTTTGCAAATTGCAATTATATCAAAATCTTTTCTTAGCAAACTCTTATGGAGTAGAAAGATAAAAATAACTTATTTTATTCAAGCTCATATGTATAACTACAAGTATAATTAATTTTTTTCCATTGGGTAGTAACAGCGACAATTCTGAATTAATTTTTTGAGGATTACAATTTTTTGGACAAACAAAATCTGAATATTTCTTAAATATCAAAGTTCTCGGCTATAGACAACAAATCTGTTATTTCTTTCTTTATACCTTATAGAAGATGCTCTGTTTTTTTATTTGCTTTCTTATTATTTGATAAGATTCTCCGTTTTTGGCCAACATCAAACTAGAAATAACCTAAAACTGCGAACAGAAATCACGCTAAACTTTATATTTACATCAAAAGTTGTAACACAAACCAAAGCTTTTAAGAAACTATTGCATCCATAAAAGGGTAATCAGTATAACCAACGATAGGATCAGAAGCGTAAAAAGTTGGTCTATCATATTTATTCAACGCCGCATCAACTTCAAACCTCTTTAACAAATCCGGATTCGCTAGAAACCAACGACCATAAGCCACAAGATCGGTTTGTCCCTTTACCACAGCTTCATTCCCATCTTCCCTTGTGTAACCTCCAGCAACTATAAACGTTCTTTGAAAAGCCTTTCTCATTGGCGCAAGTGTACATGAACGCTCTTTGATTTCTCCTCATTTGATCAATCTTGGTTCAACCACATGACAGTAGAGAATTCCGTATTTGTTTAAAGATTCCGCCATGTAAAGCCCTAATGCTTCTGGATTAGAGTCTCCACATTCCAAGAAATCAGTGAATGGAGAGAGTCTTACTCCAAGACGACCTGGCCCTATCTCGTTAGCTACAGCTTCCACTACTTCTAGAACAAACCTACAACGGTTTTGCAATGATCCACCGTATTGGTCTGTTCTATCGTTCACATTGTCCTTCAAGAACTGATCATCATGTAACCATGCGCGCCATGTAGTTCGACTCCATCAAAGCCTGCAACATTCAATGTACTTCAAGAAGAGTCTCGAGTCTCTTGACTAGCTTCTTTCATCGAAATGCTTACCAGTTTCCATAGCATTTCTCGCTGCGAGTCTAAAATAATTGACAATGCCAGGGATTTCTTCGGTACTTAACCGCCTTGGAGGCGTAAACAATGCTTTGGTTGGTGTCAATGGCTTGTTTACAAGAAATAGGAGCTTCACCATTTGGCTGAAAACCTTATAAACAGCCAAAAACAACAACACAATGTATTCAATACACAAAGGTTGTTATTTTCTTGAAGAATTTAACCAGGTTAAAGAATCGTAAAACCTCGATTAGAAGCCCGACCAACATGCCAGATTTGACAAAAAAAGATACCACCTTTAGCATGAACAACGTCTACGATTGGCTTCCAAGCCTCTTCTTGCTCTTTAGTCCATATCCCAGGAGTATATTCATAGCTTCAAGAAACATGTCATATATGTGGTAGAAAAAAAAAAAAAAAAAAAAACCCCACAAATAAAAACGTATACTTTAAGTTAGAGTGATTATATGTAATGACCCTTGAGCTGTATCTGAAACTCCAGTGGCTTCAGTAATGAGAAATCCTCCTGGCGTTGTTCTTTGAGAATAATATAATACAGCGTGAGGCTGAGGAACGTTTCCGTACGATCTCTGTCTCGTCATTGGTGCCATAACAACCCTAAATCATAAGTTATACAATAGTTACAAAAAAATGGTTAAGCTTTGTGCTTCTAGGGCATTAACTAACATTTTATGTATATAATGTTAAATAAGGAACAGAGGGTTTGTAAAGAGTTTACAAATTTTGCTTAGCCAAATAAGGATCTACCTTTGTCAAAAAAAAAAAAAAAAAAAAAAAAAAAAAACAGAAGATACTAAAACAGAGAATATTAATTTGAGTTAGGATCGGGTAAGCCAAATTTTATTAGACTATGGTTGAAGTTGTTCATGTTTAAAAGCAAAAGGTCATTGTACTATTATTGCAAAGATCAAATTAGTTTCAGCTGGGAATTTCATAAAGCATCAAGACCAAAAAGAGTAAAGTAAGTACCTATGGGAAAGATTGAAGTCTCCCATCTTATATGGATTTAGTAGAGGAATACTCTGTTTTGTTTCTGAAGTAACTGCGTTCTCCATTTTACTTGAATTCTGATGGCAGAGTGAAGTTGGGTTTTGAATGTGTAATTGTCTCAGAGTCTCACTTTTGAGTTTCGGTGGAGTGGAACATGAAAGAAAACAGTGACACGAATATACATATTATTGATGGTAGGGTAACACGAAAGCAACTTTGGTTTATAAGAAAATATTTCTTTTGGTGGTTTTGACGTCATTGAGTCCGTTTACAAATTAGTGAATTACAATACCTAGCATAACAATTAGTAGTTTTAATTTTTTAAATTGTGGTGACAACTACAATAGTTACAGACTTACAGGGCAATTTGGCTATTTAGCATAAAATGATATGTTTAAACAATTTTTTTTGATAAATCGTTTAGTAAGTCATGTTTTTTGCTCTCTCAATTTGTTTTCAAATGTTAGTAGTGAATTTTGATACATTTTTCCTTATTGTTTCCAAATGCTACAGTGACTAAACTTTCTCTAACATGTTTACTTTTAAATGCTGGCACGATTTATTTATTTATTTTTATACGTTTTTTTAATATATTACGTAGACAAAACATATGGTGTTAAAAATTTGTATTATTGAGGAGGGGATATGGAGATTGAGACAGAGTGGATATATGATTGATGTTTTGTATAAAACATATATATACGAGGGGATATGGATATGGATAATGGAGGGTGATAATATATCGTGTTGTTCTAGGTTTTAGAAAATTTTAAAAGCTTAAAATTGATTAACTTGAGGGGTAAATTAATCAGCATTCAATAGCTAGAAAGAGTGGTACTTTTACATACGATAAAAAGTGGTCATATTTTAAAATTAGTTATAGTTTGCAACTATATCAAACAGTTTTTTGTTAGCAAACTCTTCTCGATTATAAAGATAAAAATAAATTATTTTAGTCAAGCTCATATCTATGACTAAAAGTATAAAACGTAAACGTTTTTTCGTTGGCTAGTAACTGCGATCATTCTGAATTACTTTCTCTGTTTCTTAAAACTCGATTTCCTAACTTGTATAGAACTCTAAAAGTCAAGCTTTTAAGAACAGATGGAGTAATATTTGCGGATTATAGTTTTTGGGTACAACCAAAATCTGTTATAGAACAATATCTGTTATAGACAACATTAATTTATCTTCTATCTGCAACGTTGTGAACTTGTGATCCAAAACATAGACAATTGTCTATATTTCTTTCTTTATATCTTAGAAGATGCTCTGTTTTTTCCAACGCAACCTTTTTTTTTTTAAATTACTAAAAAGTTATAGACCGAAACCCGTAATCCCCTACTTCCGAAACCACAAAACCACGGTAATATTCCCAAACGTACGTCACTTTATTCACTTTATTATTACATAAAAAGGTAAAATGCATACCAAAGCTTTTAAGAAAATTTTGTATGCAAAAAAGGGTAATCAGTATAACCAACGATAGGATCAGCAGTGTAAAAAGTGTGTCTATCGTATTTATTCAGCGGAGCATCTTCTTCGAACCTCTTTGGTAAATCTGGATTCGCTAGAAACCATCGACCATAAGCAACAAGATCGGTTCGTCCCTTTGCCATGGCCTCATTCCCATCTTCTCTTTTATAACCTCCACCTACTATGAACGTTCCTTGAAAAGCATTTCTTATCGGTGCAAGCGTATGTGAACCCTCTTTGATTTTCCCTCCTTTTTGCAATCTTGGTTCAATCACATGGCAATAGAGAATTCCGTATTTGTTCAGAGATTCTGCCATGTAAAGTCCTAAAGCTTCTGGATTAGTCTTTAGATTCCAATAAATCAGTGAACGGAGAGAGTCTGATTCCAACACGACCTGGCCCGATCTCGTTAGCCACTGCTTCCACTACTTCTAGAGCAAACCCACAACGGTTTTGCAATGATCCACCGTATTGGTCAGTTCTATCGTTAACACTGTCTTTCATGAACTGATCAATCATGTAACCATGCGCACCGTGAATCTCGACTCCATCAAAGCCTGCATGCATGCAACATTCAATTGATTATAAAGAAGAGTCTTGAATTAGCTTCTTTCATTGATAGGTCTAATCCTGGGCCAAGGCACAAGAAACATTGGCCTCGGGCCTCTAAAATTTTTAAACCCACCAACAAAACATAAATATATATAGAGGAGTCTAAAAAATTATTTTCTGAAAATATTAAATCCCCAATTTTCTAATCTTTTAAAATGTGTCTGGTCTCATTTTAAAAATACTATCCAAAAATGTTGTTGTCTTATACTTGGACCTTCAAAATTTCAGAACCGGTTCTGCTTATTTAGTTGCTTACCAGCTTCGATAGCATTTCTGGCTGCGAGTCTAAAATCATTGACAACACCGGGGATTTCTTCGGTACTTAACCGCCTTGGCGTAAAAATTTCTTTGGCTGGCGTCAATGGCTTATCAGAACAAGAAATAGGAGCTTCACCATTTGGCTGAATAATCATACAAATGATGGTCAAGCATAATAATACATCAAGACTAAAAAAAAAGGTAAAGTATGTACCTATGTGAAAGATTGAAGTTTCCCATCTTATACGGTTTTAGTAGAGGAATAGTCTGTTCTGTTTCTGAAGTAAGTACTGCGTTCTCCATTTTTCTTGAATTCTAATATCAGAGTGAAACTGGGTTTTGTCTATATTTGTACCAGAGTCTCACTTTTGAGTTTCAGTGGAACATGAAAGAACACAATGCCACGGATCTGCATGTATTGATGGTAAAGTAACACGAATGCAACTTTCGTTTATAAGAAAAAGAAAAGAATAAAAGCAATTTTCTTTGTTTTTGGTGGATGTTGACGTCATTGAGGACGTGACTCATTGTTTCCAAATGGCTAGCTAAACTTTTTCTAACGGATGTTTACTTTAAATGCTGATACTAGTTCTTTTTGTTTTTACATTACTTAGACTAACATAATCATAGGGTGTTCAAAAGTTCTATTAGATATGTTATGGAACTAGAAACCTCCAATGAATCGGAGCAAACTGATAATGTGCCCTAACATGAAAGAATAAATGTAAAAGGAAATATTATTAACTTGACATTCAAGTGAGAAAGATTAATCGTATTGTTATAGGACAAATGTATAAAAGTTTATTTTGTGAAAGTTACATAAACCTTTTTACCCTATATTTTCCAAATCTCGTAAAGTACCAAGTGAAACTATCTTATTTGCAGATGGTCAAACTTTGAAAGAGTAGGATATCCTCTAATACAAATTATTCAAACATACAGTAAAATATCTATAAATTAATTATATTGTAATCAAGGTATTTTACGATATTTTATTAATTTATCCTATTTATTAATTTATAGAGGCGATATTTGGACCAAAATATCAATTTGGGACTGAAAAAAATTATTAATTTATTAAAGTATTAATTTATTGAATATTAATTTATAGAGATTTTACTGTATAATGCTATTATATTCTTTGGAACCAGGTTGATAAAATGATTAAAGTATTTTGGTTTCATTTCAAATTAGCTAATTCAGTCCATTAGAGCATTCCCATTGTACAAAAAAGGGTGTTTTTAACATTTAATACAATAAATTCGGGAAGACACTTGCTTTCTGTGTCTCTGTGAAGACACTGGCTCTTCTCTGAAATCGTCACGTGTCGCGGTATGATTCGTCGAAACAATAAAATGTTAGTAAATATAATATTATAAAAAAAAAAAAAACTTTTCGAGAAGACACCCTGATGGGTGTCACCGATAAGGATGTTCTAGGTTTGGTTCAAATAGCAAATATCTGGGATTTTTTTTTTTTTGAATTTTGCCTGATTTGAGAATATTGTAGGTTTAGCCTTTTTGGTTCTGCTTTGACCTTTAGTAAGTGCAGTGGACAGGTCCAATCTGATATTGTGTACCAAGCCCATATTTACAGGCCCATAAATGTGTGTGTGCTTGATAATAATTACAATCGTATTAGTTGTGCTGCCACCATGCTTTAATGATATATTTAATGAATTTTGGGTCTGACTAAATGTAATAGATAAAATTCGGCTACAACTTTTTATAAATGAAAATGTAAGTAAAACAAATAATAATAAATTCTGAAATTAACCATGTGAACCATTTATAGAGCATATGACATTTGGCAGTTATTTTCAGATGTTTCAGAGGGAACATAATGAAGTGGAAGTTAAAAGAAGTTGGATGGTTTTCATTTCTATTTAGTAACAGATTAATACTGTTTCATGGGTCCATTTAGCAATAATGTACATCTGTATAAATCTCTTAAAAGCAGACTTAAAAGTATTGGTACATTGACGACAAAAAAAAAAGTATTGGTACCCTTTTTTTTTACTTTAACAAAAACAAATGGGTACATTTTTTGTTATTTGGTTTCCTAAATTGATTACAGATCATGAATCATATGACTCTCAGAATTTCGAATCCTAAAAAGTCACCGACTACAACCATTTGGTTCACTGGTGGTTCTTGTAAAAACTTGTCCTTTTGTCATTTACAAGCAAAAGTATATATCAAATATCAAACACATATCATAAAGTTTTATTTAATACCATCAAAATATAAATAAAAATTATACGTACAGATTTTGTGATGTTTTACTTTGTTTTTTTATTTCGTTTATAATAGAAATAGGGCCCAAGAGTGATGTGTCTTGTTCGGCTTTATTTAGCCTGGTATCGACTTAACATGCTAATTCTTTTGCCCACCTTATTCAAGAACAGATCATTAATTAATTAGATTTTTTAAAATTTTATTTACGTTAATTTATTAACTCATTGGTTTTTTATTTATCTTGAATAGTATATTTTTATGACGAACAAACATTTATCTACCTTACAGACTGTAAGACTAAGTTACACTCAATGTAGCAATTAATTTTTAGACCTATCTATGCACTAGTTTTAGTATGAATATGACCATTGCTTAGGCGTTTTATCTAATGTATATGTATCAAAAACACCTACAATAACATAATAACATACATTATTCAGATTTGCTTTAACAAAAAAAAAAAAATTATTCAGATTTGCATTCGACTGATGACGCAACGATAACAGTAACACAAATCACTAGATTATATATTTTTATCAAACATTAAATTAATTTATAAAACATCATATTTAATTTATTAGTCCATTAACTAGTTAAAATAAAACATATAATTAAGAGCTTTCTTTGTCATATTTAACTTATTAGTCCATTAGTCAAAGACTCATGTTATAATCTAATATATGTGCTGCAATTTAAATAATTAGAATTTTATCAATAATTAACTAACATGTGTTAATGTTATTAAAAAGGCTCAATTTTATATAATAAGATATATTTTACCAACAAAAAGTAAACTATTTGAGTTCAAAAATTTATTCACAAATTATAAAGATAAACGTACATATTTACGTGCAAAGCCCCATACATACAAAAAAATTATTCACAATTTTTTTTCTCTTTCTATACTATTTAAACTAAATATTTATAATTATAACCGATCAAGTGAAATCAATATTAGTCGGCCACATATTAATCCACCGAATCGATCTTAGTATTACTTGGTTAACCATTTTTAAACTGGATTTATCAAAATTGCAATACGATTAGACGACCAATTAACTCTTGAAAAATTACATATATTTTTTTCTTCTAATCACGGTTCTTTTTTCAATGAGTTAAAAAAAAACCAAGTAAGTTTATAAAATAAAGACAGGATAAACAAATTTTAATTTTCCAAATGGCCATGACAGTAGTGTTGGGTGCTGTTAAGGCAAATTAGATTTAAATTGAAATAAAATCAAACAATCATCATCATCAGCACCTCACATATATCTATAAATATAGAAAATAAACAAAAACATCGTTCAGCATTTAAATATTTTTGGTTTGATATTCAGTGGCTTAGGACAGTAATCGTCTTCATAGGCTTAATTAACTAAACAGCTGTGTTATAAGAATCAACCCATGTGGTATGTCTGTGATTATTATACTGAAACCTGCTCTACATATAGTTCTTTCTATTATTAGTCTGTCGTTAATTACTTATGCTTCTTATAATTTTCTTTTCTTTCTTTCTCTTTTATTTTTTAAGAAACATAATTGCTATAATGGGATTCTTATTAAAATCTGGTCGTATTTTTATATATATCAACTCTCTAATGCCAACTTTGGGTATTGAAAACCCTTTACAAAAAAAAAACAGTGTCAAACTTTGTTCTCAGTGTAATGGAACTTATTAGGATATTATATATGGTTGGGGTACAATAAATGGTGAATAGTAACGAGAAGTTACAACATCCATCATAGTTGCAACAAAGCCAACATCATACGAAAATAACCAATTTGTAAATGCATTCAAATTTTGGTTTTATTTGTTAGTCAAAGTAGACAAAATTGAGAATTACTTATGATTTGGTATTGAAAATACAAAACGACACTCTTTATGAAACAAAAATAAAAAATTTTATAATAAAAAAAGAACAGTCTTAAGCCTATTTTTTAGATAAGATATCAAAGCAAGTTAAGTAACTAATCATTTTTTTCGACCGTCTAGTATTCAAACTCGTAAATTTGAAGGTACTCTTTACTTTTGGCTTTGATATTTGTTTTGCATTAAACATAATTAGGGCTTCAAACTTTCGAAATTCGAAGTAGTAACTGTTGAAGAAATTGTGATTTAACACAGTTGCTGCCTTGCTGGCATTTGAACTCAAATTCATTTGCATTTTCTTTAATTAATCCAATAAGTTTTCCATGTACCGTTCGACATCTTAAATTGGAGAACTTAGTAGATTTGGGTCATTCTTGCATATGAATCTATACTCTTCAGCATGGTACTCGTACTCTGGATCGACCAAACATCGATATCAACCAATTGTACTAGCAAGGAGTCCTTATTAAAAGGTGTTTATAGTGTAATTATCAAAATCATTTAGAATGAAAAAAAAAATAGAACTGCAATGAATAACAAATATGATAATCGTAAAAAAGTATAAACTGTAAGACATATTAATATGCTTCATAGTGTTATTAGTTATAAGTTAAAATATTAAATGATCGATCACCAATAACATTTAGATATATCATAGCTAGTTTTAAACTGTGATAAATGTAAATATATCTGTTACTAGAAGTAGATTGTTGTCATGTTTACTCGTTAGATTAGAAAAAATGGTAATTCATCATTTGGTTATTTGCTACTATATAATGAAACAATACAATAATTGTATTAAAAATATGTAAACTTTAGTTGCTGTTTAAAAAAAAAAAATCTACGTATACATACCATATATGATTTGAATTTGGAATATGACACAACATTAGTATTAGTGTAAACCACTTCGATTATTTCAATCGATTTTTAAATCGAGTTAAATGAGAAATAATTGTCTACTACTACTGAGTGCTAACAAATATGCAAACCTTAATCGATTTTGAATTTAATGAATGAATTGAAAAGGTAGAAGCACATTTAAGCCGGGAGCATCTTGAGAAGTGAGTTATAGCTCTCTGGTGCCTCAAGGCTCAGACTCGAAAACAAATAATTTCTGATATTTTGTATTCCTATTTTAGTAGTATTAGAGCCAAAGAAAAGAATAATAACAAACTATTTTCCATCATTTTTCCCCAACGTGTAATATTAGACCAAAGTCTTTAGTTACGCCACGTCTTTTTCATCGGTCACATTTAGCTGTGTTACTTAAAATATACACACTGTCATATGATTATTTTCATTCTTTTTATTCCTTCGATGACAAAAATTGAAAAAGCTTTGTCCCTATATGCTTTGAACGTGCATTGGTAATGTGTGTTGGAATTAAATACTATTTCTGTATTGAAAAATATATTAAATACTTGTATAAAAAAAGAAAAGAAATACTAGTATTGTTATATTGCAACTGTTTGAATATATTTCTTATTTCCTTGTTAGTAGTTTTAACAAAAAAAATATTGTTAGTATTCCTACTAGTAGTTAATTATCATGCTTTCTCCAAATTTGTTTCAAGTAGTTACCACAAAATTGTAAAAGAAACTTGAAGAAAAGTTATATTCAAAAGAACGCTAGTACTGGTTAAAACTTTCATGTCGTTTTTATTATCTAAATTCTGTTGCTTATTCCATGTATCTTTTAATTGACTCAAGATTTTGAACTGTATTTGGAAACAAAATTAAATAGATATATCTTTGCTAAATTAAAAAAAAATATTGAAAATAATAATTAAAGTTGCTTAAACTGAAAATATGCCATCCCATATTTATTCATTTGAGTGGAATAAAATTATTCGATTAAATTTTGGATGCCATAATTTTCATTTAATTTCTGCAAATTTTTAAATAATAATAAAATGAACACAAAGATTGTTCGCTTTATAAATTTGTGTCTTTCGTACGGTTTTGTTCCCAGCCTTTGTTTGTGCACTCTTACTATTTGATTTTTTTTTTTAAAATGTTAATTAAAATGAAAAAAGATCGATGGCGTTTTAGAAGAAAGAAGCAAAATGATATCACAAAACATGTTTAATCTAATCCATAGTATGATTCCATACAAATGAACCATTCCTAATTCAAGTCTATTTTAAAATTAGAATAATTTCATTATTTCATATTGGTATCAGTCATATTAATTTCAATAATTTATGTCGCAATTTATTGGTAAGATTTGATATATCGTTTTCTTCTTCTGCGTACACCCAATTGAAAGCTATAGACTTATGCCTCTCTACGAATGAACAAACAATAGCTATTTTTATTATTTATAATCACATAAAAAAAACATTAATACTGTCTAGCACCATGTGCTTATGCTTAATTCCCATTATAGTTAAACTAGGCACGATTTCTGCAATAATTTAGATTAATAAACCATATAAATATACATCAAAGTAATCATCCTAGTAATTATTCTATTAAACTAAACCATCAATTAATAAATAAATAAAAACCCTTAAAAAAGACCATTATATTTTTGTTAAACTTAAATATACAAATTCTTCAGTCATGCTACTAATCACGTAAACTATTTGAAGTTCATTTATTTAATTCAAATGAATGGTATAAAAAATAAAGTAAGAGGAAATTAAAAGAAAATGAACCAAAAAAAAAAACATTAGAATTGAATTAAAATCGTTGCGGCCTATCTCTCCCTCCTCTCGTCTCTTTGGCAAAAACAATAAACCATTAAAACATTAAAAACAGCTTTTCTCTTTCCTCTCTTCATTAATCCGATCTGACTCTCTCCTCAACCTCCATTGGCGAGCTTCCTTTGATTCTCGAAAACCCTAATTCCTCTCTACTCCAAACCACTCAATACCTCAAAGTCAAATTTCGCAGCATCCTTCTCTCGAGACTGTTGCTGAAAGAGGAGAAGGCATTTTTTCATCTGTTTCCTGATGTTTATACCTTTGCTTCAGTCAAGAGGAAGATGATGAAGATGATGATGATGATGAACAGACGAAGCAACGTCGTTAGATTTGAAGAAGAAGAAGAAAAAGATAATGACGATTGTTTCTATGAGTCTCTCGATCGTGTACTATCTTCATGCTCTTGTTCTACTTCTAACTCTGATTACGACTCTGATCCCAACGTTTCCGATTCGATTCACGATCCCAGTCCTTTTCCTCTTCCTAAGTTTCCTATGGGAAGCTCCGGGTTCGAGCTGTGGAAATCTGAGCCTGAATCTGTGTCGGAGAGACGAATCAGGCTTTTGCGTGGATTAGGACTCAGTAATGAGCCGGATCTTCCTCCGGCGAGTCAGCTCCGGTCTAGAAGTCGGAGAAAAGGAATTTGCAGTTCTCATTTCGCTAGATCGGTTTCGTTAAAACATCACGGTAAATGCGTGTTGAGATCAGATTTAGGAGGTAGCGACAATGTTGATACTGGTAAGCTTGGATCTCGGTGTTCTTGTGCTTCTGTGAATATCCTCAATGATCATACTGAGAAGTCTCGTATGCGAAATGATGGTAGCAATGTGCCTAATGGTGGTGTTGATTTTATAAGCAAAGAGACGATGGAAACATCTCTTAGGGACATTGTTGAGAAACAGAGTTTAGATAATTTATCTCATGGGAATAATGGTAGAGATTTTGTTTTGGAGGAGCAAATGTGTACCATTAGGAATCTAGATACTGGGAAAGAGTTTGTTGTGAATGAAGTCGGAGAAGATGGGGTGTTGGAGAGGTTGAAGGAAGTAGGTACTGATCGGCAATTGACTCTGGAGGAGTTTGAGATGTGTGTTGGGACATCACCCATCGTGCTTGAGCTTATGAGGAGGCAAAATGTTGAAGATGTTTGTAAAGACTCTGTGGATTTGAATACTAATGTTAGTGGAAGCAGAGTAACTAAGCATAGAAGGAGAGGGAGTTGGTTAAAGAGTATAAAGAGTGTTGCTAGTAGTGTGACAGGTTACAAAGAGCGGCGGAGCACTGATGATAGGGATTCACCGTCTGAGAGAGGAGGTCAGAGGTTTAGCTCTGCTACTGATGATAGCCGAGACATGTCCTTTCATGACCCTGAGAGAGTTAAGGTTAGGCAATATGGAAAGTCGTGTAAAGAGCTCACAGCACTTTTCAAGAGCCAAGAGATTCAAGCTCATAAAGGGTCGATATGGAGTATTAAGTTTAGTTTGGATGGGAGGTATCTTGCTAGTGCTGGTGAGGATTGTGTTATTCATATTTGGAAGGTTGTTGAGTCAGAGAGAAAAGGGGAACTCTTGTCGGTGGATAAACCAGAAGATGGAAGCATAAATTTGTTTCTTTTAACAAATGGATCGCCAGAACCAGTTTCAATGTCTCCAAAGAGAAGAGGGAGAACATCTTTTAGCCGAAAATCAGTGAGCTTGGACAATGTTCTTGTTCCAGAGTCAGTCTTTGGTCTTTCAGAAAAACCTGTGTGTTCGTTTGTAGGGCATTTGGATGACGTACTTGACCTTTCGTGGTCAAAATCTCAGGTTGGTACTAGTCCCGATCTTCTCATTTCGCTACAAACTCTTTTTAAAGAATGAAGTTGGTTTCCAAACTAGCAACTTAAAAAAAATCTAACCTTTTCTATTGTGTGGAGCAAAATGTTGTATGTAAACCTTGTTCAACTTGCTAGTGCTAAGTTTAGGTTTTCTCATTTGTAATGTGAGAATCTGCTTCGTTCAGTTCTTCTTCTTTAATCAGATAAAACCTTGAATTCTCAAGACTTTGCACTCTCATCGTTTTGTTTCCAGCACCTACTTTCCTCTTCCATGGACAAGACTGTTCGTCTATGGGACTTATCTAGCAAGACATGTTTGAAAGTCTTCTCACATAGTGACTATGGTGAGTAGATATACAATCTTATTCCCCACCAATGACCATGATTTACTTTTGTTCTTAGTCTTTAGGAAACTAAGCAGACATAGTAAGGAGAATAAATAAATCTCTTTTAAGTGTCAACTCTGTTTCTGAAAGGATTTGTGGTATGAATGTTCAATCTCAGGGCTCTTCCGTTTGTTAATCCTTGCAACACAAGAAGAAAAGATAACAATTGATAAGTCGGTTACATAACATAAGATTTTTTCTCATGTAGCTTTTTGTTTCCTGGATACAGTGACTTGCATCCAGTTTAATCCCGTGGATGACAATTACTTCATCAGTGGATCATTGGATGCTAAAGTTCGGATATGGAGCATTCCTGATCACCAAGTTGTTGATTGGAATGATCTTCATGAGATGGTCACAGCTGCCTGCTATACACCGGATGGGAAGGTACGCCACTAATTTTTTTCTATGTAACAAAGTGACTTTATGTAATATTAAATCATCCAGTACCTTAATAACGCTTCTCCTTGTTTATAAAGGGTGCATTGGTTGGTTCATACAAAGGAACATGTTGCTTATACAAAACACATGGTATATAAGCTTATTGACCTTACTTAACTTTTTCTTGGGAAATTGTTTCACCATCTCGTCTTTTGAACTTATTATCGTTTCGTTTTTTTAGATAACAAACTGCAGCAGAGAAGTGAAATCAATCTGAAGAACAGGAAAAAGAAATCCCATCACAAGAAAATTACTGGTTTTCAGGTAAAGCCTAAACAACCAAGTTACTTCCAAATGTAATTTTTTTTTTGATGGTTTACTGATTTATCTGACTATTCACGAGAATCAGTTTGTGGCGGGAAGTTCATCGGAAGTGCTTGTCACATCTGCAGATTCACGTACGCGTGTTGTCGATGGTGTTGACCTTGTTCACAAGTTTAAAGGTAAACAATATTAAGCTAGACACTCTCTTCCTCGTTCTTAGAAGTTAATAATTAGGGTATAACTTATATTGTCCATGGAGGTGCAAAGATTGTGTTTTCTTCTCTAAGTTTTAGCAAAAAATTTCGGTTTTGCAGGATTTCGCAACACGAATAGCCAAATCTCGGCCTCACTTACATCAAACGGGAAATACTTAGTCTCAGCAAGCGAAGACTCTAATGTATATGTATGGAACAATGACTCAGACTCTCGAGCTGGACGAAGCAAACGTGTCACAGTCACAAACTCATACGAACATTTCTACTGTCGAGACGTGTCTGTGGCTGCACCTTGGCCAGGCAAAATCAGTAACAACCAAAGCAACAACAGCCCCGAACAGTCACCCTTCATAGCCAATAATAACCCTCCGACACCTGTCAACGATCCAACCAACAACAAAACCATCACCAACGGTATAATTTCAAGCGCCACAAACCGATACTTCTTCGATAGAATCTCAGCTACATGGCCTGAGGAGAAACTCTTGCTGGCTGCAAAGAACAGAGCCCGAACTAGCCCTCGTGTGAGCGTGGACATGTCTAATGGACCAGTTAACACAAAACCAAGTGCTTCAGCTTGGTCTATGGTGATTGTGACTGGTGGTTTACGAGGCGAAATCAGAACATTTCAGAATTTTGGATTACCGGTTCGTCTATGAGGCAAAAGGAGAAAGTTTCACAAAATCAAAAGAGCCCAAGGCAAAAGTGAAAATTTTACTTAGTAAAAAACCATCTCCTGTCAAAAGTGTATAGATTGAGAGAAGGTTTGTTCTTCCACTGACCTTTCTTTTTACCACGCTTCTTTTTTCTTTTCTTATTTGTTATCTCTAAAATTCAAATCTCTAGCAAATATATATATAATGTTATTTTTTAAGAATCAAATAGGCAGAAAGAGAAAAGTCATATACAACAGTAGTTTATGTATTATTCAAGTTGAAGTTTGTAGTGTCTGATGTTCGAACTCTGCAATGAGAATATATGTCAAATTTTTGTATACACATTTTGTATTTTCTATTAGGCCTATCTATAAACGTTTATTTTTTCAATTCATCATTTCAATGAACAATTTTATCCCAAGATCAGAGAGTCCATAACAATTCAGAGTATACTTTTGTTTCATAGCTCTGTCTCTCTCTCAATCCTCCCATACCCAAAGTGATGGAGTCCCATGAACTTATATACGTTAAAATATCCACTGAGAGGAAATCTAATTCTCGAATTCTCATTGGCTATAAGAAAATGATGTGGCAAAAACTTTCTCTATAGATAAAACATCAGTAGGGACTACCTTTTTGCTCTTTGTCTCATCTCCGTCGGTGAGTGTATCTAAGATTCTATATAAACACACATTTGCAAAATAATACATTCACTCTTAAGGAAACAATGGCCCTTCAAGCTGCTTCTTTGGTGTCCTCTGCTTTCTCTGTCCGCGAAGATGTATTTTATTAACTTTATTTTTACTTTTATGTCTCATTTCCTTTGTTTATAACCAGTCCTGTGTCAGAGATCAATTAGCATTTTTTGGTTACAGGGAAAGTTAAATGCTTCATCATCATTGAAAGCGTCTACTCTGTTCGGTGTTTCACTTTCCGACCAAATCAAAGCTGACTTTGTCTCTTCCTCCTTGAGATGCAAGGTACATAACTCAATCTTAGTTCTAAGTTTGTGAGTCTTTTGTTGGAAAATGATGTAACAAAACTAATTAAGATTGCTTCTACTATGCAGAGGGGACATAGCTTGAGGAATAACAAAGGAATGATTCGAGCTCAAACAATCGCGACTTCAGCCCCATCAGTCACAAATTCTTCCTTCAACCGCAAGAAAACCCTAAGAAAAGGAAACGTGGTTGTCACGGGAGCTTCCTCAGGTCTAGGCTTAGCAGCGGCAAAGGCATTAGCCGAGACAGGTAAATGGCACGTGATAATGGCGTGCAGAGACTTCCTCAAGGCCGAGAGAGCAGCTCAATTCGCAGGGATGCCTAAGGACAGCTACACTGTGATGCATTTGGACTTGGCGTCTTTGGACAGCGTGAGACAGTTCGTTGATAACTTCAGGCGAGCCGAGATGCCTCTTGATGTGTTGGTCTGCAATGCTGCGGTTTATCAGCCAACCGCTAATCAACCTACTTTCACGGCTGAAGGGTATGAGCTTAGCGTTGGGACGAATCATTTGGGTCACTTTCTTCTCTCAAGATTGTTGATTGATGACTTGAAGAATTCAGATTATCCGTCGAAACGTCTCATCATCGTTGGATCCATTACTGGTATAGCCTCCTCCCCAAAGGAAAAAAGAGTGCTTCATGTACTTACTACTTAACTCTAAACACTAAACCCAACAAAACCCTAACCGTTTTGTTTCTTACTGAGCAGGAAACACTAATACATTGGCGGGTAATGTACTTCCAAAGGCAAATCTCGGGGATTTAAGAGGACTAGCGGGCGGACTGAATGGGCTAAACAGCTCGGCAATGATAGATGGAGGAAATTTCGATGGCGCAAAGGCGTATAAAGACAGTAAAGTCTGCAATATGTTGACAATGCAAGAGTTTCATAGGCGTTTCCATGAAGAAACCGGCATCACTTTCGCTTCACTTTACCCCGGATGTATCGCGACTACTGGTTTGTTCAGAGAGCATATTCCTCTCTTCCGTACCCTCTTCCCACCATTTCAGAAATACATTACTAAAGGATACGTCTCCGAGACAGAAGCCGGGAAAAGACTTGCTCAGGTAAGGAAATTAACCAAAACCTAATTTTGTTTGTGACGCAAGAAACCTTTCTTTCAGTTTCTTGCTGAGTACTCAACCAATGGATTCATTGGTTGAAGGTGGCAAGTGATCCGAGCTTGACAAAGTCGGGAGTGTACTGGAGCTGGAACAAGAACTCGGCCTCGTTCGAGAATCAGTTGTCTCAAGAAGCTAGTGACATCGACAAGGCTCGTAGAGTTTGGGAAGTCAGCGAGAAGCTCGTAGGCCTGGCCTAAAAATCGATCTGTGTCTCTTCCTCTCTATTTTAAGTTTTAATCTTTGGTGTGGCTTAAGATGAGAAATAAACGAAAGAGAAGACATCAATAAAACATATAACAACTTTGACTTAGAAAAAAAAAGGAAAAAAAAAAAACTTTGACTTAGAGTTGTGCAAGTGTTATGGCGAGTTCGATTCATGACAAACAAAGAATTTCATTTTTTTCATTTTCTTAATTAAATGGAAACACAGTTATTATACAGAATGGAAAAAGTTAAGTTGTATGGTCATGAAGAAAAACTGGATTAAATTCAGTGCCTAACTGTTCAGATTTATTGATTTTTTCCGAGGGTTACAACTTTACTTGATAATTTATATACGAATAAAATAGTGGTTTATTTAATTTGAAATAAAGAAAATTGAATATATAAAATTTTCTATTATAAAATAAAAATGCTATACATATTTTAGTCATTAAACATATATCTGATATCTCTTTATTAAAACGTTAAAAGTCAAAATAGAAAATTTATTTGAATTCAATGTTAAAAGTGTAACAATTCCAAGTTTTGATTAAAAGTTTATCATAACGGAGGAGTCTGAAAATGTAACTCTCGTACTGAAAATATCGTATTCGTTCAACTTGGGTTAACTCTATAAATTGTTTGTTTCTATAAATTGTTTGTTTCTTTTGATCCCCAAACCATCTCAACTTCGGTTAACTCTATAAAAGAAACAAAAGTCGCCATGGAAGGTAAGATCCAAGCTCTTTTATCCACGATTCTAGTCATAACTCTATTTTCTTTACTGAGGCCTGGAATCGCTGAGTTTCACGTTAAACGTCAATTCCCTTTCCTTCCTAGCTTCCCCATCGGTCTCCCGAAATGTTGGTCCTCGCTCTTAAGCGTGGAAGGTTGTGAAATCGAAATCTTTAAATCTATTTTCACTGGTAAGTTTGAAAACATTGGACTTGCATGTTGCAATGCGTTTAATGAAGTGGATGCAAAGTGTTGGCCACAAATGTTTCCGTTGAATCCTTTCTTCCCTCCTCTACTCAAGAATGTATGCTCTTGCATCATCGCGGCTGCACCCACACACGCGATGCCACAATTGCCTATCATCCCTAGCTCTCCGATCGATCTTACACAATCTTTGTCATCACTTATCAACATTCCAGATTGTGTAAGTGAAATCCACATATCAGTTTTCACAAGAAAGTTTGGTAATGTTGGACCAATGTGTTGCAAGGCGTTTTCGGCTATAAATGCAAAACGTTGGCCAAAAATGTTTCTGCTAATTCCGTTCTTCCCTCCTCTTCTCAAGAAGGAATGTTCTCGCATCAACGCAGCTGCTCCTACACACAAGTGAAGTAGCTATAGCGCCATATTAATTAAAAATGCTTTAAACAATGGATATATGGCGAAGCTAAATAAGTTAGAAGGTTAGAACTTAAGGGATTGTAGGATTTATTGACCCAAGACGGATATTTGGAAATAGTTTTCATTTTTTAACCACCAACTCTATTCAACCCTCGCTCACATGTCCTTCTCCCACGCTTCATAAACATAATGTTAACCTAACTTTAATAATACACTAGACTTTTATTTGACAATTACTAGAAAAATGGAGTTTAATAAAATTTAGAAGTAAAGAATTGATGGGGGTTTATTTTTCCAAAAATAGGCGTATGCCGTATAAAAGCAGAGAGAACAGGGTAATCTTTAGTAAAAGGCGAAAGAATAGTTCGCTTTGTTCACACTGCTCAGCTCCGTGATCGATGTGGGATGCTTAATCAATGAGTGTATTAATGGGTTTATTTCTTAGTATATGGACTTAATGGGTCATAAAAGCCCATTTATGTTTAATTAGTAGGCTCAGATCCTAAGTATTTTCCTAGTATTGGCAAGACTAACCCACGCAAAGCTACTTTAACTTGCTAGAAAACCTTCCAATCAGTTACTTGCTGTGCACTCAATCGTGAAGATTTATTTGTTAAAGGTGGTGAGCGATCCAGAGCTGGAACAAGACTTCTTTATGTTGTAGTCTTTTAAAACATCTGATTTGTTACAACGTTTCTTTGAAGTGTAAAACGTCTTATGTATTATTTCAAAGGTCGTTAGTTGACCCTATAAATTGTTTGTTTCTTTAGATACCAAAAACCAAGTAAGCAATTGACTCTCCTCATCAGAGAAGAAACAATAGCCGATTCTCTAGTTGTGGTTGGTTTAGTCACACAGTCGAGGTGTCTACTTTTGCAACCACAACTGAAGTTATTATATCTTACAAGAGTTTCTTAATCAGTCATGGAAGATATTCACATGTATGATATATCAATATGAACTTTTATGTTTGGTGATCAAAATAACAGATCACAGTGAAGTCTTTCAGAAATATAAATCAACCTGAGAGAATATTGAAAAGAAATTGTTAAACAAATGAACTTCTCTCTCTCAGACATTTCATCGATAAAATCTTAGCACCTCTCTCTATAAATACATTAAGAAAAATAAAAAAAGTGAACCTGTCAGACCGCCGTGCGACCACCCCGGCAAGGTAAGACCGAGCCGAGTAACGATCCTCTACAGCACCAGAACTATCCGAAGATGATCGTAGCCGTCAATCACGCTCTGATCGCACGGTCATGGTTCATCAACCAGGATTAAGGGCCTGTCTCCTTAGAAACCAAGGATACAGAGGTACGAGCCTATAGAACAGATCCTGTTCAAGTAAGGTCGTGGCCATCAATGCTTTCTCAACCTTATATATAGAGCCAGTGTTTTCTCCACATTACCGATGTGGGATAATGGCACTATCTTGTTTAATTAATTCCCTTGCAAAATGGGCTATACATACAAAGGCCCATTTAGTTGTGTATGGCCCATCCCTAACTTATTGCTGCTCCATCCACTTAGTTATAAGATTTGTTGCATTTGTTCACCAGAGAATCAGACAGAAAGTTGCAGCAAAGGTTAAGTCGAGAGAGATAAAATAGTTAAAATACAATGCTATTTAACCCTTTATTCATGGACTCAGGCACAAACTAACCAGAGCAAGAACATTAAGGAATGTATACAAAAGCTTAGCTTAACTCTATAAAATCAAGGCAGGTAAAATTCCTTAATGTTGAACTCTCAAATTTTAAAACTATTGCAAGTTCTATACGAACTCAACTTGTTCATTAACCTTTGTTGTTTCTTTTCGTCACTCAATCATAAACAAATCACTTCTATATTATCCGCAGCCTTAGAGAATCTTTCAGCTGATACTGTCAAAAGCTTGTTAAGAGACATGTTTTCACCTCTGCTCTTCAACTTTTCTTCATACCGATGCTTGATCCTGCTATCAAGCTTGTAGCCTAGAAATGCAGGGAAAGCAAGAAGCTCTTCGACTTCACGACCCATGTACTCGATTAAATACTCCAATTTTTCCTCTAAAGAACTATGATTATACTGCAGGACTTGAGGATGCTTTGTGCTCATAGCTAGAATGTCTTCGAATGAGAGACTGTAGCTTAAGTACAGTCCAATCACCCTCTGCATATTGTCAGAGCTTGTTCTGGTCACAGCTCCCATTGCAAAGGCCAGTTCCTTTGTTCTATGCTTATATCCAATCTTCACCAGAAACCCGAGTTTGTGCGAGAGATTATCTTCTGATAGAGCTAGAAACAACGGTGCTTTACTCAAGAATTTGAACATTCCAGGGGAATCAAATCCACATTCCTTCAGAAACTCTATCCTCGGCCGCAGTTTCCTCTCTCTACTAGTGCTTATAACATTAGGGAACACATGAACAACCTTAAACACTTGTTCACTCGTCAAGCCAGCAAAAGACTTGAGAAACTCGACGTGGCCATTCATATGCTCAACACTGTAACTCAAGATGGCAGGGAGTCTACGTAGCACGGCTCCAGTAGCGAAATCGTCTTCCCCGCTTAGATTCCTTATGAAATCAACCCTAGGAATCAACTGAGTATCCAAGTCACTGTTGAGAATCACTGGTCGCTTCGCTATTATACCGATTCCACCAAAAGGTTCCAAGAAACTAATCAATCTCTCAATGTCTTCAACTGATTTCTGATACAGAAGTTTATTTAAGTAAACTTTGCTCAATACATGAGAGATCTTTTCTTTAGGTATCCCATGGTGAATAAGCAATCTCACCTTCTGATTGAAACTAAGCAAGAAAGATGTGTCTACCACAGAGAGTAAGCGCTCCACTAGTTCAGGCTCAAGCCTTCCTTCAAGTTCATCAACCAAGAAACTAATAACAAGATCTAATTCTTCTGAAGTCAATAAATTAGGACACTTTGCAATCAAACCCTGAAGCGCGAAGCCATTGATTTTCAGAGACTCAAGAGAAGCAATACGAGCACCGATTTTATCCAAAGACGTCGACTTTACATCTGGGTTCTTCGTCAGGATCAGCTCAGTTTCTTCTTCTCTAAACCCAATATCTCGAAATAACGAAAGCAGAGACTCTGCAAAGCAAACGAAAGCAGCTACTGATTAAGCACACCAAGTGTTTGTGAATATGCTTCAGTGAAAATAAAATGCATACAAATATTCAGATGAACCTACCCATTTGACTTCCGGCGATAATCGGAGAGGTAAGTGAATTACATCGCAAAATAATACTAGTTTCCCTACGATCTAAGCAGTTGATAATCAATGGATGCAGCTCAGACTTTAATGTAGAAGTAGGGAAGGTTCCAAGGGAACTGAGAGATGTAACCGGCGGGAGATGAAGCCGGAGAGTAATCGGAGGTGAGAAAAGGGCAACGGAACAAGAGACGAGGGATAAGATCACCATGGCGATATCCAAAACCAAGGTTTTTTATTTGGGTTCCACATCCAGATTTAACGGTCGTGTTTGATTTCAGATGGGTTTAACTTTTATTCTTTTAACAACCAAAGATGTACAAAGACGCTGTTACATTGGTCGTATTGGGCCTGACGAGAACATGTTTCGTTTTTTTTATAATTGAAAAAATAACCCTCAAATGTTTAAGTGTATTCCAATTGACCCTTGATGAAATGTGAAAACCCTCAATACAACCCTCAATATTAATGAACATGACCCTTATGTATAAGATTAAAACACACTAAGTTATTTTGGTCAACGTTTTCAAAACATCAATATTGACCAATATTGCAAAGATGGGATTTGAATCAACGAATCCACAAACATATTATTACTGTTTGTGCAAAAAATAAAATTTCTTTCATAAAACTACCAACAACCTATATAATTTAGTATTAAGAATAAAATTATCATTGAAATCATCAGTGATTGATATTATTATGGTCGTCGCCTCTATCAATAATAATCACTTTTACCATTTTTCATTATCGACCAAGATCAAATCAAAATCGTTTAAGATTATGAACCAAAAATCAAAATTTGACTATGAAAATACTGTAAATATTTGTTAGTATCTTAATTCAGAAAATTTACCATTATTTATGAATGTATAATTTATATTTATGTTTATTTTAATTTAGAAAACTTATGTCTATAATATCTACAACTTATTTAATTTAATTTTCTGTTACACTTTTATGTTTTTACTGTTACTAAATTTATTAGTTACCGAATTTTATTGATGGAATGTTATGTCAATGTTGCCATAACTTTGCTTCCTGCGTCCACGAGTTAGGTGGGGTTTATCGATGGTGCTTATACAGACCTGTAAATCATGGATCATAATACTAGTCACGGATAGTAATATTGATCACAAATAGTAATGAGATATTAATGGGATAGTAATGACAGTAGCATATGATATGATGATTGTGAGGTGAATGTGCTATGAAGATTAATATTTTTTTGTTCACATATAACTAATTGCATTAATCTTTTACTTTCATAAACTAACTCAAACTGGGAGAATTGATATTTTTTTTAATAATATAAGAGATGTCAAGAAAATAGTAAACATAAATATTATGATAGAAACTATAATTAGTGATGAGTGATAACTAATAATCAAATTCAGAATAATTAGTAAGCATCCAGAATAATTAGTGATAAAATTTTATAATAGCTTTTATTTTTTTTGATAAAAGTTGATGTGATATAGTAATGACAGTAGCTATTATGATATAATTTTTTGATAATTAGTGATGAGTGATAACTAATAATCAAATTTGGTTAAAATTTGCACCAAATTTTATCCCAAAAAAAAAAGCTATTATAAAATTATTCCTTAGAAAAACATGAGAAAATTGGGTTTTTGATAATGCAAGACCGAGTAGATAGATGATCAAACTTGTCACATCAACTAGATGTTTAGATGAGTTAATTAACGCTAGGGAACCAATTCCATAGTCAAAGCCTTAAAAAAAAAAGTCAAACAAATTTATACTGTAGTCTATTTTGATTCCACACACTTACAAATTGGGACACTAAAATATTCGCTATAAATTAACGTCACGGTACTAATATATGGACTAGTAAATCTCAGAATTTAATTGGGGAAAGAAAAATAAACCCTACAAGATTTGAAGTCTTCCTCCTAAAAAATTAAAAATCAAACCATAATTAGAAATACGGTAAAATCTCTATAAATTAATAATGTTGGAATATAATATTTTATTAATTTATAATGATATTAATTTATTCATAAAATAATATTTATTAATTTATAGTATAAAATAATATTTATTAATTTATAGAGATTTTTTTGTCAAAAATTAAAAATAAATAAATTAAAAATTTTTGATTTAAATAAAACTAATGTATTGGATATTATAAATTTTAATAGTTTTAGACTTGAAAGTTTAAAATTTAAAAAAAATTAAATTATTTTGATAATAAATAACAAAGATTATAGATGAATTTACTTATATAAACAATTAATTTAAATTTTAAATTTATAATTAGTAATCTTAATTTTTTTATTTAAATAGTCTATACAACTATTGAAATAAAATTTATGCATATTTATAATTTAAAAATTTATAAAAAAGTTTGTTTTATTTTATAAAAATTTTATTTATATTATAATAATAATATAGTTTAAAATATAAAATAATCTTTTTATATAAAAAAAATTATTTATGAGTTTTAACATAAATTTATAAAAACAAAATTATATTTTATTTATATATATATATATATGAAAACTTACATAATTATTATTTTATATTATTAATGGAATTATTAATTTATAATATTTATTAATTTATCTAGTTTTATGGAGGTTCTCTGTAGTCCGAATTGGACGGTGGTCGTCTTTTCACACTCTCCGTCCACCATTTTTATTGTTTTCTCCTCTCTTTTATCAATTCATTTCTAAAAAAACAATTGCCTTTCAAGCTGCATCTATGGCTGTTTAGTCCTTAACCAGAAGTTTTTCTTATTCTTCTTTCTCACCGCTCATGTCCTTGTCTGAAAATTTCCTTTGTCTTCTTCCTCTCACCGCCTCTCTCGTAAAAATTTCATCTTTATCCAACATAAAAAACGTTTCTTTTATTTCTTCTAAATTTCAACATATTTAAAACCATACCATACTCTGTTCTACTTATCATCTGCAACTTCCTTATGGCTGTGCTTGAGAGTATTATCTTAGGGCTAATCTCAGGATGGTTAGCTTTTGTTGTTGGTTTGGTTATTGGATGGACATGGAAACCGAGATGGGTTTCTGATTCTAATAATCGACAAGTTAAATTACGATGTTCTGCTCCAAGATCTTTTGATTTGTCTTTACCATCTTCGTCTCCTTCTTCTTCTGTAACTTCTCCATTAAAAGGTTTTGGTTCAGCTCCTTGTTTAAAGGCTCTTGTTTGTGATACATGGACCATGGCTTTAAGACAACAGAGAACTATTTCTCCTGTTTCTTCATCATCATCTGAGTCTTCTGAACAAGATGGAGTTTTGATTGCTGGGTAAGCTTAATCATTTGAGGATATATATGATTTGGTGATTTGTTTTGGTTTGTTAATTTTGTGTGTTTTTGGGTTTTGTAGAGTGAAAAAAACAGAGGAGAAGTTGCCTAATACTGTGACGGGTTTAGATTTGAGACATCTTGTGCAATTAGCTGAGAGGAAAGATGGTGGTCATGCTTGGATTCAGATGATGGATCGTTTCACTTCTGGTATGAGATATCAAGCTTGGTTAAGAGAACCTAAGGTAATAAATAATATTACTTGTTCTTGTGTTTTGAGATTAGTGAGAGAGATTTGTATTTATCTTGATGAGTGTGTTTTGTTTTTAGAATGGTCCTACTGAGTATAGAAGCAGAACTGTATTTGAAGATACAACTCCTGAGATTTTAAGAGATTTTTTCTGGGATGATGAGTTTAGACCAACTTGGGATACAATGCTTTCTAATGCCACTATTGTTGAAGAGTGTACCAGTACTGGAACCATGATTGTTAGATGGATACGCAAGGTTAGTTTCATCTCTAGTTTGTTTTGTGAAATTTTGATGATTGGTTCTTAGTTTGATCTTTCCTCTTATGTATGTTTCCGGTGTTGCAGTTTCCCTTCTTCTGTAGTGATAGAGAGTATGTGATCGGTCGCAGGATATGGAGCTGTGGAAACTCTTACTACTGTGTTACAAAGGTATGTGCTAGTAAACAAAGATTGTGCTTCTTGTTTGCATTAGAAAGAATCAGTTATCAATAACAGTACTCTAAGATCGTCTCTCGTTCTTGGTTTAGGGAGTATCAGTTCCTTCTATACCACGTAACAACAAACAAAGACGCGTTGATTTGTTCTACTCGAGTTGGTGCATTCGACCAGGTAAAAATTCCACATCCCACCGCTTTGTGATCTTTCGAAGAACCGAATAACTTTAAAACAAAGTGTAACATTTATCCCAATATGATCAAATTTATGCAGTGGAATCAAGAAGAGAC
Organism: Cardamine occulta; assembly: GCA_028015245.1. NCBI lineage: Eukaryota > Viridiplantae > Streptophyta > Magnoliopsida > Brassicales > Brassicaceae > Cardamine > Cardamine occulta. The sequence continues at coordinate 12,111,757 of CM051393.1, read as the reverse complement.
GATGGAGTAAAAAGTGCCTGCGAAGTGCTTTTATTCCACCACGAAGACATGGGAATACCGAGAGAAATCGCGAAGCTTGGAGTGAAACGAGGAATGTGGGGAGCAGTGAAGAAAATGGAACCCGGTTTACGCACTTACCAAACGCAAAGACTCTCAGAAGGAGAAACCAAGCTTTCTCGGTGTGCTTTCCTGGCTCAAATCAACACCAAGATCACATCCGAACATCTAGTTTCGCTCAGCAACGGCGCATCGCCTGTTCCTGAAACTCCTGTTACATTGAACCAAGGAAACCGAGCTGCGAATTTACAGAAAATATTGATTCTTGGTGGAGCTGTTGCGGTTGTTTGCAGTTTGAGCAGTGGGGCTTTTGTTCCTCCAGCGTTTCTTTTAGGATTTGGGAAGAGGTTTGCTAATGGTGGAAGAAAACGTCAGGTGGAAGGAACAACAAGTCAAAGTCAGAATCAGACTACTGAATAGAATCTTCAAGCCCAGAATTATATATATAAGCAAGCTTATGGATTTCGATTCGTTTTTAGTAGATTAAGATTAATCCAAAAACGCAGATAGTTCCAGATTAGTTTGTAGAATTGGAAATAAGCTGTCTGATTAATCTTTTATACAAAGGAATAATTTTTTTACAAGCAATAATAAATAAAACTGAAAATTTCTTCTTCTTCTTTTATTACAATCATGAATTCATCAGAAAGGAAGAATTGTTTCGAAACAATGAACACCATCGAGCTCTGGAGCTATCCTCATCGGTTGGATCTTCTTCTTATTATTATTCTTTCCATCGTCTGATGAAATCGGAGCTTTACCGGAGTTCTGCTTCTTCTCCGTCGCCGGCGACTGATTACCACCGGAGCTCTGTTTCTGGCTGCTTGAGAATATCATCTTGAATCCATTTAATTCAGCGTAAAGAACATCAAAGGGGCTAAAAATAGACATCATCTTCGAATATTCTATTTCTTGTTTTGATTAAATTTCTTCCAACTCTTGAGATTTTAAATTTTGAAATTGTTTGTTTCTTGACGACTCAAGAAGGGATTGGTAACTATTTATAATCGGTAACGAGAGAAGGAAAGCTAGAAGAGTCTAGAAAGAGTAAGACAAGTTTGAGTTGATGAAGATTCGTTGAAATGGTCGGTGAACGAACAGAGTCCACGTGGATTGATTGATTGTTTCAGATAATGTTTTTTACTGATTTAACAATAGCTCATTAATTTTATACTTTTTTCTTAAATTACATAAAGTTTTTTCCAAAACAAACAAAAATACAAGTACGATAAGTATCATTTAAGCAGATCGAAAAGCAAACTCTAAATCAAATTCTTAATAAACCATTATTAAACAACATAGTTTTAAAACAAAGATGATGACTTTGAATCATCACTAAAGAGACTTTCTTTTTGTTTTTTTCACATCTTCTTGAGCAACTCAATAAGGTGAACACCAAAAGCGTCGCAGACAACTTTGATGCCTTTGAAGCCTGATCCTTTGGCTAATGCTTCAAACTCTTTCTCAGTTCGTTCTTTGCCTCCGGGATTGTGAGCCAACATTATGCAGTCAACATGGACTACTTGTTTGGTCGAGAGACTCGAGTCTGGTGTCTCTGGTAGTATACACTCTGCTAATATCACCTTGCCATCCTCTGGAAGTGCCTCGTAGCAGTTCTTCAAGAATTTCACGCAATGTTCGTCGCTCCAATCGTGGCATATCCACTGTTATAACAATGAGAAAAATCGACTGAAAATGTTTAGAAATCCGTTTTCTTGATGCTTTTTTAGTATAATTACTTTTGACTAAACATGATTATATACTAACCTTCATGAAAATGGCATCACCTTTAGGGACACTTACAAACATGTCTCCTCCAACATGCTCAATACCTGCATTAGTTTTAGCAATAAGAGGACAATCTTCCAAAAAATCGGATTATGCGAAATGTTACGAAAATGTTGATGTACCGGGATAAGAAGGAGCATCTTCAATGACATGCGGGAGATCAAAGTTGATTCCTTTAAGGTTAGGGTACTTAGAGACAATCATTTTGAGAGTAGCACCAATGCCACCACCAACATCAACCAAAGAAGTCAAGCTCTCGAAACCTTTATAGGTCTCAAGAATCTTTTTCATGGTGATGGTGGAATGGTTTGACATTCCATTGTTGAAGACTTTGTTGAATCTAGGGTCAGTTCCGTGGTACTCGAACGCGCTCATGCCATAAGCTTTGTTGAATGGAATCCCACCATCAAGAATTGCATCTTTCAAATGATACCTGAAACATGATCTTTGACATGAGTCTAAGAACACACACATACTCATTAAGCTGAACCTAAACATTCAACTTTTGGTTCTTTCAATTTCTAAACCTTCAAATTTTGTATTCACTAATCATAATAAATAATATGTTTTGAATTTAATCTCAAGATTGGACTCTATGTTATGGTCAAACTAGATCCAAGTCAAGTTAATTATTATAATGTGTTATTTTGAGAAAGAGCCGCCGGTAAGCCAAAGAGAACCAGCCGGTTCGAGTAAAGAAAACCAAAAATTAAGTTTCTATATTTTTATTTTCTTGTTGCTTGATAATCCAAAGACCAATTCTCTTCTAATTTATGCTCCTACTCTATTCCCCTAATTTGCTACTCAATAATCGGAAGAACAAAACATCTTCTCTATTTAAAGCCATGAACCAAAAAAAAAATTAAAAGAGAGACTGTGTTTTCAGCAGAAAAAAAAAATAGTGTTTCTTCTAGCTTGTGATTGGGATTGATGCCTAACATAATAGTATATTTTTGAATTTTCATCTTATTATTTGTTTAAGTTTGCCTCAGTAGCAAACAAAAAAATTCATGTAAGGATCTCGTTTTAACTTTTAACCACTAAAAAAGTGTATATAATATAGTTTTCTAGTGGAGGGCAGTTATTGTCTACGTGTCGTTTTATCTGAATTTGTCTGATTGTCTTTTTGACTTACTCTATCTCTCTCTCACCTTTACCTTTGCACAATTGCATTTTAATCACATGAACCAACAAGCATATCTAATGAAACAACATTATCTAAGAACAATAACTTTTCTAACGTTATTTACCATAAAACAACATTATCTAAGAACAAGAACTCTATTAAAATTCATAACTCATATTATAACTTTTTTGGGGAATATCGAAAAAAAAACTTACCAGCTTTCCATAAGAACTTTGTCTTGGTTCATTAGACAAAGAGCAGCAATAGAAACACCATCTTCGTTCTTGGTCAAATACTTACAAACCGGACCAAGCCCGTAAATCCGCTCGACGGCGTCACCGGGAAGTACTGTCCGGGCAGAGCAGGTGAGGACAGAGTAAGACGCAAGAAGACGGAGGATACGGTCGAGCATGACTGGAGCTTCAGGGTTTTTGGTCGGAAGATGAGAAGCGATCTCAGATGGAGACATGGGAGAAGCGTTCTTGGCCATGATCTCAAGAAGGTCGAGGTCTAAAGCCGATTTTAAAGCCATCGGAAGAACCGAGGCACTGGCTAGTTGCATAGCGAAGAGGGCAGCTTCGTCGTCGGTGACTTGCACCGGAGTTAGCTGTGTCTCCGCCGTTGAACCCATTTTAGTTAGATCTCTTGAGAGGTTTTGAGATTACTCTGTTTGTTTTGGGTGTTGTGTGATGGGTGAGAAGTGTGGGGGTTGAGAGAGGTTTATTTATATGAAAAATATATGAAAGAAGGTAGACGATTGGTATATTTTAACGCAAAATTCTGATCTGGCTTAATGAATTGGTCCAATTAAAATCGATTCATATAAAAAATGTATTTTTATCATACTAATAATATTTCTTCCTATTAGTTATCGTTTTTAACTTTAAAACTCGTTTCATATTAGTTATCGTTTTATGTTTTCGTATATTTGATAAAATTTTCAACTTTGTCCCTCATGTTTTAATGTCTTGATCAGTGAAATAAAATTAAATAAACATTAATTAAGGGTAAAACAAAAAAATTAAATATTTTATTAATATGTGTAAAACAATCTTAAACGACAACTAATTTGAAACGGATGGAATAGTTCGCAATGGAACAAGAAAATTAAATATTTCTGAAACAATACAACCAAACAAGATATTGCTCAAGTCGCCTTTAGTATCTATTCATATTTCGTTTACATCTCTTTAACTTGGGAAAAACAAACTTTTCATTTGTTAACCAATCGACTTTGTTAACAAATATATATGGTAAACTTGCTATAAAGCTTTAGTATTTACTAAGTTCAGTAACAATAACAAGTATGCCATGATTAGGTAAACCTAGATAGTGCTTCACATTTTTTATGTACCACAAACAAATATTTTTAACAAATCAGATTATCTAAAATGTGATCATAACTTTGTTTTAAGTTTGCGTCGGTCTGCTAAAGCCTATAAGTCTGTCATTAATAATTTCAAGAAACACAAACTACATTTAAATTTGTCTAAGTTTGTCATAAGTCTACTGTATCAAGTTTTTCTAACATAGCAGATTTTCTCTAATTAAGTGTATCTAAATTTATTATAGCTTTGTCAGCAGGTTTCTCTAACAAAACAAAATCTATCACAAATCTGATATTAAGCGGATGATAAATTGATAATTTCATAGTTGATTATTGGTGTTGAAGTACATGTTTAATTGGTTACTTGAGTAAGATCACTTTCATATAAAAAAAATTACTGGAAAATGAAAAGTACGGGACTAAAATTTGTAATTTAGCAGACATGTTGAGGGGAAAATGAAAATAAGTTAACTAATTAAGAATGTTAATGGAAGTGGGATAGTCAATATATTTGATAATCTAAACCATTTGATGGGTCGTCATTTGAAGTTTTATTTTTGTAAAACCAAACGTTTTATACATTTATTTTTCTTATATAAGCGTTTTAAAAGTTGACTCTGTCTCATGAAAAAAATTGGAAGATAAAAAACTAAGCTATTCAAACTTAAATTGAAGACCATTATCATAGATATATCATTAAATAAAGAGACTCGTAAAAGGAAAATAATGAAACTTGAGCATTGTGCAACGCAAATGGGACATCTAGTATGGTGAGTGGGACCGACACGCCACACTTAATCCTAATTTTTTTGCCACTTTTGCTTAAAATCGTATCACATTTTTCTTCAACGCTACATCACTTTCTTCACACTTGCTTTCAGAGAATGTCAGTAACGTCAAAAGGTTTAAAAAAAAAAAAAGGGATTGGAGAGTTTTACCTAAAATGCTCTGATTAAATTAACATAATATTTTTATTATGTAAAATAGTTCGGAAAAATACTTTGCAGCCCCATAGCTTAGTGTAGTAAAATACTATTAATCTGTAAGATATGCTATGAGTCTATGATGATAATCCTTAAATCATCTTAACCCTGCTTTGTGTTGAACTATGAAAAAGAATTCGGTGAAGCCCCTTCGATTTATACTTCACTTTGTAGATCACTATTGGTTTTCTTTAATGCTCTAATATAAATTCACAAAAAGTTAAAATAATTAGGAAAATACCCTTCAATCATTCATGAATATATATATTTATAATGTTAATTAGAAATAGTAACGAATGAAATGACTACAATATTAGTTTAGTATGAATTCAGTTTGAAAGTTCTTAGTTAGGAAATAGTGAAAATGAAATGACTACAATATTAGTCTGGTGTATGTTCTGCAGTTATTTTACAATAAAAATTTACCTTACTCAATGCAATTACAAATTTATTTGAAAATTATAGATTTTGCAATGAAAAAAACTCATTTGTATTTCTGACATGTCATTTTGTTACATTATCAATAACAGCAATTGATTTTATATACTAATTAGTTATGAAATACAGAAATAGTGATAATAATGTTGCAGTTAAGTGGTTTTATTTTTTTGGTTGATGGATGAAAACACCATTGCAAGTCATAGTTGGTTATCTTTCTCTGAATTGTTTAACCAGAAAAATATTTCTATATCACACCAACCACAACCACAAGAGAAAACCAAATCACAATAATTGATATTCTTATTATCAAAAAAATAATTGATATTTTAATCATTTTCTATAAGACAAAATGCATTATGTTCAAACGACCCACGTGTAACTTTATGATTGGATAGAATTTCGTATTACAAAAAGAAAATCATCTCACCTACTCCCTTGACAGATGTTCATTGTGAACACATCTCGAACACTTTTCACTGCCTTAAATAAATAAGCACAAACTTTTATAGGACCACAAGTCTCACGTACATGAATATATTAATTTCGACTAATATTTACACAAGTTTTCTTTTTGCGTCCGTTGAAATTTATAGGTTTACCCACCGAAGAAATTGCTGTATCTATATATATAAAAAAGTAGAACATTTATTTTAGTAATTAAAGAGCATCCTACTATACAATCCTCTAACTAAATTATTTACAGTTTTGTGTTTGCTCAGGACCTTCCGGTATAAATATAAATATATAAATAATTACATAGATATTGTATAATTTTTATATGTCCATGTAATTTTTATGAATTTTTCTTTATAGATTAATTATTTAAATATTAAATTTTACAAAAATCAAGAAGATTTTGAATGAAATATTGCCATTTTTGTCTAAATTGAAAAATTCTATTTATATTTATTTTATAGCTAATTTAAAAAATTAGATCGGATATCTTGCAAAAAAATTAAATTTTAACCGATATCCAATTAATAGTGGAACAAATACGGATTAAAAAAAACTACTAAACTACATATAGCATAACGATTCATGGATATTATCAAAATTTAGATATCCATTTATGTACCCACCCCTAAAAACATATAATAAAGTTTAGATAATACTATACTATATCAAAGGGAAATTGGGAAAACGAAGAATCCAAAGTTCTACCTACTACCGTGTTAACTCGTCACGATCACAGAACCTTCCTTGTTCAATAAAAAATATATAGTAAAATAGTCTAATTGATGTAACATATTACCTTTGGCACCTAAATGAATTGTAACGAAATAATAGTAAGTGGAAATCGTAAGTCCCATTCGGGGATATGCAATAAAAAAAAGTCCAAATCATATCATACAATATAAATTTATTGGTGAGGTACAAGTACAATAGTGTTTGACTCTGTAGCAACCAACATGTATAATGTTTAAATACAATTTCACTTTGTCACATCCTCATTAGTCCATATTTTTGTGCTGCTTAGTTTTTTTTTGTCAACTTCGAAAATCTCTTTAAATCGCTATTAGGGAAACTTACAAAAGACCTTCACACTATCTTTTGCAAATTCTTAATTAATATACTTATCACCCAAAGTTCTCTTCGGCCGAATGAAAAAAAAAGTCTGATCATATTCAGGTTTGTACTTTGAATTTTTGGGCCATTAAGTGAGCCCATATTACTAAAGCATAAAGGCCTTATCTAATTTGCAATTGCCTTCAAAAACTAGTCTCAAACGTCAGAAGTCACTCTTTATTACTAAAACATAGTAAAGGCTTTGCTCTAACTGTAACGTTCGGTCTTCTACTCTTTTGCCTTTCGATCTCTACGAGTTGGGAGAGAAAATGGAGAGGAAGGCGAGAAAAACGACACCATCTTTGAAAGAAGAAGAGAGTCCTCTCAGAGGCATATTTTGTCTGAAAACAAGACAAGACATGAAGAGATTCGAGAAAACAGAAGACTGCTTCATCCTTGATTTCGATCCTTTTGATTCGTTTGACGTTAAAAGACTCACCTTTTCCGATGATAAAGATTTGGCAATCATCCATGAGACTGGCCAGGTTTTAGTTTTAATATTAAGTGTTTTTAGGGTTTATCTCTATTTTTTTTTTTCTTTTTGATTGTTGGAAATTTGATGGAGTTTTATGTTGAGCAGGTGGCTTGTAGAGATTATCCACATCCAAGACATTTATGTTTGAACTTTCCTTTTGGATCAACTCCTAATGCAACCTACTGTAATCTGGTAATTTATATATTGTATGGTTTTTGCCATTTTACTTTTCTCATTTTCCCAATAAATCTCTTATGAAACTGTCTTTTTACCCTCTTACATATGAAAATTGTTCTAATAGTTGAGTGCCAACACTATATACAGTATTAATCTCATGTCAATTTGGCTAGCTCGATCATGGCCTTGTTCGCATCCATGATCCAAATCTAGTCCTCTAGCTAGCTTTTGTAAAGTCTTAACACCTTCAATGTTAATGAAATTGAAATCCATTTCAATTTATATATGCAGTGTTACTGTTACGTGTGCGATAAGCCTGCTCCTTGTTCACAATGGATGTCTTCGCATTGCAATGCTTCAGCGGGCTCTATGGAGTGGAAGTTACAGATACGAAGTGAGAGCTCTTACTATGATTCCGAGAGCTCTTACTATGATTCCGAGTAAGAATCATGTTTGACTAGACTAGTCGATCAATAAGAGTATGTAATGAGATTATTGTTTTCGTAATGCATTTGCTCAGCTGAATTATTGCTCGCTGAAGGATTTTAATATAAACCTTGGTAAGATGGGTTATATAATATGCGGTGATTGATTTTGATTTTTTTTAACATGTCTTGTATATATATATGGACTACATTTATTAGTATAAGGGACACTTACAATACAAACATATCTCCTCCTATCAGAGCAAACCTTCCAACATACACAGAGTCTTCTCAAAACTACAGAGTTGCTACAAGAATGACAATGTGGGCCAGACAGAGATGAAGCCCATATCAAACTCACCGCCAAATGAACCCTTAATGCTACGGTCATCAGCTCAAGACCAAAACAGAGCACATGCTGAGCAAAGCGTGTGCCGTACGGAATACAAGATCAAAACGACAAATCTATTTCAATCATTGGGAACGTGTAGTGACAGCTCATGAAAAAATTCACCTTAAACCTAATCTATTCACACGCTTTGCTCTGCATGTGCTCTAAGAGTGAAAATGTAATCTCTATAAAGGGCAATGTCTCTGCAATTGTAAACCCTAAGAAGTGAAAATCTAAACTAAAGCAAGTTTCATTCGTATTCTCTATTTTCCTTTCTGAGCTAATCTTTACACCTCCAACATGCTCAATGCGTGGATAACTAAGCCAATCTCAATCAAATCTAATTGTCATGTGTGGATAAATCCTAAAATAAACCAATTCTATATCTGCTCTTGGTTTCTAGTGGGCCGGAGGGTAAAAAGTCTGATTCAATTCGATCTCAAACATTGTAGTTTTGGGCTAATTTAGGCCCATAACTTATAGTTGTAGTGAATTCAATAAAATTCTTTCATTTCAACATATAGTTGTAGTGATATCAAAAATAATTGTAAGTTGTTGCAGATTGGTACTAACTAAGAGGGGATGGAAAACAATTCAATTGATTTGACGATACAACAGTACAACTCAACTCAATGTGGAAAATAATAAATGAAGCAGAACTAAAAACATGATTATGACCAAAATTAAAATTGGAAATTAGTGGTTGATATTTGATATATAAACTACTTCCAAATTTAAGGTTATATTGTATTTTGTCACATTACCTTTTTTTTTTTAAAGATACGTCTTTTAAGGTTATGTTTTTTTCACAAATTTAAGGTTATGTCATTTTTAGAATTGTTTGCCCATACTTCACGTGCAAAGTAGAAATATATGTCTTTCACAAATTTAAGGTTATGAATAACATTTATTGTTTGGTAGGGTAAAAATAAAGAAAGAGAAACAACACTTATTATGTTGTTATCCATGGACCATCGTTCTTTTCACTAAAGTCTTTTGTATATTCTTCTCTTCTTCCTCTTGTCGTAGGCAAGGAAGGTTCAATTCTAAAAGATTTATCATGGAGGATGAAAAAACATCATCAAAGTTTCTAGAATGAGAAATCGTAGGAATTACGTTTGCTCTCACAAGTCATAACGAGATTGTAAGTGGAAAGTCTTGTGTTTGTTTGTTTGTTTGTGTTACATACTGCAGTTTCTCTACTGATTTTTCATGGTATGATTCTATTTTTAGTGTACAACATCATTTAGTGAGGGACCAATTAACCATGCAAGCCAACTTTCTAACCCGTTCTTGAGGTTACCTCTGGAATTTGGTAAATGTGACGCTTGCGGTGCCATTGAACATGATAAGTGTGAAAGTAAAATCAACTCTGGTTGATGAAAAAAATCATGTCTTCAAAGAACAATTGTCAAAAAAAATAATTAAAAAAATCAACTCTTGTTGTGGTTTTGTGTGTGATAGAAGCTCGTAAGTCTCCGGTATAACGTAGTTTTTCAAATATTTGTATATTCATTTTCCGGTCATTTTGGATATATTGATATGCCATAACAATTCTCCACCCTGCCGATATTACAGAGTTCAAACTAATGTTGAGCCTTTTGTGCTTGAAGTGTCTAAAGATAAAATAAGCTAATGTTTTATTACAACATTCTAGGTTTTGGAGAAGTAATATGTTTGGAGTAGTTTAGTGTAATGACCTTGTTAATGCCTTAAAGTTGTAACCTTTAATGTCTCATGCTTTTCGGCATCAATAATGTTCTCAAAAGGAATGAGATGGCACAAGAAGTTGTGTAATGTGATTGTTTCCTTACTTTTCATCTGAAGATAACTCTTCTTCTCATGTTTTGTGTTATCTGCTCAAATAAGAGTAAGTTTGAGGCTTTGTCGGAGCATATGCATTGTTCTTTCATATTAATCCATTTTTGGTAGTTTGATCCAATTTAAGTAAAAGTAACCATGATTGGGTTTGCTTCACATAATTGACCCAAGGATAGGTTCACTAACTTTGATTTTACATTTTTCATGATAGGAAACTTTTTAAAGTGATAAACAATATTACGTTGCAATGTTGCATTTGCATAGTTTATAACCAATTTGAGCAACATAGATTAAAAGAAATCTCTAAGGCTTCTTGGACATTTTGTTGCTTTAACTTGATGAAGATCACGAGAAGATTTGCATTAAAGAGGTTCTTGAAGAACAAATGACATACATATCTAAATATGATATTCTTTATAACTTCAATGGATTGAATCTTCCCTAAGCGATGTCAAACTAAAAAGACTTGGAAAATATTCTAATAGACTAGCTAATGGGCATATTATTTGTAAGAATTGTTCTTGTTTAGGACACTAACTTTGTACCTTTTAGGTGCTTTCTACTTTCTTTAATTTGAACAAGCACATGGATGTACAAATTAATAACTTTACCTATATTGTCACTAGTATTATGAATGTATTTTGAAATTCAAGTTATTTATAACTAGTAGTAGTACGAATAAAAATGCATCAAAATTCTCTAATTTAACACCTCACATTCTTTTTAATAAGTATATGGTTTCGTTCTATATGGTAATGCAAATTTTAGTGGAAAACATATATATCTTCAAAGAACAACTGTCAAACAATTATTATGGGGAGTGTTGATCATGAAAGTAGATAGACATTCAATAAATTTTCTTTCATATCAACAATAACTCATAGTTGTAATGATATCAATAATAATTGTAACTAGTCCCAAATTGGTAATAACTACCACCAACTAGGAGGGATGAAACACTATCAACAATCGAATTGATGATACAACTGTATATTCTTGATTAAGATATTTAATTATAATGGTATAAGTAGGGATGGACGCGAAGTGATTCAGAAATTTGATGGTATTTGTGATTCGTTTCGCTCCATCCTAATCAGCAGTTTTTCATATTGACTTCGAATCTAACCGGATAGCCGGTCTCCGGATATTCATTAAAATCTGTACTATTTGTCGAATATTCAATTCACTCCATAAAAATTTTAAAATAATAATAAATATAAATATAAATATAGAAAATAAAAAAATTAATCTAAAAATAACAATATTTCATACAAATACATAATTTTCTTAATTTGTTAAATTTTAATATTTAAATAACTAATTTGGTAACTAAAATTTATAAAATTTACATATAAATATAACATTATATAATATATATATGTAATTATATAATATATATATATATGTAATTATATATAATATATACATATATCAGAGCGGAACGAATATTTGGCTCTTAAGATTTTAGTATTTGTGATTTGCTCTATTTTAGCAGATATTGATTTTTACTATTTGTTTTGCTTTTTAATATCATGGATATCCGATTTTTTCATCAAATCAAAACGGATAGCAAATCTACCGAATATATTTTGTATATGCCTAGGTATAAGACAGGTCGTCTCCTGAAGTCTTACTCATACAAGTTGAAGTCTTATTCTTACAAGTTGAGATGAGTTGTAAAAGTATACTATCCCTTCAAGAGGAGCTGCAAAGAAATAACTTAATTAGTGGTTGTAATGTGTGACGGTCTTAGTTAAACCGTAGTCAAATATTAGTATTATGTTGATTAATTGTAATAATATTGAGAGTTTTGGTGACAATCTGTGGGACCCACATGCCGGCTGATGACGCATCTAGCGAACTCAAAAATCTCGACTAAAACCATTGCTTTCTCACACTTCGTCTTGCTGAGTTATTATTATTATTATTTTCTTTAATTTCTACTATTTAAATAAAAGAAATAGAAAATGACAGAAAGTGAATTTTCTTTCAAATAAAATATATACGAACCATAAGATCAAAAATACTGTAGGTTAACCAAAAAGTCTGCGAGATTTTGCATTGTTTGAAAATTTTATTTTACACGAGACGTAGAAAATTTTCGTATATAAATATGCCAACAATTGATTAGGATCAAATATCAGCACTTATAAATTAATCTGTATTTTTGTTTCTAATGTGGTGGTCGAAAACTACAGCTTAGAATTAACAATTGACGCTGTCGACAATTGTCTTTCAAGTTTTTAAATAGAGATATTGATAGCATCATATTTTGATAAGAATAAAACCTATCGATCCAAAAAAATTGTAAAATAAAAAAAAAAATTTTCAGACAAGTTTTGTCTCAAAAACACCAAGCAGTTTTGGTAATTGGGCACCTTTTCATTCAATTATATATCCAACCAAATTTTGTCTCTAGCTATCTCTTCTATATATATATATATATATACATATATATAGTCTTTAATGTATATATATATATATATATATATATCAATAATTGGAATTTTTTCCAAATCAAGATTCTAAAAATGCTATATGGAGTAAGACAGAAAGGTAGTATTTGTCTAGCATCACGTAGACAACGAAAAAATGACCAATTTCAATGTAAATAATTTTTACGATGGTTTTTCATACACAAACTAAGATGTAGTACGTTTTTCAACTTCAATTTAGTAAATTTTTTTAAAAATTACATAAACTTTAATATATATGCTGAAATCAACTTTGACTGAAACTGTGTTAGTCAAACCAATAAATCAGATGTCATATGACATATTTCTATTGAGTCATATGACACGTGACAAATTGTTTTGCTAAGTCAAATGCCACATAGATTTTTCAAAAAAAAAATTCATTTAAAAATTTTATGCAATGTTTTGAGTCTAAAATTTTGTCGATATTTAAAATGGATAAACGGAAACACCATTATCAGTTGAACAACTTTATCAGTTTTTATCATTTATGTAGGCACAACAACCGTAAGGCTCTTATCATTAAACGGTACATTTTTGAACAATTACAAATCTTACCTTGGTAAGTTCATAAAATTGTTCAAAAATGTACATTCTAATGGTCGGAACCTTATGGTTGTTATGACTACAAAAATGATTAAAAAACTGATTAAGTGGCTCAACTGACAATGGTATTTCCGTTGATCCATTCTAAGTGTCAAAAATATTTTAGATCCAGAACATTGCATAAAACTTCAAAATAATTTTTTTTTGAAAAATTTACATGGCATATGATTTAGCAAAAAAATGCTATGTGGCATATGACTCAACAGAAATATGTCACGTGGGATTTAACTTATCAGTTTGATTAACACAGATTCTATATTTTGGCATATATATTAAAGTTCATATAAATCTTTTGAAAATTTACTAAGTTAAAATTAAAAAATGCAATACATCTTAGTTTTTGTATGAAAAATCATTGTAAAAATTCTTCACGTTGAAATTGGCTATTTTCTATGTAGACAACACAAAACTTTTTTTTTGTTTCTTTCAAAAATCTCACGAAACAACATACAACAATAACCACATAACACGTCGTCGTTACTCGTTCATGAGAACTCAAAAGAATAGTGCACTTCTGACCGTGCACATAAGGATCGATTGGTTAGAACTGTTACTTTAAGCTTTCGTTATACGCTTTTGGCTATAAAAACTTTGACTGTAAAGATTTTGACTGTTAAAACTGTTGCAGTATAATAAGTCTGATTGGTAACAAAAACTGTAGAAACTGTAACTTTAAATATTTTTAAAAGTTTGATTTGTAACAAAACTATATATATTTTCAAATAAATATATTTTTATTATACCATATTTAAATAAAAATAATGACATAAACTGATAAATAAATTTTATTAATAGTAAAAAATTTGGAAACAAAATAGAAAACTCATAAATAACTATTAGTAACCAAAAATTTCATCTGGTCCTGCTTCGGGAGCTTCTAAATTATGAAGATAAAAATATTATACATAACAAAATTACAATTATCTACATAAAAGTACCTGTTAGAAATGCAAGTTTGAAGAACTCTAACTATCTGATAAAAAATAACTCTCCACATGTTCATGTATTTATAAAGTTTTTAATAATCTCTAAAAATAGTAATTGATTTTTTCTTTTGAAAATTTCTCCATTTTTTTAATGATTCTTGATAGATTATTATGTGCTAATAATATTAATTTATTGACAATTATGTGCTAATTAGTCATAAGTTTATAATTTATTTTGAATAGTAAATAATAAATTATTATGAATAATAAATAATAAATTATTTTGAATAGTAAATAATAAATTATTTTGAATAATTTTATTATTACATGTATGATTTTTTCGTTTTTTAATTATTTGGCTATAATTTATTATTAATTTTATATCATTGAATTGATTAACAAAACAAAAAATATTATTTCAATAATTGTTACGTAAAAGTTTTCTACATCCTCAAAAGTCTCATTTTTGAGACTTTAAAAAAACTAAACTAAAAAAGATCTAGTGGCTTTTAAAAATATTCTTTAGATTTTTAAAACTTGAAAACAAAATAAAAATTTTAAAATCTGATTGGTTGAAAATTAACTTTGAAAACTTTAAATTTTTCTACAACATTCAAAACTTTAAAATTTTTGAAAATAAAAGTTTTATAGTCTTGAATTTTCTACTAATCTGGTATTTTTGTTATAGATCTAATATTCTTGAGTAAATGCTAGCAATCTGTGAGCTTCGCCAAAATATAAATTTTCATACGGTTTTAATTCTTTATGATTTACGATTAATAACGATAACACACGTTTTCGCTCACACCAATCAACTTCAATGATTCTAAATCGTGCTTTTATTAGTTAAAGTTCGACTGTTTCAAACGTAGGGATAGCCCAATCAATTTGGAGGTCTATGCCAATAAAAAAAATTTGGTCATTTTTTATACTAAATTATGTTTTAAAAATTTAGAATCTTTTTTTTTTAATTTGAACCTTAAAAATGACCCAAAATTTTTTGAGTCATGTATCATCCCCATCAATGCCCCGGTTCAAATGTAACTATTTTGGTTATATAAATTTTTAAAAAACTATATTTTAGTTACATATATATCATGTATAAATTGTAAACATAAAAATAAATGAAACATTTCATTATATTTGCGTTTCGCATTTGAATATAAAACTATTGTATATGCTTATATAGTAAACGTAATAATCCTTTTTTTAATTAACATAATAATCTTACGTTCAAGAGATGGACTTTGATTCATAAGCGAAATAATGAAATCGTAAATTTGCAACGCGATTGTATGGATAAATATAAAATGTGAATTATAGTTATCATGTGAAGTTGTGTTACGCCATTCAAAAAATAATTCCTAAAGAAAAAATGAAGATAAAAAAAGATCGCGCCTTTGACATTCGCTCACAATTTAAAAGGTTTGTGAAACGAATTATTTGTTTTGGAACGTAATCAAGAGAATAATTCAATACGCTGGTTTAGTCTTTTATTTATTTATTCAGTAAACATATTCTCCCACGAATATTATTTTCTCTAGCTTTGGAATTAGTGTAGATAGTAACACTTGGCTCTTAAGATTTATAAAGTTGGCGTACATTACAAAATGTTCATTTATTAACTAGTTGCATTTCAAAGTCTTAACCAATACATATTTAATACTACTCCGTGATATATCAACTTGGCTACTTTTTTGTTGTATTCTTTTTAACTATCAACTTGGCTACTTCATTCATATGTTTATATGAGTAAAAACTAATAAATTCACTGAGCAAATGCCGCATCTTCTTCGTTTTAGACGTGAGTAATGACTTCAAAATGTCAATAATATCGAAGTTAGTTGAATAGTAATAATGTGAACAATAAATAACTCAACGCATCGGTTATTTTTTGGTCATCATCAACCGCGAAATCAAATCTAGATTCTGATAATCTTCATTTGTAATTGTGAACGCTATTGAATTACAAATCGGGAACATAAGATTCATTGTGCTTTGACAATGCTAAAATATTGTAAAAAACTATGAACCACATGGAAACACACACACTATTATAAAAAAAACACACAAAGTAAAGTAAAAGGAAGACTAATTAGTTCATCAAAACCATAAATCATCTCTATATATATTAGATACGAATTTACAAAACTCTATGCGGTTAAAAAGAGAGAAAGATACGACGAGACACTCGGTAAAAATCTCAACCGTTTCTCACTGTTTTAGATCAGAGAGGGGAGCAAATCTTGAAGTCAAAAACTGAGTAACAGAAATCAAAAATCTACGAGATGAGAAGAGAAATCAGGAATCATCGACGATGAAGAAGGTGAAGGAAGGAGGAAACCGCCGATTCGTACGGCGTTTCTATCGCCGGTACGCCGTGGGAGAATCCCGGCGGCGAGTTTAGCTAGAGCCGCCGTGTACTCAACTAGTAGCTCAGTAAGAATCACCACTGATATCATTCTTGAAATTACTACTCTTCGAAAGGTTTCTTGATATTCTCTTGTTAAAAATATCTAATTAAGCGATGAACATTTGAGTAGTGTGAAAAGGTAGGAGACCTCTTAGTCATTATATATAGAGAGCTCCACTAGGTTCAATACTATAATAACTTTTTTTTTGTTTTTTTGTGAAATTTGCTTTTAATCTATATCTATTTTTAATCACCCGCTTCTCACGCACAGTGAACGTTAGATGTAAAACAAATTAGTTTGGAGATAACATAGGAAAAAAGTTAATTACTATTATAGCAATAAATAAAAGGCCCTGTAATTGATACTTCATCATTGGACTTCAATTTTGGTGAAATATATATATTTTTATATTTTAAAAAAATAACCAGACAGATATACATGGGAAGTTATAAATTATATGTATAGTTGGACTCATCAAATTTGTTGTTATGCAATCATGTAAATATCTACATAAAAAAAAACATTTATCTATTAATACTGCACAGAGTACATTCATATCAATAATTCATTGTCTTATCCATGATTAATAGCACGAAAACTATAGTTTTTCCTTTACGATCTGATAAATAAAATCATTAAAAAAAAATCTTTTACATTGACCAAAAAGCCAAAAAGTTAACTGCATGTAGATAGAAAAATTCGATCTATAAATGAGTCTATATATCCCATCTAATGCCAACTTTCATAAATTATATTCATGAGGTTATACTTTATAGTGGCTAAATATGTGTATCAATTAAAAAGGAACATTATTTACGGTTGAATATGTGTTAATTAATCAGTAGACCGTATCCATTTGATAAAACTATTTTTAGAAAAATTTGTTTATATCAATGTTACGCTCTATATTTATGCCCACAAATGTTACATGCATACTCTTAAGACTCTATGTGCTACATTATAAATAGTGTTTTGGTTAATACTCCATCCATTGCATGAATATTGATTTCTACTTTTATTTTTATTTAATGAAAACTGATTTTCTGTTTTTTTTAATCGATCCTAGTTAAGATCAAGAAAATGCAAACTTGAAAAAAATATTTGTGGAGGATATTATTGATATATAGTTTATTTTGTTTGATAAATTTGGGTGAGTCAGACCGAAATTCAATTAATTTTAAAAAGTATGCAAGTTCGGTGGAGTATATACATACCATATTTAAGTATTCCACTAACCGAGAAGCAATGCTCCCAATTCCGAACGGAAACTAAATCAGGTCCCTGCAAATTTACATTATGAGACCAAGATTGTCACTCTTTTACTCTGACGTTACCGCTAAATTAGAAAAGTAAATTAATTAGTTTTTTGTTCGACCAAAGATTCAAACCCATGATTTCAAAGCACGATAGAGCTAAATCGCTAGCCAATCCCTAGACCACGAAGTTATAAAATACTTAGTGTCAACAAATGATGTATGACATTAGCAAAAAAAAAAAAAACACAACAACAACAACAAATGATATATGCATAATAGAAAAAATGATTAAAAAACTATTGAATGTTTCTTAATATGAATGAGAATTCTAAGAATACAACCAATCTTTATAAAACTGAACAAGTACATAGTTAAAAGACACTTGATAAAATACTATATAAAAATGTCATTGACTGAAAAAATACTAAAAAGATGTTTTTTTGTAATGATAGTTAAACAAAACAAATCATATTTTTGTATTGAAAAACTATAACATCATTATAAATATTATAAAAATTTTGGTTTAAACATTACTAAATATTTCTTTAACAAAAGAACCCATTAGGTCCATTACTTAATACTCCGGTTAATTAATATCAAACGGGTAGAGAGTATTAATTACTTCAATTTGTTGATCTCTAAAGTGCCTGTCAATATGACAAAAAGCCAATGATGTATAACGATAAAGCATAAATTGTTAGATTTACAATTTCAGTTTTTTTTTTGTCAACAGGTCTATAATTTCATTTAGATTGAATTATATATATATATATATATATAGTTAGATCTATAGCAGTGTTGAATATATAAGACTATAGTTGGACAAAAAGCTAACTATATCTATGTCAAATTTATCCATATATTTTGGTTAGATTACTAACCAATGGATTTAAGAACTCAATGATCATGATGATTAAAGTTAAGGATCCTATTATTTGTTGTAGTTGTATTTGAACATAAAATAATATTCTGTGTCGATTCTTGTTGGAGATAATAAGATCTAATAGTAGTAATTAATGGCTTATTTAATTGTATGGTATATAGCTTGCCACGTTCACATGTTACCCTAATGTTACATCATAAGATTCATCACATGTAACTAATACTGAAAGTGTGTCTAAATTGTATAGAAGAAGAAAAATATCTACACCAAGATAGCTAATTCATTTAGCGATAAGTGGGATAGTTGGAGTTGTTACTACTAGAACCGTTAAAAACACTTAACACAAAAATGTGACTGTGGAATACACATAGAGACGACGACGGCGGAATACAGAGAGAAAAAACTTGAATATATTTGCATAAAAAATGCTAAATAACCCTTAGTTACGAACAAATAATACTTGTTAATGACCGAAAAAAAAAAAATTTACTATCTTAGTTTATTTGAATATTGGTCTTTCCAGACCATCAAAGAGTAGACTTCGAATAACAAAATTGGTACATTTAAAATAAGATAAGAGAGATCTTTAAAATCCCTTACTTGATGGGACATTATCAATTAGATATGCAGGTCCATCTTCTCTACCTCACACTTTATAAAATTGGATATTTGATTGCCTCTCCTTTTCCACCTCCTATTTAAAAGTAGCATTTCTAGATTTTTCTTATTTGATTATCTACTAACCTTAAAATAAAAAGTTTCAGATTTCAGTAGTTCGTAACTGGAGAAAATAGAAATCAACTTTTTAATACGTTATTAAAGCGAATACTAATTAAAAGGGATTAAAAAAGAAGAAGTTTAGACTGTGATATCACTCAAATTCGGGATTTGATCCGGATTCAAATCCGTTATTATTAAAATCATTCATGTGATTTTATATCAAAAAAAATCATCTATTGTACATTCTAAAATATCGAATCAAAGACTATATATTAAAAATTTAATATTATTTATTTCATTTTTTTCTAAGAATATTTACTTATCAATAAAAATTTATTGTTTAATAGTGTGTACTAGTGTTGTTACTATTGAGTTATAATATAGACTTGAATTTAAGAATATGCGTTCGTGAATTGTAGATAACAAATCAAATAAATTTATTAATCCATCTACATGTAATTTTATAGGATCGATGATTTTCATATATTATCAAGAAAATTTTATAAATAAACTTATGTTTTATTAATAACTTATATATGAAAATTTATGTTTTATTAATCCATTATATCCAAATTCAAAGAAAAATTATGTTTTATTAATAAATTATACATTTTTTTCACATATGAAATGTATGTATTGAAAGAATGTGAATGTGTATTATGGAAAAATGTACAGGACATGATAAATTATGATTTAATAAAGTTTGGATTATATGTTTCAATAGAATATGACTTATATTTATAGAATTTGGAGACTAAGAATTCAAGTTTTTTTTTTCCACTGCTAACTTCAATAATTAATAGTTAGTCATCTTAGTTGATTTAAAAGACAAAAATATTCTGAAGCTTTATACGCTCAAAACATTAATCTGAATTTTGGTTTGGAATTCTCCTTCGAGATAGAAACTGACCAATGTATATGAGGCGCCATAAAATCAACTTGAAGAAGTATAGATTAGATGCTTACCTGATGTCCAAAAAAGAGCCTTTGATAAAATAAAAAATGTAGTGCTCCAAAAAAACAGTAATAATGTAATGGTACTTCGTATCGTGTGACTTTTTAAAACTAAATGTATTTATCTATGAATTTAATAAATAGATACTTAAGAGAAAATCCAGTTTATTGAGAAACCCAGCGTTCACATCTTGGGACAAATAAATATTAGTATGGTATAAGTAATACATTTTCTTGGGGGAGCTTTGTGTGAACTCAAATACAAAATGAAAATAAATTTGTAAGTCAATTCCATATATTCAACGTACAAAAGTCGAATATCGGCAAAACAAATTGCCCTCTATAATATAACAAAAGGTCCTTTAATAAATCGACTCATCTGATTGTTATAGAGATCAATTGACTAAATAACAAAAATATTTCATAAGTAATCTGACTGTCAAGGACATTTCACTGACAAATTAACCAATAGCAGTTAGTCCAACAAGGATATGTAACAAAAAGAAACAATCAGTAAAAAAAAAAAAAACTAAAAATGATCGATATGAGACCAAATTTTTTTATTTTAATTAACAATTCACCTAAACACTTTATTAAAATTGAATATGTACAATGACACGACTAAATTATTTTTAAAAACCACTAGTTTAGAATAAAGTCTTAAAACGAGTATATATTTAGATCATTGGTACACACTTGTAAAATTCCTACCTACAATAGTTAGGTCTTCCGTCTAGTACTATCTTTATATTATTTTTATATATTTTCTTCATATAATATGGCTACAAAAAAAAAATCTAGCCATATTATATGAAGAAGACATATAAAAATAATATAAAGATGTAGAAGATGAACTGCATATTGCTGAGCTCGATCGTCGTGTATTATTTAAGGCCATAAATGATTTGGATTTTGATTAGGGTCAGATGTATCATCACTCTTGTCTTTGTTTAAGGTGAAACTGAACTTATCTCTTTATGTGCTAATTGTCTTTTCTTGCTTGAAACTCTTTGATGAGCAGATCTCAAGTGGGTGTCATGATTCATCTTTATCTTATCCAACTTTGTATTTTTTTGCTTATAAAAAATAAACTTTGTATTTTTGCGAAAAAAGGAATGAAAGTTTATAAAAATACAAAAGAAAACTTTTCTTTGCATATATTTATAGACAAGATGCTGGCCTATCTTTAATTTTCTAAATATTTGATGCCGCCTATGTTTGCTTCATCAACTTATGTATTCCCTTTCTCAAAGTTATCAACTTACCTATTCTTTTTTGTCGATATCTCAACGCTAAACGGCGTCGTTTTCGATGCCCCAGACAAGCTGCACCAACCCATGTGAGACCCATCACTTACATTTGTATGACAGTACTTTCACATTGATTTCTCAAAGTTATAAAATTGTAATCATTAGAACAATAATTTAACTAAGAGACATACATTTTGTTCTTTCTCAATCTCCTGACTTAGTTAGATTCTGATGCTCTTGTAGATACATCTCTGCTAAGGAAGCAAACAATGCTGATCCAATGGGAAGAACATTTTCATCAAGGAAGAAATAAGACGAATGAACCATATGAACAGAACCGATTTCTTCGTTTTTGATACCGATTCCTAGATAGTAACCGGGTATTTTTTGTTGATAGAAGGCAAAATCCTCACCCGCCATTACCTTGTTACCCGGTTTCACTTTCTCAGGTCCAATCAAGAGTTTCAAAACCTTTTCAGCGTGTTCGTGTAGCTTGTGATCGTTCACAACTGCTGGATATATAGGATGATCTTCTTCATGCATATCTATAACCACTTTGCATCTATGTACTTGAGCTTGTCCTTCAACCACCTGTCAGCAATAATCCAGTTAGCTCTGGCTTATTATAAACATTTGTGAGTGTGTATCGTGGAAGAGATCTTGTGGATATAGCAATGGCTTATACCATGAAATCTTTACTAGAACAGAGTAACAAGAGACTCAGGAATACAAATACTATGATCATTAGAACAATGTAGCACTTTAAACGTTGAAATTGATCGATCATCAGGGAAGAGATGAGATTAAGATTCATAAGATATTAGACACCAAAGCTTGTTTGAAACCATGTGTACATACCTCTTTCAACCTCTGTATTAACCAGTAAATGCCATCGGTTGTAAGACTCCTCAAAGTTCCTCCAAATTCTACATACGACGGAATCACATCAATCTCAGAAGCGCCGGTTTTCATAAATGTAACAGACAGCACCTAAAACCCATAACCAATAACTTTTCATGTCAGAAGACTTAGTTTATGCATATACGACGGTTAAGATTTATCGATTAGAAAAGTATACAACATACATGGCTTGAGAGAGGATCTGCTTCTCTGGAGATTATATGTTGCAATGCTAAGATGGTAGATGATGCAGCCAACACAGGATCAACCAAAGAAGAAGAAGCTGACGATTCCCCACTCATTCTTACACTGAACGTGTTTGTGGCTGCCATAGCAGGACCCGAGATTGTTGCTACTTCTCCAGTAGCTATATCAGAATGAACATGCATACCAAATATTGCTTCAGATTCACCTAAAGCACCTTCTTTTATCATATGCAAAGCACCAGCACCACCTTCTTCAGCTGGTTGAAAGACAAGCCTCACTGTTCCCTTTTAATTCAGCAAAAAACCTTAAATACATCAAGATGACTAAAACCCTTTATATAAACCAAAGCACAACACAGTTCACAGCTGCAACATTCTCCAAATCAAACCAAAACATTTCAATTACTACAAACAATGGCAAAGATTCATCCTTTTGTTACTGTTTGCTAACCTAATCCCACAAATTTACTTCAACGAAACTTACATTGATCTTATGTTGACGTTTGCTAAGCAATTTAGCTGCACCAAGGAGCATGGTGGTGTGTGAATCATGTCCACAAGCATGCATTTTGCCGTCGATTTTGCTCTTATGATCCCATTCAACAAGTTCCTGAAATCGCAGCAAATAGATTTTATAGAATTTTGAAGAAATTAACAGACAATAAGAGAGAGTAATCGAGTTTTACTTGTAAAGGAAGAGCATCCATGTCAGCTCGGAGAGCAACAACCGGAGGATAACCGGATCCAATTTGGGCTACAATTCCGGTTTTGCAACTGGGTAAGAGTAGGAAACACCTAATTGGTCAAGCTCGTTACGAATCATAGCACTGGTTTTGTGTAACTCGTAAAGGAGTTCTGGGTTTTCATGGATTTGTCTTCTTACTGAGACTAACCAATCTTTATCACCAAAAGCTTCGTTTAGCAATTGACGTTGATACTCTTGATCTCCATAGACGGAACTAGCGATAACAAGGAGAAGAAGAAGAAGTAGAAGAAGAGGCGAAGAATGTGAAATCGAGGAATCAGCCATGTCAATTTTGTTGGAGGATAAGATGACGACAAATTTATTTAAGATAAGTCAAGATTTTCGTTCAGTAGAATAGAGTTCGGTTATTAATCAGGTTGGTATTAACTCGAAGAAATAAAATTCGATATAATAAGCAGATCGGATTAACTCGTAGAATTTGAGTTTGGTAAAAAAGATAGTTTTCAGAAGATAAAAGAGTTTTTGTATTATTTTCCTTTTATTATCAGATTTCCTTCTCAATAAATGAGATGTGTGTTTATAGTAAAGATTTAAACGGTTGTTGTCTTGAACCCGACGTCCGAACTAACGCGTGGCCGGAACGGTTGGCCTGTTGAACTTTAAGTCATAAATGGGTTTGGACGATTACTGAGCCGAGCTGATTTATGGAGGGTTTTGCTAAATCCACCTCCAACAAATTTGAGGTTAACGGAACCCTAGAAAAGAGCTAAGATCGGACCAAATTTGGGCAGAGACCATCTTACGACATGACGTAACGCTCCAACTTTGTTAATATATCTGAAATTTATTACTATTGTTCGTTTTTTTTTGGCGGCATTACTCTTATTTGTTTTTTAAGACTAATATTTAACAACGTCTTTTATCACTGCTAATAATTCAATAATTATTAATAGATGGTGTAACTACTAATAATTTAATAATTATTAAACAGCGTTAAATTTAAAATTTATCAATAAATTTTTAATTTTTAGGAAACATCAGCCTTTGAGACAAGATATTGATAGAAATTTAAATAAGAAAAGAAGATGTTAAATGAAGCAGAACAATTTAAGAAGAAAATACAATTCTTCTTTTGTACTTTATAACGAGTTGATTACTACGTTTATATCACCACTAATTAGCAAGGTATGCATTTTGTTATGGATCATTAATATATGGAATATGAACTCTAGAGTTAACACTTTGTTAATGACTTTTGCTGATTTTCATTTCCTATCCAACAATCTCTCTACAGAGGTATGCTTTCAAAGTTAAATCAATTGCAGAAATAAAAACAAAACAAAAATGAAGAAAAATAAGAGGAATTGCAAAAGCTGATTCTTAAATCTCTACTACAACATTGTTTTATACATGAAGCTTCCATATTTGATTTACATGTTTGTACACAGTATAAATTTATAAACCTATCTGTTCATTGTCTCTCTTCTTCCCCCAACGCAGAAACCGCAGGGTGAGAGCGGTCAAGGCGGTCCAGTTTTAAGCTTCCCCGACCTACGGAAACAGAGCAAAGTGGGAGAACAAAAAACTCAGAAGCTTAAGTTGTTGTTTGAGTGTTTTGTCATGAAACCAATTGAGAGCAAGGCATTCTTATAGGAGAGAATACAACGGTGAGCCTCGCGTGATCTGAGAGAGAGTAATTTTCTGGCCATCTTCCTTTTTCCACTTCAGGAGGAAACAAAACTGCGTTCTTTACACTGAATCCAATGGTTTGTTCTTGGTTACCTTTTGCTTCTCCGTCCGCTGCTTCTCTCTGTTCTGACCAGTTTTGGTTCCATATTCTTTGCTGCAACGAGTTACATAAGCAATTGAGAAACATGTGTGATGCTATTGCAAGAGCAAGGTGTTTAGATGCTATTAGCATTACCAAAACTCTTTAAGTTCTTAATCTAAGATGTGTGCAGGTGATTATGTTCAGCTACTGTAACTCAAACATGTTTTAGAGAGAGGAGTCGTCTCATGAAGAAACATTACCTGAAACTCCTTGTAATCTAGCAGACCGTTTCCATCAATATCAGCTTGAATCCACAGATCTTTAATCTCTTTTGTCGTGAGTCCATTGCAATGACCTGTTAGATTAAGCTTTGTAGAGAAACAGAAAACTCTGTGAACATTCAGCTATGTAAGGCAGTCATAGGAGTACGATTAATTGCGGTTACAGATTCTATATACCTGCCGAAGAGTCTCACAGAAGCCCATGAATGTAATGTGGTCACCATCATTGTCGGTTTTCAGAAAGGCGAAAGCATCTTCAGCTGTTAGTGAGGCTCTTCTCAGTAGATACTGCAAAAAAAAAAAAATGCTCTGATGTTACAGAACAATACTGTTTCCGGAAATCTTTTAGACAAGAAATGTGGAAAGAGACAATTTTCTAAGTCTGTGTACTCTAATCTAATGTTAAACCAGTTTCAGGATAAATAAGATGTAATATCAATTTAGACAGTAAATGCAATAAAAGATTAAAACTTGTGATAAAGACAATTAAAATTTAAAAGAGTCTTACCCTGAACATGCCAAACACTGCCTCACTCCAACTTGTTTTAAGCAACTTTCTATACCGATTTGGATTTAGCAGCCATATGAAGTCAACAGCACATATGTTACCCCGATGATTCCGGTGGCTTACCCACTGTCAAACCAAATAAAACAACAGTTTTCAGAATCCTGATCCGCAATTTAAAACATCAAAAAAATCTACAGCATACCCAAAAGTATTCTCCATATGAAGAAAGACAGTGACCTTGTGAGCATCTGAATCTGTATACCGATGAGCAGTGTCATAAGACGACACAAAACCCTGTGACCTGAGAAACTTGTAGACATGTCCTCGCTTGCTTCCGTTCCAATCTCTGCCACGACAACACAAATAGAAAGACAATCAGAGGAACTTTTAGTAAATCTCCTCAGATGAAACTCATAATAAATGTATAATAATCTAGACAAGTTCAGTTACCCGCAAAGTATAATAGGCATAGGACTGAGATTAACTTCCTTCTGATAAGATCCAACATACTGAAGAATCTTATATACCTATCAAAACAAAATCTTATTTAGAAAGATACAAAATCATCACAATGATAGTGGAGTTAGTATAAGATGGAATTATACCTGCTGCAATCTTACTATAGAGAGTGTTGAATCATGAGGAAACAACAAATGAGTATTGACAATCAAAACTTCTTGATGAGCATCATACTGAGAGTAAGGAGGAACTAATTGTACATGTAGCAACTGCGCAACTCGGTCACCGCAATCATTGAAAAGCAAATCCCTCGAATTCACAACTCTAAAATAGTCCTTATGAACAGCAGTAAGCAGACCTATTAACCAAAATCCAAATCACAAACATGAATAATGCAACATAAAGAAGAGAGCAAAACATCAATAAAGCCAAAGAAGATTCAGAAAATGTTATACCATCACCACGATTGTTAGTACGGCCAAGCTTATAACTAAGATAACCAGCGTCACCAAGTCTCTTCTCATACATATTAACAAGCTCTTCATTGCCTACCCAAAACTCCTAAAAATTCAAAATCGTCAAAAATCAGAACACATAAAAAGCAAAAACAAAATTAAAAAATTGAAGAATTTCGTCGAACAACCTGCAAACATATGATTGAAGATCTTTCATACAATAACCAATCAAGGATTCGATGATTCCTTCCATGCCAATACGCTCTATTATCGCTTTCACGAAGACTTTGATCCTACATTTTCATAATCCCAAACATGTCAACACAAAAAACCTCATCAAAATCAAAACGATTTGATGAGAATATAATTAGAAAAAAACCTTCTGAGAGAGACGTTTATAGATCGGAGCGAGGATATTGAAAGTAGTACAAGAAATACAAGGTTGCTGATGCTGGTCTCTAATGGAAGATGAGATTGCATAGCTTCCTATCTTCGATATTCTCCCCTTCATATCTCTAAACCGCCGGGGAAAATATTAATAACGGGAAAAAAGGGGGAAAAAAATCTCCGGCGGTAAAAATAAAAAAAGGAGAGAAAAAAGAGAAGAAAAATAAAAACACAGAGGAAGAAGATGAAGATGAAGAAGAAGACGATTTTCGAAGAAACGTCGTGACCGCCCTTCGTTTTTTCTTTTTTTTTTTTGGATTAAAACTGAAAAAACTAACAAAATTTTTAAAAAAATTTCCTTAAATTAGAAAGTTTTAGCGATTAATTGGAGGCGTAGGCTTTTTTAGTTTCTTTTTTCTCTGTTAACGCTTCGTCTCTCTTGCTCATGAACTATATAATATACGTGCGTGTGCGTGTGCATGTAGTGAATATGTTTATAATATAGAATATAGAATAAGTGTATTTATGGTGGTGAAGCACTCTGTGACATATTTATGGTCGAATTGTAATCTTTGTTATATAGAGAGAACTAATGACGGGGGAAAATGAATATTTTATTTTCCGGAATTTGTTCGTACCTTTTTAAAAGAGTGCATTAAATATTATATTCGCGAATTTTATTTATTTTTAATGATAAATAAATATTGCTTTGGATCGACGCACGATCTATGGGCGGCCCATGTTTCTTCCTTTCGGCCCTCCATCTAATTGATATAGGATTTGTTTTTCTTTTTATATTTTTTATATACGAATTGTTTTTTTTTTAATTAGTTTTATAGTAAAGTATTTATTTACTTTATTTTATTTTATTCTTATCTTCATGAAAAGAAAAACAATGGATCGACATAATAATGTGTTGTAGCCGTTCTTGTCGAAATCTTTGTTAAGTTTTTTATTTTATTTGATGACGGTTTGTTGCCGGTTAATACAGTTGAAGTTTCGACACAACGATTAAAAAAAGTTTCCTCGTTATAGGAAAAAAAATATAAAATTTCCTCGTTATAGAAAAAAAAAGAGTTGCTACATATAGTACATTACATACACAGTTGTTTAGTGACGGATTAAGTGGCAGTGACTATGATTTTGCGATAATACGTGTTCGTTCATGATTGTAAATTCTTAAACGGTATATTTTTAATTTTTTTTGTTAAACCGACCGGATTGATCATTTCATAATTTAATCGTTACGATGTATTGATGTACCGTGTACGTGTTATACAAGTCTTGGCTTAAAACTCTATAACAAAAAAAAATAGTACTAGTCTTGGCCTAATCATCATGTGAATCTTTTTACTTCTGATCTATTACGTTTCAAATACGTAATAGTAAACATACTTTATTCGCTCGATTTATAAAACTGATATCGCTCAGATAAATTGACTCACGTCAAATTACTTAAGCAGAATCTATATGCATGACATATTTTTGGTAAGAGAATATAAATTGATATATGTACTGTCCTTTGATATGGCTTAAAGGGAAATTTTTTGGTTATGCAGTTGGCCGAAAGCTTCACAAAGCGACATGAAAATCAACGGACAAAACACCTCTACTTGTCTTTGCTCCTTCATAATCTTCACGAGTCCTTTAACAAACAAATAATCTGCACGAGTCAATTTCTTCTCCTTCTTCCCGAATAAAAGTATTTATTTTCCAAATTTTATATACCAATGTGAATTTCAAGGGTGTATTCAACTTAACATTTAAAGAGATTTGAGTTCAAATGACAAATCCTTTGTTATTGAAATAAAAATTTTAAAATGTCTTTTAAAATTCAGTGTTATTAGATTAATGATTTTAAAATGTCTTTTAAAAATATATTGTTGACAAATTTTTTAAGCGATTGTTTTTTTGTATTCTCATTTTTTTGTGTGGCTATTATTATTTTCATTATTAATATAAAATAATGTCGTTAATAACTGAATATATTATATATACAACGATGATGTTAATTGGCCGGGCGGAACCAATTGAAACCGCTTAACTGATTAAAAGTGCAAAGACGTTTTACAATAGTATCTTATATTATTAACCCACTAGATCTTTGGGCCAGTAGAGAATATCGAAGTATCTCAATGCAAGGAGCAAAGGAGCAACACATCAAACTCACTGTTTTGGTATGTCTTTTAGTATAGCGCATTGGTGGGTATTAGTCATCTAGAGGTCACTCTTATGGACCTGATATTTCTGATAAAACAAAATAAACAGGAAATTTTAAAATAAAATAAATAAAAAAGAACCCACTTAATAAATTCTTATTATAATAGAGGCAAAAAAAAAATAGAGACCAAAATGGTGAAATTTGATATACGTACCTATACTTTAGTTTGTGAGTTGTTTGTTCTTATCAAATTGGATCACTGTTCTTGGGTAAACTTTTCGTCCATAAAACCATTGTCCATATTCCTCACGGTTACTTAATAGTTAATATTCTATGCGAATGTGTTAATAATTATTTGTTCTAAGAAGACATGTGTATATCATGAATAAAAATAAGATTTACAACGAGTTATAGTTGTTTAACTTCTATATAGGATTTATTTCGAGACATCCTCTATTGAAAGAGGATAAGGATAAATCTAAATTTGTAACTTTTAAGAATATGAAACCGGAGGAAATATACAAAAGAATGAGTAGTGGTCTTCGCTTTGGTTGCTTCCAATTGAAGGAGAATAAGGTACAAAAGCACAATCCAAAACTAAAAACTGGGCTATCTTCAGTTCGATTAAACCGTAACAAAACTTGATGGAAGGATTTAAACCGGCATGAAACATACAAACAGAGACATACAAGAACCACAGAGCAATCGTCTAGAGAATAAACACAAAATCGACGGATATTTAATTATGTACAGCTGCAGAAGATGAAGAAGAAGAGCTTCTTTTACCTATAACAAATCGACGTTGCTCCTCTGCATTTTAAGACGAAGAATCTATAGCTTCCACTTGTTGTCGAGCAAGGTACTTCTCTCTTCTCTCCTTCTGATAGATGATATAATAAACTCTAGTGAGTATGAAAATGAACAAAACCAAAGATCTTAGATCTTATATATAATGATATATTATTACCCATTCGTCAATGACAAGACCCTCGCCGACCACACGAGGCCCTGTCTCTGGTGGAGGCTTCTTTCTTGATTCAACTGCAGCTTCAGCTTCATCCAATTGACGTTTCAGTTTCTCCATTGCCTGATCAGAAGATGGTAATCTTCCTTATCAAAATGCTCAAACTACAAAATTTATGGTATATGTGGTCTTATCAGCTTGAAAAATCTACATAAAACTTACAGCACTTGGGCGGTCAACATCAAGAAAAATGACCCGAAGAACCTGCTCCACTGCTACTTGATTCTGTTCCTCCTCAAACTGCATGATAAACACCGAAAAATGCATCATCTATAACATGCTAAGAACAAGATGACTTATAACATCTTATGCCTAAAGCTCTCTGAAACGGAATCATCCTTTGACAACCTCAAATTGCATTGCATTAATGTATAAGAGTCATGTGACTACATATATGTTAATAAAATTGCTTTCAAATTTCAACGATGGACTTGTGAATAAACTGATAAGAGTTAGAAAGGAGAGACATAACATACCAACTCAGGCACATACTCTACTCCTGGTTTCACTTTCAAGCTCATAATCTTAAACTTAACCTTGCTCTTCTGATTCAACTGTTGTTTTTCATTGTTCTCTGGGTGTTCCACAAACTTAAACACTAGATTCAAACATGTTTACAAGGATCAACGATCAGAGGCTTTATAAACTAGTTGGGAATATACAAAACCAAAGAATCTCATTATTACCAGTAGCAAAAACACTCTCTCCTGGAGCCAAAACACCACCCGGAGGACGCATGTAACAACTTTTAGGTGCCGTTGTTTGGAACTAAAACAAGAGGAAACAGAGTGACTTAAATAAAAAACAGTACCACAATTGTATAATCTTAACTACAAGTAGAACAAAACAAAGTCAACAAAAAGTCAACTTCTATGCACTAACTTACATAGTTTTGCTTAACTTGTTCCCAGAAAAAATATAAAGCTTTATCAATGATAACATTACAACACCATTACCTTGAATGCAGTATGAGATTTGCTTTTATTTTTAATCTTGATTGCGCTGCGTACTTGTTTACCAGGTTCATCTGAAACACACAAATTCTAACTTCCTTCTCAAAATCAAAATTCAGAACCAAATCAATCAATTTCCAGAGAAATGAAGCTAAAATCGAAAACGTACAAGGGAAATACAGATAACTGGAAGGATCTAATCGGAGACGACGGCGAGTTGGAAGAAGTGATCTCGCAAAGGAAGAAAAAGTCAAAGCGGAGGACGTTTTCGAGACGGCGGAAGCATCTGTATGCCGATTTCCATGGCGGCTGCTACGGTAGTTTTGGCTTTGGTTCTGTGTTAAGGCCGAGGATGATGATGAAGTGGTGGTGGTGGTTCTTCTCTGCCAGAATGGAAATAGCTTGAACAGCTTCTGATTCTGACGGTCACCGATTGCCATCGGAGTTTAATCAATTTTCCGTGACCGGAGAACGAACAAACTTGGACTTCTGGATAATATTGTTTCTAGGAAGAGAGACAAAACGAGACAAAATTGGTGTGAATTTCAAAGAAGGAAACAATCGACAAAAAATGGCGTTTTGTTTTTTTTGCTTTTTACGACTGCGTCTGCGCGATGGTCACGAGTTTTAAATCGGATTTTAAGATGATTTAATTCTTTTTAGTAGTTTTATAAGTTTTAAGGTGTGAAAACGAGTTTTAAGAAACTTTGAAGTTGAAGTCCAATGTCTGTTTTTTTTTGGGGTTAGTATTTATATAATGAATTGAAAATTAGTGAGTGGTTGGTTTTGGAATTGAATTTTTGATTTGTTGTTGTGTTTGTATTTGGTTGGTGGTATGTATAAGGCTTGTATTTCAGATTTCAACCCAGAAAAACATATAATAAATCTTGAATGTGATTGATTGACGAAATAATAGTGATTGAAAAGATTTGAAACCAATCACATAACTTCATGGAATTATGATTGTGTTATTCTTCAAATTAATTTTAGAACTAGATGAATAAAGGCAAAAAAAAACAAAAATCCAAAAACCCAAGCTAAGTTTTAATATAAGTAAAACTGGTTCTTTTAAGATTTCTAAAGAAAAATTAAACCCATGAAATTTATAATTATACGGAATTATGATTAGAACAATATATCTAATAAGTTACACAAATTTAATTTTAAACATATTCAAAATCTAAATTCAATATAAAATTTTCTACGTTTTTTGTCTTTATCGCTTTTTTTTTTGTACAAAAACCAAGTTTCTGTTCTCCAATGGCGTCGACTTTTGCCAGCGTCACCAGACATTTTCTTCAATATTTATGTCGTCTTCTTTTTTTTTTGGTTGGCGTCATCGGTTTGGAAGTGGCTTTGGTAGTGATTCAGTTTCCAAATCCTTCTCTCTACTTTGTTGTGCCGACCGTTTTGCTCAACAACCGTTTCAACCATTTTGTTAAACATCTGATTCAACCGTTTTGTTAAAAAACTAATATTTTTATTCACACTTTTATTAGTTTTATTAAACAAAACTACATCTAACTCTAGTTTGTCTGGAGATAAATCTTTAAACTCAAATCTTCCAATATTAGTCTCATCTAATGAATCAAATTGATCACTTCTAACATCCCAATCTAAATAGTTTTTTTAATATAAAATTTTATCATAGATATACATATATATATATATATATCACATGTTTTCAAATAATTTATTTACTAAATTTTTAAATTAAAAAACTGAAACAAATGTTTCCAACTTGTTTTTAAATTGCGATATTTAGAGATCGCGTTTCCACCACATCTCTTCACCTTTTCAAAAGTTTCAGTTTTCAATACATTTATGAAAGGAGAAATGGTCCGTGGAGTTTCTATACTACCTAACCTTTTCAATATAACACCATCAATAACTAAAATGTATATGTAGAACAATCCATTTTTTCGTGTCTTACAAGAAATCCGATAAAACTAGTAGCTAGATTTAGAAAAGAAATAAAGTAAGTCTTTCTTTAACAAAAAATAAATAAAAGTAAGTCTTTCTTTAACAAGAAAAAATAAAGCAAGTCTTTCTAATCAACTTCTAATCGAACATAAGGCTGCAGCTGACATTACCCGAGTCTATATAAGACCCATACATTCTGCAATTTCAACATAATTAAAAAATCAGTCACAAATCTATACGAACGAGAAAAAAAAGCTTCATCGACACCGTTTTTATTCAACAAGAAAAAGGTAATATGCTAATAGCTGACATTTTATTGATATTGAATTTTCATACTCATTTTTAACTTTTATTCCAGCTCACCGTCGTCTCCGATTATAGACTCAGTTTTAGAAGCCCCAATACAGCAGGTAGAATAAAACTTACCTAATACAGAAAATTTCGTATTTTAGAATAGGAAAGGTACTTCTTTGACCCAAAAAAAAAAAAAGAAAGGTACTTTAATTATTGTAATTAACACCTACACATTTTTTTTTCTAAATAATATTTTCTACACATTTATATTTTAATTTGTAAATAAATAATATTGTTATATTTCCAAATTCCAATCTAGAAACTTATGTTTTTTTATCAAAAAAAAAAAACTTATGTTTTACCTGTTTTTCTAAGGAAACACATGTGACAATGTTATCTTAAAATAAACACACGTCGTAAATCTTATCATTAGATAATATAAAGCAGGTTTATTCATCTTAAGTTATGGGAAATTTGTGTGATAAGCACTCAGCTAACGAGTTCAAGGAAGAAGTCCTTATTTTTTTGACCCTTCTACAAGTTTACCATTTTTTGTTTGGCACGTTTTTTTTTTCTTTTTCTCCAAGTTAATTTTGTATATAAACGAACGAAGAAAAAAAAAAAAAGAATTTGAAGAATCATTTCAAAATTAAACCCCAGAAAAATGATTTAAGAGGTTTTTGTTTCCTTGAGAGTTAGTTACAGCTACAAAGATGAACCAAATCGCGCTTTCAAGATCCGCCGCCGTGAACTCCCTCAACTATCTCCGTCCATTGTCCGCAGCTATTCCGATTCTGCTATCCTCCCTCGCCGGTGCCACCACCACCACCACCGTCCGTAACTTCACCTCTCCCGCCAGACCTTTGAACAGGTCTCTTTACCCTTATGATTTTGTGAAATTTGAACTAGAATCGAGACATTTGGATTTGACTGCAGATTTTCAGTAGAAATCTTAGGATTGATTTGTTCGTGATACGTTTTTTTCCGTAGCTACCAAACTAAGCCGCCGGCGTCGTCACTAGTCTCCGCCTCCAGGTATCTCCGTCAACCTTCCGTTTCTCTTACGCCGTCACCATCTTCCGGCGCCGCCACCGGTGTCCGCCAGTTCTCCTCTCCCAGTCATTCTTTCAACAGGTCTTTAAAGCTTTTGATTCTCTTATACATTGTGTGAAATTTGAACGATTATTCGATGAATTTTGAATTTGAGTTTAGATCTGTTTTAGAAACCTTAAGATCGATTGGTTGTTTGTAGCTACCACATTGACCCGCCGGTGAACTGGGGAATCCGGATCGTACCGGAGAGGAAAGCTTGTGTGATTGAGCGGTTTGGTAAATACGTCAAGACTTTGCCGTCAGGGATTCACTTCCTTGTTCCGCTTGTGGATCGTATTGCTTATGTTCATTCTCTCAAGGAGGAAGCGATTCCGATTGGTAATCAGACTGCGATTACTAAGGATAACGTTAGCATCCACATTGATGGTGTTCTTTACGTTAAGGTTATCTTCGTTTTCAGATCCTCTGGCCAATTTTGTGTGATTTTGCTATTCTTCGTAATTGCTTATGTTGATTTTGCATTGTTCTTGAGCTTCTTGTAGATTGTGGATCCTAAGTTGGCCTCTTATGGAGTTGAGAATCCAATCTATGCTGTTGTCCAGTTGGCTCAGACTACTATGCGTAGTGAGCTTGGTAAGATCACGCTTGACAAGACTTTTGAGGAACGAGACACTCTCAATGAGAAGATTGTGGTTCGTTCTCTTTGCTTCTTTGTTTTTGGTTCAATATT
Source organism: Cardamine occulta (assembly GCA_028015245.1). Taxonomy (NCBI): domain Eukaryota; kingdom Viridiplantae; phylum Streptophyta; class Magnoliopsida; order Brassicales; family Brassicaceae; genus Cardamine; species Cardamine occulta. The sequence continues at coordinate 12,075,886 of CM051393.1, read as the reverse complement.
TTGTTTGCTTTAGTGTAACTGTGGATTCTTGGATGTCATGGTCATTGATGTTATTGTGAATTTGTAGTGAGTGTTATGTGAATACCTAAGATTGCTGTTCAGATTTTTTAGCTGTGTTGTTTCATTTAGTCATAGCTAGCTATGAGTTTGAGTTTACTTTTGGTTTTTGAATAGATAGATAGAGTGAAAAGATCATAACTATACTTAACAAAAAAATACTCATAAAAGTCCACATACGGCGAAGGTTTTTTGTTGCTGTCGGAAAAAGGAGAAGCCCAACTCCTAATAAAATAGGTACTGGGAGTGGAATGAAAGGGATGATCCATGAATATTGATATGTATGTTCCATAAAATAAAAAATCCTTTTTATTTTATTCTTTTTTAAAACTCAGCTGCGGAATGCATTATACATTCGTAGTTTATGTGTTACCATGTTGGATATTGCAAATATCTGAAACATTTTGAAATGGAATTATTATTGCAGGAAGCCATCAATGTTGCTGCTAAAGATTGGGGTCTTCAGTGCCTTCGTTATGAGATAAGTGAGTTATTTTCAATTGACTCTTTACTGGTGTTAGTTGGATACCCTTTTTTGCGTTTTATCTAATACAGTGTATATCCAGGGGATATCATGCCTCCTAATGGAGTGAGGGCTGCTATGGAAATGCAAGCTGAAGCTGAACGTAGAAAGAGAGCCCAGATTCTTGAGTCTGAAGGTAAACTTATGTGGCTTATTTTTGAAAACTTTTGTTCTGTGATTAAATATTGTGCCTGCTCGATTTGTTTCTCATAATCTGCTTTACTAACTTTAATAGGAGAACGTCAGTCCCATATCAATATTGCTGATGGTAAGAAGAGTTCTGTGATCTTGGAATCTGAAGCTGCAAGGATGGACCAAGTCAATCGAGCACAAGGTTAGTATTTAGTAAGAATTTAAGGTTGAAAAACATTAACTCATCATAATAAGATGTTTAGCCATTCATCAATTTGTTTCACCACAACATTTTTTGTTTGTTTTAATGGTCTCCAGGTGAAGCAGAAGCAATATTAGCTAGAGCACAGGCAACAGCCAAGGGACTGGCCTTGTTATCTCAATCCCTTAAGGCAACTGGTGGAGCTGAGGTGAGTTCATAAGATCAAGCAGCGGTTTCTAAGCATGATTTCATTAATGAATGAACTTGATTTACTTAGCTGTTAATACTGTTTGCACAAATTGTTAGTTGTTTATATTGAACTTTAATCTTTCATAAAGTTCTGTAACCTGTGTTCCCATAAATGACTCTCTCTCGCGATGCTAAACAGAGATTTCTGTGGCATATTGGACTTGCAAATGTTGACTTTAAGTTTACTTATTTTGCTTTTCATATTGGGAACTCATATGTTTAATCATGGTGTAATATATGCAGGCTGCGAGTTTGAGAGTTGCGGAGCAATACATTCAAGCTTTTGGCAACATTGCTAAGGAGGTAAAACACAACATGCTCTACCAGATTCCACTGGTTATCTAACCTCGTCCTCCCTTGGATTTATCTAATAGAATAATGTTTTTTGTTCTTGTTAGGGTACAACAATGCTGCTTCCGAGTTCTGCTGCAAATCCTGCTAACATGATCGCTCAAGCTATGACAATGTACAAGAGCCTCGTCAACAATGGTTCCAATGATGGTCTTCCGGAAACTTCAGCAATAGGATCCTCTACCAAAGCTGTTGCTGGCAAACATCAATAGAAGCTGAACTAAGGAACCACCAATAATTCTTTTGATTTAGGAAAGTTTATAGCCATTTTCGGCTTTTCATTTGAGAAACAGTTTATCTTACCTTTAACAGTCGTTTTGGAAACAGAAAACAGATCTAAAAACTCATATGATCTGAAAGAAATTTTGCACCAGATTTGGTTATTAATATTGGCTTTTGTTATCTCCCTTATTTCAATATAGCACTCTTGCTCTTTTGCACTTTTGTTTTTCTTTTGTTAATTTGTTGCTATTGTCTAATTGGCACAAGAACTTGTGAGCAGTTTTGGAACTTTTGGTAAAAGTTACCAATAACGTAAGAGCGGTTGAAAATAAGGTTTTTAATTTCCCCTGTGGAAATAGGTCGTTGACAGAGAAGAGCCTCAAAGAATCTATGGTGACTTGAATTTGAGTCTTTTCTTTTTCCTGAAATAGCTTTGTGTTGTATCCGTACAAACTACTATATATGTCTCTTTATTGTCTTCTCTTACATTTGCTCAGCCGCTAATAAGAAGGAATAAAACAGTTTTGGCTTCTTGAAAGGAATCAGAAAAGAGGAGTTTCATTTTTTGGCTCCACAGTTCTTCCCCATTGTGTAATTTGTTTTAGTTTCAAAACTTATTCTTTCATTAAACACTATGGGAGGCTGTGCGAGCAAACCTAAGGGATCTGATATCCTTGAAACCTCTGCCACGACTGAAAACGTTGTCGTCAAGTCCAAGAACGTTGAAACCGAGGCTGTATCTCAGGTTTGTAGATCAATTTTATTAGAAACAATGGTTTATATCCATTCTGTCTAATGTTTTGGGTGAATGATATGTGTAATTCTTTTGTTTCTTTCTTACAGGAGAAGGTAGATGAAGTTGTCACAGAGAAAAAGGAAGAGTCTGCTGCAGATGGAGCAGAAGCTGAGCCAGCCAAGCCTGCTGAGGCTGAGCCAGCTCCAGAGGCTGTGAAAACCGAAGCTGCCGTCGAAACTGTTGAAGAGAAGAAAGCTTCTGGTGAGGCTGAGCCACCAAAACAAGAGGAGGCTGTTGCAGCAACCACTGAAACCAAAACCAACGAAGAGCATCTTGTAAACCTTTAATTCTCATTTTCATTTCTCAAACCTCAAATTTCTGTGAATCAAAATCTGTAATATGCATGTTTCTCATCATTGTTGTATTGCAATTGTTGCCACATGTACGTTATGAAAACTGAAAAAATAACAATCACATTGCTCTAACTCAATTCTTCTTCATTTTAATCTTTATGAATTTTCTCTCTTTCTCAATTCAAGCTTAGTAAAGTTTTAAGGTTTGTTGTTCAATTTTATTCCCATTTATTAATTAACTTTTGCTAAACATCATATGAAAGAAGAAGTTTAGGAAAGTCTTTTTTTTTTTGTCAAGATAAGGTTCCAAAATATGACGAAATTGGGAATTTGGTTTATTGAAATTGAAATTGGATTGTTACAATTCTTCTCTGAAATCGAAGGGAACAAAAAATGCAGACTTTATCGGTAGCTTTCTGTAATTGTGCCTTAGTGTTAAGAAACCCTATCGGAAACAGAAACAGAAACAGAAACAGAAACAGTGTTAATCTGAGTTTGATTTCTTCTTCTGCTCCGACTCTAATTTGCCGATCAAAGTCTAAATCTCAAACCGATAGCTTGAGAGTTTTAGAATGGGACAAGCTCTGCGATGTTGTTGCTTCTTTTGCTCGTACTTCTTTAGGTCGTCAAGCTACAAAGGTTTGCTTTTTTTTCCGTCTGTAGTCGTTGGTTCTCTGCTTTTAACTTACATGGACATTGTTGGTTTTTTCAGAAAAAGCTTTGGTCTCTTGACCAAAGTTTCGATGAAAGTTTGAAGCTTTTGGAAGAAACAGAGGCCGCCATTAAAATGCTTCAACATGGTTCCTTTTGTCTTGACCTCTCCAGCATTCATATCTCCCTTGTAAATTCATCCTCAACTCCTTAAATTAATAATCTTTTTGTCATCAGTTTTATAGCTTTTGATGTAATGCTGTTTTTGTGTAAAGGTTGAATCGGGAATTCGTCATGCTCAGAGGAAGATATCTTTGAGAGCAGACCAAGCACTTGAAGTTGCTTCTCTTCTTCGATTTTTCGAAACATTGCAAATTGATTTGAAAGCTGCCATTAAGCAAGATGGAGATTGGTATAAACGGTTTATGCCTCTATCTGAAATGGTATAAGCAATTTTTCTCCAAGTTTTGATACTTTGAAACTTCAACATTGTGGTGGTCTTATATTCTCTTTTGTTGCCTTACCACTTTTGCAGATAATGCTACCTGTGATTAATAGATCATTTGTCAAGTTGGTTGAACAAGTTATAGATCCTGATGGAACAATTAAAGATTCTGCGGTTTGTTTCTTTCTCTCACTTTGACTATAGTGTCAAGAGGCATAGTCCTCATGTTAAACTCATACTCATCTCTATTGTTTCAGAGTAGTGCCCTGAGACAATCACGGGAACGAGTGCGGACACTTGAAAGAAAGGTAAGTTAGTTTTTCTTTGTAACTGTGAAATAAGTTGAAGATTGTCAAAAGAGTTTTTGAGTTTTCATTGATCCCTTAGTTCTTAGAATATATCTGATTACCATATACATGTCTTGAGCCTTCCTGTTGTCTCTTTTCAGCTGCAGCAACTGCTGGATGCTATTATAAGGAGCCAAAAGGATGACGGATCTGCCATGGTAAGCATTCTCTTAAAATGGCATAATAAAAGGAGAAACTTCATTTTATGAAGTTGACCCTAATGATTACTCAAAAGAAAATTCCAGGTAACGGCTGAAATTGATGGAAGATGGTGTATACAAATGAGCTCAAATCAGCTAACTTCTGTTAACGGTCTTCTTCTCTCCAGGTAAAAATTTGAATTTATAGATTTCAGTTGGCATAGAAGATTCCGATTTGTTATCAAAGAGTTCATTACCATTGACCAAGTTATTGAGAAGTTATAGTTCTCTTTCAAATTCTATCTCTTGAAGGTAATAAGTGTTACAGTGGTTCAGGTGGAAGGACTGCTGCAGAGCCAATCGCTGCTGTTTCTATGAATGATGAACTCCAAAGTGCGAGGACATCAGTTGCAAAGGCTGAGGCAGAGATTCTTTCAATGTTAACTGAAAAGGTAATTGAGTATTAACTTGAAAAGTTGGAATTTATATTTTACTTTGTATTGCTTTCTGCTTGTTGACCTTTTTGTTCATTTCGATGCAAGCAAAACAGATGCAGATTGATCTTTATCAAATTGAGGTGGTGTTGAGCTGCTCAATTCAACTGGATATAGTAAATATTCTTTAATTTCCAACCATCTCTCTTTCCATTAAAACAAACCTCAACTTAGCCACATTATCTTCCAAAAGGAGGTTTACATTGTGTGTTTTCTTTGGCTAGATAAATGCTCGAGCAACTTATAGTCGTGCATATGGTGGTGCTCACCCTGACATATACTTACCACCTGAAAATGGGGTTGAGTCTTTGTCTGCGGGAGAAAATTCACTGGAGAATAACTTATCGAGTGAGGAATCACTTCCTAGAAAAGAATGGTTGCTGTATCTACCTAGATGTTATCATCCTCTATTGCTTTACCAACACAAGAAAAGCATAAGAAAGACGCGTCATAAAACAGTAAGTTCCCCAGTGATATGATCATTGAGTAGATTGATGATGCGTTTTAGCTGAAGTGAAAAAAGTACATGGTTGATTTTTTCAGGCAGACAGGGTATTATCAGGAACTCCACCAATTCCAGCTGATTTCCTGATCTCTAAGGGCACTAAGGTTTTGGTCATTACCGGTCCAAACACAGGAGGTAAAACCATTTGCTTGAAATCAGTTGGACTCGCTGCTATGATGGCAAAATCAGGTAAGCCATATGAAACTTACAATTTCTTTTGTTATTTCCTTCTGTGAGTTAAAACTACACCAATGATATAAAAGCCTCAGGAGAGAGGGACAGAGATTTCAATCACTTAATATTATATCAATTTAAATTATTGTACTGTTTTTTGTAGGTCTATATGTTCTAGCATCTGAATCTGCACGCATACCTTGGTTTGACAACATTTATGCTGATATTGGTGATGAACAATCTTTGCTGCAGTCACTTTCTACCTTTTCTGGTCATTTGAAACAAATTAGTGTAAGTATGATTTTCTCTGTTGTTCACGCCTTTCGTCACAAGGTGATATTACTTTCAACAGATTTCTCCTTTAAGTACGGGTCATGTCAATGGTTTCTTAATACTTTCAACAACTGTCCTTTTTCTAAGACTCAAGACACTTTTTCCTAGAGATTCGCTAAATCTAACGACAGCATGATTTAATGGGATTAGATAGATTATCAGTTTTGATATAACCTTTGTCGGTTTGGAATTATCATTTTATCGGTTTTGAAGATGTAACTCTCTTGATATATAGACAACTTATGTTTCTCTTAATCTGATTGGTTAACTTGCAGGAAATTCTCTTGCATTCAACAAGCAGATCACTTGTGTTGTTAGATGAAGTAAGTTAAAATACTGGTCATGGCATGTTTATCTAACTTTTCGAAAAGAGGAAAACAATGGGAAAACCATTATATGGAAGAATCTGCTTTAAACTCTTGCTGCTATTAACAGGTTGGGGCTGGAACAAATCCGCTTGAAGGAGCTGCATTAGGCATGGCAATTCTTGAATCTTTTGCAGAAAGTGGTTCTTTACTTACGATGGCAACTACACATCATGGAGAGCTTAAGACACTTAAATACAGGTTTTAACTGCACCTGCCATTTTTCTTGGATCATCCAAGGTACTTAAAGAGTATTTAATAACTTCCTTTTATTTGGGCATCTTTTGTAGCAATTCCGCCTTTGAGAATGCTTGCATGGAGTTTGATGACCTGAACTTAAAACCCACTTTCAAAATCTTATGGGGAGTACCAGGTACATGCTCATCTAGACTCTTTAGTGATCTTTTTTATCACCCTTAAATTGGAAATAGAGTTAAAATGTTTCACCAAACCAAGTTTGAAAATGATTGTCAGGTCGTTCGAATGCAATAAACATAGCTGAAAGATTGGGGCTTCCATGTGAAATCATTGACAGTTCTCGTGAACTCTATGGCTCTGCAAGTGCTGAGATCAATGAGGTCATACTTGACATGGAACGGTACAAGCAAGAATATCAGAGGCTTTTAAATGAGTCACGTCATTATATAAGGTAAGAATCTATGGTTATAGTAGAGATTTAACTACTAAATAACTTTATGAAACAAGATTTATCGGGAACTTGTATTTTTTTGGTTCTAGGCTCTCAAGAGAGCTTCATGAGAATTTACTTACAGCACAAAGGAAAATCAACGACCATGCCACTAGAGAAAGACTAAAGATGAGACAAGAACTAACTCAGGCTGGTTCGATGACTCGTTCTACACTTCGCAGAACATTGCAACAGTTTCGCACATCTGCTGCCCAATCTTTTCAGTCAAAGGTAACACAACTCCAAACAAAAGTCAAAACGACCAAGGATGGAGATAATGGAACTCGTTCATCATCTGTGGTAGAGAGACGACCAATTTCTGGTATCTAAATAAGTCTATACCATTTAAAAGGTATCTACTGTCTGGTTTTGATATTTGAAACTGAACCATGTTTCTATGCTAACAGAAGCTGCTGCTCAAAAGGAACTTAAGAAGCTTCCTGAAGTTGGTAACTTAGTGTTTGTTTCTTCTCTTGGCAAAAAAGCGACTGTTTTGAATGTAGAACAGTCGAAGAAAGAGATCTTAGTTCAAGTAGGCATGATGAAGATGAAAGTGAAACTGACTGATATTGTGGCCTGAATCTAAGTGGCACGGCTATATTCATTAGTGTCTAAACCAACACCGGTATATTAACTTCAGAGTACAAATGTAGCTAATGTGATATGAAGAAACATTACCTACTTATTGCGTATGTACTAGTTATGCTTCTTATACAAGTATATGGTTAAAGGTCTGTACAGATGGGTATTGAACGTGCAGGTGAATTGTGTTTCCTTTACTCCAAAGCTTCTGGTTCTTTCTCTGTTGGTTCAACATGTTTCTTGTCCAAGCCTATACGCGAGAAATGGGACTGGAGCCCAATCCAACATTGGTAGTAGTCGTGATCAAGGAAAGAAGACTCCAGAGCCCAATGGCAGACTCTAGGGATCAAGGCTGATTCGAACATGAAAGCCATTGTACCAGTAAGTTTAGAAGGAGACATTGCATTTACTCGAGCAATTGTCGCCTACAAAAACATTTTAAAAATACGTCAGACTTGAGTTGTATATTCACATTCAGGGGTTAGATCTCTGATAAAAATGAAATCAAATGTGTGGTTGCTGCTGCATAAAATGGATTGAAACCTCGTATGTGGTTGTATCTGGACCGTGAGGTGTCATGCAGCTGTGGAGACTTGCGCCACCAGGGAGAAATCCATCAGCTTTGGCCTGTGAAATTGTGAATGGTGGATTTTAGCTTCCACATTTGAAAAGGAGTAAGAACGCAAGCCAGCACACGATTTTCAGTAGGAACTTAAAGCAGTTTACCTCGTATGCACCGTAGATTAGGCCCATAAACTCACTCATGCAGTTACGGTGATAGTAAGGAGGTCGAAAAGTATGCTCAGCAACCAACCATCGAGGAGGGAATATGACAAAATCAAGTAAGGCCACACCAGGTTTATCCGTAGGTGCTGTAAGAACTGAGAGTATAATCGCCAACAAAAAGCGTGATTTACAATAAGAACCAGTAACCAACCCATAACGAAACATAAAGAAGAGCAACACTCAGGAATAGAATTAGTGCAGAGTATTACCAACCTGTATTTACAGATGGATCCCCATGATCTACAAGGACTGTGTTGTATGGACAGAACTTCTTCAGGTCATACTACAGAAAGAAATGATATTCTCAGAAAAAACAAAAAGTGATAAATTTTCAAGAGCTTATTATGCTCAATAAACCTATTATTCACCTTATAAGGCACGTAATTGCCATGCCAGGCAACTACATTGAATGGAGAGAAATCTTGTTTAGCAGTAAAGAGTTCACCGCCAAACTTCTGAACAATTGTGTATTCAGGCCGCAATCCTTCCTCAAACCATGCGGTTGGTGCAAGAAAATCTCTTGGTGCAGCAAGACCATTGGCACCTGTAAACATCCCAAGATAAGATTCTTACGGAGATGGTTGGTTATTCATGTTGAGTCTAAAAGAACTCAAGAGTACCTATTGGTCCAAGATCCGGAAGCTGAAAATGAGCACCATAGATTTCAGCAACATAACCACGCGACTTTCCATCCGGCAGATCTATAGAAAAACGGAATCCTTGTGGTATGACAGCAATTTCACCAGGTGATACCAAAAGCCTTCCACACTCAGTTTCAATCCATAGCCCTAAACACCCACTCAAAGTGAATTAATCAAGAAAGATCTTGAATATAATGTTGATACACGACTAACTAAACAAAACATAAATGAACCATCTTAATTCCTTCCAAAAATATGAACTTTATAACAATGAATTTATCCAATCTTGTCGGTATATAGAGATTAACTTACTTCCTGCTTGAGGAACTAACAAGAAGTCACCATCTGCGTTACAAAAGGCTGAGTCTTTCATTCCTTTGTTAGCCACGTACCTTGAGAAAAAACAATACTTTATCTAAACCAAACATACCACTAGACTATATAATCAAAGAAGAAACCAAAAATAAATTGATCTGTACATGTGAATTGCAAAGCCATGGCGAAGAAACGAGCTTCCAGCTCCACATATAGTGTATAACCCATCAACAAAATCAGTTGGAGATTCAGGAATATCCTCAGGCCTCCACCTCAGCTGGGTCGGATTCGTACGACTATTCGATGCATCAAACTCACTCACAAGCTTCTTCTGAGCTGGTACACGAGGCTTGAACGGTTCGTGTGTAACCGATGGTTTAATCCGATACAACCAGCTTCAAATTCATAAAAAATCAAGAACGGATTTTTTATAACATTTACAATGAAAATAGAAGCAAAAAGAGTTGTAAAATTGATGAATATAGATGAAAAAAGCATAAGAACCTTCGTTGATTGAGCTTTCGAGGGGAAGTGAAAGATGTACCGGAGATCTGCTCGGCGTAAAGACCGTAAGGACAAAGAAGAGGACTGTTCTGATCTAACGGTAGAGCTCCGGCGATTGCTTCCGATGAGAAATGGTTACCGAAGCCTGATTGATACTTTAAATCTGCAAGCTTCTTCTCTGCCATGGCTTCTTTACATCAGAGAGAGAGAGCCGATGATCGATACATATAACCAGTATAACGTGGGAAGTGTTGTTGCTGACGTGGCATAGTGATCAAAGAAAGAAGAAACAACGTCTGATTTCAAAACTCTTGGGTTCCTAATAATTCCAAAAATTAAATCCTTTAATTCATTGGGCCTTAACATAAATGGGCTTTTTAATAGGCATGCCCAGTGTTGGTTAAGTCAGCCCATAATTGCTTTACTTATCAATGCAGTATCCCACATCGAGAAAGAAGAAAGAAATATGTTCTTTATATAAGATTGAGAAAGCACTGATGAATACGACCTTACTTGAACAGGATCTGTTCTATAGGCTCGTGCCTCTGTATCCTGGATTTCTAAGGAGACAGGCCCTTAACCCTGGTTGATGATTCATGACCGTGCGATCAGAGCGTGATTGACGGCTACGATCATCTTCGGATGTATCTGGTGTTGTAGAGGATCGTTACTCGGCTCGGTCTTACCTTGCCGGGATGGTCGCTCGGCGGTCTGACAGGTTCTCTTTTTCCCCTCTTTGTTTTAGAAAGTTTTACTTTTCACCACATGTTTTGAAGTTGACAAAAGAACCCCAACCACCGTCTATTGAATCTGATTTCAGACATGAATGCCACATGTCGCTTATTTAAAAATAGAGTTTTAAGAAAAAAAGAGAGCTGGTAAGTCTTGAGAGAAGCTTCCCACTTCCCTATATAAACATCATCAGGAGATGGACATTGATTTTATATTGTGCCATTCTAAACTTGGTAAGAGATGGCAAACCAAACAAAACCGAGTCTTCCTCTATTACTAGAAAAGAAACAAGTTGAGTTTATTAAACCCTCAAAACACACTCCTTGTGAAATTCTCTCCCTTTCTACTTTGGACAACGATCTTTTTCAATGAAGTTATGTATGCAACGATTTACGTTTTCAAAGCCAATGAAAATAACCAAACTGATCCGGTCTCTTTGCTTAAGAAGGCTTTGTCCGAACTTCTTGTGTATTATTACACTCTTTCAGGTAAGCTAATGAGAAGAGAGAGTGATCGAAAACTTCAGCTGGTTTGTCGTGGTGAGGGAATTCCATTTGAGGTCGCTACCGCATCTCTCGGCCTCTCCTCTCTAAACTATATAGAGAACCTTGATGACCAAGTTGCTTTGCAACTTGTGCCTGAAATCGAAATAGCCTATGATACCAACGTTTCTTATCATCCACTAGCTTTGCAGGTAGCTTTTCATTTTCTTGATATATTGGAAGATTATAGATATCGTAGCCATAGGCATCATGAATATTAATGATATCAATAAACTCAGTATTTTCCTAGGGATTTGAGTTTTAACGTAATGTAGAAGATCACATATAATTAAGATAATCTATTGTGTGATGGATTTAATGTTTTTGAAGGTGACCAAGTTTGCGTGTGGAGGATTTACAATTGTCACCGCATTGACGCACGCCGTGTGTGATGGATTTGGTGTGGCTCAGATCATCCATGCTTTAACCGAGTTGGCTGGAGGAAAGAGCGAGCCATCGGTGATACCAGTGTGGCAGAGAGAGCGGTTGGTCGGAAAATTTGATAATGAACCGGCCAAAGTGCCCGGCGGCAATGTTGCTGGTCTTTTGGCCACTTCGCCGTATATTCCAACTAATGATATGGTATGTTGTTACTCCAATAATTTTATGTTTAATCAAGGTTTTGTAATCCTGCAAATTTTTTATTAATTGATGTTTTCAAGATTTACATGAAGTTTTTGCAAATTATACGAATTGTGAATTTTAATACATCGGTTGTAATTTTATAGAAGAGATAGATTTTAGCTAAATGTTCTCATTCTCAAAAAAAAAAAAAAAAAAAAAAAAGCTATATGTTCTCATTTTATTTATTATCCAACAGGTAACAGAGACAATAAACATTCGGGCTGGGACTATAAGGAAGCTTAAAGACTATTTGATGAGAGCATGCAACTTCTATTGAATTAAACTTGATTTTTGGCTAAGCTTAATTATGGGTTCATAATCTAATTATCTATTATTGGACCAAACCCAAAATTAAGCCCAAGTTCTAGAATTTTTCTACAAACATCTTAAAGATCATCACTTCCTTTAAGTGTTCTAGAAAATTCTATTAGATAAAATATCTAGAGATTAGTGTGGAAAAATCTAGATATTTGTAACATAAAATATCTAGATATTATGTTAGAGAGTTCTAGAGATTAGAAGAAGGTTTGTAAGATATTTTGTAGTTTTGGAGCTTATAAATAGCTCTCTCCTCTCCTATTTGTAATCAATTTGAGGAAGTGAAATAAAAAGTAAGTTTAAAGAAAGAGTGTCCTTCATAAGTTCTCTAAGTCTCTTTAAAAATCTTTTAAGTATTCTCTAATTGTTCTTCCAAATTTTCTATCATACTTGGAGAGTTTTTCATCTTGGTTCTTTCAAGTTTCTCAGGGTATTACGGTCTTGGTATCAGAGCCATTCTAATCTTGTGCTCATCAAGATCGGGGTTATAGAGAGCTCGAGTTTACTCTAAGTATGAAATCAACGGGTCGTGTTGTTGGATTAGGAATGGAGATCTTAAACCAATCTAACTATCGGTTATGGAAGTCATGTATGGAGTCATACTTGGTGAGTGAGGACTTATGGGATGTCGTCGGTGGTAGCAGCACTGAACCACCAACTGAAGATGCTGCAACTGCGGAAGCGACAAAAGAATGGACACGGAAGAATGCCAAGACGGAGTTTGCCCTAAAGAGGTCAATATCCGTGGGAATATTTGAGCATGTCTCAAGGTGTACATCTGCTAGTTCTATTTGGCAGGCGTTAGACCAATTGTTCAACAAGAAGAACGAAGCTCGTTTACAACTATTAGAGAATGAGCTAGCAGGGGGAGTCTTTAATCTCAGAATTTCTTATCAAGGTAAAAAATCTTTGCTCGGAGATTAATACTCTTAATCCGGAAGAATCTATTTCGAAAGCTCGTTTGAAACGGGTTATTATTCGAGGTCTACGATCCGATTATACCCCGTTTGTGACTTCGGTTCAAGGATGGACTACACAACCTTCTTTGGAGGAGTTTGAAAACTTGCTAGCTTCGCAAGAATCACTAGCCCAAAAAATGGCGGGAGTTAAAATTCATGACGACTTAGAGAGTGCGTTTGTGGCCCGAAGACAACAAGGCTTAAATCCCAAACCCAAGGATGGAGGCCCAAGAAACTATGATGGACGTCAAGGATCATCCATGGGAGATAAGAAAAAATTTAAGTGTTATCGGTGTGGGAAACTTGGGCACTTTAAAAAGGATTGTCGAGTCAAACTAAAGAAAACAAATATGATGGAATCAAAAGATCATAGTGAAGACAATGAATGGGGAAAATGTCTCACGGTGGAAGCTGCATCCTTAGAAAAATCCAATCCAATGAAAGTGAAAAATAATTGGATTGTGGATTCCGGTTGTAGCTATCATATCACGGGAGATGAGAAGTTATTTTCTAGTCTTCAGCACCATGACGGAAAAGAAGCAATCATTACTACAGATAATTCAATCCATCACGTTGAGAAGGAAGGAACAGTTGTCATCAAAAGAGATGATGGAAGCCCAATCACTCTCAAGAATGTATACCATGTTCCTGGAGTAAAAAAAAAATCTTCTCTCTGTGGTAAACGCGGTGGACTCAGGTAACTACGTTTTATTTGGCCCAACAAACGTTAAATTTTTGAAAAACATTCAAGAGTTAAAGGCGGATGTAGTTCACACCGGAGCACGAGTTAAAGATCTTTATGTTTTATCTACTTCAAACACTTATGTGGAGAAGATGAGTACAAATGACAATGTCTTTATATGGCATGCTAGACTTGGTCATATAAATATGACTAAACTTAAGGTCATGGTGAATAAAAACTTAGTTAACGGGTTTCCAAAGTTGAAGATTCAAGATGATGGAAGACTTTGTGAAGGATGCCAATATGGAAAGTCACATAGATTTCCATTTGACTACTCTACCTCACGATGCAACACTCCGTTGGAGAGGGTCCATAGTGATTTAATGGGTCCGACAAGAACACCCTCGTATTCCGGGTTTCGCTACATGTTGTTGTTCGTTGATGACTTCTCACGGTATACTTGGGTATACTTTGTAAAGGAAAAATCAGAAGTATTCTCCAAGTTCCAAGAGTTCAAGATCACCGTGGAAGGAGAGTTGGGTCGGAAGATTAAGACCCTAAGGACGGATAATGGAAGGGAGTTTATGTCAAAGGAGTTTCTTTCTTTTTGTCAAAATCATGGTATCAAGAGAGAATTTACATGCCCATATACACCTCAACAAAATGGAGTAGCGGAAAGAAAGATTAGACATCTAAGTGAGACATGTACAAGTTGGCTACATGGGAAGGATTTACCTAAGGTCTTATGGGCGGAAGGCATGAGATGTGCAGCCTATGTCATCAACCGAATGCCACTTAGTCCAAACGATATGCAGTCTCCTTATGAGATGGTTCATGGAAAAAAACCAACGGTGAAACATCTCAGGATATTTGGATCAATTTGCTACGTCCATGTGTTTGATTCTCAAAGAACCAAGTTGGAGGCAAAGGCGAAGAAATGCATCTTTGTTGGCTATGATGAACAAAGGAAAGGTTGGAGGTGTATGGATCCTGAGACAAACAAGTATGTTGTGTCTCGTGATGTTGTCTTTGATGAAGTTTCCTCATACTATGGACCACCTCAAGTCTTGGTAGAGAAAGATGGTGTGAGTTCCTCTAAGATCGATGAATCAACTCTTCAAGTACCACTTGAGAATATAAGTCATGAAAATGAGATACAAGTTGAAAGGGGGAGCAATAACCAAGAGCAAGAAGAGGAGCAAGTTCATGGTTCCATTGCAAGTCAACGACCTAAAAGAAATATTATTAGGCTGGCACGGTTTAGAGATGAAGAGTTTGTCACTACCTTCTCATGCTTCTTTGCAGCCCCTTTAGATGAAGATGAGCCAACTTCATATGAAGAAGCAAAAGGAGTTCAAGAATGGGAGACCGCAATGAATGAGGAGATGAATGCTCTAATGAAAAATGAAACTTGGGATTTGATTCCAAAACCCAAAGATGTCCAACCGGTCTCGTGCAAATGGGTTTATCGAATAAAGCAAAAATAGAATGAGAGTATTGATAGGTTTAAATCAAGGCTCATTGCTCGAGGATTTTCTCAGAAGTATGGAGAAGATTATGATGAAACTTTTAGTCCAGTAGCAAAGATGACTACGGTACATTCACTCTTATCTTTAGCTGCAAGCTTTGGTTTGAAGTTATGGCAATTAGATGTGAAAAATGCCTTTCTATATGGTGAGCTTGATAAAAATATCTTCATAGAGTAATCACTTGGTTTTGAATCTCGAGAGCATCCTAATTATGTGTGCAAGCTTAAGAAAGCTTTGTACGGATTAAAACAAGCTCCAAGAGCTTGGTATGGTAAGGTTGCTCAATACCTTCAGTTTTGCGGTTATGAAGCATCAAACTCTGATCCAAGTTTATTCTTTAAGAAGAATGGAGGAGTCCATGTCGTAGTTCTTATTTACGTGGATGATATGATAATTACCAGGAATAATGATGCTGAAATTGCTCGTCTACAAGAGGATATGTCGATAAGGTTTGAGATGAAGAAGTTAGGTGAGCTAAATAACTTTCTTGGCTTGGAGATTGAGAAGGTGAAGGATGGAATATTCATTGGCCAACAAAGTTATGCAAGAAGGATTGTTGAAAGGTTTAGGGTACATGAAGGAAAGACACGCACTACTCCGATGGATGTCAATATCAAGCTTAGACGTGATGAAGGGTCTTTGCTACCTGATCCTCGACCTTATCGCGCCCTTGTGGGAAGTCTTATATACTTAACCATTACAAGACCTGACATTGCCTTCGCAGTAGGTCTCGTAAATCGATTTATGCAAGCACCAAGGAAGCCACACTTAGAAGCGGCAAAGAAGATATTGAAGTATGTCAAGACAACTCTTGGGTTGGGCTTGGTGTACAAGTACAATGCAAAGATCTCTCTTCATGGTTTTACAGATGCTGACTTTGGCGGAGATCTAGATGACCGAAAATCTACCTCGGGCTATGTGTTCTTATGTGGAGACACTTCATGGTGTAGCAAGAAGCAAGCAACGGTGTCACTGTCTACCACTGAAGCAGAGTATAAAGCTTCTACACTCGCAGCTCAAGAATGTATATGGCTTCGAAGACTCCTTGAAGATTTGTTCGAGCCTATAAACAAGCCGGTAACAATCTATGGAGATAATCAAAGTGCTATCAAGTTGGCTAACAATCTGGTGTTTCATGCAAGAACAAAGCACATTGAGTTAGAGCATCACTTTATAAGGGAAAATGTGCTTGATGGAACAATTGAAGCTGTGGAGGTTCGAAGCGAGGACAACGTTGCAGACATCTTCACCAAGGCATTACCGAAAGGTCAGTTCGAGGTACTTCGTTCGAAGCTCGGGATGGTTGACAAAATCAAGTTTAAGGGGGAGTATTGAATTAAACTTGATTTTTGGCTAAGTTTGATTATGGGTTCATAATCCAATTATCTATTATTGGACCAAACCCAAAATTAAGTCCAAGTTCTAGAATTTCTCTAGAAACATCTTAAAGATCATCACCTCCTGTAAGTGTTCTAGAAAATTCTATTAGATAAAATATCTAGAGATTAGTGTGGAAAAATTTAGATATTTGTAACATAAATATCTAGATATTATGTTAGAGAGTTCTAGAGATTAGAAGAAGGTTTGTAAGATATTTTGTAGTTTTGGAGCCTATAAATAGCTCTCTCCTCTCCTATTTGTAATCAACTTGAGAAAGTGAAATAAAAAACAAGTTTAAAGAAAGAGTGTCCTTCATAAGTTCTCTAAGTCTCTCTAAAAATCTTTTAAGTATTCTCTAATTGTTCTTCCAAATTTTCTATCATACTTGGAGAGTTTTTCATCTTGGTTCTTTCGAGTTTTTCGGGGTATTACGATCTTGGGCTAGTGCTAAGCACTATCGGTGTTTTTTTTACAACTTTCCTAAAGAGTGTTTCACTACTTATGAAGTTATTAGTTCTTGCATATGGAAACTAAGATCTCGAGCCCTAAAACTAAATCCTGATGGGATCACTGTCCTTGGCGTAGCTGTTGGAATCCGACATGTTTTGGATGCGCCACTTCCTCAAGGATACTATGGTAATACGTATATTGATGTCTACGTCGAGTTTACCGTGAGAAAACTCGAAGAAGCATCAATCTTGGACATCGCGAAGCATGTGAAGAAAGCCAAGAAAACAGTCTATGACAAGGGGTATCTCGAGGAAGAGCTAAAGAACACGGAGCGATTAATGAGGGAGGATCTGAAGTTCGAAGGGGTAAGCGACGGATTATTGTTCTTGACTGATTGGAGGAACATTGGTTGGTTTGGATCGATGGATTTCGGATGGAATGAGCCTGTGAATCTGCGGCCGTTGAGCCAGAAGGAGAGCGCGGCGCACATGGGGATGATCTTGAGACCTTCGAAATTAGATGCATCAATGGAAGGTGGAGTTAAAGTGATCATGACTTTGCCAAAAGATGCAATGGTTGAATTCAAGAAAGAGATGGATGCTATGAACAAACTTTATTATGGTGATATTAATTAATATAGTTGGTACCTGAATGAATTTTCTGTGTGTGTGAGTGAATGTTATTAAGCTAATGTAATGAAACATGAATAATGGGTGCCTAGATGAATGCTTGAATATGCACCTGCAATAAATATATTTGGATATTTTATCTGTTAATTCATGTAAAGCTTTAGTTGTTTGGGAAAACATTTTTTTAATTTATTTTTTGAATAAGCGAAGGTAAAAATTACAATAGTTGAGAGTTGAGGGTATAGTTACTCAATTCTGGAATTAATCATTAATGGGATGGTTTCTCAAAAATTAGTATATCAAAAATTATTTTGTATTTAAAAATTATTTATTTTAATTTTAAAAAATATTTTTACTTTTTAAATTATTAAAAAATATAAATATTAAGTCCGTAGGCCGATCTACTAATCTGCTGGACATAGCGCGGGACGGAATTGGACATAGCTTCGCGGTTCGCGAAGCCCGTCCCGGAAAAAAAATATCCGCCGTAGACGAATCAGATAGACGCGGGCCCAGCCCGTTTTTGTGGATTAACACGATAACGATTCTATAAAAGGGAAATTAAAGGAGTGGGCCGAATCTTTCAGGCCGATTACTTACCCTATCAAGTCCGGTTTTGTCTTATTGCTGCTGTTACGATGCCACACGTGTTTGCACTTACCGGGGGGTTACACTTGCCCGGTCATTTGGTTACCCAATAAGCCAGCCATACACCATTCATGACGAGTTATACTCACCAATCCGTTAATGGGTTTATGTATATATACAAAAATTATCTATATGCATCCAACACCCATAACTCAGAAATTTAACAAAAAGAAAGAAAACAAAAAAAAATCTAGTAAGATCCTTCCGGTAGTTAAAGAAAGTACAAGACACAGCACAAGAAATGGGCAAATTTGGAACGAATGGTTCGTCAGGCATGAGAATTGTGATGTATCCGTGGCTAGCGTTTGGCCACATGACTCCTTTTCTCCACCTCTCCAACAAGCTCGCAGAGAAAGGTCACAAGATCGTTTTCTTGCTTCCCAAGAAAGCCTTAAACCAGCTCGAACCTCTTAATCTCTACCCAAATCTCATCACTTTCCACATCATCTCTATCCCTCAGGTCAAAGGGCTCCCTCCCGGTGTGGAGACCAACTCCGATGTCCCCTTCTTCTTGACTCATTTGCTTGCAGTTGCAATGGACCAAACCCGGCCAGAGGTTGAGACCATTCTCCGTACAATCAAACCGGACTTGGTTTTCTACGATTCTGCCCATTGGATACCGGAAATTGCTAAACCGGTCGGTGCTAAAACTATTTGCTTCAACATCGTGAGCGCTGCGTCAATCGCGCTGTCTCTTGTCCCTGCCGCTGAGCGAGAGGTCATTGATGGGAAGGAAATGTCAGGGGAGGAGTTAGCTAAGACGCCTCTAGGTTACCCATCTTCAAAAGTCGTCTTACTTGCGCACGAAGCGAAAGCCCTAAGCTTCGTGTGGAGGAAGCACGAGTGTATTGGTTCGTTCTTCGATGGGAAAGTTACTGCAATGAAAAACTGCGACGCCATCGCTGTAAGGACTTGCCGTGAGACGGAAGGCAAATTCTGCGATTACATCAGTAGCCAATACAACAAACCGGTTTACTTAACCGGACCAATACTCCCTGGATCCGAACCAAATCAGCCCTCGTTAGAGCCTCGATGGGCGAATTGGTTAGCCAAATTCAACCTTGGTTCGGTTGTATTCTGCGCTTTCGGTAGCCAACCTGTTGTAGACAAGATAGATCAGTTTCAAGAACTCTGTTTAGGGCTAGAATCAACCGGTTTACCGTTTCTGGTAGCGATTAAACCTCCTTCGGGTGTATCGACCGTCGAGGAAGCGTTACCAGAAGGGTTCGAAGAGAGGGTTCGAGAAAGAGGAGTTGTTTACGGAGGCTGGATTCAGCAACCGTTGGTCTTAGACCATTCTTCAGTTGGATGTTTCGTTAGCCATTGTGGGTTTGGGTCAATGTGGGAGTCTTTGATGAGTGATTGTCAGATCGTTTTGGTTCCGCAGCATGGAGAACAAATATTGAACGCGAGGCTAATGACGGAGGAGATGGAGGTGGCGGTTGAGGTAGAGAGGGAAGAGAATGGGTGGTTCTCACGGCGGAGCTTGGAGAATGCTGTGAAGACTGTGATGGAAGAAGGTAGTGAGGTCGGTGAGAAAGTGAGGAAGAATCATGAGAAGTGGAGATGTGTCTTGACTGATTCTGGGTTTGCAGATGGTTATATCAATAAGTTTGAACAGAATTTAATTAAACTTGTGAAGTCATGAGTTCATTTTGGTAATGGCTGTGTTATATAACTTATAAACTGTTTTCGTTTTGCTTGGCATAATTCGGCTTAGTTTGGTTTGGTTTTTTTTTTTTTTTGGATTGAGATAGACTTATTATACATGTTCTTCGCTATTTCCATAAGATTAATCGTTCTATAAAAGAAAAGGAGAGATCTATATGTGTTACTTGTATGGTACATTCAGTTTTTTAAAGAGAATGTTAAATCTCGCGGTCAAGTGAAGTTATTGAACTCTGCCCCTTTGTGATTTATAGAATCAGACGTCGTTTAATCTTAAATGATCACATAAATAGATGTTCTAGACTTTAGGAGCATACAGTTTTGTAGCTAATGAATTGAATTAGTACCAAGTGAAACAAAACATGAAACACACAAACCTCATGAGATTAACGCTATGTACAAAACACTAGGATCAGTCGACAGTTTTGCAGCTGTGAGAATGCAATGTTCACTTTATGTTGATCCACAACAAGACCCTCTCCATATATATAACCTCTTGTTCGATCATCACAATTTCATAATTCGATCATTACAGTTTTTTTCATTAATTAAAGAACACCCAAATAAAATAAAAACCTAATACAAACACATTGTGTTCTCAACATGATCCGTAATAATTCCTGTTTTAATAATAGTACTTCGGTGCAATATGTCCTGCGGATAAGTACCTTTGATGTGAACGTATCTCATATAGTTTTGATTTGGATCATAATATAAGACACACGTAGGCCTATCATCATGAAACGATAAAACGGGACTAAACTGATTGACAAAAACGATCTCACCAGCGCTAGTAACACCCGATGTTCGCCATTTTTCAAAATCCTCCATTTTGAAAGAGAAAATATTTGACCATTCTTGTGTCTTCTCACCATCCTCCATAACCCAAATGTGCATGACGTTCTCATGACAAGACGTAATTAAATCCTAACTTCCCTAGGTAGTTTTCCAGAGTAAAATGGCAATTCATCGGTGTTTTCGGAGAGTTGACATGATCAAACTTCTCGAATCTTACATCAAAATGCACCAAGAAAAATGCATAACTAATGAATTTTTCAGTTGCTCGGTAATAGATAGCCCCGTTGATGCAGGAAAAATTAGGCAGCATTGGAAAGTGAAGTCCTATGCTGCATTAGATGTTTCTCCACTTCTTAGCCGTGGGATCTCCCAATGTGAAAACTTGACAAGACTGCTTCATACCGTCTCGTTGTATGGAAATTAATTTGTATTGATTCTCCATAGGGTCATATCCAAAGAAGCAAGTGTTATTCTTTAGGGGTTTTATCACCGGTAAGTAAACAGAGTTGCACATGATCTCATTATTATTTTGTTCCTCGGCTCGAGTTTCATTAACAGGGTAATAAAGTTACAAGAAATTTTTAAAATAATATAACTAGTAGTAATATATTTATTCGTAATTATAGATTTGGCTTATTCGTAAAAACAACCTTGAATTTAATGTCATGATCTTTGCACTTTTCATAAGACTAGGAAAATCTTCCGGAAGCTAAATAATAGTCTTTTGATTTATTGCCGGTAATTCTATATAATAATACCATATTAAGGAATAATTTCCGGAAATTAAATAACTAAAGGAAACTACAAATTACAAACAACTTACATATATATTAATCAAACTACAGATTTGGCATTCGTAACAGACTTGAATCATTCAATTCATACCATCACTCTCCTAAACTTCAGGTCATCTGCAACAGAATTCTCATAAACAGAAAACACAAGAACCTTAAGACAAGAACAAAAAACAGAGGAACATAAACAGATATGGAGTCAAAGTTTCATGCTTTTATGTTTCTATGGTTCAGTTTTTGTCACATGACTGCATTTCTGCATCTGGCTAACAAACTAGCTGAGAAAGGGCACAAAATTACTTTCTTGCTCCCCAAGAAATCTATGAAGCAACTTGAACCTCTCAATCTCTTCCCAAAATGCATCGTCTTTCAAACTATTACCATCCCTTCTGTTGATAGCCTCCCTGTTGGCGCTGAGACAACCTCAGATATCCCGATCTCCTCGGGGAGTTTTCTCGCCTCGGCTATGGATGGGACACGCAATCAGGTCGAAGAAGCGGTTTCTAAAGGTAAACCGGACCTGATTTTCTTTGATATTGCTCATTGGATTCCGGAAATAGCTAGAGAATATGGAGCCAAGAGTGTGATTTAGAGGATTCTGGGAGAAAGATCCCGGCGAGACGTAGCGTCCAAGTCTGGACGTGAACTCGTTAAATTGTGTGGTGTGCTCTGTTTTTTATTTCTTTGTTCAAACAGACTTTGAGTTCTTCATCTCCAAGGTCTGAGCTTTTATTTGTTCTGTTCTTAAGACAAGCTTCTAAAATCATCAATCTCTCTCTAATCTCTCAGACTTTGGTTTGTAAAAGACTTAAGCTTGGACCTTTAGCTTAAAGTTTGTGTCTTCTTTAATCACAAAGTGGTATCAAAGCACTGGTTCCTTGTCTTGGTGGTTCTGTAAGGATTCTTTTAAGCGAAGGAACCATGTCGTCAGCAAGGATTGAAGTGGAGAAGTTTGATGGACGTGGTGATTATACTCTGTGGAAGGAGAAGCTAGAGGCTCACATGGATATCCTGGGTCTAACAGCAGCTCTCAAGGATACACAGATTTCAGTCTCAGATCCAGAGAAAGGAGATGAGAAAGAAGCTAGGGAGAAAGAACAGCTAATGGAAGAAAAGAGAAGAAAGGCAAGGAGCACCATTGTCTTGAGCGTTTCAGATCAAGTGCTAAGGAAGATTAAAAAGGAGAAGACTGTAGCTTCTATGTTAAATGCTCTAGACAAACTGTACATGTCTAAAGCACTTCCAAACCGTATTTATCTGAAATAGAAGCTCTACAATTTCAAAATGCAAGAAAACTTATCTGTTGAAAGAAACATTGATGAGTTTCTACATCTCATAGCAGATTTAGAAAATACCAATGTGCAAGTTTCTGATGAGGATCAGGCAATTCTCTTGCTAATGTCCTTACCAAGGCAGTTTGACCAGTTAAAGGAAACTCTGAAGTATGGCTCTGCAAGAACTACACTGTCACTTGATGAAGTTATTGCAGCGATTTACTCAAAGGAGTTGGAGTTTGGCTCAAACAAGAAGAGTATCAAAGGAGGCATTGTACTCAAAAGAGAAAAATGAGACAAAAGGAAGGACTGAGCACAGAGACAAAGGAAACAAAAGCAACAGATCCAGATCAAAGTCTAAGAGTAGAAAGGGTTGCTGGATCGGTGGAGAAGAAGGGCATTTTAAGAATGCTTGTCCAAACAGGAACAAGTCCCAGAACAAACCAAAGGACCAGGGAAATAGCATCAAAGGAGAAGTTGCAATGGTGAAAAGAAATATGTCTGATGCTGCTGGTCTTTATGTGTCAGAAGCATTGCACTCAACGGATGTAAGTCTGGAGAATGAATGGATTATGGATACAGGATGCAGCTACTACATGACACATAAGAGAGATTGGTTTGAAGAGTTAAGTGAAAACGCTGGAGGATTAGTAAGGATGGGAAACAAAACTACTTCAAGGGTCAGAGGAATAGGGAATGTAAGAATCAGAAATGAGGATGGAACAACAATGTTGCTCACGAGTGTGAGATACATTCCAGATATGAACCGGAACTTGCTATCTATGGGGACTTTAGAGGAGCAAGGTTACAGTTTTGAGTCTAAAGATGGGATCTTACTAGTCAAAGATGAAACCAAGACTCTCATAACAGGAAAAAGACATGAAAAACTCTATCTGCTTCAAGGAAAACCAGAACAAGGTCAGTTTCTTGTTACTACAAGGAATGCTGATGACACAATCTTGTGGCACCGAAGATTAGGCCACATAAGCCAGAAGAATATAGAAATATTGGCAAAGAAAGTATTCCTTGACAGGAAGAAGATTTCAAAACTTGAAGTGTGTGAAGATTGTGTGTATGGGAAAGCAAGAAGAATCAGTTTTGTGTTGGCTACTCATGGCACCAAAGACAAATTAGACTACATTCACTCTGATTTGTGGGGAGCTCCAACAGTTCCATTATCCTTAGGAAAATATCAGTACTTTATCTCATTCATCGATGACTACTCGAGGAAAACGTGGGTTTATTTTCTGAAGCATAAGGATGAAGCTTTTGAAACTTTTATTGAGTGGAGTGCAATGGTAGAGAACCAGACTAAAAGGAAGATTAAAATCCTTAGAACTGATAATGTTCTTGAGTTTTGTAATCACCAGTTCAATGACTACCGCAAGGAGAAAGGAATTGTAAGGCACAGAACTTGTGCTTATACACCACAATAAAACGGTGTTGTAGAGCAAATGAACCGGACTATAATGGAGAAGGTGAAAAGCATGTTGAGTAATTTGGGATTACCAAAAGCATTTTGGGCTGAGGCAACATACACTGCTATGATCTTGATAAACAAAACGCCATCATCTACAGTAAACTTTGAGATTCCAGATAAGAGATGGTTAGGTAAGCCTCCAGTTTACAGTTATCTAAGAAGATTTGGTTGTGTGGTTTTTGTGCATACAGATGAAGGAAAACTGGTGCCTAGAGCAAAGAAAGGAGTTTTTCTAGGACATCCAGTAGGTGTTAAAGGCTATAAGGTTTGGTTAATCGAAGAAAGGAAATGCACAGTCAGTAGAAATGTGATATTCCAAGAGAATGCAGTTTACAAAGATGTGATGCAGAGAAACAAGAACTTGGAAACTGATTCAGAAGATGTTGTAAGTGGTTCTCTAGATATAGATCTCGAAGAAACAGAAGATATGAGCTCTGGTGGAGATCTCTTGGATGAAACAGGATCCCTGGGAGATCACTCACCAGCACCGGACAGTGAACATTCAGAAGAAGAAGAGATTTCAGAAGAAATCACATCTGAAACGCCTGGGAGCTATCAGCTTGTTCGAGATAGAGGAAGAAGAGAAATCACAGCAACTAGGAGGTTTGATGTGGAGGGTTACTACATTGAGGAAACTGATGATGAAGAAGAGTTTGATGCAGAAGCTCTCATTACGACAGTTGATGGTGACCCCATTTAGCATGCAAACT
Source organism: Cardamine occulta (assembly GCA_028015245.1). Lineage (NCBI taxonomy): Eukaryota > Viridiplantae > Streptophyta > Magnoliopsida > Brassicales > Brassicaceae > Cardamine > Cardamine occulta. Next base: position 12,050,874 of record CM051393.1, on the reverse strand, counting down.
ATCAAGAAGCTCTAAGAGATGTTGATTGGGAATTCTGGAAAGATGGTATGGGTGAAGAATGGGATTTTTTGCTAAAGAATTACACATGGACTATAGTTACAAAGCCTAAAAGACAGAGAATCATAGGCTGCAAGTGGATTTTCAAGCGTAAGCCTGGAATTCCTGGAATTGAAAAACCGAGATTCAAGGCAAGACTTGTTGCCAAAGGATATGCACAGAGAGAGGGTGTAGACTATACTGATATTTATGCACTTGTGGTTAAGCACGTGTCTATAAGAATATTTCTTGCCATTGTTGCTGAAGAAGACTATGAGCTAGAACAGTTAGACATCAAAACCGCTTTTCTCCATGGTGAGTTAAATGAGAAAATCTATATGGAGGCTCCGGAAGGTTTTGAAGAACAGTTCAAATCAGATCAAGTGTGTCTCCTAAACAAGTCTTTATATGGTCTTAAACAGTCACCAAGAAAGTGGAACCAAAAGTTTGATAGCTACATGAAAGAGATTGGGTTTCAAAGAAGTGAATGTGACAGCTGCGCTTATGTGAAGTCTCTTAATGATGGTTCTATGATTTATTTGCTCATCTACGTTGATGACATATTGGTGGCTGCTAAAGACATGAATGTTATCTCAGATTTGAAGCAGAAACTCAGTGAAAAATTTGAGATGAAAGACCTTGGACCTGCTAAGAATATTCTTGGCATGAAAATTATAAGAATCAGGGAAAAGGGAACTCTTAAGCTATCTCAAGAAGATTATTTGAGCAAAGTTCTAGAAGTTTACAAGATGGAGCAGTCAAAATATGTTGTGAGTCCTCCTGGTGCTCATTTGAAAATGCAAGCAGCTACAGAAAAGCAATTGCTCAATGACAAAGAATATATGAAGACAGTCCCTTATTCTAATGCTGTTGGGAGTATTATGTACTCCATGATTGGTACAAGACCTGATTTGGCCTATCCTGCTGGCATTATCAGTCGGTTTATGAGCAAACCAATCAAGGAGCATTGGTTAAGAGTCAAGTGGGTGTTGAGATACATTAAAGAAACCCTTAAGATGAAGTTATGCTACAGAAAAAGTTCTGCATTCATACTTAGAGGGTACTGTGACTCCGATTATACTACAGACTTAGACAAGAAAAGATCTATTGGTGGAATGGTGTTTACTCTTGGAGGAAACACAATCAGTTGGAGATCTCGTCTACAAAAAGTGGTAGCTTTGTCCACCACTGAAGCTGAATACATGTCTCTAACTGAAGCTGTTAAAGAAGCATTATGGCTTAAAGGTTTGTTGAAAGATTTTGGTTATGAGCAAAAGTGTGTGGAGATTTTCTGCGACTCCCAAAGTGTTATATATCTTTCAAAGAACAATGTGCATCACGAAAGGACCAAGCACATTGACACAAAGTATCACAAGATCCGGGAAGTCATTGCAGATGGAGTTGTGGAGGTGTTGAAGATATCTACCTTGAGTAATCCAGCTGATATCTTCACTAAGATTTTGCCCGTTAGCAAGTTTCAAACAGCATTGAACTTGCTACGTGTCAAGGCTGAGTAATAAGGCTCAAGACCGGGATCGGAATCCAGAAACTAAATCAAGTCCACTTATCTTATTTCATGTATTACTCTTATCCAAGGTTCATGTCTGTTTCTTACATCACTAGGTGGAGTTTTGTTGAGAATTAGTGCTGAAGAAACAAGACAAAAAAAAAAAAAAAAAAAAAAACAAAGAGTTTATGAGAAGTGCCAGCTCATTGTGCGGAACAAAGACCAGGACCACAAAGAAGGAAGTAGCCATTTGCTCCAGCTTATAAAAACAAAAACAAAAGTGTTTTGTCTTGATGCAGAAACTCAAAGTTTTGCAGAGATGAATTAAATATGGATGAAGCCAAACAAGGATGGTTTTCCGCGGTGGCTACTGAAGGGAACTATGTTAAAAGTCTTTGTCTATATAAGCTGAAGCATTGTAAGAGAGATAAGGGTGATAAGTTGTAGAGAGAACAAAAACAGAGTGTAAGCATTGTTCTTGTTCTTGAGAAAACAGAGTGAGAGAGAGTGAATCCGTGAGAGGGATTTGTAAGGGGCTTTAAAAACCTCTGTGATTTAGTGGATTCCGGGAGGCCGGCGAGACGTAGCGTCCAAGTCTGGACGTGAACTCGTTAAATTGTGTGGTGTGCTATGTTTTTTATTTCTTTGTTCAAACAGACTTTGAGTTTTTCATCTCCAAGGTCTGAACTTTTATTTGGTCTGTTCTTAAGACAAGCTTCTAAAATCATCAATCTCTCTCTAATCTCTCAGACCTTGGTTTGCAAAAGACTTAAGCTTGGACCTTTAGCTTAAAGTTTGTGTCTTCTTTAATCACAATGGAATTAAAGAAGCGTTACTCGACATGATTTATGAGCAAACCAAGCAGTTCTTTGGGCTTTCGACTGAAGAGAAACTCAAGTACGAGAAAGAGAATGATAGTTTCGAAGGATATGGAAACGACGAGATACTATATGATGATCAAGTTCTTGATTGGTTCGACCGCTTGTACCTTACTACTTACCCTGAAGATCAACGAAAACTTAAATTCTGGCCTGAAATTCTAATCGGATTCAGGTAATAATAATCCATATAAACATACATATATAGCTTTCACTTAGTTTACTTAAGACTTTGATTATTTTTAGGGAAACTTTACATGAATACACAATGACGCAACGTCTAGTGGTTGAGCAATTCTTCAAGGCATTGGCTAGATCGTTGGAGTTGGAAGATAATTGTTTTCTAGGGATGTGTGGAGAAAATGCTAAGATTGAGACAAGTTTCAACATGTATCCTCCATGTCCTAGGCCGGAAAAGGTTCTTGGGATTAAACCGCACGCTGATAGCTCAGCCTTCACTATTCTCTTACCCGACAAAAATGTCGGAGGGCTTCAGTTCCTCAAAGATGGGAAGTGGTATAAAGCTCCACTCCTATCTCATACAATTCTGATCAACATAGGAGATATGATCGAGGTAATCAATCATTTATATATTAAATATATATATATTTGAAGATTGATTGGTATAGATTTGATAGAGTGTCATGCGTGTTTAGATAATGAGCAATGGAATATACAAGAGCTCGGTTCATAGAGTGGTGGCTAATAAAGAAAAGGAAAGAATATCTGTGGCAACATTTTGCAATGCGGATGCGGACAAAGAGATTCAACCTGTAGATGGGCTTGTCTCTGAAGCAAGACCGAGGTTGTACAAGGCTATTAAGGATTATGATAAGGTCTACTTCGAATTCTATCAACAGGGTCGTAGATCAATCGAAGCTGCATTGATCTGACTATATATTCAGTCTCCTTTTGGTTTCAAATATGAAAATGTTTCTTTCAATCGATACTTGAAGGGGAAAACGTTGCTTTCTTTGTTGAAACGTGAGATTATAATTGTGTTGTGTTTAAATAAAATCATGAGGGTTTGAGGTTTATCTTCCCTAAACACACGAAGGCTAAAGAGCTTCTAACTTATATTTGACCTCTTCTTCCAATTAATGAATGAATTAGACGTAACAAAAGAATGAAAAACAGCGGTTCACTCTATTACAATTTAATTTACACTGTTTTTTATTAGTTGGGCCATCAATTTTCTTGACCATAATTTGTATAGAAGCATACTCATCTGTCATGGACCAGCCTGTCTTTGGCACTTTGCTTTAACTGTGATGAATAAAAGTAATGTTGTTGTCGCTTAAACTAGTTTCTGGAAAAAGCAGCAACATCAGCGACAGAAAAAATGGTGAATAGATTGTTAAAAGGTGTCGTTGGATTACCAGAAAAAAAAACAAAAACAAAAAAAATCAGTGTAATTTTGACGCTAGCGACAGAGAGAAGAACATGGTATACCTACCCACCCACCGACGACCAATCATTCCACTTTCTAATGAATATTAATGAAAATACTTTGTAATGACTAATTTACAAATTATCTCTTGAGATTATTAAAGGGCACTTTTTGTCCAAATTAAAGCTACCTTCTTCTTCTACGTATAGTGTTATCTTTAGATTTAGAAAATACCAAACAGACAAAAAATTCAAGATCGTCTTCATTTATTACAAAAGGATCATCAAACAAAGATCCTCCAACACAATGGAGAAGCCAAAGTTCAAGAGTGTCGTAGAGGTGGTTGAAACCGGCGAAGAACTACCCAAAAGATACATCTACCCGCCCACCGACGACGGTGAAGATCAGTTTTTTGACGGTTCTGTGCCGGAGATGGAGATTCCGGCCATCGATCTGAGTCTTGCCCTCTCTTTTTCTCAAGAAGGTCAAGAAGAGTTGAGTAAACTTCACTCGGCACTCTCTACATGGGGTGTTGTTCAGGTTTGAGCTTGACACTCTTAGTGATCATCATAGTCATGAAGAAATTCATCAAAGAAATTTGATATTTCTCGCTGAGGCAGGTGATAAATTGTGGAATTACAGAAGCGTTACCCAACAAGCTTTACGAGCTAACCAAACAGTTCTATTGGCTTTCGAGTGAAGAGAAAAAGAAGTACGAGAGAGAGATTGGTACTTACGAAGGATATGGAAGCGACATGATACTATCTTGATTGGTTTGACCGCTTGTATCTTACTACTTACCCTGAAGATCAACGACAGCTTAAATTCTGGCCTGAAATACCTACCGGATTTAGGTAATAATCCATAGGAAAATGTTGCACAAAAAAAAACAAAACCATAGGAACAAACATATATAGCGTTTACTTAGTTTCCGTAAGACTTTGATTATTTTTACAACCGTTTCTTTAGGGAAACTTTACATGAATACACAATGAAGCAACATCTAATGGTTGAGCAATTCTTCAAGGCATTGGCTAGATCGTTGGAGTTGGAAGATACTTGTTTTCTAGAGATGTGTGGAGAAAATACTACGATGGAGACAATTTTCAACTTGTATCCTCCATGTCCTAGGCCGGATAAGGTTCTTGGGGTTAAACCGCACGCTGATGGCTCAGCCTTCACTCTTCTCTTACCAGACAAAAATGTCGGAGGGCTTCAGTTCCTCAAAGATGGGAAGTGGTATAAAGCTCCACTCCTCCCTCATACAATTCTGGTCAACATAGGAGATATGATCGAGGTAATATATATCATATATATTCATATGCATATGATATTTGAAGATTTATTATTGGTTTAGATTTGACAGAATCTCTCATGAGTGTTTAGATAATGAGCAATGGAATATACAAGAGCCCAGTTCATAGAGTGGTGGCTAATAAAGAAAAGGAAAGCATATATGTGGCAACGTTTTGTAATGTGGATGCGGAAAAAGAGATTCAACCAGTAGATGGGCTTATCTCTGAAGCAAGGCCTAGGTTGTACAAGGCTATTAAAGATTATGATAAGATCTTCTACGATTATTATCAACAGGGTCGAAGAGCGATCGAAGCTGCATTGATCTGACTAAAATACTCTGTCTCCTTGTGGTTTCAAATATGAATATGTTTCTTTCGTTACTCGATCGATCCCTGAAGAGGAAACCGTTACTTTCTTTGTTGAAACGTGATTTCTTTTTTTTTTCTTTTTTTTTTTGGTCGAAAGTTGAAACGTGATATTATATTTGTGTTGTGTTGAACTAAAATCATGAGGGGTGATTTTACGTAGCTTCCGAGAAGAGACGTTGATGTGATACTCTCTAAAAGTTAGGTGTGACTTCAGAAAGGGATCGAGATTGATATTTTAGAGCATTTCCAATACATTTTTTTATTTTCACTCTAAAACTAATATTTGAAAATATTTATCAAAAAAAAATATTTGAAAATATTTATCAAAAAAAAATATTTGAAAAATCCTTTATTATGATTTAATTATTAAATTTTAAAATTTTTAATGTTATCAAAATTGTGAATTTTATCCATTTATTTTATTCTAAGCAAAAAATTTCAATAAAATTATGATAGTATTGAAATTAAAATTTTATTATATAAATAAAATTCTATTACATAACATATATATATATATATATATTCAGTTTGTTAAAGATCATTGTCAATATCTTTCTTCCAGAGCTAAACAATTGTTTTATAACATATTTTAAGTATTAAATAAAAACATAAAAAAGTTATGATGTTGTAGAAATCAAAAATTTAATACATAAATAAAAGTCTATTACATTACATAAATAAACAAAAATAAATATAATCATTTTGTTAAAGATCATTGTCAATATATTTCTCCCAGAGCTAATCAAAAATTGTTTTATTACATTGTTTGAGTATTAAATAAAAACATAAAAAAATTAAAGTATAATTTTATGAATATAAAATTTTCACAGAATAATATATAATATTATTTTAAATATATATTAATTTATTATTTTATAGAGTGAGACTAGTTAGAGAAAGTTTTACTTAATAACAAAAAAACAGAGAATAGAAATAGAGATGCTCTAACAAAATTGATGTGATATTGTTTTTATTTTTTGTATTGTAGTTGAAGTATAGTAAAGTAACTTACAGTCAAATAAAGTTTAGTTTTTTTTTCCGCATATGTTCTCATTAATCAAAAAAAAATAGTATATATATTTGAAACAAGCTTCCAATACAAAACCATATAGAGTCCAACAATTTAAATTTTTGTCCACAAAAAGGATAATTGTTGTAGTTTCCAAGTTCAACCTTGAGATAATGTCACGAAACGGCAGTTTTTGTCCTGATCAACTTTTTTTCTTTCTATTAGAGTAGTGTTATCTTTGGGTTACGAAAAATACCAAATAGACGAGAAATTGAAGATTGTCTTCGTTTATTACTATTATCAAACAAAGATCCTCCAAAACAATGGAGAAACCAAAGTTCAAGACTGTCCAAGAGGTGGTTGCAGCCGGCAAAGAACTACCGAAAAGATATCTCTACCCACCTACCGACGGCGGTGAAGATCAGCTTCTCGATGGTTCTGTGCCGGAGATGGAAATTCCGACCATCGATCTTAGCCTTCTCCTCTCTTCTTCTTATGAAGGTCGAGAAGAGTTGAGTAAATTTCACTCGGCACTCTCAACATATGGCGTTGTTCAGGTTTGCGTTTGATCATTACCCTCTTAGTCAAGATCATAGTCATAAAAATTCATTAAAAAAATTTGATATCTCGTTGAAGCAGGTGATGAATCATGCAATTACTGAATCCTTACTCGAAAAGATTTACGAGCTAACCATACAGTTTTTTACACTTCCGAGTGAAGAGAAACAAAAGCACGAGAGAGAGATTGGTGGTTTCCAAGGATATGGAAACGATATGATACTATTTGATGATCAAGTTCTTGATTGGATCGATCGCTTGTACCTCATCACTTACCCTGAAGATCAACGACAGCTTAAATTCTGGCCTAAAACTCCAATCGGATTCAGGTAATAATTAATCTATAGGACCATATCAAGAAAACAATCGATTTCCAACAGATAACGGATAACTCCGTCAAAAATGATTATTTCTGACGGATTTTTGATGGATTTTTCTATCGGTTTTAGAACGTCAGAAAATTTTTATTTGTCAGAAAGCTTTCACTTAGTTTCCTTCAGACTTTGATTATTTTTATAATCATTTCTTTAGGGAAACTTTACATGAATACACAATGAAGCAACGTCTAGTGGTTGAGAAAATTTTCAAGGCATTGGCTAGATCGTTGGATTTGGAAGATAATTGCTTTCAAGAGATGTGTGGAGAAAATGCAACAATGGAGACAAGATTCAACATGTATCCTCCATGTTCTAGGTCAGAAAAGGTTCTTGGATTTAAACCGCACGCTGATGGCTCAGCCTTTACTCTTCTCTTACCCGACAAAAATGTCGGAGGACTTCAGTTCCTCAAAGATGGAAAGTGGTATAAAGCTCCACTCCTCCCTCATACAATTCTGATTATCATAGGAGATATGATCGAGGTAATTAATCATGTATATATGTGCATATGGTATTTGAAGATTGATTGGTGTATATTTGATAGAATCTCTCATGCATGTTCAGATAATGAGCAATGGAATATACAAGAGCCCGGTTCATAGAGCGGTGGCTAATAAAGAAAAGGAAAGGATATCTGTGGCAACGTTTTGCAATGCTGATCAAGACAAAGAGATTCAACCTGTGGATCAGCTTGTGTCTGAGGCAAGACCAAAGTTGTACAAACCAATTAAGAAGTATATGGAGATCTACTTCGATTACTATCAACAAGGTCGAAGACCGATCGAAGCTGCTTTGATCTGAAAAAAAGAACAGTTTCCTTTTGGTTTCAAAATGAATCTATTCCTTGATCCCTGAAGAGAACAAGCTAATGTTGCTGTTTGTTTGTTTTTTACTTTTTTTTGTTGTTTTCTTCCTTTTTTTCAGATAAAACTATTGTTGCTTTCTTTGTTGGAACGTGAGATGTATTTGTGTTGTGTTGTGTTGTGTTGTAATAATATCATGAGAATTTGTATTTACGAAATAACGTTTTCTGTATTTATGAAATAATTTTTTCTATATTTATGGAATTTAATTTCTTTTAAAAATGTTATTTATATTTATCTTAAATGGGAAATTTAAATTATCTTTTTCTTTATATAAAAAAAATATAAGTACAATTATATTAATAATTCTTTCATAACAACTTTTTATATTTATCAAATTTATCAACCTCAAACCAAATATATTTGGTTTTTACTAATATTGTAAAATACATTATACGCTAGATGTATGGTGAGGCACTGTATAGCGTATAGACGCATATATAACTGTTTATGCGGGAACTATACGGTGAATATTTTTTTGTAAAAAAAAATATATAATATATATATAATCAATTATATATATATATATAGTTATATACACATATGACCCATATGATATGGGTCAAAATTTTATATCATTTATATGAAAACTAAAATAGCTAAATATCAAATATTATCAGAATAAGTAACAAAAATATCTTAAAATATAGTAAGAAATCAAAGTCAAAAAAAAAAAAAACAAAAAACCAATGTTATAAGCTTATAGAAAAAGTGCTAAATAAATAATAAAACTTTAATCCTCATGTTCCCCTTCTCCATGAAGTTCTAGAATGTGGTCGTCATCGGACTCAAAATCAATATTAAGAATTTCTTCTTTCTCATCGGATTTGAAATCTTCTTCATGTAGTTCTCTAACTTCATTCATATGATCTCTTCTAACTAGTTCTTCTTCACCAACTTCAGATTCCGTAAGCAAGTTCCCTCCATCTTCAACAAAACCATCAACAATCCATGCTTGAGCATTCATAGCATGATCAGAAAGTAATATGTCAATATTCTCCTCTTTTTGCTTTTTTTTTCTGTTAATCAATCTTGAATTAAATTGGACAAAGACAAGGTTGTTCATTCTAGCTACATCAAGTTTGTTTCGTTTCTTCATATGTACCTTCATGTTAATCAAGCCAATAAAAGTATAAAATATGTGTAAACTATTTAAAATTTAATCAATTAGAACTTAGAATGTAATTATAAAATCTAACATCTTCAAATGCACTCTAGTTTCACTCACATCTGGATGAACTTGTAGTCAAAGATAAAATCTTCTTGGTCATTCTTTCTAAGTTAGGAGCTGCACCTCCATAGGTCTCCCACTAATAAACTGAAATTTAAAAGTTAAAAACAATTTAAATGAACAAAAATTCATCAAACTAAAATGGCCCATGAATGTAAATCTGAAAAAGAAACCAAGAGCATACCGGATCATAATCTTTCTTCTCACATCCTAAAATGGCCTAAAGTTTTCCAAAATTACCTTCTTTGCTTTTGTATATCGCAAATTCGGAATTGATGACATGACATTGTGTGGAGAGATCATTTGGAAAAAAGCTTCCAAACACTTAAAAATTGCACTGCGTAGGTCACTGTTGTACAAGTTGTCTGGATCCTTGTAGAAGTAATATGGGTTTAAGAGATAACATGTCAAGTGCAAAGGGTTGTCAAGTCTACCTCTAGTCTTTTCATCAATGATATCGAACTGGTCGGGTATTTTTCTCCACGTTTTTCAGTCTCATTGCTATCTCCTTCTTAGCTTCAATCAATTCTCCATGCAAAAATCTCATTGTAGGCTTCTTATCTCCATCCACAAGTCGAAGTACCTTAACCAAAGGTCCAAAAACTTTCAAACACATTATCATTCCATTCCAAAATTTAACACTCATCACCAAGTTAAATGCCTTTATTCCTTTGGAATGTTTTGACCATTTGCATTGTCTTCACTCGTTGCTAGCAAACATAGATACTAGCTTTTCTCTCTTTTCCAACAAAATTTGCAAGGTAAGAAAGCATGAAGCAAACCTAGTGACTCCCGGCCTCACAATATCTTTCTTTTTTGTGAATGTTTTCTTCATCGCCAATGTCTTGTGATGAACGTAGATAAAAATTGTGAACCCTTTAGCCATATCAATAGTTTCCTTGAACTTTGAGAGTTTTGAAATACTTTCAAGCATCAAATTGATGGAGTGAGTACCACATGATGTCCAAAATATGTTTGGTTTAACCACTTTCAACATCTTTGCGGCAGCCATATTATTAGTAGCGTTATCCATAACCACTTGAACAACGTTCTCCTCTCCAATATCTTCAATGCATCCTTTCACATAATCAAAGATATATGCACCTGTATGCGGCTCATATGAACTCTCTTTAGAAGAACGAAACATTGTACCTCCTTTACAATTGACACACAAGTTCATGATACTTCTTCTTTTTCGATCTGTCCAAGCATCTGCCATGACTGTGCAGCCAGTCTTCTTCCACTCTTCTTCTTGTGGTTTCAGTAAACCTTGAATTCTATCAACCTCTTCCTTTAATAAAGGCTCTCGGAGTTGGTATTGGCTTGGAGTTGTAAGTCCTGGACCGAATAGTCCTATAGCTTCGACCATCATTTTAAACTCATCGTTTGCAATACTATTGAAAGGAACGTCTGCAGCATACACCCATCTAGCAATACATTGCCGAGCCTTATGCACCCTTTCTTTAAAAAGAGCATCATTGATATTTTGTTGCTTAGTTGTAGTAGGACGTGTAGATTCTGGGTTGATGTTAGCTGCAAATTTTTCTATCAGACCAATCGTCCTAGGCCTCTTCTTTGATGTTATCTCTTCAAGTTCAATCTCATCATCAAAATCTCCACTATTGCTTATATTAACTGATTGTCGCAACTCAACATCTATTGCTACCTTGTTCTTCTTCTTCTTTTTTGCTTCCTTAATAGCTTTCTTGCATTTTTCCTGATCTGTTGTTATGAACTTGGACAAGCGGAAACATTCCCAGGAATCTTAGTAATATGTTCTTTGATCCTAAAAGCACCCCTAGAAAATTTTTTGTTACATAGCTTGCATTTGACTCTGTCTATATTTTTCGCATTACACAACATTCCATATTCCCAAGCAACATCTTTAGAGTTTCTCTTCAGAACTGGTGAATCTGCAGGTTCTGAAGAATTCACATCTGAAGCAGCATTTGATCCATCCATTGAAAATAATCTGATTTCTTAATCCAGTTCCTAAAATAAATCATATCATTAAAATAATATCAAAAAAACTATAAAAGTAAAGATATTTATACGTTTTTAAAATTACACCAGCCAAAATGAATCATCAATACACAGTTTACACTTATTACAAACTGAATCATCAAGACACTTAGTTTGACACTTTGACTTTAGTGACGTATCTTCCAACTCCAACATGTCTAAATTAACAAACTATACGTTCTCTTTTTTATTTTATTTCTAAATTCTAACAAACTTTAAAACTATCTACGAAGAGAACATGATCATGATTGAAAATTATATAAATTGATTTCATAAAATCAATCACAAACGATAAAAATAACCAAACAAAAATAAAAACAATAAAAACAGAATTGAAATCATAAAACAAAGTATTACTGCATCAAAATCTAAGAATATAAAAAGATATCTAAAGTGGAATAACTGAAGAAGATTGTGAATAGGAACTAAGATTATGAGAATGATTAATAAATAGATCATCTTCTAATTAATTTAACTTATTTTTAATAACAAAACAAAACTGCGTAATTTTGTTAAAAGAATTTACAAAAGAAAAAACGGAAACTGATACCGTTTATACGCCGTATCAACGTTATATATATACAATCGTATTATCTTCACCGCACAAATTAACTATACAGTATACGGCGTATATAGGCTTAGAACATTGGTTTTTACACTCGTAGTCAAACCTAGTACACAAAAGTTCGATTTACATTTGACTTTTCGACACGGAGCATCGTATTTTTTTTGACACGGAGCAACGTATTGACACGTGGTATGCAGAGCACCGTATTTTCTCGAGGCATTACATGTTAATAATCTTTAAATCAACAACTTTGCAATTCAACACATGCAAATCTATTACTTGAGTCTTCACCAACCCACTAAAACACCTTCATACACGTTAAGCTAAATATTGGGTTTATCTCAATCGCTAAAACTTCTAAGCAAGAAAAACAAAGATGCTTAGGATTTGAAATACAACAAAACCATTTTTTTGGCTCTCATTGAAACTTCTTTTTTTTGTGTTCTTCTTGTTTCCACAATTTGGGAAAGAAACATGGTCCAAAAATTTCACGCTTTTATGTTCCCCTGGTTTGCTTTTGGTCATGACTCCGTACTTACATCTAGCCAACAAGTTAGCTGAGAAAGGTCACAGAGTTACTTTCTTGCTGCCTAAGAAAGCTCAAAAACAGTTGGAACATCACAATTTATTCCCAGAAAGCATCATCTTTCACCCTCTTACTATTCCTCATGTTGATGGCCTTCCTGATGGTGCCGAGACCGCCTCGGATATACCCATATCGTTAGGGAAGTTCCTGACCGCAGCCATGGATCTCACACGCGATCAGGTTGAAGCCGCGGTTAGTGACTTAAGACCAGGCCTGATCTTTTTCGATTTGGCTTATTGGGTTCCAGAAATAGCTAAAGAACTTGAAGTCAAGAGTGTGATGTACTTCGTGATATCGGCTAACACTATAGCTCATGAACTTGTCCCAGGTGGTGAATTAGGAGTTCCTCCACCTGGTTATCCTTCATCAAAAGTGTTGTACCGAGGACACGATGCTCACGCCTTGTTGTCATTCTCCATTTACTACAAGAGGCTTCATCACCGAGTCACCACAGGTCTTATGAATTGCGATGTCATCTCGATTAGGACATGCAAAGAAGTTGAAGGTAAATTCTGCGACTATATCGAGCGTCAATACCAAAGAAAGGTTCTTTTGACGGGTCCAATGCTTCCTGAACAAGACAAGAGTAAACCACTTGAAGATAGATAGATTCACTGGCTGAATCGGTTCGAATCCGGCTCGGTAATATATTGTGCATTGGGAAGTCAAATCACTCTAGAAAAAGATCAGTTTCAAGAACTCTGTTTAGGAATGGAGCTTACTGGTTTACCGTTTCTTTTAGCGGTAAAGCCACCAAAAGGTGCAAAAACGATTCAAGAAGCGTTACCAGAAGGGTTTGAGGAGAGGGTAAAGAATCGTGGAGTGGTTTGGGGAGAATCGGTGCAACAACCGTTGATATTGGCTCATCCATCAGTAGGATGCTTTGTGAACCATTGCGGGTTTGGATCAATGTGGGAGTCTCTTGTGAGTGATTGCCAAATAGTATTGCTTCCATTTTTGGCTGATCAAGTTCTCAACACAAGATTGATGACCAAGGAACTCGAAGTCTCTGTAGAAGTGTCGAGGGAAAAAACAGGATGGTTTTCAAAGGAAAGTTTGAACGATGCGGTCATGTCCGTGATGGATAAAGATAGCGAGTTAGGGAATCTAGTGAGGAGGAACCACGCCAAATTGAAGGAGGTTTTGGTTAGTCCTGGACTATTAACTGGTTACACCGATAGCTTTGTTGAAACTTTGCTTAATCTAGTCCATGACACAAAATCTTGAATAAAAACACTTTGTATACAAAGTAATAGATGATATCAAAAAGCTAAATATGAAACTAGATTACAAAGTAGATGTTTTGTTTCTTGAGTTTTGTTCAATAATGCTACTCTTGGTTCTAATTCTTTTAATATTATTAAAACCATAACAACAAATAAAGAAGAAAAAAACGTCTCTTTAGTTACATAATGTAAATCTATTCATACAACGAGAGGATCAAATGAAGAAGAACAGAGACAAGAATATTAGAATCTTGTCTGTGTTGAAACAGAATCAGATCCATGAGGTTGATGAAGATCCATGTCCATTGCTAACGAAACAAGCGTAAAGCTCGTCGAATACCACAACTTGATCATCATGACCTTCTTCACAAGAACCAAGAGTAGAATTATCCACAGGAGAATCATGATTTGTAAAAAGAGCAAGTTGATTCCTCGATCTCTTCAGCTCATCTTGGAGAAACTGCACTTGATGCTCTAACTTTGCTTTGTCGGAGAGAGCTTCTTCGAGCTTGGACTGAAGAGTGCAGTGTTGGAGCTCGAGAGACTGAGTCTTGGACCTGGCTCGCTTGTTCTGGAACCAGACTGCGACTTGTCTCTGTGGTAGACCAAGCTGGTTTGACAGTTGAAGCTTGAGATCTGGCTCGAGTTTCTTGTTCACAGTGAAGCACTTCTCCAATTGACGTAGTTGCTCTTGTGTTAGCCTCTTTTTCTTGTTTCTGCTCTGACTCTGAGAATTCTCCATTTTTTTCTTCTTTTTTTTTCTTGTGCTATGTACAACGTTGTGGCTACGATATATATAAACATTGAGGATATTCTATGTAAAAGATAAGCAAACAAAATTAACTCGAACTTAATTGTATTCATAACAAAAAAGATTAGTTTTTTGGGTTGCAAATTTAACATGGAGTATATAGTAACTTGGTCGGTTTAAAGAAAATATGAGCTATTTTATTAAATATATTGATATTAAAATCCATAAATCTGGTAAACAGAGTATAGAAAGACTAACTTATATTGACAAAGTTGCTAAATGCATTGATAGAGGAAAAAAAAAAAAAAAAGGGGAATCCATAGTGGAATGATTTTGGATAAAATAAGAACTTCCTACATTTCAATTTTCGGAACAAAGTTTTTGTGTAAAAGACTTTGATGCATATATGTATAACGAAATGGATTTTAACTTTTATCTGAAAATTTTGGTTTAATAATATTGCTGACCCTTAAACTGTTAAAAACGGAATTTAACGTTCCGAAAATGTTTAATATACGGGAGAAAAATGTATCACTCATGTATTATTTTTTCCTTGAGAAAAAAAAAATAAGAAGTTAAAAAAATATATACAAATTCACTAATTATAGATAGTTCCAAAATCGGTAAACATACCGTAGAATATCTAATAATACAATTGAAGAAATTCTTAAATGATCATTATCATGGGATTTCTTGTAATAGTATAGCTCATTCATGATTCAACTCTAGTAAAAAATTTGTATATATTTTTGTAAAAAAAGAAAGAAAAAAAAAAGTAGTGAAAAATATGTCGAGAAAATGGATAGAAAGATTAACAAAGGATAGGAGGCGGTTTATTTGGAAGGGGTCATTAATCAATCAAAGCTTTGGGGCCGAAAGGGCTACATAACTATTCTTCATGGACCCACTGTACTATTCAAAAAAATGAATTGGGACTAATATTCTGATTAATTAATTAAATAATTAGTTGATTAACAAGTATTTTTCTCAAATACATGCATGTATTCACGTGGGCTGGTCGTATCGTACCCACTAAAATTTAATAGCATTATCATCTAAACAAAATGTTTATTGAATAAAGTATGAACTTTTTTTTGTTCTTTTTGGGACAATGCATCTTGTTTTATGAGTTCTTTCATCTTCCATGTTGTATCGTCGACAACGATCTTTTACGAATTACGAATTACGGTTTGTTCTCTAGTCTATAACACACAACTTTTTAGTTGTTTTAATAGCCAGCTTTTTTCTGTCGTCGACACAGGGCTCATCACTGGCATCAATACATGATCTTAAACAATTTCTTTGATATTTAAGCTTAGAACATTTATTTAGTTGTAATCAAATCTACCAAAAAAAAAAAAATTAAGAAGACTCATCCTAAAATTGGAAAAAAGACTTAGGAGTCAATAAAATCATTGACTTAGTAATTGGTCGATGCACTGCATTAAGTTGAAGTTTCTTGTTAGATGTATATCCCATTTTTCCTGAAAGCAAAAATCAAAGAAAAAATGCTTCTTTATATAAGAAATGAATAACATGAGAGAAAGAGGAAAGAAGTAAAGAGCTCAAAGCACCAAAATGTACCTGGGAGGAATTGGGGCATTCACGTGAGAAATGCCCTTCTTCCACACACCCAAAGCTTGCACTGGCTTCCCTACTGTTTTCTGGAAAGCGTACGCTGCAAGGATTAGGGCAGTCACGCTTAAAATGCCCTTCTCCCCCACACTTAAAGCATGATGGACTGACATATTCATCGTAGTGTCTACCACATGCCTAGAGAGAAAATTAATTACATTAATTAGATAACGTTTTTCTAACTAAAATGAAAATACATAGATCAATATTTGTTTAGAGACTCAAACTCAATCAACGTGGATGATTCAAAATCTAAATCTCAACAACTTACCAGTCCAGTATGACCTAGTTGACCACATCTGTAGCAAGATACAGCCCATGACGGTGAATTACCAGGTTCGATACAACATAGATGGCCAAAGCTTTTACAGACATAGCATTGTATATCCTGGTCAATGTAAATAGGGAAAGCTAGCATTACCTTTTGTCTCATCTACATTAATAATCCGACTATACTAAAAGTCATACAAAAAATAAAAAATCCTAATATGGTCATGATTAGTTCCTTTTCATCTTATTATGATTGAAATTTTAAACAACAATGAGAAAATAACAGAAAACATAAGCAAAGAAATCAAAGTTACCTTCAAATCTTCCTGAGAGTACTCATACTTGCACAAAATCATGTCATGTCCAAAGCCTCCACATCTTAAACATACAGCTCCTTTAGAGCCACTCTTGTACTTATCCGGACAATCTTTAGCTCGATGTCCACCTTTATTGCATATATAACAATCATGTACCTGTAGAAATAAGGAAAATTTTACCCAGAAATTAACCCTATGCAACAAAAAAGACAACTCATCCTAAATCTTCCACGGTAACGAGTATGTTAGAGAAACTTAAGACCGCACCTTTGAACACTGTTTTGCACCATGCTCCAAACTACCGCATATAAAGCAAGGCTTCCTACGCTTAGTAGGAGTTGGACAATTGACAGTTGTATGACCTTGCTCCCCACAACTATAACAACTCACCCAACCAGCATCACAAGGGTCAAAGTATCTTGCTCCACGCTGATAACACAAGACCCCAACAATGGTCATCGTCACAGACAAGTTACATGGGTTTTATATAATTAAGAGCAACAATTCAATCAACTCACCAGAAGCTTTTTCAAAACCAAGTTGCTAAATGTTTCTCCAGTTTTTGGTTCAGCCGATTTCTCAACCTCATCATCCTCTTCTTCACCTTGTAGTACATCATCCACCACCTTCTCAACATATTGGTCTTTCCAAACAATGGGCTGATATACATTTTAGAAAGAAATCAAGAAGCATTAATTAAACACAAGCATCAAACTTTCCTAAACAAATATCAAATTACACTTTTGACTGATTTAAAATTTATGATAGAGCAAGAATTGAAACTGTAATGAGAGATAGAGAGGAGAATCGTAAATACTGACAATTTCGTGAGCAGCTTCTAGCTTAGTTCTCTTCATCTTCTTATTACTCTCAGCGTTTTTACCTTTAGACGACGTTCCTCCATTAAGTATCACAGTACTTACTACACCAGAATCGGAGAGATCAGAATCAAGCTTCTTCCCAACATCACGCCTCGATAACGCTTTCTCTAATATCTTCAAGCTAAGATCTTCATTAGCTTCATCATCATCTATAATGGCTACTGAATCTTCTCTGTCCTCGTCTTCTCCGTCATCAAACACAATGTTTTTAACTTTACGCTTCGGCATGACTAAAAGGATCAAAACCCCTAAATCCGAATTTCTAAACCTAGAAATCGGATTTAACAAAATTTCGAATTTTTGTCTTTGTGATACGGCGTAGTTTTTTTTTTTTTTTTCTTTTTTTTGGTTGGTTTTATAATTATATTCCTGAGATAAGTTAAATTTGGTTACAAGCAAATTTCAATGCAAAAAACACACAAAACCGGTTTACCATAACCGGATAAATCAAGCTATAAAACCAATTACTGGCACTGGGAATTCAATACCTTTTCAGACATATTTTTTTATCATGATTCTATGCAAATACAGTAAAACCTCTATAAATTAATAATGTTGGGACCGGAGAATTTTATTAATTTATAGAGGTTATTAATTAATGGATAAATTAATAAATTATTAATTTATAGAGAATTTTTCTAAATTAAAAAAAATATTATATAAAAAGTAAAAAAAATGAAAATAATACTTCGATGTGTTTTAATGCATTTACACATTAAGAAATAATTATTGCATATATAAATTTTTTTTAATAATTTTTGATGCAATTTGAGAAGATAATATCATATATTTTTGATATTTTAAGAAAAATAGAGATAAAGTCCAAAAAAATTATAAATTTACGAATAAATAAACAATATTAGAATCATATTTCAATAAAATATCTTATAGATATAAAATAAATTTATCTGATTATTAATTTATGTTGTTAATAGGACCATATATTTACATAGAGATTTCAAAAAAATAATTATCTTATTATCTTATCGAAATGTGTCAATTATTACACCGACCTAATTTGGGACCAAAATAATTTATTAATTTAAAGAGGTTATTAATTTATCGAGTATTAATTTATAGAGGTTCTACTGTAAATATGATTTGATCTCAAGTTATAACCCATGACTGGCACTGGGAATTCAATACCTTTTCAGACATATTTTTTTATCATGATTCTATGCAAATAAATATGATTTGATCTCAAGAGAAAAGGTCAGTTTTAACGTAAACAATTTTTACGGTGCTTTTTCATACACGAACCAAGTTACAGTGCGTTTTTTAACTTTAATTTAGTAAATTTTCAAAAACTCTACATGAATTTTAATATATGTGTCGAAATCAACTTTGACCGAAACTGTGTTAGTCAAACCGATGAGTTAGATGTCATGTGGCATATTTTTGCTGAGTGAGATGTCACGTAGATTTTTCAAAAAAAAAATTATTCTGAAGTTTTATGCAATGTTTTGGGTTTAAAATATTTTTGATATTTAAAATGAAGCAACGAAAACACCATTGTTAGTTGAGCCACTTAATCACTTTTCTTATCATTTTGTAGTCGTAATACTCGTATGATTCCGACCATTAAATTGTACATTTTTGAACAATTATAATTTTTTAATTTACCATTTGTGAATTTAGATGTTAGATTTGTAATTGTTCAAAAATATACCGTTTAATGGTCGGAGCCATATGGTTGTGACGACTACAAAAATGATAACAATCGATAAAGTGGTTCAACTGATAATAGTGTTTCCTTTTATTTATTTTAAATGTCAACAAAATTTTAGACTCAAAATATTGCATAAAATTTTTAAATAATTTTTTTTTGAAAAAGTCTATAAGGCATCTGACTCAGCAAAAAATATGTCATGTGACATATGACCGAGCATAAATATGCCACGTGGCATTTGACTCACCAGTTTGACTAACACAGTTTTGGTCAATGTTGATTTCGGCATATATATTAAAGTTCATTTTAAATTTTTTGAAAATTTACTAAGTTGAAGTTGAAAAATACACTGCATCTTAGTTCGTATATTAAAAGATACCGTAAATATTGTTCATATTGAAATTGGCCATTTTCTCAATATATAAGAATCTATTGAATTTGATGTACTCTAATTATAAAATAAATAGTAACTTATTAATTAAACAATAATATATAACTATGGGAGGCAACTTATGAGATATGTTCACCATGGCAATAGCATTTGTGCAAATTATATCATAGGCATTTTTGTGAAGGGTTGTGCTTCTGATTGCATTGACTAATAAACAAGCTAAGTTAATATTTTTTTGAGGATTACAATACTGCTATTATAATTATAACCAAAAGAAATTAATCTCTTAACTAATTCAGTAGGCATTTACCAATCTTTATTATAAAGACTAAATCTATTAACTAATACATAAAGTTTAAACAAAACATGTACATAAATTTTTCAATTAATAGTTATTCCCTCCATTTCAAATTAGTTGTCGTTTAAGGTTGTTTCACACATATTAAAAAAATATTTAATTTTTCTGTTTTACTCCTAATTAATGTTTATTTGATTTTATTTCATTGGTCAAGACATGAATGACAAAATTAGAAATTTTATCAAACATATGCATTGAAAACATAAAACGACAACTAATATGAAACGAGTTTTAAGGTCCAAAACAACAACTAATATGAAACGGAGGGTGTATGATTTATGGATTTAACAATTTTCTGTTCATTGGTTTAGGTCCATTCGACTCCTTAGTGATAATTCCAAATCCACGTTTCTGGTTCTGCTGATTTGGTAGCTCTCTTCAGATCTCTCTCACATCACTCACTGCCTTACGTTTATGACCTTCCGATACTTAATTATTCGCTTACAGTTATTTTTTTTGTAGATTGTTTCTTAATTACGTGTGCTCGAAACTATTTCTGAAATTTTTATAAATTCATTCTTTTCAACATGTATTTTTTCTTTTCAGTTCAGAGTTGATCTTATTACAGTAAAGCTAATTTTATATCAAAACTATATATAATTAAATTAAGAACACTATACTGTATCTGTGTTTTTAGTACATTTTAACCATACAAAATCAGAAATTAAGTATGAGGTTGATATTGAGTCTTGGCATGTCTCAGATAGAAACATTTGATCCTTTTAAAAGCCTCTTCGATTGAAGCTGCATCAGCCGCAAACGTTATCCTAAGCCAGTTCTTCAGCCCAACCGCGGTCCCTGCTCACATTCGCACACAAATAATATATCAAAAAGATTACTCTTAAAATGTAAATTTCATTATTAGAGATTGAGATAATATCCTTACCGGGAAGAAGGATGACTGATTCTTCTCTAGCTAATTTAAAACAAAAGTCGATATCGTCGCTTACATCTTCGAGTAACGAGAGATTCAACTTAACCTACAACGAAATACAGAAACAAAAATAACATTTTTAAGATGTGTAACACACTGTGAACATTATTCGTAATTTTTAAGATGCTCACCATCATTGCCATGGATCCTTCAGGTCGATGCGAGGAATCAATGCAAGGAATCTCCTTGATCCAGTCATAGCAAATATCCGAAGAGTTCTTCAACGAGTTCAACGTTTTCTTAAAGAATGATTCGTCCGTCTGTTCCAAAATCGTCGGAACTGCAGCCTAATGCAATACAATCAAGAACATAATTATTGTCTTAAGATCATCAAAAAAGCAATAGACATATGTGTGTGTACATGGTCCATCAATATATATACCTGAATAAATGTGGCTGGTCCACCAAGAATGTCAAAATATTTCTTAAACCGCTCAATGATCTGATCCAAATATGAACAAGAATTCAATCAGTAAACGGCTTATTCGCGCTCGATTTTGAAAAAGCTATTACTAACCTTAGGGTCCTTAAACGAGCCAGAAGGATCAGTGGTCACAAACCACCCAAGCCGCCAACCAGGAACCATCCATCTCTTTGATAATGAGCCAAGAGTAAGCACCGGAACAATAGATCCAAACACACCCATTGGCACAAACGGTTTGCTACCAAAAGCTAGATGACCATAAACTTCATCAGCAATCACAAGAAACCCGAGTTTTTTCGCTTTCCAAATCTAAACACACAAATTTGTATACATCAAATCCTAAACAACAACATAAATGGTTCTGCTTCATCCTGTCAAAGTTCAAAGCTAACCTTCATCAAATGCTGGTAACTATAGACATTCCCGCAAGGATTACCAGGGTTAATAACAACCAATGCAACAGTGTTTTCATCTGCGAGAGACTCAACAGCATCAATATCGATCTCCCATCCGTTTTCTGGGAGAAGATCGAAGTAACGAACCTCGAGGTTTCTAAACTTAGCACAGAGTTCATAGATTGGGAAACCAGGTCTTGGAAGAAGTATATTGGCCATGGGACGAGCCAACATTGCCAATGCTACATCGATAGCTTGCGTGCAACCTGATGTGATGAACACGTCGTCCTGTGACAGTTTGTATGGTAGATCACGCGATAGATACTCTGCGATTGCCCTGTTTTACACAAAACAAAAGTGTGAGACTTGATTTGCAAGTTAGGTTTTCTTTCTGTTTTGATTTTTCTCTTCTAGAGATCCAAAATTAAAATTCAGCAAACATTCCCTTGCAATTAGAATGCTCAAAACAAGTTAGGAACAAAAGATGTTTAAAAGCCAATAAAACAATTTTAAAATCAAATCATGTTTTAACTCGATTTATTCTGTTTATTTTCATGTGACGATTTTCTAGCAAAATTCATCATTAGTTTGTTTTTAATAAAAGAAAAAGTTCATAAGTTTCTTTCGATTCATTTTTCGCTAGCGTTCGTTTTAAAAAGAATAAAAATTTAAGTCATGTTTGGTTAAAGCTTAAAATTCTTATTTTCACGAGTACAGAAAAGTGGTAAAATCATCACATCAGCAAAATTAAGATCGGTTCGGTTCAATTACAGTCAAAAATTTTAAAAAGATTTGGCTCAATTTTCCAACCGGTTATTTATGCTTCGGTTTATTTGGTTAAACCTAAAGCTAACAACTAACAACAAAAAGAGACAGAGAGAATGAAAAGACGAAACTAACCTTCGGGATTGAGGAAGACCAACGGTGGGAGCATAACCATGGAACTTGTAGGAGAAAAGAGAATCTGAAACAGCTTGAAGTGAAACTTGTGTTGTACGAAAACAAGAGTACAGAGTTGGGTCTCCCATTCCCAGCGATATAACTCTCTTCGTGCATCTTCCTTCTTCGTTTTCGTCTGAGATGCTTTCCATTAGCAAACTCAGAATCCCTTTGATTGTGATTGTGCTCGTTGTTGCTCCGTTCTCCATTTTCTTCAATCTGATCTTCTTCTTCTTCTTCTTCTGGGTTTCTTTTATTGACCCAATTTGGTTTGAGTCTTTAGGTGCAACTCGTAAGAAGAGGAGGATTTTGTTTTGATGTGTGTATGAGAGTGAGATTTGCCAGATTGGAAAAGAAAATTAGAAAATATGTGGTTTTACTTTACAACCACTCGTTTTTTCCCTGATATATAACATTGTTAGTAACTTATTATTATATTAGGACTAGGAGATGGTTGAAATTAGGATTTAACCCAAACTATTTGTTCCAATATCGAATTACTCAAAATTTTATTTTATATATTTCCCAAATAGTACTTTCTACCCAATGGCCGTCCATCTATCTAATTAAATATTTTAAAGATTTTCATCCTTTTTAGATATGTTTACCTTACTTGGTGTAAGTAAATGGACAATTGTGAAAAATAAGATTATAAATTATTTAAAAAATTACACATGATCATGTCCGCATACAGGTCTGTGCCTATGTTGAAGATTTAGAAACTTTGGTCTAGGATCCAATATTTTTACAGAATTATTAGGGTCCCTAATTTTTATAGAATATTAGTAATTTACTATGCCTTTTATCTTTTTTCTTTCTCTTTTTTTTTGTCTCTACTAAGCTTTTACATTAATGATTTTTTTTTGTAAATTACCTTAATGAATTTAAGGTACGAATGTTTAAGAAAAAGAATATCAAAATATTCTAAATTAAATTTAGAAACCAAGATAAAACAAAATTACGACAACTAACTCTTCTTCTTCTCACAATTTTTTTATAGCCACTTTTTCAAATTCTAAAGTCTCTAATTACCATTAATTTATGATTTTCTTCTTTTTCTTCAGTGGTTACCCTCAATAATCACAAGTAAGTTTAGTTCATATTATAGTTTTGTTAGTAAACAATTTTAGAGAAATTGATTTACTAAACTAACAAATTTTCTTTTACAAATTACCTAACCTTCAATTCTTTTTTTTTTTTTAATTTCAGTATAATGCCTCCAAAAAACATGAAAAAGGGTTACGAAATTTTCAGAATAAGCGTATTTTTTTTTTTGCTTGAATAATAATAATTATTTATGGAGAAAAATTTATACGAAATAAGGTCTTTTTTTGAAACACTGCCGATAGCCTTTCCAACCTTAGAAACGGTTCTATCCACATATTACTTATAGATTCGATTTGCGTTGGAATTCAGAAATTTTCGGATTTGCTGGTTTTTCATAAACTCACGTGAGTCGGCAAGAGAGCCAACCATGACTTCTTATGTTTTGTCGTAATTGTCTCGCTCCACCGAGATTTAAATTATAAAAAAAAAACATATTGGTGGAGCACGAGTATTTTTCACTCAACTTGTATGATTAAGAACAATATTTGTTGTCACTTGGTTTCTAATCACCCAAGCTGGATAGATTTTTTCATATAGAAACCAAGCTACGCACTAGTCACTGTGTTCTAACCATAACCTTACATTAAAAAATCTATGTGATACCGTTAGAAGCGGCTCTGAAATTTTGAAAGTCCTAAATAAATAAAAAATTTGAAGGTTATTTATATACTAAAATTTATCTTATAAAAATGAGAATATATTTGTATATAAAATTTGGTGTTAGAATATTGGAGGTCCTCGATCAATATTTCATTGTGCTAGGTCAAAAACACTTTGGACACCGTTGAGAATAATTGAAACCAAAGAAATTTAAAGCGAAACGGACGAAACCATCTTTATGGTAGAAAATATATTATATGATTATTTAATTTTATCATGGTTTGGACGAAGGGAACTGATTAAATGGACACGTAGTCTAAGACAAAGCATAAGATAAGACCAAAATATATTGTGAAGATGAGATGACTTACACCATACGTCTTCTTCCAACTCTTTTCCGTGTCATAGTTTTGGTACGCAAGCTTCCATTTGTCCTCTCCCCTCTCCTAAACTAACAAAAAGAAAGAAATCAAATATTTCTCGGCGCCATTTGTATTCGTCTCACGATCGCTGTCCGAATCGAGAAGAAAACAACTCATCGAATCAATGTTTGATCGTTATGTTAATTTTTCCATTTCATAAAAAGAATATAGGTTTTCATATGTTTCATTATATAAAGTTTAGTTTTAATCACTAAAATTTGACATGTATCAAAATTATAACTTACATAATTACGATATATGTCTCGTCGATGAGTTAACACTATTATATCTATTAAAAAGGTAAAACTTTTTTTTTGAATTTTTGATTAATTTAGATTTATATAATATTTAACACTAGTTTAATTGACAGTATTTTATAAATTTATAGTTTCAATGTAAGTACATATTACTATAATAACATTCTTGATCAAATATCTTAATTGTAACTAGACATTCAAACCAGTCAATGGGCCGGCGGCCCTGATGATAGGGATAATGCAGCCTTTAAAGCCCATTATGTATAACCTCAAAGAAATTAAACCATTTTGGTTCGTAGTAAATGCTCAATTCATTGAAAGAGTTTTTAAACTACCAATCTAACTACAAAAATAATAACTTAAAAAAAAAAAAGTTTATCTTGATGATAGAGTATTTATTTTTTTAAGCGTTCTAGTTTCTTGAAAGAAAGAATATTACATGTCTCCTCCTCTAAAACACTAATTAACTTAATCAGAGTGTCAATCTTCCATAGAAGCTAGTGATTTATTTGTGTTTATTCTCTCCCTCCATAGGTCATATATATGGTGATTTGCAAAGAGAGAAGGAAGTTTCTTTGGATCAGCGTTTATGCTTTATTTTTGTTTGTTAAAGGCCTTGATTAACGTTTATGTTGATCAAAGAAATTAATCACAACATAAACGGTGATTTCTTTGGATTAACGTTAATGCATGTTGTGGTTTGATCTAAGAAAAAGTGAGTGTCGGGTAAGCCTTAGCTTGTGTAGAATGTGTCTCCATATCTGACTTGAGAAACTGGAGTCAAAAGAAGAGGTGGTTCCATGACTTGTTCGCGTTTGTCACACAAGATGCACCGTTGATCGACGCTGAGTCGTCCTCTATTATATAATCCGATGAATCTTACAAGTACTTTTCATCAACACATTTTTTGTAGACAAAAATAAAACTCATCCTATTTGAAAAGATACATAAAATCATGTACTTATAGCTTAAACAGAAAATTTTAGCTTAAGAAATATTTATACCCAAATAAAGATATATTGCAGCCTCTGGAGCTGTTTAACCCAAAAAAAAAAGACCTGGAGCAGTTGCAGAACAAATACGGTTAGCTTCCATATTTTGAGAAAACTCCGATATTGGTTCTAGTTTAAAAAAAAAACAAATTTTTTATGTATAAATATAAAATACATACTATATTACAACAAGAATATATTGGGTTGTAATTCAAAATGGTCTTAAAGAATGAATGCGTGTTGCATCAAGTTGCAAAAAACGAAAAACAAAAATGTGAGAGACGTTGCATCAACAGCTATGAGGTTTTAGGTGCAAGGCTATCAAAGGGGACCAAGGAAAAAAAAAACACCAAATAAGTGTATAGTAAGAAACTAAAGGGTAAAAAGAAGTGTATATATATTCACATATTTACAAATCTATAAATAAATATGTAATATATGGATCTATTTGCAAAATGACAATGAACTTGGAAATATTTAGGTATAGAAAACAAGTAGGCATTTTATTATTCTTCATAAACGGAAAAGTCTCTTAACATATTAATTAGCATGCAAATTTGTTATTCATTTGAATTTTTTGTATGGAATATGTGTTAGAATGCCTTGCTATCATGTTTTCTTGTTTGTGGATGTGATTTAATATAAATATCGTGGTATTTTTTTAAATAGCTTTTGTATCCTAGAATTTAAATCATAGTTACTATCAACTTCTTAGAGTATTTTTATTGGGAAGTTTTAGTGCGAGTATTTTCACACAAAAAAAAAAGGGTATCTAAATAGTTGAGAAACTCAAGTTTCTCAGCGACCATATCTTCCTAAAGCCATATGTATTTAATAATTTAAACAACCCACGTACAAATATGCCAATTTCCTCTAATAGCACTTTTCGATCTCAATTCATTATAATCCGGTGTGGTTACTAATAAAACTCGTTTACCAGTACATCTAATTTTCTTCTTTTGTCTTTCTGTATAATTCTCTACATACAGATTTTTAAAAATTCGTTCATACTTCATACAAATAACACGTACGTATAATACAATAATTTTTTTTTAATATAACATGTTTAAAATGATGAAATTTTGTTTAGAAGGTAATTTTTTTTTCTCGATGGATACTAAATCCAGACCATCCTTTTATTACCACTGTCACCATCTGATTATTTAATTAAATAAGTTCAAATATGTGGTTACTTGGTACTATATAATTATATATTGCCTTAAATCTATCAGAAAATAAAATACAGAAAACCGAGTTCATGTAGTTTATATAATGCTATCTCAACTGCTACTTCCCTCAGCTACTCTTCGACTGCTTGGGCTTGACCATCGAGAAAACAAATAATTTGGTTTTTGTTTTGAGAAAAGACTATCTGAACTAAGATCCTCTCTCGAACCATAATAATTACAAATATGTTTTATTCAGAAAATTATTGACCACAAACAAACAAAATTAAACATAGATTGGGCTATCAGTTTACTCTTTTGAGTAGGTCACAAGGGAATTTCTACTATTTGTTAATACTGTGTTAACCTCCTGCATTTATTATTCTATCATTATTTTTATTGGCCTTTTTTGACGTCAAATATTTTATTATTGGTCTTTGCTCAATTGCTTTTGCAGTTATTAACTATTAACTTAGCCTCACCTCTTTCAAAATCAACTAAAGTTTGGTAATAAATGATAGAGAGAAAAAAAAATCAAATTTTATGGTAGGCAGATTTTTTTCTGAAAAATCAAATCCATTTAGGCGTTTCGAAAGTCACACTTCTTTTAATCGAAACATAGAAATTCTCTATATATTTTATAGAACGCCTGTCTTTATAATGTTCACAAAGGAGATAACATGTAGTAATCTCTAAATTGTCTAATGAAATCAGTTTAATTAGCATAATACAGACTATTAAGAGAAATTCGTATCAATCGATCGTTATTGTAATGGTTGATTGGTTTCACCCATAAATCTCAAATAAAAAGCAAAAATATGAAACATCTCGGAAAAAATAAACTGAACAAAAAAAGGAGATAGTATATAGAATGTCAAACACAGTATTACGGTGTTATTACTTACTACTAATAAAAAGAGGTAAATGTGAGAGATATGTAACTTACAATTTCAATGCTGTTACTGCTGTTGCTTCTGCTCATAGCTTTTGGTAATATTCTTTTACTATATATACAAGACGAGAAAGGATCTTATTAATTAGATTTAGTTACTGTCATTTGCTGATATGTCTAAACTCTAAACAGACATATAGATAGACCTACAAATTTCTATACAGTAATAAATATCAAACAGTACTAACAGGTGTAATAGTCTTAGCATGTCCTGATGATAATTTTAATGGTATAATTATTGCTTTTACACACGCGATAACTCTAAACCAGTGTTTTTGAAACCGAACCGACCCAGGAGTAAGACTATGTTCAAGTTCAACCGCGTACCAAATTGGTGACCGGGTTGGTTTTCAAAAGAAAACAAAAAGTTTTGAACTGGATGAAATAAACCCATCATTTGTCGTACTACGCTTATAGATTACTTTAGACAATGATGTAATAGTAATTGATTGCCGCAAACATTTAGCAATCTGGTACCCAAAAAACATGATGTTGAACTATTTTTTATTTGTAAAAATGTCATTGTAGTCCCAATAATTTTTTTCTAGCTTGTACTGTGTTTTTTTAGATGTTTAATAAGAGCTACAAACCCGGAATTTTCTTTTCCAAAAACTTAACATGCACAAGTTCGACATATGAGGCGAGATCCAGTCTGCTGATTATTGTTTCAACAATCATGTGAAGAAGAGGTGTTGGATCTCGAGAAAATCAATATGTTGATGATAAATTACCCTTGGTAAAATATTGATTTTGTCTACCTTTGCAGTTATTATAAAATGTCCATTGAAATTACCACGACCTCGATTTCCATAGTATGGTTATTGGTTTCCATCTGTGTGAGTTTTTTTCTGCTCTAGTAAGACTACAGAGTGTGTTGAACACAGAAAAATTTTCGAGTGAAAAAAAACATTTATTAAAGTGTTCTTCCAGCCCCAACCACACGTTTCAAGTTGTAGTCAGGCCATAAACATAACTAAGGAAACTCTCTGAAAGAATACGAAGCATTCGTTGACTTAAATGGAGTATAGTTTTTAAGATATGCGTTTATTAGAGCCTCAACTAAAGTATCTCTACACATTTTGTACGATTATCGGAGAAGGCATTACTATGCTCGTGATGAGAATCACCTCTCTTCCCTTGCACTACAACAAACTGTGATTCACTTTGTTGATAATATTTCGAATATTGGTTTCACGTGCGTTACGAGCCAGCCGGCCTCTACACAACCTTTATGATGCCTTTGTACGAGACTCCTAAGTTTAAGGAAGCTCACATTAAAAAGATATTTTTTGTTCTTCTTGTCAACCAAAAAAAAAGGATTTTATTTTGTTTAAGATAGAAAAAAGAATATTTGAGGTATTAACATAACTAGAAACTTAACAAAAGATAAGATTGATTTTTAGTCATGTCATTTATTTGGTAGATTTGTAAACTGTAATAATCAACAAGATTGGATTAACAAGTAGTAACACAACTTGTAATTGCTTGTTTGGTTTTTTTTCTCTACAATAATACTATGTTTTTTTGTCAAAGACAATAATACTATGTTATTATGTAATAATCAACAAAATTGGATTAGAAAGTAGTAACACTAGTACTTGTAATTGCTTATTTTATTTTTCTACAATAATATGTTGTTATTTGATGAGCAACTTGCGAGAGCAGAATGTTTTTTTTCTAATAATTAAGAAACAAAAAAACCAGGCCGCATTAATATCTGTTTTGGTATATATCCTGTCACTTTTTGATTCAATTATTGTTCACTATGAAATCATAAATCTCATTGCATGACCTAAATCATAAAACTCAAAATGATTTCTTGGAATTTATTTTATAATCGAAGCAATAAAATTAATTTAAAAAACCATCACAAGAGCAAAAAAAGAGTGGAAAATGAAAATAAAAAGAAAATAAAATCAAGATAAGAAAAAGAGAGAGAGGTGAAAGGTGGAGAAGGTGGTGGCGTGTAGTAACGAAGTCTCTGTCATTTTTTTTTGATAAATTAATCATGTACTGTGCTGACACTCCAAGATTTGAAACAGCCTTATCGATATAATATCCATTTTTTTTTTATTAAAATAAAATGAAACTCTTGGCTTTCCAAATAACTAGCGTATGTCTAATAAATAATAATAATGTATCCATTACTATACATACTATTGTTCGATTAGTCGTTGTATGTACAATAAATAATATTGTGTTCCAAGCACATAATAATAAAAACAAAAATCAAGTTTGTAGACAAAATAAAAAGATTTACTATCGTAAAAATAAAGATACAATCTGCATCCTCTTTTATTTTCATCACTGACAGAGAATACCACTGCACTTTTCCTCATGCACGCACGCATACTCAGATAGAAACAAGAGCCCATTCCTCGTTTTTTTAATAATTTCTTAAATAAAATGCGGATGCCTCATGATTCATTTGTATTTTTAATTCTTTTTTATTAAAAATGAAAATCTGGAGGCTATAAAAAATTTATCCATAATCTAAAAAATATGATGTAATAATCTGCTTTGGCTTTGCTCTCTTTACTATAAGACAAGGCAGAGAAAACCACAGATTCCTATGAAAGAGTAGACGTACCTGTCTTTTTTCTTATAATTATTATCTCTATGACTTTTTGGTTTTTCTTTTTTTTTTAGTTTTAGAAATATTTACTTTCACTACCAAAAAAAAGCTCCCTCTATTTCGCCGTTTTTGATTTATCAAATCCCAATGTATCAAAGAAAAATGAAAAATAATAAAACAAAAAAAAAATATCCATCCACATTATAACCACATACATCCCTTACTCAAGAACCATCCATTATATTAAGATAGTTATCCTCTTCTTCAAAACATTTGGGTCTCCTTAGGGTTTTTCTCTCCCCAAAAAACCTAAGTTTTAGATCTTTTTTCTTCATGGACATTCCATACTACCACTACGACCACGGCGGAGACAGCCAATATCTTCCGCCGGGTTTCAGGTTTCATCCTACGGACGAAGAGCTCATCACTCATTACCTCCTCCGCAAGGTCCTCGACGGTTGCTTCTCAAGCCGTGCTATTGCAGAAGTTGATCTCAACAAGTGTGAGCCTTGGCAACTTCCCGGTAAGAAAACACAAAACTAACTTAACTAACTTATTCAGGATCAAAAAAAAAAAAAACTTAACTTATTCTTGTTATTAAGGTTCTTGAAGTTATCTTTAATCTTAATTTTGTATAGGGAGAGCTAAGATGGGAGAGAAAGAATGGTACTTCTTTAGCCTTCGTGATCGGAAATATCCGACGGGACTGAGAACGAACCGAGCAACTGAGGCTGGTTACTGGAAAGCTACCGGAAAAGACAGAGAGATCTATAGTTCCAAGACTTGTGCACTCATTGGGATGAAGAAGACTCTTGTCTTCTACAAAGGAAGAGCTCCTAAAGGAGAGAAGAGTAATTGGGTTATGCATGAATACCGTCTTGAAGGCAAATTCTCTTACCATTTCATCTCAAGAAGCTCTAAGGTATTTTAATTAAACCTCTCTCTTTCTTTTTTTTTGATTGATAACTTTAGTTAAGACTTTTTTTCCAAAAGTGTGACATAGTCGGTGACGTTGTTTTTTTTATGTGTTTGCTTTTTCGCATTTAATATTAATGGCTGAAAAGGCATGGTTATTTACTATGCTTATAGTGACAGCATCATGGATCATAAAATAGAAAAGATCTGCTGTTTTTATGTATTGGGATTTCAATCATAATGGTGTTTTCCTACAGCAAGAAATATTAATAGTTCTGAAAAAACAAAATATTTACACATCCTACTTTGGAAAACTCAATGCAAAAACCCAGAACCAATGCACATCATCAGGATTTTCTGACCTAGATATATTATTAAATGAAATTTCATTGTAGTGTCCAATGTACATTCCCCTCTCTCCAAGCTTTTACTCCATGGTTTTTTTTTTATATTTATATTTTCAATCTTCACTCTCTTTTATCTACAAGGTCTCACATTGACTTTCTCATCAACATTATTTAAATTACTTGGCTTTTCCAAAATTCTATTTTTATTCCTTCAGGATGAATGGGTGATCTCTAGGGTTTTTCAGAAAACCGGTTTACTCAGTACCGGAGCCGCAGGAGCAGGAGAAATTGTCAGCGTAAGTAGCGGTACCGGTACGTCTAAAAAGACGAAAATACCCTCGACCATCTCTAGAAACTACCAAGAACAACCAAGCTCTCCTTCCTCCGTCTCACTCCCTCCTCTCCTCGGCTACACCGATAGCAGTTGCTCTTACGACGGTCATAGCACCAACACAACCGCCACGGCCACCGCAATAACCGAGCACGTGTCCTGTTTCTCCACCGCCACTACTACTAATACTACAACTGCCTTGGGCTTAGACGTTAACGTTGACTCATTCAACCATTTTACACCGCCTGTGTTTGACCCTTTACCTCGTTTCGTCTCTAGAAACGTTTCGAGTCTATCTAACTTTAGATCGTTTCAAGATAACTTCAATCAGTTTCCTTACTTTGGATCCTCTTCTGCATCCACAATGACTTCCTCCGTTCATCTGCCTTCTTCCCAAAGCGGCGGCAGTGGCGTCTCCGGGATGAATTACTGGCTACAGGCGACGGCTGAAGAGAATGAGACAAAGGCTGGCCTACTTCATGCTGGACTTGATTGCCTCTGGAACTACTGATCACTAAAAGAAGGCGTTAAGTAATAATTGTGTTCGCGTTAGGGTTTTTTATTTATTTCTAGGATGATTATGGTATTATGAAATGTGTACTAAAGAGCTTAATATTGCACCTAGTTTGATGTTTTGTTTACTTCTGTAGGATGATTATGGTATTATGAACGTACGCAAGAAAAATGTTTTATGGACTATGTAAAAGCTATGCTCGTTTTTGTAATGTTAATCATTATGTTGATTTCATGGCTTTTATGTAGTTGATGTTTCTCATGATATTTGACAGTGGTTATCACTTATTCACTTCTATCATATGTTACCAGACAAGATGGATTTAAGTACTCGGTCGCATCTATATATATTCATTGCATATTTGATATAGCAAGTTATACATAAGTCATCTCCTGTAATAAAAATAATATTGATCGCCGAGCTAGTTAGATATATGCTCAAATGTAACAGGTGCAAGTAGATTTTGTTTATTCTAACTAAGGTTGACATATAAAAGAAGACATGATGCCGAATATTAATTAGTTCTCTCGGTTTACAATATCACTAACACAAAAAATTTAAGTTCTAGAAGTGAGTACAATTGACAACTATAATCCAGTGGTTTAATCAGTCTATCAATCAAAACTGAAAAAAAATCAGTTTCAGGTGTATTCTTGCTACAATCTGATGACCAAACATAACAGTTTGGGTTTAATTGGCTGAATTAAGATAAAATGCATACGCATGTTGTTAATTACTTCCAATAATTTAAATGCCAATCTGGTTTACCGTCTTTCATTTTTTAACAATTAAAATATGAAATAAACCACAAAGAAGAAGTAGTTGAAATTAAGGATTATGAAACGGGATGATGACTATGATGCGCATGCTGACGAACGGACCACTCTCAAGTTCAGATCCTATACAACAGTCCACCTCATTTTCAGAAAGATGGCTTTCAAGTTTCTATTTGTAGAAAGAGACATCATTAATAATATTTCTGTTTATTACCATTATGCATTTGCATTTCACGTGTGTATAGTATATACATATATACGTATATGTTTAACACCACCATCATCATCATCATTAGTTCATTACCATATATCATCAATTATTGCTATTGTTGCATCACCAATCTATACTACCTAGTCATAAGAAAAATTCACAGACTCGCATATACGGCTCGCTAAATGGCAAATTTTCATGATGTTATGGCCAGAGGAATATATGTACACATATGTATGCTTATTATTTTTGGGATTTCATTGGTTACATTTTCAAACAAAACAAATTGTTTGATGGCAAAAAAAAAATTTCGGGTAGAATATCAGTCAACACGTTTTTCTCCTTAAAAAAAAAAACCTAAGGCAAATGGTTTTGGCTGAAAAACATTGGCCAACATAATTTAAGAAATAAATCAGCTAGATTACAAAAAAAAGATCAACTGAATTATAACAAAAAAAAAAAAAAAAACAACTGAGTGATGAACTGACTAGTTTTATCTACACTCTGTATAAAAAAAAGCAGAAAATTCAGCTCGCCTGACTTTTTCACTTTTAAACCAAAACATAAATATTTTCAGCTAGAATGACTACAACATTTAAATTTTACTTTGCTTTCTGGAAAGACGTCTGATTTTGTACGTCCTTACGCCTATACCGATTACGCCCAACAGTCGATGTGATTAAAACGGTCGAAACTTTAGTGAAAAGAAAATTTACTCTAAAACAAAACTTCTTCATAATTTCGTCAAATAAATCAAGTTACATACAAATGATGTGCCCACGGAATTTTTTGAATTTCTGTCAATGATTTGGCAGAATCCACTAGATAGTTATCACCATTTAGAGCCCCAAGTTGGCATTGTGAAATATACACACACACATATATATAGACTGCACTAATTAACGACAAATTTTGCATAGTTGCAATGTTATTTATGGTATCTGCAAATTTACAGAAATACTGATAAGGGTTGTTTTCTTTTGTCGGACTAAAACTACTTTCAAGTATTTGTAATCTTCCCAGCAAGAATATTCTCTAAATTTTCTATTTATATCAAGCAATAATAACAAAGAGCCCTAAGTATTCATATACAAGTACATGGCAATACGCATGATTCGCGGCAAATGACAAAACCTGAGAGTAAGAAAATATATAAAACAAACACAACATCAAACTTCGGCGATGATGATGGCTCCTCATGTGGTCGTGGTCCCAACACTATTGGACGCTCCAAATAATGCCAAGTGGCGGATGCACAACCGTTGATGAACTTGGCCGGCGAAGTAACGGCACGTGATACGAGCATGCATGCAATGTGGGTTATACGTACTAATGAGTGGAGAGAGTGGGCGTGGTGCATGGAAATAGTAATCCACGCGTCGTACGGGATCGGAACTTGTTCTTGGAAGATATATCAATCATGTATTTAAAGCTTCAGGGTGAAAAAAAAAAAAACAACCGAGAAGAAACAAGAGAAGTTTTAAAGTTGGAAAAGATAAAATAATTGAATTGAGAGGAAAATGGAAAAAAGCTAGGGCTTGGACGTTTTCTGGAAGAAATACAGCTGTATGTGAGTGAGCATAGGGATATGGGTCGTGAGAATGGTCTGAATCTGATGACATATACATAAAGATGACTATATCTTTATAACATGCATGTATGTATGTATGTGCTTGTTTTATCTTTAGTACTTGAATGATTGTTCATAAGGTTTTAAGTTTTGCGACTTAGGTTTATCAGTCAATGACGATCATATATTCATGTTAAACCTAAATTTGTTTCATGTGATGTATAAATGTGTACATCAGTAGTCAGTACACACACACACATATATATATATATATATCAATTAAAGAAAAAAATGTTTCTGGATTAGTTACATTAGTTAATGAGTATTAATACTGTAGACAATTAATTAGATACAGTTTCTAGGCGTTAAACCCAAAAAAAGAAAGATAAAGGTAACACAACCCAACGTGCACGATTCATCTATTTAAATTTAAAGTAAGATATGTAGGAGAAAATTCTTATGAATAAACTGCAGATATAAAATATTATTCATTTCTTTTCATTAAGTGTAAAGTAGGTAACTCTTTTAACCTTTTTTTGTTTTACGAAAAAAGTCATTTTAGAGCTATAAAGTAACTTTTTCCAATAAAAATTTGTAGTAAAAAAAAATGAAAATTAGATTATTATAATTTAATGTGTACAGAAAAATCAAAAAAATACTATGTCACTATTAAAAAATGGGTTTGTCGCATTATTTATTTAATTTTGATGTAAATGATTCTAGAAATAGTGTTATAAATATTTTGCATTAGTTGAGAAAAATATTGCATTATTATTGTAAATGATATTAATTTACATCAATCATAAATAAATGATGTTAAATTTACATCAGTTACAAACAAATAATACTAATTTTGCATCAATAATATAAATGACGTTAATATTTGCTATAGATCTAACAATTGATCCTACATAATTGTATCATTTATTTGTAATTGTTGTTATAATTGGATCGGTTGTAAACAATTGATGATAAAATTAATTTATTTTCATAATTAAATTTAATTAATTAAAATATTTAATATTATTAAATTTATATGATAATATGTAAATTTATTGACAAAGTTTTACATATTATTTAATATTTAATTAAAATAAATATGTTAAAGTAATTATTTGGTGATGAGTTTATTTATAAAAGAGTAATTTTGTCTTCATCACTTGTTTTAGCGATGTGAAACAAATATAAAAAATAAATTACATCATTTTTCAAATGATACAAAATTTGTATCACTTAAAAATTGATGTTAATTTTTATTTTGCAAATTTTTTTTTAAGTGATGCAAATTAAAATAAATTAATATCAATTCTATTTAATTGATGCCAAATAACATTACTTATTGTAATTAATATTAATGTATAAATTTTGTATTAATTATTAATAAATAATTTAAATTAGTATTATTTATTTGATTGATGCAAGTAATATAACCAACTTTTTTTTAGTGTGTATAACATATCTTTGAGATGAAGGAAATAATAAAAAAAAACTTTTGCCGATGTGTAAGCTGCAAAGTTTGCAAAATTGTCGACGACGTTCCTGAACGGGGCATCGGATAATATATGATATTACAAGAAAAGTCAAGAAAAGCAACTGAATAATACTTTTTGTTCTCGGCAACAAAGTTTGAAAATGGGCCCAATGGAGGCCCAATAGGTCACATATATGGCCTCTTATTAGTTTCGTAAGTGACTGAAGCAAAACAAAGAAACAGAGAGAAGAGAGAGAACAGTGAAGAAGAATGGGAAGGATATTTACGGTGGAGCTTGAGGGAAGATCTTACAGATGCAGGTTCTGCAGAACTCATCTCGCTCTTCCCGATGATCTTGTTTCTCGGGTATTTTGTTTCTTAATATATGTTTCAAAGTTCTCATCTTTCTTCAAATTTTGTAAATCATTCAGCATCTCTCTCGGTCTCTGAGCTTGTTAGTTCAATTCCTATTTGTAGTGTAGCGATGAAAGAAGATTTCTTAGGTTGCTTGGTTTAGCAAGTTGGTCCTCATTTCTTCCTTAAAATATGAAAAATCACTCAGAAAAAAACTTGAGATTGTTAAAGAAAATATGTGGTTGAAGTTTGATTTTTTTTTGGAAATTGATGTATATGACAAATGAAAATTTGTTTAGATAGTTTAATTACTGATATAAAATTCTCAAGTTTAGTTCTTTTCTTCTGGATAGTGGTTTGAGAGAAACTTATATTTTAAGCTCGATTCATACTTAAGAGTTACCTCTGCTTAAATTCTTGTGTTATTAGATGAAAGTTTTATCATTGAAATATGAGAATTTGAGGCAATTTTAGCTTATGGTATAATGTTTGTTTAGTCTGACATTGGTTTTGTTTACAATTTATCCATTGAGAATGTAAACCTTATTCTGACTGATCTTTTTTTCCGCAGTCCTTCCATTGCCGTAGAGGAAAGGCTTACCTTTTCAATCGTTCGTAAGTATAACCTTCCCTCGATGTGTTTATGGACTTGTTCTGTTTCTTCAATATCAAGCAGTATAAATTTTCCTTTGTCTATTAAGCAATCCTAGACTCTTATACTATTGGCCAAATGTATATGCATTGTAAATTCATATATGCCATAAAACTTCTAGATGAAACTGCCTTTGAGCTTTTACATTTTCTGAATCTTGCTGGTTTCTCAACACTAGTATTGTTTTTTCTGCATTTGTTCTAGTTTCTCTGTATTGATACCCTTTTCTTATTTCTCTAATGCAATGTTTTTGCAATGGGGTTGGATATATGTATAGTTCATTCCAATGTTAAATTTGAATTTCAGGGTAAACATAAGTATGGGTCCTCTAGAGGAAAGGATGATGCTTTCGGGTATGCACACCGTAGCTGATATTTTCTGCTGTTGTTGTGGACAAAATGTTGGCTGGAAATACGTAAATCTCAACTAACCCGCTCTTTCTCTTCAGTATCACTTCCGAGTTGTGAAGGAGCGGTTTCTCATTTTCATTGTTGCTTTCTTGCTTGTAGGAATTGGCGCATGAGAAAGCTCAGAAGTATAAAGAAGGCAAATTTGTTCTGGAAAGGTAAACTTATTCTCTTCTAAAGTTCTCTGGTCCATGGTTTCAGCCATAAACTTGGGTTTATTGCAATCCTTTTTCCAGAGGAAGGATCGTGGATGAAATCGATTTATCGACAGAGGTTTATATCGATACTCGTGGTAGCACAAGCGATACAGAAGATTCTTAAAATGTTACCTTTAGATTCTTGCCTTTTTTTTTGTGTGGAATAATGTTTGTTAAGATCAGAGCTTGTAAGTGTAGAAATCTGTAGCATGAGGCTTATATAAGATGTGTATCTGTGTTGTTTAAGTATATCCTCCAAGGTTACTTGCGTAGAAACTTATCCAACAGCTTGAATAAATTGTTCTGATCAGTGATCACTTAAACTAATAAAAGAAAATTGCATTTGTTTTAACAATTATAGAGCATTTTTGTTATGCTTCAGCCTCAACACCAAACAAAACCAAATCAATGTTTTTGAACTGAGAAAAAGGTTTTTGCATAACTCATCAAATTGGCGTTTTCTCAATTTGAGCAGAGGTAAAGAAACATGAAAATGATAGAACTTTATAAAAGGCCTTTTTTCTTAACTATTTTGAAACCAAATAAGTGGATTTTAGAATAACACCGGTTTTCAACTACTATTTAAGAAACATTAAACGACAAATACATGATTTTGATTAAAAAAAAAAACAAAATCAATGATCCAAGAATACATAATTTTATTCGAATTTCCAAATTAATTAAAATTCACTAACCAATAAACCACCTAAAAAGTCATTGGCAACTTTTTATAGTCTTTTTAACTTTGATTTTTCGTCCTTAAATGTGGTTTCTTATTAAAATTTTCAGTAACATCCTAAAGAGAAAAAAGGAAACAATCTTCTTCCGTTTCGTACTAAATAAGAAATTTGAAAAAAATTAGGGTTACCAAAACCAAACTTCCTCTTTTCCCTTTTCTCAAAATTGACAGATTCAATAAGCCAATAACATTGTGAGAGCCCATTTATAGTTCCCCGGAAGACAAAATACTCTTTTCTCAAATCTAACGATTCTTCATATATTCTTCTTTTTTCTCGATTCCTTTTTCTTTGCAGGAACAGACAAGAAGTAGAAGAGGAAGCGATACATCGAGAGTACAATGGGAAAATCTTCATCTTCTTCAAAGAAAATTAAACATTCTTCAGATTCATCTAAGGTACTCTCTTTCTTGTAACGATTGAATTGATTATGAATTAACCCATTATCTCTGTTTAGATCGATGAGAAAAAAAGTTAGAAACTTTTGATTTGATTGTGTTAAAGCATTGACTTTTAATTAGGGGTTTCTTGGTTTGATGAATCATCTTTATTGTGTAGTTGGGATTGGTGAAGAAGAAGAAGAAGACTAAGAGAAACAAATCAAACAAGATTCGTCGGATTAAAGACTATTCAGATGAGAGTGGAAGTGAATCAAACGGTTCGGATTCTTCTTTGTATTCTAGTTCGGAAGATGATTACAGGAGACATAAGAAACGTCGGTCTAAAGTGAGCAAGAAGAGGTCACGGAAGAGGTATTCTAGTAGTGAGAGTGATGATGATGATGATGATGATGATACTCGTGTTGCAAAGAAAAAGAAAAGATCTAAGAGGAAGGATGAAAATTTAGGGAAGAAGAAGAAGAAGAAGATTGTTTCAAGAAAGAGACGTAAGAGAGATTCAAGTTCAAGCTCCACAAGTAGTGAACCGTGCGATGATGGTAGTGAGAGTGATGAGAAGAGAGGGTCGATGGTAAGAGGAAAACTTGGTAAGGTTAAGGATGAGCGGAGAAGAAGTAGAGATGAGTTGGAGGGAGATAGTGAACCTGATGAATGCTGGCAAGTGGAAGATGAAGTTCTGACTGAGAAGAATCCTAGAAGGCTTAAATCGATTATTGTTGTATCGTATGCTTATGATAATGATCAGAGAAAGGAAGACATGGTGGATGAACATGATGATGTCTATCTGACACGCGGAGGCAACAGAGAGTTAGGATATAGTGAGGAATCTGATGAGAGAGATGGCGAGACTACCATCTCTTATTCTCGAACTCGTGATGATGACAACGGAAGTAAAACTGTTGGCTATGATGAATTTTTTGGGGAAAGTAATAAATCTGAAAGTAGCAAAGCTTCTCATCCAGACAATAGAATGAAAGATGATGACCTTGAAGCCATTCTAAAGAAAAGAGCGTTGGAGAATCTAAAAAGATTTCGTGGAGTGACCCAAAAGAGTGGAATAGCAAGAAAAGAGGTGTCTTCTGTTTCAGAAGGAGAACCTTTGCAAATTGAGTCTGAGAGAGTTGAGGAATCACAAGAGCATGGTCTCATGGAGCAGAAGCTCTGTGTTTCTGCAGGAAACAAAGAACCTGAGACTTCACAAGATATGTTACGAGTTTTTAATGTCAAGGAATCTGAAACATCATTGGCTAATATTGCTCCTCAGCAGGATAAACAGTCTGTTGATACTACCAAGGTTAAAGCTAGTTCTGGTATATTAGCTCTTGTACAACTAAACGAAAGTTGATTACACCGGTATTAAGGCAAGAAAGTTTGGATTTAGCTACCAGGAAAGAAGCTGCTGGTTGCCAAGATGCTGAAGCAGAGAGCATCAATGGCAGTACCAGTGACAAGAATTGTCTAGATACTACTCTAGCTCTGGCAGCTAAGAATGGAGGTGAAAACAAAGAACTAACAAAAGTTAGCTCTACTCTTAATGCAGAGTCTTCTTCTCATGCTGACTCGGGGACATTAAATGTAGTCAAAGGAAGGTCTCAGTCTGAACAGAAAACAACGGATGAAACAAAAGATGAGTCACAGTACGAACAGAAAACTATGACTGTGATGAGAGGTGGAGAAATGGTTCAGGTAAAGTCCCTGCAATGCTTGTAATATTGATTTCCTTTTAGTTTCTAGTTAAGTCTATACGAGTCTAAACTGTTTGTTGATAACAAAACTATTTATTCTTTTGAAATTTTTGTTCAGGTGAGTTACAAGGTCTACATTCCTAAGAAGACATCTTCTTTGGGAAGAAGACAACTCAAGAGGTGAAGCAACGACATTAAGATAGTCGATGTCGATAGATTTTTGTTTTTATTTTAGTAGAATCTAAACACAATGGCTGTTTGAACAATGGTTACTACTAGACAACTCAAATTTAAAATTTTCATTGACTTGAAATCTTTGAATACAACAATGAAGAGTACATTTAAGATTCATGTCATATGTAGTTGTAGCCTCTTACACAACTCTACAAAGGCAGATCTGTTCTTACTGTCTAATTATCATATGACTCTACTTGCTGATCATTAAGCACTTTATGTTATTGCCTCTTTTCTGATATACCACTGAAGAAGTGATTATTTATCAATAAACTCCCCTTTCTTGGTACCGCTCATGCATACCCAATCCCCTATTGTGGCTACAGAAATGTCCTCCAAAAAGGGAGAGTACCGTTCTATTACATTCGGAAGCTGCAAAAGTGGCATTGAATTAGTCAGTTTGCAGTCTTATTTTCGGTTCCCATGATTTGCAGGTAGCTTGCTTGCTGAAACAATGGATGACTATTGTGATTGAGAGATGATAGAGAGAACTATTAATTTACCTGTTCAGATAAGATACCAGAAATGCCAACGGTTGCCCCGGGTTTTGCGAATGAAAGGATATGATCCGCCAGTTCCATGACCGGGTTCAACAGTATGTTTGCAATGACCACATCAAACTGTTCTTTTTGCAATGGTATTTCATTTCCAGAAGAGCTCTTCTCACTTGGTGCAAGGTGCAACTCGAGTCTCTCCAACTGAATGTTATTCAGAGCTGCATTATGACGTGCAGATTTTATTGCTAGAGGATCAATATCAACACCAGCTGATAATGCAGCACCAAACTGCAAATTTTATACGAGCCATACACAAAGGAAACATAAAGACTTGAAATAAGATGATTGTAATGTAATCATGGTTTGTGAAAGACTGAGAAAAGGTGTGAGATATTTACCTTGAGGGCTGCGATTGCAAGTATTCCTGAACCAGTACCATAGTCAAGGAATGCTTCTCCACCTTTTATCAAACCTTGTAGAAGCAATAGACACAGCTTAGTAGTAGGATGTTCTCCTGTCCCAAACGCAAATCCAGGGTTCAGAATTATGTTTACCGCTTCAGTGACCTTGCAAAGAATAGTGATAAGAGTACTTTAGCCCACACATAACTTTGTGTATCTGATCTGCATAAGCTGCATATATTCTACAAAGTCAGTAGCTAGCACTGCTCTTTGTTAAGCATTTACGAGCATCTGCGTAGATGCTACACGTTTGTCATTACAATGAAATTGTTAAAGTAAAATGTTCATATTGAATGTTTTATACATACAGGAGGAGATGTCCATTCAGGTACAATCCAAAGTCTCTTGGCGATTTCAACAGGCTGAAACGATTCCTGCAAAATATGAACCAAAAAGATATAGCTTTCAAGTGACATTGCCGCAAACAAATCCAATCATTGCATCGAGTTCTCTTAAAAGAAACAGAATTCAAAGCTCCCTCCTTTCGTTAACTCAAAGCTCACCTGGTTTTTGGTAATCCAGTCAAGTTCATCTCCCATTTCAACTTTGAATTTCGGTATCTCTTTCAAGCCAATGGAATTTGCAGCCTGAGAAATGCACATTTTCACCTCATGGTGCACTGGGAATATTGATTCTATACATATCTGCAATAAACCAAAGAGTGCACAAGCATGATTGATGAGACTACAAAGAACACTGACAGATCAAGCTTTAAGAAACCAGGAACAAGCTATGATTTTTAGACTTAGCTAAACTTGCTGTAACTAAGCAAAATCGTTCCTATGAATGCTTCAATTTGTTCAACATTGTTCAAATCATACAAAAGATTGTTTTTTTCATAGATTTTTCACCTCTTTTGAAACAAGACAAGACCCAGAAGTCGCATCTTCGTCTTCTTCTTCGATGTCTTCATCTACAGCTACAGAGCTCGCTCCAAAACACAAGAGCGCCTCCGAGAATGGATCCTAACAAAAACCAACACGAAAAGAGTCAAAATTTCAATCTTTTAGTTAGGCTTTGTCTACTTAGGAGAGGGAATGAGAGAGAGAGACATACGACGACATGTTTTGGACAGTGGATACGAACTGAGAGGTAAGGTGCAGCTAGAGACTCAGTAAAACACGAAGATGAAGAAGAAGTAGAGATTGAAAAGGAGGATGGAGGAGTATAGGAAGTGAAGAAGCAGTGAGGTCTCACTCTGACGATTTGGCGGGAGAGATTGTTGCACGGAAAGTGTTTGATGAAATTCCAAGCTGACATTTTTTTTATTTTTTATTTTTTCCCTTCTCTTCAGTCGAATTTAAAGTTAAACGCTCTCAAAGAAAAAGAAAAAAAATATTCATACCGATATTGTCGTAGATCATGCAGATACTCGAACTACCCGTAGAGCATGATCTACTTTATTAAATTAATTAATTATTAATTGTTTACTTTATTATT
This sequence comes from Cardamine occulta, assembly GCA_028015245.1. Taxonomy (NCBI): domain Eukaryota; kingdom Viridiplantae; phylum Streptophyta; class Magnoliopsida; order Brassicales; family Brassicaceae; genus Cardamine; species Cardamine occulta. The sequence continues at coordinate 12,006,727 of CM051393.1, read as the reverse complement.
TTGATTTTTCACTAACAACTTATAATATTAAAATTCGATACTGATAGTTTTAATATTAACTTATTTCATAAATATGGAAGAAAATACTCGAACTACCCGTTTCGGCAAAATTTTATAAAGAGAATTTGCATCTGATACCAAAACATTTTTAAAAATTTAACTGACACAAAGGTAGCTTTTTGGATAAAATACTGTACATTATGTGGACCAAAATACCCCATTATATTTTTGTACATGTTGCATAGAAATACAATAATCGTATGTTCTCACACATGCATGGGTTAGTTGATAATATCTTGTATTTACGCTAGGTCTAAGTTTATCCAATTAACATTATGGTCACCATTCTTTTGAGTAGCACGTTATATATCTTATTATCACGATTTACTGTTAAATCTTGGTGTTATGTCTAGGAAAATACAAAAATCCACCACGTAAAAAAATATTTGACATCAAATTATATTTAATAACAGATAGTGGATTTTATCACGTTTATGTAATGGTTTCCAATGGGACTAATCTTTTGTTTATGGCGTTCATTAGCAATTTTATTAGCAAGATTGCTATTCACTTAGGATTATACTATGGACAATATTTTTTTTGTTATAAACGCGGGAGTTCCGGATCTTTGACACATAATTTTTTTCAGTATTCGAAACCAGTTTTTTAGTTTATTCTTATTTAAAAAATGTTTTTCCATCTCAAAAGTGGATTAAACCTGAGACACAAGAGAACCAAGAGAACCAACCCTTTTACTACCACCATACCACCGTATCTTTGGTGGTGACAAAAATGTTAGTAAGAAATAGGGACACAATAATCCTGTGAAACGGGTTAGTCGATAGTATTTACCAGTAAGTCTATATTTATCATATTAATAGAATAATTACCATGTAACAGAATGTCCATCATTCTTCTTGTTATCGCGTTATCTTGTTATCCCCATTTACTATATATTTATCAAACTTCTTTTTGCACCACATGATTTTTTAATAGCAATTATACTTAATTACGGGTAGCTGATAATCATATGTTTCTATGTTACTGTGATATTTAACACGTTGAGGTAGCCGTTACCAATCTTGTGGTTATCGCATTCACTTGTTATCACATTGCATTATATATTAATCTAATGATTATCAATGAGTTTACTCATGTGGTTATTGAATTTACTAACATTTTTATTAGCAAGACCAATATTCACTGGGAGTTATACTATTACAAGCAAAAGTGGCATGGTTATCACTTCTTTTTACTTGACAATCTCTATTGCTAATCTCTAATTAAGAATTGATATCAATTCTTAGGATGCTAAGATAATAATTACAGATTTTAAAATAAGTTTAGGTGACAAGATGGTTAGTAAGAAACATAAATACAATGTTTTCACACATACAACGGATTAGTCGATAGTATCTTGTATTTACGGCAATATTAGCTTTATCAAATTAACCTTATGGTTAGGATTCTTCTGGCTAACGCGTTATCTTTTTTTTTTTTTATCAACAAGGTAACGTGTTATCTTGTTATCACGATTTATTGTTAAACTTTGGTGTTATATTTAGGAAAATACATACTTCTTTTTGCTCCTCGTGATTTTTTTTAACATCAAATTACACTTAATTACGGGTAGCTGATAATCATATGGTTCTCCGTTAACTTGATATTTATTACGTTTACATATTCGTTACCACTGAGACTAATCCTTTGATTATCGCGTTCATTAGCATTTTTACTAACAAGACCACTATTCATTTGAAGTTATACTATGGACAATATATTTTTGCATACCAAAAGTGGTATGGTTGTCACTTCTTTTTATTTGACAATGTCTATTGCTAATCTCTAATAATTGATATATATTCCTAACATGCTAAGAAAATTATTGAGTATAAATTGTCTTAGGTGACAATTTATACTCCTTAATATATACTCTTTTTATTAAAGGGTTCATAAATATATACAAATTTTACACAAAACAATACGTTTCCCTCGTTTTACACAAAGTAATAATCGTTTTACATAAATATATACAAATTTTGTTTTCAGCAACATACACGTCAATAGCTAAATTTCGATTTTTTAATAATAATTTTGTTCTCAAATTTTCCTCCTTTTTTAAAAAAATTTTCTTCATGTTTTTTTCTCAAATTAAAAGATATTTACCACTACTCATATCTATAATATAAAGAAATAATAACACTTGATTTTGTTTGGGTAAAAGTTAATCAATTCATTAGAAATTACCGAAAACAAGGAATTTAGTCGAACATCGTATCTTTACTGATCGGATATCGATATCAAACAACAAAACTAAATACATTATCGATCAATCTATGAAATTTGGTCATAAAAAGTTGATCGTTGATAGTCTTGTGGATTCTCGCTTTCACTATTGATTTTTCGTGTGCTTTATTCTTGACATCTATTTATAGAGAATCACACTTTATTCCTAAACCTCATATAATTAAGACTCAGTTGCTAGATTCTCTTTCTGATAAGTTTGCTCACAAGATTAGTGGATGACTCGATTGATCACCAAATCTGTCTCGATCTTATCTAGTAAGATTTGCATTGATCTTGTCGACATCATTTAAAATATTATATTGTTTTCTCAATTTATCAAATTTATCTTAGACTTAATTAAATTAGTCTTGATGGTAAAATTATACCCACTATATGTAAATTAATTTTATATAATTTTTTAAAAATATTATATTATTTTTTCAATTTATCGGAGACTTAATTCAATTAGTCTTGATGATAAAATTATACCCAACATATGTAAATTAATTTTTTATATTTTTTTAATAATCCTAAAAAATTTCATGTTTTTATCAATTATAAATTTAGTATTAGATTAGATTCCATCCGATAAGCGTGTTTTTAAATTTTAAGATGAATTAGATTTAAGAAAAAAAAAACTAAAAATTTATTGTTGGTGATGTATCTTAAAATCGTTTTAGAAAATAAATATAAATCATTTTTATCTAGAGAAGAGAGTTATATATATAATTTTTTATCAAATTCTCATGAAAAAGCTCAAATTAATAAGATAATAAGATAATAACAATAATAGTATAAATAGAAATAACTATTTTATTTGTGAAATGAAATATATCATGCAAAATTAGACATCACTGGTGATACAATAGCAACAACACAAGCACAGACCACTAGGTTGCTAGCACAAATCCTGGTGGTCATGAGCTAAGTGTATTTAATTAAAATATTTAAAAACCCCTATCTTGGTCCCTATATGTGTATATAAAACCAAAAAAACCGCCGACATGTGAATGCATATTAGTTAGAAAACTTTAGGTGTTTGAGTTTGAGGAATCTCATCAGCTTCACATGGAAACTCGAATCGACACATTGGACAAACGTGGCCAATACCTAACCATTCCACAATACATTGATTGTCAAATACGTGACCACAAGGTAAAGTAACAACTTCTCGTTCGGAATCAAAGTTTTCTAAACAAATTGCGCACTGGTCATAATTAGAGCTGGTCTCTCGTTTACGCTTGTATATTGTGCATTGGTCAGCAATAGAGGTGGTCTCTCGTTTCTTCTGGTATGTTCTCTTCCTCAATGACTTGACCTTTAACTTGCTAGCAGGTCTAAACTTATACTCAACGAGTGAGGCTGGAATCGCCTCTTCAATTTGAGAGTCATAGAAGAATGATTCTTCTTGACTCATCTCTTCATTTTGAAAGTCGTCGAGGAATGATTCTTCTTCATATTCATCAAGTGGAGCTTGAATCACCTCTTCAATTTGAGAATCATCGATGTATGATTCTACATAATCATCGACCGAGGCTTGAATCTTCTCTTCAATTCGATAATCATCAAGGTATGGTTTCCTCATCTCTTCAAGGTATGATTCTTCACTCAAAGGAACCACATCAAGAGTCAACCACATTAACAAAGCATATCGTGGACAATATATAACCGAGGAAGTTACTTCACGGGCAAGTCGAATGAACTTTAGTATTAACAAGACAGCATCTCGTCTATCAACTCCAGATTCTGTCAAGAAGTAATGAAGTTGTTGTTTGTAAGGATAGTCTTCGTCTTCAATGAATTCTTTGGCAAGTAATGAACATGAGAAGCTAGACCGAGTTAGTATCGCCTCCATGTTGATCGGTCTGACGAAAGTTATATTGAGATCAACTTTGCCAATTTTTTCGGGTTCAGGATTACGTTCGACTTGGTAGTTGAGTTCTGGAACAGCTTCCATAATGTATAGACGATAACAAGAGAGATCTTTAAGTTGTGAGATCTGTTATTTGTCTATGGCACAAAGAGAGTCGGATATTCTTATATTTATATGTATAATCTAGGGAGTTAATGCGGTCCTACGTAGGATTTAAGACTTTGGAAATTGTTAATTAATAATTACGTGACAGACTTTAAACTTACAGTTTTCCTTTTTTTGATTGGTTTACAATTTTTTTAACTGGTTTAAAGCAACTATTCTTTTCATTTCCGAAATTTGCCTTATATTTTTGTCAATAATGAAAATCTACCATTTCCATTTCTTTTGTTATTGACGTTTTGTTTCCTCATTTGCCTTTTTTTAACCTAAGACGAAGTTTTAATAAATCTACCAAAATATAATAAATTATGGAGATACATACTAAAATATCACTGCTAACAAATATATATATTTTTTTAAATATCAAAATTATCTTTTAGAATTGTAACAAAAAAAATATAAATTTTCAATAAAAAGTAGATAATTTTAAATTAAATCCAAATTGTAGTAGTTTAAATTGATTAATTAGCATTTTCCTACTTCTAAATATTAGAGATAACTTGGAGAGAAATATATGTATTTTGCATACCAATTATTGTGGATCATCAAAGTCCGTTTATGAAGTGAATTTTGTAAGGCGTAAACCAAAAAATATTTTAGAAATACTATTGTGATAACGATTAAATTGATTTAGATATATATCTTTAGATTTGATAATTCATAAATCTAGTTAAGATAGGTTTAACGCTATATATATATATATTTGTATATCGTTTATTAATCAATAAAAAAAATCATTCTCTAACTTATCACTAGTTCAATAAAAAAAATTAAGTTAATATAATTTGAGACGAAGATATTGGATATAAATAGGTATGTGCATTCGAATATCAGTTCAGATCCATGTCGGATATTTCAGCTTTTGGATATTTTAGTAATATGGATTGAGGTACCATTCACATATTTTTGAATTTCGGTTAGGCAACCTTTCGGTTCATGTCAGTTCGGATAATTTAATTGGAGAACCAAAAAGTTTTTGGCTACAAGTTCGGTTCAATTACTTTTTGTCTGAACATACTCGATAGTATTCAAAATACTCAAAAATCTTTAAAAAAAAAAAAAACTAAAGACATCATATTAAGTGACTCAAATTCTATTCTTGAACAATGGATAAAACCAAAGTGAAACCATAGCATTACATAAAACCAACGTAAAACACACTCCAAACAAACAAGAGATTCAAAATTGGTAAAAATAGTTTGATTTCGGTTATTCTTAGATACTTGTTCGGCTCTCAAATAATATCTGATGCGAACCGAGATCTGAAATATATGAAAACAATATCCGTTACGACTATTTTAGAGGTACTGAAATCGATCGAAAACACTTTTTTGAATCAGTTCAAATCTTCAGATCCGAATATTATGCCTACAACTAGATATATATAAACATAAAGGGCAAAAAAAAAAAAAAAGAAAAAAAACACAAAGGGCACGTTCAATATTGATGATGCTTAAGACGACGGCTCGTCACATGACACCCACGACTACGATGCTGTAGATTATGATGTGGAGATGAGACCATGGTTTCAGTTTCGGGAGAGAATTTTATCATGGTCTAGAGTCTAAACCCGTAATTATTTTTCAAACCCTAAAATATGTGAAAGAAAAACAGAAAATAAAATCCTAGTAAAAGGGGATAATTAAGAACGCTAGAGTAACTATTGCTATATTCGACCTCTTATTATTTCACATTGGCCAATGAGAAAATTAGTCTTTGAATTGTTCATGTTTCAAGACACCAAAAAACGGCCATATATGAATACTTCCGTTTATGTGTATTTACATTCAAACGACATATTTATTTGAATTTATGTTTAAAACGAAAATCTCCCAAACTTAAGTTACTCTCTGGTTGTAAAGCATAGCACTTCAATGTTTTAATTGAAAAGTTGTAATAACATACGACTTATAAAGTGTAACTCTTCAAATAAACTCACTATATTCAATAATGTTTACACTATAAATAGTTATTTTCTTATGATACCACAAAATCATCTCAAACAACTTGCTCTTGTCTATTTAGCAAAAAGAACAAAAAAAAGAAAGATTTACTTGTTGCAATGGAAGGTAGGATTCAAGCTTCTTTCTCCGCGATTCTAGTCGTGGCTCTGTGTGCCACTACTCTATTAAGGCCGGGGCTAGCCGAGGTGATAGTGACACCTCAATTTTCTTCCATTCCTGGTTCTTCAATTGATCTCACAAGATGTTGGTCATCACTTTTCAACGTTCAAGGTTGCAATATCGAAATCTTGAAAGCTGCTTTAACTGATAAATTTGAAAACGTTAGACCTGCATGTTGCAAGGCATTTACGGAAGTGGATGCAAAGTGTTGGCCACAAATGTTTCCAATGAATCTGTTGTTCCCTCCTCTTCTTAAAGATAGTTGCAGCTCACAAACTCTGATTCTCCCTGTCATCCCTGGTTCTCCAATAGATCTCACAAAATGTTGGTCATCGCTCTTCAACGTTGAAGGTTGTAATATCGAAATCTTGAAATCCGCTATAACTGGTAAGTTTGAAAATGTTGGACGTGCATGCTGCAAGGCGTTTACGGAAATAGATGCAAACTGTTGGCCAAAAATGTTCCCGTTGAATCCATTGTTCCCTCCTCTTCTTAAAGATAGTTGCTCTCGCATCATCAGCACACCAACTCCGGTTCTCCCTGTCATCCCTGGTTCTCCAATCGATCTCACAAAATGTTTGTCATCACTCGTTAGTGTTGAAGGTTGCGTAACTGAAATCTACAAATCAGTTTCCACAGGAAAGTTTGATAATGTTGGACTAGAGTGTTGCAAGGCGTTTTTGGCTGTGGATGCAAAATGTTGGCCAAAAATGTTTCCGCTAAAACCGTTCTTCCCTCCTCTTCTTAAAGATGAATGTTCTCGTATCATTTTCGATCCTCCCACACACAAGTGAAGTAGCTATGGGACCATAATTGAAAATGCTTTATAATTGGCGCCTTATTATATAGTTTATAACTCCAACATTCAAGAATATGCTCGATTCCAATCTGTCATGATTCTCCCTGTCATCCCTGTTGCAGTTTTTTTTTTTACCGTTTTAATCATTTATAATAATATAGAAATTCAAGTTTCTGGCATAATCTCACAACTTTCATCTATTTCTTAATCGTATATTGCCAAAAGACACATAGTATAGTCTCAAAAAACGAAAATCAACAATATAGGACCTGTCACAAGAAAAAAATGGAGAAAGGAACAAACCTCTGACTTGGCATCTCGTAAATAAGAGGGGGAAAAAAAAACTATCGTAGATTAATAATTAATTTACTGTAAAATGGGCCATATTCTATTTATTTATGAGCCCATCCTAAATTCACTGTTTTAATATTTGATCAGCAACGTAGGAGCAATTAACAACGTGCAGAAGAAGACGATTTCTTTAAACCGGAGCCTCCATCTAGTCTTAACCGGAGTATCACTTTAAACTTCGAGTTGTTATCAATGACTCGTTCGTTAACTCATCTTCATTCTTCTGTAAAACATAATCTAGGGCTATTCAGAGCCGTTCCTAGAGGTTTTAGGACCCTAGACCAAAAATAATAATACTCTACATGATTTGTTACTAGTAATTTTAAGATTAAAATAACTGTAGTTAATATATTTTCTATATGATTACGATAATGAATTATGAAATTTGTGAATAATATTTTTCTAAGAAAAAACTATAAAAAAATCATAAAAGAAACTAAATTGATTTTTTAAATTATGTTTGTAAAAATTAATTAAAATAAATTATTGGTAAAATTTATAAATAAAAGTAATTAAAGAGTGAATGAAAATAAAAAGTATAGAAAATAAAAGAAAATAAACATGTATTGGCCACAAAAATTGATTATGGACAATAAAAGATTTAAAAAACCAATGATAAAGATTTGAAACTGAATGAAGATATACTTTGAGGTAACTTTAAAACCATTAGACCACTAAATATTTTGATATTTAGAGCTTTAAAGTTTTATAAATAAAACAGGGTCCTAAGCGAATGTTTAAAAATTTTCTTCCTAGACACAGCCCTGGAGCTATTAAGAAGTGTCAATGGAGCACTGGTCAATTCAAAAGTACGAGATGTAAGTTGATCTGGTCGCATATGACATTTTCAATGTCGTTTATAATTACAAAGTATATGAGTATTGAAGTGTCTTCCATGTTGTATTTAATTATACGAGTTAGCTAGAACTTAAAAGAGAGATTGTTACGTGTGTGTATGGACAAGTGTAAGGCAAGTGTGCCATGTAGTCAGGTTTTAATGTGTTGTATGTGTGTTCATATTGGCTTTGGAATTGTTCAAGATCTTCTAGTCTCAAGCTTCTTTTGTTTTCTCTGATCAACACAATAAATTTTACCATCTCAAAACAAGTTTCTTTGCCACAAATGTGAAGTGGGGGTTTAAAGATAAGTTAATTCACACGTAGATTTAACCAAATAGTTACGAACGCCCAAGTATGAATACATTATCCGTCATAATTTTTATGTATTTACATTCAAACAATTTATTTATCTGACATTTATTGGTAAAATGAAAACCTCCCCAGTAACAATTCAATGTTTTAATTGAAAGCTTGTAATAACAGACGACTTATAAGTTATAAAGTGTAACTCTCCAAATAAAGCTCACTATATTCAATAATGTTTATTACTATAAATAATTCTTTTCTCCTCATACCCCAAAACCATCTCAAACAACTTGCTCCTGTCTATATAACAAAAAAAAAAAAAAGAAAAAAAAGATTTAGTTGCTGCAATGGAAGGTAGGATTCAAGCTTCTTTCTCCGCGATTCTAGTTGTGGCTCTATGTGCCACTACTCTATTAAGGCCAGGGCTAGCCGAAGAGCTCGTTACACCTCGATTTTTTTTCCTTTTCTGTTTCACCAATCAATCTCACAAAATGTTGGTCATCACTCTTCAACGTTGAAGGTTGCAAGATCGAAATCTTGAAATCTGCTTTAACCGGTAAGTTTGAAAACATTGGATCTGCATGTTGCAAAGCGTTTAAGAAAGTGGATGAAAAGTGTTGGCTAAAAATGTTCCCGTTGAATCCATTGTTTCCTCCTCTTCTTAAAGATAGTTGCTCTCACATCAGCTCACAAACTCTGATTCTCCCTGGTACTCCAATCAATCTCACAAAACGTTGGTCACCGCTCTTCAACGTTCAAGGTTGCAATATCAAAATCTTGAAATCTGCTTTAACTGGTAAGGTTGAAAACGTTGGACTCACATGTTGCAAGGCGTTTGCGAAAGTGGATGCAAAGTGTTGGCCAAAAATGTTTCCGTTGAATCCATTGTTTCCTCCTCTTCTTAAAGATAGTTGCTCTCGCATCAGCTGCTCCCGCACATACGACACTTCAATTCCCTATCATTCCTGTCATCCCTGGTTCTCCAATCGATCTCACAAAATGTTTGTCATCACTCGTAAGTATTGAAGGCTGCGTAACTGAAATCTACAAATCAGTTGCCACAGGAAAATTTGGTAATGTTGGTCCAAAGTGTTGCAAGGCGTTTTCGGCTGTGGATGCAAAATGTTGGCAAAAGAATGTTCCTCTAAAACCGTTCTTCCCTTCTCTTTCTTAAAGATGGATGTTCTCGCATCATTTTAGATCCTCCCAGACACAAGTGAAGTAGCTATGGGACCATAATTGATTGAAAATGGTTTATAGTTGGCTTAATATATAACTTCTAGGTCCAATATTCAAGAATTTGTTCGTTTCCATTCTGTCATGGAAGATATTGTACATGGATGTTGATTTGTTCTAGGTTTTTAACCGTTTTTTATCATTTATAATAATATAGAAATTGAAGTTTCGGGCACAATCTCACAACTTTCATCTATTTGTTAATCCTATAATGCCAAAAGACTCATAGCATAGTGACCCAAGGAAAAAAATTAGGAGGTGCAAAATGCTCTTAGGAAGGCTTGAACTGTCGATCTCATAATTATGAAGTATACTCCTACCAAATCTGCCACTTAAACATTTTCTTATATTTTAAGTGGTGCAGCTGCACCGGGTCCCCATTACGTGGGTCCGCCCATGGCATAGTTTTATTGCTCCATATTTGATTTGCCACGTTGGAGCTTTTAACTAAACCGAATGGTTATCTGTAACTGTTTATGTCCTTGCTCCTCAATGGCCAACTCTATCTTGTTCCTTTACTTTGTTCTTGTTCTCCCTTGCTTAGTTGATTCAGTTTACTTTTAACTTTACTCGCTTCCAACTAAACAAAATATATAGAGAGAATCTAACGTTGGAACCAATTCATGTTTAGTTTCCTAAGAATATATAATCATGAGTTTGACAAGAGGAAACAAATTGAAGAGTGCAGATTCTTCTGTCTATTAATGCAGGATCATTGTTTTACCAGTCAGTGGCCTTTCTATAATCTAGGGCTTTGGGTTGCGTCAATGGAGAGCTGAGCAGGTAATAAGACATACAAAATGTAAGTTGATCTGGTCTCGCATATGACCTTTTCTCTAGCTTTTCCTCAAAAATTTATTGTTAAACTATATGAGCATTCAAAGATCTTTTACTTTTTATTTAGATCATACACATAAAGTCACATTTTTTAAGATTGTTTATAGCATTCTTTTATCTTGTAGATTAAGAAAGGTAAAAAAAAAAAAAAATTCTTGTTTCAGGACTTGGTGTCTTATACTATATTGATTTAGAGCTTAATGTCTTATAAAGTTATAATATATCGATTGAGTTCCGTTGAATGGACCTTTTCTATGACTTGTGAATTAAATTCTTGAGCTGATTATGTGTTGATCAGGCCATTTTTTGCTCTGCTTTGTTGTTTTGTAAAATCTTTCTTCTTCCTTCTTAAGTGGCCAACTCAATCTTGTTACTTTCCTTTATCCTCAGTCTTCCTTTCGTTGTTAATTCACTTTAACTTTAGGTTTACGAGTTTTCGTCCAGGTGATCCTGAGAATGTGATATATCATGGGGATGCAAAACCTGATGGAGCGGTGAACTTCAACAATATAGAATATATAGCTCGTGTTGGTTGGATTACTTATTCTAAGAAGGTGCCTATATGGAATCCAAGAACTGGTAAGCCTACAGATTTTAATACCAGTTTCTCCTTTAGAATCGATACACGTAACCGCTCAAACTTTGGTCATGGGATCTGTTTCTTTCTTGCTCTCATGGGAATTCAATTCCCTGTGAACTCAGCTGGTGGTTTCTTGGGTCTTTTTATTCGAATCGATGATTACAAATCTTCGTTTCCTTTGGTTCATATCAAGTTTGACTCATTCAATAACCAAGAATGGGATCCTACGATTGTTGGAACTCATGTGGGACAGTGGGAATCAATAACAACTCGCTTGTTTCGTCTAACTATACTTCTTGGAATGCAAGCTCACATAGCCAAGATATTGGTCATGCAAAGATCTCGTATGACTATGTTACTAAGAACTTGAGTGTGTCCTGGGCTTATGAACTAACCTCTGATACTCGAGAGAGTTTAGGAGTTTCTTATATCATTGATCTTGCAAAGGTTTTGCCACCATATGTTACGGTCGGGTTTTCAGCCGCTACTGGAGCAAACACAGAAGGACATAGACTTTTATCTTGGGAGTTCAGCTCAACTTTGGACATTGAGCAAGCCTCTATCAAGAAAGGACTTATAGCTGGCGTTTCGGTTTCTGGGCTTGTTTTACTGACCTTCTTGGTCACAGTTGTGGTGGTTTGGTTGCAGAAACAAAGAAAGAGAAAAGAAAAAAGGATAAAAGACTTGGTATTTTTAAACGAAGACCTTGAACGAGAAGCAGGGCCACGAAGGTTTGTTTATAAGGATCTTGTGTTAGCAACAAATAGATTCTCAGGCCAGAGGAAGCTAGGTGAAGGAGGATTTGGAGCAGTTTATAGAGGGTACTTGAACGAAATGAATATGATGGTTGCAGTGAAGAAATTGTCCGGTGGTTCCAAGCAAGGAAAGAAAGAGTTTGTAACCGAAGTTAAGATCATCAGCAAATTAAGACATCGAAACCTAGTGCAACTCATTGGTTTGTGTAATGAAAAAGATGAGTATTTGCTAATATATGAGTACATGCCAAATGGTAGCTTGGACACTCATCTCTTTGGGAAAAAACCTCATCTCTCTTGGGAGATAAGATACAAGATAGCTCTCGGTGTAGCCTCTGCGCTACTTTATCTTCACGAGGAAGGAGATCAATGTGTATTGCATAAGGATATTAAGGCCAGCAATATCGTGTTGGACAGTAATTTCAATGTAAAGTTAGGTGACTTTGGGCTAGCTCGATTGATGGATCATGAGTTAGGTTCTCATACAACAGAACTAGCAGGAAATTTTGGGTACATGGCTCCAGAATATGTGATGGATGGAAGAGCAAGTAAAGAATCTGATATCTATAGCTTTGGAATTGGTATACTAGAGATTGTCACGGGGAAAAAGTCGGTCGATCATTCACAAGAAAACAATGAGACTGAGACGATGAGTCTTGTGGAGAGAGTGTGGGATTTGTATGGAAGACAAGAACTTATGTTAGCCATTGATGTAAAACTTGGTGATGATTTCAATAAGGAACAAGCTGAGTGTTTACTTGTTGTGGGGTTATGGTGTGGTCATCCTGATAGAAACTCAAGTCCCTCTATAAAACAAGTGATTCAAGTACTGAACATGGAGTCATTATTGCCTGAGCTTCCGCTGAAGATGCCTTCTCCTACGTTTCATATTTCACCTTCTTCTTCTCTGTTACTTAGCTCAAGCAGGGTTTTAGTCACGTCCTCGAGCAATCAAGTTGGTCTATAGCTGAAAAATGAGATGATATTATTGGATGAGAGGAGAGATCTTGGTGGCCTTTGCAGTTCTGAAACTTGTTTGTAATCTTAACTCACATAATTGTCAGAGATCTTTTGTGTGTATGAATATAACTAAACCACTAGTCTTATGGCCTAGAAACTGCTTCTTTCATTTGCTCACAGAGACTCATGTGTATAAAAATCAGGCTGTAATAAAAATCTTGTTTATTAGAAAGTAGACAATCAACAAAGATATTTTAATCTGAATACAAATGGTTTAAGCTTACAACTTTTGTAAAGTGTAACATACTTGCTCTGTTTTATGTCATGTTGTCTTATCGGACGATTTTCAACGTGTAGCTTCTAGTTCTAATTTTCAAGAGTTTGCTCAATTCCTATCTGTCATGGGAGATATATAAATGTATGGTTGGTTGGTTTGATGATATTTTAAATCTTAAGTTTTCTGGCATAAGCTCATAAATTCCATCTATTTTACAACCAGTTTCAGACACTCAAAATCAATAAAAGAACCGTTAAAAAAGAAGAAAGGAACAACCTCAAGTGACAGAAAAAAAAGGAACCTGTCAGACCGCCGTGGGACCACCCCGGCAAGGTAAGACCGAGCCGAGTAACGATCCTCTACAGCACCAGATACATCCCAAGATGATCGTAGCCGTCAATCACGCTCTGATCGCACGATCATGGTTCATCAACCAGGGTTAAGGGCCTGTCTCCTTAGAAACCAAGGAAACAGAGGTACGAGCCTATAGAACAGATCCTGTTCAAGTAAGGTCGTGACCATCAATGCTTTCTCAATCTTATATATACAAGTAGCTTTACTTCAAGTTCATCGATGTGGGATATGTGCGACATTTACATTATATTGAGGAAATGGGCTATACGGGTAAACGCCCACTTAATTATGTTGTAGCCTAGCCCTTATTATTCTTACCATGTTGTAGCAAGTTAGCGAGGCCCACTTGCTTCGATTTCTTTCTTTAAACCGGACGGTCAATCTTAGTATAAACTTAAAACCGAATTTGATTCTAAAAATTCTCTTGTTTCGGTCTCCTACTTGAAATGCAAGCTCACACCCACACTGCCAAGATCATTGTCATGCACATATAATTTACGTGCCTTTTATTTGATTCAAACATCAATCACAGGCAGAGACATCAAAGTTCATGTGGATCTAGTCTAATTCTTCTTTTCGATCCATAAAACTTGAATTTGAAACTAAACTCAAACTAAAAGAATAATGCCAAAAAAATCTAAAATTTATTGGTCGAAGCTACGGGTTTATCAACGTAACGGACTTGTAAACATTGAACTTAGCCTATATTTTGAATTACAAATTTGGATTATGAGAAACAAAATAAAGCTGCAGACGAAAAACAAATAAAGCAAAGTGTCTCTTTTATTTTATTTTATTATTTTATTTCTCTAAAGAAGAAACACAAAGTGGAAGTTGGAACTTGGAAGTGGTCTTCGAATGTACTTTTGTATAAGTTTGGTTCCCAGCAGAGGTATGTGCACGCTCTACTCTTAACCACCGCAAAAATTACGCACGTGACAGTGACTCTCCCCAATTTTGCCTATCTCATCTTCTAACTTCCTATATAAGCATACATATACATCAAACGCAATGTGTAACGACATATAGGAAATATTCATGATGGACCTAGAGGATTAGGAAATTGTAGTTTATTTAGAATCAAATAAAAAAACGAAAAAACTGTTTTTTCTTTGTTAAGAAACTAACAAAAAGCTAAAAGAACATACTCAACACCTTGTATATACACATAAGAAAGGTGCGTTGGTTGTTGCCTTGTTGGTAATAAACACAAATCATCTCATAAGACCATGTCTCTTCTTGCTGTTTACGTATTAAAATCCTTTATCATTTTGCATCTAATTTACACCTCAACCCATTTGTTCCAACATGAATACTTTAATTAGTATATTATTTTCTTGCTTTTGCAAAAGAAACTGTATTGGTAATATTTAACCAAACACAATATATTGATAATTATACTTAACAATAGAGAGAATAGTTTATGTAATTGGACAAGAGCCCATTTTTTAAATTCAAACGTAACTATGTATATAATTAATTAAAAATTAAAACTAATGAAAAATGTAGATATTCTTATAACAGAACTACTATTATAAGAATATATTCTTTTGCGAACTATTCCATAGTAAAAATGACTTGGTGGAGTTACTGTTGATTTTGGATCCACTAGATTACCTTCCAGTTCTCCATTCTTCTTTGCTTTTCACTTTATTGTATTCAACTAAATCAAAGTTCGTTAGCTAGAAAAAAAAGCATACTCCTACTTATTAAAATTTTAAAAACAATTATTGAAATCAAAAGGGTCATTTACGATTATTGCGGCTTTATGAAACAATAGTAGGTGGTCGACGATAAGATGCGATGGATTAGTTCAGAATGTGTCATTTCACAATTGATTTTAATATTTAGGTCTAAGAATTGTTTTTTACAATTGAGGTATCCGACTCTAACCGTCTGAGAATTAAGACTTGGTTTATTAATTTTAAAACTAAATACATAAATTGATAAAAGATACGATATAGGACCCACTTTAGATATGGTCGTGTGAGGGGTTAGAGCATGATTAATAGAAGATTTTAAAAGGATTTTTAGGAAGAATTCTTAAGATTAAAAAATTATAAATTCTATTAGTAAATATATTTAAAATTTTTTTTTTTTTAAATCGATTACTAAATAAGAAATTTTAAAATCAATTTTTTAATTTAAAAATTTATATATTTTAATTTATACAAAATTTATAATAAAATATTAATAAAAACTTCAGTTCTTCCATTATGCTCTTAGATTTGCCAGTCAATGCGGAGCCTAGTTGATTCTCTAACAAAGCTAATGTTGTTTTCAGTGTCCTCTCCTACGCGCTCGGTGTTCTCCACGCGACAACGTTCTTTTTGTTTGCCAATTAAGGAAAAATCAAATTATTCTTGTTTCAGTTCCTCTAAGCGTGAAGCAAATTATTCGATAACGCATCATCTGGTCGTAGTTTTGGAACTTGGAAAACAGATAATGATGTTAGTTGTATAAAAATGATGTTAGATGTTTTTAATTGGTCTTTTGTGTTATGTAACAAATACTTAGAAACAAAAATTTGAATAATTGGGTCTTTTGGGTTTATAAATTTCATTCTATTTGGATAGCTATTTTAAACTATTTCTTTATATAAATAGCTATCCAAATTATTTTAAACAATTATTTCTCCGTTTAAATTAACTAAAAATACTAACATTAAATAACTTTTTTGGTTTCTACATAAAAAAATTATTTAATATATACATAATTGATAACAACGCAACAAATAATAAACACATTTCATAATACAAATAGTCACAAAATATAATATATATATATTAAATCCCAAAAATTAAAATAGTATCCGATTAGAAAACTATAGTAAAGAGTAAAAAGAGTAAAGACCACAGTTGTGTGTGTTTTATTGAAGGCAATATATACCTTTATTTAAAATGGACCAAAACTATATGAAATTGTAGCATGTTTTCTAAGCTTCGAACTTGTGAGAGCGCGTGAGAGAGAGAGAGAGAGTACGCAGGCGGAGAAAGCAGAATCCCGCAATTCGTGCGGTTCGCTTTCCTCACGATAAGTGACGCACCGACTCACTTCTCACCACACGTGCGCACGTGACCCCCTCCCTTCTTTTTTTTTTCTTTTTTTTTTTCTTCCTGAATTCATCTGATTAATTAAATTAGTACATTCTGCTATTAATTATCTTCTTTTTACACAGATCTCAGTGATTAGGTGGTTATATTTTTCAATTTGGCAACTTTTTCTTTAAATTTTGGGTCTATACCAATATTAAAAGTGTTTGAGTGTGTAAATTTTAATTATAATATTTGTCCTTCTTTACATAGTCAAATGGCCATTACTACACATACTTTTTTCTTTGGTTAAAAGTTAAAACTAATATATCATTATTGCATTACTATTTGTAGCAATATTATTGAATTCGTTTACGAATCATTGAGTAACTAGTTTTACACATATATTTTAAAATAATATGTTCAACTCTCTTTGATTTGAAATCAAGATTAGTCCCAAATTCTCTAGTGATCGTATCAGGGATCATATATAAAGTCTTGATTATTTTTTTTGCATTTAAATTATATTTATTTATAGTGCACATTTTGTAAGCGTAAATTCTAAATGCTATTTAAGCACCACACTTTCATTTGAATTTGTACTTTGCAAAATTGTGATTTTTAACTTTATTTTTCCATATCATTTTGCATTCTAAATTGCGTTTGAAACAATTATATCTTAAATTTATCAATTAAGATCTATAATAACCAAACAGTACACCCAATAAAAAATATTAAGTAACAAACATGCGTTAAAAGTTACCATAACAATAGATTACTAACTTTGTACAAATTTCTAAAGAAAAACTTTGCTAGGTTTTGAGATATAATTATTTTAAATTTGAACAATATCTACCCAGCTAATGTAATTTCTGAAAAGTTATTGCTCCGAAAACTACGGTCTACAGTGTACCATTTACACAAATTATAGTAATAGATTTTTAAAAGGATAATAATGGATAATTGTTATAGACAGATCACATGAATAGTATAATATAAAGACTTGAAAATGGTGAAAAATTAAGCTACAAAAAGATTCGAGCAAGACACGGAACACGACACAGTAACTTCCTAACTTCCTTAATAACCTAATAACCTAATTTGAAAACAACTTACTACTAGATTTGAGCTATTTTTCTCTTTTTAAGGCTCGGCCATTAAAAAGCGACGCATTCCTTAGGTATGTGTGAAGTGGCCATGTTTGGTATTGCGTTGGATGAATGCCAACGCCAATATTTTGGGAGCTTTCATCAAATTGAGAGATTTCTTGCTCGACATGGGATAATGATTATTTAATTTAAAAAAAGAATTTAGTATATATATGTAGGTATCCAAAAGTTTTAAAGTGCGAATCATCTGAAATGTGTTATATAGAAACCTTAAAACGCATGCTATCTAGAATATAAAGGCAACATCCTTAAGAAAACGCCCAATCTGCTAAAAATAAAAAACATACAATCAGGAATTCTTTGGAAACGAAACTCATATATTATCTCGAAAAGACAAAATATGAAAACTTTTGGGCTAGATTTTAGGACAATATGTGGCCCAATAAACTAACTGACTAAAGTACACATAAAAACTCTAAAGCCATGAATGTTTGTAGGTTTTTAAGTAGTTTTTAGATTTTGAATTTTGGATTTTGGCAAATAAAAAAAATAAATAAATTTATAAATGAAAAAGAAAAGAAGTCACGTTTAAAAAGTGAAAAACCAAAAAAGTAGTTTTTAGATTTTTAGTGAAAATTGGTGAAATGATCCAAAAATTAATTTTTCTATTTTTTAGAGAATCTGATTTTAAGAAAATTTTGAATGGATAAAAAATTAGTTTTTAAGAAACAAAAACCAAAAACTATTGTAAAATCTACTTGTCATTTAAGGCCTAAATTTAGAATTTTCAGTTTTGGTTCTTTTACATTTATTTTTTCCTGTAAACTGGTTATTTTACATTCACACTTCCGCAATGAACCATTGCGAGATAAGAAATGAAATGGTCCATCTTCAAAGATAAAAATGGTCCAGGTCGTAAATTGTATGGGAGAAGGAGGGTAAAATAATAATTTAAAGAAAGATGGTAGTGAGTGATGAGAGGGGAAAACAAAAACAGAACCACTTTTGTCATCCCTCAACACCTACATTTGTCTTGCTAGCCAGAAAGAAGATAATACTTGTCCCCACCTTCTCATATTTTCTATTTTTTCTTTGGCAAATATGCAATTTTGACAGTGTTCATTCTTGTCTTCAATAAAATATTAAAATAACCTGAATTTTTAGAAGTCCAAAACTAATTCTAGAGTTGTTAAAAAATTAAAAAATTGTTATTTAAAACATTTTTAATAGACAAAAACTTGTAGTTTAGTGGTTTGTGTTTATGTTAGTGTATCAGTAATCCAGATTTACACCAGTAAAATGCATGTTGTTAAAAAAATGTTTGTAATAATTAAGTATAACTATACAATTGAAATTGCGGACAAATTACTTAAATCTTGGTCTCTAAACCATTAGATGACAATGAATAGATTAAAATAAAAAACAATTGAAATTTTCATACACAAGTTTTTTCACATAAACTTTAGTTGTCTGTCATATATAAAACTGAAAAACGTGAGAAAAATAATTAAAATCTAAAACTAGTACAGTACTATAATTTTAATAAAAATAGGTGGACCAAATATTTATGTATGCAACTCGATAAGTGGAGATGACATTATGACAAGCTTGATAAAACCTTAAAAGAAATAATATTTACTGATATTTTCAACAAATAGTTAATTTATAAATATATCCCTAAACGGCTAAGCCCTAACTTGTCGCCGGGATTTCGATTAACATAATTTCTGTTCACTAAAAAAAAAAAAAATACTCAGAACAAAAGAACAGTAGTGAGAGAAAGTAAGACAGATACGAAACTCTGTGGTTGACAAACTCTTTTGCTCTCACAGAGAAAGCTAGAGGTTAAAGAACTTAAAGAGTTGTTGTTATGATTCTTAGCAAAAGAAGCTCTGTCTTTGGAGAATTGTGAGAAAGAGAAAGAGAGAAAAGACAAAGAGAGAGAGACATGGTGGGCTCAGGAGTTGGAGGAGGAGGAGATAGAAGCAAAGATGCTGTAGGAATGATGGCACTTCATGAAGCACTTAGAAGCGTCTGTCTTAACTCCGACTGGATTTACTCTGTTTTCTGGACCATTCGTCCCCGACCGTACACACATCTCTCTCTCTCTTTCTCTCTTTCTTTCTTCATCAATCTTTCTGTCTCTGTTTCTTTAGCTTTTTGTGTTCTTCTTTCTGATTTCAGGAGGGTCCGTGGTGGGAATGGTTGCAAGATTGGTGATGAAAGTGGCAGCTTGTGAGTTTTTTTTTTGTCTTTTCTATCTTTCCTCTGTTTCAAACAGAGCAGCTCTGTTTCAACTCCCAAGATCTCTTTCTGAAACAAATTTGTTTCTTTTGTAAAGGATGTTGATGTGGGAAGATGGGTTTTGTGGAGGAGGCAGAAGTGAAGATCTTTGTGTGGAACAAGACATTGAGAGTAAAGATCTCGTCAGAAAAGCTTTCAGCAAGATGTCCATTCAGTTATATAATTATGGAGAAGGGTGGGTACTGGGTAGGTGCTATTTTAGTTATTATATATGTGATTATGTAGAAGATAATTAGATTATACACACCCTAATCACTTAATAAGTAGCAAAGTTTTGATTAAGATATATAATTATACAAACAAAATTATTATGATCTTTATATGATGATATATAATCTGCAGATTGATGGGTAAAGTTGCTTCTGATAAATGTCACAAATGGGTATACAAAGAACCATCTGAATCTGAACCAAATCTTACTAATTACTGGCAGAGTTCTTTTGATGCTGTAAGTTCTCAAATCTTCAACAAATCTTTTTTTTTTTTTGTGGTTAGATGAGGAAATTTATGATCTTTGATAGTTGCCTTACACTTAAAAACTTTTTGGCTGGTCAAATATTTATTGCAGCTTCCTCCAGAATGGACCGACCAATTCGAATCAGGCATCCAGGTCAATACTTATTTATCTTTTTTTTTTTTACCTAACTTGCTGTTCTTGATTAAACCTTAACACTGTTTCAAATTTGAACAGACCATTGCTGTGATTCAAGCTGGACACGGTCTGTTACAGTTAGGTTCTTGCAAGATTGTGAGTTTTTTTTTTCTCTTATGGTTTCATATTATCTTGGACATGGTATGTGATTTAGTCAGTGTTTGATTCCTCTAGATTCAAGAAGATCTTCATTTTGTGCTGAGGATGAGACAAATGTTTGAATCAATCGGTTATAGATCCGGTTTTTACCTTTCACAGCTCTTCTCTTCAAACCAAACCGCGACTCCATCTTCCTCTTCAGTTCCAAATCAGCAACCTCAGTCTCAAGCTTTTAACTGGGGATCACACTCTCCATTGTTACCTTCCCCTAGCTTTGAGAACCAACTACTTCCATCAACCAGATTCGGTTTCGTTCAAGAAACCAATGCTCCTCCTCCTCCTCAGATGCTTCCTCCAATGGAAGAACACGAAGATGACATCAAATGGCCTAACGGTCTGTCTCTGTTTAATGCCTTGACTGGCCGTGCAGATGAAGCTAGTCGGCTTCTGTTTAACCAAGAGCAGAACGCGATGAATCTTGAAAACCAGAACGAGTTCTTGGGCCTTGAAAGTCATCACATTAATCATCCTAACAAGTTTCGAAGAAGCTATACATTGCCAGCAAGAATGGACTCTTCGTCATCATCAACCTCGCTTGATCAGCAACCACCTCTGGAGTTTAGGAACAACTCTGGAACCAACTCCGGTTTGTTCCCTGACGTTATGGAGACGTTCTTGAGGTGATTTGACATGTTCAAGATTAAGGTTTAAAGACAGATTAAAAGACGTTTTTAGCTTGTCCTTTCTATAAATACATGAAAACTCTGTTCATTGTTTCTTCCTTGTTGTTGTTGTTGTTGTTATTGTACCATATTGTCTGCTTGTTTCTGCTTTTATGTCAATCAAAACTCTTTAACATTTGAAGATACTTTAAAAGCAATTATTGATTTGGTTTTTCAAGTCCTAGAATACAGAGTATAAACAACATTTTCTCAGCTTGAAGACTGATCTTACCCTTTAACAGTTCCCATCTCACCCACCGTTATATTCTCTTCACTCTCGTCCTCGCCGCCTGCAGTTGCTGCCTTCCCCGTGGTAGGGTTTCCATTCTTTTCCTTTGCTAAATCCGTGGCCGTTTCAACCCTTCTTTCGCAGTATACGCTGCATAGCTGACTGAAACATCTGGTGCCTTAGCATCTGTACTTGTCCCCATCGCTTCTTGTCTCGCCTCGCTCATACTCGCAGTCTCCTCGCCCATCGCTTCCCTGTAGAAAGTGTTCAAGCTTGTCTGAGTTAGTAAAACGAATCTTTTCTAGGTTACAATACAAAAACTGCATTAAATATGGTAGAAATGTTATGGTTCCTCTCTTACTTGAGCGGCGAAGCAACGAGAGAATTGAAGAGTGTTGTTGTTGTAATGTCTCGGTGATGCTCTGAAAATGTTTATGATTCCTCTCTTAGCAAGAAACAAAGCCGCCATTTTTTTTCTTACAGACATCAAAACACGACTCTGTTGTTACATTACATTTACCCCTCACACAAGTACTTCAGGATCGAGTTAGTGTCCAGATGAAAAACAGCTGGCTTGTCAGGGTGTCTGCCACGTGTCATAAGGATTTTCATATGAGAAAATTCGATTCTTTTGCTGTGATTCTAAAAAAGTACATTGCTTTACATGTATACCCCAAGTCTCTTATATCAAAACCAGTGATTCTACATTCTTAACTAACAAGAAACTAAAGCAGCTCCTTATAAAGGAGTTCTCATTGTTGTTGAAGAGACTCTATGGTAATATCTTCAAGCCAAGTAACAACTTCTTCAACCAACGGTCTCCTTCTAGGCTCATGATCAATACATTTGCAAGCAATCTCCAACATCTCCAAAACCGTTTTCTCGTTCACATTTTCGCGTATTGTTGTATCGATAATCTCAGCCTCGCGCTTCTCGGCCTTCATCTGAAACACTTGAGACACCAAATCTCTGCAAGTTTTTCCTTTAGTAACTTCCACAGGTCTACGACCTGTAACAAGCTCCAAAAGCACAACGCCAAAACTGTAAACATCTCCTCTACAAGTTGCAATCAAAGACTGGCTATACTCAGGTGGAATATAACCCAACGTCCCCACCAAATCAGTAGTCACATGTGTGTCGTACGGCCTAAGCAACCTAGCTAACCCGAAATCCGCAAGATGAGCTTCAAACTTCTCATCTAACAGAATGTTACTCGACTTCACGTCTCTATGGATAACATTAGGTTCACAGACTTTATGCAAGTAAGCAAGCCCGCGCGCCGCTCCTTGAGCTATCTTCAATCTCACATCCCATTTGAGAGTCATATTCCCGTCTACCCGCTCGTGTAGCCAATAATCCAAGCTTCCATTCTCCATAAACGAGTAGATAAGCAGCCGATCGTTCCCGTGCTTGCAATAGCCTTGAAGAGAGACAAGATTCTTGTGTTCAGCTCGCGACAATGCTTCAACTTCCGCCTGGAATTCGCGTTCCATCTGCCCACAGTCACCAGAAAGCCTCTTGACCGCTGCTTTTGAGCCATCCGGAAAATTTGCTTTGTACACAAGACCAAATCCGCCACATCCTATAATGTTTGCCTGGCTGAAATTGTTTGTAGATTTCAACAAATCCTCAACACTCAGATCTTTGTAACCGCAGTTATGAAAAAGCACGATCTTCGATGGCCCAAAAGTCTTCGGAACACCGCTGATAACTTCCTCATCAACAGCATTGATTCGATCATCTGCGTCTTTTCTTGAAAGTCTTAGAAGAATAACAGTAAGAAGCAGACTAATCCCCACAGCAAGACTTATGGTAAGTCCAACAATGCTGCTTCTCCCTAACTTTCCACCATTGTTATTACTATGCAAAGGACCTTTCGGTGTCAACATATTACTCATCAGAACATCGCAAGGCGAATCAATCGTGCGACAAAGTCCCAAGTTTCCTTC
This sequence comes from Cardamine occulta, assembly GCA_028015245.1. Lineage (NCBI taxonomy): Eukaryota > Viridiplantae > Streptophyta > Magnoliopsida > Brassicales > Brassicaceae > Cardamine > Cardamine occulta. Next base: position 11,982,893 of record CM051393.1, on the reverse strand, counting down.
AAAGCTCGAATGCGGGAAGCTATAGAACTGACCTCCTGATGGAATTGCGCCTGTGAGACGGTTATACGCAACGCTGAACCTCGATAAGAAAGTGAGACTCTGAAAAGACAGAGGAATCGACCCGTAGAGATGATTGTAGGACAAATCAAGAAACTCCAAATTGTCAAGCCTTGAAATGGAGTCAGGTATTGTCCCTGTGAAGTTGTTCCTGCTCAAGTCCAGCATGTGAAGCTCTTTCAAACGTCCAATCTCCGGCAAGATCGTCCCATTGAGGCGGTTATTATTCAAATAGATAGATGGTGGGAATCTTGAAACTTGGTTATAGGGAAGACCGCTCGAGCTCTTGTTCCGCTTTACATAGAGAGGAATACCGGAAGAGTCGGTCATCTGAGAAGCGGTGCTGTTTAGATGGATTAGGTTCTTGAGCTCGGTTATGGTTACCGGGATTTCTCCGGTTAAAGTGTTGTTTGAGAAGTCTATGTAGAACAGATTCTCCATCTTACCGATCCAACGAGGAATAGTACCGTTAAAATGATTCCAAGAGAGATCAAGAACTTCCAGTTTCTTGCAATTCAATAGCCAGCTCGGAATCTGTCCTCTAAGACCGCAGTTTCCAAGCGCTAAAATCGCAAGGTTGTCGAAACCGTTGACATTGCTTGGTACTTCCTCGCCGATGAAGTTCTTTGAGAGAATAAGAGTTGAGAGATTTCTGCAATGTTGCAGCGCATTCATTGTCTCAGAAAAATCCACAAAACTGTTGTTGGATAAGGAGAGGAACAAGAGAGACTTCAGATTCTTGAAGGTATCAGGGATTTTGCCGCTGAACTCATTTTTTGCCAAACTCAAGATCTTCATCTTGGGGCAATGGCCAAGAGATTCTGGAAGATGTCCAGAGAAATGATTACTGGCGAGATCGAGCACACAAAGATCTGGAAATCCAGTGAAGTTAAGATTGATAGAACCAGATAACGAGTTGTTCCTAAGATCAAGAACTCGCATTTTCGAGCATTGAGATAAGCTTGGCGGAAACCTGCCTGAAAACTTGTTGGAGCTTATGTCGAGGTGTTCCAGCTGAGTGAGATTACCGAAAACATCAGGAATTACACCGGAAAACCGGTTCTCGGAAATCAACAGAGACTTCAGACCAGAGAGATTGCTCAAGTTACAGCTTAACTCTCCGGATAAGTAGTTTCCAGAGAGTGATAGTTGCTCCAAGTCACGTATCGAAAAAACAGAATCCGGGAGTTGGCCAGTCAATCCGTTATTGTCGATATGGAGCCACTGAATAGATTTGCTACAATTGTACAATCCATCAAGATTCCCCACCAAACGATTCATTGATAAATCAAGAACCTGAATCTCATTAGATGAGCTGCAGAGTTCAGGATGAATCTCACCTTCAAACAAATTGTTGCTTACATTAAGCATCACAAGACCATGAAACACTCCAACATCCGATAGATTACCGCTAAGCGAATTGCTGGAAATATTCAGCGACTGAATCAGCTTTAAACCAGAAACCGCTTCCAAAACCGACCCTGATAACAGATTATGGCTCAAATCAAGAACTTCAAGCTGCTCCAACTTGGAAATCTCTGCAGGCAATTCGCCTTTAAGTTGATTACGAGAGAGATCAAGTAACTGCAGCTCACTCAACTCACCTAAAGACCTCGAAATCACACCTTCTAAACCCTTTTCAGAGAGAACCAACTTTGTAACTCGACCAGAAACATCACTCCCCTCACAAAACACACCATCCCATTCGCAACAACGCGAATCGTTTAACCAAGATTCCGTAACAGACTTGTTCTTCAACGCTCCTGCGAATTCCTGGAGCGCAGATAAGTCGCTAGGATGACATGGTTGGCTCAAAGATGAACCAACAAAGAAGGCCAATATGAGAATGATCACCATGACTAACAAACAGAGACAAGAGTCTTCTCTAGTCAGCTCAACTCACAGCAAAAGATTATGCATTTTCCCACAAATTTTGTTTCTTGGACTCAAATAAAGACTGAAACTTTCATAAGTCACATGCTCATGTCCCAAAAGAATCGAGCTTTCACAACTTGTGGTTGAAGCAACATTGTGGAAACAAATTGAGATCAGCAACACGTATCTTTCCTGAAATCGAATCCCAAGAAACAGTATGAAATCAAAGCAGGAAACTAAACAGACAACACTCAAACTAAAAAAGCTTGAATGATAATTAAGAATAAACTAAAACGCTCACATCCCAAAATTCACCTCGAAAAATCAGGAATCACATACTATTAAAGACTTGTAACTTAAGCAAAAACAAATAACTCAGAAACATAAAACAAAAACAGTCAAGAGAGTATAGTAAAATACCGTTAAGCAGCTTCTTAAGCAATCACCAATTTTGCCAATAAAAACCCAAAATTTTCCAATTCCCAGATAATGCTAAGAGCTTTCGAGTTCACAGCCGCCATTGAAACATCGAAAGTTTAAATTTTTTTTCCAGGGAAACGATAATTCCGAAGATATGTTTTTCAAGGGGTTTAAAATGTCTTATCAGAGCAAGTGCAGGTCTTTTGCAACCAATCTAAAAAGGCGAAAACAGAGTAGTTGGTATTCAAATTGTCAATGTTTTCGAAATTGAAAGGAGGAAACAGTGAAGAAGACGATAGAAGATTGAGAAAAAACGGAAAAGGAAAGTTTCTTTCGTTTTCTCAAGAACAGTGAGAGTTGCTATTAACTTTTTTCGTGACAACAAGTCTCAAAAGTCTTGTGCACATCCTTAACTTAAGATTTTTGTTTTGTTTTTTTCTTTGGTGTTGTAACAAATTATTAATTGTCAATTTAAATTAGTATTTAATTTTTTGGACAAAATCCTGCACAACTATTTATTGCAGCTCACAAGTTTATATTCTAGAAAAAATAAACCTTACAGTTTGACTGAATTCTATATAATAAATTTCACTTATTTAATTCAAAATTTTGAAGTATATGTAGATAGAGTCGTTCTCGTTTGTTACAAAAATATAATTTTTCTTTGTACAGATTAGTGGGAAACAACTATATTTTTAGTTGAAATTTGTCAACAAAAGTTTGTAGTTTTATAGTCAAAACTTTTCGTTTTCTTTTATAATTTGTCGCATTAAAAGAAAACAATAAAGTTTGTCTTTCTCTATTATATAACCCACTTCTGTCCTTTTAGCCGTAACACAACATTCAATTAATCAATTAGATGACATTTGACTAAGATGACAAAGATTAATAGTTCCGTAATAATTCGATTATCTAATCATGTAGTCAATAAAAAAATATATGGAGTATATAAAATATAATATTACTTCCCAATTTAATAGGAATACAATAATATATATATATATATATATTAAACTTACGTTACACTACTAATTAGCCATTTAAATATATATATAAAGAAGTACAACAAAAACCTTACATCAAACTTTTCAATCCTATTATAAATAAAAATTTAAATCAAATGTAAATATACAATTTATCTATTATATAAAAGGGATTACCTAATATGTTTTATAACTATTCCATATTTTCATAAATATATACATATGTAAATTATTTGTATCGGACCTCTCGTGAAAATTGTGACGCATCATGGCTATTTGCAGTGCACGTGTCACGTGGAGAATGACGTTCCTTTAGAACCGTGTGGGTTTGGTTTGGACTTTCAGACGGACGTCACGGGCCGATGCCGTGAAAGATGTGGAACCGGTTAAATCCAGACCCTCGGGTCCCACGTGACTTTTTCAATTTTCATTAATGATATGCTTATTTGTTTGGTCTTTTGCAAAAACACTCCTCTATTTTTTTTGTAAAGTGAATTCGAGATTAAACCGGTTCAATGTTAATCAAGCTGAAGTGGAAAAAGATATTGGTTGTTGTACTTACATTTTGAAATAACTAACTACACGAAAGTTTCACATAATATGAAACTAATAGTATTGTGAGTACAGTACAACGTTATTATAAAAAAGTATTCACTTTTTCATATAATATATTAAGTGAATTGAGTAAAGTTTGGGAGCATCGAAAATGGAGTGATGTCTTTTGATAATGTATTGTATAGTCAACTGCTCACACACCGCAAATCACGTGAAGTCATCGAATCGTACACCTATCGGCCTCCTACTTTGTTTGGTTTTCAAGTCTTCTCTAAGATCGAACCTCGAATCTATCGCACTTCAATCACTATTTTTATTACTGTCTTTTGATTAGTATAATTTACTGTAATCACCCTTCTTTGTCCTCCTCTTCATACTATAGGTTCAGTTAAACTAATCGGCCTACTTATCTATAAGATAATCTGGTTGGGCTACAAAGAGTTTAGAGAGATACAACTATAAATAGAAATGAGGTATCTTCAAACTTGTATTAGTTTTATGTGAGAATTGTGTTAGGTTGTAAAAAGAACACAAGGAAGTCTATAATAGACATGTGACATACCAAACCCAAAACACAAAGATGATCTTGTAAGGTTTTTTTCATTCGACTGACCAAGATATTTTGTTGTGTTTAAATCAGCTGAGTCCTTCTTCGACCATCCAAATAATCCATTGTTCCACGCATGCATGTTCATTACAGGTAAAAGTTCATGTAAAAATATGCATGATATCAAAAATTTCTACTCAAAATATAGATTTAAAAATAGTTTGGATTATAAGGAGACAGATATTTAAAATCATTATCTATAAACAGTACGATTTAGATTCGAATTAGTGTAGTTTCGAGTAATTATGGATGGTTTTGGAGAATAATTGAGTAATTTCAAACATTTATAGATAATTTAAAATATTTTTTTAGTCAAACGGTTAATGGTTCACTTACGCCTTTGCTACCGGGGTTTGACTGCAGTAGATTGCGTTTTTCACGATATACAAATTTGGTTATTGTTCAGGTTTTATCGATCTATTTGATGACAGAAAAAAAAATTATTCTTTGAATACCCATATAATCACTTATGAGTACATATTTTGTTTTGCTTGTTCGAATAAATTAATTTGAATCAAACGGGGAGTTTTAATTACTTTATTATCCAAAAAAGAATTGGCTCAAACCGGTAAAATCGGGTAACCCGACTCAAAGTTAAAAACTCAAATCATAATAATCGATAGGAATCTAGGAAAAAAATGGATGGATAAGGTGGGTGGCCTGTTATCACTTACCATGAAATAACAAATGATAAGATGAATTTGGGCCCATACTCTAAGCCCAGCCCATAGAAGTAGTTTCGCTGCCGTGCAATAATACCATAGGAATAAGTAAAGGCCAAAATATGTAAATGATGTATAGAATATAAAAATGCAGTGTTGAGTATATTATAAGATACTGAAATTAATTAATAATTCATAGACTTTACCAGAAAAAAGAGACTGAAATCTATAAATGGTGTATAAAATATTAAAATGCAGTTTTGAGTGTATTATAAGATACTGAAATTAATAAATAATTCATAGAATTTACCAGAGAAATCCTTCACAAGGCCCCAGAAAAAAAGAGTAGTGGGCGGCCATCCACTTGGTTTGAAAGAGACTCAAGTGGAATCCAACTATACGATAGGACACATAAAGATCCAAAGTTATAAACTGTACCCTTTTTCAAATTATAATTATGAATGCTATCTTCTTAAAAATATTTAATATTGCATGATTCATGAATATACGTAAAGCAACCTACTTCCATTATTCTCCCTTCTATAAACATCATCGTAATTGAGAAACGCTTCTGATCTAATTGTCCTATATATGATTTGCTCATCTCCCCCAAAACTGAAGTTCAAACTATAATATCAACTTCTTGTGAATACGTGAAAAACTATTTTACAAGTTTTTGTTTAGTTGTCAATTAATATTTAATACAAAGAAATTGGCCACCGTCAGTACACTATCACTCCAGCTGAGCTTAAGCTCGTGTTTCTGTCTGCTTAGATAAAATTTGATGGCATTTACCAAAAAATAATTGGTTGGAGAAGGATACTAAAATTCAAAAGGAGTGGGACCAATGAAAGCATCATTATTAAACGAGAAGAAAAAGACAGGATTGTTAGAGAAATGTAAAAAAAGCACAGTACTGTGTAAGCCAAAAAAGAAACCCAATCAATTCTCTACTTTCATTAAAGACTTAGTTTTTAGGTGAGCAATGTTGTAATGTGTTGTGAGATTGTGAGATAGAGAAGAAGAAGATAAGTGAGAGAGAAAAAGAGAGAAATGAAGTTCTTGTTCCAATGTCCATGTTGCTCTTGCTTCTGCTTCATGAAACCAAAGCAGGGCAAACCAAAAGCTGTTGTTAATTCAAAACCAAAGGAAGAGAAGAAGAAAGAGGAGAAGAAAGAGGTGAAGATAGAGGAGAAGAAAGAGGAGAAGAGAGAAGAGAAGAAGGAAACCAAAGCAGAAAAGGCCGAGTGAAAACTTTACTCTGGAAAAATGTAATTAATTATCCCATTTTATTTTTAATTTCTATGCTATATGATGATTATGAATACTTAAAGTAATAACATGTGATTCATATTTTGTTTTAATCTCTTATTATATCAATGTGGCCTGTTTGAAATTACTCTTCTGAATATGTGAAAGACTATGATATTGTTTCGACGTGATTATCCTTTAATTTAATAAAATCACACTTATCATGAGATGGAGATTTTGAGGGTTTGCGTTTTATGTAATTCGTATCAGGATTGTTATTTATAGTTTTGGTTTGAATTTTTTAAATTCTTTTTATTTTAGCAGATATATGAGCCACATCAAAACTGAATCTAGTTCTTTTTGGTCTGGGCAAAAAGTCACTTCGTATCTTCTTGTTGTTGATAGAGAAGAATGTCGATCATAACATGATTTTAGTGATTTTCTACATCACTAAATTCTAAGATCTGAAAGGATTAAGTTAGGATCGATTAGGTTTCACCATATCTATACACGTTAATTCATAATACAACAATTATGGTGTTGGAAAACCTTACATGAATTTGTTTCCTGAGTCCAAATACCAAAAGATTTCCAATTCTTCCATTTTAGTGTATCAATCGCCTTTTCTAGTTGAAAAATTGCTTAAAATAAAGGAAGAACCTTTTGATGTATATTCCCCTCAAAACATCAATTTTCTTTGCTCGCAACTCTAGTGGTGGTAGGTCAGCTTAAATTTGATTATCTTCCACAGAAGACATGCCATCTATCGAATTGAAGAAAATACAAATTGTTATCATCTCTAAAACTAAAATATGCTTATATTGCAATAATATAACTGACAGAGAGCTCTCTCATGGACCTGGTTGCGCAAAACTTCCATCTTTGCTTCATGTACGGAATAGATACATAATAGCAGAGGCGAAGCGAGCCATATTCATGAATCAAAACTATAAAGAATTCAATTAATACATTGACCTGAACATTTAAGTAATGTAAATATCTTTCTTATGAATCTCCTTAGATGCAAGAGCATCTTTGTCACACTACGAAGACGAAGACGAAGACGAACCAGAGACTTATGCCGAGGAGAAACGTGGCCTCTTTGGTCTCTTTTCCATTCTCCCCCATCGTCGCTTTCGTCTCTCTTACATTTTTTTGATCGAGAATCGTTATTGATCAAGAATCGTCTTTGTTTCACTCGTAGACAAAAGACACCTTATGTTAATGTGTATATTCTTATGCCTCTGTAATACGTACTTATATACTTGTATATACATACTTATAATTGAGTTCTCCAATTCTTCAAAGATATTACTTTATAAGTTATTTCCTTATCTAATAAGAATACAAATAAATGGTATTATTCCTTTTCTCTAAAAGGAATCTCAATCCACATTAATAAATAATAACTATGTAGTCAACATGTATATATATATATATATAACCAATAACTATAAATCGGCTAATTAATCACTATTAGGTCCAATTTAATATATTTATCTAATTTGCTTAGATATATGACTATGTATAAATATCGTACAACTATTAGCAATGAATTTTTAAGTCCATAGATTATGAGCGGTTTTTAACAAAACATTATAACCAATTAATACTATATGAATGTCAACTTCGATTTTACAATTTTAATTAGAGTAAATTAAGTATGAACCCATCAATTTAAACACTAATTCATAATACAACAATTATGGTGTTGGAAAAAGATACATAACTTTGTTTCCTTGGTCCAAATTAATATTAAAAATTCTAAATTTTCTACTTTACTAATATCAATTACTTTATCACCCAAAATGATGGTCTTTCTAGTAAAACTGCTTAAAATAGAGGAAGAAGCTAAGAGCCAAATACTGCAAAATTTTCAACAATGTGATTCTTATACCTCACATGTGATATGGATGATTTACAAATTTGAGTTGTGTCCTTTGTAAAATTACTAACATGTGATATCTTTGATTTACTTTGAGTTATGGGTATACCTCATAATTAAGTAAAAAATGTTACCAATCATGAATTAAACTAAAATTTTGGAGTTTTAGTTTGAGTTAAGATGTGGTATGGATGATTTACAAATTTGAGTTATGTCCTTTGTAAAATTACTAACTCAAAAATTAATCCAACATCATGAAAATAACATGTGATAGAGGTCGATGTTGAGGTTGAGTTAATATTTTGTGTTATCCCATTTTTAATTATTTAAACTTTCAAACGTTTCTTTTATTTTGGTTTAATTTTCTCATGTTAATTCCATTTAAAATAATCTAATAATTCCAACGAATATTTTTGTTAGTAAGATTGTAATAATCTTGGCCAAAGATTTGTGTAAACCGTTAGTTTCCATTTGAATGGTTTAGACAAAAAAAATTTATATTGTCTTAATGTCTTAATTATTGCTTTATGTGATATTTAAAAATGGACAGAATTGTAATTTTTTGATTAATGTTCATCGCCAAATACACACAGTTGTCTTTTTTTTCTAATCCACTAATGTAAATTTCTAATGTCCATTATTAATTTTGGTTACAAGATGCTATTATTTTTAATAATTCATACTGCAACTTATACAGTAGAAAAGTTATCAATCAGTTGTTTTAACAGAATACTAACTCATATTTTTTCTGCAAACATACCACATAAATCTACAGTTTTTTACCACATAAATTTTACTGTAAGTTACATCAAATTACAAAAATTACTGCAACTTAAGTTTAATACTGCATGTTACCGGTCGGAGTCCCTATATCCTTTGGCTTCAATGATGTTCAACTCCCATATCGATCTCCCTCACCAATTTTGTCTATATATCGGTTTACTCTCAGTCACACTCCATATATTCTGGTTTTATATGATATAATCGTATTTGTAAAATAATTTGGATCTTTAATAGTGTTAAGATACATTTAAAGTAGTGTTTTTATTTCACCATAAAAAGGTTAGTGTGTTTACCGTCTTTATCAAAACTATTTTAAAAATGTTTCTGTCAACAAATTTTCAATTTTTTTTGGTCAAAGTTTACAATGTATCTATTAATGTGTTGTAGCATTTTCCACTCGAGTATTTGTTGTGAGGAAATAATAACCGGCCCAGTCCCCAGATACCTCATATCATATGCCCTTATTCTGGTGAGCTATTGGGCCTTTCCTATCCAACTTAAATTGGGCCTTCAAACGAACCATGCCTTCTCAAAACCTCTTTTTACTATTAGCACACAATACAAAAATCTCAGTCCATTGAGTCCAATCCATACAAATAAGCATGTTAATGGTCAAAGTCCAGACTCCAATCTACAAAATCCTGAATCTTTCTATGATTACACCTAGCTGTCTAGTTTTTTTTTTTTTTTAATTAGCTAGCTGGCTAGTTCTATCAGAATTAAGAAACAACAATCCGAATCTGGAATCATATTAGACCTAATCACACCATATCTAATTTACATAATCTCTAAATTGAGAAAAAATCGATAAGAAATCAAACTAAACATGGAAAAAAGAACCCATTTTGTCAATATATTAAACAAATAATAAATCTCTAATAAAAATTAAATTTGAAATATTCACCATTTCAATCACTTTTTATGGCAATGAAATTAATACGCGAGTCAATTCTCACACGTCTTAACATATATGCCTTTAATTTTCTTCCCAACGTTCAAAATCCTTATTGATTATATTACTTTACCAAAAAAACATTCCCTTTATAAAAAGAAATGATGTACTCTGTCACTAATCTTCGTTTTCCATTTCTGTAAGATTTCTTCAATTCTTCTTAACTCCTAAACTTCTATATATTCATTATATAACTTTTACTCATTCCCCCCCCCCTCCCCCACACACCACAAAGTCACAAAAAACCCTAATTTTCAGATCTCCGGAACCATGTCGGCGATCATGAAAAGCCTCTGTTTTTCTTTCATCATCCTTGCTTATTTTGCAACTCTCTTCACCGTCACAGACGCATGGAGGTTTAACGTCGGCGGTAACGGCGTTTGGTCACTCAACCCTCAGGAAAACTACAAAACTTGGGCTGAAAGAAACCGTTTCCAAGTCAATGATACTCTCTGTAAGTTTCTTTCTTTCGTTAGGGTTTTAGATTTGTAACCTTTTACTATAATTGTAACCAAAAAAGTTTGAATCTTTTTGCAGATTTTAAGTATCCGAAAGGATTAGATTCAGTTCAACGAGTGATGGAAGTAGATTTTAACGGGTGCAACGTTGGGAATCCGCTTGATAACTTTGTCAATGGTGAATCTGTGGTGATTCTGAATCGATCTGGTCCTTTTTATTTCATAAGTGGTAATCAAGATCATTGTATGAAAGGACAGAAGTTGATCGTCGTTGTTCTCGCCGTTAGAAATCATACTATGGTTACTATTTCTCCGGCGAAACCTCCGTCAACGGCTAATCCTCCTAAATCGTCTTCCCCTGTTTCTGCTCCGAAATCTCCTTCTCCATCTTCCCCTGTTTCTTCTCCGGCGACTGCTCCGTCAAAATCTCAGCCACCAAAATCCTCTGTTTCTCCTAGTCAATCTCCTAAATCTTCTTCCCCTGTTTCTCACTCACCTGCTCTCTCGCCGTCGCATGCTCCAGCCAAGTCTCCGGCTACTCCAACTCCGTCACCTAAATCTCCAACACCTGTTTCTCACTCACCGGCTCTCTCGCCGTCGCATTCTCCAACTAAGTCTCCGTTGATTCCATCTCCGTTACCAAAATCCCCATCCCCTGCTTCTTACTCACCATCGAAAGCGCCAACTCGGTCTCCGGCGACTCCATCTCCGTTGCCAAAATCTCCACCCCCTGCTTCTTCATCGCCTGCACAGTCTCCGAAATCTTCGCCGGCTGAGGAGACTCCAACTACGGCGCCTTCTCCTTCTGATGCATCTCCGAGCTCCGATAAAATCACGGCGCCGGCGCCAAGTCTCAAAAACTCAGGAAGTGGTGTGGCCGTTACTTCGGTTATGACTACAGTATTAAGTGCGGCATTTACCTTTTCGATTCTCGCTTAAGATTAAACATATGGTTTTTGTTTTTTGATATTTTCTTCATCATTCGATTGTTGAGTTTTATTATCCTAGCCGCTACGTTTTCTGTTTATTTTTTATTTTAGTGTTTGGTTTCGCATTATTGGACTATTGTTTTTTTTTTTTGGTTATAAATATCAGTGTTGGACATTATTTAAGTTTGTTTTTTTTTTTTGTTATAAATATCAGTGTTGGACATTATTTAAGTACGAATATTAAACCTTGATTTTTTGTAAAAACTTAGTCGGCATTTTATAGATTATTTGTTAGAAAATTGGGAATTCGTATCACGTGTGAGAAAAAAACATATTTCAAATTACATAGAATATGATTTTCATTATTTTTTTTACTGGAACTAAATTTTGTAGTCAAATTTCCGTAGACATAAAAAAAACATGTTTTGTACTTCCAACTTAGAATTAACCATTATTGAATATGGTGTTGACAAAACGCTTTTGTTTAAATAAGAAGAAAAGGAAGATTTATATTTATGACCGGTCATTTGTAATAAGCTGGTTACCCTAAATTTGGTTATACAGCTCATAATTTTTTATGAAAAAAGAATACTAGTTTTTATATTCAAATATCTAAAAGTTTATTATTATTTTTAAATATCGTCTTCAATATTTATTTCACATTTAAACAAATCATGGAATTCAGTCAATATATTGATCTATTGCCTTAAATTCTTAGTTGCGGGTCAATATAGTATTTCTTCAATAATAGAGTATATTACTATGACATATTTAATTCAAAACCCATGTGTCGTTTTGGAAACGTCCGTAATTATCTTATAATTATGGTGAGGGTAAATATTTCGTAACATCTTGAATACATATCTTTATCGTTTAGTTGCAGTGAAGGATTTGACGGACCATAATGGAAGCTTACACGACTTTGTTACGAGAGAAAGCAGTTATTAAATTATCTTACCAACCGAAAAGCTCCACTTAGGTAAAGGACAATATCCAATTTCCATTAAAAAGATAAAACCAACAGCTCAAAGTCAAACCTTGAAGTAACTATTGATCACTTTAATTTTATTAGACAAGTGCTTGATGTTATAAACCTCGATTGAGCAATAAGAGTTTCACAAAAATTCCATTTGTCAAAACTAGCCTATGTTATATGATCCAAAGTGAAGTAGATATACAATTTATAAAAAGTAAGATATATATATATATATATAATATAATATTAAAAGTTAATTATACCTCTAACTTGATAATAGCTTTTAGAAATTACCTCGGATCTCAAATCCCTCCAAGAAAGTTTACTCAAAGACAATGTCAAGTCGTTTGTCCTTGAGAACAAAAAAATAAAAACAAGCAAACAAATTTTAATTTTTTTTTATATCATATTAATTTCTCAATTTATGACTTTAAAGATAAATTTAAAGATTTTAGCTACCTCCCATTAGTTTAGGGTATTAGCTAAATTCTATTTTTTGGGTAATATCTTAATCACATCCAAGTTTCCTCGTAAATGCTCTTCTAATTTGTTGTTAATCTTTACAAGATCTTCCAAACATATGTTTTCATTACATTGAGTTTGTGCAGATTTTTGAAAGAAAGTAGATTCAAAAACACTAAGTGACTGCATTTTTTTGCCCATAGAAAAATTGGGAACAGAAAATACACTTTTCCGTCTACTAGTTTTTCGAGTTCAATGTTTTCCAACGGCTAGGGTTTTGGGGTCTGAGGTTTAGTAGTATCAAATGACATCCAAATGGCGTCGTTGAAACAATGTCATAATAATCTAATAGTAGAGATCTTATCTTTAAATGCAAATATAAAGAAACACAATTATATATCTAATTTCTATCATCCGTAAGATTAAGATTCGGTGACAAGCCAACCAAATGTAGGAAAAAATCAGCCCAATCAGCCCCTTCTATACTTGGATCTTCCATAATTCTCTTGGTCTTTCACCAAACAAATCGACACCATAGCTCGTCAAAAACATAAGATGTAAATGATATTTCTAGTATGCATGTGTATGATGTTCAAGGGATGTTGGAGACAGAATTCCATGTAAAATAATTTAAATTGCTTTTTAAAACTAATAATATACTATTTAGAATATCTAAAAATTAGAGAGACAAGTAGTAACCATTTTGTTGTTTGTGGTGGCCTCTTGGTGTTAGATTATCTCCAGGAGATAATCCTCATCTCCCCGCCTTTCCATTTGTTTGAATGTCTCTTTCTTTTTCTTCAAACCTCAAGAGATAGAGAGAGAAATGTAGGTGTAAGTAAATAAAAAAAATAAAAGGTAGAAAAAAATATATCAAGAAAATAAATTAATGTTAATCAAAATTTCATAAACGTCATTACTTTAATAATTTATTCTTCCACAGTTAGTAGAGTAACTTGGAAAATGTTTTCTGTTAATTATCAACGTCAACGGTCAATTTTTTAATAAATCATGAATGAAAATCTCGAAATCCTCGTTTTCGCGTTTATTATTTCCACAAAATTCGTAATAAATTATCATATCTTTGACATGATTCCCATTTTCCATCAAGGAAATGATGTTCGCAAGTAAGAAGATCAGTTCCATCAGATTATTGGGTGATGCAATTACAATGCTACGATGATAGGTGGTTAGGGGTTTGACAATTACTTTAACTCTTGTTTTTGCTATCTGTTCTATATTTCATAATTCAGAAAAGTTACAGTCTCTTCTCTCTTGTAAGAAAGTCTTTTGTTGAATATAATTTTACATTACAAAACAAAAAAAAATCCATCTATTAGATTTTTATGGCGGAGAGGAACTCCCTATGTGATCATATTTTTACTCAAAGTCGGTTTTGTTATGTTAGAATTTTGGTTTGATGAAAAGATAACAAAATAAGTCACAATAGGTTTCAAGCGTTTCGTGAGGGTGCAAGACATAATCAATTGACCCAGAAATCTTAATCGTTGTTTTGGATTCATTGTTCATATCATTCATATCCATTACAAAACAAAACAAGATTCAAGAGAGATGTTCGTAAGAAACAAAAGAAAATAGAGGAAATAAATATTATTCGTAGGAGAGATTTGAAAAAGTAAATCCTGGAAAATCAGTATTATATTTCTCCGCTTAACCTTACCAACACATGCTACTATCTATAAATGCCAACAACCGAGCAATTACCTATCAAAATTATTACTCTCTTTCAATTTTGTAAACTTTAAGGTCTTAAATAGGTCTCAAGTTGCTCCACAAAATTTAGTTGACTATATAAGTTTCGAATTTGCTAACTATTGTTATTATCTGAAAATCAATGCAAATTTTTTTCTGATTTTTATAACGGCGAATGCTTATAATTCAACGCCGCCCAAATAAATGGTACCATTGTTACTACATATTCCAAGTAAAGGATAACTAGAGACTTGAAGTGAAGGATTTGAAGGACCATAATGCGAATTTACATGACTTTCTAATCAGATAAATCACTTATCAAATTATTTTACCAAACAAAAAGCTCCACTTAAGTGAAGGACAACATCCAATTTCCTAATAAATAAAAAAAGACAAAACCAAAAGCTTGAAGTAACCATTGATGACTTTTACTTTAGACAAGAGTTTTGATGTTACACTACTCGATTGAACAATAACAATATGATAGAATTCCATTTGTCAAAGACTAGTGTATGTTCTATCCAAAATGACGTAGAGATAGAATTAAATAAAAAAATCAAGATCTTTAGTTTAGTAATACCACAAATGAAAAACACGTAACTAGTGAAATGTGACGGAGACTTATAGAGAAAGTGATTGATTGAAGAAGACGAAAGCTAAGTTGAAAGCATGAAATTACAGATCGTCATGTACACGTGCTAGTACACAATGAATCTGCCAAGTGTCTGCAAAAAACAACATTTCTTTTAAACATTTGACAACTGATATAAGTGTTATAATAATGTATTCGAGACCCACCAAGAAAGCATATTTGCATATCATTGAAGTACAAAACTCAAATCAAAATCCATTTTATCCAAGACTCGTTCCGACACAATACGAGGTTAAAAGAACCACCACTTCCTTCTCCGGTTTCCCTGTGTCAGAAACAGAGAAATCAATCCAAAATTATCCAAAAGGAGAATAATGAATTATTGTATGATCTAATTTGGAACTTTATTTAGTGGGTTAGAGAGAACCAAGTAGGTTTATTCTTGTAACCAATTAAATTGTTACCTTTTGATCTTTGTTCTGAGACTTTAACAAGATAGGTTGGGGGAGAACAGCCATGCTTGAGTCTTGGATGAAAGGTTTCACTTTCTCCACCAACATTTCCTCTACCTACAAATCATAAATGATGAAAATGTATGCAAATTGGAATCAAGAATGTGATATGAATAACAGATTTGTGTCAAAATGTTCATTGATTAACCTTCTCTTGACGCCATTTAGCTTCCCATTGTGCATCCAAGATTTTGTCCGCGATTTCTCTTTGAGCATTGAGAAGAACTGTCTTCTCATATAGTTTTGCCGGGTTCTTGAGATCCTCTTCAGTCCAAGAGGAAGTATTCAATGGGAGATTTAGTTCCTGTCCATGTTCAGCGATTAGTTCTGGATTATGCCCGCGGTCTCAGGAATGCGAATAACAGAAATCGTGATGCGTAAATAAAAAAGAAGAAGAGTGCTGAGCTTACACCCCAATTCTGAGGACGAGGAGGTGGGTTGAGCTTTGTGACTTCAGCCTCCAGAGCTTTCTTAGCCTTGTAATAAGGGACATTTTTCACTATGACAGGGTCTTCCCGAGCACGGACTGGATCAATGGAGACTAAGGCCTGTAAAACCATGAGAACTAAATGGTGATTGCTAAATCTTCTTCAGTTAACATATCCTGATCTAGTTCCCCAGATTTGAGTCAAATTTTCAAAAACCACAAAGAAGCGATCTTACATCCTGCAAATATTCCCAGCCAGGATTTCGTTTAGCCACCAAGTCCCGAAGTTGATCATATCGCATAGATTCCTGATCGCAGATGAAATGGATAGTTAACTATCATTGAAGCTTAAGGCCGGATTATTCAACAAATTCAATAGCCGCCCATTTGTTTCTTGTTTCGCGGAAAGAAAATTTTATACAATGCACATCAGTATCATGCCAATCTCTCAAATTTCCTAAGACAAACCTATCCAGATATAGAACAGAAACTATATTGGTTTAGTAACACCATCCCTAATTAGGATTAAGAAGATTCAACTTTCAGCCAAGTGTAGACTAAAGCGTTTACGGTAGGTATGCTTGGATTAAGCCTCTAAAAAATTCATAACCTTCAAATGACAGTAGACTCTAAAGTAGAGAAGCTTGGTGAATAAGTCAAGCTGAAGGAGATCTACGTAAGAAAGAGATATTAACCTCGTATTGCCACCATATTTTCTTCTTTACATCTTCATCATAATCAAACCCACCCACAATCTGAGGCAAAGTGATCAACCAGAAATTTGCAATGCTGGGATCTTTCATGCTGTGAACAATGTGCTGAAATAGAAAATACGACTCATAAGACTGTAAGACATGGTAAACATAGCAAGCTATTGGGTATATATATAGACTCTATGGTGCTCACCTCGTAGGGATAATCCATCTTCCTCAGCACATTGTAGGCTTTCCATGGAGGTTCCATGATCTGCAAAATGAATGTCAAATTATACCTACTAAGTAACAAGTGATAGTTCTACGCAAAAACCAAGCCACCTCTCATTGGTTATTTAATACCTACTAAGTAGTAAATATACATCCCACTGGGGATTTATGAAGATGTTAAGTTGAGAAGAAGTAATAGAAGATGCAAACATACATCATCAGCCGAGATCCTGACTTGCAGCTTGTTCTTGCACTCAGGACAGCTCATCACACCCTGCAACATCAGCAGATGTTCCATCAAGTTATTTAGCAAATATTGATGTTATAAACAGCCTATCTCGTTTACCCCCTTAATACACAGACAAGCACCTTATTACATGAAATCAGCAGTACTTGACAATTTGAGAGATATAAACCAAATCCGTATTAAAATAGCAATGCAAATATATTAACAGTAGCCTAGAGCATTAGCAGAAGGGATAAAAAGCTTACAGTTCCTTCACAGGTTGGGCAGTCTTTTAATGGCAATGGTGCACTAAGGTTGATGGTGGAGGGAAGATGAACCAACTCAGCTCGATTGTCAACTATGGCATCTGCGACACAATCTGCTGTTGGTTTCTCTCCGCTACACGAAAAGACAGAAAGGAGAAATCTTAACTTCTTTCAATTGGATAACTAAACCATTGCCAAATAATATTTCAAAAACACGCAGAGACGTATCAGAAGAACAGTAGATTGATCAATTCTCATGGAGTCTAGTAGTTAAAGCGATAATTAATTTGAGTTAACAAGAGAAGATCCCACCTTCTCAAGTTGTAATCTTTGATTTGGTAATGAACATTCCCTGTTCCTTTGCACATGGTGCACCGTAATGCTTGCCACCCATTACAAGTTTTGCAATCCCTAACCAACAGAAAAATGTGTTCATTTCACTAGATGACCTCAAAACAGTTGACAACATATGAAACAAATCTTGAAACTGACCTTTGGCAAATTACTTTCTTTCCCAAATCCAATGCAATGTCATAAGTTCCAAGCGTAGCAACCGCCTAAAATCGATGGAACTTAAACGATAAAAAGATTCCATATACCACAAGTAAATAAAACAGACATTTTCCAGCTTCTTAAATTGATTCTGAACTAGCAAAAACTTTGATTGAAACTCAGATAGAAGTTCAACTCAAATTAAAGTTCAAAACTTTAGCAAACATCCCCAGAGTCATTTTCTCAGAAACATCAGATAGTGAAAAAAACCAGAAAGAAAATGATAATTCCAAGCTAGAAACTCAGCAAAACCAACACAAGTTTCAATCTTTACTACAGCTAAATGTTAAGTTCTAAACCCGGAATCACAAATTAAGGAGAAAACAACTCACGAAGACAGAGAGATAAGAGAGTTTGGAGATAAACTCAGGTATGCCAAAACCACGGGGAGCAGAGCCAGCGATGTCAAAGGCGAGAGTGAAAGGAGACAGAACAAGCTTGATTGGAAAATCGAGAATGTCTATGACGTTTTGTCCATAAAGAGTGGAGAATTGTTTGAACTGAGCATCAGCAAACTGTGCCACGTTCTGTATTAAACGACCTGGTCCTCTCGACATTGGAGAAGAAGAAGATAAGAGCTTTTTCTCGCTCTCTGGTTTTGGTTTAACGATGATGTTAGTTTGAAGAAAGGGTTCAAGAGTGGTTTTTATACTATTCTTATCTCGAATTGGGTTTAGACTTTTTCTTTGCTACCAAACATGTCCCTTTTAACTAAACTACGTGTCGTTTTTGAGTGAGAAAAACGACAAGGAGTTGAATCAGAGAAATCTCCAAATCGAGCAACTTTTTTTATATTTTACGGCGAAGATACGACGGAGGAAGCGCCGTGATTGAAATTTACCGGTTAAAGAAAGTAATTTGCTCTGAAAAAAAAAAAAAAAATTGGATTTGAATCTCAGAGCGAGAAAAATGCCGTCTTTAAAAACGAAAACTTGACGCAAGTTTGAACCTTTATAAATAATTAAATAAAAATATACGAAATTTATGAGAAAAGATGAATATATTCTCTGAAAGCAGCCAAGAGAATGCTCTGCGTTTCATTTCTCTGAAAAGCTTCAATCTCTACCTAATATCTTTACCTTGCTCTGAGAATCAATGGCGGTGGCTGCAGCGGCGATGATCGGGTTTCCACAGGCGTATCTAGAGGGTAAAGAAGTGAAGGAGACGAGTTCGTTGGTGACTGAACTCTGTCGTCATTTTTACACTCAAGGTTGGGTATCTGGAACTGGCGGTAGCATCACGATTAAGGTTCATGACGCTTCAATCCCTAAACCTGAGCAACTTATCGTCATGTCTCCTTCAGGTTCTCTACATCTCAAAGTCGCTTTCTTTCTCCTTTGATTCTGATTTGTATGCCTCTTCTTCCTTTGCTCTATAGAGTTGCTTGGTTTCTTCTCATGAACTATGTTTGTTGGGTTTTCTATCTTCTGTGCTAAAATTGAGGTTGTAGTTCCGATCTATGTGTTTTTATCAGTTGAAATTTCTGTTTCTAGAGATTATCTTTGTGTATTTATGCTCCTGAATTTACTTTAGTAACACTCTTTCATTGGACAATTGTTTGTCTTTTCTATGTTTAGAAGCGTTCTCTTTGTGCATTTGAATCATTGCCGGCTTAAAAATGCAAATATATTGAATGAAATGCTGATTCCAAGTGTTATTGAGTTTTATTTGCTTGACAGTTTGCTAAGTTTTGCTGTGTTTGAAGGTGTTCAAAAGGAGAGGATGCAACCTGAAGATATGTACATCTTATCTGCAAATGGATCCATCATATCTACGCCTTCTCCAAAGCCATACCCAAATAAGCCTCCCAAATGTACCGATTGTGCTCCTCTTTTCATGAAGGTATGGTTTTGTCGCTTTCAAGGTTAGTAAAACTTGATTCTCCACTAGGTATTTCTGTGTTATCTTGGCCTACTTCTATATTGGTGAATGGACGAATGGTGAAGGATACTACTTTGTCATATACTGTTTTCTTTGGCTGGTTCGTGTATTTTGTTTGTTCCGTCTAGATTTTGTGCTCGATAAAGACAGGGGTGTTACTTAGAAGTTAAATTATTTTCTGCTAAGAAGGATTTCTTTGAGAAAATTTTCATGACACAAATAGTTTAAGAGCTCGTCGCTCTTTTCTAGTGTTATATTACCTTTCCTCCCATTTAGTTGGCGATGTTATTCCAGAATGGCAAATACGTTGATTGCTAACGACTATTGGCAGAACCGGCGGCTTTCTTTGGGGAAAAGCTTGCGAAAACTCAGTTACAAGGTAAAACTTGCCCAAGTGGAGCAATACCCCACTTTGGATGTGTTGGTGGGTTTCTTCGACCCATGTAACATCCAGTTCGTTGCAGTGGTTGCATGGATTCAGTCAAGTGTTAGAACAAACCACGATGGGCTCAGAAAATGAGCTGATATGTAGAGTCAGGTGTTACGACTTAGGACAAAACAGACATTCTTGAAAATGGATGTTTGGTTGTAACTTTTTTTTAGTTCTTTCTACTTGTCAAAGAATCACCTTAGAATTAGGAACAAACTGTTACCAGTGCGAGGGTGAGATCATTGTTTGTAATGTATAAACTTACAGATGAAAATGCAAATTTTCTTATATATGCTAAGACAATCTCTTTCCGCTTCAGTGACTTGTGTTTCAATAAGTTGTACATGGTTCATTTTACTGCTAATTGCAATTTCCAAATAAGTAGAAATTCGTTCATTTAGCAGGCTTGCATTGTTAGCATCTCATTTTTTGTCCTACCAGACTCCCTTGCTCTGCTTGTATGATTCCCATTTAATTTGATAGATGTGTAATCTCTAGTAACTGTAAAATAATTGACATTCTTAGCATGGACTCTGTTAAAATTTCTTTCATTTGGTAATAGAATCTTACGAGTTACTGTGTAATGTTGTGGCACAGGCATATGAGATGCGAAATGCTGGAGCTGTTATTCACAGTCATGGCATGGAATCTTGTCTTGTGACGATGCTTAATCCACAGGCCAAAGAATTTCGTGTAAGCCCGATTCTTACTACTTGCAGACAATTCGAGGTCCCTCAACACAGTTAAAACAATGTTTCTTCCTGTTCGACATTTCGCAGATAACTCACATGGAGATGATAAAAGGGATTCAAGGTCACGGATACTATGACGAACTTGTTGTCCCAATCATAGAGAACACAGCATTTGAGAATGAACTAACAGATTCACTCACCAAAGCTGTATGTTTATTCTGAGGAATCTTGAATTTGATTAAATGCGACAAAAGAGTAATTTTAACTAGTTGTGACATATTTGACTCCCATTTTCAGTTGGAAGCCTATCCAAAAGCAACAGCAGTGTTGGTACGCAATCACGGAGTCTACATTTGGGGTGATTCTTGGATCCATGCTAAGACACAGGTCTGTGCAAGTTACTTCAATTCTTGGTTGAAAGTTGAGAAACCAACAAGAACTTCTATATTGTATTGTTACGTTATGTTCATATATTGTTTGCTTCTATTTATAAACTTTCAATTCTCAATTCCAGGCTGAATGTTACCATTACCTGTTCGATGCTGCCATCAAGCTTCATCAGTTGGGTCTGGATTCTGCTACCCCAGACCACGGGCCTATCCGAAGACCCATACATTCACAGAATCAAATTTCCACAAAACTATCTGTGAAACCCAGTGTCAAGGATTCACAACACCAAACAGAATCACCTCGGGTAAAGAGTCAAGGATGTCTCTCGTCATATATCACAAAAAGTCTAATTTTAATTATACTCTGTTTGGTTGCAGCGATGCATTGTCCTCGACATTGAAGGAACAACTACGCCCATAACATTTGTCATGGATGTTCTCTTTCCTTATGCTCGTGAAAACGTTGGAAAGCATTTGAATTTGACATATGACACAGCTGAAACCCAAGAGGATATTAAGTTGTTGCGGTCACAGGTAATAACAAATTAATTTCCTCTACAAACTTTCTTTATTATCCTTATCATCTCTTCTCATTAACAAGTGACAAAGTTCATCTCTGGTATTTGTTGCAGGTTGAGGAAGACTTGAGACAGGGTGTTACCGGCGCTGTGCCTATTCCTCATGTTGATGAAGGAAAAGAAAAGGTCATTGCCGCTGTGGTCTCTAACGTAGAGGCAATGATAAGAGCCGATAGAAAGATCACTGCTCTAAAGGAATTGCAAGTGAGGAAAAGAAATGATTTTCGCCTTTTTTGTAGTTGACTTCAGAATTGTGTGATAAAGGCTATATGAACTTTTGTATGCAGGGTCACATATGGCGAACGGGTTTTGAGTGTAATGAACTGAAATCTATTGTTTTCGAGGATGTAGCAGAGGCTTTAGAGAAATGGCATTCTTCAGGAATTAAGGTATGTTCATGTAGATGTAGATTTTTAGAGAAATGACATTTTTCACAGGTCTAATTTTTATTTATGTGAATAGGTTTATATATATTCTAGCGGTAGTCGATTGGCGCAAAGGCTTCTCTTTGGAAACACAAACTATGGAGATCTGAGAAAGTATTTATCTGGTTTTTTCGACACTACAATCGGGTATATAAAAGATCTATTGCTTCTTCGCTTTCAATAGAATATGATCCAACTATAAATCTCATACGCTTCTTGGATGCAGAAACAAGAAAGAATCCCGAAGTTACAAAGAGATTACAGAAACACTGGGAGTGGATGATCCTTCAGAGATTCTATTTGTGACAGATGTTTATCAAGAAGCCACAGCTGCAAAAGCTGCTGGTAAGAATAACATACAATACTCTGAATCCTATTTACTTCAAAACATATTAGAGAAAACTGAGTTTTTTTTGGGGTTTTTCAATTCCGATGAAAGGTCTGGAGGCGATTATATCAATTCGACCTGGAAACGCTTCCCTACCGGAGAATCACGGGTTCAAGACTGTCACATCATTCTCCCAAATTTAGTATCATTTTCTTATGGTGTTGTACTTTGATTTTGAGCACAGTTACCAAATAAAAACAAACTTGGTAATAAAATATAATTGTAGAGCTTGATAAAGCTTAAATCGATTTCCATTACTGAAATCAGTAGAGTTCTGGTTCATGCATGTGAATTATGCCTTGTACTAATGGGTAAAACGTAATAATTTGGGACAACTCTTCATTTTTGGGAACTGGTCGGAGATTTTGTTTGTCTAGGTCACTAGGTGAAACACACTTGATAACAATTCTAAATGTGTGTTATCCATTAAAAAATAGTTTCTAAATGTAGAGCTTGACAGTGACAAAGCTCAAAGCGGTTTTCGTTTTGCGAAATCAGTAAAGTTTGGTTCATGCATCATAAAATTATTATACTTTATAGAAAATAATGCGCAAAACGTAACAGTTGGGACAATTCTTCATTCGACAACTATACGGAAATATTTTGTTTTGTCTGTGTGGAACACAAAGTAGATTTTATACTGTTTTTATGACAATAATATTAATATTATAAATTATAGGGAAATTGGAGGTAAAGGAGTTTTACAAATCTTTTGTCCAATTTATATCTTTATTTGTAAATTGTCACTTTTTCTTAATCTACATCAAATTATAGGGAAAATTGGAGGTAAAGGAGTTTTACAAATCTTTTGTCAAATCTATATCTTTATTTGTAAATTGTCACTTTTTCTTAATCTACATTTGCTAGTAGATTAATAACATTTTAAAAAAAAACAAACCAAATAAAAATATAGAAACACAAGTTTGAAGAAAATTTGAAGAATAAATTTTTTTTTTATTTTAGCCAGTTTTAAGTAGGCTTTTTGAGATTTTAAAATTGTTCTAAAAAGTTTAGAATATGTTTTCTAACATTTTGAAATGATAAGAATCCGTATTCTGAAAGTTTACATGTTCTGAAAATATTAGAATTCGTATTCTAAAATTTGTATATGTTCTGAAAAATTTAGGAACGAAAGTTTAGAATATATGTTCTAAAAGTTTTAGAATACAAATTCTAAAAAATTTAGAATACATATTCTAGAATTTGTTCATGTTTAGCGAGAATTAGAATATGCATTCTATGTTCTATGATATTTAGAATACATATTCTAAAAATATTAGATTACATATTCTGGAAATTTTAGAATTTCAGAAAATATAGTAACTGAATCTAAAAATAAAAAATATAAAAAAAAAGAATCTAAAAATAAAGAAACTAAATTTTTTAATTTTTGGAATATCTTATATATGTTATTTATTTAAATCGGATTAAGTTATGAAAAAAACTAATTTATGTAAAAAACAATTTTTATTGTTTTGATTAAGTTATAAATCAAGTTCTTATTTACATGTGTGTATACCAAAATTAATTGGTTCTCAGTTATCCTTTGGATCCACCTCATTTAATAAGGGTCTCAATTATTGTGCAACTTTCAGAAGATTATCATCATAATGGCAAAGCAAAACACTGACTTGAACAGTAAAACACTACTAATATGAACGTGAACGCACAGACTTCGATTTCTCTTACTTTATCTTTGATTACAAATTAAAACACCACAAAATTCCGGACGAAAAATCTATTAATTACACAACCATTGAGAATCAATTCTATCAATTCTATCAATTCAAATCGTGAACATTAAATATCTGATTCTATAAAAAAATATAAAATATACATATATCCATAAGGGTAAAGACTCTCTATGAGTTAGAGGATTTGATTTTTTTTATTTTGTTGGAATTTTTTTGAATTTGAGGGTAAATTAGAATTTCACATTTTAAAAAGATTAGTACACCAAAAAATGAAGTTAAAAAGTACAGATGGACAAATTTTTTTGAAAAAGCTCCTTTAATTCCAATTTTCTCTAAATTATATAATATTATGTTATGGCAAAAGAAATAATGAATATAACTAAAATCGGGAAATAACATTTGATTTATCTTTTGTAGATTTTCCTTTTGCAATGTCATATCCTGAATTCTCCTATATCTACTTTAACTTCCTTGTATCATCAATATTCAACAACACTAAAAAATTTTGGCTATCAAAATTAGTAATGTCTGAAACATTATGCTCTGAACTAGTTAAATAGCATTTTTGGATCTTGTACTACTAACTAACTGACAAAAAAAAACTTATTTAATAGTTCTTAAATCAATTGAAAATTATGTTTAGCACTAGTAGTATTCGTTTTGTTCTATTATCCACTTTGATATTATTCAAAACTATCAGATAACTGTAAATTTATTTTACGGAATAATCAGGATTTTACGGAACGGATATCTAATCAGCTCTAAAACATATGCAGATAGAAATTCAATCTAGACAAAACGAAGCATACTATAAATACAACAAAAAAATATTATTAGTGGCTAGTTACAGAAAATTTTAACATCAACTTGGTCTTGAATCTTTATCAAAAATAAAATAATAAAAAATTGGTCTTGAAAAAATTAGATATAAAACATATTAAAACATCTAAATTCGGCTGCATATCTGAAAGTTGTTTTATCGAAATTTCGGATAATGTGAATAAGAAAGGTGTGGCAAATTCAAAGTGGAGTTGCTTGTAATGTGAAGCAAAGATGATTCGACTTTTGCTTGGTTTTCAACTCTCATCATAGCGGACTCCTTATTTCGTCTTTTACTTTCTTTTACTCTTTCTCTCCACCTTTTATTTTTATTTCCATTTCATTCATTCAAAGATTTCAAGTCAAAAGACAAAGCAACAGAAGAACAGTATTAACCTCTGTTCTAAAAATCTCCACCTAACTCTGATTACGCTCCGTTTAGTCGTTAGATCCACCTTCGCCGCCCGACTAGCGTCTAATCGCTAGGTCCACCTTTGCCGCTAGATAATTTTTTTTTTGTTATTTAGACATTTATATTAGGAGTTTTTGTGATATTTTACAATAACTTATGTTCAAAATTTTAATGAAAATCATAAAATTTTGTCTTAAAAATACGTTTTTATGTGTTTATTGCAATTTTAAAAATAATATTATAGAAATTTTTTAGTTATAATAGATTAATATATTTAAAAATATTAAAATAGTATTAAAACCCTAAAACTTATTCCCGATTAATCTCTGTTTAATCTCTGATTTATTGATTAGACGCTAAGTCCACCCTTGTCGCCCGACTAGCGCCTAGCAATTTTTGCAACATGGGTATTAACGCATAGCCATTTTTCTTTTCTTTTCCTTTAAGAAAAAAAAGAAAAAAAAAAAGAAGACGAGAAAGTCCAAAGAAAGTGTTGTAAAAGACCAAACGTGCCTCCATGATGACTCCATCAAATTCAAAGTCATCTCACCGAAATGGTCCATACTACTTGTTGAACCTCGTCAGAAATTTCTTTCAAGAGTCTCTATTTCATATTGTCTCTTGAAGCTTTCTATTATTATTGAGGATATATTAAATTTTTCATATTACTAGTCAAACTTCCGATAAAAACTTATTGACAAAGACCATTCGATCCATTCATGTTTTCCAATCGCAAAAATTTCGATTTTTCTTTTTACATTCTTTTAAGTAAGAATATAAAATGATTGACAGATCACAGGTTTTTAGGAATATAAATTCTATATCATAAATTCGATCATAGACATGGATCGATTCTCTATATTCGATCTCAATATTGAGTGGCACACATTGAACTACACAATCATATATATGAGCATAACTATAAACGATCTTTTGATTAAAAAACTTGATAAAAATGAATAATATGCCTTATAAAAAAATGAGTCTCATCATGAATATATATATATATATATACTTACACCTTCCAATTACATATATTGTAGCAATTAATTATTAAGATTAAAAGTGAATAAACCGCGCAAAATTTACAGTCATTCCATTACTAAGATCGAACTTATAAATATCTTAGTTATAGACTTAATTATATATTGTTAAAGAACATCCGGGAATATTTAATAAATATATAGAGAATGTAATGAGACATGGTCGTGATTATGGGTTGCTGGCCGGAGAAGTAACCGGAAAAAGAGGAAGAAGCAGTGGCTGAGAGTCTCCAGGAGTTGAAATTGGAGAAGGATGAAGATAAAAGCCTTTCTCAGCAATGGCTTTGTCTTCTTCAGATGAGTTCCCTAACGATAAAGGAGATGAGTTGTTGAAAGGGTCACCATTGCTTCTCAGTGGCGTCACGGGACTGTTTAGCCCTAGCTTCGGAAAATCTAGCATGCTTGGAGATAGAAGAATATTCTCTGATGAGCTGTTCCTCGGAGAGAATCTCGGACTTTGATGATGACTACTGTTCCCTCCTGAGAACATCAATCTTTGAGAATTTTGAAGCCTTAAAGTATTGATCATTAGATCATTCTTGACAAACATGTTGCTGTTGTTGTTGTTGTTGTTTTGTCTTCTCTCGTAGAGCTTGAAGCTATTGGTTTTCTTGATGGGGGGAATCGAGAAACTTCCCTTGTTGGGGTTGTTGTTCGCCGAGGAAGGAGCTTCGTGGTGTTTTCCGGTGGTGGTATCTGTGGAGGAGCCGGTGAGCATCTGAACGACTTTTTTGAAAGTAGAAGTGTCTGCTTGAACAAATGTTGTTGGATAAGGATTTGAGAGATGATGATGCTGGTCATGATGATTATGATGAGGAGGAGATCTTGTCTGAGGCTGAAACCTAGGAGATGAGATTATGAGAGGTGGGTTTTGCATTTGTTCTTGTTTTGAAGACATGGATGATGTTGAAACCTCCATTAATGAGATGTGTTGTGTTGTGTTGATGTGTGTATATGAGGGAGAGAGAGAGAGAGAGAGAGAAGAGAATGATAGGAGAAGAAGAAGAGTGGAAGTTGCTGATGTGAATAATGTGTAATGTTGTTTAGTTTTGTCGTGCGACGACAATTAAAAAGACTTTAAAAAGTGAGGTGTCATGGACCCATCTCATTCTCTTTCTCTCTTTAATTACTCTTGTATTCCTTCAGAAATTAAAATTCTCTCAAAAACCTAATTTGTTAGATTCGTGTTCCGCAGACTGTACATATATACACATCTACATCTACTAATATCATCATAGTTTCTCTTATACGAATCAGCAAGTTTTTTAAAATATCGTGGCAGATATTTTGTTTGCTGGATAATTTGGGTATGGGTATTATTTTTCATATGACATAAACATGTATATAATGTTCACAATATAAAGATACAATGGTGAACATGTTATTTTTGGATTTTCTTAAAACTCCCAGACGGAGTAGATTTAACTACTATTTAAAGGATCATTGCATGATTTTTGTTCGAATATCTTAAGTTGTTTCAGATTATTTGTATTTTCATTTGAAGTTTTTTTCCCCCATTTATTAGTATTAATTTATAATCTTACTCATTTAACCCACAGTGTAAATAATATAAATCTGAGTTAATAAATATTACTTCATATATTAAATGAGACAAGCTGAACTAATTCATGGAATATTCTAACTCATTATCTGAAGTGAACCGGTTTAGCTTGTTCTAACACTTTTAGTTGTTTTTTTGGTACCAAAAATATAAAATAAATAAGGGTTTTAATACGAGTTAACTCATTTTTAATATCCTTATATACTTTAATATAAAATTTATTTATAATTGACCGAGTTAACACCTTTAGATTGGCTGCCGGCAAAAAAAAAAAAAAAAAAAAAAAAACAAACAAACACGTTTAGATTAGCATCTTCATTTTCTTGTCCAATTAATACGCTTTACTAAAAAAAGTAATCTGTGTATGGTGGCGTATGTATTTTAGTTTTTGATACTTCGGTAGTTTGGTTCAAAATATTGATGGATTTTAAAATTTTGAGTGTACCATCGATTTGTAGCAAATTTTGTGAAATAATAACCACGCGAAATAGCGATTAATTTTTAAAAATCTTTTTTTTTTGCAAATAACATGCACAAACCACTTGGTACTAGAAATCTAAAATCCAAAATCCAAAGGCCACTTAACCCTTTTATCAAAAAAAAAAATCTAAAGGCCACAAATACCAATTGATTTTCCATCACAGTTATGTTTTAAAAACCAATTATAATTTGTGATGAAATATATTATGAATTAGTTATCATGCAATGCCACATTTATATATTTGAGATCACGACAGAGGTCATCACAGGATACCACCATCACATTTTGTAACTTAAAATACAAAAATAATTCTAAATGTCCATAATATGTTTCTTATTTAGATGGAAAAAAAAATTTGTTTCTTATTTACGTACCTACATGCTTTAGACCATAGCTGTGGATTTATAAGCTATCATCTGTAATATAAGTGTTTTCAATATCAAGAGATTCGAACTTAAAGACTTTGAAATTGAAGTAGAAAAATATATACATATCTATTTTGAGATATTTATTTAGAATCGCATATTAAAGAACATCAAATCAGGTTTCTAAAATTGTGGTGATATATGCTGTTTGTTTGGAATTTGATGACGCCTAACACCATGATATTAGAATAATTCCCATAAGTAGAAGAACAATTATTGAGAATTTTCTTTTAGAACATATACTTATAAACTCAATGTTAACAATGCGATGGTCTTTACTTTCAACATGCTTATTTTGTTCTCTTTTCATCAATTTGTTTGTTCTTCTCACAAGTTTAATTTAAGCAATTTGCAATTACGGTTTACATCAACACACTTTAGAAAATTATTACGATCTGCAATAAATTGTTTTTTTTTTTTTAATTTGTCTACAATAACAGGATAAGATCTAAATATCTATCATTTACGACCCCACATGAGATTTTGATATATTTTCTGTCTTTCAAAATTCATTGTAGCATATACATGAACTTGTGATATTTTGGACTTATTTAGATTAAAAATAAATAAAAAAGCATTCATCTGAACCTCACAATGTATCTAGAGAAAGTTTCAAAAAATACCTTACAATTGTCAAATTTATGTAAGACCAACTTGAAATTATAAAATCTCCATTATTATTTTTCTGAAATAGATCTACAAAATACTAAGTAAAAGATTTGCAATTTGTGGAAAATCTTTCAATGTTTGTACACCATGTATGAGGTTTGAATGTTTGATTATCAACTTATGAAGATTTTGCATATTAAAGGAGAAAACCTTTCTCGAATTAGGTAGTGGTGCATGTAATGACATTCATCGTAGTTGTATATGTAAAGGATAAAATTGTCTATTGTAAATCTTTGTAATATTTTTGTTTGTCCATCTATAACTTATATATTTGAACTCGAATTATAACATAACAGTGACACTAGTACATACAACTAAATTACATTTTTTGACTTTTTTTGTTTACTATAAATCAAAGATATATGATTATGTGGTGTATTCAAGTTTTCTTTTAAATTATATTCAAAATTATTTTTTTTTGTTTTTTTTTGCATTTTTTCCTTGTACCTATTCATCCTTAATTATTTTTATTTCTTTGATTTCCACTTATATGCACCCACTTGTTTTCTTGCCCAAAAAGGAATCTCAATATTAGTTAGTTATAGCGTATATGAATAGGCATAAATAAATTTTGACAAGACGTTGTACTAAATCATTTTTATTTTAATTTGTATGAGATCTTTTTTTTTTTTTTGTAAAACTTTTGTATGAGACCAAGGTTTTAATCATAAAGGTCAATTTTTTGAAAAGATGTTGTACTAAAAGGTTTTAATATCAAGTTACCAATAACAAAATGCAGTACAAATATTCTCTCAAAAATTAAAAAATTAAAACAAAACCTATTTGTGTGCGGATATATCTTCTTATTGTGAATTACAAAAACATTTACACCAATCAGTGTGAGCACCTCAGGAAACAGGTAAAATATGGAGATAGTATCCAATTCTCTTTTTGTTTTTGGGTCTAAATTATTTTATTGACAATAGAAAAACAACAGCCAAAAAAGAATAAGATAAAAGTAAAAATTGTGGGGACTCGATTTCCAATTGGTGAAAAATGTCGTCCCTCCAAGAGGGATCAAATTCTTCAAACTTCAAATCATTAGTGTCTTCTAGAACCAAGTGGTTAAAGATTCCTTCTTATTGCATTAACATGCAAAGCGAGCATATCTATCCATCTTATCATATTGAAAATTAAGGGTAACAAAGTCTTTATCAGAATTAAACTACTTTTTTTTGTTTGACGTCTCAGAATAAAGTCTTACAAGACCTATTATCGGTAGATATATATCACAATTATCAAACTGCACCAGATGATAATCTTACTCGACACTTAACACTCATACATACACACTTATAGGTGTAGAATGTATCATGTATATAGATAAGGGAACAGTTTTTTTTTTTTTAATTAAGAAGTTAACTCGATTGCTTAATTTTTTAGGAAAATAAAACTCATTGCTTCACAACAATGTTTGTTCTACATTTCCATTGAAATGATAAGTTCCATCATTTCACTATTTTAATATGTCACCATTGAAATAATCCAACTTTTTGTTTGGGATAAAGAACTACAATCCAACTTGTCTAGTCATGGTAACAAAAAGAATAAACTTAGCCGCAATCATTGCTTAGAAATAAAACTAATCTATAGTTTCATGTATTCAATACATTTATTAAATATAGAAATAACTGCAAGATTACAAATTACTCATGAAATAAGAGTAATAAACCCTTGGATAGATACTAAATGGCTTCAGTCGAAATCCATAGCCTTGGCTTTAGATAGACACATCTATCTAATTATTATTCAGGTAGAATAAAAAACAAAACAAAAAACATAAATTATTATTGGAACGTGCTTCTCATTTGCTGATGCCGGTCTTTTCCTTAATGGTCTCACTCGCACCTTGTGCCTTCTCCTTCACCTGCTGTCCAGTCTATATTTTGATTTTTTGCAAAAAAATCAATAAGTATTTTTACTCTGAATTCTCAACTTATTACACAAAAAAGTATCAAATTATAAGAAAAGAAATGGACCTCTTGAATAGATTCCTTAGTCGATTGGGCAGCATTGGAGGCTTTGTCCATCAGGTTGCTTGCCTTCTCCTATAACAATTTTTATTTACCTCTATTAATATTGGTGTTAATTCATCTATACCACTAACTCAAATAACACAGTTATTTAAGTTTAGAAAGTGTCCTATAGACAAAACCTGGGTTTGGCCTTTAGCTTGGCCAGCGTTGAAGCTCATGCTCTGACTGTTGCTAGACATTTTCTTATCTTCTCTTTTAAAAAAAAACACTTAATTTGATTTTAAGAACTTGTTTTGGTTTTGTAATTGTGACTTGTGAGGAAAAGAGCCTTACGCATAGAGATTTATATAGTTGTGGGGGCCCTTGTAGTTACCTCCACGTGGTATTCTATGATTAGAGGTCCGTTTACGTATTGACACGTGGCACTTTTAGATTAGTACTCTCCGGTCGGATAGGGAGGTTTTGACCACAAGACAAGCAAAACCGTTGTAGACTAGTTCAGATGTAATAATAGGATCTTCACTTCTAGTAAATCATTTTATTTTATCTTTACATAGTATCACTAAAATTTCTAACAATATACGTTTTCATTATTCAATTGACGTATCATTTATGCCTTTTCCTTTCATGTATGATTTTTAGTATTATTTATTAATTTATGGGTTTTTCAACGATTTTGTTTCAATGGAATATGCATGACACCTATATACAATTTGATGTTTCTCTAATAAAGTGCTTACCTAACTAATATTTTACTGAAACTGGGTAACTGAACGAACATATCCTTGCATGGGCACAATAACACTAAAAAAATGTAGAAATAGTTTGCTGAAGAAAAAAGAAAGTCAAACAATGTTGGCTAGATGTCTATTCTTAATTCACCGGTCATCTAACAAAATGTCTGTAACACTTGAGATACCCTCTAAAATGGGCCAAAGTTTGAAAGTTGAAACCAAATCTCGTATTTATCATCATTTCTCTAATCTCTCTTCCTTCCAAAAAAAGAACAATGGCAAACCAACTTCAAGCCCCCTTAACCAGTTACCCTAAACCGGAACGAACCAAAGAAGAACAAGAGGTTGAAGAAAAGGCGAGCTTGCTAGCGAGGAGGCTCTCGAACGCAGCCGCATTCCCCATGGTTTTCAAAGCCGCCTTGGAACTCGGCGTGATCGACACCATTGCCACCGTTGGAGACGGTTTGTGGCTCTCATCTTCTGAGATAGCACTAAGACTCCCAACCAAACCGACCAACCCAGAAGCTTCGGTTTTGCTAGACCGGATGCTGCAGTTTCTCGTCAGCTATTCGGTCTTAAAATGCTGTACCGTTGTAATAGAAGAGAACGGTCAAACCTGCAAAATCGAGAGGGTGTATGCAGCCGAAACGGTCTGCAAATTTCTCTTGAGCAGTAGTGACGTCTCAGTTTCTTTTGCGTCTCTATTCATGGTTGACCTTAGCGATGTCTTCATCAAGACTTGGTACTTTGATTATTATTCATATATAACACAAAAACAATAGTTGACTATTCAAAAGTTCATATACATTAAACCGGTTATTAATATATATAACCAATATCTCACTAAACCTTAATGTTTATATTTGTAATAATAAGATATTTTTGTCTCACTAGGAGACATCTCAAGGATGTAAAATATTAGAAGGAAGAGATGCATTCAGTTCTGCCCATGGTATGGAACTATTCGAATACATCCAAACCGATAAGCAGTTCGGTGAAGTGTTTAACCGGGCTATGCTACAATCTTCCATAATGGTTTTGGAGAAGGTTGTAACAGTTTATAAAGGATTCGAAGAAGTGAAGACTTTGGTGGATGTAGGAGGAGGACTTGGTATCCTCATCTTCTTGGTATCAATTTCGATTTAGCTCCGGTGTTAGCCAATGCTCCTTCTTATCCCGGTATGAATTAAGCTACAATTAAAATTCTTAAGTACATGATAGATGAGAAAAAAATAGAAAATTAGCAATTTTAAGAAAAATCATCACTATTAACTAATGAAATTCCCGTTTTTGACTTGTAACTTATAAACAATCTTGTTGAATGCAACGCAAATTTTTGTAGAATTGAAAAACACATGGTAAGCTCGATAAATATAAAATATCTTATGCATAACAATCGTGTTAACCAAATCAAGGCATCTATTTTTAATTTTACTAAAAAATGATATATGTTCTAACATTGTGTTTGGTATGGACATGACAATGTTAACACAATGTTCTGGTGGTAAGGAGAGATCTCGAAATCTATAAATAGATTCGACATATGCGATGCGCCACTCTATAACCATGTTCTTGAATTTGGGATGTAATGTTTGTGTGATCTGCTGTTTTTTCTACTTACGCTTGTGTGAAATTGGTATTTGTAATAAGATTGTTGTTATTTGTAATTTGGGACAGTAATGTCTATTTTATGAAAACAATTGTTCTATAGTAATTTTTCTTCTCGTTTAATCTTAAGAAAGCTTGCACATTTTTCATTACTTTGACATTAATGATATCCGAGAAAAAAAAACAAAACAGTATTATCATACTTGGGGCTCTAAGAGATGAAAATTTTGTTTTTTTCTTATCATGTTACAAAAGTTCGATTCTTGAAACACAATCCAGAAGATGTTGTAGCTTAACAAAAAAACTCGACATCACATGGGAACATCTGGATCCAACCTTCTCTGTATAGCAGCTGCACCCTGCGTTCATCAACATTAATCCGAAAACGTTATATTAACAATGAAATTACGAACTGAAACTGAGAATGCTCCAAACACAGAAAATAATAAGTTTTGTGTATCAAACAAACCTCCATGTCCCCAATCTTGTATAAGTAGACCATTTCTTCCTTTAACCGAGCTTGCTCTTTCATAGCTTGAGCCTGCACATTGAATTATAATCACATAAGATTTATACAAGTAAGCAGATTAATAGCAAAGGAAACTTGAGATTTCAGAAAAAGACACTAACCATTCCGCCTTCCATTGACCTCTTTAGAGCTATCACTTCTTCTTCCTTCTGCTTTTCGCGTAATTCCTGCATCTCTAGTCTGAAACAAACACAAAAAAAGATACGCCTTTTAAGTAACTACATCCACAGTATCACTATATTTTTATTGACTGCTGATACTAAAGTAAGAATCTTTGCTTACCGGCGTTGTTCCTCGTCATTGAACACAGTACGTTCACTTATTCCAGCTTTCTTCAAACCCTTTTTCATCTCTTTTTCCAGTTTACGTCTATAGTAACCATCAATGTCATAGTATCTGCAGAAAATTCAGATATTCGATGAACAACTAATCTCAACCATAAGAGTATTCAACAACATTTAAACATCCACAAAAACAAAAGAAGCTTACTTTTTGGATGTAAATGTACCAGTATTATGATCCTCCATAAAACTGTGGAAAACAAAATCAATTACACAGAAAACATGTTAACATAAACCAAAAGAGCTTCATATGAACATAAATCACAGTACATAGAATACATACTCTTTAAACATTTTCTTCTCTTCCCACGGTGGCAAGCTTTCCAAATTAACCTGTTGGAGAATACAAACAAATGCCAAAAACAGGGCTAAGTTTAGATTTCTCAATTCGAATTCCAAAGCAAAATGGGATCATATTAGATAAAGTTACCTCCTTTACTTCAAGCAACCATGCTGTGAACTCTGGTCGTTTGTTCCTACACATATCAGTGATCAACAACTTCAATATCTAATCAACAAAATTCCCGATTTCAATCTCTATATAGCTCCATGTAAGAGCAGCTCAAGATCTTCCAAAAATGAGACTGAATTAACACTAAAAGACAGAAAGAATCATTACCACATATCAGTTTCTCTGATGATTCCAAACTTTCCCCATGAATCAGTAACAGCTCCTTTCTTTACTTTCTCAGACTTCTTCTTCTTCTTCTTCTTCTTCTCCTTGCTCTTCTTATCTCCATCAGACTTCTTCCTCTTCTTCTTCTCCTTCTCTCTTTTTCTTCTCTTCCTCTCCCTTTCTTCCCTCTCCCTTCTCTTCCTTTTCCTCCTCCTTCTCTCATCTTCACTCTCACTCTCCTCAGAATCAGAATAATCAGACTCCGATTCTGATTCTGAATCTGAGTTACTACTCGAATAATCATGGCGTCTTCTTCTAGATTTCCGATCTGATTTCCTTTTCCCTCTAGATTTTCTACTTATACGTCTCTCTTCTTCCTTATCGGATTCGCTTCCACTTTCCAAACCAGATTCAGAGCCGGACTCTTTGCCGTCTTTTGTTCTCCTCTTCCACTCACGGTGGCGATTCACATCTTTCTCTTCGCCGGAATCCTTTTCGGAAACGCTCGCTTTCTCCCGAGATGATTTTCTTCTGATGTCTCTATCATCGAAGTCGCGTTTCGTGTTCTCCGACGGAGAACCGTCGTGGTTTCTTCCCATCTAGCTAAATTGCCGGCGAGCTATCTCGGCCCTAGATCAAAGGCATGAACAGCCGTTAAAATCAGGAAGCAATGCAAATAAAAGTACTTAAATTGAATTGGGCCATGAAAGCCCATCAGTAAGAATACTGTCGTATTTTATAGCCCATTAGTGACGACTGGTAGCCTAGATAGAGCATGGAAGCCTTATCCGGGCTTCTCTCGAAACGCATAGAAATAAGTTTCTAAAAACCGCAATTTGGAGCTGCGATAGAAATGTCTGTTTCCTTTTCGAAAAAGCAAAGAAAACTTAATGAAAACTTATTTTCTTATTTAGAAACTTATTAAATAATAATTTAGAAACAATGAAATACATATGATATTTATTTTTTTCTAAATATTCTAACTAATTAGAAGAATATAAAATATCTCATTATTATTAAAATAATAAAATTAAAATATTTTAAGAATACAAATAAAGATGCTGATTTAAATATTTGATTTTGATAGTTATTATATTTATCTCTAGTTAAAATACTTTATATATGTGTTGGATTTGTGTTGTTTCAGAAATTTTTTTAAAATATGAATTTCTATTTTCACTTTATATTTTTAATTATAAACATTTTTATGTGTTCACGTTTCTAACACGTACCTGTTTTCTATTTTTTTTAAATCGTTTACACATTTCGCTTATACGTATCCCTTTCTGTTTCCATTCTACTTAGTGTTAGGCCTATCCATTTGATTATTTGAGCATAATATCTTTTTAAAATTAATAATGATTAAATAATTATTATGCTATAAAACAAATTGAACTCTTTTTGTTTGTGTAACAAAAAAATTGAACTCTTTCTTATGTTTTACTTATATTTTAATTTTTATACTATATTTTACTTATGTTTTATTTATATTTTAAATTTTTTTATTAAAAATAATTATATATGATGTAAATACAAAATCATGTTGATGATATTGCTTTTTAAAAGACAAAAAAAATCTTTGTTAAACAATTTTTTTTGCTTAACTTGTTTCTTTTGTGTTACTTTTACGCCATGTGTATTAGTATAGGGTCTAACCATCTAAATGTTACAAAAAATATTTGATTTTAACAATAAAATAATGTTTTCACCAGTCAGACCCATATACTACTTCGATTCGTGTTTAGTACTAAATTCGTCAATATTAAATTAGAAAAAACTAAAAGAAATTGCTATTATTCCGTCATCCGACCGGTTTGATCGGTCCACCAGGTTACAGGTCAAGAGAAAATTTTAAAATATGTAATTTTTTTTATTTTATTTTAGAACACTTTTTGATACAAATTAAATGTTTGATTTTAAGAATAAAATAATATTTTACAGTTATTTTTATAAATTTTTTAAGTTTTTTTTTAAGTGTACATATGATTATCCCTTCTAGTCCGATTTAAGCACAACAAATTAATTATTTATGTTTCTATTTTTTAATCTTTATTTATAATCATAATGATCATTTTATATTGTATAATATAAACTGTTCTCTATATTTTTTGGTTTTGTATTATGTTGATGAATTATAATATTTCAAATGCTCTTGTATTATAATATTGTAATATTTGTTTATTTTTAAATAATTATATTATATTATAAATAATTTATCTTCATGTTATGATGTTTTATTACTTTATTTTCTTATGGGTAACTTTTTACAATATATTTATACATATATATATATATATTAATTTATTAATTTATGGTCGATCTGGAAGATTAGTCCGATTTGGTATCCGGATCGATTTATAAAAACATTGATATAACGTAAGATTTTTATGAATTCAATATTTTCTTAAACCTATAAGAATAGACTTTACAAAGAATTTGAGAATTTATTATCCAATAACAGTAGATCCTAATTTTTAAAAAAATTTGATCTAAGATGAACATTC
This sequence comes from Cardamine occulta, assembly GCA_028015245.1. Lineage (NCBI taxonomy): Eukaryota > Viridiplantae > Streptophyta > Magnoliopsida > Brassicales > Brassicaceae > Cardamine > Cardamine occulta. The sequence goes on along the minus strand of CM051393.1, from coordinate 11,944,632 downwards.
TAAAGGATAATTCCAATCTTCTTCGTTCAAAATGTTCTCGAAAGAAGATTCTACTGTCAAAATAGAAATTTGTCAAAATCATCTTAAACAGTCGCTCTCTGTTTCTTTGTTGGAAGCTTTAAACCTGAACGATACAAAACTCAAGAAGGCAGGAGCAAATCATCTGCAATTTCTTTTCCAGGAAAAGTCTTTATGCTGAATTACAAGCTGACATGAAGTTGAAACCTTATTCATAGTTATTAGCTCCTTTATTATCATCAGATCATTCTCCCCACCTCTTTGACCATCTGAATGTATAGAGATCAGTGGATAAATTGGCCTCTTTGGCTCTTACCCAATCTTGTCTAATCCTCATGTTTAATCTTTCTTTAGACATCCTTTTGATGTTTTACTCTAGCATGTAATTCCTAAGACCCAATTAAAAAAAGACTTGTGTTCATTTATATATATCATCTGTTTCTGTAGGCTGTAGCATACATGCACAACTATGCATAGTTTAGGCAAATACAACATTGACAACAAACTTATAGAGCTCTGGACCAAGCAAGCTATTTACATCACAGATTGTACAAATAAAAAACCCAGAAGCTATAAGAATAAACACAACTAGTGACTCAGAAGAGAAAGAGGCAGAGGAGAATGCAGCAAAGGAAGAAGATCGATACCCGATGCAGAGACTTCTCTAACTGCAACATCCTCTGGTTGTTGTTCCCATTCATGAATCGGGCGTTTTGGTGAGGATGAGCTAATGCGTTTGTAAACGTTCCAAATATCCTCGTGTAGACCATGTCTCCAAACATTCCAATAACCGGGTACAAGAAACTCATCATGACCGCATTAGCGAGATCAGTTGATGATTCTGTTGCAGTGAAGCCACCGTAATGACGAGGAGACTGAGCTTGGCGGTGATGTTGAAAGCTCGGGTTTAGAGATGAAGCTGAGTTGATCAGATTGTTTAAAGGAGATGAAGCGGGTCTTTGAGGTATTATCATAGTTTCTGAAGACGAAGATGAAGAAGACATGCCTCTTCCGTAAAGAGGAACTAACGAACCAATGGAGATGTTACATTTGCAAACAGGACAGTTTTGCTGCTGAATAAAGGATAGAGAAGATGATTTTTGCACATCTAACCATCTGTAAATGCAAGGCCAGCAGAAAAGATGACCGCAGAGAGTCACGATTGGATCATGCGCGGTTTCTAAACAGATGTTACAATCAAAACAGCCACTTTCGTTAGAGTTAAGTTCCGTTGGGAGTGTGATGAGATTAGGCTTTTGTGTCAGTACAAAACCATCATTATGTGATTGTTGAGCATCAAATCTGAAGAAATTTCCTTCCATGAGAGTACTAAGGATCCTGAAATAAAGGAAAACACAATCAAATCAAAGTCATGTCATGTAGAAATAAAGCATAGAACTTTATGAGAACCAAACACCAATACAGACTCTTAACATTGAGGATAGAAGACAAGTTATGAAATTGAAAGAACAGTTACAGATATTACTGAAGAGGTTCTTGAATGAAAGCTACATTACATCTATTAATCATACAAACATAAAATGTTATCTTGAACTCAATATTTAATCATCTAACTCAGAATTAGATGGAAACCAACGAAATGTTACGGATAAGTATTAAAAAAAAGCCATCGATTGATTTGATTTGATTTGACTTATAAATGTCGAAAGATCAAAAACCCTAAGCAAGTCAAATCACAATACAAAGTTATGATATTTAGATTAGGGAACCAAGAAACTACATTTACGATTCTAAGCAAATCATTAAGAATTTAATTCCAATAATCTGGGAGAAAAAGATTGGTTTTTTTAAAAAAACCTTCAGAATCCAGAAAATGGAAGATCACGAATCTGATGAGAACAGATACTTTGAGATTTGTAAATCCTCAGATTACATAAATCAAAACTCCTGATTGACCTAGACGATAGGAGAGAACATACCGTATCGGAGACGACGGTTGTAAAAATTCGAAATCGCGAAGGAGAAGGCGTAAGAAGAGAGATCTCAGACTTATGATGATTTGATAAATCAATAATTGTAATGTTAGTGACGACCACGATAATGATTGATCACTTGTTTCTTCGTGTCTTTTAACAAGATAAATCAAAATATATGTACACTAACAAACAAAAAGATAATAATTACTTACTGACAAATAAGCCTTTTTCTTGATAATTATCATTAAATTAAAAGATAAACAAACAATTAACTAACGCGAAACAAACAAAAACATTTAAAAAAATTTAAATTAATAAATAAATTGTTTCCATAACATTTGTTTTCTTTAATTTTAGACCCCTACTCAAAACTGATGGTAAATTTCTAATTTGTTACAACAGCACAAGATCTGTTTTTACCAAATTATAATTTACAATCAAAAGTCTGTCCAAAACAAAAGCTTTCTGGTTTCCAAGTGTAACCAACTGAATCATCATCTCAGTAGGTCCAGGTGAATCCAACCATGTTCTTTCGTCGTCTCTTCTTCTTGGAACTCGTTTCTTCTTCCTCCTCATCCACCATCTTCTGCTTGTTCTTCTTCTTACTCTTCTTCTTTCGAGAAGACTCTTTCGATTTCTTACCAGGAGTATCTATGTCACCATTCGCGGTATTCCCTCTTGGGAATGAACCCTCCTCTTCTTCTTCTTCGAGCTGCCAATTACAGAATAGCCCGCCATTGCTTTTGCCATTACTCGACATTGGCAATGGCTCTCCTGCTCCGGGAAGCAAGCTGTTGAAAGTGACGTCCCCGTTTTTCCCTCCTTTGCGCTCTGAAAGAATCCGGTCTGGTCTGATTATTGTGCCGAGAATGCTTCGGTTTGGTCCTAATGCTAGAATCGCTTTTGTGTTTGTTAAAGTAGATAAGGCCATTGCAAAGGCTGATCGAATCTGAATATAAAGAAGCCGTCTTTTATGAGTAGATCGAATCTGTATATATCCATCTTAGCTGTGTTGATAAACTAGAGAAGGGAATAGAACCTGAAAGTAGTTGAATGAGTTCTTCCCAATGTCATTCTCTGATGCCTGATTATCCAACAAAAACAAATAAAACCAAGTTAATCTTTTTCAGATGCATTCTGAGTTTCTTGTTTATACAAAACCAGAGCTTGAAGCTGACCTGTGGATCCTCGATAGAGATGAGCCCTGGCCGGGCTCTGTTCAGGAAACTGGAGAGACAAAACATATGAATGTTAACAGACACAAAAGGTAAATAAAACTCTCCAATGTCGGTTAATTTACTTACCCTTTGCTGCTCTTTGAAAAGAAAGAACCTCCCGTCTTGCAAGATACACCGACATCTGCGGTGTTTAATTTTCGCCCGTAAAAATCAAAGAATTTAACCTACAATAAGAAAAAGAAGAAGGGATATTTTAGCCAACAAAATGAAGCTAATACAATCAAGGCCTTAAGTCGTGATGACAAAAACATACCAATAGAACTCCTAAGTTATGCTCAGGTGGGCTTCGACCATCTGTGAGGTACTGTTTCATAGAAGAAACAAAGGTGTACAAAGTCCATGTTACAGATGTTATTTTCAAAATTGAAAGCATCTGGTAATGTGGAATTCAAGTAACCACTTTACCTTGAGAAATGCAATGAGCATTGCAAGAAGTGCATATGAACCAATTCCACCACTGTACACCTGAACAAAAACATTAAAGACAATTTTTCAATGTTTAGCACTGTGAACTGTGAAGAGGGATGGTATATAATAAAGAAAAGCAGATTATTATTTCCAGACCTCATTAAGTTCTCTCTGCTGTAGAAAGACTTTCAGAATTAGACATAATGGTCGTAGAGGAGGCAACTTTGATACTGCATCCTGCAAAACAATCCAAGACTGTCATAAGATAACATAGATTCAACATAATAAGCTGCTAAAGAGTCTCATTAAGCGGAAAATCACAGAATTTATGAGAAACATCTGGAGCAACAAGGCCAGATTCATTGGTGGAATAAGGCCAGACTTACTAGAAATATACTATCACAAACCTGTATAAACTCAGCTGCCTTTGGTCCATTCTCCATATCAAAACTGCAAAGCCAGTGACATACTTAATACTAGCTAAACTCATATAATCTATTCAGAAAACGTCACTTGTGTCTATATATACTGAAATTACAGAGCTTTCTAATCAAGCATAGACCACAAAGCTTTTGTCGAGGATATATAATAGCCTAAAGTTCAAAGTTCCTATGCTGCCTACAATCTGTTTCAGATAAAATCAGACTGAATCTAAAAGGGAAGCTAATAGGTAAATAGTAAAATAAAAAAACCTTAGGTCAAACGCAATGTTGCTTTTCTTCTCAACAAACTTGATAATTGGTACACGAGCCTTAGCAATCACCTGCACAATCAATGAGCTAACTATAAGCCACGATCTCTCTTAAGTCATAATATGATAAAAGAAAGTCAAAGATACCAGAATATTCTTTGCAATTCCCCTTTGTGACAATGCCTTGGACAGTGCACGTAGACCTAGTTGAGTATTTGTGAGACCTGATTCCAGAATGACCACCTTTATATACATCAAAAAAGGAATAAAGATTTAAACATTAAAAATCTCTTCAAACACTAAATTATACAGGTAACTAACTTGAGAATCCAAACAATATTATAGTAAGGCATGGATCTAACATTGACTCATTCATAAGAGAAAAAAAGGAGATATCATTGTGTTTAAGCTTTAAAGATATTCTTGTGAATTGTATAACATACTCAGCCAAACAGTAACGTATTGTGATTAAACTTACATCTATATCACTTGTTGGAAGATAAAGCCCTGTCCTGTATGACCCAAAAACCTCAACCTGCAACAAAGGATTAAGCAGGAATTAGAGATTGCAGTTTCAAACTAAAAATTACTTCAGAGATTGAGGTTTCGAATTGTTGAACCTTGCAAGTCGGCCAGATATATTTAATAACACTTGAGACACTTTCCACTGCTGCATCACGCTCAGCTTTTTCTGCTTGAGTTGGTAACAGAAAATCAGAGAAATCTACAATCTCTGCAACATCAATATCGAATCAGATAAGTTTATCAACACCAAAAGAAGAATCAATGTTTTAATTACTATTCAAAAACTAGCTAATACTTCATCAACAAAGAAACCGAATTAACAAGAAGCTAAAATCAATGGCCAAATTATCCAAAGCCAGCAAAGACTCAAACTTTGAAGAAAACTTTGCTCATTACCTTTATGCAATTGAAGCATTGGGATTTTAGAAAAACTGTTCTCACTAAACCAATTGCTCTCTAATCTGGGTTCCTCAGCTTCTTCATTTTTCCTCCTCTTTTTAGATTTCTTCTTCGATACCACCACCGGAGTTACAGGTTCGATGCCGTTCTCATTCGTCCCAGCGTCGACGTCGAGTGAGAAGAAATCCACCGTATCTGATTCCACCGGCGTGGTATCATCGGTGAAATCAGAAATCTCTTTGCGGAAAACAGAATATTGGTATGGATCTTCATGAGTTGGTGAAGATTGATTCGAATCTGGGAATGAAAGTGGGGTAAGAGTATCATATACTAAAGCTGGAGCTGGAGCTGCAGCTTCCGTCTTAGTAGCAGACTCCATTGGAGATTGACGGAAGCTGAATTTGGGGTTTAGGGTTTCGTAGCCGCCGGGAAAGCGATACAAAACTAAAAATATTGTCGGAAGGAGAGAAGGAAAACAAAGCGGAAAAATAAATTAATTTTGGAAAGAAAAAAAAAGGAAAAAGATAATTTGGAGTAAAGTAATTTATAATTTTTTAACTTTTTAGAAGAGTATACTAAATTTTAAAAAATTTGAATAATAGTATGTATAGTGATTAGTGAAGATTGGGTTTCGACTTTTAATATTACAATTTATAATTTGAGTGCAGCAAATACAAACTGCAGTGTTGTGATTACACCTAATGAATTTTTTTTTCAATGACTACACATCTATGTAACTAAAATTACATGTTTCGTGGAGACATCATGGAGTCTGTTTTCTACTGAAATTACTCCTACAAACTTACATTTCACTAAACCCATTCTCAGTATAGAGCTTAACTTGGTAGCTATATCTCACTCTCTTCTCACTGGCAATGAAGACGATCTTGAGAGTGGTTCCATAGGTTCTGATCTCAACTCTATGGTGGTCGTTGGTGAAGAAATGGAGAGCCAAGGTCGAAGAAGAGGTGTTCCAACTCTACTTGAAGCTTCATTAGGTACAGAATCAGTACGAGGTTGGATTGGTTGCAACTCAAACTCATTACCTTGTTGTTGATGATGTTGTTCTAGAGATGTTTCAGTAACATCAAGCACTTGATGATCATATTCTTCAATAGATGCAACCGTGCTTGTTTCTGTTCTAATAGTCGAATCATCGCCATATAACCCGTGTCTTCTTTTTCTTCTGGTTGCTTTTCCCCAACCGTTAATCGTCTCTCTTATCCTCTGAGGTATCAGGGCCGCTTTATAGTTCGTTCCCATCTAGAATCAAACAATAATCCATTATCCTCTAATGAGTTTACGGAAGCTGTCAAAAGTCGTAATATTTTCTAAATTTACCTGAGTGACTAGTGCATAAAGTGGCAGTGTGCTATAGCTGCATAGAAACTGTCCAGCAAACCTACAAAGAGGATTTCAATTACACTAAACTATGAGAAAAATGCACAACAGTCTCGAGACTAAAACGGGACGAAAAAAGGTTTAATTTACCCTAAAATAAGTCTGAAGTAAACAAGGTAATGATTCTTAAGGAAGCAAGAGTTGTACCCAAACTGCCACTGAAAAAAGAATCAAGAACAAATGTATTGTAAGTTCTAAACACAATTTTAAAGTCGATGAAAGATCGATGTTATATATGGTTTCACTTGTCATACCCAGAACCAGAAGAATGAAGCCAGCTCAAAAGAATTCTGTTGGAGATGGAAAGCAAACTATTAGTTTTACCAAGACCGAGAAATCGGTTCGTTGCAAAGGAGGTTAGTAAAAATTTTGCAAACCTGGAATAAAATGAAGTGAATAAGTGACAAGAGTAGTTCTGGTTTATTGAACCAGAAAAGTTCATCTCGAGGTCTCAGCTTAACTCCAGAAGGATATTCTGTTAAACCAGCATTTTCCAATGCCAATGTTGCTATTACATGTTGCAACTTGGCACCAACCAGAAGAACAAGCTAGTAAAATGGAAAATGAAAATTTACTAAGCTGTGATTACAAACACAATATAAGAAAGCTGAAAATGTAGTTCTTACAGTAACAGGAATAATCGCTATCCAGAAATAGAGATTCGATCCTGCGGTATCAAAAGGCAAGATTTAAAACTAAAATCTTATAATATAAAGTTTTTCACAATTAAGAACTAAAGGAAAACAGAAATGATCATCTGTCTTTTGGTTTAGTTATACCTTTTATGTTAAAGAGCATGAAAGCTACTACAAACCCCCAAAGCGGCCCACTGCAGAAGACCATTGAAGCAAAAGTTGTTCAGTCAAATAATTTGTGGTACACGAATTGTCATGGTGAGTTAGTCAAAAAAAAAAAAAAAAAAAAAAGATATTTCACATAGAAAACTAAGTGGGTATATATAGCTCACCTCACACCAACTATCCTTTGGAACTCTTCTTCCATAGAACGAATCATGTAGCTGTGAAAATCGTACTTTAATGTAAGGTGGTGATTCTGCTCATAAAAGAAAAAAGAATAAAAAAGAAATACAACAAATTATATAAGTAGTTGTCACATTATGTTCATTCATAACTAGTTGAAAATGAGAGTGAAGAAAACAAACGTTCATATGACATAGAGTAATCACCCACCACAATGAATCCTTTTCGAAGAGTAAGATAGTCAGAACGAACAACAGAACGTCCAAATTGCCGAAAGAAACATGTCTGCAAGCATATAAACCCGCAAGAAATTTAAACTATATTTCAAATTTTTTAATAATCAACATTTGGAATTGTCTTCATATTTTCTAGAGAAAAGATGTGAGAAACCTACCACCCATATAAGCAATCTATTCTTGGCCAGAGGAGTATGATTCTGAACAAAAGTTGTCTGCCTTCGGAATATTTTCTCCCGTGCCATCGCTGCCACAAGAAGCAAAGTAATCGATCTTTTCCCGATTGAGAGATAGGACTTTTACTCAATAATCAAAACCTCGAACCACAACAATGAGCTAAAAGAAACTTGTTACATCATTATGAATAAGTAGCATCAACACTTCATCTATGCTCTTAATTCTATAATGAAGTAGAATGAATCTCTTGTTCCATAAATGAAGAACAAGATAACCTATTAGTTCTCACCAGTTAAGCAATCATGTCGATCCATACGAGCTACATCTTCCCAGATCCTCCAACTATGAATCTACATAAAGAAGCAGGTCAATCAAAGCTGTTACCAACCAAGATTGTTTCCATACCAATACAGAGAAGATACTACCTTGACGATTGCAAGAAGCATGGTCAAGCAGCTGTAAGTAACATGTGTAACTGCCATTATAAAGATGAAACGATGCAATTGCTCCAAGCCTTCATATGAAACAAACGGCTCATACCCCTGCAAGATTGAACTTAGTTAGTCCCTAAGAAATGACAAGAAGATTCTAATGCCATTTTAAGTTTGGATTTTAACGAAACGAAACCTCGCTGCAAGTAGTATGTTTAATGCTTTCCAACCTTCTCCTAAAGATGTTGAAGAATAAGGATTTAGTTAAAAGATTTCGTTTGACAGTTGAATCGCTTTCAAGTTCCTCTTCGATTTCAGATCGCGTACACGGAACAAATCTGTCGTTGTAGAAACTTGAAGGAACACATATGTTGGCTATTGTACTTGAGGTAGCTGTTAGAAGAAGTGATATGAAGCCAAGCAGCATCAACTCTGCAAAAAAAAAGGATCAATGAGCATTAAGTAAACCAAACACACTTACAATAAAAGAATCATTTAAGAATTTTATGTTTTATCAGCAAAACCTTCTTTCATCTTCTCTAATGCAGCAAACATAGGTTTCCTCTTTGTCTTCCTCAACCACTGTGACAAAATTCACCATTAAGAAGATGAAACAAAGGATTCTCGAGAAGATCAAATCATAAAAGGAGCTAATTCAGTGGAGGCTACTTACAGTGCTAAGACGATAAATGGAACGCTCAACGATTAAAGAAACAACAACGAAGACAGTCAACACTATAGCAACAGACCAAGTAGGTGATAATGCCAAAGATCTCTCATTTGATTCTACTTCATTACTCTGTTCTTCTCCTTCTCCCATTTCTTGAACTGGATTCTTCACTCAAACAAGTTCCTCTCTACCCAAATTCAACTGGATTTTGCACACAAAGAACGAAAGTTTAAATTTTGGAAACTCAATAACAAAATAACATTTCTTGATTCTATAAGTTTCGAGTTCTAACCTTTAAAAACACATCGAGTGTTCACGGAGAAGTAACAATTGGAATCACAGAAATCTGATTGGCTTAGAAAACTGAGACTCTATCACCGGAGCCGATCACCGGAGCAACTGAGATTACGGGAGATTGAATTTCAATCAGTGGCAAAGGAACATCATGAAGCGCCGAAACAAGTCGTTGATAGAGAGAAAATATACAAATTGGTATTCTTAGAAATCGATCGAGTCAGTGAAGAAATGTAAAGATGGTTAGGTCACTGGTTCAATAGTAACATGTGCAGACATGGTTCTGTGCAAAGTGAAAATACTAAAAATGAGTATTTTAAAGTTTTGGACACAACTGGCCGACCAAACAAAAATAATAAGTAATGTTGACAAGAGAGAAGGAAGATTCGACCGAAACCAAAAAAACAAACTTCGCCACATGATCTGATACTCTCACTTTTCACTCTTATGGGTCCCACCTTTTTTTTTTTTTTTGGGGCAATCGTCGCATCTTATTTTCTTGGGTTATATTTTTATACAAATTTTAAAATAGTAGGAATACTTTTTCTTTTCGTCTAAAAAGTTAATTAACAAATAAATGACACGATTAAATAAGCTGTCTAGTGTCCAGCTCTTAAGGAAAGTTGGCTGGAAGCTACCTAAAGGCAATTAATGCATTGGAATATGAGATCTTGATATTCCCGTTATTTTAATTTTTTTTTGTTAATTCGTTACATACTTATAAGTTGTTAACAATTTTATAAAAATGGAATGACGTAATTGCTTTCATGGACGATTGAGGAACAACGTGCTGATTCAGTGATTCCCATGAAAAAGCGAAAATCCGCAAGAGATTTCGAGGAGGGCTCCACATTAGTCTTTACAACTTTACAATTACAAGATTTTTAAGCCATACGTGTGCATGCCAACAAAATAAAAAAATATATAAAAACAAAAAGAATATGAGTTTTCCTAATTTTTTGAACCTACCTTTAGTAACTTATGTAATTTATACAAAATGTCCTTATTTTGTATGGAGTTACTTTCTGGTTTCTTAAGCTCGTTGATCTTTAAGACATCTTGTGGGTTTGTGGCAGAGATCCTCTAGCTTATTGGGCTCAACAACCTCGTTGTACGTTAATGAGCTTTCGGGCCTTCGGTTAGAGTCGTTAGTTTGACAAAACTACCAAAAATGTTTTTTTTTTTTTAATAAAGAATACCACAACTACTTACAATTTTGTTTTGTCAATCGAGCTGTAGTTTGAGATTAGTCTTTGGCTTTCATATTTTGTTTCGATCTCTTTTAGTATAAAACTGAAGATAGAGCTGTAGTTTGAGATTAAGATCGGAATCTCTCGATATATACTCTCATCATTAGCCTTCTCTATTTTAGTTTTCTTGGTTTGGAGTTTATAAATGTGAAACACTCAGTGATCTGACCTTCAAAGCAATTATGAAAAAATTGAATAACTAAAAAAGGATTCCATGCACAATTTGTGAAAGAAATTATTGATTACGAAAAAGGGTTTAACGCACACTTTGTAACAAACATGAATCGGAACAACATATTTTTCAAAAAACAAAATTGGCTTAATTAGCAATATATATATATATATATATATATATATATATAATTTTTTGGAATTTCAAAGAATTTGCCTTGTTTGAACCACCAAACAATGGTAATAGGACCACATATCGTTACTGAAAGAAAAGGGCATAAATATTATTACAAATTGTTCACTTTTGGGGTTTACTAAGCATCGGAATTTTTAGTTATCGTGATTGGGTCTAAACACACACAAAAACAACTTGTCCTTGTTGGTCCAACTTTTTGGAGAGCCAGCACATACCCAAAAAAGATTCATTAGATTAAAAGAAGCCAAGACTACATGTATATTACATTTCAGCATTTGTAAATAATGTGATATTCGATATTCCCACGACTTCATATAAATTGTGTAAGCAAATGATGACAAGAGAAACAACAAGCCTAAAGTTTCCGAATAATTTCGTATGCATATATTCCTTATACTGTATAGTGTTGTTATACATACATCATCACTATACACGTATTGGCCAATGCTCCTCTAAGTTACCGAATCTTTTCGTTTTTCTTTAACGAGTCTTTTCCGAAAATCGTGATTTGTAACATTTGCAGAAGGTAGAAGGTAGAAGCGAATTATCTGTATGGCTTTTCTTCATATATCTTTTACAATATAGAGCATGTGTAGTGATAGATTCTTAAAAAGGTTCTCAATAATATAAAATAATAAAAAGTACGAGAGAAATAATAGAATTGGTTGAGAACTCTCAACGATTTCAGAAAACTTTTTTTACACATGTCAACATCTGATTAAGTTATAATTTAATTTTTTTTTATAATTTAAATTTTAAATAAATAATTAAGTTATAGTAAAATAACATATTTGACTCTCATAATCTCTACCACTGGATATGCTCTAATATAGAATATAGAAAAACAAACATAACACGTATATATATGTATATATATATATAATTATTTTTCAAATTAAGTTGAAATATTTTGTTTACATTAGATTAGTCATTGACATTGTAGATCTCAATTCAAGGTTTCCTTTAACATAGTAACATAGTTGGAAAAAAAAAGTGAATCAATCCCATTCTGCATATTGTTCTCATATTTAATACAAAACTGATTTTGATATGAGAATGGACATCTTTAACTCAATAGTCAAGCCAAATCTATATGTATTGTTCTCATATGGAATATGCCAATATAAATATCTTATAATTCATCCATATAATTATCTAGCTAAGTCATGCTTATATTAGTCTTAAACCTGGGATACATATATAACACCATATATGTGTCTGTCACAAGATTGTGATAATCTTGTAACAATTCAACAAACTTTCACTCTTTTCGTTGAAGCAGTCAGTTTCCACACTCAAAACGAGACAAGGACACAAGAGAACACATTTAAAAACATGTACCAAATGCAATGGACGATTTTAATATCACTTGTTATTTGACCAACAGCGTTGGCAGCTAGCTGTACTCTTTATCATTGACTGGTCCAAATCTTAAACCAAATCTCTGGCCATATTTTCAATTTTGTACTCGACTAGTGTCTATTACTAAAGAGAATCAATCTTTCATTTTCGTCTATCAACATCACCATTTACGTGTTTCTTTAGTTTCTAATTTGTTTTACATTTCAATATTACAAAGCTTTTAGACACTAAATCACAACCGTAGATTTTGAGTAATTCGATTAGACAACGTGAGACTCATCAAGTTTTGGCTGTTTTGCATTTTTTAGGATTAGACGTGAAACGCAATTTGCACCCAAAATTAAATACGTGGTCTAGCTAATCTATGTATTACATTTTTACTAATTCAAATTCTAGAAACTAAAATATACATACTTTAACACAAGGTCTTGAGTAATTCTTGCATGCAGCCCATGAAAAATGAACTGAGACTATCATTAAATCCGAAATTTAAGAGACATGTAGATTTATCCAGCATCGCTAGTTTAACTAATGTACGATCAAACTGTTCCAAATGAATGAGTATTCGAAATCACCAAAAAATCATATAAACCAAAATATTCTGCAAGAACTTTTGTCTTATGGCATCTTTCACCAAAACAAAATTTTAAACAACAAAATCTTGTTTCTCTAACAAAAAAATCAAAATAAAACAAAATTATATGATGATTAGTTCTCACCATTCAAAAATTCCTTAAAAAGTTTCAAAATATCAACAAAAGTAACCATACCAATCAAACAACCATCTTCATCAATCACCCAAACATAACTCACTCTATGAGCTATCGCTTGTATCATCACCGCCATTAACGAACTCTTCCGATTACACACTATCGCCACCGACTTCCTCGCCATCCTCGCCGCGTTACTCACCGACCTCCCATACGACTTCGTTCTCGTCGCCGGAGATTCTTCATCCGACGAAGACCCCGACGACGATGAAGACGAAAACAATTCTATAAGTGAGATCAGTCCAACCATCCCTTTACCTTCTAACCGATTCCTAACAACTCCAACGAGACTCTCCGGTGGGCCACTACCGTCAATGTACGACATTAAATCACCGGCGGAGAGTGTAGCAACCGCCGCAGCGGCGGTTTCATCGCAGCAAGCGAGTGTCATCGGTGAAATCTCTCCGATTAAAACCATACGTTGATCTTCTTGATCACATCCAATATCGACCACAGCGACGGAGACATTGTCGACGATTGCGCTAGAGATCGCGGAGACGGCGGAAGCGGCTGAGGAGTGGTAATCAACGGCGAGGATAGTGTGTGTGGTGTTGATAACACCGAGATCGGAGATAGAAAGCGCCGGTAAAGGAGCGAAAACGTTAATGGAATCAAGAAGGAATCGGATTATGTCTTCTTGTGTGATCCAGCAGAATTGGCGGCTGTTCTTGTGGATAGTTGTTGTGAGTGAAACGACAACGTTTCGAGTCAGAAGCTTTTGTTGTCTTCTCTTTGTTATTGATCTTGTCTGAATCGGAACTATCAGATTCTGTACTCCTTTGATTATCAGATCAATAGCTTCAATCAATCTTAACAACAACAACAAAAAAATCAAGAATCAATTTAGAATCTTTATAAACAAACAAAACAAAAAACAGAATTTGCAAGAAACACAATGTTGTCTAGATTTGGTCACATACTTGCAAGAAGATTGAACATGGACGACGAGGGAACGAGATTTAGGAAGAAGAACAGAGACAGATGCGTCGAAGGCAGAGGAAAGAGACAAAACATTGCTATTGTCGAATTTAGAGAGATAACAGATTACATCAGCCATACAGATCTTGCCTAAACACTCACACTTCTTGTTGTTGTTATCATCATCATTATGATGACAGCTCCAGACACTGAGGAAAGGTTCATCAGATGATTTGAGGGCGGCGATGGCGTCAGCGACGGTAGCTGTAGCGACGGAGAGACACCGTAGTGGTGGCTTACCGATACAGAGATCGGATATCTCGTGAGACAAAAGGGTTAATGCCATACAAAAAGAATTAAAAAAAGATTGAAAATTTTGGTTTCGTAAAAGAGAAAGATGGAGAGGAGACAGAGGAAGGGGAGAGTAGTTATAAAGAAGAAGAGAGATTGGGTACGGTGTAATGTTAAAGTACAGTGCACCAAACTACTTGGTCTACGGTTTGTGTACAGGTAGATTTTTTAACCTTTTTTGTTTTTGTTTTGCTGTGTTTATTATAGATAGATATTTTTTTACTTAATGTTTGGAATTTAATTTAATTATTTACAAATGTTGACCAATAATAATATTACTGATTTTATTTGTTTGTTTATTTCTTTAATTATTATAGCCTAGAATATTCTTTTACATTTTTAGAAATGCTTGAATTTTCAAAAGTTTACACTAAAATAGTTAACTTTAAATTTTTTAACATTTTTTAAAAACTAATTTTCTATTTTCGTGGCTTCGTCTCTCATAAGTCATATCTAAATGGTAACTGTAAAGAGATAAAGATGAATGAGAAATATGGGTTATAGTTATTATACACAAGAATATTACATTTCCTTTCATTCTTCTACATTGACACATTGTGTAGTAGAGGTATATTTTTTGTTCTTGATTTTTTTTTTCCATTTTTCATTGTAAAGAGTAAAATTTCAGGGAAAATAAATGAATTTTCTATTATATTTTTTTCATTTTTCTTAGAAACAGCTATTAAATTCTAACTTACAAAATGAAATAGCCAAAAGGTTAAAAATAATTAAACTAAATTTTTTATGAACTAAGTAATATGTGGTTGATAAAAAATCAGAATTATAGGAGAATATCCACTAACACAAATATCAAAGAAGAGAATTAGTAATAATGATGATATATATTACATACAGTACAACGAGGAGTCCAGGACTAGTTGACGTCGACTGTTTTGCTGGTGCCTGTTGGCTAGCTTTTACGTGGATGAGTATAACGTTGACGGATATTGTCCAGTGGCGACATATTTTTTTTTCAATAGCTAGTTAGCTACTGCCGTTTTAGATTTTTAAATTTGATAGAAAAGAATCATGTGTATTACGAATCATGTTTCTCTAGATTATTTTTTGGATAACCAAGCATGTGCTTTTTTTTTTTTTTGGTTAACCATGTGTATCTATATTTTAATATATCGTATACTTAGAATAACAAGAGTAACGAGCATCATTTTGGAGAACGACTAATATTAAAATTAGATAAACACCGTAGTAAAGATGAAATGAGCTGTAGATGATAAAATAGAACTTATAAACAATATACAGTATCACATAAAGATACAAATTTGTTTTCTGTTCTTGTTTAGGCACTGTTCCTCAAACGAGGATCTGAGCTACAACTTTTTCATTCAGTGATTTATTCCAAATATTTTATAATAAAGAATCTTCATATATCAACAACATTTAAACATTGATTAGAAGACAAAATTCTCATATGTTTACCAAACTAGCTCATAGACAATCATGGAAACCAAGTTTGATTCTCAACTCATTAATCTATATTCCATTGGGGGGCAAGCTAAATGAAAACGAGGACATATGTCCCCAATGCTACATTAAAAATATAATAACCTCTCGGTTGTGGGTGGATATGTGTGATCAAACAACTTGCAAGAACAGATAAAAGGTCCATATTCGATAATAATGTTTATATAAAAGATAATGAATTATATTACTTTTTGAAAGGTACTATATTGAAAGATTTATATGATATACTATCATCTATGTTTTCCAAGACCCATATTATTGGTTGTACGTAACCAATGATATGATCAACCTCTTGTAGTATATATATTTATGTGATAGAATGATAGTGATATCTAGTTTTAAATATACAAAAGGGATCAACTTTCGTCGATTTTAATGATAGTATTATAAATAACACTTTTAAACTTTAATTGTCAAACATTCTCAGTCGCTACGTACACTTATACATATACTAGTATTAGCCCCGTACCATATACGGGAAAAATAATTTGATAAATATTTTTATTTTATTTTAATGTAGTTACTGGTTATTGGTTAATTAGATTAAACATTCAAACAGTAGATTAAAATTTAACATTTAAGAGTTTAAAGGAAAACACAAGTGAACTCCAATATTTTCAATTATACTACAATTTTAATATGAGAAAAAAGCTATAAAAAAAAACACATTGACCAATCTTAAAATATATGCAACGCTCATGATTGATTTAAAAATGGAATTACTCTCGTTCTCGTGCTCTATCATTGATGTTAGCAATCTATTTGTTCACATGCTTGTCTTCATGAATAATTGATCTTGAATGAGAAAAGATAGTGATGATATATTTTGATTTGAATAAAAGAAAATGAGGTCAATATTGAAAATAATAATGATTTGATTTCAATATATAAATAAAAAAGAAAGAGGTTAAAACTAAAAAAAATATGAGAGAGTGATGAAATAAAAAAAAATGATAAAAAATATAAAATTTGATTTCTTTAAAAAAATAAAATTAATAAAAAAAGTATTGAAAAGAGGCAAATCGTGGAAGAAGTGTTTCTTTTTTTAGAAGAATTTTTTTCTTTTAATTTAGCTTTTAATAAATGTTGTCTCGTGTTAGATTTTTATTAGGCAAGTGATCTATGCTTTATAAAATAAATGATATTTGTTAAGGTTAATCGAAAAAGATTAGACCGAAACCATATATATTTTCATCAGAAAAGTCTTAAACTCAAAATTAGATCTTATTATTCTTCAAGCATAAAAGTTGTAAGAAAAAAGTCTATCTAATTTGGCCTAGTACTCCCGAAATAAGTGTCTCGATTATATTTTTGAGTAAATTATTAACAAATTTGGTAACTTAGTTTGTAGAAGATATTTATCACTCGTAGCAACCTTTATGTGTCGTTTGAGATGAAAAACACGTTTTTTGTTTTCAGAACCTTAAAAAGTCGTACGTCGTGGAACAAGTTGGCCAAGTTCCGTAACATCTCGTTTTGTGTTTGGTTTGCTACATTTTTTTTTGTTTTTTTAATCCATAAATTTATCTGCGTATATAGTCCAAATTAATCTCTTTTAGGCGCAACTTTTTTTCACACAGTTTTACTGTGAATTGGGTTGCCAAGTGGAATCGAATTCAGGTCTTGAAGCATGTATATATCCAACTCCAAATCACTGGGATACCACCACTTGATTTTGGTTTGCTACTTGCAAGTAGAATAGCTTGAATCTAAATTTTGTTTTAGAAAATAATTATGTGCTAGAAAAAGTTAGTAACTAACATTTTTTAGAAAGTAAAAAATCAAAAATACTCTAGGACAATTGGCAAGGAGATATAGGTAGATTGGATAATTTTTTAAAATAGTACATATTATATTAAAATAGCACGATATTTAGATAGAGTAGTAGGGTAAAGAAAAAATTAGTGTGATAATATAAAATAACATTAAATTTGAAATAAAACAGAACAAATTTTTCGGAAAAAAAACAAATCTGGTGAAATGAGAAGAAATAAATCGAAATAATTTAACCGACATCTTGAATTTTGAAAAAATATGACATATACAAATAAGAATGTTTTATTTAAAATTAACATGCAAACAAAAATAATAACGTATGCTTATTTAAAATTAGCGTGACATATTGAAAAAAGTTATCTCGAGAAAAAAATATGCTGACAAAAACAAAAAAATTCAAGAGAAATCTAAAAATTAAAAAAATGCAAATAATAACATTTAAAAAAATAACATAAAATAAGACGAATAACTCAAATATCATTTCATTTTGTCTCCGGACAAATTAGTGTAGCTCATAATTATTTTGTTGATTAATTTTACTTTTTAGGCTCTGCATTGCTATTATCCTTATTTCATTCTCGTTTTGTTTGGGTCTTAGTCCTCTTTGTTTAGAGCAAGCACAATTTGTTTTAACACTATATTTATGACTTATAAATCTTCAGATTGCACATAGAGCCAAATTTGTGTGTCTCGTTTATGCATTGACTATTAAATCAGACATAATATCCGATTTTTTCTTTTAATATAGATAAGACTAATTAACAACATCTCCAATAAAATCGACTATCTTGAAAGAAGTGTACAGTTTAAAGAAAGAAACTACAGAGATTAGCCGATAAAGGACACCCAAATTATTACGCATCGGCTAAAATGATTACGAGATCAAATTCGGTTTAGACGAGATGAACCGTCTGATTTAAAAGCAAATATGGAGCAATAAGTTAGGAATGGGCTTTAATATTAACTAGGTCAGCCTTAGCCCGTATAACACACTAATTCAACGGAAATAACATTACAAGATATGGCACTTTGTCCCACATCGCTGGTCTATAAATAAAATTTGTTATATGTATAACCCCGAGAAAGCATTGATGGTCTCGACCTTACTTGAACAAGATCTGTTCTATAGGCTCGTACCTCATTGCTTTCTAAGGAGACATACCCTTTACCATGGTTGATGATTCATGACCGTGCGATCAGAGCGTGAATAACGGCTACGATCATCTTTGGATGCATCATCCGGTGCTGTAGAAGATCGTTACTCGGCTCGGTCTTACCTTGCCGGGGTGACTGAATTGTTGAATAGAGCAAACTCTTGAGAATATTAGAAGTATAATAAGGCTATAATAAAGCATTTTTAACTATGGTTCTATAGCTACTTCACTTGTGTGTAGGAGTGACTAAGTTGTTGCGAGAACATTCAGTCTTGAGAAGAGGAGGGAAGAGCGGATTTAGCGGAAACATTTTTGGCCAACATTTTTCATCTATAGCCGAAAATGCCTTGCAACACATAGGTTCAACATTACCAAATTTTCCTGTGAAAATTGATTTGTAGATTTCACCTACACAAAATGGAATGTTGATAAGTGATGACAAACATTTTGTGAGATCGATCGGAGAACCATGAAGAGAAAACCCAGGAACAATAGGGAAGTGAGGCTTCGTGTGTGCGGGTGCAGCTGCGATGTTGCGAGAACAACTATCTTTGAGAAGAAAAAGAAATAAAGGATTCAATGGAAACATTTTTGGCCAACACTTTGCATCAACTTCCTTAAACGCCTTGCAACATGCGGGTCCAATGTTTTCAAACTTACCAGTTAAAACAGATTTAAAGATTTCGATTTCGCAACCATGCTCGTTCAAGAGTGAGGACCAACATTTTGGGGGATTGATGGGAAAGCCAGGGAGGGAAGGGAATTGACGTTTAACGTGAAACTCAGCGAGCCCAGGCCTCAATAGAGCAGTGGCACATAGAGTCACAACTAGAATCGTGGAGATAAGAGCTTTGAAGCTACCTTCCATTGCACCTATTGTTTCTTTATTTTTTTCTTTTGAGATAGAGAAGATTGAGTGATTTTTTCGATTGAGATGGTTTGGGTATCAAAAGAAAGAAACAATTTATAGGATAACTCAAACTTTAACAAATTCGGTAAATTCATTACGAGAGTTACACTATAAAGAGTCGTCCGTTATGATAATCTTTGAATATATTCAACCTGATTTTCATTCCTTTTTCTCTTCAATTCTTTTATTTTCGTAAACCGAATAATTAGGACAAAATTTTCTCCGTTTTATACACTATTTTTCTGTGATTCATTTTCTTATACACTAAAGGAGAACACTGGAAATAAAATTTTAGATTTGAGAGTTTATATGGATATCAACATTAAGGAATTTTACCTGCCTTGATTTTATAGAGTTAAGCTAAGCTTTTGTATACATTCCTTAGTGTTCTTGCTCTGGTTAGTTTGTGCCTGAGTCCATGAATAAAGGGTTAAATAGCATTGTATTTTAACTATTTTATCTCTCTCGACTTAACCTTTGCTGCAACTTTCTGTCTGATTCTCTGGTGAACAAATGCAACAAATCTTATAACTAAGTGGATGGAGCAGCAATAAGTTAGGGATGGGCCATACACAACTAAATGGGCCTTTGTATGTATAGCCCATTTTGCAAGGGAATTAATTAAACAAGATAGTGCCATTATCCCACATCGGTAATGTGGAGAAAACACTGGCTCTATATATAAGGTTGAGAAAGCATTGATGGCCACGACCTTACTTGAACAGGATCTGTTCTATAGGCTCGTACCTCTGTATCCTTGGTTTCTAAGGAGACAGGCCCTTAATCCTGGTTGATGAACCATGACCGTGCGATCAGAGCGTGATTGACGGCTACGATCATCTTCGGATAGTTCTGGTGCTGTAGAGGATCGTTACTCGGCTCGGTCTTACCTTGCCGGGGTGGTCGCACGGCGGTCTGACAGGTTCACTTTTTTTATTTTTCTTAATGTATTTATAGAGAGAGGTGCTAAGATTTTATCGATGAAATGTCTGAGAGAGAGAAGTTCATTTGTTTAACAATTTCTTTTCAATATTCTCTCAGGTTGATTTATATTTCTGAAAGACTTCACTGTGATCTGTTATTTTGATCACCAAACATAAAAGTTCATATTGATATATCATACATGTGAATATCTTCCATGACTGATTAAGAAACTCTTGTAAGATATAATAACTTCAGTTGTGGTTGCAAAAGTAAATGTTCGTGACACCTCGACTGTGTGACTAAACCAACCACAACTAGAGAATAGGCTATTGTTTCTTCTCTGATGAGGAGAGTCAATTGCTTACTTGGTTTTTGGTATCTAAAGAAACAAACAATTTATAGGGTCAACTAACGACCTTTGAAATAATACATAAGACGTTTTACACTTCAAAGAAACGTTGTAACAAATCAGATGTTTTAAAAGACTACAACATAAAGAAGTCTTGTTCCAGCTCTGGATCGCTCACCACCTTTAACAAATAAATCTTCACGATTGAGTGCACAGCAAGTAACTGATTGGAAGGTTTACTAGCAAGTTAAAGTAGCTTTGCGTGGGTTAGTCTTGCCAATACTAGGAAAATACTTAGGATCTGAGCCTACTAATTAAACATAAATGGGCTTTTATGACCCATTAAGTCCATATACTAAGAAATAAACCCATTAATACACTCATTGATTAAGCATCCCACATCGATCACGGAGCTGAGCAGTGTGAACAAAGCGAACTATTCTTTCGCCTTTTACTAAAGATTACCCTGTTCTCTCTGCTTTTATACGGCATACGCCTATTTTTGGAAAAATAAACCCCCATCAATTCTTTACTTCTAAATTTTATTAAACTCCATTTTCCTAGTGTTAGTAATGTTCGAATAAAAAGCACAGTGTTTATTACCATAAAATATATTTTTATTTTGTGTAACAAAAGGTCTTTTTGGCCTTTGAGAATTTATTTTGGGTATAAAACCCCTACAATTCCTAAGCTCTAGTTTATTCAGTTTCCAAGTAACTTCTCGGTAAAATGGAGAAAACTATACTTCCGGATGTGTTCAAACCAGCCTTCTCGGCGTGACACAAATGGACCAAATCCGATTATAGGCAAGCTGGATTAGTAAGTATAGTGTGACAACATTTGAATTAAAACATTGAAGTGTTACAACTTAAAACGACAGTAACTTGAAGTTGTAGGTTTTGCCAATGAACTTAAGTAAATAAATCGTTGATAAAAAAGAAAAGAAAAGAAGAGGTCGTACATATATAATTATAGTGGATGTCTTCATACTTGGCCGTTTTGAGTCTCTTTAAGTGTGAAGCTTCCGTAACTATTTGGTTCAATCCACGTGAGCTTATCTTCGAATTTCCCATGAGTTTACAAACAACAAAGAGCGAATAACTTAGCGAGAGAGATACACGGCATGCATAAATAAAGTATAAACAATAATCTCTTACGTTAGGAGAGATTCTCAAGAGAGTATCTCACATATATAATATTAATATATTTTAATTAAATAATTAAATTTTAAATAAAAAAAATTAAACCACTTAAATAATGATAAGTGTGTTTTGAGTTTCTTATGAAAGTAAAATCGATTCTACGAGGAGAAAAATACTTTTAGTATCTCACATCGGTTGTATTAACATAAGTCTAACAGTTTATATACATTTAGGAAACAACTATTGTTTGTCTCTTCGGGGACATCCGATAAAATTGGAATGATACAAAGAAGATTAGCATGACCCCTTTCTCGCAAGGATAATGTGAGCTATTGAGTATCAATCAAGATCAACGACGAGTTAATGCTAATATATTTTGTCACCGTCATCAACATCGCCATCGGCGCAAGCAGATCAGATCGTACAACCACAAAACTCAAATGGGCCTAATGCTGATCCGAACCTTGAGTTATATGTGACTGCAGGTACAAATGAGACAGATGGGCCAAATTCTGAAGCCCAACAAATGTCTCCTGAAGAAGGGTCTATTCATACTGTAGCTTACATTTCTGAATCCACTAAATCAGTGGCCCATATCTCTCCAGCATCATCATCGTCCACTGATTCTGATATCAGCCCTAAGGTGTCTTCCACTAAATCGCCTCCGTTGACTCGATCTTCATCTTCATCTTCATCTGAGTCACCACTAGCATCACCGCCGCCTCCCGCACTGGCACCGGCCCCGGCTGCAGAACTGCCACCACGAGTCATTAATCAACATCACATGGCCACGCGTCTCAGAAACAATATCGTGAAGCCAAATAAGAAATTTAGCATGCTTGCCACAGCTCCGACAACAATCACAATAGTTCCAGCAATATATCAGCAGGCCCTCAAAGATCCAAGGTGGAACCAACCGATGTCTCACGAATTTGATGCCCTCATTCGAAACAGAACTTGGGACTTGGTCAAGCCAACACCTTTGATCAATGTAGTTGGATGTCGCTGGGTATTCACAATCAAACGTCTACCCAATGGTGATATTGAGTGCTTTAAGGCACGATTAGTTGCCGAAGGATTTCACCAACGACCAGGTATCAATTACTTTGAAACCTTCAGTCCAGTTGTCAAACCAACTACAATTCGCCTGGTAACTAGTCTTGCTATGAGTTATCATTTTCCGTTGAGACAGTTGGATGTTAATAATGCCTTTCTCCAAAGTATTTTAACTGAAGATGTCTACATGATTCAGCCGCTTGGTTTTGTTAATGAGGAATTTCCAGAAGCAGTTTGCAAGCTTAGGAAAGCTATTTATGGTTTGAAACAAGCACCATGAGCATGGTACAATGAACTTGACAAATTTCTTATTGATTATGGATTCATCAATAGCCTTGCAGATGCATCTCTATTTATCTTTCAGACCACGAACATCGTTATCTTTCTACTGGTTTATGTAGATGATATTATCATCACGGGTAATTCAGCACACTATGTTCAGAAGTTTATCAACATCCTCAGTACCCGTTTCTCGCTTAAGGATTTGGGTGCTTTATCATATTTTCTGAGCATTGAAGTCTATCGCACCACGGCTGGTCTTCTACTCAACCAAACCCTGGTATGTGACTGATTTACTGCAACGTACCAATATGCTGGATGCTAAACCCGTTACTACACCATTGGTTAAAAATGTCAAGATCACTCGTCATGGTGGCACTACTCTCTCGGATCCGGCTGAGTTTCGCATGATCATAGGCAGCCTGCAATACCTCCTCCTTACTCGACCTGACATTGCATATGCAGTCAATAAACTTTCATAATATATGCAGGCACCCACAGCAGATAATCTCATGGCTGTCAAGTGTGTCCTCTGCTATCTTTGTGGTACTTCTACTCGTGACCTATATTTTGATGCAACCAACACAGTAAGTCTTCATGCATACTCTGGCGCTGACTGGAGTGGTGATCCAGATGAATATACTTCAACATGAGCTACTCTTATCTACCTAGGTAAGCACCTTATCTCCTGGTCCTCTCGAAAATAGAAAACAGTGGCCCGATCATCTACAGAGGCAGAATACAAGTCTGTTGCTGACACCATTTCTGAGATTCAATGGATTCAATCAGTTCTTCAAGAACTTGGTGGTCATAAACACCAAGACTCCAGTTATTTACCTCTGTAGGAGCAACTTACCTCTGCGCTAATCCGGTTTTCCATTCCCGAATGAAACATGTAGCCATTGACTTCCACTATATAAGGAACTTAGTCCAATCAAATCATTTCCGTGTCGCTCATGTTTCATCTGCTGCTCAACTCACTGATGGTCTCACCAAACCACTCCCGCGTGCACGGTTCATTCCACTTATAAATAAGATTGGACTTCAATCATTACGTCCATCTTGAGGGGGCGTGTGAGCTATTGAGTATTAATCAAGATCAATCACAAGTTAATGTTAATATATTTTGTATTACCTTAGTTAGGAATCAATATCTCTTCTTTCCTTATTGTAAACAATCAGCTCTCTATAAGAGCATGTATGATTACTGTGAATAATACATTGAAATTATTCAGACCTACAGATAACACACACAAATCGAGAAATGATTCAAATTTTTTTTGTTTTCATTTTGTATAAAAACCATTTTTTAGCACCTAAAAATTTGCATTTTTTTCCAAACAAGAAAAGCGACCTACATAATCATCGATCCTTATTAAGAAATCATGTGACTGTGTGAGTACTTTCTTATATATGATATTATGATCTTGTTATTTTCTTATAAATTATCTGTAGCTGTTCTTTTTCCATGGTTTCATAGAGAGATGTAATGGAGATTCCAAGTTGCATTAAAGTTCATTAGCACCGCAACAAATCCGGTTCACATCGTGCTGCCCCATTCGATTGGCCCGCCAAAAAGACAAATCCAAAAATTTATAGCATACATAAATAAACAATATATAAATATATATATATATACACTCATATTTACATTATAATATATGCATATAAATTTATTTATCTTTTACGCATTTACAAAATGATACATTTATGTATAATATGGTATATATAAGTATGTAATATATTTATATAAAAACTTACTTATATTTATTCAATATATATGAAAACTTACACCATTAAAATTTATCTACAACATATACGACGAACATTTATCATTCATGTTTTATTTTGAAAAAGTCATAAAAAATTGTATAGATATATACAACTTAAATTCTACATTGTAAAAACTATAGCTACAACTTTAACCAATTGGACCATGTATTCATTTTGACACAAATGTTCTAAAGTTTAAACTCTTCCTGGTATTTGGGTTGCAAGACTTAAAGTCTCGTAATCAACCATAGAGCTAATCAAATTAGTCTCATATATTTAGGGTTCTGGTAATAACTCACTTTTCGTTAAAACAGACAAACTTTTGAAACTATGTGAGAAAAAAATCAACAAAAAGTGACTTTTAAATACCTAAAGAAAAGAAAAGCATTTTCTCTTTTCCCACTTCATTGTTTGAATAATTAAACCGTAATACACAAAAGTTAGGTCCAACGCAAGAACATCATGATGATAAACAATTTTCAGAAAGTATTTCGAAAGAAGTGAAGAAGATTTATAAATGGCGTACACTACCAAAGTCCATGTCCATGGGGTCGTTTCTTATAAGAGTAGTTTATTCATATACCAAAAAGGATTTACTGCGGCAAATAAGTCTTCATTATATTTTCTGGTAAAGTCTTCATATATATAATTAGAATCCATAAATCATTAATATAAACTATTATTTTGCATGTTTTCACTTCTCCTTTTTTCGACTTCTGAGAGCTGGAGGTCCCAACGCTTTTATCACACAATAATATGCGTTGAGAATTGACAATATATATATAGAGTAAAAGAAACTTAAATTTAACTTTAATTTTAGAGCTATTTTTCTACAAAGGTTGTTTTGATTATACTTGTAGGGCTATTTCATATATACGAATCAGTATGAATCTCCAAGATCCATTACCTACTTTTTGAATATACCTACTTAGTTCTCAAAATAACTAAAATTCTATGAATTAATAAGTACAGTATATACGAGAGTAATAGAAAAAAAACTTTATTATAGATGTAACTGTGACATCTAAAGACATTTGGATGCATACACGAGTTGCTCTATCTTTCCTTAGCGTAAAAGGAACGACTACATAAAGACACAAAAAGCCCTCATGAAATGATTGAGATGCTTCCACGGTTTTTTCTTTCCTTCTTTTTCTGTCAATATTTTAAAATTTCCTCCCTATGAAAAAAGCTAATTATTGATTCCTCATGTCTTCCATGACATTAACACATAATTCAATACATTTATCTTGTATGGTGTTCTAATTGATTCATATAATGAAATAGGTATCACCCAATTCTTTTCTCTAGCTTTTTCACGTAATATTATTTTAAATAATGTGAAAAAGCTGCTTTTGTGGAAGGAAAAAATCTAAGCTTTCATTGGATGAAACATTTTAAAGCCATTTGGAGGCGTTAACGGTGTAGAGTTTATAGTATAGAATTTAAAATTTTTAAAATAATACGTCGCTTGTCTCATGTATAACGGTACAGGTTCCTACAAAAGGACCTTCGGACCCATGTTTATTCACAAGTACCGTAAGACTCGTGCTCTTTCTTGTGTATATTCTTATTTCAGATGAATATCAAATTATCAATCTGTTAAAAAACATTTATAAATAAATAATCTATATAAAAGACAACGGATATCAGATGAAAAAAGATGCTGGCATTCAAAATCCAGCCTACTTTATCAAAACAAAAAAATTCAAGCCTTTGAAAAATCAAATAAACACATATAGATTCTTGAAAGACTAAAATATTTTGTTCAGAGATTTTCTTTTGTATCGTTTTCACAACACCATATCAATTAGCCTCGGGGTCTAATAATGTAAGTGCTAAATCCTATATTTATGTTTTTATCTAAAATCTACTCAATTATATTTACTAAAAATATCATGTGATAGATCAAAAAACAATATAACAGATAATAATGATATTATGTAGTAAAAAAAAAATTTCACGTTTCCGGTTTCGTTTTGGGTCTCCAGAAAAATCAAAGCTGGTTCTACGTTTGATTTAACTTAAAAAATGATTAATATATATATACTATATAATGGACTAATTAACATAACTCGGTCTTATTCTACAATTATTGGGTCTTTTATGGATCTATATCGGTTTCTTCTCATGATATTTTCTTTTATCATTGCATGATCTCACAAAACTTACCATGCATGGTTTCACAAAACACAAATCATTGAAATTAAAGAAGAACGCAAAGTTTTCAAGAAAAAGAAGCTCTTCTAGACCTTTCAAAGTCTAACGACGTGTTAACTTTATTGATAATTTGGTGTTCCCTTAACTCATCAAACATGTGTAATAGTATAAGTAACTAAAACTTTCTCGCAAATTTATTTATAAAGATAGAAAAAATAAAAAAGACTACAAGAAAACAAAAGTCCATTCATTAGTTAATCCAACGGTCAATATTTTCACACCTTCACAAGCAACAACTAAGTAAAAAAAGCTTTACTAAAGACACAAAGATAATTGCCGCTTAAGTGCTTATAGCTTTCTACTTCCACTCTTTATTAACCCATTCGCCTCCTCTCCTTCTTCTTTGTCCCTCTCCTCCTTCTTCTCTCCATCATCATCTCTTTCTTTCCAAATGTCTCAAATCTCCATAACTTCTCCAAAACATTGCGCCAAGAAAGGAGGGATTAACATCAACAATCGCCACAAGAAACTCTTTTTCACATTCTCAACTTTCTTCACCGGTCTCCTCCTAATCATCTTCCTCGTTTGGCTCATCCTCCACCCCGAGAAACCCGAGTTCTCCCTCACGGAAGCCGATATATACAGCCTCAATCTCTCCTCTTCCTCCACTCATCTTCTCAACTCCTCAATCCAACTCACTCTCTTCTCCAAAAACCCTAACAAAAAAGTCGCTATCTACTACGACAAGCTACTCGTATACGCAGCCTATAGAGGACAACAAATCACATCAGAGGCTTCTCTACCGCCTTTTTACCAATCCCATGAAGAAATCAATCTCTTGACCGCGTTTCTTCAAGGGACTGAGCTACCCGTTGCTCAGTCCTTTGGTTCTCAAATTGCTCGTGATCGGTCAGCCGGGAAAGTAATCATCGGTCTAAAGATGGATGGGAAGCTACGGTGGAAGATCGGGACATGGGTCTCGGGCGCATACCGGTTTAATGTGAATTGTCTTGCAGTTGTAGCTTTTGGACTGAACATGACCACTACTCCTTTAGCTTCATTAGAAGGGACTCGTTGCTCTACAACTATATGAGATATATAGAATAATCAAACATATACAGAGCATATGCTTAGTCGTTCTTTATGTAAGACTCTGTATTTTGGTGGTGTTATAGTGTTGGTAATTAGTACTTGTTGTATAGTTTACATTGAACTGTTTATATAGAATTATATAGATGTACTATTCACCAAGGTATAATAACAAAAACAGAGCCATATCCTTTGTTAAAAGCAGAGGAGATTGAGTTGGCTATAATCGATAAAAAGGCAAAGAAGAGGAAAATAGATAGGAGAAATGTTTTTGCCCTATGGCCCAAGCAATTCACCTGATTATTTTTTCTACTTTTCTCTAATAACCATGGTGCTTACATCTTTTTAGAGCTCTATGTATAAAGATTTAAGATTGTTGGGTCCATATATTGTGTGTGTTTCATGAAATCCTATAATTTTATTTTTATTTCTTTACTCTACTTTTGGGAAGAATCAAGTAAAGCCCTTTTTCCTCTTGGAATTTCTATGGTTTTCAACAAATACGAGGAAGCAGGGCAATAGATTCATGGATTCATTAAGACTCGAATATCCAAGAATATTGCACTTGAAAGAATATGTTTCTGCAAGAATATAATCTTTATGATCATAAATTATTCTATTATTTAAAACGGAAAGGTTTACAACAACTAGATAGTTAGGTAAAGTTTTGTTTTGTTGCCTGAACGAGATAGAATCTATGAACAGAATAAAATAGATGATTTAAGTCAAAAGAAAAGAAGAAAAATAGATGAAACTCCGTTTCAACAAGCGATGATATTAAAAGTCAACATATAATAATACTTAGCTAATATAAAGTCAGACAAACTAAACAGAGTTGACTATGTGAATCCAATAGAACAAGAAGCTCACTGTCTCATATTGAGATTACGTTTAATGCGGATACCAAGGGTATAATTCGACATACTGCTGACAGAACATCTGATAATTAGGGTCCCTGAATTGAAATAAAAAATAAATTATAGTATTAGTTTTATGTCAATACCACAAAATTGCTAGAAATTATGCTCAGATTTATTCGTACAAGAAACCTTTTTTTTTTTTATGAGACGAAATAGAAGGAATAATTTTGATAGATGAAGAATGAGAAAAAACCAGTAGTCTACAATACAAGCTAGTGGTTGACCTGAGGTTACAAGAACAAAGATTGTAATAAATAAAATATCACTGCGAGTAATTAATCAAATTGGAGAGAATTGTGATTAATAACCGTTTTGGTTATTTCGAACCCTAGCACCAGGGTAACTGAATAAGCAAGCTTTCAATGGGTCGTTCGTCCGTCTATGATGTGATTTGGATTCTCGCATGCTCTCGTTGCGGATTCAGCCTCTCTAAACGTTACCTAATTAATAATATTAACCCAAACTCATGATTGAACAAATCACTATCAATAATTACTCTACATGTTATATATTGTTTATTGTTTAGATACTTACAAAACCAAAGCCCCTTGATCGGGCTCCATCACATACTACAGCTTTTGGTTAGGACCATTTCTTTGAAAAACAAATAATATAAGAGGTAAACTCAAATATAAAACCTCTCCATATAATAGAGAGTTAGTGTGAGTTAATTACTAATGTTTTTTAAATTATTAATATATTGTGAATTAAAATTAGAAATTAAGTTTTAAAAAACTATGCTAGCTAACCCTTTCACCTTCTTCTCACATTTTTTTCATAGTCATTTTCCAAACTCCAATCACCATTAATTCCTACTTTTTTCAGTGGTTGTCATCAACAATCACAATTACGATTTGTTCATATTATAGTTTAGAGAGGTTGATTTAATATTTGGTTTGAATTATGATTTTAGTCAAGACAGTAAGGTTTAATATTTAGAATTGAAATTTGTGGTGAACGAATTTTTATTTTTATACACACATTATTTTTAGTGCTTTTATGCATGGAATTTTACACATTGAAGCATAACATGAATGATATTAGTATTACTCTTATTCAACTAAAAATTATAAGAGAAGTTTTACCAATGAAAACTAAGAGGAATATTGACGTGTAAGATTTTTTGATAAATGTGAAGATTGTTATCCTAATGCATCTATCGCTTATCGAATGTTGTCAATTCCAATTAAAAAGAAGTTTTTCAAAGTTGATGTTGATAAGCTCTCATCTTTGTACGAGCATGTCACAAAAATATGAATTACTTGGTTTTTTTTTATTGAAAAAAAATTGGTTAAAATATTGACTTAAAGAGTTTGGTTAATGATTTTGTAGAAAAGAAGGAAAAAAATTATGTTTTAGAATTTATAGTTTTGTTTTTTATTACTCTTGGTTTTTTTAATGATGATAATACTATTTACCAAAAATAAATTTAACTTTTTCTAAAATATCGTCTCTAGTCTTTAGAACCTTGGAACGACTATGTTTGCTAGTTCGCCACATATTTTTTTTGTTTCTCTATCATTTGATTGAGACATTACAAAAGAAAGTAGAATTCTAAAATAGTTGAAGAACGGCAAAAATGTTGTCACAACTTGACTAGATTATATATTTGAAGAAATACGCAAAAGTTCATTTCTTACAAGGATATGGAGATACGCATTGTATTATTCAATTATGATAGGATTTGTCTTAAGATTTAGATAAGAGATGATGAAACTAAATAAAAAAAAACTAATAAATATCAAATTTTCACGTCTAAATTTTGTTTGATATTTTCTGAAAACTATAATATATATTTATGAAATCTCCCACATAAACTATTTATATATGAAAACACTAAAAATCAAGACTGTAAAACGATCTTTTAGTGTTTTCAACCTCGAATTAATCTGGCAATCAGACCGGGTTTCACCGCAAACTAGATTGGTGGTCAGGTTAGGTTTTAATAAGAATAACAACCAAAAGCTGTTAAACCATTTAAAATACCATTAAAATTTGTTGATTGAATATGACATTAGATATTTATTTTTAAAATCTAATTCACCAAATCCATTTCATGAAATTGCTGATCTCTCAAATAATCTTATCTCTTTTTCTTTTTGTTCGTGGAAGGAACCTCTCAAACCTATCATCATAACAAAAATAGGTCAATCACAATTTCTCTCTCTTTTTTTTTTCCTCCGTTTCATATTAATTGTTGTTTTAGATTTTAAAACTTGTTCCATATTAATTTTTATTTTATGTTTTTAGTGTATATGTTTTTTTTTATTTTAATATTTTGACCAATGAAATAAAATCAAATAAACATTTATTAAGAATAAAATAAAAAAATTAAATATTTTGTTAATATATGTGAAACAATTTTAAACGACAACTAATTTGAAACTGAGGAAGTAATCATTAATCTTTAATCATATATACACATTAAGTATGTTTCATTATGATATACCACGAAGTATTAGACAAGCCATATGTTTTGGATTAAAAAGTCCATCCAAAATTAATGTTTCATGTGCAAGAACCGACCCATGGTGTACACGTATTAACATCTTCAAGATAATTTTCTTTTGTTCATTAAGACTTTCATTGATCAGAATCTGTTACATTCCCACCTACTTTTTTACTATCCACTCCAAATTAAACACAACGATGATTTTAATAATTGAAGGCGACCATTGAACAGATATTCAAAAGAACCCTTTATATAAACACATAACGAGAAGGTGAATGAATCTCACAGCTTACGAACACAAGAATGAAGAAGAGACTAAGCTTGAAGCAAATCTTGGTGACTCTCTCCAAACTTGGTGTAAATTTGTGCGTGAGATATCTTGGAAGTAACAAGATTCAAGTTTCTAACACAGTGATCATGAACGGATCTGTATGTCCCGAGGATGATTTTGTGTCTGAAGAGAAGACTATCGAAGGAAGAAGGAGAATCAAAGTGGTGATAACTAGAAAACAGCTGGATCGCTTGTTGGCGAAGCAAGTTCCATTGGAGCAGCTAGTTTTTGTGAATCAGAGGACCTCTCTTAGATGTTTTGACGATAGTAAGTGGATTCCTGGGCTTGAATCAATCCATGAATCACCTGAATTGTAAGGATTTGGGGTTTTAAATGTTTCTTCAGATTTTGTGGCCAATGGCATGGTACTATAAGCAGATGTTGGTACTAGCTTCTTAAACATAGTGTAAATTTCATTTAGTCTTCTTGTACTTCATTGTTGTTTAACTAAAAACGTTTACAGAGAATACGGGAACAGAGCAAAAACAGGGGAAACAGAGCAAGAACAGGGGAAAAACTTTTTGTCCGTTTAATCTAATAATCGATCGATGACTTTTTCATTCATATGGTTCTGTTTAAAATTAATATGATAAATTAAAAGCTACATTAAACACAGGAGTATTATTATGTTCAAAGCAAAAAAGATTGGAACTCAAAATCTGTTTGAGAAACACAAGAACAACAAAGAAAACTCAAAACGCTTTCTTGTTTCTAATTTATTATATGTTACTCCTTAATCAATCATAAACATTCATCATAGTACTTTCTTTTCTTATCACATATGACTTTACTTGCAAAAAGTTCATGTTTCTTCTTTTCCAACTTCAAACTCTCCTCTTCTTGCACACAGTGAGAGATGAGATCATGAGTCGACCATTTCTCTTCGAGAAGGCTGTAAGTCCTCTTAAGCTGATCATACTCTGAGGGCAGAGTATCGAGTAACATCTCTGCCACGACATTATCGTGAATATGCATCCCGAGTTTCTTCAACTTAGCTGCATTGCTCATCTGTATCATAATATACTCTCTAACACTCTCATTTGCTTTCTTCCTCCTCGAGCTAAACTTGGTTGTCACCATCCTGATATCTGCCCTCTCATTTGTCTCGTAGCATTTCTCGACCGCATTTAAGTATTCTTTGGCGGTTGTAACATCCTCGGGTACAATGTCTCTGAATTTTTGCGGGATCCGAATTCTCATTATCATTATACTCATGCGGTTGGAACGGTCCCATCGCTTGGTTTCATCAATGTACCTAAAGGCATCTGGACGCTCTTCCCTGAGTGAAATGTCAAGATCCATGAGCGCAAGAACAAGTAACAAATGTTCCTTCCATTCCGCAGAGTTCGATCCATTTAGCATCGGGATCGACTCGACATTGGAGAAACAAGATGAAAATCCCAACACTGAAAATAAGAAAGACGATTGTGTCACATATGATATCAAATTTTGGAATACAATAGCTAAAAAAATTGGCATAAAATTCCTAATTTCCTACCCTAGGATAGGAGAACAACATTCAAGAATGGCTTACAACACTAAAATAGTGAAAACGCCATTACAAAGATCTTCAACCTTACAATTAGAGTTTGTGGATTATTAGGTAATGCAACCTCCAAGGTTACACGAAATTCTAAGTGAATCAAGCAAGTTATAATTTAATGGACAATTCAAAACATGGAATTTTCCAAATTCAAGAGAACACTTAACGAAAAGTGGAATCTACCTACATATAAATCTCCCGGGAGATCCATTACATAACCGGAATATTTTGTCATAAAATTGACATGCGTTTCCCCAAATCACCACAAAGAAAATTTTTATCAATAAAAAAAAAAAACACCACAAATCCAGAAGAAGGACATGATTAACATATCATAAAGGCACGAAGCCGAAATAAATATGAGATATTGTAATTAGCAAAAATCTTAATACCCTAATTACAGAGATGTCGAAAACATGGACCATTACCTAGATTCATGACTGCAAAAATCGTAAAACCCTGATTTCTGAGACTGCGAAGTTTGGATATCTCCAACACTAATTGAGTTTTATAGAAACAAAATCTATTAGCAAACTGTAATAGTCAATGAGATTTTCGTAACGGCAATAGCGACAAAACTTACTGACGTGTTTAATAGGTTTAGCCGTTTAGGTTTATTTGTAACGTTTGGACGTTTGGTTAATAATAGTCCCAAAAATGTAAATTAAATTAAATAAGATTAAATTTTATATCAAAAGAAAATTGTTTATTAAAGATATTTTCCGTGATTTAAGATTTAGGATATATTTAAATCGGATTCTAATCATATGTCTTTTTGTTTGTTAAAGTTTCAGTCAAATGTTATTTGACATGATGAATTTTATGCGGAGATCAAAAAGAAAAAGAAAAACTCATAAAGTCATAGTAAAATAGAAACATGATTCAAGACTCGAGAGACAAATGAAATACAAAGAGTCACCATAAAAGGATTGGAGATTACAATAATACCATGCACTGACAGAATAAATAGGGATTAATAAACTGAATCTTGTTCTCGGTTTGAAACATAGGAGATGCAATATTGGATATGAAAACATCTTATAGAACTAAATTTTAACTATATTATAGTGTCACACACATACGAAACAGTCTGAATTTAGCAAATAGAACAAGAAGTTGTCTCTATCAGACAACAACCAAGAGAGATAGCTCATAAGTCATAAGCCAGGTTGGTACTTGTAGTACAGGCCATATTGTGTCCAAACCCATTGTGGATAGGAACTAGCCGCCGGGTATTGGTAACCCGGAGGATACAATTGCGATGCAAACTGGTTCCTGAACATGAAAAAACCCCAAGAAAGTGAACTAATTTAGGTTATAATTCAACACATGTGTTTCGTTTTTACGGAAAGAAATAAAAATCATAGTGAAGAATGAGAATATTTCCAGCTGTTGGGTAATGGTAGATAGTTAGGTAATTGTTGACCTGCGTTTACAAAAACAATTTTTTTTGGTAAAATGTATCGGTAAGAAGAAAAAAAATTAACCGAGAGAAAAGAGAATAAACCGTTTTGGTTGGGATGGTTTTGGTCATTGTTAACCCTAGCACCAAGATAAGCAAGATTGCATTTGGCCTCTCGTCCGCCTATGATCGGTTTTGGATTCTGGCAAGCTCTCGTTGCAGCTTCGGCATCTCTAAACGTGACCTAAGAAATCATTCAAAAAAGCCTCTAAAAAAATAGATTCCCAATTCCGAGTTTTGCTAGATATGTATTAAACATGGAAACGCCAGAGAAAAAATATTGATGCCTTAATCTCCGTTATCAAATCTAGATATGTATTAACTATACTTAATTCTCAAAATCATTGGTTCTAAAGTCTTAACTAGTGAAAAATAGTAAATATATATTGTTAAATACTTACAAAACCAAAGCCCTCTGATTCTCTCGTTGCCCGATTAAACACCACATTAGCATGAATAATTTCTCCGAATGGTTGGAAGAAGCTTTTCAATCCTTCTTCTGTTGTTGCCCCAGGCAAACCTCCCACGTATATCTTTGTGTATTTCGTGTCGAAGTTTTGGTTTGCGTTACGTTGAGCCATGTCTCTGTCACAAAGTCTAAAAAAACGTAACAAAAAGGGGCTTGTAAAAGAAGAAATACGAACGGGTACAATAATGTGTATATAGAAGAAGAACCATATGTATGATCATCTGAATATATTATCTAATTCTAAGTAAGATTTAAGAGAATACAAAAAAATTGGAAATTAAATCAACCAAGTAGCCCTATAGAGAACCTGATTACCTCAATAAAGAGACTAAGAGAGAACACTATGATGCCTGGTCTTATGTCAAGGTTTATATATATAGTAATTAATTTCAACAAAGTCAAATCCATATAGGAAAGGGAAAAAGTCGTTTTTTTTTTGTAAAACTCGATAAAACCCTCTTTTTTGTATTTTTTGTTTGGTCAAAGAAAAAAAAAGAAAAAAATGGATATTGTTGACATGATTTATTTTATTTTTTGTTTGTATATTAAAAACATGATAAGAAGGTGAAAATCTCAGAGCTTGTCATAACTCATAAGGCAAATAAAAGTCAAGGAAACAGAGGATCTGCATCCAAAAACGACAGAGCTGAGAAAACAGCAATGAAGAAGAGACTAAGCTTGAAGCGAATCCTGCTGAATAAATCCAGTTTGATGTATGTTTTGGCGTAAAGCATACTGAGAGTGACAAGATTCAAGTTTCTAACACATCGATCAAGAATGGATCTGTATTTCCAGAAGATGTTTCGTTGTAGAATAAAAAAAAGATTCATCTGAAGGAAGAAGAATCAAAGTGGTGATAACCAGAAAACAGCTTGATCTCTAGTTGACGAAGCAAGTGTCATTGGAGCAGCTGGTTTTTGTGGATCATAGAACATCTCTCAGATCTTTTGACGACAATAAATGGAAACCAAGGCTTGAATCTTCACATGAAAAACTTGAATTGTATAGTTTTAGATGTTTCTTCAAGATGATGTTTTTTTGTTTTTGGTTAAAGTATAAAGAGGATGGTATTTCACTAAGGTTTGGTAGGTAACTTTTAAAATATATTTTTAAGTGTCATATAAAGTCTATTGACTTTGGTATTGTTACCTATAATAAGTCACACTTGAGTTAATAGAAAATAGTCTAAAGGAGCAAATCAGAGCAAGTCAGGGAAAATAGAAGAAAGAAACTCAATATTTTAATCAAGAAATGTATTTGGGGGTTCCAAGAACTTAGAAGTAACACTAATAAATCAAAGCATTAACATAAAAATAATCATCGAACTCCGCAAGTCTATCTATGCCTGTTTCCATCGGACTGATTCGGCCAATGCATTGGGTTGGTGTTAACCATAGGGTAATGTTGGTAAAACGCCGGATTATATTGCTGCGGATACCAGTAATTCTGTGGAGAATATTGCTGATAATACTGGTTCCTGAACATTACAAAAACCAAGAAATTACATTAGTTTCATGTTAGTTGAAAAGAAAAGCATGCTAGAAACTATACTCTGTATTATTCGAAAAACAAAATATTCTAATGAAAAATTGCATCGAAGTGAGAAAAAATACCAATTATGTCCAGTGTATGCAGTTGATGGTTGATAAGGATTTGGAACTTGTTGCAGGTTTTGCCAAAAACTTGGGGCTAACCAACAAAGATCATCAGGACGGATTAGGATGGGTTGGTTATGGTTAACATTAGCACCACTAGAAGCGAGTTTGCAATTGGTTATTCGTCCATCTATTGACGGATTCGGATCCAGACAAGCTCTTGTTGCGGATTCAGCATCTTTAAACGTAACCTGAAAAATAATAATCAATTCAGCTCTTAAGAGGATTAATATAACCTAAATAAATAGTTATAATGTATTATGTGTAATATGTATCTTGGTTACTTACAAAACCATAGCCCTGTGATCGGTCTAAGGCTCTATCCCAAACCACATTAACATGGATAATTTCACCAAACTGTTGGAAGTGGTTTCTCAAGCCTTCTTCTTTTGTTGTCCAAAGCAAACCTCCCACGTATATCTTTGTGAATGTTGTGTCGAGGTTTTGGTTAGGTTGAGCCATGTCTCTTTAACAAAGTCTTGAAAAGTGAAACGAAAGTTTAACAATTGGAGCGTTGAAGAAAAAAGTGTTATGAAGTTAATGAAAGTGTTGATGAAGTGTGTGTATATATAAGGAGTCCGATATAATCATATGTACATAAGGTATAGGAAAAATCTTCATACTGCATCTATATTTGTTCGATTTCAAATAGGAACTGCAAGAAGGTATAAAGTTAAAGAAGAAACTGAAAATAACAGATTTGTTTGTAGGAAACGAAACAGAGTCAAACCAGGACTCTTAATTAAATTTATCCACAATAATATTTTTGTGATAATTAACAAAAAATAATTTATTTTTTGTGATATCGAACTATTGAAAGATATCTTTGATTTTTTTTTCTTATTTTTGATAAATATCTTTGAGTTAATTTCTTCATATTTTTAAGCTGATGTTAAATTACTAAAAGCAATACTAGAAATTTGTAGGTTTGTTATTTATTTTTTGTCGGCATATATATATATATAAGTTATTTTTAACTTTTAAGTATGGGCAATTAGTTTAAAATTTTTAAAATTATAATCCCATAATTAATCAACGTAAACTGTTTAGAGTTAACAGGAACAAGATTATCAAGAAGAGGCAAAAAGAAACGAAGACAACAAAAAAAAAAGTCGTCATTATCAAACTCCATAATTACTAAATCTGACTGCTTTCATCTGACACTGAACTAGTCATCTTCTTCATCGCTCTAGACGGCGACGAGCTTGGAGTCGGAGTCGTCGTCAAGCTGTAAGCTTCAATGTCGTCGGAGATCACCAAATTTGGACTCGGCCTTAGTATCTCTGCTAATGGTCCACCGGGCGTGGCAGACATTGGAGCAAGCCAGCTCGACATCTCTTCCAGTGAAGAAGACACACCATATGGAACATACCCGTGATGATCTTCACGACCCGACCCGATTACCCCTAAGCCCATTTGAATCAGGCCCATTTCCTCTTGGCCCATTATAGTGTTTCCTCCCATTGAAAGATCAAGCGAGTAAAGAGAGAGATTACCATTTGAAGAAGAAACAGGAGTTGAAGTTGTACTCTGTTTTTCTGAAGATCTTACTCCATCGGACCAGACATCGATGAAATTCAGATACTTGTTTTCTTCTTCAGTTGTTGTCGATGCAGGAAACATCTCACTTCCTCTGTTTTC
The DNA here is from genome assembly GCA_028015245.1 of Cardamine occulta. Taxonomy (NCBI): domain Eukaryota; kingdom Viridiplantae; phylum Streptophyta; class Magnoliopsida; order Brassicales; family Brassicaceae; genus Cardamine; species Cardamine occulta. The sequence continues at coordinate 11,905,642 of CM051393.1, read as the reverse complement.
AATTCGAAAAAAAAAAAAAAGTAAAAATAATCAAAACAGAGATAAAAAAACAGAGTATGTTTATGAGAATAGAAAAAAAAAACAGAGTATGATTCTGAGAAAAATAAAAAAGAACAATACTTTGGTTCTGTGTAGCTTGAGAGGGCTGATGAAACCTCAATTGGCTCAAGTATTTTGTCTTTTACCGAACTATTAGATAGTTTTTGAGGAAGATTTCGAAGATCTCTGTTTTTCTCTGAACCACCATTGTTGTTAAGTCGAGAATAAGGAGGTTCCACATGCTTTCTTGAACGAGGACGACCTCTATGTAAGTGTCTCTCACAGTATTTGTGATTAGAGACGACTTCTTTCGAGCACCTCCATTTCTTCCCGTCTGTTCTCCTGCATCTTCCCGGCTCTAAATCTCCGGTTGTGTTTTTATTATTACAGGGAGAAGCCGAGGAAGGTGACGAAATAAGGAGGTCGAAAGGAACAGGAATAGATGCGATCATATACTTGTAGATCATCGCTTGTCTCTCAAGCTCTTTCAATTGCGCGTTTGTGAAAGGGTAATAATAATAACAACTCAAAACTCCATTACCTGCATCTGTTACAAATCCATGCGAAGAAATTTAGTAATACTCTGTTTTGAGGATCAAATCAAAAGAACAGAGAAGAGAAGAGGGATTGTTACATGGAGTAATGACATGAGGATGAGGATGAATCTCCATATCTTTGAATCCAAAAGATGACTCTTTGTATTGTTGCTGATTCAAACCAAACAGAGATTCACTTCTGCATGGAATTGTTGTCTTGTCTGAAACTTTGAGAAAGTCCATGAAGGTTAGAGATTTTAAAACTATTGTAAAGATTATTATGAGAGTTTTTTTCCCTTTATATATTCATAGGAAGAGACTGAAGAACATGTGACTTTTTTTCAGAAGAAAGAAAGTTAAAGATCCGTTTTACTGAAGGTTGCAAGTTGTGTGGGCTTATGTATTTGGTGAGAAATTGAAGATAATGAGTAAACGTTGCTTGACTTGACTTCATATCATACTAATGTAATATATATATATATATATATATATATAAATATAGATAGGGGTGGATACAGTTGATATGGAGTAGTGATGGGTTGCCGCCAAGACTGTCCTATACTATGCTTCCAACATTTGGATCAATCCTTAAAAGACAGACCCATCTTGAGTCCATTATCATATCATTTAGGGGATGTTACGATCTAACAGTGGGGAACTTTTCTATGAATCTACCTTGTAGATTTGATGTAGAGGCTTTTTTTTTTACTTTTTTGACGGCTTATATAGAGTTTATGGCAATAGTTAAAAAAAGCTGTTTTTATTGAGAACGTTTGCACTAAAGATTGAAGAATATGGAAAATTACCCTCATTTGCATATGCTAAATAGCCTATATATATTGTGGAATGTGGACGACCAAAAACATGAATAATCAAAAACATATATGAAGTGATCACTCTAAATCATGAATCGGTATATCGCAATTCGCAACATCCTTACCTAAATATCATAGATTAAACCAAGTATAACTAATAAACAAAGTAATTAACTCGTTTGGATCAACTTGCATAAATATATTTTTCTCTTTGTTGTGAACATGGGAATTTTCAGAAAGAATGAATGATACGTTAGATGTAAGAAAAAAATGGGTTAAGATTGGGACAAGAGCACAGAAAGTGAAGTTGTTGGGTAGCCAAGTAACGAACGTCTTTCTGTTTGTCTTAAGCTTTGAATCCAAAGAAGCAGAAGCCACGAGACAAACTAAAATGGTAAAAAGTTGATGTTGACACTCTCTTCTTCAGGACCCATATCTCCACACTTATTGTACTTTTTAAAAAATTTACTTCTGACTTCTCAGTCCATTGCCATTTCAATATTGATGCTCTCTTCTTTCACATCCAATTAAAAGTGACACATGAGTTCATTGGCATCTATGACAAAAATAATACAACTAAATATCTATCAAACCTATTGCTACTTTTGTGACATGCACTAACCTCTCTTTATCTATATGGTAAATAAATCTCATAAAACAAATATATTGTCGAGAAAGTAATAAAAAATCTTATCATATTAAAAATTTCAATTTAAGTGGTTGAATGTGATCCCAAAGTCTCATCCAACATTTACGTTTCCAAAAATGTTTCGTTTTAGAAAGAAGAAAATGATGGAACAACAAAATCATCCATGATTGAGTGTCGTATCTACATGCATAACGAAATGTGTAAAACATAAGTATGATATAATATTAGTTGTATTTCGGATTTGTGGAGGTGTCGGGAGATAGCGAAGCCACCATACCACCGCCAAGGAGACAACTGTATTTATCTCGCTCTTCTCATATTATTGTTTTCCACTTTTTCTTTTCCCATATCGGAATCTGTCCCCATCCAAACACCATGTGCTCTTGACATGTCTTTCCATTATGATTCCTTATTTCTTTTCCCTATTTATTGTGTTTCTTTAATTATTTGAAACTAGATTTGTTTTTCGTAAAGCGAGATATTGTATAACGGGTATGGTAAAGAACTACAAGATCTTTGTAATGGAGAAATGACATTTAAAGACGAAGAACACGTGTTTTGTACCTTTGCCTAAAGCTAAATGCAAAGAAAACAAAAAATATATATATACTCATGTTTGCATTTTAAAAAAAAATTATTTTATTATAAACTGAATGTTTTAACTTTTTTTTTTCTCATAGAAATTGTGTTTGAAACCATTGAGGTTCTTGGTGTAAGATTGGGGTGAGAAGAAGCTTCGTAATAATTTAGGTGTCTTTGACTTCAACCATAAAAACTTAACGATTATTTTAGATAAATTACTCTTGTATTGGATTGGGTCTTAAGTAACTCATCAAGAGCCCACAAACGGAAACTGAGCTCCTTGGTTCGGCCCATACTTGATCTTCTTGCTGTCACACTTTTGTTCATTTCACCATAATTGTTGGATCTTCAGTGAAAGCTACCTGTAGATCCAAGCTTTGTGGGCTATAATAATGGATCGGTCTGAAGAACAAGATTCTGCTGGCTTAAGCTCCAAAACAATAAATCGAACATAAAATTTTCATGGCAAGTGTTACAACAAGTTTGAGTCCATTGTAGACTACTTTAACTTCATTGTTTCATAACAGTAGAGTTATACAAGAACTTCCAAGTTATTCATAAAAGCGAAAAAGAGCACCTCAACTCAAAACATCATTACCAAGCAGAAAATGTCAATGTCGAGACAGATGCTAATCAGTTGTCTCAGCAAGCTGAGGAGCTTCACTTTGTCTCAAGCTTTCAAGAACAGAGATCCTTCTATCCAGAGAGTCATGAAAAGACTTTGCCTGTAGAAAACAGAGATCATATCCAGAGTCAATAGCCATGTAGATATTCGAATACCGTTAAAACTACAGTGAAAAATACTGGATATGGTTCTTCACAATGATAAATTAATGCCTCAACTCAACCAGTTTTTTCATGTTAGCACTTCTGCATCTCAAGATTCTCAACACACTATTTCAAAAGCATGAGTTAAATAATGCAAATGCAGTATAACGAATAGGTATTCTATACCATTAAAGCTACAAGAGAACTTCTGCTATAGATATTCAAAATGATGAATGATGATCATTGTGCTTTAACTCGACCTATAACTCAGTATTACCAATCGTTTGAAGTTTTTCTCATGTTAACACTTTGGCATTTGAAGATTCTCAAAAATCTAATTCTAAAGTATGTTTTGGTAATGCAAATGTAGTATAACGAATAGGTATCCAATAACATTTAAGCTAAGAGAAAAGGCTGCTATGGATAAACACAATGATGACCATTGTGCCTTAACTCATCCAGTACTCACATCACCAAATGTTTGAAATTTTTCTCATGTTAGCTATCTGGCATCTCAAGATTCACCAAAAACTAATTCTAAATCATGTTTCAATAATGTAAATGCAGCATGGCTATGAAACTCAAGCATGTACCGATGGTCCAGAACCAAAATCTCACCAATAGAGAAATGGCAACACAACCAGAAACCCTAATTCCTAAATGAATATCAAAATTGTGTGATTCCTTCCTCCAAACTTGCATATGAAGCTGAATAGCAGAGATGAAACGATAACCCTAGAAATGCTCTACATATCTCAACTCTTTGTCAAATACAGATCAACAAATCTTCGTCTTAACAACTTATGCTAACAAAATGTATCAATCCGCTATTCGAAATTAAAATTTCCGGTGAGATTAACGTTTTCCCAAGAGACAATCGAAAGAAATGGATCCGATACGAGAATCAGAGTTCGAATCGATCGCTAACCTGCTGAGAAATTGATTCGTGAGCGATCTTGTAATCCTTATAGAGAACAGAGAGCCCGATAAAAGACGCAGTAGCAGCTCCGGCGAAGAAAGAAGCCAATCTTACTCTCAACACGTACCCCATCTTCTTCTTCCTCCTTCGTTCTCCTCTCAAATCTCTCCGATTCTACGAATTAAGACTAGACGCGAAGCAAAACGACATCGTTTCTATGAATAATTTAGAAGACCAATCCACTGATCAAAACGAACGTCGTTTTGATTCCCCAACTATAAAACAAAACGGCGTCGTTGTAAGCACGGTGGGTTCTTCGTCGTCGTCTTCTTCTTTTACTGTTCGAATTTGTTCTTACGAACTATCAGAAAAGGTTTTTTGAAAACCCTAGCCTTAATCTCACTCTTTCAATTTTCGATGAATTTTAAATTCAAATTGTCTCTCTGAAACTTGTGTGTTTTCAAAATTTTAATGCAGATAAAGGTTTTTCTTGAGAAGAATCAACACATGATGGATAGAAAGAAATTGAAACAGTTTTGTTCCAAAGGGTTGATTAATCAGAGATTGAAGGAAGATAGAATCAGCCAATTACCTAATACTTTGATATGTCATATACTTAATCATCTTCCCAAAAAGGAAGCTGTTAACTACAAGATGGACAAGTCTTTGGCTTCTGGTTCCTAAATTGGAATTGAACTCCCAAGAATTCTCTGATTTCAATGCCTTCAGAAGTTTTGGTGACAGGTTTTTCGATTCCAATAAGGCTTTATGCATAATACAAACTCAAATTATCTGTTGATGACAATGAAGACGGTGTAGTCTCTTATCTCAAGTCATGGATTGACGCTGCAGTTAAGCGCAAGATCCAAAATCTACATGTTCATTGCCATTGTCAGTATCAGTTTCGTTAGAACCGCCTAAGGCTTGGTAACTGTGAGACACTGGTAACGTTAAAACTCTTTGAGGTGAACTTGGATGATGCAAAGTTTGTTTCTTTCCCTAGTTTGAAGACTATGCATTTAGAAGATAATATGTATCGCAATGAAGCAACTTTCAAGAGGCTTATCTCATGCCCCCCTGTCTTGGAAGACTTAACGAGTATCATCTACGCCAAGGATAGAAAAATCTTTCGTGTGCACTCTCAGTCACTAAAGCGGCTCACTTTGGTACGAATTTCTTCTTTCCAGTCCAGTGCTGCTTCGGGAGTTGTGATTAATGCTCCTCTACTTTGCTCTTTGAGCATTAAGGATAACGTATCGAAATGCTTCATAGTTAGATATTTCTATCCTCTTTGGTTTGTGGGAATTTGATGTAGCAAGCCTTACACGGAGGAGAAGTAACATCCGCAAATTTCTTCTAGGGATTGAAAGGATTAAGGAAATGATCATATCTCCGAGAACTTTCAAGGTTTTCATATATTATAAATGTCAATACATAGCTTGAACATGTTTGTATCACGACTCGCATTTCTCTTCTGTTTGGTTGCAGCTTATCTACCAATACTCGAAACTAACACCGCTACCTAACCTGCCTCAGTTTTGTTACATGTCCCGCCTCTGTGTCACTCTTTGTGTATCTGATTTGAATTTGTTAGCAACCTTTCTTGACCGTTGCCCGAACTTGAAATCCCTCATCTTGGTAATGATCTGCTAAACCCTGTTGAGTTTTCTCATATATCTATGAATGGTTCGGTTCTGCCATTGAGTTTATATCTGCGTTTGCAGGCGAGTTCTCAAATCAGTTTTTCATCTGTGCCTGAGTGTTTGTTATCGTCACTCGAGTTTGTCGATATCAATAGCAACGTCATAGGATATGTTGCAGAGATGAAGCTAGTGGAGTACTTCCTAGAGAATTCATCAATCCTCAGGAAACTCACTCTATGTTTGGATGATTGTTCACCACAAGATGACATCGTCAAGAAACTCCGCGAAATCCCAAGATGCTCTGTCACATGTGAAGTCGCTATCGTCTTTAACTAGAACGAACATGTGAAAGCTTTGTGTAATCATTTGACGTCGAATTATAGAAGCGCATTTGGTTCTTGGGAGTAATATATTATTAAATTATTTAGGTACTTCTCTGGAAATCCTTTTGTTTTGGTTGCGAAAATGGAGTTTTCATTGTTTTATGACCTGGGCAAAAAAATCCCCGGAGCTGAACCCGATCCAAAAAAATGATACCGAATTCAAATCTCAATCGACAAAATACTCGAATGAATTCTAAACTCTTATAGCCAAATAATCGAACCTAAATACGAACCGAACCGAAAACTGAATGGGTATCCGAACTGAACCCGATCCGAAAAAATGATACCGAATCCAAATCCCAACCGACAAAATACTCGAATGAGTTCTAAACTCCTATAGCCAAAAAATCGAACCTGAATACGAACCGAACCAAAAACCGAATGGGTATCCGATACACCCAAAATATAATTTATATTTAAAAATATTAATTATATATATTTTATATAACCCAATTACCAAAAATTACAATTATAAATCTAAAAATATAAATTATTTTTAAAAGCAAAATAACTAAAAAATACCTAAAATAACCAAAATATTAGAAAGTTTTTAGTTACATACTTATATTTAGGGGTGGGCATTTCGGTTTACGGTTTAGTTCCGGTTCAGTTTTTTTGATTTTACGGTTTTTCGGTTCTATAGAAAATAAAACCACTTAGAAACCGATAAAAATATGATTTGGTATGGTTCGGTTTTTTCGGTTTACAGTTTAAACAGTTTTAACCAGAATTAATTCGGTTCGGTTTGATTTAGTTTTGGTTTCAGTTTTTGTAGATGATTTCATGATTTTATAAAAAATAATATTTAAAAAATCAAAATCAAAACATTTAATTTGTAATTGTAAAAAGCATCTTATATATAGCTCTATTGAAATACTTAAAAAAAATAGAAGTCAAACTTAGTGATGCGGCTTGCGAAAACAACTTGATGAAATTATAGTAAAAAGGTAAATAAAATGATCCAAAACCTTAAATTATATATAAGATGCTTATATATCTAAATTTTTTAATTTTTTTTTTATTAATCTTTTTTTGTGCAACAGTTTAAGGATATTTTTTTATAAAAAATTAAATTTATGTAACACAAGTATCTATAAGCATATAGCAAAAGTAAATTTAATTGTTTTGGTTAAACCACGGTTTTACGGTTTTAAACTGAGTCGAATCAAAATCAAAATAACTTTTATAATGGTAACCGAAAGGGTTTTTAAGCAAAACTGAAACCGAACCGAATTACAAATTTATGGTTTAGTTTTTTTTTTGGTTACGGTTATTTTGTCCACTCCTATTTATATTTATAGAAATTTAACCAAATTTTATTTAAATTAAACAAATTTTTATTTTTTTCTAATATTTTAGATACCTGAACTTGAATGGAATGAATCGAACTCGAATCGAAAATTATAAATTCCCAAATGGGTTTTAGAAGGTCTAAAACCGTATGTATTAAAAAACTAGCAAACTAAAATAACAGAAATTAAACCCAAACCGGATTGATGGGCCGAAGATAGGTTGACCCAATAGGCCCAAAATGACCAAGAACACGATCTTCACTATCAGGAGTAGAAGAAAATTTACCAAATGATTTGATTCTGGAAGTTGAGAAGTTTGGGATCGTCGTCTCTCTCACTCACTTTTGTTTCGTCTCTTCTGCGTCAAAACATTTCCACCATTTTCGTTCCTTTAATCTTTCTTCATCCCTTCATTTCGTCAATTTCTATTCATCTTCTCTGTCTACGCTTTAGCTAGACTCTAGGGTTTCTTTTTTTCTTGACTTGGTTTGACGATAAACCCTAGTTTTTTTCCTCAGTGGATCTTCGGTTAGTTTCATAACTAATGGAGACCGCTTCGAGCGTAGCTTCGACTCGTGGCGGTTCTCTTCAGAATCCGTCGTCGACTCCGTCAAGAAAAGAATGGCGCGCCGTTTCAGATTCACATAACGTTGGAAACTCCACAGACTATGTAATAATGTGCTTCTATGAATCTCTACTTTTGCTCCTCTGTGTTAATTATAACTCTGTTGCTCTCTGTAGAGATGACATTTACAATGTTTGAGGAAAATTTGGTTTGTGTGGGTTTGATTTTGGTTGTTTCTCACTTCACATTTTTATTGTTCTTGAAAATTTGGTTACAGGATTTGGAACAGCTAAACCAGACTGATGAGAGAACGATATATGAGGTTAATTACTTCTTGAAGTTTTGATTGTTTAGCTTATTGGAGAGTGGAAAATGACAGTTTTGTGTGGGTTTCTTGTAATGTAGAATGGAAGAGAACAGGTTGATTTCTACTCCATTACGATGGATAGTGAGCTGTTACAGGAGCAGATTCATACCGTTTCTAAACAAAAAGGAGAACTACAGAAGATGGAGATTGAGCTTCGAGCTCAGATGATCGCATTGGATATTAAGAGAAACTATGAATCTAAATCCACAGAGTATGCTAATGCTGCTGCTAGAATGCAGGTTTGGGCTTCTTTTCTCCTTGATTTTCTTTTCCTATTTTCATCAAGCACTTTAATGTTGCGAGAACGATAAAGGAATTTTGTTGAACTTTTAGGAGCAACTTCATGAGAAGGAGAGATCAATTCGGGAAATGGAGAGGATGTTGGAAGAGAAAGACAGAGAGCTTCATGCTATTAAACTGGATAATGAAGCGGTCAGTTGATATATATTGTATACCTATGTATTCATTAGATATAAGTTATATTCTGAATGAGGTACCTAAGTTGTCCTTGTACTTATTCCAGGCCTGGGCGAAAGAGGGTCTCCTAAGAGAACAAAACAAAGAACTTGCCACTCTCAGGTGCTTTTAATTCTTGAAAATCTCTACTCTTTTTAAGGTCTTACATGTATTCCTTTTAAAGTTTACTTTGTGAGGCTTTGATATTTTATGGCGTTCTGCTGCTTTCTATTTTCGTTTTGAAAGTGTTATTTTGGGCTTTCGGCTTGTACTTATATATGATATATAACAGACCTCATTTTTTACGTTTTCAATATGCAGGAGAGAGCGTGATCACTCTGAAGCTGAGAGGTCTCAAAATATGCATAAAATATCTGAGCTTCAGGAGCTTATTCAAGAGAAAGAGAGCCAGCTCACTGAGCTGCAGGAACAGGTTAGTTTTCCTGTGTTTTTGTGACACGATGAAATCTGCTGAACATCTCATGATTATGAATCTTTCAGTTATATCTCATGGTCTTGTTTGAAGTTTTAATACACTAAAACAGTGTCCTTCTCTGTTATGGCTTGTAGAATAGGATTTCTCAAGAAACTATCTTATACAAGGATGAGCAACTGAGAGAAGCGCAAGGTTGGATTGCCCGTGCCCAAGAGATGGATGCTTTACAATCATCTACAAATCATTCGTTGCAGGCTGAATTGCGAGAACGTATTGAGCAGTATAACCAGCTCTGGCTTGGTTGTCAGAGACATGTTGGTTATCTGAATTTCTTCCAACTTCTAATTTTCTTTCTGCTCAAAACGATTCTACTCTTATCTTATATTGTTCCATGTCATTGAGTTCAGTTTGCGGAGATGGAGAGATTGCATTTGCATGCAGTGCAACAGCTTCAGCTTGAGATTGCCAATGCAAGGGAAGGAGCTGGCTCCAAAGCAAATTCCAATGGTGCCGCCCAGATTGTTCAGAACAGTGGGAACCAATTTGAGGCTCATGGAAACAGCTCAGAAAGTGCAAACATTAATGTCCATCCAAATGGAAAAACTGCAGATAACATATCATCTTTTACTTCAAGTGATGACAGGGCTACTCAGGTACACGTATGTTTCTATTGATTTTCTTAAACAATTTCCCTCCAGTTGCCTTTTTGTGTTGGCTCTACAAGATGGTTGCCTATCCGCAATACAGCTTTAGCATATGTTCAGATGAACCTAAACATTTGCATTAGTCAGTCGGTAATTTTTAGGCGTTAGATGTTGAAACTGAATATAGGCTGGAAATCCATACAGAAGTTATGTGATGTGGTACTTGAAAATATTTGTCTCGTCCCTTGTCTACACAGTTTTATCATTTATGATTATTGGTAAGAATTATAGTTTTGTCGTGTTATTGTCTTCAAGTCTGTTAAGTAGCTTTTTTTTATTGCATGTGGTCTTGGCAATTAAACAATCTGTACAAAAACCACGTGAAACAGATACTTACCTATCTGTAACTCTTTTTCTCTTGTGATTATTTGTAGGTCAACCGTGTTGATGGTGTATCAGTGGCATCAGCTTCTCATCTTGGGATGCATGGGTACTCTCAAGTGGGTCAGATGACTCCTCTGCATTCTTTTATCATGCATCAACAAGAGATTCCTCAGCTAGTTCAGTCTCGGGGACCTTCATCTCATGTTGCACAACCAGTGCTGCTGCAGCAAAAGGTGTGAGCTTAAGAATCCATCTGTTGTTTCATTTTGTTACAGTTAGTGACCATAGTCTTCCATGCTTTTTTACAGGTTGTACCAGATCATTCACAGATGCCTATGCAGAATCAATTGCATCCATCTCATGTTCAAGGCTTTGTAAGTTCTACGAAGAGTGAATTCCAAGTGCCTACCAATGGACAGTCCCTTGGTCAAGGGTATGTGGATGTTCAAAATATTCAAGGATCACAATATGGATCCACTACACCATCTTCCTCCGTGAATGAACAGGTAATTGCTGTTCTTACTTATACATGTTGTAATACATCTTTGATATGGTACAGTCTTAAAAGGTACTCCTGAACAGGGAGTGAAATCTGGCAATGGAGACTATTTTGGACCCAATCACTCGGAGAAAAACTTTCAAGACATTTCTTCACAGTTCCGAGATGCACTAAGGCTAGATTCCAGTGCCCTAAATCAGAAACCTGAGGTATGCAATGCACATATTATCTGGCAGATTCTCTTGTCTTGTGGAGCCTAGTTAGGATAGCTAAAGCTAAAATGTTCTGAATGTGTTTTGTTCTGGTCTCTTTCTGCAGGAGGCTAATGGTCAGGTTTCACCTGGTGAACAAAATGGTGCTAGATCCATCGTGCCTGAAACTCTAGTCTCATCCGGGAAAGTTGAGAGAAGCTTAGAAAGTGCTCTTCTTGATGAAAGGTCGCTTTTGGCATGCATTGTTCGTACTATACCAGCTGGTGGAAGAATCAGAATGAGTTCAACGGTGAGAGCATACTAATCGTAACCACAATGAGCGTGAATAATAGAGTTTGGAAATGAGATTTCTTATACAACATCTACTTAATATGTCAATTACAGCTTCCAAATCGTTTGGGCAAAATGCTAGCACCTCTGCACTGGCATGATTACAAGAAAAAGTATGGGAAGCTGGACGATTTTGTCGCTAGCCATGTAGAGGTCTGTCTAATTCCAGTTTTCCACAACATTCATGTCTTGTTGTCAAATGTTAAAAGTATTAAACTGGGTTTGGCCCTTGTGCGCAGTTATTTGTGATAGAGGATGACTACATTAAAGTTAGAGAGGGTGCACAGAAAATGGTAGCAGCTTCAGCAGCAGCAGCTAAAGTGGCAGCAGCCGCTGCAGCTTCATCATCTCCAAACTCCATCTATGTGGCCATGACTCCAATGGCTCAGTCTCAGGGGTTAAAGAAGAATGAGAAAACAGTCCAAAGAGGCAGGCAGAGCGCTGATTATATGGCGAAGCAATAAAGACGTTTCGATTCAAAGAAAGCTTTTGTTCTCCTTAGCATTTTCAAAGTGATTACTGTGAGATTGGGGAAGAAATATGAAAGGCATATAAAAATGAATTGTCACAATCTCTTATCTTATTTATTTTTTTTTGTTTTGGTTTTTTGGTGTATCTCCAATCATCGAAGCTAAAAAAACATTCGATTTTACCCTTCTTAAAATGGCACTGTTTTTGTTTATCTTTAAATAGTATCCATATAATCATTATTTGACCAGTTAAGAGTCGACACTGAATTTAGGAAAAATCAATGCTGTCATGGCTTTGAACTAACTTAGGAAAATACTGCCAGAGGATTGTTACTACAAAAGTAAAGGATAATAGACTCAGTAGCTGACTTCAACATTGGCCTTGGATCTTGTGAAACTGTGGAAGACAAGAAACGACTTATGCTTCACCAATTATCAGGAAGAATCCGAGAAGGTCCTCTCTAAAGCTAATACAGAAGCAAAAGAATGGCATGAGAATAACAAGAAGGATTCACGTGCAGCCCAGGTTAGACCGCAACCAATAAGTAGATGGCAACCTCCTTTACCAGGTAATCTCAAATGTAGTGTTGATGTCTCTTGAAAGGATTGTTCGGATAGGTGTGGATTTTCAGAGAAGACAAAGGAAATGTCAAGCGGTATGGAGCAAACACCTATACCAAAATGATTTCATCCTTTAGAAGCTGAAGCTGCTGGTCTTGTTTGGGCAATGCAGATAGTAGAGTTTGAAAGTAACTCTTTAAACTTGGTAAAGTCTATAGGGTATCCGATTTCTTGGCAAAGAATGAAGAGCTTCAAAGATGAGATTTTACTTGAAACCACTTGAAGACGTTCTAAGAAACAAGAACAAATCCTCTTCGTTCGTGCACCTCAATGCGTTTTAGATAACGCATTCTGTTTGTTTGTAAGTATGTGTTAGCATTTAGATGCATTTAATAATCATATAATTATAAATGACTGTTACCAAAAAAAATAAATAAATATAAATGACATGTTTTTGTATAAATATTTTTCAATGATTTATATAATATTTAGAATTTAATAAAATCTCAAAATATAATTTTTGTTTTTAATTTTCATAAAACACGGTGATTTTACGGTTTTGGTAATTTTTTCGCCAGAGTCGTGATATTACAGTTTGACAGAAAACGACATTTTGCAATTTTACCATCAAAATCAGGATTTCACGTTATTGGCAAAGGAGAAATACACAATTCTAAAAATTTACGATTTTGGCGAAAAACATTTTTTTAACTTTCCGTTAAAACCATAATTCCCATATTTGGCGAGATAACACAATTTTCACGTTTTGACAATGTTGACGGAAAATCGCAGAATAACGTTTTCTGCCAAAATTATGATTTATCAAATTTGGTGGAAAACGTAATTCCATGATTTGCTGTTTTTGCAAGATAAGGTTACTTGGCGATTTTTTGTGCCAAAAGTTTAATTTCACGCTTGAGAAAGTCAAATGGCTATGGGTTCCGGAGTTTACCATTTCTTATATATAAAGTTTATACCGTGATTTAATGTCTTTATGAGTTTTGTTTTTTTCGATTCAAATAAAGTTTCATAAAGTTTCATACCTATACAATCTCAAGTTAATTGACGAGGCATCTTGTCTCGCGTCATGGATCGATGATGCAGTTAAACGTAAGATGCAACATCTACACATCCAAAATGTTTTGGCATTGAATAATCTTATTTTCGGGTTCTATCGGTTCAGATCAGAAAATCGAGTTAGTCCATTTTTAATTACATGGCTTTTTATATAAGATAAAATTAGAAGCACAAATACATCACACTGTTTTCATCAAGCCCAGTAAAGAGATAACGGCAAGGTGTTTGTAGTAAGAAGCGACAAATTATTTATCTACACTATTAAAGGGGAAGCATTTTTTAGAAGAAACATTTAAGTTCTAGAAAATTTACATCAAATGCCATTCAAAGTAATAAGAAGAAGAAAAATTGTTTTGGGCAAATTTGGAAAATCAATATCTCGATAACACGCGGATCTTACAAATGTTGGGGCGGATCTTCTGATTTTGGGCGTGGATCTTTTGTTATTATTGAGATTGGGTCTAACAAAGCCCAATAGAAAAAAATCCAGATTTTTGTCTAATCCTCTGTCGTGTGCTTCACAAAAAATTATACGAATCTTCACAAAATCTGCAAATAGCGTAGCAGAAGCTTTTATTTCAAAACAATATCTTAAAAAATAATATAACAGCAATAAATGATCCTTTAATCAGATTCCCTAACAAACAGAATTAACATATCCATGAAATCTGCAAAATAACAGATTTACCTCCACTGATATTCTTTATAAACAGAAAGAAAATCTCCAAGAAATCTGCAAAATTATTCAAACATAAAAAATCAAAAATAAAGTAAAATCAAAACAAACTATTAATTTCTATTAAATATTTCTTACTTAAAACGAAATCATAGAATCTTACCAACATATATTCTAAACTTAACAAATCAAAATTATACTAAGAATCTAAAAGTATACTCAATCTGGCAACAAATACACAACGAATATATTTTTTTATGATCTGAGTACATTAGCCGACTTTGATAATACTATAAATATACACTGCGACTTTCACAACTCACTAATCATTAAAACATTCTTTTCATATTAAGCTCTTATTTATAACAATGGTTGCTTTCACTCATTGTTCATTTTTTCAGTGTGTTCTATTTTTTCTTTGTTATGCTAAACTTTCTTCCTTTGCTTTACAATTTTTTGTTTTTTCTCATTTTATTAAACTGATAACTATTGTGTGTTTGTGTAGGGTTCAAAGTTAACAGAGTTGGAGATTTCAAAAAAAGAGGAAGCCTGAATTCAAAATTTGGAGTGTAGGGGAAAATGCAGATTTTGGAGGAAAAAGTGTTTTGTAAACAAGAAAAGCACCCTAAGATAACCGAATTCAGAGTAAACCATTGGTAAGATTTAAAAATATTTTTAATAAAAAATGTTTTGATCATATTATAACATTGCTCTATAGTCTTATAGATTTTGTTTTTTTTTTAAATTGTCATCAGTACCATCTAATACAAACTTTTGTTTTATCTATCAAAAAATCTATGAAATAAGTTTTCATCAATTCAACACTCAAATATAAAAATGTAACCAAGGAACAATGAATAAAACATGTTCGTAACTTATACATATTACTTATATCTATGTTTTCTGCTTAAATAAGTGGGTATATAGGATCGAAGCCACTCTAACAAGACCGTGAATGTTGTTTTAAGGAAAAGTTTCAGAACATTTAAACTTAATCACACCTTCTACAAAAGATCCTCAGGTTTGTATTTTTAATAGAAGTTACATTTTGACACAACAAAATATGACGTTAATGGTTTTTATTTTTATATTTAATACAATATAAACAATACCTAAGTTTATAAAGTTGTTTTTCCTTTGAAGTTTAACAGATTACCATAAACACAAGGTATAAAGCCAGAACTATGATTCATGGTTCCAAGGCATATTGAAGGACTCAGACATCGCAGGGTTGTTCTAGATAAAAGAAAGAGATGGATCTAGATAAAAAGAAAAACAAGAAAACGTACTCTGAGCATAGAGATGGAATAAGTTGTGTGATAACACCCAGAAATTCATCGATCTTTTCTGCATGCGATTTGAGTCAAATGCGAATCCATCGGTGAGGACACTTTCTCTTTTCTTTCTTTTTTTTCTTTCTCTTATGGTGTTTTTTTTTTATAATTCTGACCCGTTTATGAAAACATTTAGTATAGACATCTTAAAATGTTTTGTGATTATATGGATGCAGACTAATTATATTGTCGCCTTTTCTAAATGATTAATTCAAAAGAATTGTAAACTAATTCATTATAATTATAAAAAGATGAACGATCAATTGCAATTGACCAAGTATGTATATATATCTTAGTTTAAATATATTTTCATGGTAATCTTAGCTATTAGTTATATTTTCATACATGTTTTTGCTTTTTTTAGTTTACCAAACGACTAACTTTGACTGTCCAAGCAAGTAAGCCAAAAGAATAGAAAATTGTGAAAAGAGAATTTTCATCTCGAGCTTACCTGATTCATAAGTGATGAAGTCTAAACATTTTCATCAATAAGGGATTGTGAAACTGTGAACCACTGATATGAGTAGTCTTGGTGGAAACAAAAATGAGGAAAAACCTTTTATAAACAAAAATGAAGTAAAACCCTTTTTATATATAATAAAATCTGAGGTTAGAGTCAAATGAAAGGAGAAGATCGAAGAGAGAGAAAAATAAACAGAATGACGATCTAAAGAGACCAAAGAAATTGAAATTTAAACAAAAGTAGTGAACAGAGTACAATTTCAAGAGTTCAACAACCATCTATTTCTATGCTTCTTTGCATTCAAAAATTTGTAGTTGCTTTCACTCTTAAATGTTTGCTTTCATCTAATAGCATAAGTATATGTTTTTTTGTATTTCACGTGTTTGCTTCGGGCATTTGCATTTGCATTTATGTTGCCTTTTGGTAGATTCACTGTGGGTTTATTTGTGTTCATGTTTATAATTTTATTTAAAGTTAGTATTAGTGTCAGCATTCAAGATGTGTTGGCATAATTGATTGAGGTTATATGTCGTAAGTTATATAGTACCTACTAAAATAACAAAATGTAACCAACAAGTTCTCAAATCTAAAGTGAAAGAGAAGGCCATACCTGAGAAAAAAAACCAGAGCTTTGCCCGAAGACAGAATCCGAGCCACTGCAAAAATCATCTTGAACAGTCTAAGACGTATCATTCAAGCATGTATGCCTTTCACAAAACAAATCTAAGAAACCATTAAAAATACTGTCTCAAAGTTTAGATGAACTCATGCTACTAGAACATACTTTAACCGCAAGCAACAACAAATAGTATTGAAAATCGAAGAAGCAATATAAAGAGGACAGACCTGAGAAACCAGAGCTTATTTTCTGAAATACAAAAAATGTTGAGATGGAGAAGCGAATGATTGGACAGAGCTCCTGATATATCTATTTCCATGATTAATACAACAAATTCCCAAACAATATGTCCAAATAAGAAGACCATACCTTTGAAAGCAAACTTGCAATTCACATACCATTTATAACATGCAAGTGTAGTAAGAGTCTGGGCAGTCTGAATCAAACAAAGATACAGAGCAAGAAAAAAACGTTACTACCACTCTGTTGCATCCTGCTCCTATGAACACCCTCTTTGCTTCGATTTTGCTTTTATTCCGATAACTATTATCAGAAAGAAACAAATATCATCAAATATATTTTTCACAAACATATCGATTTAGGAACTCGAAGAATACATCGATGGACTAGAAATTTAATGTTATAAGAACTAATTGTCAAATTACAAAACATAGTAAATATAAATCTGAGAAAACTGGCTTACATAGATTTACTAGATTCTTAACCCCAAATGCTAAGAACCAAACATGCAAATTAACCGTTGGATTCTACCAAACATGCAAATTAAACATACAAATTTGATGAATTACTTTCAAATGAAAGAGATTCATGTATGTATAATCTGAGAGGATTTTGTAGAATCCAAAGTTCAGATACACAAACTGAACAATCAGACAAGAATTAGGTGGTGAATTGAAGATTGAAGAGACTATTATTCGAACGAAATAAAAAAATTGAAGAGAAGATTTTTTATTCCCGAATTGGATCGGACCAGGGGTTTTCTTTCGACAAAAAGGGAAGCTAAAGTTGGTCGGTTTGTTTTTATGTTTTTTTTTTAATTATAATTTCCAACAAATATCTTTTTACTAAAACAAAAAATAATAATATTGGTTCTATGTAACAATATTATGAGCCAAAAATTGTTTTGGGTCTATGTAATAATAAATTAGACCCACCAAACTATTTAATAAATTGACTCATGGGCCAGTTAATTTAATTTCAAATAAATAGTAAATAACTTAATTATTAAACAAATATTACTAATTATTTAAATAATAACTATAGGTTTTTAAATAAAATTTTATATTACATACCATTTATAAATTTTATATCTATAAAAACAATATATATTGCATGAAAATTTCGATGCACCTACGTCAAGTGATATACGATGCAATATTCTTATTTTTAACCGGATTAAAATAAACCAAATAGTGAACTAAATATAAAACCGGTATGTGTTCGGATTATGCATGATAGACCGATTACAAAAAATTTTTTTACAAATATAAATTTACAGGTATGTGTGTATCCAAATTTATTTTATTTTTAAAATATGATCATTATAACTTGATACCATAGGCATATAAAATCGAATATCGGAATGAAAAATAGCATGTACGAGACGGGTATGGTAACTTGGAAAAGAAAATAATTACCCAAACAATTCTAATTAAACACATAATGAAAATTTGGCTTAACGGAACGAGATGGAGAAATTAGGATAGATAAATTCAATTTTTAAACTCTCACTAATTTGGATAAAAGTCGTCTTCGGGATATATATGTCGGAAAATTCACATATTTTTGTCAAAGTTTAGAATTTTTTTGAGAAATATGAAAACATTTACTATAATTTTCATCACAAACGGGAAATGCAAGTATTGAATATAGTTTCCTTATTTAATTCTCTACCCCAAATAAAATTTTTCAAACGAATAATTTATCAAAAAGAAATGTTTATGGGATGGAAATTTCATAACGGAAATGGGATTGGACGAGTTTTCTGTTCCAAATGAACATGCTTATTTTTCAATACATGGTATACATAATCACACATAATTATTTCTAAACTTTAACCAAATTTGATTGATGTCATCTAAATTTTACAAAAAAACATAACTAAAATTAAAATAAAACAAATCTCAAATAAATTTGTCTTATAAATATAACTCCGCACGCACGTGCGGGTCCGAATCTATTTTATGAATATAATCCCGTACGTAAGTGGATACTTGTATTACCCGATACTCGAAACATAATACATTAATGCTTTTGGTATTTTGGTATTTTCAGATATTTTAGCAAATTTCAGATATTTTGGTATTAATATTTTTATGGGTATGCATATTTTTGGGTATTTTTGGTATTTTCAAGTATTCTAAGTAAAATTTGTGGTTATTTTTGGGTATTTTCGGATATGTTTTGGGTAAATTTTATCGATTTCGGGTAAAACATTTTTCAAAATACTCGAACCGGTTTACACTCAAAAAATTTTGGGTTTAAACGGGTAATATTATTTTGGACCCGATCCGAACCCAATCTGAAATTCTATGAATATTCATATGGGTACAAAACCTCTCTATCCGTAATATCTGAATCCGATCGGTTTCTACCCGAATACTCGAATGCGCATGCCTACTAAACGGTATGAGTTTGAGTGTGAAATTACTTAAAAGTGGACAGATCCAACACGTTATGAATTTATATTAAATAAATGAATTCATCTTATAAATACAACTCCGCACATAGTGGAGGTCCGAATCTAGTTAATTAGATAAAAAATCAAACAAAAAAGTACACATCAAAAGTCTAAGAGCATATTAATTAACAAATATTATATTAATTAACTTGACCAATCTGACACATGGATGTTAAGAGTTGGTTCTTAAGATCTTAAATTAAGGATCGGTTCTTAAAAATATATCTTAATTTTTCATTTAATTTGTTCCTAATAATGCCTAAGAAACTTATCTAAGATATGACGTTGAATCTGGTCTAACAAGGCTTAAGAATCTCTACATTTTTACAAAGATCCTTATAGTAAGCTATATAAAGAAAACAATCATGGTAAGAGGATTATGGGCCTCCATCCGAAACCTCTTAGTTATAAAGCCAAACTATCAAGTTATGGTACGCTTGACTGCTGCGATAACTCGGAACAAAAAAATGTAAATTAGGTTAAGACATTTATATTCAACTTATACCATACGAGCGCCTGCAGCGGCCGATCAATTTTCAATAGATTCTAAACTCTATTCCGGTAACTTCTTCTTCTTCTTTCGGTAAGTTCTTCTTCTCCTTCTCCTTCTCCATACGGATTGGACTTACACTCCGACACAAACCAAAGAACATCTTACTCATGTGTGAGAATAATAAGAGATTAGTAATTTTGATGGGATTTGAGAATAAGATCTCTGGTTTTGTAAATGCTATAGAGAAAGGGTTAGTTGAGTATGGTGATGGATTGGGTCATAAGAGAGGCACAATAAGGTTTTTGTCTCTGAAGGAGCTTAGAAGGGGCATGGTTTTGGATTATAGTTCAGATATATGGGCTTATGGGTGTACGGTTCTTGATATGTTGATTGGGGAAAGGGTTTGGAAAGATTTATGGTAAGCTTGATTGGGAAGGTTTATATTAGAGCATCTCCAATGGTTTACATCATTTTTTCCATCAAAATGATGTAAACCTAAAATGAGTTTAAGGCCATGAATGTTTGCAAGTTTGTAAGTGATTTTTGGATTATAGTTTTTGGTTTCTGGATCTTGGATTTTGGTTTATGATTTTTAGATAATAGAAAATAAAGAGTCAAGTCACGTTAAAAAGTGAAAAACCAATGATGCATAGATTTTGGATTTTCTTTGAAAATTGACAAAAATCTATTAAAATCTAGAGTTCCCTATTTTTTTTAGGAAAATCATGTTTCTCATAATCTTGAATTGCTATAAATTAGATTTTTGGAAAAACTAAAACCAAAAACAACTTCAAAATCTACATCCATTCAAGGTCTATGCTTTTGTCCAATAGTTCTCCTCATTTTTGCCGGCAAGTGTTTCCATCAAGATTAGTTTGATGCAAGCTGGTGTCCTTATCTCATATTTGATTCAATTAATTTTGTTTAATTTTAAACTTGATTAATGCAGATTAGTAGTTTGAAGAATAGAAATTAATGGTGCATAGAAAGAAGAAAACCAAAATATGTGACAAAGTGTCACATGAAGATAGGATAAGCGAGTTACCTGATCCTTTTGATATCTGAAATACTTTGTCACCTTTCTACCGAGGATGCTGTAAGAACAAGTGTTTTATCCACTAGATGGAGAAACCTTTGGCAATCTGTTCCTGAATTGGACTTACAACTCTGCGCATTCCCGGATGTCAATTGCTTTGTGAGTTTCGCTGAAAGGTTTTTTGATCCACAAAGGGAGTCATGGATACGCAAACTCCAGTTAAGTATGTATAAGTCTCTTGATGACAAGTCTTCTATCAACCGATGGATTGATGCTGTGAGTACACGTAGGATTAATCATCTCAAACTTAGTTTTGATTTCTTTGATGGCCCTGATAAGATTCTACCCTTGAGTATATATACTTCCCAGACACTGGTACACTTACATCTCTTTATGGCCACTTAGTTAATGCAGAGGTTGTTTCTTTACCTTGTCTAAAGATCATCCATTTAGAAGACATTTTATATCCCAATGAGGCCATTTTAGAGAAACTTATCTCAGGCCCTCCAGTTCTGGAAGATTTAAGGCTCATCGGATCTTCAACTAATAATGCAAACGTTTTACAAGTGCGCTCTAAGACGCTAAAGAGAATCGACATAGATCAGTTCAGAGTTGTGATTGATGCTCCTCTACTCTAGTTTTTAAGGACTAAGATTTACTCAACAAAGGACTTTGAGATCATCAATTTGGGTTTCTCTGCCAAACTAGAAATTGATGTCGTCTATGGCCATGGGATGAAATTCATCAGTATAAGTTCGATTCATGGCATCCTCACCGATATTTCGAGGGTCAAGGATCTTGTTATTAATAGTAGTAAACTTTGGAAGATATACATCTCAACATTTAAGCATATATAAAATTATTCTTCCAATAAAGTTTCTCACAATAGCATTTTTCTTGTTTTTGGTTTACTTCTGTTACCAGGTTATCTTTGTACACTCAAAACTGGGACCGGTACTTCAGTTTCGTGATCTAATCCCATTTCAAAGCTAGAATTTGTATATCTCATCTGGAAACGTTGCCAACCCTTCTTGAGAGCTGCCCAAAACTAGAATCTCTCATATTGGTAATGAATAGTTTTAACCCCTTCTTATTTAGGCATATTATGCATCTATACTCAACTTTTTTTTTCTGTTATTGTTTTTGTTTTTGCAGGAACTGGTTAAGGATGTATCCATGCGTGGTAAGAAGAAACCAAAGGTGATGTTTTCAACAGTGCCTCAGTGTCTGGTATCATCGCTCAAGCTTGTGGAATTGAAGCGTTGGATCTCAGGGTATGAAGGAGAAATAGAGCTAGTAAGGTACTTGCTGAAGAATTCAACAATCCTGGAGAAATTAAAGCTCCATGTTTACTATACTAGAAAGGGAATGTGTGCCTTCCTTAAAGAAGTCAATGCAATGCCAAGATGCTCTAGCGCTTGTGAAGTCCTTGTTCTTTAAGTACTAAAAGGTATTGTTGAACATTTCGTTTTAAGTTTAAATTTTTGGTCGTTAAATTAGTTGATTTTAGGAGCCTATTATGCTTTGAGCCACAAGTATTGCAGTTAAGTCTTTCTTATATTACTTAGGTGGTTGCTGCTCATGCAATAATCACCAATTACCAATTTTATTTCGAATTTGATGGATTACTTAAACAAATTATTCAAGCACTAATTAGGTCTATTGTTTGCTTTGTTGAAGAATTGTCAAATTACAGGAAAATGATCATATATCAAGTCACTTTCAAGGTTTCTATGTCAATGAAGTTTTCTGTTATGAGAGTTACTTAATCTCGAGATATGTAAGGTAAAATTCGGCAATGGTCAAGAAACTCACTCTAGACTTGTGAATTTGTATAACTAAATCTTCTTCTTTTTTTTGGTCAACTAGAAATGCATAGAATGCTATGGTGGTTTTGAGGAAATGCCTTTGGAGAAGATGGATCAAATAAAGTCTCTGCAATTTGCAAACCAAAGAAACGCGACCAAAAAGAAAAAGAAAAAAACATGGGAGAAGCGCAAACAAACAGGTGGGTGAGCGTATCAAAAGCTAAAGAAACAAAAGTTGCAACGAACAAAATCTGGAATGCCACCTTGATAAAGATTTAAGGTATGACAAGAAACAAAGCAAAAATATTTTGAAAGAAACATACTTATTCGCTATGTAACTGATACTATGCT
The DNA here is from genome assembly GCA_028015245.1 of Cardamine occulta. Lineage (NCBI taxonomy): Eukaryota > Viridiplantae > Streptophyta > Magnoliopsida > Brassicales > Brassicaceae > Cardamine > Cardamine occulta. The sequence goes on along the minus strand of CM051393.1, from coordinate 11,882,534 downwards.
TTTTCAAGTGAGGCAAATCTTCTTGGTTTTGCAAAATGATTTGTGGTTTTGATAATGCAGCAACCACACAATTATACAGCACAGGCAAACAATATCCACTTAATCAATTCGTAAACAAACAAATATGTTTAAAGCATTGTGTTTAATAGAAACAAACTAGTTGCATATGTATCTCCAATATTAAAAAAAAAAAAGGGAAAAAAGTATCTCAATAGATACTAATATAAAGATCTAGACAAAACATAGTAGTAGCGAAAAATTACAAAAGACACAAGAATGGGTAGTAAGAAAAATATTTGGGATCCTCTGGAATTCGATTCGGCTGAAAATTTTGGATATCCAGGAGTCCGCTGCATGGACTCCATACTGGAATCTGGATCAGTACCCATATGTCCAAGCGGAATCGGAATGTCGAAGGGGGACCATATTTTCAACGAAAGGAGATATAATACAAATGTATCTCTCGACGATACGGACTTCATCTGACTCTGGATAATATTTGAATAACCTCTTCTCATTGTCATGGAAGAAAAAATTCCCTTGCTTAGATACCGCTAGTGGCCTGCACCACAATCTCCACGTGTGAGGGTACAAAGCTTTAGGGAACAGACGTATGAAGTAAGTCTTGCTCCATGTTTCTTCTTGTGCATCCATGCTCCATATATTTACTTCCCAATGATAAACTTCACTATCGGATGTGGTTACGGTTAGACGGTCTTCAAGGTTAGCTATCTGGCTTGGTCCATCCATTCATGTGTGGGCGGTGTTCGGACATCACAAAACTGTTCTGTGTGAAGATCCAAAGCTAGTATCCTAGAAATAGAATATATCTCTAATCAATAGATGGACCCATTCATATACACGAGGGTGAGACGCACGGACCGAGAGAGGGCGTAAATACTCACGGACGGTGATGGTCGAAACATTACAGTCATTGAAAATGTTTGAGAGTCTTGCAAAAGGTGTGTTCATGCTTCTCGTACCGGATAGTAGGATTATTATTAACTTATTATATGATACTTAAATGCTTAATTTGTATTAGTAATGATAAAATTTTGCCAAAAAACGTGAATCCAAACTGAAAGAAAAAATATAACAGTGAAGCTAAGTTCCAAATTTTAAAATTTAAAGTTTAATTCATATTACAACATACATGTAACAAATAAAACACTTTATTTTTCTTTCTGGTTCCAGCTCTTCTGTGCATACTTGAAAGTAGAACCATTGCCTCGGTTTGTTTACTTGCCCCACTTGCATGTAGCTCTCGATTATTCGCATTTCAAATGGTTGCCAACTTTTCTTGAGAGCTTCCCAAACTTGAAATCCCTCATCTTGGTAATGATATGCTCAACCCAATAAGTTTTTTCATGACTATGAAGATTATGCATATCTTTTTTTTTTTCCTCAGGTATTCAGTAATGAGAAAATGCCTTCCGAGGAGATGAATCAAATCAGTTTTTCATCAGTGTTTGCTAATCATCTCTCGAGTTTGTTGATTTCAAAGTGCCAATCTCAGGACTTGCTGCAGAAACGAACCTAGTTAGGCATTTCGTAGAAAATTCGGCTATCCTCAAGAAACTCACTCTACCTTTGAATTATCATGCAATTCAACATAACTTCGGCAAGAAACTCACTCTACCTTTGAATTATCATGCAATTCAACATAACTTCGGCAAGAAACTCCTCAAAATCCCAAGACGCTCTACCGAATGTAAAGTCGTCTTCCTTTGATTGGTAAAAGAGTAGAGGTAACATAGTAAGGTTTTGTGATATGTAAAGACAAAGTGAATGTGTTGTAGTTTCGTTGTTGATTTGGCTTCGCTTCTTCTAACTTGTTCTTCTGCTACGTGGTTTCTGAATTTCAATGAAAGCTCATGGATCTTATATCAGCTCAAGTGTTTGAAACTCTTATCAATATAGAGCTAATAAAACTCAACAAACTGACTTTACGTCTTCCAAGATAATGCAATACAAGATGACATCTTCAAGGAACTCAGAATCCCAAGACGCTCTGTAACATGTCAAGTCCTACTTTTATTGGCATAGATTTGTTGATATAGCAGGCAAGAAATGTAAATGTAAATATCGATAGGAGTTGAGTTTTTGCTGGTTCTTTTCTGAATTTCAATGGCCCACTATAAGCAGGCAAATTAAAATGGATACTATTAAAAGGGTAAAACTGAAATCGAATGTAAATTTTAGCTTCAGAGGATCGGCGATTTAATATATCAAAAAATTAAAACAAGATAGGAGATTGTTAACGCTTCACTTTGACTTGTAAACATTCAGAGCTTTCTTTGTTGCTTCGCCATATAATCAGAACTCTGCCTACCTCTTTGGAGCTGAGCCATTGGAGTCATAGCCACATAGATAGAGTTTGGAGATGACGATGCTGCTGCCACTGTAGCTGCTGCTGCTGCCACTTTAGCTGCTGCTGCTGAAGCTGCTACAATTTTCTGTGCACCCTCTCTTACTTGAATGTATTCGTCCTCTATCACAAATAACTGCAGCCAAAACCAGTTTTGCACTTTAAAGGTTTTGAGAAGAACACATAAATTGTTTTGGAATAAAGATGAGACAGACCTCTACATGGCTAGCAACAAAATCGTCCAGCTTCCCATACTTTTTCTTGTAATCATGCCAGTGCAGAGGTGCTAGCATTTTGGCCAAACGATTTGGAAGCTGTATTGCACATATGAAACAGACATTATATGAAAGCCCATTTTCATCAAATTCAATTGTTCACTCTCATTGTGGTTACGATTAGTTTGCTCTTACCGTTGAACTCATTCTGATTCTTCCACCTGCTGGTATAGTACGGAGGATGCATGTCAAAAGCGACCTTTCATCGAGCAGAGGACTCTCTGAGTTCCTCTCAGCTTTCCCAGATGAGATTAGAGTTTCAGGCACAATGGATTTAGCACCATTGTGTTCACCAGGTGAAACCTGGCCATTAGCTTCCTGGGGAGAGAAATTGAAAACACATTCAGAAAATTTTACCTATAGCCAACCTAACTAAGCTCTACAAGCCAAGAAAAATTGCGAGGTAATATGTGCATTACATACCTCAGGTTTCTGATTTAGGGAATGGGAATCTAGCCTTAGCGCATCACGGAACTGTGAAGAAATGTCTTGAAAATTATTCTCTGAGTGATTAGATCCATTATAATCTCCATTTACAGATTCTGCTGCCTGTTAAGGAGTACTTTCTAAGACGGTATTGTATCGAATATGTATAACCACAAGTAGTAACAAGAACATCCCCTACCTGTTCATTCACAGAGGACGATGGTGTAGTAGATCCGTAGTGTGCTCCTTGGCTAGTTTGAACATCTCCATACCCTTGACCAAAGGACTGTCCATTGACAAGCACTTGGTATTCACTCTTCAGATCCGAACTCACCAAGCCATGAACACCTTGAGATGAATGCATATGATTCTGCATAGGCATCTGTGAGCTATCTGGTACAGCCTGCAAAAAAGCATGAAAGACAATGGTCATTAACTATAAAAAAATGAAACAAAAGATGCAATCTTAAGCTCACACCTTTTGCTGCAGCAACACAGATTGTGCAGCATGAGGTAAAGGGACCTGAGGCTGAACAAGCTGAGAAATCTCTTGTTGATGCATGACAAAAGAATGCAGAGGGGTCATCTGACCCGCTTGAAGATACCCAACATGGTTGCTCTACAAATAAATTACAACAGAAAAGGCAGCTACGGTTAGTATAGGATCCATTTCAAGTGTTTAAGCATAGATTGTTTCATTGCCAAGAATACAAGCCCTCAGACTGAATATGTTGTGGAGCATGAAAAACTTAGAATTTCGAACAATCGGAAATAAATTGAACAGACAAGTGACAAAACAAATACTTCCAACTACAACATCACAAAACTTCTATATGGGCCTTCTTAATTTCCACCACAGTACATTTTGGCTGCGGGGGAAGATAAACTTATTACGCTATCACTAAACAGTTTTATCATCTAATGGTGTTAACAATTTACTGGCTGATATGCCCAACTGAATAATGCAAATGTACAGAAACATCCCAACATACACTGAAATTGTGTTGCGGATAAGCTATCATTTTGTAGATCAAAACCAAAAGCCAGATGGAGGAAATGTTTTCAGATAGTCCACAGAAAGAAAAATGTACCTGGGTAGCCTTATCACCACTTGAAGTAAACGATGAGATGCTATCTGAGCTTTTTCCATTTGAATGGACATTAGCATTAGCACTAACTGCACTACTTCCATGAGTCTCATGGTTCCCACTGTTCTGGATAATCTGGGAGGCACCACTAGGATTTGTTTTGGAGGCACCTCCTTCCCTTACATTGGCAAGTTCAAGCTGAAGCTGTTGCACTGTATGCAAATGCAATCTCTCCATCTCCACAAACTGAACCCAATGACAAGGTAAAGAATAAGAATAGAATCGTTTCAAACAGAAACAATTAGTACTTGGGAAATATTCAGAGAACTAACCTGTCTCTGGCAACCATGCCAGAGCTGGTTATACTGCTCAGTACGTTCTCGCAATTCAGCCTGCAACGAATGATTTGTAGACGATTGTAAAGCATCCACCTCTTGGGCATGGGCTATCCAACCTTGCGCTTCTCTTAGTTGCTCATCCTTGTACAAGATAGTTTCTTGAGCAATCCTATTCTACAATCAAGGATAAGGACTCTGTTTTAAGTGTATTAAAATTTTAAACATGACACTGAAATTTAACTGCAAGGTCCATAACCATGAGATGTTTCAACAGATTTGATCGTGTAACAAAAACACAGGAAAACTAACTTGTTCTTGCAATTCAGCGAACTGCCTCTCTTTCTCTTGAATATGTTCTTGAAGTTCAGATATTTTATGTATATTCTGGGACCTCTCAGCTTCAGAGTGATCACGCTCTCTTCTGCATATTAAGAAAAGAAAAAATGTAGTCATTTATATATTCCAAAATCTCACACCAAAAAATGTCTACTTTCAAAACAAAAGCAGCAAAAGATAAAAAAAAAAAAAAAAAAAAAGAGTAACAGAAATGCCTCATAAATTATTATACTCTTGCAGACTTGACAAAGAGAAAAGAGTTTCAAGAATTAAAAGCACCTGAAAGTGGCAAGTTCTTTATTTTGCTCTCTTAGGATACCCTCTTTGGCCCAGGCCTAGTAGCAGTACAAGGAAAACTTAGTAACAAATCAACCAGATAATCTGACAAAATCGTAGGTATAATGTATAAAGTATAAACCAACATACCGCTTCATTGTCAAGTTTAATCGCATGTAGCTCTCTATCTTTCTCTTCTAACTTCCTCTCTGCCTCCTGAATTGATCTCTCTTTCTCATGAAGTTGCTCCTATAAGTTCAACAACATTCCTTTATCTTCCATGCAAGAGTGTTCTAATAATATCGGGAGAACAAGCAGTGTAACCTAACCTGCATCCTAGAAGCAGCATTAGCATACTCTGTGAATTGAGATTCAAAGTTGTTCTGAATTTCCATGATCTTATGTCTTGCAATCATCTGAGCTCGAAGCTCAATCTCCAACTGCTGTAGTTCTCCTTTTTGTCTCGAAACATTAAGAAGTTGTTGCTGCAACATCTCACTATTTGAATAACCATCCTGCTCCCTCCCATTCTGCATAACAAAAAAGCCCCACCAAAATGTTGTTTCCACTCTCCAATAACTAAACAACAACTAAGTGGCATTGTAAGACTAAAGTAATTAACCTCATATATGGTTCTCTCATCGGTCCGGTTTAGCTTCAACTGTTCTAAATCCTGCAACAAAATTTGACAAAGGCCATCAAAATATGAACTTGGAAACAACCAAAAGCAAAACCACTCAACTCTTAAACGTTTTATTATCAGAAAATAAAAAAACGTCCATTCCTCAAAATAAACGTAACCCAGAAGCATAAACGTTACCACATATTCTGTAGCGTCTCCAACGTTTTGTGAATCTGAAACGGCGCGCCATTCTTTTCTTGACGGAGTCAGCGGCGGATTCTGAAGGGAACCGCCACGAGTAGCAGCTACGCTCGAAGCGGTCTCCATTAGTAAACGAAGAGACTACAATTTCACTATTACTGATCGCACTGATAAACTAGGGTTTATCGGAAATGTGACTTGAGAAAACCCTAGAGTATGTAACCCAGATAATTCTAGCTAAAAGGCAGGCAAAGATGATGAGTAAGAACCACGATTGACGAATAGAATAGCTGAAGGGAAGAAAGGTTAAAGGAACGAAAATGGTGGAAATGTTTGAGAGACGAGACGACCTCAAAGTTCTGAAATTTCAGAATCAGAAATCAATCATTTGCCAAATTTACTCGTGAGAGTGAAGATGGTGTTTTGACTGTTTTCAGATCCTTTTGGGCCTATTGGGCCGAGTTATCTTTGACCCGGTTTAGGTTTAGTTTCTCTTTGATTTTAGATTTTAGCAGAATTTCGGTTTACTTCATTAAAGATTTATTTGACTCTGGATTATATTAAATACTTAAATCAAATCAATTTTATTTTTTTTAAATTCAAGATTTTAAAAATCTTGAATATGGCTACGGTTTTGGTTCGTCAATGTTCAGTTTGACCTGCTAATAAGATTTGGCCATACACAAAAGAGCTAAACTTAGTGGAACTAAACAAAAACCGTTGCCATGGACATGTCCACATCGTCTTTACTTATACAAACAAATCCACATAGTGTCATCGATGTCTTTATTCAAAGTCCACCAAAAAAGGGTCTGAAAATATTAATGCCAACAAGTTCCTGAACAATTTGAGCAAGTATCCATCAAATCGAAATAAAAAATTGGTAATCTGTGAGACAACATGAACAGAAGCCACCAAGGAACATAAAAACAAAAGATTGCAAAATTTTTCTTGTGGCTCAAAAGCGTAAGACCATCTCCAATGGTTAGCTCTATTTTTTCTTTAAAAATAGAGATTTTCAAAAATAGAGCAGGGGTTTAATCTAATAGTTGCCTCTATTTTTTATTTTAAAAATAATATTTTAAATATATAATATTTTTATTTTACTAACCAATTTATATTAAAACTCTTTACTTTTCAATTTTATAAATTTGACTCATTCATTTTATTTTATAACAATAGTTCAATAAAATTCTGATTTTATTAAAATTAAATATTTTAGTATGGGTTTGTAGCTTAAACATTGGGTCTGGGCTGGACATCTGTATCTTTTTATATTTTTTTATCCTTTAACAAAAAAAAAAAAATATGAACATAATTTTGTTTGAGTATAAAATAAATACATATATAAATTGAAGGATCATATTATAAATAAAAAGTGTTTGGAGAAACACTATTCATTTATCTATTTTTAAAGTAAGATATAGAATATCATTGAAGCTCATTTTGTTCTAAAAATAGAGATATCTCTAAAAATAGAACACCATTAAAAATGCTTTAAAAGCAACCAAATTTAACGAGCAAAACAAAAAACCTCAAACACAATGGATAGATGTTGAGTGATGATACCACACACGGAATCACTACCGTGTAAAACGTCACCTTTGGTTCATTATTCTTCATCTCACCTCATGGATAGATGTTGTGACTACACGTAAGATTAAGCAGGCTTTTTGGTTTACTAGCATTGTCTTCCTTACGAGTTACGAGTTACGGCCAAGGATATATCAAATTAATATAGCATATGCCTTTTTTCTTCTGTTTTACTGTTTGCATTTAAGTAAAATAAAATAAAAGTGTCTTCTCAAATTCGACATTTTAGATCAGTTTTTGAACAAATTGGACGTTTTCGAAACACAAAAAATAAAATCAGTTTCTCAGTACATGTCTTTACACAGCGAGATATACATCTAAGTAGTTTCATTCCTACTTACTCGTAGGCACTAATATGAAAGCCTACGTTTGTATAAACCAATTTACCTGTCAAAAACGATCTCACTATGTTCCTTCTACTCTAAACCAATCAGAGGATTACAAGTTCACAATTGGTTGAGCCTCTTGGGAATTCGACGAGTATCTTCAAGACTTCAACATTTTTAAAACAATAATCCAAAGGGAGAGTGAGTGTCTTGAGGACAGCCTAATTCTGTAGGTAGTCCCAAGATTGGGTCTTTGAAATCAACAAAGACGAAGGACGATAGCAAACACTCAGGCACATATGAAAAACATCCAGGCTACAAGTCAGTCAAGCATGTGCTTAGTTATGAATCTGCTTGTAGATGGAAATTCAGAAACCAAGGAGCAAAAGAACAACGCTAATAAACATCATTATCAAGAACCGAAGCCAGACCTATCAATAAATTTTGTCATGAACTGTTGTCTTTACACAAAACCTATATTTTAGATGTTGTTTATGTAATAAGGTTTCTGGTTTAACTTAACCAACTCCATACATAACAAATATCAAATAAAACCTCACTTATATGTACCCTCTACTCCTTTACCAATTAGAGTATGACAACTTCACATTTGGTAGAGCATGTTGGGAATTTGAAGACTTCTTTACAGATCTTATCTTTTATTGAATGATTAGCCAAACGTAAAGTGAATTTCTTGAGGATTGCTGAAATCTCTAGGAAATACCTTACTAGCTTCATTTGTTCATCATGTCCCTGGATTGAGAGTTTGAAATCAACAAACTCGAGAGACGACAACAAACACTCAGGAACAGATGGAAAGCTGATCATTTGATTCTTCTCCTCGTAAAGTAGCTCCATGTAACAATTAAGCTCTATCTGAGGGAAAAGTGAGAAAACAAAATGAATTGATATGGTAGAAACATCATAGAAGCGAGAAAAATAATATCACTGGGTTTAGTGGATTCACCACAAGAATGAGGGATTTCAGATTTGGACAGCTCCGAAGAAGTCTCTCTAAACATTATACGTTGGATGCATAGAGAGAAACGCACAACTTGGACATGTTACCAAATTGAGGCAGTGGTTCTAGTTCTGAGTATCCACATATGAGCTACAACCAAAAAGAAAAGAATGTGAATTAGAACTGTGCATGTATACAAAACCTAAGACATATAAATGTATACCTTGAAAGTGACTGGACATATCGTCATATTCCCGACCCTAGAAATCCCAGGAAGAAAATCTCGGATGCTACTTCTCCTCGATGAATAAATCATTGATTCTATACCATAATTCAACAAACCAAAGTAGAGAGAAATATTTAACTTTGCATTGGTCTCCAAATTGTTGACTATAAAGCTTTTTGATTCGTGATCATCGATGGTTAAACATCGTAGTAGAGGAGCATCGATAACAACTCCCGGACTAGAATAAAAGTAAACAACACGATCTCTTTTAATGGTGAGCCTCTTCAGTGACCGAGAGTGCACCCGATAGTCTTTTGTATCATTATCGGATGTGACAATCGTTAGATTTTCTAAGACAGGGCATGATGAGATCAGTTTCTCTAAAGTTGCCTCACTATAAAAACCAATTTTTTTCTAAGTACATTGTCTTCAGACAAGGTAAGACGACAAACACGGCATCATCCACGGTCACCCCAAAGAGTCTTAAGTATACTAGTGTCTCACAATTATACTACCTTAGGCGATTCATATCAAGATAAATCTCTTTAGAACAATAACGGATATGTAGATGTTGGATCTTACGCTTAATTAAAGCATCAATCCATGACGTGAAATAAGAGGTATCTTCTACAATTCTTGCATCTTTACCCATAGTTATATTGAGTTTATCTATGCATGAAACCCTACTGGAATAGAAAAACCTGTTACTGAAACTCAGAAAGGCATTGAAATCTTGGAACTTTCTGGAATTTAGTTCCAAACGAGGAAGCCAAAGCCATATACTCCTCCATCTGGTAGATAAAACGCTTGTACTAACAGCTTCTTTTGTAGTAAGATGAGAAAGTATCTGACATAACAAAGCATCTGGTAATTGGTTTATTTTATCTTCCTTCAACCTACGACTCGACTTTTTTGAACGTGCATGTTTTGATGTCCCTTTACCAACCATGTCTTTTCTGCTGTAGAAAACTTTATCTGCAAACAAAAAAAAAAAAATTAAAAAACAGAAGTTTCAGAGAGACGATTAGGTATAACGAAAATTTCAGGAAAACAAAACCTAATCAACATTATCGAAAAGTGACTTAAAAAAAAAAACAACTAGAGCTGTACCCTCAGACAAATATCCCAAAAGTTTTAGCTCGAACTCAGACAGACAGATGAAACAAAATACGATTAAGGAAGCGAAGGGTCGAATAAATATTGAAGGAATGAACCTGAAAGCGTGAGCAAGAGAGACGAATCTGTTAACTAGATTTGAAAATTACAGACCGACCTGGGAGTCGTGAGAGTCAAGAAAAGGTTTTATATTTTAAGAAAAAGAAAGGGTTTTCTAATACTTTTGGGCCTATTGGGCTGTGAGTTATAGTCAACCCATTTATCCATTATATGTCTATATATAGGATTGCAGAAAACTTCTTGACCACATCGGTTAAGGTTAGGATTTCTTTTCTGGGTAAAATTTAAGGGTTCGTTATCAATCTCATTAAATAACAACTAAATATTTTAAACATAATAGTGGACCATAATATTTTATTAATTTATAGTAAAAGAAGAAGAATGAACCGGAATGGAGTTTAATTAGGACGGCAGATCAAACATCTTCATCTTCCTCCACGGTCATGTACAGTGGCCAACTCAAAACCAATTTTTACCGGGTGCATAATATTATAATAATCGTTAATTTTTTATATATAAAAGGTATGCTTATTAAACTGTGTTTTGAAAACTTAACATGATCTTATTAATTAAGAAATTAATTAAAACTGTGTTTTGAAAATAATTAAGAAAAGAAATTAGAAAGTAGGCTCACATCAAGATTTGATCCCTTGAAACGATGGTCAAATGAACAATTTTACACCAAATAATCTACCAAAACCACCAAAACCCATACCAAACAACTAATCTTTAGAATTTAACTGGGGTTATATGACCCCCCATTTCTCTATGGGTCCACCCATGGTCATCTATATATATATATATATAAAGGATGCGTTGAAAAATATCATCGATAAGTGCCTTAGACCAACTCATGTGATTAGGGTTTTTTAATCGGGGATAAAAAAAACAGTGTAAGGGTGTGAATTGGACTAACTCGGTTTTGTCCGACCAGAACCAATAATTAAATACAAACCATTTCGGATTGTAATTAGCAGGGCAATAAAAAGAATCAATTTCAACGTCAACTATTTTTACGGTGTATTTTCATATTCCAACTAAGATTTAGTGTATTTTTTAACTTCAACTTCAACTTACAAAACTTTCCAAAAATCTACATAAACTTTCGTATGTGTGTCGAATTCAACTTTGACCAAAATAATATTTGTCAAGCCGCTGAGTTAGATGCCACGTGACATATTCATGTTGAGTCATATGCTATGTGATATATTTTTTTCTGAATCAGATGCTATGTAATTTTTCTTTTAAGTCATTTTGAAATTTTATGCAATGTTTTTTTTATATACTTATAATGAAGATTCAAAAACACTATTATCAGTTAAGAAATAACCAAAAGTCTTATTGGGATAAACCGGAGATATCCAATTTTGTTCACATACTAAAAATTGGTTTAGTCTTGGTTTATTCGGATTAGACAGTCCGATTTTATTTTTGGTTTGGGATTAGGTCCCTTTTTCTTGAGGATGATGACAACAATGAATGATAGTTCACATATAGAGTGAGTTTCTTGAGGATTGCTGAATTCTCTAGGAAGTATCTTACTAGCTCAGGCGACGATACCAAACGCGAAGGCACCATCGAAGGTTTAATCTTATTATCTCGCTTTCGGTATAAATTTCTTATAGCAAAAGTTATTAAGTTTATGTATTTTTCCACTTTACTCGTTAACATTATTTTTTGGTCAAAAACGGTCTAATAATCCAATTGGAAAGTTATGATATAATCTGCTGTTTGTGAAAGCTTATGTTCATCTGTAAGACTTGTAACACTCTTCAACAAAACACATTGAATAACTTGTAATAAACCTGTCTTTGTTATCAAAGTTTTAAATTAGACTTAACATTTGAGCTGATAAATGAAATCATGAGCTGCCATGGAAAGACAGAAAGCAAGGAGCAAAATAACGACGCTAATAATGTCATTATCACCGTACAACTTACTAACCAACCATGAAAATCGTATGCATATTCACTTTGTCTTTACACAAACTCACAACACCTCACTATGTTCTCCGTACTCGACCAAGGACCAAGACTTCACATTTAGTGTGTGAAGTAGAGCCTCTTGGCATTCTACGGAGTTCCTTCAAGATGTCATCTCTTGCTGAACTAGATTGTAAAGGTATAGTGAGTCTCTTGAGGATAACCGAATGCTCTAGGAAGTACCTCAGTAGCTTCATTTCTGCAACATGTCCCTTGATTGGGACTTTGAAATCAACAAACTCGAGAGACGATAGCAAACACTCAGGCACAGATGAAAAACTGATTTGATTCATCTCCTCGGAAGGCATTTCCTCGTTACTGAATACCTGAGGAAAAGAAAAAAGAGAGGACAAAAACGCAATGAAATGATATGCATAATCTTCATAGATATGAAAAAAACATATTGGGATGACCAGATCATTACCAAAATGAGGGATTTCAAGTTTGGGAAGCTCTCAAGAAAGGTTAGCAACCATTTTGAGTGTGAATAATCGAGAGCTACTTGAAGGTTGGACAAGTAAACTAACTGAGGCAACGGTTCAAGTTTCAAGTATGCACAGAAGAGCTGGAACCAGAATGAAAAATAAAGTGGGTCAGAAACTTTCATTATAAAAAATGTACATGTCCAAAACCGGAATTGACATATATATACCTTGAAAGTGTCCCTACATATCATCATATCCCAGACCTTTGAAATCCCTGAGAAAAAACTAAGGAATCTATTTCTCCCTGATAAAAGACCTGCTTCCTTTAAATCCCGAAATTGAAATTGACAGCGGAGATCTAACTTGACAGTGGAATCCATATTGGTTATTATATAGCTTCCTGATAGGGTAGGATTGATTCTCAAAAAGCATAGTCTAGGAGCATCAATCACAATTACTGAATCAGATGAGTACAGATAAAAGCCTAATGTTATAGTGAGCCTCTTTAATGACGTAGAGATCACCCGAAAGACTTTTAGATCAGAAGAAATAACCTCAATCTCTAACTCCTCCAGGACAGGGCAGGATGAGACAAGTCTCTGAAAAGTGGCTTCATTGGGATAATGAATACTACTTAAATGCAGGATCTTGAGACAAGGTAAGGAAACAAACTCGGCGTTAACCAACTTCACTAGATGAAGTTTTAAGGATACCAGTGTCTCACAGTTATAAAGGCTAATGGGCATCTCAAATAGAAAACAACAAACATGTAGCTGTTGGATCTTACGTTGAATTGCAGCATCAATCCATGAGATGAGAAAAGAGGCACCATCTACTCTGTTTCCATACATATCTAAAATAGTTATCTTGAGCTTGTGTAGGCATGAAACCCTATTGGAATCGAAAAACCTGTTACCAAAACTCACAAAGGCGTTGAAATCTCGGACCTCTTCGGAATCCAGTTCCAAACTAGGAACCCAAAGCCAAAGACTCCTCCATCTAGTTGATAAAACGCTTGTTCTAACAGCATTCTTTGTGGGAAGATGAGAAAGAATCTGACATATCAAAGGATCTGGTAATTCGCTTATCCTGTCTTCTTTCAAGCACTGAATCAACTCTTTCGCACAAGCCTGTTTCGATTTCCCTCTACCAAACATGTCTTTTCTTCTGTAGACACTATTCTGCGTAACTAAATTGAAAATGTAAACATAACATGCAAGTCTGCAACCAATACTAATCAAAGTTCTCCTTCAGTTCAACTTCCAGAGACGGAGGAAGAAGAAGAAGAGTGTGACTGTGTGAGACTAAGTCAAGCTAGGGTTTTTCAAACTCTTATGAAGATGATTTTACAAGGAAAAAAAAAGGATAAAGTAAGAAATAGGAAGAAGAACTAACAGTGTTTTGATCGAACGGAATGAAATCACTTGCCGGAACTGTAGATAGTGATTTCGCCGACGGGATTGAAGGAATGAAACCAGTTTCTGGAAATTAAGAACTCTCTCTACATTTCACTTAACTTTCCGACGGGATTAAAAATTAAGAACTGGAAATTGAGACTGAGTGTGAACAAAAAGCCCAAAATTGATCATGGCCCACTCATTTTGGGTTCAAATTGTTTCCAAATTTTTCTCACATTGAAAACAATTTTGGGATTTTTGAGTGTGAACTCTCAAACTCTCTCTACATTTCTAAAGATGGGAGAAATTGCTTAGATACGATATTATGTTAGTATCCAAACTGATTCTATGTTTATTTTAACAATCAATATTTATATCATTTAAATGGCCGTGTTAATTGCATTAATTAGTTGACTATAATAATAATAAAAATATATTGAGGTAGATATAATTGGTGAATATCTCAGATTCTCAATCAAAGTCAAGATACATTTACTTATTTGGTAATTCTAAGATATATGCTGAATTTAATATTTGACTATAAATATATAAATATATTCGAGACACTTGGCGTGAATGTAAATCCTAACGATAAAAGCAATTTCTCTAAGCAAAAGAACAAACATGGTCCATGGCCAAAACCAAACGCGTTGAAATCAATTAAATAAAGAAATAAAAGAAACATTCATACTCTTTTCAATAAAAAATCAAATAATACGTTATTCCCTTATTCCTCGCGATTACATTTATTGTTTTTAAAAAAGCATTCACATTGAAGAAGTCTCTGTTTTTTCATCATTATCATCATCATCATCAAACTAACTAAAAATTGAAAAGTAAGCAAACTAAACAATCTCAAAAGAGATCTGTCAAACCAAACCAAACCAATCAATCCAACCAAATTACATGTCAAACCAAACAAAACCAACAAATCGAATTAGAGATCTTCAAAAACATCGGAGATGGTTGTGGTTGTGGTTGTTGTGGTGGTTATGGTTGTTATGGTTGTTGTGGCCGTGACCGTGACTGTGACGGCGATGAGTCTCCTCGTCGATAATCTCTTGAACATGCTTAAACTCATCAACACGGCAAGGAATCGTAATCGGACCAGAGTGTTTGAATCCATACTCTTCTTCAGCTTCTTTCAAGAGTCCCAAAAACAGAGGATGGCTCAAGAAAACCAACGGAACCACGAATCTACGTAGACCTTCTTCATCTTCTTCATGTCCAACCATGATCGCTACACAGCCTTTAGGAACATCATGATGATGATGGTGATGGTGATGATGATGGAGTATGTGAAGATGCGGAACATGAAAGTGAAACTTAAACACCATCTGCTTGCTTGGACTCTGTTTCTGTTCTTGTTCTTCAGAACCCATTAAAAAAGATCAAATCTTTTTAACCGAAAAACCTAACGAGAAACACAACGATTTGATTACAAAGATTAACGACGAGGAAAAGAAGTATTAAGCGGTGGTTTTTGAGGTTTTCCGGGGGTGAGATTGATGCTAGAAGACAGCGATAGAAAAAGGCCAAGGATCAACAGCAGAAGAAATAATGAGAAGAAATAGAGAAAGATCTGAGTCGGTGAGAGATCTAGGGATGTTGCTCATGATAGGCTAAGCATGAAGAGATATAAAGGTTTTTATATTTTTTTTTTTTTTTGATGAGGTTGAGAAGATTTTGGAATGGAATTGGAGATATAAGTGTGTATTTATACAAATTGGTCTTTTTTTTTTTTTTTTTTTTTTTTTTCTTAACGCGCACACTCTAAAGGGCCAAAGGCTTTTTCTCCTTGCTTAATATTTTTTTAAGATGAGGTGTACAATTGACGTGGTAAAAATTGGAGTGTGGTTAATTGTGTTAGGAGGCGTACTTAGGGAAGGGTCGGTTTTACCGACTTATTAGGAGGCTCGTTATATCACAAGATTATTTTAATGTTTTGTATATATTACCCAAAAAAATAAAAATAAATAACCCACCACAACTTGATTGGAATTTTAATGTTTAGCTAGTAATAAGTTTAAATAACATGGATTTTATCAAAACAATTATATATATATATATATATCTTGTCAATTATTTTCCTTTGTGTATATCCGGTAATTTCATTTTTTGTTGTTTTATTTATAATGCTATTATCTTTAAAAAATTTGTACAGTTAACTTAGATATATACACATCTCATGTGTGTAATATAGATAATTATCTAATTAACTATCAAAAATTTATCTTATTAGTCTCTTCCGGGATATCCGATAAAATTAGAGCAATACAGAGAAAATTGGCATAGTTTCTGTGCAAGATGACATACACACAAAAAAAAAAATCTAAATTCTTATGTAATTTTTTTCCAATTCGATCCTAAAATTCCCAAACCCTAGATTTCCAATTTATTAAAACAAAAGGTTTATCTTATCAAGATAGACAAGCGTCCAACCTCAAAGAAAACTTCTCGTTGTGGCGATTACATCGAGGGTGGGGAGCTACGATTCTTACATTATTACCTTCGAAGCTAAGATACAAACGTATTAATAAAACTTGGTTGCTGTTTTACATTGATCAGCTGACAGCTAGCCCAAGCCCCCCCCCCCCCCCCCCCCCCCCCCCCCTCTTTGACATTTCAAAAAGCCAACGACTCGGTAAATCAAATAAATAAATTTAACACTTTTTTAAGTGTATATATTTGTAGAATATCTCTTGATCATTAATATTAAAAAATCGGAATAGAGATTGAAGTAATGTGTATTTCACTACTTCATTGTTCATATTTCGTCACCTTGAGTCTGTGACTATAGGTAAATGGATATAAACACGACTAAATTAAGGTAAATGGATAAACACGATTAAAGGTCAACCTATACCTAATCTTAAGAGTTAAGAGATAAATAAGCTATTATTTTTAGATAATTACGATCTATTTTAAATCCTTTTCGTATTTCCTAGAGGTATGGTGCATGCGAAACTGCATCACCTACACATATTATTTTATTATTAGTACGTAATCATTTTGTTAAGTTTTTGTATAATATATTTGACTTTATATCAATGTAAGAAATCATATGGAATTTAAAGAAAGTAAACAACCGTTTAAAAACTCAAATATATATAGCGTGCTAGATATACATGATCCATTCTATGGGCATTATCTATATATATTATATAAATAAATAAATAACTATTTAAGGATTTGAAACAAATTACTTGGGTGCGACTGCTGATGTATAAAAAAAAAAACTTTTTGAAATTTTAAGTTCTACTCCATGATAATATGTCTATCACTTGCATGTGGGCCTTTTGTATATAAAATTATATATTTGGTTGATGAAAAAAGGTTACTATTTTTTTTTTTTAAAAGGTTCCAACATTTTGAAATTTGTGGCTTGCTTTTAACCAAAAAAAAATAATGTAGCTTGAGGTTTGAGATTGCAAGGTGGGAGGCATTATTCATTGGAACATGCTCGTGAAAAATTCAAATTCCATCTCGATGGAAATTTTCTGAAGCGAGTGGTTAAGGACTCTGCCACGTCAGCCAACGTGGGCCCAAGATTGTCATATACAACACGTCAGCGAAACGTAACCCAGACTAGCGCGTCAGCGCAAAATGACAAAAAAGACCTTTGCCGAGTAAGCGGATGTCGCGCCTCCTCAGGTGCCTATAACGCCGCCGATCATTCACATGTCCAATTACTAGATGACCGTGTTTCTTACTTGGTTTATTAGCGTCCCCATTGGTTTGCTTCTTATCCGGTTCATCTTATAAACCAAATAATTACGAATTATAGTAAAACTTGTATAAATTAATACTCTATAAATTAATAATTTTTTTAGTCACGAGTTAGACCAATGTTATATTTAACATAATTTAATAAAATAATAAGATAATAATTTTTTTGAAAATTTTATATAATTATATGGTCTTATCAATATCATAAATTAACAATTATATAAAATTATACAATACAACTAAGAAAATTTAGTAAAATATGACTATAGAGTTATTTGTTTTTTCATAATTTTTTTTTGTGTAACTCATTTATAAATTTGTCATACTACATAAAAAACATATGGTATTATTTTTTCAATTTATATTAAAAACTTATTAAAAATTATATATATGATAATTGTTTCTTAACATATAACTGCTGATAAAAATATTAAAATAATGATTTTTTATTTTTTTTATTTTAAATATAAATTATATTTTAAAATTATACAAATCTCTTTATAAATTAATAATTATTAATTTATCGATAAATTAATATCTTTTCTAAATTATTAAAATTTTCAGATCCCAACATTATATATAAAGGTTAAAACTGCTATCACGGTTTGACTTTCGTTATATTATAGCCATGTTCTAAAAATTGCTAGGCGCTAGTCGGACGGCAAAGGTAGGTCTAGCGCCTAATCAATAAATTAGAGATTAAACAGGGATTAATCAGGGATTAGTTTTAGGGTTTTAAGACTATTTTAATATTTTTAAATACATTAATCCATTATTATTAAATTTTTTTTATAATATTGTTTTTAAAATTGCAGTAAATACATAAAAATGTATTTTTAAGATAATTTTATGATTTTCATTAAAATTTTGAACATAAGTTATTGTAAAATATCACAAAAACTCCTAATATAAATATCTGAATAACAAAAAATTAAAATTATCTAACAGCAAAAGTGAACCTAGTGATTAGGCGTTAGTCAGACGGTGAAGGTAAATCTAGTAACTAGACATGAAGTAATCGGAGCTAGGCGGAGATTTTTATAACAGAGTATTATAGTGACTCAGTGAGAACTTTTGTTAAACCAAAATCTGAGACAGGGTTCGGTTCGTTGACATCCACTCGGTTTTGTTTGGTTTGTTTTATTATAACATTTTTTTTTTATCGAAAAGGATAAGAAGATTCTAAAGTTTGGGGACTATCGTGTCGGCACGATATGACAAAATACCTTACGGATGATTAATAGCCGTTAGATTACCAAGAAAGTTGGAATCATGTGCTCTTCGTTACTTTGATCTCGAGTTTTTATTTTTCTTGATATAAAAGCGAACGACGACTTCTTTTGTCAAAGAGTCCATACACGCCAGAGAAGGCAGAATTAAACGGATTTTAAAAACTCAAGTGTCGTTAGTGTTAAGACTTGAGATTATACAATGACTACTTTACTCTTAAATTTAGGAATGACGTTTGAATATAATCTAATCAAAATCAAATTGAACTAATAAAACCAATATTCAATATTTGACCAAACCTTTCTTGGCTTGGAACCGTAACAACCAAAACATACATCAGATTAAACTCAAATAAAACTAACCTGATGTGAGTTAATTTTGGATTGGACTTTAACCTTAACACTAATATATCCTTTTTCTACTAAATTTAAAAAGTTTCTATAACCATATTTTAATAATATTATTGTTGTTATGATATTAATTTCTATAGTTATTTGATAACAAACAAAACATTAAAGAGAACCAAACCAAAGGAATTTCAGCTCTAATTCTATCAAACCCTTTCCAAACCAAACCCTACAATTCTAATTACAAAATGAGAGTGCTTTTTTTGCTTCTCTTTTTCTTTTTAATCATAACATTTCTTTTTATGAATTGGAAAATAAAAATTACAAAGGTCGAATCATATTCGTACTGTAGTTAATAGAATATGACTAAAGCAGCCTCGAGGTTATGGGCCACATCCCACATGTTAAAAGGATTGTCTTTCGAGTGGCTCTAACTCTCAGCCAAACATTTGTTTAAAAAAAAAAAAAAGGTGATTTGACTTAATAATCTATGTCAATTAATTAATTACTTGCATTTGTTTGTCCGAAGAGAGGTTCTCCACCCATACAATCTAAGCTTCAAGTTTCAACTACAATCAGAATACGCGAACAAATATTTTCTATTTCTTTGCATCCTAGCTCTAGTCGCCAATAATATCTCGCTAAAAAAGAAATTAAAATATGTTTCTTGTTATCACCTGAAAGTGAAACCTGAATTTAAATTGAATATTGTATCGTTTTTGTGAGTGATGAATCGAATTAAGTATTTAGATGTAAATGGAGATATGAGTTTAATTTCTCGTAAGGTCAAACTCAAAGAAGAAGATGAATTCGAAAATAGACTTTATTAATCTTAGGGATCTTTGCGAACTGATCGCGTTTACAAGTTGGAAAAGGTTTACTCAAAATATGCTCTAGGTTTTCTTCTCTTAATCGAATGTCCTTCTCTCTTTACCTATAGCTCCATTTTATAGCCACTTCGGAACAACCTACGCGACTTCTTCGATCTCCACAACTAACTTCTTTATGGGCTTTTAACCATCTTCGGACTTTCTAATGGACTTAAACCTGTACTTTATCAAAAAAAGTCATTCGAAATTCTCCTAATTCCGACCCAAAAGGCGTTGTAGAATTTGTAAGTGAAAAGCGTTTAAGAACTGAAGTGAGAATTATAACACTGAATCCGTAAGTTTCTGAGGAGGTTTAAAAATGAGAGAGTGGGATACCATGAATAGGATGTGAGAGGAGTTTGAAACCAGAGAGAACGTGGCACTGTGGGAGATGATAGGTTTAGAGTTGAAACTCTGTTTGAAGGAGATTTTTTAGTACAACGTATTTAGGAGAAGGGGAGGAGACTTTTGAGATTTCTCATAGTAAAAGATAGCTTCCTTGAGATGATGTGGCAAGTTGTAAGAATAATATGGACGGTCTCATGCAAAATTCTGACGTGGAAGCTTACACAAAAGTGAACCTTTTTAGCAACTTTAGAACTTCCACGTTACAAATCTTTCAATGATATATATATATATATATATATATTGGAAGTATATTTGTGAAAAATATCTTTTAACTTATAAAATATAAATTGAATAAAATTAGTAAATAAAATTTAAAATTTTCTTTCGAAATAATTAAAGAGCAAATTTAATTTTATAAGATTTTTTCTCAAATTACTTTTTTAATTACAAGATCTCTTACAAAACTATAAGACACATGTTCGGAAAATATATAGAAACTACTAACACTTATTGTTTCCTTAAATAGTTCCAGTTTTATTTTACTATATTTACATTTTAAGTATATAATTTAGTTCTGAAGAAATGGAAAATAGTAACACATATTTACGTTTTAAGTATATAATATATTTTAATATCAAGTTAAATTTAAAAGTGCCTAAAATATAGGCTTTAAAAGTTCAATATTTTGTAACTATTAGAAAATAGTATAAACATAAAAAAATATTAATTCTTAACCAAAAATATTCATTTGATTAAATCTGTAGATCATTTATATATCTTCTATAAATTTATATTTTTAAACACATTTAGTTTTTCAATTATTTTAAATCATCTAATTTTTCACATACCTTAAAAATATATATATAATAAAAATACCCATAGTAAAAAACTAACAATGATTTTATTTTTTGAAACATAATTTTCGCATGTTAATTTATTAAACATTAAAAGTAAATATTTTTACAATTAATTTTCCTTTTACAGATATATATATATATATATATCATTAAATTAGTGGATAAAATATGCCTTAAGTATATATTTTATCGTAGCACTATTTTATATGATTAAATAATCATCACTAGCTTTAGTGTTCTTTAATAACATATAAAAAACTATAAAAAAAAAGAAGAGAAAAGTATAGATTACCTTTAACATGACTTAAACAAAAAAGGATAAGAAAGCAAATAATAAACATAATATAAGACCTCATGACTCTTCTTTTTATTTATTTATAATGAATCAAAAAAGTGTTTGTGTTTACATGTAAAAAATATTATTTTGTAATTGAAACAAAATTGATCTTTAAATAGACCTGTATAGCTGAAACCTGAACAAACTGCATCTAATCTCCAACAAACTAGAAGGACATGACTTATTCAATTTAAAAATTTCAAATCAAACTATAGCTGATATAATACTATTTTTTTCTTCAGAATGTTTTTTTGTTATTAGGCTTTTATTGGGGTGAAAACCACCTCCAACAGTTTTCTAACGTGAATGTTATTAGAGTAAACTTATCAATACACGCATTAGCTCGTCATGTAAAACTTCTAAACTTATTTTTATTGTGTTCATATCCTTTTGACTATGCGTTAAAGTCTACCGAAAAATAATAAACTAAACATAGTAAAAACAAATGACACGTTGGTGAAATTGATGCCAGAAAAAATAGTCACGTCGACTGAAATATATTTATTTATTCGTTTTCGTTTTGGTCCTTTTAAGAGTATCATACCATATTTCATTTTCTATTACTGTGCATTTGGATATTCGAATTATGCCATTAGCTGAGATAAAGTCTTGGTGGACCAAAAAATTTTCTTTCTTTATTTCTTCATTTTTTGTGATTGCAGTTTGTTCGGACAGAGAATCTTCACAAACACAATAATTAGACATACAAGCGAACAAGCTCAAGTAGTTCGAAAGATAAGACAAATTATTCAAAGCAAACTTGCTAGCCTTGATCGTTGTTTAGCAAGAGTTTCTACAACTTCAATTCAAGAACCCAAATAATATTTTTCTTTGGTTCTCGTTCATTCAGTTCTCCTCTTTCCTTCCACATATTTAATTGACATTAATCTCTGTTCCCATATCTTAATCATTTTATGTTTACTTCTTTAAGTTTCAAACTTTTGTGTGTGAGTCAGCCGTTCTTTCTGCCTTTCGGCTCAAATTGCAAACTAGGATATTGGAATAGTATATGTGAAAAAAAAAAAAATGAATACAAATATATTTTAAAAGAAAATAGTTGCTATGTAACCAAATTCTTGTAAGGCTTACTTTGATTCTTTGAAGTTTGAATATTCTTCTTTTTTTTTTCTTATAAGAAATTTATTTTTTCTCCTCTCTATTTTGTTTTTGTTATAATTGTGCTAAATAGCATAATTTCAGAGCTCATTTGCAAATTAATAGATGTTAATTTCAAGCTTATTTTATACAATTAACATAAAATTTCGAATGTATTTTACAAAATAATGCATTGTTGTATTCGATCACACATTATTTAATAAAAACAAGTCTTGAAATAATATCAATTTATTTATGATTTTTTCACCACAGTAATTTTGCAAATTAGTTTTCAAAATACTAAAATACATCTGATTTCTTTTTCTTTTTTTGATAAAAGTTATATTTTATTGAATTGGATTCAACAAATTTCTATTATGAGATTGGATCACGGAGAGAGGCAAGCCATAATTTTTGTTTTCCTCTTGTGCATTATTGCATAGTAGTATAGTACTCTAAAAATGAATTTCATTGATTGAATTTAAATTAAAAATGTATCCACCAAACAATTAACCTCGATTTTGCGTCACCACCCATTGGACGCATACTCAATCTCCGAAGTCTTCTAATTACAAGCGAGGACATATAGATCAGATGAAGATCCGAAATCGAAGTAATTCGCGATTTTTGTTTTTATCTCTTCATCTGAAGATCTGGTGATTGGGTTTTTTGGATGAATTTTGTGTTAGATTTTTATCCATATCATTTGTATCAAAAATTTTTGTAGGAGTTTATTTTCGTTGACTACATACTCGGGGTTCTCGTAATCGCCGGCTCTTGTAATGTTCTTGTAGAGTTTTAATAAAAATGTTCTAGCGGAAAAAAAAACAATTAACCTCGATAATTCTTTTTTTTTTTAGCAAACACGTCGATAATTCATAATTTGAATAATAAATTAACTTTTAATCAGCGTTGATAACTGACAAGTTATCTCTGTTTTTTGTTTTTTTTGTTTTTTGGCCAACTGAGAAGTTATCTCTTAAACCATCCATTTTGCCACATATTGAAAAAACAGCACACAAAAGGCTTCAGAGCCTTCTTCTCAACTCTCTACTTCTCGAACTTGAACCCTTTTCAATGGCTTTCACATTGTCAACCATAAAGACCTTCACCAACATAAACTGCTCAAACAATCCTTCAAATCTATCTACCTTTAAGCCCCTCAAGCTTCCTCTGTTCTGGCCATGGCAAAAGGTACAGGCCGATACATATACATAACAATGAGCTCTCTTTTTTATGTTTGAATGAATTGATCAATTTTTTAGGTCAAAATGGGTCCTCTGAGTGTTTCTCCAATGGGTTTTGGAACTTGGGCTTGGGGCAATCAGCTTCTTTGGGGCTACCAGACGTCCATGGACGATCAGCTTCAACAAGCTTTCGAATTGGCTTTGCAAAACGGAATCAATTTGTTTGATACTGCAGATTCTTATGGTACTGGTAGGCTTAATGGCCAAAGTGAGAGACTTTTGGGAAAATTCATCAAAGAGTCTCAAGGTCTGATCTAAAGTTTCTGATTCATTGCTTCTAATGGAATTAGTTTTTTTTTTTGTTGTGGTTTAAGCTGATGATTTATGGTTGAAAATGCTAGGCCTTAAAGGGAAACAAAATGAAGTTGTAATAGCTACAAAGTTTGCAGCTTATCCATGGCGATTAACTTCAGGACAGTTTGTGAATGCTTGCAGGTCTCTCTAAGTCTTGATTTTGTCTCTCTTTCTTACCTTTAGTTTGTTGGAGATTGATGTTAGATTGGTTGTTCTGTTTTTGTGTCAGAGCTTCTTTAGACCGGCTTCAGATAGACCAGCTTGGGATAGGACAACTTCACTGGTCAACCGCAAACTACGCTCCTCTACAAGAGCTTGTTCTTTGGGATGGTCTAGTAGCAATGTACGAAAAGGTTGCTTAGTAAAAATCTACTGAAATATGAAATCTCTTCAATGAACATTAAGCACCTAGAAAGCTGATGATAAAGGGTTCATCTTTCGTAGGGCCTAGTTCGAGCAGTTGGAGTCAGTAACTATGGACCTCAACAGCTTATGAAGATTCATGATTACCTTAAAACCCGAGGGGTTCCTTTATGCTCTGCTCAAGTACAATTCTCATTGCTAAGCATGGGAAAAGAGCAACAAGAGATTAAAAGTATATGCGATGAGCGCGGGATTCGTTTAATCTCATATAGTCCTCTTGGTCTTGGAATGCTAACTGGGAAATATACCTCTTCAAAACTTCCCACTGGTCCTCGGTAAAGTACTTAACGATCGATAAAAATAAACTTTTCGTTCTTGTTTGTAACTATGCTTGAACACTTTTTAAACAGATCATTGCTGTTTAGACAAATTCTTCCTGGACTAGAGCCTCTGCTTTTAGCAGTGAGAGAGATTTCAGAGAAACGAGGAAAGACTATGCCTCAGGTAATATTTCATTTTCATTCATAAGGTTCTTGAGAAGAAACTTTGGAGAATGAGTTTATGATACGTTTTTGTAGGTTGCTATAAACTGGTGTATATGCAAAGGGACAGTGCCAATACCGGGGATAAAGTCGGTTAGACATGTTGAAGATAATTTGGGTGCATTGGGATGGAGACTTACAAATGATGAACAGCTTCAGTTAGAATATGCAGCTAAAGAATCACCAAAGTCGATGATTCAGAACATTTTTCAGACAAGATGATAGGATAAGAGATGAGGCTTATACAACTAGATCACATATCAGAACGATGTGCTTATGTTAAATCTATTCTATATATGTGCATAGATTGTCAAGAACACCGATAATTACTGAAATTTCCGTTCTAGCTAGCTCTCAAATTGATCTAAATTTTTACAACTTAATTTGGTTATAGTCTAGTTCATTTATCTGGGGTCAAAATTCTAGTTGATTACATCTCATAATATATATATATATATATTATAAGAGAGTGAGAATGTTATTAGTTTAGTTATTAATTCTACATATATAAGAGAATTTTTTTTTGCAAAACATATATAAGAGTTTTAGCATCATAGTTCTGATGCTAAAACTCTTATATTACACATAAAATATTGGAGGTCTTAACATTCATTTTTTTTTTCAGAATCCTAAATGCATATTTGTAGGACATAAAATATCAAGATTTAATGTTTTATTTATATTATTTGACTCAAACCAAATGTACAAATATGGATAGAACTCACTAAAAGATAATATGAGAATGAAAGTGTCATCGATTTTACAAATCATTGCGTATAGAAGTAGTGTTATCAACTTATTATTACTCATCATCACGAAATTGTGTTTGTACATAACAACGAGAGAAAAATGCAATTTATGTTTTTGGTGGGAAAACAAGAGTTTACGTTTGTGGTGGAAAAACCAGATTTTACAATTTTGGCAGAAAATCACAGAATCATGTGTTTGACGGAAAACAAGAGAAAAAAATATGCAATTTGTTTGTTTTGGCGAGAAACCGTGATTTTGCATTTTTTTTGTTGGAAAATGGATTTTAGGTTTTTGGCGAAATATAAAGAATCACGTTTTTGGAGAAAAACATGTAATCATGTTTTTGACAGAAAAATGTAATTTTGCATTTTCGACGGAAAAACGTAATTATAAGTTTCCGGCGGAAAAATGTTATTTTAGTTATTGGTGGAAAAAAATATTCAAATAAGTTAAAAATTTGAAAAGTTACTTTGATAATTTTTTCTAATTATAAAACGAAATCTGATAAATATTTTATTATAAAATTATTTTAAATATTTATTGATTTAATAAAAAGAACCCTTCGGATACTCTAAATCCAATAGAGTTAACCCTATTTGAACTCCATCTTTGATGGGTATCCACCTATTTTAAACCCTCATCATTTTATCCAAAGAGGATAGGGTAATAAGTTTAAATATTTTTAAGGATTTATGATACATATCAAGTAATTACCCATATTTAACATTCCTAGGTTTGTTTTTAGTATTGAATGGTTGGAGAAGATTGTAGACGAACACACTAATCCACACTTATGGACAAGACTATTTTTGTTCGTTTGTATAAATTTTGTTTTGCAATGGTGCAGCTACAGAAAATAGAAGAACCAATAGTTTACTTTTGTCCGTTGTATACCGTTTTAATGAATAAACAAACTTGATATACAACTATTTTATCGTCCATTTGAGTAAATAGAATGGTCAAATTCGTAAACAGATTAGTTCGTCTAGTCGCTGCAACCATTTAAAATCTAGTTTCGAACATGAAAATGCCGGTAGACATTATTAGCATCGTTGTGAGTGAAACATAAACAAAGTTATCGATTGTCGTTTTTTTGCTCTTTTAAGCTCTATATCCCTATTGACAAAACTTATCATTGCAATTTCTGTATTTACATAGACATAACTTATCTTTCAAGCAACCAAATGTCTATCCCTAGAACATAATAATGTTATTTTATTACCTACAACTTGGCTACTTGTTTTGCTGTCTTCTCCATCCAACGAACTTTAATTTCATAATTTCAAATCTCATTAACTTCTCTTCTTTGTTAGTCGAAATATCATTTAAAACACTTAATAGTTCCAAGAACAAGTATATTTCATAACCATTTAAATAAAACACTACTAGTACATTGCATTTACAAATAGAATAATCCTTTTTCATATGCTTTGTAATTTAATACCAACTATATTCCAGTTTTAGTTAATGACATACGCGGCTACATTAATTTAATAACATATCTTCGGCTTTATGTCAGTCAAAAAAATAAAAAGACATTGTCATTTTCTCTTTATTCGGTTATACTTAAACTACTCACAAGTCACAACAAAATAAACGATAAACATCATATTAATCAATTCTTTTCCAGTCTTTGTTTATAATTGTGTTAAAAAATAGTTTCTGCAGTTTTGGTTTGGCTTAGTTCGAGGTTTGTTTTGACTCGGTTCATAGCTTACCAATCGGTTTTAACTTTGATCCATATTAAATGATAAAACAAATTAAATTCTCGAATCGAATTATAACTTGAGCCTGGTTTTAGATCAGAATTGATATTGGACTTGCCTAAAACATATATTCATGTGTCAAATCAAATTTTAACCCATCATGGTTATATCAGCTTAATTAAAATTTCTATTAAATTTTCCACTTAGGTAAACGTGACTCAGTTTAGGTAACACACTTTTTACCCAAATAATCAGTAATATCCAATTTCATTAATGTAGATGAAAGATGTCAAATTTTTTTTTTCTTTTTTATGTTGGTCTGTTATCTATAACATCAAATCAGAATCCTAATTAAGATAAACTTTTGACTATATGTTCGAACTTGTTATGGAAATTTGACACAGTTTCATGATCCTACCAAACAAAAACTATTCTAAAATAAAGTATTTTTCTAGCAGATGATTAAAAATTTTACTTGGAAAATCTACAAATTAATCATGATTATGTTCCTTAAAAGCCGCGGTAAAGTGGCAACGAAATGAAATCTTTAGCTTTTTGACTTTTTAACAGTGACTCGCCACGTGTCATATCTTCTTTGGTTACACCCGATTTTGATATTTTTTATCATCGCGTAAAAAAAATCCACGAACATAAGACTAAAAACAAAAACGACGCAGTTTCATTTCTAAATTCACCTACCATATCGCGTAGAGATTTAAAGCGCGTATGAATTTTAAAGCAAACGCGCGAGTCCACGCGCCTAATGTTTAAAGTAAAAAAAAAAAAAAAAGACAAAGAGCTGAAAAAGAAAGAGCAAAGTGGTTAAGAGGGGCTTCAGTTGTTGGATGCTTTAGCTTTTTTTTTTCTTCTTCTTCTTCTTCTTCTTCTTCAATTTCGGCGTGCTGAAGACGACGAGTCACAGTGACAGAGAGAGAAAGCGATTAGAGATAATAGTTGTGAGGGGCAAATCGGTCATTTTTTCTTAACATCTCATGCCGGATTTGTGCTGTCGTTTCTTTCAGACGGCGGAGGTTTACTTTACTATCACCGGCGAAGTTACGGCGGTGATTCGCCATTTCCGATGCTTAATACGAAAGAATGGCTTTGTTCTCAGTGAAGATTTTATAGATCTTTGATTGTTTTTTGAGGTTTAGATTTAAGGGAGAGAAATCAGATGAAGGCGTTACGGAGAAGTCAGACCTCAACGTCTTCTGCAAATTCTTCTTCGTCTTCTTCTTCGTTACCATCTTCTTCTTCTTTGCCATCTTCTTCTTCTACTACTTCTTCTTCACCTCCTTCGTCTAATTCATCTTCTTCATCTTCTTCTTCGTCTTCGTGGATCCATCTTCGATCGGTTCTCTTTGTGGCTAATCCTTCGTCTCCATCTTCAGTTACTTCATCTGATCGGTGAGTGTGTAAAGCTTTGAGATTTGGAATATGTAGATGGGATCTTAAGATTCTATTTTTTGATCCAATAATAGAGCTTCGAATCCGATCAAAAAAAGTTTCTATCTATATTCCGATTGTTCCTGTTCCTTTGCTGTTTTAGATTGATTTTGGTAAACCAATTATGGTGGATTTGAGATTGTAGAAAATTTCTAATTTTGACTCTTTGACTTGTGTAGAAGCCGACGGAAATCACCGTGGTCTCGCCGGAAAAGAAAATGGGCTTTGACGCCGCATCAATGGAGGAGTTTGTTTACACCGGAAGGTAAACTCCGTGATGGTGGAGTTGGATTTCTTAAGAAAGTTAGAAGCAGAGTGAGTCTTTTAATCAAGAACCATATTATGTGTCCTGATTCTTATTTGTCTATGGTTCTGACTTATGTTCTTATGGTTCTGTAGGGTGTTGATCCAAGTATTCGTGCAGAAGTGTGGCTGTTCTTGCTTGGAGTGTGAGTGTTTGTTGATGTTTTGTTCTTATGTTCTTGGTTTTTTATCACTCTGTTTAGTTTCTTAACTTGTTTCCCTCTTATCTTATGTAATGCAGCTATGATTTGAACAGTACTAGTGAAGAAAGAGAAGCGGTGAAGGCTCAAAAAAGGTTAGAAAAAGATTGATCTATAAATATAGTCAATGTTTGTATATAGATGCAGACAAGTAATTACATTGTTGGGATCTTTAAATGTAGGAAGGAGTATGAGAAACTACAGAGACGGTGTCAGATGCTTCTCAAGTGTGGCAATGGAAGTACTGATAATCTTGAGGAACTTCCTTCAGAGGAAGCAAACGGTCAATGTGTTCGATTCGTTGATGATTATAAGACATCGGGAGAAATGACAAATCAAGATGTTGTCTCTGCTGTGAACACTGATTCTTCTGATACAGATTCTTGTGAAGACAATGAAGATGTTCTACTACTCCCATCTTTTGTACAAAGCGATGAAAGAAAGCCGGAGGAGGGTAATGAAAATAACAATTCTGAGGAGAATAGTTCTCCTTTTGTACCTGCTGCTGAGATCCAAGTAGAAGTGGTTGTACATGAAGATTTCTCTACGTGGCAACGTATCATCCGGCTTGATGCGTTACGTGCGGATTCTGAATGGGCAACTTATTCTTCATCTTCAACTGCAATCACAGAAAGCAAAGCTCGTGGTTTAGCTGAATCCGTGGGGTTAAAAGACTATGATCACTTAGAAAGCTGCAGACTTTACCACGCTGCACGGCTAGTTTCAATTCTTGAAGCATATGCTATGTATGATCCTGAGATAGGTTACTGTCAAGGAATGAGTGATCTTTTATCTCCCATCCTCGCTGTGATCTCAGAAGATCACGAGGCTTTCTGGTGCTTTGTTGGTTTCATGAAGAAAGCTCGGCATAATTTCAGGCTCGACGAAGCAGGGATTCAAAGGCAGCTAAGTATCGTGTCAAAGATTATAAAAAACAAAGACTCTCAGCTTTACAAACACTTGGAGAATCTTGAAGCCGAGGATTGTAGTTTTGTTTACAGGATGGTGCTTGTAATGTTTAGGAGGGAGTTGAGTTTTGAACAGACGCTTTGTCTTTGGGAAGTGATGTGGGCTGATCAAGCTGCCATTAGAGCTGGAGTTGGGAAATCGCCATGGAGCAGAATCAGGCAACAAGCACCACCAACAGATGATCTATTGCTATACGCAATCGCGGCATTAGTACTACGTAGGAAACTGATCATACAGAAATACAGTAGTATGGATGAGATTGTGGAAGAGTGTAATAGCATGGCTGGTCAGCTTGATGTCTGGAAGCTTCTAGATGACGCGCATCATCTTGTCGTGACACTCCATGATAAGATTGAAACTCTTTCTTCTCAATCTCTGAGCATTTGATGAAACTCTATCTCTACCTCAAAGCCAGAAATGAAGTGTTTCCACTACACAAAAGCCCTTGCACTCGTCTGGCTGCGTTTTGTCAAGGCTTAAGGTTTGTCGCAGTTTGGTTCTTTACCGGTTTCTACTTATCTGTCTTCTTTCTTTTTGTTTCCTCATCACACAAAACAAACACAATACTACTATCTATATCACTTTCATTGTAGTACTAATGGAAAAAAACAAGACATTATTCCTCTTGAAATGTAAGGGGTGCGTCTGAAACTGTCTTTTCCACAATTGTATGGATCATGTATGTTCAATTGTAGAATTCCAGTTTCTCATTTCTTCATTTTATGAAACTTTTAGTAGCAACATAGTTTAAGTAGCTTCAAACTTGGCAAAAGAAACACTCCCTTATCATATCATCAAAGTTGAAAACATCTCATCATAAACTCAACACAAAAAGAAACTAGCAACACACTGGTTATTGGCTTATAAATTTCAACAAAAATCGTTAAGGACACAGATGCAGTCTAAGGACCAAACAACAGTAACAGTTTTTTTGGCATCACAGAAATAGAGATATTCAATGGCAAGCCTCTGGCTTCTATTCTTTCTTGGTATATTGACGGACAAGAAGAGCCAGTCCCAAGATCAAGATTGGAACAAGAAACTGCAGAATCTTGATAATGAACTCTGGTGTCTTGTCTTGGTTGTAGGCTGGTTGCTGTGGTGCAACGTATGTCCTCTTAGCTGGAATAGTAGACGAATCGATCTCACCAATGTAATATTTCTCCATCATGTCCCTTGCAGTGTCACTGTGACCAACATCTTCAAAATCATTTGTAGCATCTTTCCCTGCAACAACAACATAAACAGTTATCGATTAGTCTCAAATCCCCAAAAATGTCATCTCATTAAGAAAATCTTCCCCCACCTGTTGAGGACAACAAGACTTCATCGCCTCCAGGATGATCATCCATGAATGGAGTTACATCATACACCTGAACTCAAAAGTTCAAGAAATCAAACATCAATCATTAATGAACACCAGATCAATCTCAAGAACGCAACAATCACTTAACATAATCAAATAGAAATCAATAACTTAACTATTAGCATTAAACACAAACCATGTTTCTCCAGTGTGAATCAACAATATAACAAAACCAATGTAAAATTTCACTAAAACGACATCATTTTTGCTTAAAACGAATCAATAACACTAAAGATTGTGACTTTAAATCATAAGGGACTAGATAAAAGCTTCTAACATAAAAAAAATTAACTCTTTTAACTTCAGAATCGAAGCTTTGACACAAATCAATGGCGGAAGAGAACTATTTAGGTTCGTGTAACCAATCAATCTAGACAGAGATGTTCTCAAACAAAGAGACAAAGATCTAACCTTTCCGGAGATAATAAGCCAACAATCCTTAGTTTTGTTGTGCTGTGAAACTTCTTCGAAATGTAGAACCTTCCGATCTGAAGCCATCTCTTCACAAACTGCATAAACAAGAACGAAATCAAATCTATGATAATCCGGAAAAAAAAAACATGAACAGATTAAAATTGAAATATTCAGAACGATGATGAATGAATGATTATACTAAATTTTCTTACGAATTTTTTCGAGAAAAAAAAAAGGAGATTCAGAATTCGATAGCTCCAAAGCTATAAATCAGCAAAAGAAGGTAGAAATTGGAGTTCCTCACCTACTTAATCTTATACTAAATACCAAATTACCCTTGTAATTATGCCTAGTGGTTTGGCTTGTCGACAGATAACCAGGGATAGTTTTTGTCAACTTGGAGTTTGACTTTTATGAAATCGGATTTGGGCTTTTAGCAAATCAAGGTGGGATTTGTTTTATCTTTTGGCGAGATCTTATTTATGGTCTATATACGTCGTACATAGAAATGTAATGTGTGTGACGTATGGTCTTGGTGTGCTGTTTTACCAAAAACAGAAAAGGTATGATCTAAAGTTTAGCATTTTGGAAGGAAAGAAATAAATCTTTTTTTTTTTAAATCTTTTTATCAAAAAAAAAAAAGAAATAAATCTTAAGATGTTGTAAAAAAATTCTTCCACATTTTGTCAGCATATTAACAGATATATTTGGAGAAATGTTGTTTACACCTCCTTCCGGGGAATGCTTAAAGGAGTTCCCTTCGCCCGCGTCTTTGAAAAATCGTATTATGATCTCAACTAAACCTCCTAAAGAGTATAAGGATGCAAAATATGAGGATGTGGTGAAGAAAAGTAAGAGTTTGGGAGATGAAGAAGTTTGGGGGAGAGAAGTTCCAAGCTTTATTCGAAGAGACACAAGTGCTGATAAGGTTTGTGTAGAAATATCATCTTCATTTCATTTATTTTCATCGGGTTTCCCATATGCTTTAGTTGGTTGCTCTTTAGTTCTTGTTGTAGAATGATTCAAATGGAGATGATGATGAGGCTGATGAGAAGATTAAGAAGAATGAGCCACCGCAATATAAGCATTTGATTACAATCCAGGCTGGGAAACCTAAAGGTGGGAATGATTGAATGTTTGAAGGTGGATCCTGACAAAGTAAGATGGCTTAGCTTTGAGTGAAGAACAACTTGAAATGTCCTCAGAAAAATATGCCAAACAGATTGTGAGGTCCTATTCCGTTGAATTTCTCCTGTTTTCATATTCATCAAAAGAAAAGCATATTCAGTTTTGAGGAAAACTATGAAAACAAAACCATCTCAACTTATGCAGTTTGAACTATTTATTAAATTGATGAAAAAGGAGATTCTACGTAGATTATCATACATATTCCAATCAGTAGTGAGAACAGTGATATTGTTGTTTTCTTTCTCATCAATAACAAAGAAAGAGGAGTCCAAAAGCACTCAAGGAATCGAGTATAAAGGTAGGGAATAATTAGACAGGAGAATGAAAAGTCTACTTTAGCACGATGATTTAGAGAGGAAAATTAAGAGAGTACCTTAGAATGATGAGTGTCGATGGTAAAGCTGTGGCGTCTAACAAATCATGGATAGCCCAAATCAGATCAACGAAGGTAGATCAAGTGAGAAATAGAAGTGTTTTTCACTGAGATTGTGAATCATAAGCTTGACGCGAGAGTGTAATGAAACGTAACAGAGATTTGATTATAACTGCGGCTTATTTATGTTCTTTATTTATTTTATTTTTTTGTACGTCACTGATGATATAAAGTGATTTTTTTTATAAACTAGAAACTAGAGTCGAATCTGCGGTATGCCGTGGGTCAATATTTTCTTAATCATTATAACAATGTTTATATTTTACAGTTTAATATTTTGTGTTCAGTTTTCCAGATAATTTATACATTTTAAAATTTTGTTCGTTTAGTTTTAATAATTATTTTTTTTGTTATATGTAATTTCAATTTCATTAAATTATAAAATGTTAGTGTTGTTGATTGTTTAACGAATATACCCATTTTAATTTTTTGTAGGTAGTTCTAATGTTGAAAAGATATATATATATATATATATAGTATATATTATATGATTAGTTATCCAATATTTGTCTTCAACCTGTCTATTTTAGAACGGAATCCGTCCTGTCTGGTACCCGTTGGAAATTTTCTATCCTATAATTGATCTCTGTTATATAATTATCCATTTTGGATTGATTATCTTAATCCATTTGTATTAAAAAAAACTAATTTTAATAAGTAAAATTTAATTATTATAAATAAATAGTTTTAATATTAAATATATATATATATATATACCTTATTATATAAATCTTGAACATACTCACGAGGGTTCGACACATGTCAAAATTATAACTAGTAGGATTACGCCACATGTCACTTGATTTGATTAGATTTTGACACGTGTAAACAATTGTGTTGAAATCTTTTTTTTCAAGTTTAGATTTTTATATTATTTAAACTCTAATAAATTTGTTTTAACCTTTTTTGATATCTAAGGTTTGAACTGATACATATCTCAATCTTTTAATTATAATTTTGACAAATGTTGAGCTCTTATAAGAGTAATCAATGTTTATATAGTAAGATATTTTAATATGTTCATAATCAAATTATAATATCGATACGAAAGTTAATTTTAATTTATTTTTTGTTTAAATAAAATTTATTTTAAAATCCGTCCATCGGACGGATCCTAATCTAGTATATTATATTTATTAGTCTATGGTATAAAATGAGTTATCCAACATTTTTTTTAGATCTGTTCATTTTGTGACAGAAACCCATCATGTCCTGTATCCATCAAAAAATTTCTATTCTATAACCGTTCCCTTTTATAGAATTACATGTTTTGGATTGATTATTTTAATTTAACAGATAAAGAATTGAGTAAGAGATTAGAACTAGATATTCGTATAGAGATTTTACCAACCTATTGATCATTATGACTCAATTAATGTTTTAGATTATTTTTAATCTCATTTATATCATTGTCAGTCAACTAAGTAGGTCGTTCCGCCCCCTGCGAATCCGTAAATCTGAGGAGCATGCTGCAAGAAAAGGATGGTCCCCTATGCAATTCCCATACATCGAGCGGGGAGGATGGCACTACAGGCAAAGACCGTCTGGCAAAAACGCCGCAGGTGCTCGGTTCAAGGCTGCCACTCGGTCCTAAGACGGCCACCGGATCCCTAGGTCTTGTTCTGACATGTAAACTAAGAATTCAACGAAGAGCACTCATTTCTTTAGTGAATTCAGAAAAATTAGTATAAATAGAAGTCCAAATGAGTTATCATTGTAGCCAAAAAGATCTATCCTTAATCCTACATCCAAACTATCATCTACCTAATAAAAATAAAAATTACCAAAAATTAGTAAATATAAAAATTAAATAACTATTACCAATGAATGAATTCACCGATGGAATCGAGGTGAATATCAATACTGAAGCTTCTTCTCTCTCACCTCCAGTTCCAAAGACATGTTTCAACTCCACCAATCCCTTATTAACAGAGAAATTCATAACCGAATCTGGCGATTACCACCAATTCGCCTCTTTTCTCTTTGCTTTGTCGTCATCTAGACCGAAAAAATTTTGGAAACCCAATCGATCAAATAGTGAATGAAAGCAACCCTTCTGTTTTTTTCATCAGTGGAATCAGAAAGTTTCACAAACTCGGACTCTTTGAAAGAGATGTTGGTAGTTTCATGGCAAATATTCTTCCACCGTCTAGAAATAACAGTCGTCTTCAGAACGTCTTTGAACGACCATGAAATTGAGAAATTCTTGATAAGAATCATAAACCATCATTATCCATACACCAAAAGTTTTAGACAATTGAGAGTTGAGAAATTAGAGATAAAAAATGAAGCTTAGAGGAAATCCTAGATGATTATTACAAACTTGGTGTTTAAAGATGCTATGAAGGGATGTCCTTTCTAGAGGTGGAAGAATCTCTGCTGTGAAACTACCAACATCTCTTTCAAAGAGTCCGAGTTTGTGACACTTTCTTACTCCACCGATGAAAAAAACAAAAGGGCTGCTTTCATTCACTAAATTTATTCAACTAAAGAACCGGATAAACCGAATAAAACTTTTAAATTTAGATGTATGATAAGTCAAGCTTTCTGCTCATTCGTATTTATAATCATTTTGCTCCTTTTTATAATATAAATTTGAACTATTGCCCAAATGTTTTAGCCGATATGGGACGTTGAACACATTTTTTCTTTATCGATTGAGTAATATATGTTCGAATCACAATATATGCTGAAAAAATCTAAAATTTTATTAATTATATGTATTATATAATAATTCAAAATAATTTAAAAATAAGATCAAACAAAAGTGACAGGAGAATCATAATTCATACTATTAAATCACAATATTATATAAGGAAACAACTATGTTTGGTTGTAAGGATTTATTATTTATTATTATTTATTTAGAGAGAAAAATAGAAAAACTAAATATGAGATTGTTTGGATACATGAATAACCCATTTGTACTTCAATTTTAATAGTATAGAGATGAAGAGAGAACACACACAGCAAGAGGAAGAGAGTATACTGCTAACAAACTTTACTGGCTAAAGAATCTCACAAGCTTTAGCTAAACACAAACCCCAACCAAAGAGCATAAAAACAGAGTAAATGGGCAGAAATATTCTACATAGTCTTGCATAGTTGTATTGCATCAGCCAAAACTTGAAAAGAATAGAAGCCACTGAAAACAAAAATTTGAATCTTTGAAAGAGAACAAACGAAAAAACAGTTGATCTTTAGTTTAGGAAGAGCAACAAGCCTGTTTCATCCCTCCAGATGGTCTAACACGCTTTCTCAACATTTGTTGCTTCAGGAGCAGATGACTCTAGGAAAAGAGAGACTTTCCTTCTCGGCCAAACTCTGACCATCTTCCTCAGCAACGGATCTCAAGTCGTTCAGATCGGATTTGTTCTCAGCCATCATAATCACAATGTTCGGATCTGCATGGTCTCTCAGTTCGCGAAGCCACCTTAAGACATTATCAAAGGTCTGTCTCTCGGTGATGTCGTATGCAAGAAGTGCACTCACTGCGCCTGTGTAATAAGCGCTGGTGATAGCCCTGTACCTTTCCTGACCTGCAGTTTCCCAGATCTGGGCCTTAATTATTTTCCCTTCCACATGTGTATCCGTAATCATTCACAGAGTTCCACAATAACAACGATTTAGATCTGTAGAGCTGAAACATCATCATATTATGAAAAAGATTGCTAATCAAAAATTAGTAACATATATCAACACATTAAAAAAGAAGCATCTCAAATTGTTAAAAACTCATCTGGGTAACAACATTACCATCAAACATTTTTAATGCATCTCTCCATGTTCAACTACTTAAGCGTGTATCTATGTTAATGTCAATCATAGAATTGGTTCACTTAATAAGCGTTTAAAGATGGACCAAGTCAAGCACCACAAATAAATATAGTGATCAAGAGATACAATAAATTATTGAGAACAAGTTATGAGAATCTTTTTTCTCAATTGGCTCTCACAACGATCCATATTTGGTCTTAAATTGAACAAAAGCATCAGTCATGATTAATGGCCTGCACATCAAAGTTTCTCTCTTGAAATAAAAGACAACTCTTAACAAGACAAGAGAACAATTGAACTGAACCAGTACCTGGAGAGAAAACCACCTCGATATTCTCAAACATTAAGCTATTAGAAGCCACACATGTGGCTTATTCGCTACATGCTTAGAATTATGGTCTGGCAACAAACAATATGTTCCTTCGACTGACCTAAATCCCTCCCAAAAAGTAGACAAACCATCAAAAAGACAAAACAGACAAAGTTCCAGGGCCATCACTTTTATACTATACTAATGTGATCACAAGCTGCCAGCACACAAAAAGGCATAATCAGAGATAGTAGGCATAACTAAATATATATGTATAGAAGAGAAAGTAAAAACCTTGATAGATTAGACGGCAAACTAAGATAAATCAGAAACAAATACTATCACAAAATCACAGCTTTAAACCTTTAACATATATATATACACCTTACCTTAATCACATGAAATCTGAACATTTCTCTGATTCTGACAGCAATCTGCATTTTACTTGTAGAATGTGACAGAGAAAAAACTCATTCAACAGCAATGGTAGATTTGGATTTCTAGCAAAACTCATTCCTTGTGAATCTCGACAAGA
This sequence comes from Cardamine occulta, assembly GCA_028015245.1. Lineage (NCBI taxonomy): Eukaryota > Viridiplantae > Streptophyta > Magnoliopsida > Brassicales > Brassicaceae > Cardamine > Cardamine occulta. Next base: position 11,843,863 of record CM051393.1, on the reverse strand, counting down.
TATTCGATTTCCCAACATCTAAATCACCAATCAACACGAATTTTTTTTTGTTTTTCATCCACCAATCAACACGATATTAAACAACTAATCGTATTCCTGTTCTGCTCTATGCGTCATTTTTTCCCCTTCCTTCGATCTCACAATCAACCCTACACATTTGAAAAAAAGAACCATCGTTAATCTTCTCCATATATCAAAACCAGATCCTACGAAAGTAAGACCCTTAAGTAAAATGAGAAGATGAAAACGATTGGTATACCTTTTTGCTTTAAAAAATCAGAAAATGGACAAAAATCTCTTTTCAACGGCTCTTTGACTCGTTCTCTTTTCAACGCCTACTTTATTGAAAAGGTTAGATGAGGATTAGACGATTTAATCACGACGTTCCTTGATTTCTCTTTCATAAGCCTATAATCCAATCTCACTTTCTCATCTTCCCAATATCCCAACGTATGCTTCATCCTCTCTTTTTCTGTATACATCACCATTATATATTAGATATTATGGTTTCATCATCATCAACTCATCACTATGGGATCATCAATCAATGTGGAAAGGCTGAGAAAGGAAACAAACCCATTTGAATAATGCTCTGCATGTTCAATCTGATACTTGAAGTAGGAAGCGACCCGTTTGAGTTTCTCAACCTGTCAAACCATGCTATAGTCTTCTCACCCGCATCCTTCTCAAGAGGTCTCTGTTTCTCCCCTGCACCTATCGAATAAGGGAAAAAACATCACAAGAGAATTATCTTTTCATAGTAATAGCACGGTCTTGTGATCCTCAAAAAAGTCTAACCTGGTTTGCTTATCTCTGCAACCCTATTGGCACAAACACTACAATATCTAGCAGTGAATTTGCACCAAGCCTGTTGGCACCATGAACAGATGCACAAGCTGCCTCCCCAGCAACCATTAGCCCAGGAACCACTGCATCTGGATCATCGCCTTTGATGGTGCAGGATTAAAAGAATTTCTTTGACTGGAAGGCTTCTAATGATGTATCTTATGCTTCAATTCACACAAATTTCAGCAAAGTTTCTTGAAGACGTGTCCTATTCCGTGGTAGTTTGTTGGGATACCACCCATGTTATAATGAACAGTGGGTAAGACAGGAATTGGCTCTTTGGTAACGTCAACACCAGGAAGCCTTTCTTTTAGAACTTCTGGAGGAAGATGATTCAAATGGAGATAGATATGATCCTTATGTGATCAGCACAAGTTGTCCGAGGTGAGAATAAAACTAGACGAATCACAAAATCAAGCATGGATACACCTTGGAAACACGTAATGAGAGTTTGCGATGCAAGATCCTTGGCTGTATCGTTCCATAAAACGTTCACCTTCACTGTTTCTAAGGATACCACCTTCACCTCGAGATCCTGCAATTGTATAATAGTGCAAAACCCAAAGATGTAATTGTACTGTTGTTGCAGTTATTTTACTGCGATTGGTACGATCCATTGCGACATGATGAGTTTGGTGTTACATCTGTACTTCAAAAATATGATCCATTTTGTCCTTGCTTCGCAAGCAGACCAAGTATGCTATATTCGCTACCCTCGAGTGAGTTACAAACGCATAAGACCCATGGATAACTGTGACGTCAATTTGAAATTATTGGTAAAAGCATTAATTTAAGCATATACTCTTTTCCTTAAGTATGCGAGGACAAGATGCTAACCTTCAGTGATAAGACATGCAGCCCCATATATACCGGTTGGACGGAATTGAACAAACTCCAAGTCCTGCATACATTTTTCAGACCATAAGATTATTAGAACACATGCCTTTGATGTATCTGATAATCCAGTTGTTGTAACTCTTGAAGATCATCTTACTCCGGAACTCCAGGCTAAAGTTGCTGAGGTGTGTTGCTTATTTTGCATTTCTGTGAGAATGCTTTGATAAATTTATTAGTTTTATGATTTGGATATGTTTGTATTCTAGATGGTTGTACTATTTTAAACCTTTTTCACTATTTTGGCAAATTTCTTTTTGAAAATCTAATTCAATTTAACCTTTATTCTATACTGAGGTTTTTTTTGGGGGACTTAAGGAGGTTAAGGAAGATTTATTTTGCTTGATTTTAAAAGTTGAGAGAATTTATTAATTTTTTTATAGAGTTTTGTGGTTTATTTTAACAATTTCAAGAATTTAAAATATATCCATGATATAGTATGAAAACTGAGTCTCATGAATAAAAATGTAGATCATTTTTTTATTGTGTATATATATGTATCATGTATACAATTACGATTCCTCTATAACTTAAACTCTTTTTATTTCCGCCATTCCTAAACATTTCTTTAGCTAATTTGACGCTACACAAAAAAGTAAAACTTAATTATTTACTCGGCATGAAGCTCATACAGATCGGAGGCTTCACTCCAGCCAAAGCAAGAACCGACGACGGCAAAATCCAAAGACCATCTCCACATATCAAACCGGAAGCAACCGCCGGTATCATTAAACCGGATTTAACCTTATCCCTCATATTCCACGCAAACACAATCAAACTCCCAACACACATATCAATTGCAAAATAGCCTCCCACAAGAAACGGAACCGCCATTGCCATCGGTAACGGGACCCACTTCCCAATCTTCTCCGGCGACAAATCCCTAACAAGATTCGCCGCCACGGCGAAAGCGAAAAATACATAACAAAGCTGTAAACAATGCTGAGGCAAAGCAGAGAAACCTTCAACTCCAAGAATCGCCATGTTTCTATAAATCAAAGCGTACGGAGCTTTATACTCTCCATCAGGGTTTCCAACATCGAAAGCTTTATAAAACAGAAAGAAAGTGAGTGGAGCCACGACGCATCCAATCGCCGTGCCGATTGCTTGGCTCACAAGCATTGACCTAGGCGAAGTCAGAGTCAAATGTCCGGTCTTGAAATCGTGCATAAGGTCAGAAGAAATTGAGACGATTGATTTGATCAACCCGCATCCGACTAGTCCCGCGACTACACCGTTTTGTTTCCCTGCCATTGCGGCTAAGATGAACAGAGCAACTTTACCATAGTTATAAGCCATGTTCATGTCTGTAAGCCCTGCTCCATAGGCATTACTGAAACCTAGCGATGGAGCTAACATGTAAGCTACGACTATGAAGTACCATTTGAGCTCAGGGAACATTAGAGGGATCGCGATTATCGATACAACAGAGAATGCTGCGTAACCTATTGCTGCTACCCATAAAGGGATGCTGTCTCTTACAAATATCTCATCTCTTTTAAGATCTGCGATAGATTGTTTATCTTTCTCCGAATCTGTGATTTACATTTCGAATATCAGATACAAATGTAACGTTTTCCATAGTGTTTTTGGTGTATATAATATTATACTTACTAGATATCGCAGAGTGGCGACTCTGTAACTTGGCGTATATGTTTCTTGCTGTGAAAAGAAGTATCTTGATGAAATGGTAAAGCCCGTCTCCGAGGATTAATGAGATTGATATAAACACCTGTAGGATTATAAACAGATTTTTACCGAAATTGCGCAAAATAGAGAGCAAGTTTCTTGTAGATTATATTTTGTTTGGAACCTTGTAACCATTGAGACTCTTCATGCTGCTTTGAGGAAGAGTTGATGGGTACCAATCTCCTTTAAGACCTTTAATGAGTGGCCACATGATTCCCCAAGACAGGATCGCGCCGAGAAGCAAAGATAAGTTGACAATGTGGGAACAGATCATTCCTGCTCCAATGTATGTCATACTAAAGTCGAAGTAGAATCTGTAAAGTTTTTCAAGATCATCAAGATTCAGTTAATAACATCTACAATAACAATTGAACTAAGATTAATGCTTACGAGTTCCTCCAAGCTTGTAATCCAAAAGTTGGAAACTGAATGAATCCACATTCTGAACCACTGAGACCAGAGAAGAACCACTGAAAGAAAGCCCAAATGAAGCTAAACGAGAAATACTTAACAAACCCAAATACTTGTTTCCTGCATACAAACAGTTGCATTCAAATCAAGAACTCTATAAGAAGCGGCGAAAAGGAGTTAAGAGACTGCGAAAAAAAATCGGGTTAATACTTGGCCATTTTATTGCCTTTAGGAGTGTGGAAACCGTTGATTAAAACCGCGGTAGCTGTTCCACTCGGATATGCCAGCTTGTAGTCTATGATCATGATCTGTTTAACAAAACAAAGCATAATGAAAACTTAGCAATCTATTATACCAAAACAGTCACAAATAGAGATGTTGGAATAGACAAAATCAGCCAACTCAGGCTTAATAGTCCAAACTTGTCCCATATTAAGCTCGGTCCTAAGTTGGCTCTGGCGGGTTTGGCCCGGCCTGTAAAATTTTGGTCCGCAAGCCAGATTGATCCGCAAAATTTTGGTCTACCACAACATCACTAGTGAGAGTGACAATTCAATGAAACAGAAAGGTTAAAGTCTTTACCTTTCTTAGAGGAACCAATGCTAAAAGACCAACAAAGCAAGTAAAGAACAAGAAAGCGGTCATCCAACCGATCCCGGGCTCTTTCGTGCTTCCGGGACTATTCCCATCAGTATGAGTTCCAGACTGTTCATAAGTCTTTTTACTCAAACCAAGAAGATATGAACCAAACCCACCTGAAAATCACACAAAACACAAAGTTCTAGCATTCGATCCAACCCAAAAAGAACTGATCAAACATCATAAAAAGAATTGGTCAAACTTCACCAAACCTCCAACTGCAATGCTGTAACAAGCAACAGCACATGTTTGGACCACAGTGTTCTCTTGTTTAGTGAACGGTTTAGTCACAATCCCGGCTTTAGTAAGCAGCTTGGTCCAGCTTCTAAGGAACACAAAGGCTAAAAGTGCTGCAGAGACATTTAGATTCGGAACCAAACCTGTGGTTAGGTTTAGTTTCATCACGATCACACTGTAGATTACACCAATAATCAAACTTGCAACGATTCCTCTAATAGTGATTTGACTCTTCCATGGTGGAATTGATTTGAAATCATCTGCTTCATTTTGCGTCTCTTCTAAGTCATCTTTCTCTTCCCTCTCTATCTCACTACTTACCCCTCTCTCCATCATTAAGCTCCTCATCTTTATTCCTATAAAAAAAAACAGAGTTTCTTCTTGTTCTTGATTTTTTTTTTCCAATTCTTGAAAAAAAAAAACAAAAGAGAGATTCTTAATATCAATTAAAAAGCTAATTACTTTTTCAGTGAAACTGATGAGAGGAAAAAAAAAAAAGGCTACCTCTTTTGGATCAATCCGATTCTGTGAATTTTTAATAGAGGCTATAACTTTTTCTTGCTTTACACGCCCAAGCTAATCAACTGAAGAAAAGAAACAGTTACTAATTAGCCAAAAGAAAAAGCAAAGCTACAGATTATTATTTTAATCTATTGCATAATTTGTTAAACCATAGAATCAAATCAAATGACGCAACATACCTCTTTTGCTCAGAGATCTAATTAAAAAGATAAAACAAAAGGCAATTACTTAGAATCTGCTATTGGTCTAAAACAGTAACAAGATGAGTTTTTGATTAAACTCATGTTTTAATTCAGAAATTAAACAGTTTCAATCTGTAAACGTAAGAAAAAACAAGAGAATGAATTTCTAACTTGTTGATTAAACAGAGACAAATGAAGACTACACTGCCCCACTTCCCAAAGAGATAAAAGAAATTAGGAGACCAAAACATTAAATGCTTACACGGAACGAAGACCAAAGAATATGGTAGCAGTAGGTTTAGAAAAATGGAATTTGATGACTATTCAAAGTTATACTATAGAAGTAGAGATGAAGAAGAAGAAATCACAAAACCAAGAAGGTTAAATAAAAAGGGACCATGGGTTTGATATGTACCGCACGTTGACAACAGTACTACACAATAAAGAAAAAATGAAAAAGAAAAGATCTTTTGGGGTTATGTAGTACAATAATCATTCATAATTATGGGATAATTCATAATTGTTGATGTCAACATAAAGGACTAATTGGAGTAACCTTTTTAGTATAAAATAACATAGAGGGAATTATTAATTAAGCCCATATAACCTTGATCTATGTCATTAAGAAATTATATTATTTATGGGCTATATAAATGTCACATACGAAAGTTAAAACTTTATAAGGTTTTCAAACGTATGGATTTTCAACCATTAGATTATGTGGTATTGTGTGTGAAAGGACAAAATAAGAAGAAGGTAAATATCAGTTGAAACTATTTTTAATTGACTTAGATTTTTTTTTTTGGTCAGACTTAGATATAAATTATGAATGTATTTCTATTTTTATTTTTATTATTATTTATGTCATGATAAATCATTTTACCAAAATATAGTTTTTTCTAATTATAAGGGATTTTTTTAACGTATTGACGTACAACCAATTACAGATTGCAATATCAAACGTCTTTTAAAAAAAAATCAAATAATGATATCATACTTACCTTTAAAAAAACAAATACATGTTTAATTAACTCGATAAATCTGGTGGCATACTGGCATTCATATGAAACTGAAAAGTTGTGATGAATTTTATTCTTTATTTGACTGATAAAGTTGGATTTATATGTGTAAATCGAGATGACCGGTTCATGTGGCTGTCTTTATAAACAAGATGACGACATATGTTTAAGACTTTAAGTATGCCATAGCTATCTTTTTATTTTTGTTGACCACATGCTTAGTATTTGTTAAAAAAAAAAAGAAATAAAAAGAAATAAAACTGAATACATAACTCCCTAAACTAATGTTACATTTGAATATTATTTATATAAATTTTACTTTATTCCCTCACCTAGTCAAGCAAGAACTTGGTAAATGTCAACTATATCACATGCATGTGGTCACAATCACAAACATACCAAACCCAAAAAGAAATTGGAATTTTTTTTTTTAATAAAGTAGAAATTGGAAAGTTAAGTAAACAATAAGTTCAACATTTGATTCGTTTTAGTCTACACATCATATTTCATGGACTATATTCGGACGTTTCTTGGCTAAATTTGGTACGGCCGATATAAGACCGATCGATCCTGCACAGTCGGATAACATCAGATTATGAACACAGTATTAATGCATTAGTTGATAGAGTTGGCTAACTTATTCTCACATATACTGACTTGAGTTGAGTTGTAATGTACAGCTATTAATTATTATGCATGTGTAAAATTATTTTATTTTAAATAGTGGTATTAAAATTGCAATATATAGTACTCTATAGATTAGGCATAGGCAGTGGTGATTATTGAAACAGTTATTTCATCTGTTTTTTAGTACCACTAGCTAGTTATGAAGTGAGCGTTACAATTTTTGTAAAATATTTTACATCATTCAAATATAGTATATGGGATTTCTTACATCGTGCTTCACTAAACTAATATGTTAAATAAGCATTTAGATCTCTATATAAAAGGAGAGGCTGCTTATTTTAACAAGTGGGGTAGATGGCCCTACAAATAAAATAATCTAAATTTTTTTATATTTATCTAGTTAAAAAAATATAAAATATTAACTAGGCCTGGATATGATCCATATCATATGGACAACTATGTATAATATATTTGTTCTGGGTCAAACTTATGAGTCCGAAATCAAAGTGTGCGAACTTCGGATATAATTAACATTTTTTTGGCACCAAACAAAGGGAAAAAAAAACACTTTATCAACTTCGCTTTTATAAAATCCCAGATTATTTTCTTGACAGTAAAACCTTCAGTTTTAATTTACTAACAACATCATAAAACTGTCTGATATTGGAAAATCGATTTTACATACAGTCATGTTCTTTCCTTTTAATTAACCATATCATTACTGTAACACCTTAAGGTAATTCAAAACCATCGTTTTCGTTTGCATTCTATTATTCAAAACCATCATTTTTTATTATTCTATTGTTCCATATGTGATTCATATTAATCTTAATCGCATTTACCAGTTTCTCAAGCAAGCAACCACAAATATCCGTAACAAAAAAACTCTCCAATCATAATTATGAGATGTTACGATCTAACTGCTTAATTGACATGTTTCTAATTGCATTTGAAAGTTAATTCTCTAGGCATCCAAGGCCGACCCTCGAACTAAAAGGGAACTCAAGTAAAAAAAATAAAATACTGGAGCCTCTATTAATATTTTCTATAGAAAATATATAGCAAATTTAAGGGCTTCAACCTTTTTTTTTTTTTTGTAGTAGTAGATAGTGGCCAGCCTTGGCTATATTATCAAGAAGTTTGAGGAGGATCATATTGCATAATTATTGTCATCGGAATCTACATTTTAATATATTATAAATAAAAGTTGGTTTTAGCAACAAAGTAAAATTTTGGTTTTAACTGGATTTTTTTCAAAATTCAAATGGATTGGATCAAAATTTAGAATTTCTTAAATAAAATTTTATTATATTTTTTAAAATGTCAAGTTTTATACCATTTTTTATTTGTTATGTCGGTTATAAGAGTATAAAAAAAACGGAAAAGACCTAAAAATTACATAAAACGATAAAGCTATGAGCATGCGAAAGGAACCCGTCGTTTCTTTTGTACAATAATGTTTCCTTTGTTCAATGATATGCATATAGTTTTATGTGTATATACTATATTAAGAGTTATTTATCGTCTACAACTCAAATTGTCAAATTTGAACCAGAATTATAACAGACAAATTGCATGATTACATACCATTAGATGATATAAGTTTCGGACGTCTCCTATATACAGGATCGAATCTTATTGCGTGTCATGGTATTCTAGGGAGATATTACGGGCACTGCGGAGAAGAAAAAGAGAATAACACAACTCTCTTTTGTGGGAATTATTCTTTTGTATTTCTACTGGTTTTAAAATTATATTAATTCACGAATTTTGCGTACCGTTTTGGAGGATAAACGTCAAATGTGTACTCCATATGAAAAGGGCTTTTGAAGAGGAATTTGGAGTTTGGTGTAGTATACACACATGATGATCAAGAAAGTTTAAGGAAAATTATTCAAGCTGTAGGTGAAGTTATTTAAAATTATTAGTCACTCTGCCTTAATTCACATTTTTGTATTTTTCTCAACCCATATTGCCACTGTACAGAAACCTTACATGAGGTTTTCACATCATACGGACTCTCGTTCAATTCTTTCGAAGTCACTGGCTCATTTTCCTCGTTCAATATTTTTTATAAAATATCTTCATTCAATCAATTTTAAATAAGTCATATTTTGCTTACAAATAAATAAACTGAGATTATATAGTTAAAGCTGCTAGTAGAAAACCGAAGTAAACAGTTTGACAATTTCTTAGAGACAGATGAATCAAGAAAATTTTGAACCAAAGTTGTAGAGTTTTGTTCATCCTTCAACGATAACTTGGTATGTCAAGTTATCAGCTATACGACCACTAACTAAAATATGTCCATGGTTATAACTAATTTTGTTATAGTGATTTCTTGATGTACAAACTATAAACACAATTAAAAGAACATAATTAAATGTTTGAAGTTTGAACAGTATGAGTGAAATCTTGTTGATGATTTTCTTATATTCAATATTGGAATACAAAAATTGAAAAAATTAGATATGAATAATTAAGAACCGAATGCGACTTTAGAAAGAGACAAAATAATTGGTTGATTGCTTGATGAACCTAATATGGGTTCAAATATTTGTTTTCCCATATATTATACGCTTTGTATATTCATTCCGACTATTCTCACACCATCTATGAATCCAAAGTTATATATATTATTTTTAACATTTACATTTTAAAACATGTGAGAACACATGTATTCAAGATTTCTTAGTTCGGTTAAACCATTTTTTAGTTATGTCCTAAGCTTCTCACCTTGACCATGCCTATCTTCATAGCTAGACCTCGATAGATCACTTTCTAATGATTGAAAATATGATCTTACCCAATTTTAGTTCATCTTTGATCAATTGACTCTTTTTAAGTCTACCCAAATGTTTGATAATTTGGCTCTTTAATTTTAAGTCTACCCAATTTTTGTCTTGGCCTTTTGGGGATATTGAACGTCCTCATTTGTATTATAGTTCACTCTATGCCATACGACGCTACACATCAAACAAAGAGGATTTTTTTTAAATGAGTACTTTCCGTTATTTTCATTGTTGTTATTTTTATATATCCGGTCTTTTCTCACACGCCAATTATTGTAGAAGAGAACATCTTTTTTTTATTTTTGGTCGAAGAAGAAGAGAACACTTAAGTTTCAGTTTCAATTGTCTCTATATATTATCATTATAATAAGAGGTTTGAGGTTACCATTTTGTAATGGTGTAAGAAAGTCAGGACAACTACACTACTTATAAGAAGAATTTAAATTGAGTCAGCTTCACGGAATCTGAAATTTTGAATATATTTTTCAAGTTTTGTATTTCAATATTGATAACTCATTGTATGTATGTATATATATATATATATATTTTCAACTTGCTCGATTTATTAATTCATCATATAACAAAGTATTTTTGTCATTCATTATCCATACATGTTCCAATTCCGTCCATATCATCTATGGCTTTATTGCATTTCTATATTTGCCCTAATTTATCGATTTATTTTTTTAAAAGCAACAAAAAATATAATTAAAAATTTCTCCTAAACCATACTCCGTTGATATTATAATAAACATATTAGAAGATTGTGTGTGTATCTCTTATATCCTACAAATAATTCTAAAATATATTTTAACTCCATGAACGGATTCTAGTTTAACGGCATTATTTTACCCTCATGATGTTCATATATATTGTTATATTCAACTTCATGTTTGGTGTCAAGATCATATTATATATATAGCTCTGAGATTCCACTACCAAACTAAAAAAGTTGTAAGACATAATGTAGTTAGGTCTAAAAACGTTACCTGAAATCATCGATCCTATCCGTTGTTTTCCATTGAAATTAAAATCGTATATCTCAAAAGTCGTATAGTCATCTCTCGTCAACATTCTTAATATTCTAGTGGATAGTAATGTATCCCATCCCATCTACGTGTTGGGTTTCGGATATAAAGCATAAAAATGGAGTATTAGAACCCAAAAAGAAAGTGACAAATGACAAGTGGAAGGCTTTGTGCTCTTTTTCCCTTTTTTTATTTTTTTTTTTCTTTCAAAGTTTTAGCGTTCGAATAGTGCCAGAGAACTGAACGGTATAAAAAATCAAGTTTTTCAAACACAAAAAAAAAACAAATGTTAGAAGGTTGAGGAAAACCGAATAAAGATTGAACAAGATTACAAACTAGGATCGAAATTTAACTATAAACTATATATATTCAAAAATAAAGATAAATGATAAATATCTATGATATTTCATAATTAAATTTCACCACAGTTTTGTTTTGTTTTTCTGAACAAATGATAAGCGCGGTTGATGCGTTTGGTCTGAACTGCAATATTTAATTAAGTTAGTGTACTGTTCACAACCGCACGATCTCACGTGGTCCTTTAGATCTGCGTTTGTCTAACGCGCCAGCCACGTGTGATTGATTCCCAAAACAGAACCAAAATTGAAAATTCTGATAATCATTGATCTGGCTTTCGTATTCGATGATATATTCATTTGGTAAGTTTTAAAGATAATATTCGAATAGTGCAAAGAAAAAGAGGAAATTAAATATCAAAAGTTATTTTTATCTAAATATCCGAGTAGCGCTTAATATAGTACATTCATGTTATTTTTTCTCATTTGAGAATTTTTATTGATACTAAAGGATGAGATATACAAAACTTGCAAAGATCACAATCCTTACGAAAATAAATCTGACTAATATATTGAATTTCAAAGCCAAAAACCTCCAACAAAGGGAGACAAATAACCGATGAAACTTTAGAAGAATCTGATGAGAAAGTTAAAACCAGCAAAAACCAAGATTATAAGATTGGAATTTTGAAACTAAACTAAATGGCAAATCTTGAAATTGAAAAGGAGATTCGTCAAAGACAACCAATAGCTTTTAACTTTTACATACGAATCCTTGTGAATGCAATCGCAGTCACTTATATACCAAATACTGCCCATTTCGAGCTAAAGATCGAATCCACTGCATCATCATCTTGAACCCAAACCAAATCTTACAAGACTCAAAAATAAGAATGTAGATGTTTCTGCTGCGAGCTATACCCATTTGAGTGACAAATGTAGCATTAAGAATACAACCATTGTAAATTTTAAATAACAAAAACACAAAATCCAATCTAGAAATTGGGCTTCTGAAATTCTTTAAAATTTCCACAATGGGCCAGCTTAATCAATTACCACCCAAAAAAGCACAAAATTGTTAAAAATATTACAACGATGCCACGTAGAGCTTGTTCCTGTAATTTCAAGTTAGAAGCTTTCTTCTTCTTTGCCTATCCTCAGCCCACACGATATTCAAAAATTAGGGTTCTTCTTTCCCTTCCTTCTGGAATTCCCTAAATCCTCTTTGACCAAATTAGGACAATGAAGAGATCTTCGGGAAAAAAGATTCAAATTTCTTAGAGCAATTGATACTTTACGTAGCTAGCGCTGCATTGAGCAGCTTAGTTCTCTATGTGGGTCTTCGTCAACTTGACCCAAATCGTGACGCCGCTAAAAAGTCTCTCGAGCATAAGAGAGAAATCGCTAAGCGTTTAGGTCGTCCTCTTATCCAAACCAATCAATACGAGGTAAAATTCGACTCTTATGGTTCTCAAAATGATTCAATTCTTATAAAAATTCGTTCTTTTTATAGTTCATTAGTGTAATTTCAATCGATTTGGTATTTAAGGTTCAAATCTGATGCTAAATTGTTCAAACAGGATGTAATAGCTTGTGATGTTATAAACCCATTACACATAGATGTTGAGTTTGGTTCTATTGGAGGCTTGGATTCAATTAAGCAAGCTTTGTATGAGCTTGTGATTCTACCATTGAAGAGACCTGAGCTCTTTGCTTATGGAAAGTTACTTGGTCCTCAAAAGGGTGTTTTATTGTATGGTCCTCCTGGAACTGGGAAGACAATGCTTGCTAAAGCTATTGCAAGAGAATCTGAAGCTGTTTTTATTAATGTCAAGGTTTCAAATTTGATGAGCAAGTGGTTTGGTGATGCTCAGAAGCTCGGTACGTGTAGCTTTTACGAGCTCACATTACCCTGTCTATTGGTGGTGTTAGTAATATATGTTTTGTTCTGTTTCTTCAGTGGCTGCTGTATTTAGCTTGGCTTACAAACTCCAACCTGCTATTATTTTTGTCGATGAGGTCGATAGTTTTCTTGGCCAGCGCCGTTCAACTGATAATGAAGCAATGGCGAATATGAAGACTGAGTTTATGGCTTTATGGGATGGATTTACTACAGACCGTGAGTTGAATTTCTTGTCTTCCTTGTTCCTATTTAGCACTTGTAAAGTAAGTGTATTCTAAAGTATGATGTTTTTTTTGTAGAGAATGCAAGGGTGATGGTTCTGGCTGCAACTAACAGACCTTCAGAGCTCGATGAAGCAATATTGAGGCGTTTTCCTCAGTCCTTTGAGATCGGGATGCCTGATTGCCGAGAGAGAGCTCAAATATTGAAAGTGGTTTTGAAAGGAGAGAGAATTGAACCAGATATTAACTATGATCATGTAGCTAGCTTATGTGAAGACTATACCGGATCAGATATCTTTGAACTCTGCAAAAAAGCAGCTTACTTCCCAATCAGAGAAATCCTAGAAGCGGAGAAAATGGGCAGACAAATTACGGTAAGTTAAAACCGTGTTTAGGAATGTTAATGTTTCTTTCCTCCACCTGATTTTGAGTACTAACATCTTCAAGTTGCCAGGTGCCTAGGCCGCTGACACAATTGGATTTGGAGAAGGTTCTTGCTACCTCAAAGAAGACACAAGTTGCTGCCAGCGAGTACTCTGGTTTAACCTCACAATCTTCAGTTTCAAGAAGCCTAAGCGATCCTGACGAGGTCCAAGCAGCTATAAATGGCATCTCAAAGCTATTCATCTCTCGGGTTAGAAATCTTCAGTCAAATTCTCAGGATTCATATCAGCGTGATTCAGAAAGAGATTCGGAATAGAAGTTATACACTGAAGTTTTGTATAGCTAAAAAAACATATACCAAAGAAATTATACTTTTGTAAACCTTGGATACCTGAATAAGCTTTGGTTGTGACATTCAGAGCATCCTTTTGATGATAGCTTTGGCTGTTTTCATTAAATTAATTCACTTGAACTTTATTTCTAGTTCAAGCAATGTTCTAGCCATAAGTGGCTCATACGTTTTCCATTTGGTTTCCTTCGATTTTGAATAAAAATCTCAACTTTAAAGCACTAAAATATTGCTTTTGTGTCCTCGTATAAAAATGGCAACTATCGAATGTACTAAGATTTATGGGAGCGTTAATGACTTAATGTCAAATTATTAATGGTCTGATCTGGGCTTTGATCGGTTTATAATATAACTTTGGCTTGTGTAGTCAACTTGAGATAAAGTTTGTTTTTTGGAGACTTATTTTCCTTGTTCCGTGACTCTGTCGATCGTCTCGAACCCAACTGTCAGAATCTTCGCCGATTTGATCAATTCTTCTCCGTCTCTCTCCGATTGAAATCATCCCTTGATTTCACCTCAGAAGGTACCTAATTTTCCAGTTGTTCAATCGAGTTTAACGTTGTAGATCTCAGTTTGATCTCGCGTCTCATCTCGATCAAGTCTTGTTCTCATTCGTTGTTGCATTAACATATAATTTGGTCTTTTCTGGGGTTTGTTTCATTACTTATTATGAATTGAGTCCGAATTCGAATCAGCTCTAGCTTAAAAACCAAACCTTTTTGACGTTTCAAGTTGGAAATGCAGCTAATTTTGTTCCATTTGTTGGTTTCTTATGCTCTGAGAACAGGGTATTGTGATTGGGATTTGAATCTTCTGATCATGGTAAGTGCTTTTAATACTGTTTTCGACAAAGTTTCCTTCTTTGATTTGGTTCTCTTATGCTAAAGTTTATACCTTTTTTTTGGGATTCTATATCACAGAATTATCTTCTTGGAGCTTTCAAGCCGGCTTGTAATATTTCAATCACATTTACTGATGGGAAAAATCGTAAACAGGTACACATCCTTTTTAGGTTTAGCTTCATTGTTCCTGGACTTAGGTTACAGGATTTCTTATTGTATCTTCTTGATCTCTGTTGCGTTAGGTACCCATTAAGAAAGATAATGGACAAACAGTTATGAATCCACTTTTCCAGAGTCAAGAAACTATTTCTGGGAAGGTAATTTGGTTTTGTTGTGTGATCTCTAGTCATTAGGAGATTTATGGAATTGTATAACCTTAGTTTTTCTATTACTTGTGACTCTCAGATTAGCATTGAACCATATCAAGGGAAAAAGGTGGAGCATAATGGTGTAAAAGTTGAGCTTCTTGGTCAAATAGGTGTGAATTATGTCGGTTTTGTTATTTGGTTTCTCTAACTCAAGTCCCTATATGCTTATTGATGACATTTGTATGTGTGTTTTGATAGAAATGTACTTTGACAGAGGAAACTTTTATGACTTCACTTCATTGGGTGAGTCAAAACTTAGAGTTCTATTATGACATGGTTATGTTTTTTTGTTCAGTTGTCTCTTAGTTATAAGTAACTGATAACTATCTTCTTTTTCTAAATTCCAGTACGTGAGCTTGATGTACCTGGAGAAATATATGAAAGAAAGACATACCCTTTTGAATTTTCGACCGTTGAGATGCCACATGAGACATACAATGGCGTGAATGTGCGCCTAAGGTATATCATATTATTCTTTGACATCAGATTTGTAAACAGTTTTAAGTTCTAAAGTCCATATTGTAGTACATTATTTTTGTTTCTGTTTTCTTCAGGTATGTTCTCAAAGTAACAGTTACACGTGGCTATGCTGGAAGCATTGTGGAATATCAGGACTTTGTGGTATTTTTCTTCACTTATGCGCGTGACTATGTTCCGGTTCCTCCATTCAATAGTATTTAAGATAAACTTAGCTTTTGTTTTTATGGGTTTTCAGGTTCGTAACTATGTTCCGCTTCCTCCAATCAATAACAGCATTAAGGTGAGTTCTAATATGATCCAATTTTTTCATTTTAGAGAGATCTGACCTTTTGATATTTCATTTCCTTATTAGCATTAGATATGCTTAAAATTCCGTTGGACTCTTACCCATTGTGCAGATGGAAGTTGGAATTGAGGACTGCCTTCATATCGAGTTTGAGTACAATAAAAGCAAGTAAGACAAATTGATTTTCATAATTTAGGATAGAGTGATGTGGAAAGTTAAAAACAACAGCTAATTCCTCAGCTCTGTATGCAGGTATCACCTAAAAGATGTTATCCTTGGGAAAATATACTTTCTTCTGGTGAGAATCAAGATAAAGAATATGGATCTTGAGATCAGACGGCGAGAATCAACAGGAGCAGGAGCTAATACTCACGTTGAGACAGAAACACTAGCCAAATTTGAGTTAATGGATGGTGCTCCAGTTAGAGGTATATGCACCAAATATTTTCAATCATAAGTTACATGAACTCATTCAGACCTTTTGCTAGTTTCATAACCAAGTATTGAGAGATTGTTGTTGCAGGCGAATCGATACCTGTAAGAGTGTTCTTGACACCATACGATTTGACACCAACGTATAAGAACATAAACAACAAATTCAGCATAAAGTATTACCTGAATCTTGTGCTGGTGGATGAAGAGGATCGCCGGTACTTCAAGCAGCAAGAAATCACCTTGTACAGGCTCAAGGAGGAAACATCTTGATGTTCTTACAAAAAGAGTAACAGAGAAATGATTTTTCAGAACTTTGTAAAGCCTTGTTCTTTAAAACTTACTGTATGCAAATTGGTTGGGATTTGTAGTGATGAAGTTAAAATCATATTTGTAGTTTGTTCAACAACCCAAAAATGTTGTTTGCTTTGTTTAGATCCTTGTGATAATGTACTTGCTTTTGTTCGAACGTTAGAATCTCAGATTCTCTCCGTTTTAAAATTATTATTTACGTTCTATGGATACTGTAAAAGCCAACTATAAGCTCGGAGCACCACACTGAAGAAAGCAGCTTTATTTATAGAAACCAAACAGTACACAAACAACAGATTACTAACATAAGGAATACAGTAATTAAGCTGCTCTAAAAACACCAATCTTGATTTAGAAAACAGGACAACCATGAACAATAACACCTTTAGCAGTTGGACATTTAGCAACAGAACAACCTTCACCTGAATTTCCCCACCAATCAATCGCAATCTCACTATGTTGCAACATCAGAAACAAAAGCACTGACATAAACCCAGTTCCTGCATCCATTCCTCCAGACAGAACATAGTTATATCTCTGCCACCATTCTCTTCTGTACTTAAACACGAAATGTCCAAACACAATCGCCATAACTAGCCAGCTTGTGAAAGTTAACTGCAGAAGCTGGTGGCATTATAGCTGTGGCTCCAATCAGAACAGGGATGTGAATGTTTGAGATCCATTTCTTCTTTGGGAAGAGTCTTGTTGCTAAGTAGACTAATGCTGGAGCTATTGCACCTCCTAGGAAGAACCAGTTTATGTTTGAGTATTCTCCTAGATTACCAAACATTCTTCTTGGTCCTACAAGTCCCCAAACCACAGATGCATCGAAGAAGACTCGATTGACTGGGCATGTCCATTGACTTCCTGGTGGAAGCAGAGAAGTGTCACATAGATTTGGGATTTCAGCCATTAGCCACCAAGCTGTTAATGCGCAAACGAAGACTGCTACTAAAGTTCCCACAACCTGTGAGAACAACAACATCCAAAAACAAATTTTCAAATGTTATGTTTTAAGAGATTTATGTGACACATTAGTAAGAACTAAGAAGACAAGATTGTATGTGGAAAAAGACTTGCCTGAGCCATAAACATGGTTCTTGGTGGGATCTTCATGTAAGTTCCAAGCTTCAAGTCAGCTAGGAAAGTCAAAGATTGAGACATGCTGATGTATCCGTAAGTCTTGAAGCATATGTTAGCAACAGGTCTCTCTGGATATGCATAACCAATTATGTATTCTGTGATAATGTTCAAACCCGGAGCCTACAATATAAAAACAGAAACCCAGTTAAGTTATAACCGGTTTTTGATGCCAAAGTTATAATAAGCTTTTGAATCTCTCTTCTAACCTGGTTAGTAGTAGCCATGATCACACCAACAAGAGGAGTGAAGAAGATAGCTATCAAACAAGCCAAGAAAGCTCCCCACCATGGAAGTTGAATCTTTGTCTTATAGTAAAAACATATGAAGACAATAACTACAAGATTCACCACGAAAATCGTAAGAAACCACCAGAGAGGAACTTCTTTGTAATTCCTTTTCATGATCTTTGTATATATGTCCATTTTCTTGGTTTTCTTGAACGCTCCTTTGGTCTGAGTCCAAATATCTTTGCCGTTGAAAAGCAGGACATGGACAACACTACCAACCAATGTCCCGAAACCGAGTCCATAGGTCACGGCAAAGAAAGTACTCATGTGGACTGGTCCAGTCTCTGCGTAAGCCTTATGGTCAAGGCGGAAATCGGCATTGATGATGCTTGTGATGTTGTATTCTTGGCCGTTGGCTACAAAGAGTTTACCGGAGTAGATTGTGAAGGTTTTGGCATTGTAGAAATCTAGATAGTAACAAAGAGGTGTGATTACATACATCACAAGAAAGAACCCGACCGCTATATTTGCGGTAGCAAAGAATGGGCTAGCGAGTGGGCTTCCAAGGTATGATGCTATGGTTGACCAGTCTAGACCAAAAGAACCGATACCAAGACCCGTTGATCCTGAACCAAGCTGGTTTACTAGTACTGATTTAGGGCTAATCCAACATAACCAAGAGACGGTGGTTAAGAGTGTGAAGAAATAACCGGGGAGAAGAAAATAGGAGAAGCTAGTGATGAGTGTGATGACGAAAAACTTGTTACAACTAATTCCCCATTTCGATTTCTTCTCTTTCTCATGCAATGCTCTGTGTATAATAAAAACCATAGATTTGTAAAATGTTTTATTAAAAATAAATATGAAACATTTGAAGAAACATGTTACCTGAAGAGAGACACTTGAACGAGATTGCTTGGCCACCACATCTCACCAGGCTCAACTAAATGTTTCCTGTACAAACCAGCCCAACCAAATCCCAATACCTTTTAACCCAAGAAACAGAGAAAAAGCTTTCAGTTTTTACAAATCCCTAAACATATAAACTCAATTACAATGAAAACGATAATTTTTTGTACCTGAGTTGTGATCATAACGAGCAAAGCAGGTAAGAAATCAAGCTTCCTCTTGTAGAAAAGCTTCACAGCACTAAGAATATGACTAGCGTAAACAGCGCCAGAGCCAGAATTGGCGAATACGGGTTATAAGAACATGTTTTTTTGTACTAAACGGACCAGAATTCATAGTGAAAGACCACCTCATTCCTTGGAAGAATCTTCTTGTTGGAAGAACCCTAGCCATGAGATGACCAACGGAAACAACAGCAATCTGAGCCGAAACAGAGGAGATGGTCAAAGGATTGGTTCTGTACTAGAAAAACTGGTTAAGAAATGACAAGAGAACACAAGCGGTTATGCCAAGAACCCACATCCTAAATGTAACCGTTGGTAAGGTTGGAACATCGGTTTTGGGAACTGTTAATTCCACTTGTGGAACTATGTTTATCTCATCATCGGCATAAGAATCCGATGACTCTGACACCGATATTGTCTCTGTAATGGCTCTCATTGTTCTTCAACAGTAGAGGATTATTGTTATGTGTTTATGCAACCTTTCTTAAGATTCTCAAGGAAATATGCAAATACACAGAGGAAATAACAAAAAGTATACTCACAGACAAGTGTTTCCTTCCTCTGCTTGTGGGTTTTGATTTTGAGATTCAGAGCCAGATTGGATTTTATTTTCATTTCGGTGCACAAATATAGTAGATTATATAAATAAATCTTATTTTTCTTAATTTTGATATATCACACCTTTTATTGATATTCCATAAAAGGAACTATACTACGGATTCACAACCAAATCAGGCTTTTTTATTTGTTAAAGATAACTATTGACTATAAATTAAATAATAATAAGGAAACTTATTTTCTGAATTTTATGGATTAGAATTTAGATTTGGTTTTGGTTAAGAAACTCTTCCGCTTCGTTTTCACTAAAAAAAAAAAATCATCAGATTTATTTGTGCCAAATGATGAAATAAATGGTAAAAATAATTGCATAAGAGAATCTTAAAATTTTGATTCATGGTAAGAAAATTTTAATATTTGATTCAAGGACTCACAAAGACGAGGATTGAGTCAATAAGGAGAATAACCATTATCGAAACAATCAAACTTCATTCGAACCGAATTAAAATTTGTTTTCAAAATTTTTTTTAATGCTAAAAAGTGAAATTCATTTTGGAGGGTAAAAGAGGAATGAAATCACAAAGATCTTCATAAGTGATATCTTTCAACGCATATAATTTATCATCCATGATATAATAAAATATAATTTTTTATATAATAGAATCGATAAATGAAATATAACCTGATAAATGAAATATAATCTTTTTCATGAATGAATTTATAATTTTCAGATGTTAGAGTGAAATGTTGCAGAATTTCTTGGATTGCTTCGTTTTCGCTTGTTTACTTTTACAGGCTGAATCTATCGGAAACCCAAAAGAGTCCCCGGCAACGACGCCAAAATTTGATATGCTCAAATTATCTCTTTAGAACTACTCTCTCAAATTAAGAGATCACAATAGTACTTAGAGGTCGAATCCACAAGGACTCAGTGGCTTCACGATAGATTTATTAAACTTCGAATTCAGCTAAGCAAAATATCAATTAAAATAAAGACAATGCGAAAATAAATAAATCAGAATTGGTTGTAAATCAAATATATAAAAGCATTAGGTTCAGAGAATTTCTCAGGAAATCAAGTGATGATGCAAAATTCATATTAATAGGACCAA
Source organism: Cardamine occulta (assembly GCA_028015245.1). NCBI lineage: Eukaryota > Viridiplantae > Streptophyta > Magnoliopsida > Brassicales > Brassicaceae > Cardamine > Cardamine occulta. The sequence goes on along the minus strand of CM051393.1, from coordinate 11,822,931 downwards.
ATTAAATTCAGGTTCTAGAACTTAACACAATAATTAAATACACCAACTCTCGTTGTGAATAAATAATTATCAATTAAACCTAAGAAACCAAATCTCTTTGCATATCCTAAGTATAATGTCGATTTAACAGATGTTGATATGTTCACAAATTAACTAATCCAAATCTCTTTGCAATTAATTAATTTGTCACACTAGGTTTAATCAAGTTCAAAACCATACTCTCGTGTCAATTTATAAACCTAAGAACAAGTTGTTAGGTGATCAATCTAAAAATAAGCATTAAACATACCCTAGGTGAAGAACTATTAAGTTTGAATCCTATTAAATCAATTAACACATCATACCATGAAAACCTTTATGAGAATCCCTAAACCTAATTATGAAACTACTCACACATATCAATGGAAAACAAAGACATGAATAAAATAGATATCATAAAAGAATAAAGTAGAAATAAATAAGAACAGAGGTTCGAAATCTTCTCTAAAAGGGTACAAGATCAGATCAGCCCCAACTCCTAAAACTTCTTCTCCTTCGTCGTCGAGATCGCGCAAGTTCTTTGAGTTGTTCTTCGCGTGCTTCCTTGCGTGAATCTCGATCTCGTGATGATGATATGATATGTGATATATCTTAGGAGGCTGATCTTCTCTACTTAAATAAAAGTCTAAAAACCTAAAAAGAAGCTTCTACAAGCTCTGGGGTCGGTTCTGAAAGTAATGGAAACTTTGTGGCAAAATTGGCAATTTTCCTTTTTTCCAGCGAAGCAGGTGTATTGGTCAATACAAAAATCGTGTTGACCAATACAGTTGACTGCAGATACACTAACTTCGATTCCTCAGCTACATTGCTCCAAAAATGCTCCAAAACGTTCAAGTTGTCCCAAAACATGTAGAAACCTATAAAAGACTCGATATAGACTCGAAAAACACATACGAGACTCGATTATATACATATATCATGGCATAAAACCGGTAAAAACTATGATATATCAGCAAAGTCTATTGATTCTTCAAAAACAGTGACGGTTGAAGTTCGACAACTCATTGAGCTTGTCAAGGAAGAGAGCTCCGATTCTAAGCGATTTACTGGTGACCGGATTCAGCAAGCTCGCGAGCGTCGAGCCCCTGGGCTATCTGTCATAACTGCTCTCCGGCTCATGGTTTGTATGCATGCGCATATATACTTTGCTTCCTGGATCATAAGTCTTTCTTCGCTATGATCATTGTTTTGGTTTTGCAGATTCCCGGTCTCCATCTCCCCCACCTCAAGTTCAAATTTCGGCTCCTCTTCTATCCATTATCCCGAGACTCGAGGCAGTTGCTAAGGATTTAGCTCGCGTTGAGGTTGCCCTTCCGGGCTAATCCCAGGTGCTGGATTCTATTCCTGCTACCTCCCAGGTTGACCTGACTCGTAGCGATAGCTCCACCAAATCCAACAAAATGGTTCCAGCTAAGAAGCCACAACGCGTTTCTTACAGGGAGAGGATGTGATTGCGTCGGAGTAGGACGCAGTCGCATCCTCTCCTTGTAAGAAAGGCATCCTGCTCTGTTGCCAGCTGGTGCCCTTGACAAGATGGTGAAGGAGGCTCTTGGTAAATATACCCGTGTTGAGACCTCGTAGCATGAAGAATCCGAGAGGGATTATCACCGTGGGTCCAAAGCTGATCACGGTGATAATGGCAGCTTGCCAACAGGTGGTAGTACTGAGGTCGCTCAACATGATGTGCGAGCTCGGGGCTCCTAACGGTCAACCTCCAAGGTATCTTCTAAGGAGCCCAGCCATTCTGCCGAGCATCAATCTCACTCTAAGCTCTCGTGGTGATGGATTTAAGAGTGAGGAAACATCAAGGAGGCACGTGGCCCCTCGCTCGCAGGGTGGTAGAGGAAGTTCTCTGAATGCCTTTAAGTTCGACTTTGATGGTCTTGAGGTAATCATTGAGAACAGCTCCCAGCTTGCGAATCTCTTTAGGCATGTTAGGCCTTCCTCCCTCTTCTTGCATCCCTTAGGAACATGAAGAAGCCTGTGAGCTATACCCAGTTCGCGAGGGCGATGGGTCAGGTAGCTTCGGCTATCCTTACTTTATTTTTTATTGCTTTGTTTTTATCTTCCTTGCTGAATTTTTGTATTCTTTTTTCAGACTATCTCCACTGCGAACGAGCTGGTTAACTCATTCGAGCAGGATATCTGTTCTGCTACCCAGTCCGAGGAGGTCGAGAGGGCAGCTAAGTCCATTGCTTACCTCATCTCTGAATGGGACGAGCTGGTGTCAAGGCTTGCACAGAGTGAGGAGAGGATGGCTGATGTTGCTCTCTTAGAGAGCCAAGCTAAGGATCAGGCTGATTTGGCCAAGAAGTGGGAAAGTTCAGCTCTGGAAGCTCAAGCTCGTTTTATCACTCTCCAAGATCAAATCTCTGTTCTGGAAAAATCCAGTGAAGACTAAAGGGCGAATCTCCGAGTTGCCGAAGGTTGTGTTGGAACTGTTGAGGAAGGTTTGCGATCTGCTAGTGAGAACATCATCGGGCTCAGGGTCCAGATTGAGAAAATCATGGAGGATTCGAGGAAGCTTGCCAAGAAGCAGAAGGAAATGGTGAAGAAGGAGGAGAGGGCTGCGAGGAAGGAAATTTCCAAGCAATACCATGCCATCTTGCTACGGATAAAAGAGAAGTTTGAGAAAAAGAAGGTTGAGATAGACACCGAGACTCAACCTATGGAGTGTAAGTCCAACATCCTTCTCCTCGATGAAATCATAAATCAGAGTATCACTGACTTTGCCTTCTCCTCATATGGCCACCTAGTGGCTTTTCTATTTTGTCTTTCTACCTTTTGTGTTTTTAACTTGGTGCCTGAGGAGGCTTTTAAACCTGTTTCTGGTTGTTGTTGAACTCGTTGTGCCCGGATGAGTTTTATTTTTTGTTTGAACGGTTAGTTTAAACTTATGCTCCCTTTTAAGGAGGCTTTATTAATTTTTTACGTACCCTAAGGAGGGATCAAGCCTTTTCGTAGTTCGAATTTTACAAGTGTCTTTCCAATGATAGTACTTCTTCAAGTTCATGGCATTCCACGATTTTTTTCGCGTGTGTTGTCGTGCACCATGGCGAGCTTGTATACACCGTTCTTTATACCTCAAGAATTCGGTATCGACCTTCCCAGTTGGTACCCAATTTTCCAGCATTCCTTTCTCTTGTGTTTTCCTAGACTATTCGTAGGATGAGCTCGCCAACTTGAAATCTTCGCTGTTTGACCTTTGAATTATAATAGCGTGTTGGTAATTTTGAAGATTAACGAGTGCTCGATCTCGACGCTCATCGATGACATCAAGCTGGCCGAGGAGCGTTTTGTTGTTTAGCTCCTCATTTACTGGAAACACGTCTACTCTCAAGCTGCGGACCGCGACCTCGGCAGGGACCACAACCTCAATCCCATAAGCCAAAGAGAATGGTGTTTCTGAGGTTCCTTTATGAGGTGAGGTCCGACAAGCCCATAGTACTCCAGGGAGTTCGTCGGACCATTTTGCCTTTTTAGCGTCCAATCGTTTTTTGAGATTACTCAATATCAGTTTGTTGGCTGCTTCAGCCTGCCCGTTACCCTAAGGTAGCGTGGAGTCGAGGTTGTCAGCCTGATTTCGTAATCTTGACAGAATTTGAGGAACTGGTTTGAGATGAACTGTGAACCATTGTCGGTTACAATTTCGTATGGGACTCCGCGCCGGCATACTATGTTTTGCCATACGAATTTATGCACGTGGTTTGCTTTAACCAGCTGGAAAGCTCCTGCTACTATCTATTTGGTGAAGTAGTCAGTGAGGACGAGCAGGAAGTGACACCTTCTTCTTCTCGAGGTTACCATAGGTCCTACTATGTCCATATACCACCTCATAAAGGGGTATGGAGATGAGATGGAAGATAAATTTACAGTAGGCTGATGCAATGTGGGAGCATGTCGTTGGCATTTGTCGCATGCTTTAGAGTGTTCTTTGCAGTCAGCTACCAAGGTGGGCTAAAAATACCTTTACCTCTTGATTCTGATGGCTACCGCCCTTACTCCTGAATGGCTGCCACATGAGCCTCCGTGGACTTCCAGCAACATCGTAAAAGCTTTGAGCATGTGGATACACCTCAGGTAGGGGCCGCTCACACTTTGTTTATAGAGGCGGGGGCTGATTATACAATATCTTGAAGCTATAGTTTTGAACTTGTGAGCTTCCCACTTGCTGGGAGGAGCCTTTCCCCCCTCCTCAATGTATTATATAATCGATGTTCGCCAGTCAGCTCTCGCCATCATTTTTTTTTGGAGAGAAACATGCCTGGCGTCGAGCAGAGCTTGGTCCGTGTACTCATCTTCTCCTATCTCGGGAGGTAGGTCATCCTGTATTGAGGCTAGCACTATGTCCAACTCCATGTTGTCATTGTCTATTTCCATTAAATCCTTAACATTTTTATCGATGTTAATGCTGGGTTTTTTAATTTTTTCTACTGGAATCACTATTTTTATAAGTGGATTCGAGGTTGAGGCCAGAGTTGCCAGTGTATCTGTAATTGTATTCTCACCTCATGGGATTCACATCAGGCTGAAAATCTCGAATCGCTTGACTAGCTCGTGGACTATTGCTAGATGTATTCCATTTTACTATCTCTAGCCTTGTATTCTCCATGAAACTGACTTGTAATAAGCTGAAAATTGCTGAATGCATTCAGGTTGCATATTCCTATCCCAGCTGCGAGTCGAAGACCTGCTTTTAAAGCCTAGTGCTCGGCTTCATTATTCAATGCTGAGAATCCGAGTCTAAGATACTGTTTCACGACCTCGTTATAGTTTGTGAGCTCGATGATGAAATCAGCTAGTACATGTGCCTTGGTGCTAGTCTGAGGTTGATACTCGATATCGTATTCGCTTAGCTCAATAGCCCATTTGGCTAGCCTGTCAGATTAGCTCGGACTATGCAATACTGTGCGTAATGGCTGTGTCGTCATCACTATGGTAGGATGCGATTGAAAATATGGCCTGAGTTTGCGAGCTGACATTACTACTGCCAAAGCCAATTTTTCCATTCGTGGATATCTGGTTTCAGCGCCCACTAGGGATTTCTTCACGTAGTAAATTGGTCTCTGCTCAGCTCGCTCCTCTCATATGAGGACACCACTTATGTGGCCTCGGAGATTGCTACGTATAGGTAGAGCGGCTCTCCCTCAACTTGTTTTGACAGAATGGGGGGCTCGGAGAGGTACGCTTTTAGTTGCTTAAAAGCTTCCCCACACTTATCATCCCAAATGAACTTTTTGTTTCCTTTTAGGAGTTGGTAAAAAGGGAGACACTTATCGGTCGACCTGAAAATAAACTGGTTTAAAGCCGCTATGTGACCTGTCAATTTCTGCACCTATTTGACGGAGCTCGGAGGTTGCATTTCCAAGAACGCGCTGATCTATTTGGGATTTGCTTCTATTCCTATTTGAGTTACTATGTGACCTGTCAATTTCTGCACCTCTTTGAATTCTCCTGAAGCAACTCCAAAAGTACATTTTGAGGGATTTAGTTTCATCCCATACTTATTTAGCAAGGTGAAACATTCCCCTAATTGACTTATGTAGTTTTTTCTTTCAAAGATTTAACCAACATGTCATCAATGTAGACCTCCATTGACTTGCCCAGGAGGTCAGCAAACATCCTATTCATAAGTCTTTGGTAGGTCGCTCCTGCGTTTTTTAGGCCGAATGGCATTACTTTATAACAGTACGTTCCTCGTTCTGTTATAAAGGATGTCTTATCTTCGTCCTCAGGCTTCATTTGTATTTGATTATATCCTGAGAATGCATCCATGAAGCTGAAGAGTTGGTGCCCTGCAGTAGCTTTCACCAGCTGTCTTTAAGACATGCCTTGTTTAGATCCATGAAATCCACACACACTCGCCAGGTGCCATTTTTCTTTTTCACTACGATCGGATTGCTAGCCAATCGGGATACTTCACCTCCTTGATAAATACAACACTTAGCAACCTGGTGACCTCGCTGTTAACAACCTCGGTCTTATCAGGTCTGAATTTCTGACGCTTTTGATGCACCGGCTTGTGATTTGGATCCACGTTGAGCTCGTGTAAAATGATGTTTAGATCGATCCCGGGCATATCTGATGTTGTCCATGCAAATGAGCCGGTATTTTCTTTAAGGAAGGTTATAAATTGATATTTTTGGGCCTTGGAGAGCTCGGATCCAATTTCTACCTTCTTGTTATGATGAACTCGTTGATCACGACTTTTTCAATAAAGTTTTCCGAGGTCCGATGGAGCCCGGACCACTCTTCTTTTTGGCCAGGCGGTGTGCGATCTCATCCTTACGTTGTAGTTGATATATGGTGCTTTCCTTTGCTATCTGGAAACCTCCCATATAGCATACTCTGGATGCCTTTTGACTTCCTTTTATTGTTGCGATTTCGTGGTGAGTAGGGAATTTTATGCATTGATTGTAGGTTGATGATACAGCCCTCATAGAGTGTATCCATGTTCTGCTAAGGATGGCGTTGAATGGGGCTGGCCTATCTATGACAGCGAACTCAACCATTCTTCTTATTCCAGCCGCTATTACAGGGAGTTTTATTATTCCGAGGGATAACGTAGTTTCCTCGGAAAAACCGGTTAACATTACTTTATCCCCTTCGATTTCATGACCTGGTACACCCATTTCCCTAAGAACACTAAGGAGGATGAGTTCCACAAAGCTCCCAGTATCTACAAGCATCTTGGTGAGCTCGCATCCGCCCACTTCCAACATGATAAGGAGAATATCATCATGCAGAGAGTCGAGCTCGAGAGCTTCGGTTTCCCATAATGAGATTTGTGTGTCAGGTCCCTTGAACGGGATTCTGTCACTCAAATCAGTGTTCGCCTTCTGCTGACGCTTCTTGATTGAATTCATGGAGTTGCGACATAGCTGAGATCCTCCGTGGATAAAATTAATCCTTTCTTCACGCTAGGAGGAGGTAGCTCGTTTCCCTGTCGTCGGGCGTTCTCTCCTCATTGCTTTCTCGGAGGAGCGTTCTTGCTTATGATCATCCTCAGATGGGCGATCTCGCCTTTCATCGTCTCGAGTTGGGTAATAATTCCTCTTTGAAGGGGGTTTCTCCAGCTTGACATTGCCTAGCTTTCCTGCTGCAAATTTTGCAGCAAGCTGCTTTTTCACCTCACAACACTCCTCAGTCGAATGACTTTTGATTTTATGAAAAGCACACCACTTGCTGGGGGGGGGGGGGGGAAGAAGTCGGCCAATTCATACCTAAACAATATGATTAAGTCCAATTCATACCCAGACTATATACCTAGGCCAATTTATACACGTAGTAATGATTTCAGTCAATTTATACATAAATGATATAAATTGAGCCAATTTATGCATATTCGTTAACGATGTTTAAATCACTGTTAACGGTGCTGATTCGGATTACATGTCATTAATGACATGTACAGTAATCACCTTTTATTAAAAAAAATATATTGAAAACTATGATTATCTCCTTAAAACGACGACGTTTTCCTTTTTTTTCTTCTTCTTCTTAAAACTCTCTTCTTCTTCTCGACATTAAATTTAAATTGCAGATTAGGGTTCATCTGGGATACAAGCTCTCTCGATCCAACAAACGCAGAAGCTCTCTTGACCCATCAAGCAATGTCTTCGTCGGCTTCTTCACGTATGATCTCAATTCGATTCAGATTTTAGCTTTAATTCATGTATTCAGCTTTAATTCATGCATAGGAGAAAATATAGTCTCAAAGTAGCAGAGATGATTGCAGAAGAAGAGAAAGAGTTAAAGTTTTGCCAGTTAATTCCTGGAGTTAATGGCCTGTTTGAAGTGAATGAGAAAGGCTGTGCATATGCTCTTAATTTTACAGCAAGGAAATGTAAGTGTCGCAGGTGGGAAATGACTGGTGTCGACAAGCTTTGAAAACTATACATTAAAAGAGTTTAAAAGCCGAGGATTATGTATCAGATTGGTATTTGACTTCAAAGTGGCAAGCTATTTATAGTGATTCGATCAAGCCAGTTAATGGGATGCATTTTTGGAGAAAATCTGGTGCTACTAGGATTCAACCACCCGAAAAGGATATAACACAAGGACCAACAAAGAAACAAAAAAGGATTAAGGAGAAGCATGAGTCACCAAAGAAGAGAAAGGCAAAAGGTAAAGACATGGAGACTCAAGTGGTGGTTAAAGCTTCTAGAAAAAATAGAACTGTGCATTGTGGAAATTGTTGCTTGGTGGGACATAATAAAAGAAGGTGTCCAACAAAATCTTCACCAGTTCAGGAAATGGCTGAGTCTAGGACTTATTCTCAAGGGGAAGGACCAAGCCAACCTACACAAAACTCCTAAAGGGTAATGCTTTTAGTATTCTATTTCAGTATTTAAGATTATGGTATGTTTCTTCTTTTTTGTTGCTTCTCTCATGCCTTTTACTTGTTTTTGCAGGTTTCTCTGATGTGGGATTTGCAGGTTTTTAGGGACTGTTTTTAATTTTTAGCATGCTGGTTTGCAGGCAGGTTTTTGGCTGGCTTTAGGGGGGCTGTTTTACTATTGTTTTTGGCAGGTTTTGGCTTGTTTTTGGAGCTGGTTTATTGACAAGTTTGGTTTAAACTCGAATATGTAAAACTCGGTTGTTGACATGTTTAAGTTCATGACATATTTTGTTTGGTTATGTAAAACTCGGAGTTTGACAAGTTTTGTTTATTTACTTATGTAAAGATGACATGATTATTGTTCAAGACAACCGTCGCTGCTATTGCTCTCCTCTCTCCCAATCGCCGTCGACGGTCTCCTGAGCGCAAAAGACTCAATCACGGATTCGCTGGACGAGTCCTTTTCGGAGTCATTTATGAACTCGCGAAGGGTTAAACGGAGAGAGAGGAGACAATCATCAATTCAATCAAAGGGGCCAGGGAATGGCAAAGTGCTCAATCGCTGAAGCGAAGACACAATTGGAGACCGGCTTTGCCCAAATGGAACATGGCGAGAAGATCTTCCAAAATAACCAAAAGTACACCATGGCACTGGGATCAAAGGCGTCGATCACGAAGCTCGCGATCTGGGTTTTGACAAGCTCTGTGTCGCTTCAGATTCACCAAATTGTCCGGGCGGGAGTGAGATCAGGTCGAGCCGGAGTGAGATATGGTCTACGATCAATCACAATTGTTTTGACTTACTTAACTAATAACCCCACAAAGATGAAGATGAAATTTACTCTGCAGTAAATCTCTGTAACAGCAGGATTAATCGAAATTAACTTCTTTTTATCACCAATCCATCATAACAACAACTCGGACATTAAAACAAAAAAAAATCCAACACTGCTTTGATCAAATAAACAACAATCCACGAACCATGTAACTAAATCTCTTTTCATCCGATTCTTAGAAAGATGAAACTAATCTCTTTTCATTGCTATCAGTTCCCAAAAAAATTAAAATTAACACTCTTACAGAAATAAATTTCGATGCTATTAAATTAAGAAATAAAATTAAATTAAATAAAAACACATGCATTTTTTCGTTATTGGGCTATTGGCTATTGGGTCATCTCTTAATCCACTAAAAATAATTTGCCTTACCTTCTTAATTTTAAATCAAACGGCTATTTCTCAAGAATCAAGAACACATTTTCACCTCTATATAAGTATAGTTCTAAGGATTATTATATTCAAAGTCTCAGATAGTTTATTTTAAATCTCTCCTTGACCGCTTTTTATCCTCTTTCTTAGCCCTGCTATAATCTTTTGTGAAGATGAGCATTGAATGGTCTGGCCACGAAGATCGTCACCTCAAGTTAGCAGTGATGAAGTACGGCACGAACACGTGGCACCGCGTCGCAGCCTCACTACTCTCAAAAAGGCGTTATGCATCGGAGTGCAAAGAGAGATTTGCCGTCTTGATTGATGCAACTAAGGTATGGTTTCTCGATTTCTTCTCTTTTATTTCTTTTTAAGTATTTTATTTCTCTACGCTTAGGGTTTCTTGTCATTAAACCATAACAATCACTTTTATGTTCTTTGGGTTTACGATTTTATGGCTCATCTGTTTCTTTCTTGTTAATATCAACTACTTTAAACCGTAAAAAGATGAGAAATTGATTCGTTTAGGGTTTTCTTGGAGACATTTATTGATTGATTCGCTTGACTAGTTTCGTTAAAAAACTTGTCTAAGAAATATTTTATTATTCTTTACTAAGGATTGGACTGTCGAGCAAGACCAGAAATTGGGAGAGGTTATTGAAACCTTAGGCAAACCTATCATGTGGGGCTCAGTCGCTGCCGCTATGATATTGCATGTGATACTAGACACTTGATCATGTTACATGTACAATGTATTGATTAAATAAAATATAACGTTTTAGCCGTTTCATTCATTTTCGTTGTTATGATATATAAAATATTGATTATTGAAATATGAAAAATATGGATTTGTGAACAAATATGCAAAACGTTAAACAAACAAACATTGATCATCAACCAACCAATCATCAATATCCAAATATTCGAATTTGATTCTCAATGAATAACAATATTCTTGCATGACTGATTGAGGAGGACTCTTGTCTCTCAAAATCGACAAAAAACTATGTGCATATCTAGAACCATTTTTTAAATAATTAATTAGAAAAATTGAATTAAAAAGTGGGTTAAATATGGGTTGACTGTAGGATTTCTCCTCGAGTTAATGCTTTCAAAATGGATCCCCCTTTAGTTTTAACATCTTTGTTTTACAACTCATAAAGTTGTACATCTTCATCTAAACATCAAATATTTTTATAATTTTATTGTTTCCCTTCTTGACTCTTATCAATTTTGTCAAATGAATGAGATCCTAACATATTCTCGCTTTTCATTTTGGAGTAGTATTGCTTTTCGAAATGAAAATGCATAGCGTAGTTCAGTTAAAAAAACTCCTACAACTTATAAGAAATATTTTAAGAAACTCCTACAAGCTTGACTAGTTTCGTTAAAAACTTGTCTAAGAAATACTTTATTATTCTTTATTAAGGATTGGACTGTTGAGCAAGACCAGAAATTGGGAGAGGTTACTGAAACCCTAGGCAAACCTATCATGTGGGGCTCAGTCGCGCCGCTATGATATTGCATGTGATACTAGACACTTGATCATGTTACATGTACAATGTATTGATTAAATAAAATATAACGTTTTAGCCGTTTCATTCATTTTCGTTGTTATGATATATAAAATATTGATTATTGAAATATGAAAAATATGGATTTGTGAACAAATATGCAAAAACGTTAAACAAACAAACATTGATCATCAGCCAACCAATCATCAATATCCAAATATTCAAATTTGATTCTCAATGAATAACAATATTCTTGCATGACCGATTGAGGACTCTTGTCTCTCAAAATCGACTAAAAACTATGTGCATATCTAGAACCATTTTTTAAATAATTAATTGAAAAAATTGAATTAAAAAGTGGGTTAAATATGGATTGACTGTAGGATTTCTCCTCGAGTTAATGCTTTCAAAATGGATCCCCCTTTAGTTTTAACATCTTTGTTTTACAACTCATAAAGTTGTACATCTTCATCTAAACATCAAATATTTTTATAATTTTATTGTTTCCCTTCTTGACTCTTATCAATTTTGTCAAATGAATGAGATCCTAACATATTCTCGCTTTTCATTTTGGAGTGGTATTGCTTTTCGAAATGAAAATGCATAGCGTAGTTTAGTTAGAAAAACTCCTACAACTTATAAACCCTTTTAATATTTTTAGTCCACTTTGGTAGTTCCAAACTTAAGGTCTAATACCTTGGATATATGTTGAGAAAGAAAAAAGAAAAAATATGAGAAGTAGGTAGCAATGAAATACTATCATAATTTATTTTTATATTTTAAATAAAACAATTCTAAATATATATAATATTCATCATATATACTGTTGTAGGATTATGTACATATAAAATGAAAGATAAACCAACAATTTATTTCTAAAGGAAACACTAAAGCCTTTTTACTTAATAAAGATCAGAAAACGGGACATCCATGCATCATAACGCCTTCAGCGGTAGGACAAGACGCGAGGCTACAGTTTGTGCTATCATCAGCGTTTCCCCACCACAACAATCCAATTCTTTTGCGTTGTAGCAATAGGAAAATCAATATAGTCATAAACGCAGTTCCCGCGTCTAAACCGCCAGACAAAACGTAATTATACTTTGTCCACCACTCTCTCTTGTATTTAAACAAAAAGTGTCCAAACACAAGCGCTACTATGCACCAACTTGTGAAATTAACTGCCGTCCCGGGTGGCATGAACGACGATGCTGTTAAAATCACTGGTAAATTGATCTTTGAGATCCATTTACGAGCTGGAAACGCTTTGGCCGCAAGCCAGACGAGGAAAGGTGCGATTGCACCTACGAGGAAGAACCAGTTTATGGCTGAGTATTCTCCTAAGTCACCGAACATTCTACGAGGTCCCACAAGTCCCCAAATCACAGAAGCATCGAAGAAGACACGGTCCTGCGGACATGTCCATTCGCTATCCGGAGGAAGCAAAGCTGTGTCACATAGATGAGGAATATCGACCATTAACCACCAAGCAGTTCCTGTGTACACTATCACAGCCACAAGCGTCCCAACCACCTGAAAATATTATGTTAGTATGGTTTTATATCGCGTTTTAACAAATAATTAATGATGGAATAAGATGCAATAACCTGTGCCATGAACATGCTTCTGGGAGGGATCTTCATGTAGAGACCGAGTTTGAAGTCTTGGATGAATGTTAGAGCTTGAGTCATACTGATGTATCCATACACTTTGAAGCACATGTTCGCAACCGGACGTTCTGGATATAGATACCCGATTACATATTCCGTGATGACGTTCAAACCCGGTACCTAGAGCAATATATAGGAGCCTTGCTAAAATAAAGTTGTCACTTAGCAAAAAAAAAAAAAAAAAAGAGCTCTAGCTCTAAACAGTAAGTGATAATGAATGAGACAAAGATGAATGGAATATGATTTATAAAAGAATATTGATACAAAAAAAACAAAAATTCTTTTAAGTTTTTTCTTTATGTATTTTTTGAGTTTTTCCAGAGGAATGGGCAAGTGTTTTCATCATTTTGTTATGAATACTTGCGTTTCAACAAAATTCAGAAGACTAATTTGTTAAACCATATTTTGCTTCTTTATTGTCATGTAGTTCTAAGTAGGTACCTGATTAGTGGTGGCGGCGATAACACCGATAAGTGGAGTAAAGAAGACAGCAATGGCACAAGCTAGCAACACTCCCCACCAAGGTAGTTGCACGGTTGCATTGTAGTACACAGAGATGAACACAATGAGCGGAATGTTGAGTACAAGGATCACATAAAACCACCACATGGGAACTTCCCTATAGTTTTTCTTCATGATTCTCGTGTGTAAATCCATTTTCTTGTTCTTTTTGAAAGCTCCTCTTGTTTGCTTCCATAAATCCCTGGAAATTATAAGTGAATTACAAGGAAATGAGTTAGAAACTATATATTATCAAAGACAGGTCTCAAACCTGTGAAAGACTATATGGTTAGCTAAAAAAATTAAGTAAAAATGTAGTTGTGAGGAACTGATTGAGTTTAGTTACCTTCCGTTAAAAAGTAAAACATGGACAATAGTTGCTGACAAAGTAGCAAACCCAAGACCATATGTAACAATCGCAAAGAAAGTGCTCATATGGATAGGACCAGTCTTTGCATAGATGTCTCGGTCGAGCTGAAACTTATTATCAATGATGCTCAAAACATCATAGGACGAGCCGTTGCCCATGAAAAGTCCACTTGAGAAGATGGGAAATGTTTTGGCATTGTAAAGATTTAGCCAATAGCAAACCGGAGTGGCGACATACATGACCACCGCAAAGCCAATGGCAACATTAACGGTAGCGAATAAAGGACTCGCGAGTGGGCTACCAAGGTAAGAGCTAATTGTAGCCCAATCAATACCAATTGCGCCAATACCAAGACCTTGTTCACCTGAACCGAGTTGGTTAACCAAAACCGATTTGGGACTAACCCAACAGACCCATGAGATGGAAGTTATCATTGTGAAAAAATAACCGGGGACAATGTAGTATGCGAAACTGGTCACAAGGACAATGATGAAGAACTGGATTCGGGTCATGCCTCCCTTTTTCTTCTTTTCCTTCTTGTGCAAGGTACTGCAGTGATTAGTTAACTTAATTAAGTAGTTGAAGACTAATTATGAAGATGAATTTTTATAAATATGTGGTAAACCTGAACAGAGACACTTGAACTAGATTGCTTGGCCACCACATTTCACCAGGCTCAACAAGGTGTTTACGGAATAGACCAGCCCATCCAAATCCGAGAAACTACAGGGAGATTTCATAGGTAAAAAAAAAGAAAAGAAAAAGCTCACAATACAGTAATAAATGTCCAACCTTAAAAAAATAAAAAATTAGTCTCAAAACTGTATAAGTAATCACGTTTTAGTCTAACCAATCTCCACAAACTTCAAACCAACGCCAACAGTAATATCCTTTACATGGGACAAATTAAAGCTGAATTTTAAATTTTAATAACTTAAGAGTTAATAAAGAAAAAAATTTCTTAGTGTAGTATACTTGTATGGTTAAAGTAATTCTCTTATCTAGTTATCTATATATCATTCTATCTATTAACATTGTTATGGTAAAAGTAATTCTCTTATCTATTTATCTATATATCATTCTATCTATTAACATTGTTATGATAAAAGTAATTCTCTATTAATTTATCTATCTATTAAAAGATAATTAAATTCATGCAAGAGCGTAATAGAAAGACACAAAACTCATATACAGAAACTGGATGAATAAGGACGTTAAAATTTCAAGCAAATGAGCTTAAGAAAATTCAAAAATTCTTATAAAATGTAGAACTCTTAACCAGAATTAAAAGTAAAATTTGTTTAGAAATCGAAGAAAAGGGGTTTTGCATGCTCACAAATATTTAGGCAACAGCTAAAATTAATCACCTGAGTGGTAGCCATAATGAGAAGAGCCGGTAGAAACGGAAGAGATCTCTTATAATAAAGCTTAATCGCACTAAGTATATGAGTAGCATAAACCGTTCCTGCTCCCGAGTTAGCAAAAATGGTGATCATAACAT
The DNA here is from genome assembly GCA_028015245.1 of Cardamine occulta. Classification (NCBI taxonomy): domain Eukaryota; kingdom Viridiplantae; phylum Streptophyta; class Magnoliopsida; order Brassicales; family Brassicaceae; genus Cardamine; species Cardamine occulta. The sequence goes on along the minus strand of CM051393.1, from coordinate 11,807,787 downwards.
GTTCCTTGACATTAAAAGGACCTGGATTCATGCTAAACTCCCACCTTGACCCTTGCAAATATTTCCTTGTTGGAAGCACTCGAGCCATCAAGTGACCGAGCGGCACAACAGCGATCTGAGCCGAGATTCCGGTGATGTTTAACGGCATCTGTCTGTACCAGAAAAACTGGTTTACGACCGAGAGTATGATACATGCGCCAAGACCTAAAACCCACATTCTAAAAGTGAGAACCGGTAACGTTGGATCGTCGGTTTTTGGAACGGTTAACTCAACCTCCTCCACTACGCACCGGTCCATGTCATCAACGAGTACTCCTTCTATCTCCATGGCATTCCTCGAGTCTTCTACAATCTCGGTCATTAGAATGATATGAGAGCTGTTTTTTTTTGTGGTATGGAGTTTTGTGGGAGGTGTGGTGAATCTTTATAAGGTTAAGGTGTAAAAAAGATTTTGATTCAGTAAAGATTCTATCCACTGATCTCATCTGTATCTGTAAAAGCGGTGATACAGTTGCTAACAGATATGCCTTAAACATCGGTTATTATCCAGAATTTATAATAAAAAATTGAGTAGAAAATTTACGCAAAACAAATTAACGAAAAAAATGATTTCCCTAGAGTCCTATAGTTGAACCAATCAAACTTTGTTATGGCTAAAGTTTTAGTTTTAAACGAATTAAATAATTTTAATAATTAAATCATTTTAATTATTAAAGACTACCAATTAAACAGTCATGTTTTGAAAAAGTTGTTAAGATTCTACCTCTCTCCACATATGTTACGTCTTACGTGTTTATGTACAGCTTTATTTTGTTTTTATAGCATTAAAATTGAATCGATCAAGCTAGCTCTAAGCAGTCCTGAATATTGTTGGGTTTAAAGAAAAGTTAGCTATGATCCGGAAAACAAAAACAAAAAAGTTGGCTCATTCAAAAAAAAATGAAAAAATATATATTAAAAATTATGAATAGAAGTTAACACCATAAAAGTAGATAAAACTGTTTTTTGACCGGGGGGGGGGGGAAGCTAGACATAAAACTGAATTCGATATATGTACCATTAAGCTTTTCTTTAAAAATGATGTGATAAAAAATGTTAATAAATTTGAGGCCTAAACCCAGTTTCAGGGCCAGACCTGGTCATATATTTGGAGAGAAAAAAAATGTCACATATTTGTTTTTGGTTTTCATTAGTGTTTTTTACGTAATTTATACTATATAAAAGTTGAAGCTATCAAGTTATAATGTTTTTAAGCTATCCACTTAGGACTTAAAAACGTGTTTTTATTGGTCCACATCAGCATTTAACATAAATTCTAACGATAACCGGCCAAAAAAAAAAGCTCGATATCTGCCAAAAACAAAACTCTCACCAAAATAAACAACAAAATAATATAAATTATTCAAAATAATGATTTTAGTATATAAAAAAATTATGCCTTAATTGCTTATTAATGAATAATTTAAAAAATATATTTTTTTTCATAACTTCATATTTTTCTAAACATTGATTAAGAAATTATTAAATATTAAAAAAGAAATATAAATCGTCGGTCTTTAAAATAAAAGCAATTGATCGCATAATATTTTTGAATCCCTATTTATATAGTATAGATTTTTGCTAAGAAAATTTACATGATTATTGCAAGTGTAAATAATTATCACGATTCCTTCACTTTCTCAATAAGATTTAGATGTTTCATGAAGCAGAAAAGACTGATTTAAAAAATTAATCTCCACAGTTTAGGATATAGGGTTTAGATTTTAGGGTTTATGGTTTATTGTTAGGGTTTAGAGTTTAGGGTTTTGGATTTATGATTTAGAGCTTAGAGTTTAGAGTTTAGGTATACAATTTTTACAAAATTTAATATTATAAAACACAGTAACATACTAATAATATTGATAGTTTATGTTTATAAAATAATTAAATTAAGTTAATTTTTCAGCAAGTCCAGCTGCTACTTGGACTTAATTTATTGTTTGACATGTTCATGACCTAAACCTTCCCTTGTTAGTATGACATTGACCTTTCTTTGCTGGTATGCAAACTTTTCCATGATATTTCATTATCCTTACTGTTTTTGGCACTAACTTGGAGAAAATTGTACAATAGTTCAAAGATCTTAAAGAGTAGTTGTTTTTACTTTTACACACTTTTTTCTTTGGTGGCTGCTTTTATACACTTTAACATAAGAATATATGGGTTCAATGACTGTCCAACATTATTCAGAAGATTTTACTGGCATCATCTGTTGTAACAATTTATTTGTTAATGTTTTCCAGCTCTAGGGTAGCCAAAAGAAGAACAGCTGAATCTGAAAATGATGATTCTTGATATTATTAATATTCTTGAGTTTTTTCTTCTAAAATGTTTAATATGCTTACCTCAGTAGGCTTTCATGATCTATTCAAGTTGTTGGAGATGAATTTCTTAGATTAGTCTTTTCTGTTTCAGGAAACATATAAATCTCATCGAAAAAGCAAATAAGTCGATAGAATCAATTACACTTGTAAAAATAATGTAAAATTTTGTAACAATAGCGACGATGTGGAAACTTCAATGAGACAATCATATTTTTGGGATTTTTGCAAAGTCTTTGCTCTTAAACAAAACATGAGACTCGAATAATCAGAAGAATGGTTGATAAGTGTTGGAGATGGAAATGCACCTATAACTGAAACAAAAGATGCCAATGAAAATGATGGTTATATGATGGTCATTGATCCTAAATTTTTAATGCAATTAAGTGAAAATCATTTGCAAAACATATTTCAAACCACAAAAACAGAGAACATTTTATCAAAAAGTACCTATGCAAGAATTACAGAGTCATCAATCCAAACTCTATTTTAAAAATGTTCAAGAGAGAAAACGAAAGAGACAAGTTGAAAGGCTTCGGTTACATATTTGTAAATAAACAGATTTAAAGTGGCCATGGCTGTGCTTACAGGACATAAAGCGCCAAACAAACAGAAACCGTTTTTTCGGTTACCAAAGAAAGATTATTTCTTTTGGGTTTAAGTTGGGCCTGACAAGATAGGCTTTGAATGTATTTTGTCAAGTGGAATCGTCTTTAGTTTTCATAAGAAAAATTTGGGAATATTCAATATGAAGAAGCTGAACAAATTTTAGGCCGTTTTGCTATATTATTCTTATTATAAATAATACAGTATAAAATAATCTAATTTGCTAAAAATTTGAAATTGATCGGTTTTAGCGATTAGTGCGAAGCATTATCTATGAATTTACTAATTTAAATATTTGTTTTCTTACATTAATTGGATAGTTTTTGATGGACGTTTTAAAAAGATTCAAAAATGTTATCCCCACAAGGCACAAACAAATTAAGCAACCAAAGTACAGACATTGACTTTTTCTTTTTCTTTTTTTTCTTTTTTTGGTTGCTTTTTCTGATATTTTTCGTACGGTGAAAACTTAGGTAGGCCCACCAGAAATTATGAAGTGGGACTCACAAATGATCAAAGAAAGACAGTTGTTGGGATAATGTTGATGTTGAGATTAGGGGAGGAGGGAACGGCCAGCTATATTGCGCCCACACGGTGACAGTGGTGGTCCTCTCCGCAGGCTGCAATTACTCTTTTTCACATTACCCCAAATGGGTTTTTAATTCTAAGGACCAATGTCCAGCCCATCAGAGATGTGACCACTTCTGTTTTTTTTTTTTTTTTTTTTTTTTGTCATATCGCATTGCAAAATTCTTTAGGAAAATAAAAATACAAAACATGAACATAAAGAATGTTTGTTTACATTTACAACAAAGGTTTTTTTGTTTTCGTCATTTTCAATTAAAATCAAGAGATTATATGGGTTTAGGAATACTATATCTCGTACAGAATGTTTCTTTTATCATAATTGTCTAAGATGAAATATTTTTTTGGTTCTTCTAGTCTCTCTGTCGACTACAAATTATCCGTTCTTTTAATATAAAAAAAAATAGAATCATTAATTTGTTGAGTAATGTTTTTTGTCGCTTTACAGGTGTAATTAATCATTTGATGGCTATTTGTCATTGAAGACGATTCTTGTGCATCATCTATAGTTAGGATAATATATTTATAAATAGATGAGTTCCTCTACACATATATTGAATGGTCGTAGTTGTTAGATGGGATGTAAATTTCCTTGTTTCGGCATTTAAATTTGTTAATTAATGAAAACTAATAATAATCTTAAAAAGAATTGATCGTTGGACGTTAAAAAGGAAAAGAATTGATCACTGATTTCGACTCATATGATGAAATGATTGAACAAGAGTATTACAAAATACTAAGACATATTTATTGCAAAAGGAAGCATCAAAAAAAGTGTTAGATACTTCGTGTTTCTTTGTTCTTACTAGATTCATTCAACAAAAAGGTCTAAAACAAAATCGTTTGTCCGTACAAATTAATTAGAATAAATCTTAAAGTAGGCAGGTTGGTTGGTTCGAGAAGAATCACAAATAAGGGAATGCACAAATTCCAAAGACTAAAGTACAAAATAGATCTGTCTTGTGTCCTTAAGTCGAGGTATGTTCTAATTAAATCCTACCATCGCAAGTCCATAACATCCCGTGGTCCTTCCACGTACTCTTTTCACTGCTCATGCATGGACCAAACCCTAGCTGGCTTCTCTCTTCTTTTCTTTTCTCCATTTAATTTCCTTAATTTTAACAACTGTCTAGAGTTTTTATGTCCACTTGTTTTGGATTTTGAGTAATGTCTTAACATTCTGAATTAAAACCTAACTTCCATCAACTTCTTGTCCCGTTGTTTTAGATTTTCTGTGATGTTTTGACATTTGCAATTTAAACCTAACTTCCATCGTATGTAATGAATTTAATTGGTGCGATTAACTTTTTCTTCCAAGTTCTACTCTACAATATTGTGTGTTTTCACTGAAATGGACTAGTGGAAGCGGTCAGTTCGGGTTGGATTGCTCAATCCATTTCCACACGACAAGAATATTTAGTTTTAGTTTTATTTTAATACCAACCAATCTTAATGATTGACATAAAATTAATCTTTTTTTTGTTGCATGCTTTACTTGGAGGGTATTTTCTTTTTGAACACATACAAATTTGGGAGCATTCGAACTTTAGTGCCGGTAGGTCTAATGTCATAGCCACTGGACTATTGATAGACCGAAATTTGAATTGGTTTTTGGATAACCCAAAAAACGCTAAAAACTAAGAATTTTAGGGGTTTTTTTTTTTTTTTTGATAAAAATTTTTAGGGGGTTTTTGTTATATAGAAACAAGAATTCCTCTCACAAGCATAATAGTATTTATATGTATAAATCATTAAATCTAATTAAGAAAAGAAATAAAAGAATACTCATACCATGATGTGGCATTGGTCGATATCAACGACGCACACAAAAGCATAGATCGAACTCTAAAGATATAGAGAAAACTCAAGCAACACACAAAATTTCATAAAACAAAATAAATATATATAGAAATGAAGTTGAATTGAACTCGATCGATTTATGAAATGTTCAGTTTAAATAATTTATGATCTACAATTTAACCGCAGATCTAACTAATCTGACCCAATATTTGTTTATTCAAACCACGAAAACCACTAAAATCGAAAACCTTATAGGCATCCCTACTAAAAAGTTAGGGTGTGTAATCGGAATAATTTGTCAATCTCTAAGTTAGATCAATAGTTAGAATATAATAGAAACGTTAGGTAGATTACTCGAAATAAATTCTTACTAATCTGTTAAGACGCTAATCATATCGAAGGTGACGGGTCAAACTATAACACGTAGTTATCTTGGAATTTGATAGGTATTGTTCTTATAACGCAATCTACACGGTCACTGTTCATTGGTAGTATTCATATTGACTTTGGATAAAGAATATATAAAGAAAAGTGACCATGATTTTGATGAATGAATAAGATTAGAAGTACGAGATTGTCATACATCTAATCTGAGAAACAGTGGTCCTTGGAATCATCATTATCCGATCGAGCTAACTCATCAAGCATGAACTTGATTACAATATGATGACATCATTCAAGATGCCACTAAATCTCCCATTAGAATAATCGCATTAATTATATAAACAAAAAATAAAGGTGGGACGAGATCTATTCGATGTCGTTGACCAAACCGTATGACTACGTGGATCATTCTCTGTTCAACGTTACAAGAACTGTGAACAAACCATGTTGGCATGTAATATAATTAATTCCATATCGTGAAATTATCGTTCTACAGTTTATTTTTATTTTATAAAGAATGTATTATGTTACATTTCAATACAATGATTCAAATTAAATTTTTAACTCTTAGCTATTTTTTTCTTTTCTTTTTTTAGTTTAAATCATTATATCTAATTAATCATTTATAAAATAAGGATATACGTATATAACTAAAAAATTTCTAATTTGTATAATATCTCAAAAAAAATTTTTTGTAAAATAAAAAGAATAATAGTCATAGTCGGAGTTCTATATAGTGTTTTTAATTAATGATATTTTCTACTTTCTGTTTGGATCCGCTTACTTTTGTTCAACCAAACATCCTAATTATTCATTGAAACTCTGAAGTAGAAAGATAAAATCAAATTTTACTAAAAGCTACTGGCAAAAATCTTTGTCCGTAGACTTTTGGTTATCCGGAATTTTTGATTATTCGAACTGTAAAGTATCACTATTACATATGTTTCTCAAACCCTATAATCTACATTTTAAACCCCACCCACCCCCCCCCCAAAAAAAAAAAAAACAAAACTCTATAATATTATATATATAGGATGATGATAAGAGCGTATATGCTACACATATATAATTGGTCGGAGACCCAAAAACACTGTTGATGTGCCTTTATGAGGTCAGCATTTGTATGATCGGTTCTTCTGTATTTTTGTCTCCACTCAAAATAAGGCACTAAATTTTACAAGTGAATAGATATCCAAATTTAGAACCATGCATAAAAATATCTTCTAACGTTGGATTTTAGTTTGGTCTTGAAAACCTGTTTGATTTCTTTAAATTTTTATTTCTTTTTTAACATATTTTATTTGAATTTCGATTCATGCTCTTATATCATCCCCAATTTTAGGTGTACATGGTTACATGTCTTGGTACAAACGTATATGTGTACATGTTACTTGAGTTGGATATATTTCTCCTTTGTCCCCATAAAAAAAAAAAATAGTGGCAATGTCACCCATATATGTAAAAAATTATACGTAGCTACATCCGCTTAAAATTTTTATTGCAATTCAATCAAAGGATACTCAAATTTTATATATTTTGAAGATTAGTATGCAATTATATATGATAATAAAATTTTACATGCGTATATATATAAGGTACACATCACCTAATTATGTCTACAAAAACAATACATGCGCGATATGGTACATAGCAGTAGCACAATCTCATGATCCATCTCGAACTTTGGGACGTTCCATCAGTAAGTGATTAGCCTTATCCGCTGACCTGGTCGCCTATTTACATAAGCTTGTAAACGTGTTTGTTAATTTTATTTTTATAAACAATGTTAACTTTTTTCCGAATGTTAAGTTTTAGAAAATTTTCATCCCTTAGTAAAGGTAAAAGAAAAAAGTATATTTAAGAAAACGATAAGGGGGCTTATGCCTTAATTACCTAGACAGACTTTAATTTCCATGATTTTAGATAATTTTCATCTAACAATTATGAAAGGATAATTCGTTTTAGTAATACACTCCCTCTGTTTTTCAAAGAATGCATTCCCTCTGTTTTTCAAAGAATGTCATTCTAACAATGTTTCACACATATAAACAAAATTAAATAAATTTCCTTTATACTTTTTATAAATACACTAAACAATTAAATAAATTTCCTTTATACTTTTTATAAATACACTAAACAATTTTCTGTGGAAGCACCGGTGATCCATTAACCATTGGTTAAAAATTTAAAAGTTTTTACATCAGGTCTGAGGTCAATATTCCAAAGAATGCAGATTTTTGCTGATTAAAATATGCAAAAAATTTCATAGGTTCCAGAAAGCCATACATCATGGTTTCAAGTATTGCGGAGAGAGCCTCTCCATCATGGGGATGTCATATATGTAAAACCATTCATAGTAAAACCAAATGTTGCAAAAAAATATATCCATCATAGATATGTCATATATGCATAATCGCCTGTTGGAGAGAGTTTGCACTATGAAATCATTGTTTGTGGAAGATGTTTATTGTAATTGTATATGTTGTAGATAGTCGAATAACATCCTAATAGGGTTAGATCAAATACTTTTAAAATTGTTGTATAAGAGACGAAAAAATAATAACTTTCTCTTTATAATTAATAAAATGAAATAATAAAGACAAAAATAAGATTTAGTTTTAAAAAGTTGCATTGAAAACATAAAATGACATTTTTGTGAAACAAAATAAAATATTAAGACGACATTCTTTAAAAAATTGAGCAAGTATTATTTTATGTTAATTAATATCTAGTTTATCAAATAGAGTTTTATACAATTTATTCTTACATGTATATTTTATAGGTTCATTTATAAAAATAGTCTGCTATAATGTCTGTCCAACTTTTGCAAATGTCACTAAAAACATAAATGATATTTTTTGTGAAACAAAAATAAAACTTTAAAACAACATTCTTTGAAAAATTGAGCGAGTATTATTTTTATGTTAATTAATATCTAATTTATCAAATAGAGTTTTATACGATTTATTCTTACATGTATATATATTTTATAGGCTCATTTATAAAAATAGTCTGTTATAGTGTCTGTCCAACTTTTGCAAATACCGTTTTGCTAGTGGTTTTTGTTTGTTTGTTAATTAGCTGGTTTTTTGATAGAAGATTTTATTATTGTTTGTTCTCTAATTATGTACCATATTCTTTGATGGTTTACAAATTAACTCTTAAGTTTTATTGAATCTTTTTTTTTTAAATTAAAATTTTTGTATTTTTTTATAAACTGTAGAAATTCTGAATCTTTGGCCTATAATCTATTTCGATACCCAAAACTAACTTTTAGTCAATTTCTATTTAAAAATTATTTCTCTGTCCTATGTGGAAATTGAATCTGGAACACAAAGAAACTATTTCATTTGTGCTACCACTAGACCACTAACTCTTATATTTTATTTTATAACTTCTTACATATTTAAATTAATTATATTATCTAGTATACGATATAATAATACAACGCTATACTTATCAAATAATGGTTTTTTTTGTTATCAGTACATTATATTTATATAATTATAACTTTTATTAAAAGTTAACAATCTCAAACGATCGATTTTTATTACAAAACGGAAAATAATGTGTTTGTTTGGCATAACTAACTAACTATATCATGATTTCATAAACATATATAGAAACGGCATTTATTATTAAAACGGTGTATATGGTTTATTCTCATTGACTTGCGAAAATTAACAACTTCTATTGATATCGTAAAATTGATGTGTGGCACAACTATCATCAATATAGAAACTAGTGAATCTCCATGTTCCATCTCCCAAACTCCAAAGTCAGCTTTGACTATATTTCACATACACCGACACGCCCAGATACGCGTATGCATATGAATGCAAACGTATCTTTAATCTTTATTCAAGAATGGCTAGATGCTACGGTTTCCATTTGTATTATCTAATGGGTCCAAAAATATATTGTATGAATCCCATTCAAGAGAAACTTAAATGCTTGTTTTATCAGTCAATATCGCAAGTGACGCGTCGGTAGTTTTTCTATACCACGTCGCGATACTCCTTTTGTTTCATAAAATTAGATGTTTATTAAATGCTTTTTACAAAACCTAATAGACCTTATTTTCTTTTTAACTATATTTTATATGGATAGAATATAAAAATACAAACTTTGGATAGGAAATACAAATATTCATACTCGTTTGAGGGTTTGCTTTGAATGTTTTTTTGGTAAAATTCGAGTCTTTTCATTGTAATTTTAATCATCTTATCGACCAAAAAGTCATTTTAATTATCTTTGATTACTTGTAGACATTTTTATGGTAAGAAAATCGAAAATTTTATGGATTTCTGGAGATTAGTATGAAATTCGGCGTAGGATTCCTCCGATTAACAAAGAAAAAAAGGAATTAAAGTTGAGTAAAAACTAATCAATTAAAAGTGTCCTAAAACATACAATTTAAATTGATGTCGTTGTATTATTATCTATTTATGTGGATGGATTTTTGACATAATGCATGCTTTTAACAAAAAAAATCATGTTAATATTTTTTGTTTAAAAACTAATAAATGCATAAATGAAGAAAAATAAAATGTACACGTGATTTTATTATTTAGATCATTTTCAGATACACATAGAAGCTTTGTTATACAATAGTAGATATGTCATATCTTATCTAATAAAGTAAGATTACATTTCTGTAAAACTCAGAAATGCTGTCATGTGTCACTTTTAACCAAAAAATCAAACCATTTGAAATTAAAAATTGCTTCAATAATCAAAAATCAACCCAAATATAAAACCCATATTAAAAACAAAACTTTATAAACATATTTATAAAAACCACACAAAAACCAAAAACCACACAAATTTTTACCCTCTCTCTAGATTATATTAAAAACAAAAGCGGTCACATATCATTTCTAACCAAAAAATCAAACCATTAAAAATTGCTTCAATAATCAAAAACCAACCCATATTAAAAAATAAAATTTATAAGCACACTAATAAACATATATTTATAAAACCACACAAATTTTTACCCTTCCTCTATATTATATCAAAAACAAAAGTTGTATAAATACACTAATAAACACAAATTTATAAAAACCACACAAAAACCAAAAACCACACAAAATTTTACCCTCTGTCTAGATTTCCAAAACTTGAATATATTTGATAAGCAAAGTAATAAATAATAAACAATTATGGTTACAAATATGAAATCAAAGATTTACCAAAATAAAATGAAAAAAATTATATATAAGTATTTTTAATGTTCAACATATAAACATGAAAATAACTTTATCAAAACTTTGTTTAAGGAAACCTACAATTGCATACGACATCAACAACAAAGATTTACAAGGAATATGAACTCTCTCTAATTTAAAAAATATACTCAAAAAAAGAAGAGGCATGTTTAAATTGGTGTTAAAACTTTTTATTGTTATTTTTCAAAGAATTAAATCAGCTAAAAATCTCTCTAATATGCTATATATGGTCAATTTATTAAAAAACATATAATAAAAACTACATTTAAAGTCTATACAATTTCACCAAGGTTAAAACCAAAATAACGCAATTAATGACTTAATTAGCTGCCATAAAATTTTACAAACAAAATATTTAGTCAACACAAATAATACTACTAATCAAAGAGTATTAAGACTAATAATCAAAGACAATAAAGAATAAAAATTAAAAATAATTAAATATAATAAAATAAAGAAGAAATATTTGAAATCAATATATATTTTAGACTAATATATAAATAGCAACCATGCATACAAGATTAATATATTTAAAATTTCAAAAAAAAAAACCTACTCCAAAAAAAAGAAGTAGATAATATAGAATACACATTTTACCATGAAATGATTTCATCACTAACCGAAAGCATAATCATCTCCAACTCAAAATCTCAATATCTCTACATTGAGAAAACAACATCAATTACATGATTTTTTTTACCAATAAACATATACTTCAAACACATGACAAAAACTTCAAAGATTTAATTAACTTTTACCTCAAATTTCCTGACATTGATGAACAAACATCAAGTACGTTAACTAATAGTTTATTAAATTTCATTCATACAACGATATATATTTCCAGCTCAAGAAAACCACACACATAGTCTCAATGTGTTTTTCCAAATCGAAGATCTCAACACAAATGTTTCAACAAGATTAGATTTGAAAATAATAAACCGGAGATCTAGAAAATTTTAAACACTATCTACAAAAGAAGAAGAAAAGATGATTCCTTAATATGTCTAGAAAGTTTAAAGAGGGCCAAATAACATCAACACTTTACTTTCCAACCATAAATTTTGATCACGATTGTATTTCAAAATGGTTACACTAAATAAATAAGTTTCCCTTATTGTATAAGAGAAGTATTTTGATATTTATATCAACTTTTAAGTAATAATAAAATTAAATTTATTAAAAATATTTATTAATTTTAAAATTATAAGCGACTTGAAATATCAAAATTAGTGACTAAAATGTTATAATATTAAAGTATTTACAGGGAAATAATATTAGTAGTAATAATATTAATATTAGTACTTCTGAGAGTGGATTCCATTTCTATTTAAGATTGGTTTGGGGGAGAAAGAGTTATTGGCCTACTTTTTTTTTTTAGTTGAAATTTCAAATTTATTACTCAACGAAAAAGTGTTTATGTATAAAGGAGGAGGAACTAAACAAAAAAAATAGAATAAAAGGTTTTTTTAACTTATCACTGTGAACTGATTTCAAGCTAATGACATAGGAGACCTTCTAACTTATGCGGAAACATATAGCGTAGATAGGTGATCATGTTCCGTATAGCCTTCTCAATATAACGGACTAGCTGTTCCAAGGTGACCTAACCATGGTTATGTCGCCTTGAGTTTCTATCACGCCATAGGTGGTAGATAGAAACTTGGAGGCACAGACGTATTAGGATGAAATCAAGACTATAGTAATTGGAAGACAAGAGATGAGTAATTGTATCATACCAGTCAAGGGTTGCATTTGAGTGAAGCATACCTCCCCCCAAATGAAAGCCAAGCCGTATAAGTGTAAGGACACGCGAAAAATGTGATCATGAGTTTCATCACGCTCCCTACAAAAAACGCAATATTGATTACCTCCCCAAGCATTCATACGGATCGCGATGGAGAGATGATCATTAAAAGCTAACCAAATGAAAAAGGAGCAACATGGAACCCCTTGGTGAAACCATATAAGGCGACTCCACCCAACAGTATCACGAGAACATCGAATTTGATCCCAAGTCATTGAAGCTAAAAAAGAATCACGATGGCCTCCTTCAGAGTGCTTCCATTTGAACATGTATCTACTTGCATTCCTGTCTACAACATGAGTAGAGTGTGCTTCCATTTGGCTTTCATTGTTTCCACTCTCTTTAAGAAAAAAAAATATATATATATATATATATAATAAACATATAAATAGGAAAAAAACCATACAATAAACAAGAATTTAAATAATGAGGTCAGTTTCAAAAGATAAAACAAAAAATATAGATAGGAAAAAAAACTAATGTATAATAATAAAGAGAGTAACTAAAATTTATATATACATTGACTATAGTTAAATACTAAAGTTAAAAATATACGGTTTAAAACAATAAAATCAAAATGTAAGACAAAACTTCAACAAAATATGATACTCTATAAACAACAAATTAATTTAAAAATAGAGTAATCTAAATCATGGAAAAAAATCCAACATTTAGAAAATAAAATTAATATGTAATATGGGGAAAATAAGACCCAACAAAATAAACAAAAAAGTATAAATAAATAAAACAAGCAAAAAAAATATTCTTATAATCGATAAGAAGATTTTTCAAACCATGAAAAATAAAACAATGTAAATATCTAATAGTGCTAAAAATAATAAAAATAGAATGAACAAATATATGAAAAATGTAACAAATATATATATATATGTGCATAAATAAATATATATTAAACTCGCAAACTCGCACTTTGCCCGGGAGATTTTTTTCCCTAATATATATATACTGCATTAAAATATTAACCAATCTTCTGGGTATGGTTCCCAATCTAATATGACAAGCAAATTTTATAATTTTAGTGTCATTATTAAATTTTGTTAACGTAAATAAGTGGAGTATAATTTATGATTAGATGACAACTATATATTATAATACTAAATAATTACTTCTCAGAGAATCCGCTTATAAAATCACCAGCAAATAATTTATATATTTCTATATAATTTAGAATATTCTCTTTTTCAGTCTCCAAGAATATTCCACTTATATATATATTAACTATCATCATGATTCTATTGCGGTGGCGAGTATTAAGCATTAATTTAATATATTTATTATTTTTGTCTATTACGTCGGCAGAGTGAATTAAGGTTAATCACCCCTTTACGAGTCCCTACTGGCTACTAGTCGTTTAAAACATTTATAAAGAAGGAAACTCCGAATCTATATATAATTTCATTAGATCTTTCAATTTTGCATTACTCTACCTTGGAGTGTTTTTTGACGCCCATTACTCTTCCTTCAACATCTCTATTTTATTTACGAGGTTTTTTAATTTTATTTATTATGAATTTTTTTGTTTTGTTAAAAGACTTAATTTATTATGAATTTATGATGAACATATATACTATTTAGCAAAGAAACTGTGATTCTTAAGTTGTTAACCCCCGCCAAAAAAAAAACTGCTGATTTCTTTGCATGAACTTTAACACATGTAACGGAGGTTCATCGAAGAATCAAAATGCCACTTAAAATCCCTGACCATTGAATCCTTAACTAGTTAACTTCCGACAGATATTAAAGATGTTTTAAATTTTTGCATTCTTACTCATTAATTGCACCATAAGAAGATGTAAAGAATTTATAAGTGTTTTCTTATTAGTTACTGGTGATTCAACAATATAAAGTTGGTGCTAGACTATTTTTTCGTAACATGATTTTTATTTTTTTCGTAACATAGCTACCGAGAAGTAGTGTGAATTTAGTCATCTTTAAACTCTAAAATTAATACAAACACAAATTAGGAATGATAATATGAATCTAAGTACACAGAAACAAAATACAAATAGGAAACTTCAATGAGACCACTCTATGATATCTATGTGATTTATTCACGTTAATAATCAAAAATCAGGATCTTAACAAACAAACAAACAAACTCGTAAAATGAATTAGAAAAGTGACAGAACTATGATGAGGTAATAATGAAGCTGGTAAGGTTAGGAGAATCTGGTTGGGTTTGATGAACATGAAGAATATCAACGTTTCAACAACCAAAGCAATGAAGTGGCCATTCTATGAACCGTATCTTTTCAAAAAATTATTCTTTAACTTGATATACCAATATGCAATATGATAATACCAAAGCTATAGAAATCCTATAATAGTAAATATAATATAAGATGGGTGGTCGTGCGCTTATATCTTTATTCTATAATTTAAATTGTTGTTTTTTATAGCTTATCTAGCTGCCAAGCCACATCAGCCTATAGATGATACATATTTTCTAACAAATTATTAATATAGATCTCTTTTACTTGGACACAAACAATCTTTCTTTTTTTTCCTTTTACTTGGATAGAAAACTCTTTTTATTTCTTTTACAAGGAGATAAGTATTTGAGTTGAATTCTAGAGACGGTGGGATAAAAATTTGATGGCTCTCAATAAGTCAACATGTTTCTTTGTTTTATAACATCTCTTCAAAGATCTAAATATTTGAATTGTGGCAATTACGCTTATAGTGTTCCTCGATTAATAACAACTTTTAAAATAAATAGTGGTGGGATAGTTGAAGATTTAGTTCTCAGAATTCAGCTCTACAATTACATAAAATCATAAAATTTTGGTTTTAACTAAAAAATTCTAGCAAACACTTTGAAATTACTAGGAATCTAATTCTTAAAATATTTTTAATAACAACGTATTTGAATCACTGAAGATATTCTGGTTTAGATTGAATAATCTTCATAGCTTAGACTAAAACTTTCATCGTAAAAAGATGACAAACACAAACGTTTATATCAAACGACTAGAAAAGCTATCTTATCGTTCCGCCACAAATATATTTATCCAAAACCATACGATAAATCAAAAAAATTTCACATCCATCTATTTGACCTTTAAACAAGTTGCTACTTTCTAGTATTTCTCCACTTTTGATATGCTGAGCATAAAGTACTTGAGCTTTCTTCCATGTATAGACAAATAACAACCAAGAAGAGATAATCCATATTAGTATAAACCAAACTTGTTGAGAAACTACGTCCATGTAACAACAAAAACAATAATAAATTCCAAATTTATAGAAAAGCGCCACTACAAGAAAACATCAATTTACCGATTATATTTGGCGATTAATTATTTAGTCACCAAATTTGATGACTATTTAGCCACTAATCAGCGAGTATTTTGGCGACTAATAATAATTAGTCATCTGGCAGTCGCTTTATAGCGACTATTAAATGTAGGTAATTTAACGACTAATTTATGACTATATTGCAGATGGAAAACATTAGTCGCCTTTTAGTCGCTAAAAAAGTAATTAAACCTATCTTCTTCTTCGATCTCCTTTCACTCTTCTTCTATCTCTTTCCTTTCCGACACAGCCTCCGACTTCATCTCTCTCGCTCTCTGGCCCTGTCCCTCTCTCTCAAGTCCATTCTCTTCTGACTTTTCTCTTATCTCTCTCGCTCCCTAAAACCTATCTCCTTCTTCGATCCTCTTTCATTTTTCTTTTATCTTCGATCCCCTTTCACTCTTCTTCTATCTTCGATTTCTTCTTCAAATCTTCTTTGATTTCTTCTTCCAATCTTCACTTCCCATCTTCCAATCCTCTTCTATTTCCTCTTTTCTCTTCGATTTCAAACCCTAATTTTTCCCCTTTCTCTTCTCCTACCTTTTCCCCTTTCTCTCAATCTGCGAATCGAATTTCACTTCCCTTTTCTCTCAATCTTCCCCTTAATTCGAAATCTACTACCAATATACAAACAAAAACCCTAATTTCTTCTTTTTCTCTCATCTTCCCCTTTCTCTCAATCTAAAAACGAAAACCCTAATTTCTTAGCGCCTCTATCAGACATGCCTCCATCAAAAGAGGCATGGCAAAGAAGAGAAGGACTGTTCCAAATGTCTCTCAGAGACCCGGAGCCCCCATCACTACTCCGTCAAGAAGAGGCAACCCTCTTCCGTCCCAGTACAACTTCTCGCCGGCGGCAGCAGCTCCTCCGAGTCAGTCACCCTAAGGCCCCGTGTTTGCTCAACAGTCGAGTACATCTACAGACATCCGCAATTATCCACCACCACAACAACTCTTCCAGACTAATCCTCCTCAACAACGTGAAGAAGTTCCAACTACTTCATCACAAGAATTCCAAAACAATCTTCCTCATCAATCCACTCAACAGCAGGAGGATGAAGCCTCTCCAATTCGGAACTGTCATGCTCAGAGCCATCATTCATCACAAGGTAATAACTTCGAGGAACCTGCTCCAGTGGTGCCGGATCTCGAGGAGGACACGCTTCGAGCTCTCAATGCTCTGCTTATGGTCCCAGACAGGGATACATTTACCACGGTCCTCTCTCCCACACCGATTCCAAACTCTACATGGTATGTCTTTTATCTGTTCTGTTCTGGAGACATCTTAGTGTCAATTTATGCATAAGATTAAAATTGTTGAATTGGATTGGTTTTATTTATGCATTTTTTTCATCGGATCGTGATCAGAACTTAGAACTGAAATATTTCTTTGAACCTCTATTAATCCCTGGTGTTATGCTTATACAAAATTTGATCTTTCTCTTCTTTTATGAAGTGTGTAAACATGAATTGTGTTAATATCGCTTTTGGACTAGAATCTATATTGTCTTTAATGATGGTTTACTCAAGATTTTTCACATTTTTTGTTTACTTCAGCCTTTAGTCTCAATTAAGAAATTTATGTAGAGAGAAATATGGTTATGGTATGAAAAACGAAAATAAGATAGAAATTAGAACATGGTTACTATTAAGGGGTGCCTTTGGTTGCTTGTTTGAATATCAGTGTTTACAGTTTGCTGTTCCTTGTTGATGGCATTGGTTGAAACTAGCAACTGACAGATCCTATGTATTACTTAGAGAAACATTATGGTTTAGATTCTGTTTGTGTTTGTTTGCTTGTTTGGCTTGTGTTTGCAGGTTTACTCGGGACAAAGATCCTAAACTGGTTCGGTCTATTACTAAAGTTTTTACAAACAAATTCGATGGCCTCTATTATACTTGGTTATGTGTGCCTCGAGAGAGACAAGAAAGATACTTTCTCGAGTTTGCGGTACAGTTTTTCTGTCTTATAGGCTTCACATATAGGTTTCTGTGTGCCATGTTTTTTTAATATCATTCTATTCTCTTTGTTTTGTAGAAAACCCACACCTGGGATCCCTTGATAACAGGGACAATTTAACCAAATTTTGAGGTAATCTATCAACGCCGGACAACTCTACAGTGACCTAAATGGATCAACTAGACTCTCTGGACAACGATGACCGTGTACTGGGAAACTGAAGAAGCACAGAAAAGGAGTCAAACCTATTCTGATGTTCGTATGTCTGACCGTGATGGTCTCGGTCCTCACGTCCACTTATCAGGGCCAAAGTCATACAACCAAATCCAACAAGACATGGTTAGTAACCTTTACAGTTCTGTTATTTCTTTGTCTAACACGTTTGCAACTTTAAATTCAGTCATAATCCTTGTTTATTTTGTAACATTGCAGCAAGAGGAATTGGGAAGAGCAGTGAATCTTGGTGAGGTTTTCATTAAGACACATACAAAGCCAGATTGTACGTACGTCGATAAGAAGGCTGAGATAATTGCTGAAACTTATGAGAAGAACATCCAAGAGTAAGTGAGCTCGAGGCAGAGACTTCTATTGTTTCAGACTGTGGGTCACGACCTCGGGAGCTGACAGTAGATGAGTATACAGCCATATTTCTTCAGGTAAAGTAACATTTTACACATTCCACATTTATATCCTTCAATTTTCTCATGCTCTTAACTTATTTTTTCTCTTACTTTTTAGTCCACTATGAAGGATTCACGAGGAACTCCTTATGGATTTGGAAGCCTCAAGGAGACTCTTCTCAATGCCAAGCGCAAGCACCCGGGAGATGCTTCATCGTTTGTGGCATTGCAAGAGCAACTGAAGGAAGCTCAACGTAAAATCGAAGAGCAGGCAGTTTATAATGAACGTCGTGAAGAAGAGCACTCCCGAGCTGTGGCTGAGCAAAAGGACAAGATCGAGCACTTGTCCTTAGTGGAAAAATATCTCTGACAAACTGATCCGCACTACGTCGACTTCGTGGCAACTCAGTCAGCTACACCCCAGGAAATTCACCTCCATCTGCTTCTTAGCTTACTTATCTTTCGCTATGTCTTAACTCAATATTACACTCAATGTTACTCTTCTCTCTTTATGAACTTGTTGGAGAATTTGTATGTGTTGGAGTTAGCATTTGTGGCTAAACTCATGGATTATTTTTAATCAAATGTTATTTCAATTTTCATGTTAAAATGAAATGTTATTTGAATCAAATTCGTCAATTTGAGAAATGAAACGAATTCCAATACCATACCAAATTCTTGTTTTCACTTCAGATATAGTCACTAAATAGTTGCTACGTAGTCGTCAAACAGTCACAACGTAATCGCCAAATAGTCGCACTATGTCTAAATGGTCGTATCTTCATATTTCAAATAGTCGCTAAATAGTCGTTAAATAGTCATAGACTAGTCGGCAATTAGTCACTAATTTTACCGACTACGATACGACTTTTAAACGATGATAAACTGTTCATGAGGTTTAGTCGTTAATTAGTGGCCAAAAGACTAATTAACGACTTCACTTTCTACCGACTAATTATTACCGACTACATGATTTAGTCGGTATATAGTAGTAACCAGTCATTTAGCGACTATTTTGCGACTGATGTAACAGTTGCAAAAACGTTATTTTTTTGTAGTGAGCGGACATTCTAAATAAAACATAATTAACAGTTTTCTCATTTGTCCCACCTTTTGACAAGTATTACCACGATTTCCTTTAGATGATTTGTTATATAAAAATGAAATTCAAAATTCAGCTAATTAAAAGTTTAGAAATATATCAAATGTTCTTTACAATTAAGAAACGACTATTTAGAAAGTCTTCTTAAATCCTTCTTACACTTATTTCGAAACCTTTTTATTAAACGGAAGTGTAGTAATCGGAAGGAAAAGATTCCTACGTTTATTCAAAGTAATGTGATTGGAGAAATAAGGTTTTAGATATATCTAAATACCCATAAGAGCCTCGGGTGAATTTAACAAGAGGGAGGAGAAAACCAAGTTGCCATAGTGCATATATAATATAATGATGCATGTATATTGACATCATTTTTATCAAGAAATCTGGAAGATCTTGTTAAAACGATATAAGTAACAAAAAAGAAATTAAGAGTCGAAATAAATAATTACAAAAATGTAAATGGGACAACAGATATTCTCTTTACAATACAAGCCTGCATGAATCCAGGTAATCTGCCTTTGCAACTCTAAAGGTGGTATTTTATCATTACATTGTTGCTTAATTAATTTCTACTTGTTTTTGCTTTAACAGGAAGACAGGCTTTGCTAAGCCATGACGGTCTGTAGTAGTGAATTATGTTGATATATAGTATAATCTAATTTTAAAACTTAATATATAGTACAACTCGTTTTAATTTTGTCGGCTTAATGTATCTTTGGTATATTTTAAATGAATAAATAAATATATATTTTTTAGCAGATGCATTTTAATGATGAAATAATCAATGGATTTTGTGGTAAACAATTTCAAGAGTAGTGGTGAGTTTAAAGAAAGAAAACTATGAACGTTTAATAAATAGGAGTGATCAACTTAATTATACAGATCCATCTATATAATTTAGTAACTTATAATTTAAGATTGATAACTGGGATCAAAACCCTTTCCCAAACTTTTAGTTTCCATAAAACATAATCAAATATATCTTATATAACGTGAATAAAATGTTTTTTTTTTGTTTGATGAAAGGCTTACGTGAAAAAAGTTTATATAGATAAATAAAATTAAATAACATTATATATATATTCTAAATTTATTAAATATAATGGCGTTTAATACAGTAGAATCTCTATAAATTAATACTCGATAAATTAATAACCTCTCTAAATTAATAAATTGTTCCGGTCATGAGTTGGGCCAGTATAATAATTGACACATTTCAATAAGATAATAAGATAATAATTTTTTTGAAATCTCTATGTAAATTTATGATTTCATTAATAACATAAATTAATAATCATATAAATTTATTATATATAAGATATTTTACTGAAATATGATTTTGATGTTGTTTATTTATTCATAAATTTGTAATTTTATTGGAGTTTATCTCTATTTTTCTTAATATCGCAAAATATAGATATTTTCTTCTAAAATGGACATACATGAGAAAAAGAGAAATTTAATTTTTGAAGGAGATAGATTTTTAAAGGGTGACATTAGCATCTAACTTGGTCCCGTCAAATAGTCAATAACGTTATTATATACTATCATGATCATATGGTTATTCTCTTAGTTAAACTTTTTTTTTTTGTGGTCATTTTTTTCTGATAAAGGTTTTAAAGGATTCTAGTAGTTATTTATTATAATTGTTCTTATATATATATATATATCTATCATTAATGAGTAACAAAATACTTTCCGTGATTTATATATATACCCTCTATTTTAGTCTAAATTTATGTGATTATTACTTAAAGAGCAACATATATTCCATATGTGCTGCCAAACAATCACAGAGTACTAAGAGGCAACTAAAAAGTGAAAAAAGAACTCTAGTTTATTTATAAAACGAATAATTAAGGTATCAAACAACTGGAAATTAAATTGTTAATGTGACAGATAATTGAGATCAAAGGATTATAGTTCGAATCAGATCAAAGCAAAGCGAATGGGGAACATGCCGCGTAGTCATCATGCAGATATGTGGGCTCCAACAAAGCATGTACCACAAATATTTTTAAATCAAAATTAAAAAGAAATCTACGTATAGCGAATATAATTATTGAAGGTAAAATAATCAGAAGAAAAGATTGATGGATATAATTAAGAATCTGTATTTTGATGATGAGTATCCCCCTCAATAATCCGCAATACGATTGAAAATTTAAGAATAATATTATTACTTCATACAAGATTTCGTTTAGCGGTTATAAATATTCTTATACTAGTATAAATATAATACTGAACTTCAAAATTTAAATTTCTCAACATAAAAATTTAAAATCTTCTAGCGGGATTTCAAAAAGAAATATTAGCTTAAAATGTTGTCGACATTTTAGTATACAATATGTATAAAATATCAAAACAAAAAACTCTTGACAATAGTCATATACTTCATTAATCATTATACTTGTGAAAATATGTTACGGTGTACATATATACTCACATTTAAATGATTAATCTTACTCACCGCATAGAAAGGGAATAATTATTTATATGGTCGTGTGGTTAATAGATCAATTACCGAATAATTAAGAAGAAAATGATTTATCAATAAAGACAGAGAGGTTAAATAAGACATAGCAAACGGTCACACAAAGATTCGTCTCCAAATAAACTCAATTCCCTCCGGACAATCCATCTTCTTCTTCTTCTTGTTTCCTATTGTCTCTTTCTTCACAGATTTCAATTTAAAAAAAATAACTTTGATCCTTCTTCTTTCTTTTTTGTTATTTATTAATTATTTCTCTCTTTTACTCTTTTTTTTATTAACTCCCTCTGGTTTGGAATGGGTGTGTGTGTTTAGTTTATGTACCACAGCTACTTTTTAGGGATGTGTTTGTTTCAATTTCGAAGAAACCTCTTGAAGACAAATCAACCCATGTATGAAATTTTTTTACTTTTTTTAATTGATGATCCTCGTGCTCACGCAATTTTGTTGCGGATTTGTTTCTTAGAGTCTAAAAATGAGATCTTTCACTTTTGTAGTGGTAATTCAGCTTCTCTGTGTGCTAAAGATAAAAACTTTTTTTCTTTTGGTGGATTTTGGTTTTGTTTGCTTACACATTGATCGACCACATAAGTTGTTTGTGGAAATGCCTCAGAGAGAGAGAGAGAGAGAAGAAGACTAGGTTCAATGGGTTTTAGGATTGAGATTGATGTTCAACTCTTTGAATTATTTTTGAAACTGAATTCTCGAACTCTGTGATTGCTTAATTTGTAAACTTCTTCAACTATTAATTTTTTAATAATATTTCTAAATTTTATATACAGTTTCCTTTGTAGGTTGCTTGTTTGGAAGCAAAACTGGCAGTTGGGGAAATTCCTCTTTTGAGCATAAAGCATTGTTCTTTAAGCTCAGTTTCATGGATTGAATAAACGCTTCTAAGGAATAATGGATAACTTGTCTCAAGAGGAAGATTTGGAATTTTTTGATGCCAAGGAAGAGATTATGGCATTGAATCCAAGTGGTTTCGGTTTTGATGTATGGAATGATTCACCTGGAAGTGTGGTGGAGAGGCGGAGGAAGTTCTTGGAGTGGATGGGAGTTGAAGAAGATTGTGTTCAATCCAAGGATTCGGTTTCTGTGACTAATGTTGAATCTTGTTTCAATGGAGTTCAAGAGAATTCTGTTGAAGTTGAGCAGAGATCTGGAGGATTCAGCAGTTCTTCTAGTCTGGAATCATTGTCTAGTTCAAGCGTGGAAGTTTCCGAGGAGTTGTCTTTGAGGGTAGACAAAAATGTGGGTGGATGTGATGTAACGAGAAGGCAAAGCTCTTCAATGGCATCATGTTCTGATTCCAGATGTTGCCAAGTGGAGGAAGCTAAGAAGCAGGGGAATATCGCGGGGCTAGTCACGAGTTTCAAGAAGGGATGGTTCACGAGGCTTCGGTCTTTTGGATGTACCGCGGATACAAAGATCGAATCTGGTGGTAAAGTCAGAGCTTCTTCTGGTTATGGTGATGTGATTTCAAGAGTTAAGGTTAAGCATTGTAAGAAACAGGCAAAGGAGCTTTCAGCGCTTTATCAGAGTCAAGATATTAAAGCTCATAATGGTGCCATCTTGGCGATGAAATTTAGTGGTGATGGGAAGTTTCTTGCAAGCTCTGGTGAAGATGGGGTTGTGCGCGTGTGGAAAGTCATGGAGGATAAGATATCTAGACTAGGAAGGGATTGCCTTAACGAGGTAGACCCTTCGTGTATGTACTTTGAGATAAACGATCTTTCCCAGTTGAAACCGGTTTTGGTTGATGAGGAGAAACCAAAGAAGACAACAGAAAGTTTCAGGAAATCATCTGAGTCAGCCTGCGTCGTCTTCCCTTCTAAAGTTTTCCGTATTATGGAAAAACCATTATACGAATTCTGCGGGCACACGGGTGAAGTCTTGGATATCTCATGGTCAAAGGATAATGTAAGCTTTCAACATCTTTTACATTTCCTTATTAGCTTGCAACCATTGCTTTAATGTAAGTTAAAGAAACTGAGGCATTTATTGTGTAATTTCTTGGTGTAGTATCTTCTCTCGGCATCAATGGATAAAACTGTCCGGCTATGGAAAGTTGGTAGCAATGATTGTCTTGGAGTTTTCGCTCACAATAGTTATGGTATGCTTCTTCTTCTTCTTCTACTTCTTTGTAATTACATATTTTTTTACTTCAGTTACTACATTGATCTGACAGTATGTGTTGCCTGCAACTTTCTTTTTTTGCAGTAACCTCTGTTCAGTTCAACCCTGTAAATGAGAATTACTTCATGAGTGGTTCAATTGATGGAAAAGTTCGAATCTGGAACATTTCTGGTTGCAACGTTGTTGATTGGGCCGATCTCAAGGACATTATATCCGCAGTGTGTTATCGTCCGGATGGACAGGGAGGAGTTATTGGTTCTCTGACCGGAAGTTGCAGATTCTTTAACATGTCTGGAGAATATTTAGAACTAGACTCTCAGATACATTTGCACAACAAAAAGAAGTCTTCGAATAAACGGATAACCGGGTTTCAGGTAATGTTTCCTTTTGTTCCCCTTGTCTTGATACTTTGTTTACTTCTCTTGACATTGTGAGATGTTAACAAATCGATATGCATGTTTCTTTTTCCAGTTTTTACCGCAAGACCCGAGCAAAGTTCTGGTTGTTTCCGCGGATTCCAAAGTCAGAATTCTCCAAGGCAACAATGTTGTCACAAAATACAAAGGTATGTTGCTTCTTAGGTTACCTTCAACTTTCATTTTCTTTTGCATATTTCTATGATTGATTCTAAACTATGCTCTTCTCTGTTTTTTTTTCTTAATCTTCAGGTGTTTGCAAGACGAGAAGCCTCACATCAGCAACTCTCACATCTGATGGAAAGCACATTGTTTCAGCTTGTGAGGACTCCAATGTATATATATGGAACAATGATGAGGAAACAGATTCATCTTCCCAAACCAAAAAGATTCGATCTTTCGAACGTTTCTCCACCAATGCATCCGTTGCAGCAACTTGGTGTGGATTCTCAGATCATAACACAACCCTCCCATTTTCTTCTCCCTCGTGCTTATCTCTCAACGAAGGATTTGTCCCTGGATCAATATTCAAAGGAAGCGCGACATGGCCAGAGGAAAACCTACCCAAAAACCCTCTATCTACATCCGCAATGAATGCATCTCATTACAAGTTTCTCAAGTCCTCTTACCAGAGAGCATCTAGCTCTCTATCTTGGGGTATGGTCATTGTCACAGGTGGTTGGGATGGACGAATCAGAACGTTTCAGAACTACGGCTTGCCTGTGACTACTTGAAAAAAAAAAACTGGTTTCTTTTTCCTAACTTTGGAAAAACAAATCAAATGCATATTGTTCCTTTCTTGCTAGGCACAAGCACATGTTTCTGGCAGATCTTGAAGGCTATGGTGGGTCCAAGAAACCAGATCCACTCTCAGATTTTCAATTAGTCAAAAAGTAGTGTTACTCCTCAAAGATTTATCATACTGTAGAAATCTTTGAAGAAGAAGAGGTGAGTGGAAGATTTAACCGGGTTGATGTAGACGGAGGAGATGATAAGGAACAGATGTTTCTTCTTTTGGCAGTTAGTGGCGGTTGGAGATCGTTTTTAGACAGTACGGTTTTGTCTGAAAATTGACAGGCGAATTGTGGGGTCCAAAGAAGAGGCAAGTGATCATGGAAAGGAGTGGTTGAAGGAGAAAGATGTTGATGTTACTTCCACACTAAAGATCTTCCATGGCTTTCTCATTGATCCTTTTGTTTTTTTTTTGGAATTTAGATTTGATAAATTTTCTAACCTTAGTGTAGGTTTTGTGCTGATTCGTTTATTTCTGTGAAATTTGTATCTAACGTAGCTTATTTAGATTTTGATTTTCCACTTATTATAAGAGATAAATCAACAGATTGTAACTTTGTAGGGAATCTCAACCTCAGACAGAGGCTCCTCAGGCTTTTGTAATTTGTAAATTTTGTGAACAGTAATTTAAATATTAATAATTGATAAATTTATTAAACATAATATTCTTTTTTCTAATTTTAAATATGATAATACTATAATTTTTATATATGGTCTAATTAATATAATAAATTTATACTGATATAAGTGCATAATTAGAAATAGTGAGTCATTGAAATATTATTTTAGTATGGAGATAACTTTACTTATTTTTTATTGTATCAAAAATTGATGGTGTTCTATAACGATATAACCTTTTAAAAATTTAAACTTTAGGATAATAATAAACAAAAAAGACTTGAAGACAAGTAAAAGTTAGACAATAATATTTCAAAATAGTTTATATACAAAAAAAAAACAGAGTGTACAAATACTTTTTTTTTTGATTAATTAATAAAGCTAATGATAGTAAAATACTATAGTTTCAATAGTAATATTAATTTTATAGAAGTTTGATATTGACATGTATGGGCTTATTGATATTATCAACTAGATCAAATAGTGTCCGGCCCAACTAGTAATAGTGTCTGATCTGATCTGTCATGCCACGTCATAAGCCTGATCCATAACGAATCGATAACTCTACGGTTGTCCAAGTTCGCACAAAATCTCAACACTCATGGCTTTGCTTCCAGTTCAGTTCACCAGGAATAATCTCTCGTCGCCGTTATTCTCCGTTAAGCTCCGCCGTTATGACTTCACGGAGCCCAAATCTTTTGTAACAGTACATTGCTCCGGTAATTTCCATCTTATCTTCGCTGCATTCATTGGTTTTTTTTCCCCAGATGTTTCAAGATTTGTAATTCTTCGGATTTCAAGAATATGTAGCTTTATCACTACAAGAATCATTTGTATATCTGAGTTTATCATCCGTATCAGACCCAAAATTTGCTATAAAAAATGTGATTCTCATAGTCTCTTATAAAGAGTGAAGTGTCGTATAGCTCTTGATGAATGATCATTTAGAGCGACAATCTTGTTAATGTCAAAATCTAGATTTTTAGGGAAGTAAAGCAGTGAATGTGAAATGATGTTTTTTTGTGTTGGTTTTGTATTATGATCTCAGCTGGAGAAAACAGAGACAATGGTATAGGTTTCAAGAAGAGTTTGTTGCCGATTAAGGAGCTTGGAATTATCGCTTGCGCCGCTCTTTGTGCTTGCACTCTTACAATAGCTTCTCCTGTAATTGCTGCTAACCAGGTCAGTTACATTATATTGCAATCTTCTCTTCCTAGGTTTGTTCTTAATGTCTCTCAATCAAGCTATAACCTTAGTCTGAATGATCACTCTCTTGTTGTAAGAATCTGTATTGTCATTGTAAAGCTTAAGGAATTTCTTAAGAGATTTAAAGATGGCAACGTTTTGAAATTTGCAAAAAATGAATCAAATGGTTTGTTTTTCAGAGACTTCCCCCGCTTTCAACAGAACCAGACCGATGTGAAAAAGCTTACGTTGGTAACACGATAGGTCAAGCAAATGGAGTCTATGACAAACCACTTGATCTTAGGTTCTGCGACTACTCAAATGATCAAACTAATCTCAAAGGTAAGACTCTTTCCGCAGCTTTAATGTCAGGTGCCAAGTTTGATGGTGCAGACATGACTGAAGTAGTTATGTCAAAAGCTTATGCCGTAGGAGCAAGCTTCAAAGGTATATATCATCTACAACAAGAGTCGTTGTACTTACAATATAGACTTAAAAATCTTGAAATTTGAAAGTAATGGTTTAGTTTGATCCTTGCAGGAGTGAATTTCTCAAATGCTGTTATTGATCGAGTGAATTTTGGGAAATCAGATTTGAAAGGAGCTGTGTTCAGGAATACGGTTTTATCGGGTTCGACATTTGATGAAGCAAATCTTGAAGATGTGGTCTTTGAGGACACTATCATTGGTTATATAGACCTTCAGAAAATATGTAGGAATGTGACAATAAACGAAGAAGGAAGACTTGTGTTGGGTTGCAGATAGAGATGGGAGAAGGATTTGAGTTGGTGTATTATAAATGTAAGAATTGAGATTTGACACAAAGATGTATGAGTACAAGATTTGAGGATAGGACTCAGGAGAAGAGGTGTGAACTTGTGAGGTTGTATAATCAATTCCTGTAAATTCTGTAACCAAACAAAAGGATTTTTCTCTGTTCTTGGATAATTTACATACACATGTTAAAGTGTAGATTATGTCATTATGATTATGTGTATGTTTACGAAACATGTAATGTAATAAACTGCAAGTATTTTGTACATAGAGACAGAAATTTAATTAGGTTATATAGTTGAATAGTAGAGAGATTGAACAAAAGCGCATCTGGTGTAGTGGTATCATAGTACCCTCCCACGGTACTGACCAGGGTTCGATTCCCTGGATGCGCAATTTTGAAAGTTTTTATTATTTTCTTTTGTGAGTTTATTACTTTTGAGTTAATTATCTGTAATTTGCTAAGACGTTCAATTAGTTGGTTGGGAATCTTACTAATTAGCAAGACATATGATAATATGAACTGTCGCCTGTCGGATAACTCTGTTCTTAATATTTTAATGGAATTTATTTGCCCAAAAAAAAAAGAAAGGAGAACTTTTTGTTCCACTTGATCAGTTCTCATCTCATGGAACTAAAATGTTCATTTAATCTTAGAAAAAAAACTAAACACATCGAATTATGTTTTTAATTAATAACCATAACACTCTTTATTTTAATTTCTGATATAACAAAGTACACAGAAAATAAGGGCATAAATATGTCAATAAAATATGACATATAAAATAAGATGATAATAACTAATTAAGGATTTAGTATGTCTTGTCACTATATATAATCCTCCTTTCACGAACGCGTTTCCGAAGGGTATTGTACACTGATCTCATCCTCAAACAAAAAGAGTCAGAAATGGAGGATACATACATTTATGCATACATTCAGATTTATAATAATCGATATTAGTGCATATGCTTAATTATATATGCTACTATATATAGATAGAGAGGTATGATTGTGTTGATGTTTCAAGGCTTGCCTCCGGGCTTTCTTCTTGGGTCGTGTTTAGGGTTGGGTCCTGCGTCGTCGTAGTCTGTGGTCGAGTGGAACATCAACTTCCTATGACTCATCTTCTTCACTTTCATTTCCTCACTCTTTATAATTACAAACCCATATATTCTTGTCAGTATTTGGACCAAACAAACATTCTTAATTAATATTTACATTAATTAAGTATAATAAACATGTGTTATATATACCTTGTAAAGGATGAAACTCTCATGCATCTTTGCGCCTCCGAGCTGGATAGAGCCTTCCACTACGGCTAAGAGAAAACATTGTATCAGCGGACTATACATTATTTTATTTAAGTAATCTCTAGCTACAATTAGAAGAGATTCATAATTATTGCAAAACAAACAAGTTAATTAGGTATATGTTTTTTAATTTTGGAGAAAGAATGGAAATAGTAGGTATGGTGTAGCTCCACCAATACAATAATAATTAATGAATGGTACTAAGGTAGATTGAGGCACTCGGTTCAAAGATGAAGGAAAGACGAATGCATGAAAAGATAATACCAAAAGCTGATCTCGGACTGAGATGGATAATGCTGGGAGGCAAGGTCGATAATTAATTATCCCTTTATACAAATTAGTAAAAAAGACTAAGAATTGAAAAGGATGGAATAGGAATAGGAATATGTTTATATATATGTTTACCTAATGATGAAGAGCAAACAATGAGTATGAGGAAGATGAGAGATAGAGGTTTGATCCTAAGAGGCATAGTAAATGGCTTCTAATGATTAATCTAGGATGGTTACTCTTTGAAATTCGTTTAGGGAAGAATGTGATTAGTCAATAGAAAATGAGGAGAAAAATAGGTTTACATTTGAGAAGAGAGGAGAAGGCTAGTTTCCATTTTATAAACGGTCAAGTTTATGTGGTGGAAACTGTTTTAGTCCATATAGAATATGATCGTCATGGTGATGATAATGACTATGACAATGATGATGACCATGACTAAGATGGTTGGTTCTGTTTATGATAATGAGCATATGTAAAGCCCTTATCAAAATAACTTTTAAAGTATAGGAATCTTCCTTGAATATCGAGATTTTTTTTATAGCAAAGCAAAAAAGGTAAAAACAGTGGTGAGACTAACATCACAATGGTGATGATAGTAGCAAGAAAGATAAACTGAATAAAATGATATTGGGATAACTCAATGAACCCACAAACCCTAGAAAAAGTAGAGAAAGTCAACTCAATTGTTGATTGTGTTTCATCTCCCCAAAAGGAACACTTAAAACTCACCTCTATTTATGCTTGTGGACAAAAAACGTATATTAGCTAATAACCACACTTTTTTCCTTTTGCATGACATTGTTCAAATTTTAAATTATATATATATATATATATATATATATTATTTTTTTAATCTTATGATTATTTTTTAATTAGATGTTATTAGATACTCCATCTTTCCTAAAAGATTTATGTTCTAACTTTTCTATCTTGTTTTACAAATATTGATTTTTTACTTTTTATTTATTTATTGATAAATTGTAAACTTCAAGATAAAATGATTGAAATTACACTTACTTGATTATTATTGGTTCATAATTATTGAAATAAATTTTTGTGTAAGAGAAAATATTGTATTTAGAAATAGTAATTATTGTTTCTTAATTATTTATGTAAAAACTCCTAAATATCAATTTTTTAGGGACATATGGAGTATTGTTTAGGACGAAAACTTCAAGGTATACTTTAGACGCTATAGTTTTATTTTTGATGCAGAAGTTCTTATTTTCTTACATGAAGAACATCATATTTATAAGAATATCTTTACATTTTATGATGAATAGCGCTATGTCGTCTAAAACGGATGAAGCCACACGGAAAGAAAAAAGAAAAAAAAACTAATATTTTCGCACAATTTATATGGCGGAAGAGTTTCATTTGGCTTCATAAATTTTTAATTTTACCAAAGAAGCCCATTGTTTTTGCCACTTTTTCTCATACAGCTGTAATGTATTATAGATTCGATTGAGTGCACCACGTGTGATCATAAGTCTACTTATCGACACAAATATTTATTGGAAATTGTATTCTGCTAAGATAATTGGGTCCATTATCAAAAGTAAGATGGAATCATACCAAACTCGTACGTAACTATATATTGTTTGTTTTAATTTTGTTAATGAATCAAAACGAAAATGAAATTTTGTATTAAGGGTACATACTTTTCAAACAAAGACCCTACAAATATCAAGACTAGAACATACTATATATTAATGCAATAATTGGTTAGCAAAATCTTTCAATCCAATTTGTGACCGAGAATTTGGTTTTATATTCAAAAACACTGATACAGTTGAATATGAATTACATGGATCAGAAGGATTGCAACTTTGGAATCGCGCGAGTGAATCTTACTAGCGGTGGTTTCTCTCCCAAACAAGAAAAACTCGGCGTCTCTTCTCTCCTTCTGCTTGGAGGTTCACTCTGGCGAACCCGGCGCTGCGAGTGGATCCTCCATCTTTTGGAACCAAGGGTGCGGATGGTTGACTAAATTCTCGGCGATTTCTTCTCTTCCGATTTAAAGTGTGGCGGACGGAGAAGGTATGTTTTTTAGGTCATCTACGGAGGTCCTGTTTCGTTGTAGTCTGGATTGGTTGAGCATCGGAAAAGGCAGAGGTCCTGTTCTGGCGTTGTCTCGGGTGGAGGTTTTCTGTTCCCCTGAGGTTGAGCGGCGGCAAGCAATCAGTGCCAGTTTTTTCTCTTGTGATTTCTTTCGGTATTGAGTAGTGCCCAACCAGGATTGTTGTTTGGTTTCATCCGGTTATATTGTACTAAAATAAATAATTTAAAAAAAAACAAAAAAAAGAATTACATGGATCAGCAAAGTACGAATGCATACTATTAAACATTATTCTCTCTGTTTATTTAATAAGAAAATATAAAATTAATAATTATTTTTAATATAAAAGCATAAGACTAAAAGACGACATTAATAATTATTTTTTACATAAAATTATTTACTATCAAAGTAAAAACAACTCAACTAAAAATAAAAGACAATGTATAATAGAAATACTCACAAAACGTCAGCTAAAGTTGAACTTTGTATAAAAATTTAGAAAAAAACCCATTAAACATCTTATAAAATGAAACTGGAAGAGTATAATTTAAATTTTAAAAATGATTATAATTTTGTAGCCAATGAATGTAAATTTTGCAACGACTAAAAATATAGATTAATTCAGTAAAAGCCGATCAATTACGTTTAACCAACATGGTGGGCAATTTCTAGACAGAGATATAAACTATTTTAAAAGTGGACTTAAGTAAATAATTGGGAATTCGTAAAATGGTTAGGGCAGATTTAAAAGTGTGTGGTACCAGACACTATATAAGTATTAGATATAACATTATAGATAAAAGAGAAATAGTGGAACTAATCCTTCCATTTCGGCCTTCACAACTTTATAAGAAGTCAACTAAGATTGAGACAGACACATATAGCGAGTGGCCCGCAAATGTATCAGAGAAGTGCATCTTTTTAAGTGACCCATTATAGTGAGAGACCACTATCCCCCAAATCTTATTTTAAAATAATGATCGTTTCTCATGATATTGTGTATTTTGACCTAAATTCCATAATTCTACGAAATCCCAAATAACCAATAAACTTTTACCCCAAAAGTCATCTTATGGATCGTTATATATATAAGATGGTCTTTCGTAATTCCTTAATAAACCAAATTCTATTGAGATATATACATAATATAAATTACTTTTTTTTTAATCTAAAATCTTGAATGCTTATTTTCAAGTGTAGAAGTTGTAAACTGTTTTATGTTTTATTGTCTTGATTTCTGTTCATTAACCGATTGTATATTATTATATGTATTTCTATATTTTAAAGGTTAAAATTATAGAAGATTGTAATTTCATCCACTCTAGATGTTTTTCATTCCAAAATTGGTTTCACACCTACTTCATCTTTTTAACAGGTTAAATTTCATCGTAAAAGGCTTTCTCACGATATATCCCAAGTACAATGTCTACTAAAAATAAAACAAAAACAGCTAGACTATACACACATTAATATAACTACATTGTTTAGGCCGAATCATTGGCACTACCTGACAATTTTAACGGTCTATAAGAATCGGTGGTCATAAAAAACACAACACATAGATACACATAACTAATATTTTGACTTATAACTCTTCTGTCCGAAGCCACACTGTGACACAGATAATGCAATAAGTTAAAGACAATGCATGACTTAGCAAAAAAAAAAAGGAAATAAAACGCAAACAAAACTATCAAAAACGTTTCGGCAATTATTAAAAACTTGGTCTGACCGGTTGGATCGGTTCGATCAACGGGGGAGGATCTAGAGAACATATTAATGTGGGACACCATAAAAGAAACAAACAATTAAAAAAAAACACAATACAAAACAGGAGGAATCGAACTTTGGACCTAAAGAATTAGAGATGTACAACGGTAAAATTAAGTTGTTTTAAAATCAGTATGAGGCACGTGCCCCACCTATTCCTTCTACGGATCAATCACCCAATAATAATACCGAATCAATGTCCAATCCAGTTTTCAAAACATTGCCCAAAACTAATAATTTTACTCGTTTTCTTAATACTTCTTTTGTTTTATTATGTACTTTTGATAAAAGCATGGATTTTTTTTTTACATTTTTAAATAAAATACATAATTCTATAGCAATAAAAATAAAAACTAGAATATTTATAGCGTGATGATCTCGATTAACTCTTTTTTTTTTTACTTGTTTTAAGTAATCTTAATACTATAATTGAACTAGTATCATGTTACAGATTTTTAGGAAATTTTTAATTTGAAGTCAATAATTACACAATCAATTTAAAACTAAAAATTCAAAACTTTTAGGATAGAGTGAAACTAAAACAATGGTGTATTTTTAGTGCTTATAAATAAGCTTCAAGATAAAAATGGTTAACACATTTATTTCATGGCTTTTAATTTTGATTTGAATTTGTCATTTCTAAAATATGAGAGTGAGGTTTTGTTTGACTAAAAATATAATAATTTGAATTTGCCATTTTCTAAACTATGAGAGTGAGGTTTTGTTTGACTTAAAACAGAACTCCACTCAGAGAAGAAATTTTTAACAGTGGCGATGAATATTTTGAATTGATAATATATTATTAGTTACTGCAATGAAAATCTTATCAATATGGATCCAGGTTATAAATTGTTTCCTTTTGTTCTTTTGTTTAACTAAACTAACCGATTTCTATAATTTTTTTGAAAGATGCAATGGTTTTTTCTTCTAGATTACAAGAATTTTCGCAAGTTTTGTTCATCCTCTAAAAAAGTGTTTAGTTATTATTATTATTTAAAAAATTTTAAATTTATTGACGGTAGATCAAATCTTAGTGAGATAAAATGAGTTAGATTTTTTTTAGCCACGGATTTATCAATAATTTTGTTTCTTTTTGCCAACAACTTGTTTAAAATAAAAAATAAAAAATTCAGTAGATATCGACCATCAAAGATATTTCACATTTTTTTGCTGTTCCAGCTGACGATACTCCTACATCTTTCGGTGGTCTTGAATTTTAAGACTAAAGTTTAAGTGTCAACATAATGTGTAAACGTTAAATAGTATGAAAAAAACCCGTCGCGGACAACATTAATGTGTTGTTTTTCAAGTGTAATATATAATGAGGGTGTTCTGGACAATTTTTTGATATTTGAAAATGCCCATTCCTAATTACCACGAATCTTTTTCACCTCTATGTTGTTTTTCCCTCAAAGTGGTTTGTCCTATTCCTATTGGATGTTTAGCTATTTTCTATGTTTTTTTTTTTAATTATTTTTGTAATAAATTAAAGATAGATTGAAATCTAGATGAGTATGTCATCAGACTGAAACAAAAGAGATACCAACAGAGCCAAATTTTCTCTCCTAAATCAAGTAGAAAACATATTCTCCAATGAACTTGACGTTTTCTTTTTGGTCATAATAATTCAAGAGACATCAGAAAATGTTTTTGGGACTATAAGTAGAACGGAGAGAAACTCGCTAGAGGATTCTACTCGTACTAATGCTTTAGCATACTAAAATATAGAGTTTCAACCAAAAATTGAAAGATCTAAACTTGTTTCAAACATTAATTTATGTGTTTACGTGAAAATTTTCACATTTTAGAAAAATTTCACATTTTTGAAGAGTTAAACTTTTTTTTAAAAGCCTAGACAGAGATTTTGTTTTGTATCAATAGCATTTGGCAAAGGATAAAGGATCACTCGGAAAAATTAGAAAATATACTAACAATCAAGATAGGTAGGTATCATAAACGTGTGAAAGCAGCAGCAGCGTGACGTGAGATGTTTCTTCTTCAAAACTTGACTCTTTGGAAGCAGAGTAAGGGGCAGGTCGTATTCTCTCCTATTAACAAGTGACCTTTCCCATATAGTTCGAGCCAATCAATGAATGGAATCTAAAAGAGTGCCAATAACAGTTGCTTCAAGACTCTAAGACATGACACCATACAATGCTCTATGTGACATATAAACAAATACAGTATATTATGCAAACCCCTGGAAATTGCATATCAAAGAGAAAATAGACATGTGAAACTTTTTCATATAAAAATAAAAATGTGAATTATGCTTTTTAATCAAACATACAAACCCCCAAAAGACAAAATGATGATGCAAAGACTGCAACTAACCAAATAATAAAGTTAAAGAAAAAAAAAATCAAGGGATTGTCCTCTAATAATGCCCCCACTTGATAAAACCCGAGACCCTCCCTCAAGGGGTTGAAGAACATATGAGAGAAAAAAAAAAAAACAATTTTGCTGAATGTATTATGATGTTCGAATGAAACCTTTTTTCGGTAAAACTTTGTCCCAAAACCACCACAAAACGACTCCTCCACCTCCTCTTCCTAGTCCCGGGACTTTCCTTACCCAGGAAAGTTTCACCGGGGACGACTCCAGTTTCATTATTTACCCAAAACTCATCATTCCCCATCCATGAGACTCAACGATTCCCTGACTGACCCCAGTAATGCTGATGATGCAAATGAAACTGATGATGATGATGAAGATGATGTTGATGTGACTCGGCTGTTGCAGCTCTACCCTTCCCCGACCGACTCAACCCACCCCAGAGATGCATGCAGACTTTACTAAAAAGTAAAAGGAATTTTCTTTTTTTCTTTCATAAAGGCAAAGAAGAGGGGCCTTCAAACAGAAATGGCACGGGTTATGGCATGCTTCGCCCATTCGGCTGCTTCTTTAATTGTGTGGTCTTCAGAAGACAAACATTCGTTTAAGAACTCTTTACTTGACACTGACTGTTGTATCAAACCACCCACATGACTCCCTAGTGTATCTGCTAAATCTCCTAAGACCCCAATCGCTGTTTTCATCACCACCTCGTCCCTGTTACACACAGTATTTATCAGACATTTAAACAACTTTTACAACTAATATATATAATTCAGTTGGGTTGAAACAAACTTACATGTCTTTCTCCATGTATATACTGTCCAAAAACTGGAGGATATGGGGCGCATAAGGAATCAAGAGCTGGGTTTTGGGAGAGTTCTTGAACCCTTGAAATATGCCTGAATAAGCCTCAAGTATTCCGTTTCTCAACGAGTTTGTGTACTCTGTCATTTCATCATCGGCTCCAGACACTTGAGCAGATAATTCCGCTGCACTCTGAAGCATCGGCATCGAGTAGTTCAGGTATTTCTCAAAATTCTCCCCGATAGCAAGTGCTATGTCCCCAAAGCAGGAGAATATCGGTGGCTTCACTAATCGGTGCAACTGGTTGCTCGACAAATCCTTCAGAAGCTGTGTCATAATCCCGTCACAGTAAGGTAAAATCCTGTCCTCCAGTGCTCTGCAGATATCCCCAACAACGCCCACAGTAACAGCACATACTTGGTATTCTTCAAAGTTTTGAAGACCCAATTCCAAGTACTTGTAAAACTCAGTCATGTACTTGGCGAAATCAGGACCTGCAGCATAAGCAAGAGCGCCAATGGCAAGCATGGCTTCCTCATGTGCAGTTGCACTTCTACAACCAAACACCCTCAGGAAAAGTCCCATCATTTGATCTGCATACTGCGTGAAAAGATACTTGGTTGGTTCAGATCCCAATTTCTGTATGATGACTTGCAAGCATCCACATAAAAGTCCCTGCAACTCATTTTGTTTCTCCCTCTCATCCGATGAAAGCTTTTCCCCTTCCAAAGTGTTGTGAAGCTCCATCATTATCACAGGTACTAGTTGCAGAACCATGCTTGCTGTTTCATCAGTCGAACACCTGACAACCTCATTCAGAGCCTCATATGCTGCAATTCGCAAGCGTGATTCAGTTGCGTCCTCTCTGTGTGCAACAGCTAGAAGGGACTGAATAATTTCCTGGAAGAAGGGTGTTAGCGGAGAATTGGGACCGATATCCTCAAAGCCTTGAGCAAGGAAGTATAGAGCCCCACAAGCCTTCTCAGCAACATTAGGTGCATCCTTCATGGTCTGGATCAGTACTGTGATAATCTGCTGGCAATTTGCCTGGGTAATTATTGGTGTTTCGATTGTTGAACCATGAAGGAACTCGAATATCCGACCAAGGGTCCATGCAGTCGTGTCTTTCACATGGTTGCTTGGGTCATTCGTTAGAGCATTGAGCATAAATGTTAACGCTGCGTTAACAATGGTCATCAACTTATCTGCAGAAGGGCCTTCCAAAATGGAACCAAAAGCATAAGTTGCAGCTTCTCGGTCTCTCCAATCAGGCTTTGATATTTTCTCTTCAATGAACGGCATGACATGTGGTACTATGTCATCTCCAACTGCCCTAGCAACCAAACCAAGGCAAGTCCCACCTGCCATTGCAATATTCCAAGCGCCTTCATCCAAATCTTGATCTTCTTCTTGCTTAAGAAGAGTCTCTAGCAGTAGAGGCACAAGCGCATGGAGAGCCTGCTTAGTAAAGTAGAAGCATGGAACATCAGAATCTCCAGCAAACTCACCACCATACTCTTCTAAGATGTCAATCTCCTCATCACAAATAGAACTCCAGAATTCAATTGCCTGTAGAGCAACAGACTCGTCATCTTCTCTTACAGCCTTAGCTGTGATGTTGAATATATCTTGCATATAATGAGCCAACTTCTCATAGTATGTGGAAGCTATAGATACCAAACACTCAAAAGCCGCCTGCCTAATTTTCACCTCAAGGGACTGGGTTGCTTCACACACGACCCTCATGATATAATCACGCTCCATGTCATTGTTGAAATTTGCCTGGGCGAATCCCAGAGCCATGTATAAAGCACGAGTTGCAGCAAGCCTAACATCATTATTTCCTTCAGCAGCATTCATACCCTGAACAACAGCTGTGAGTATCTTATTTACATGCTCCTGTTCTACAACGTCAGGTGACACTTCTTCACATAAGTATCCAAGAGTCTCCAAAGTAGCTTGCTTGACATGAGCTGGTAACTGGTGAATATTTGAGAGAAGAGATCCAATGAGCTCAGGCCACTGCTTCTGTGGCAACTCAATACCTGC
Source organism: Cardamine occulta (assembly GCA_028015245.1). NCBI lineage: Eukaryota > Viridiplantae > Streptophyta > Magnoliopsida > Brassicales > Brassicaceae > Cardamine > Cardamine occulta. Next base: position 11,768,998 of record CM051393.1, on the reverse strand, counting down.
AACCTTGGCAATAACCTGAGATGCAGTTGAACGAACATCTGGTACAGGAGAGGAAAGTGTCTTCAACAAGAATGCTCTGATCTGCGACTTTGTTGCCATGTCTAGCGCTAGCCATCTCTGAACAAGCTCATACTTCCTGTGTTGTTCCTTAGCATCAAGAGCATTTTTTAAGACTAAACCAGCTAATTTCCTGCTGTCTACTGGCTTCTCATCGTTCGCAAGCTCTCCAGCAAGTGACAATAAGAAACCTGCAAGGTTTTGCTCCTGAAACTGCTTGAGACTTTCTTCAGCGTGCTTACGCACCGTTCCATCAATCGACTGAGCATTAATGAGCAACTGCGTAACCTCCATTGCCATATGTTAATCTGCAATAGTAAACAATCAAAACATCAGATTTAGCAAAACTCAACTATGACAGAATCAGTTAACTAAGATATCGGAGCAACTAAGCCAACCGCATGAAGAAACATGCCTCATAAATTAATCTACAATTCAACTCATCAAACCAAAAGCCATAAATCTCAAACAAATACTAAATCACTATCGCCAACGCCAAACAGCGAAAACGCGATGAATCAGTAAAACATCAAAGAACGAACCATGTCCAGTTAAAAAGACTATCAAACTCGATTGAAGTAGCGAGAATCACAGATCCGAGTAAGGAATCGAATCTAAGACGAAATCAACTAAGTTACTAACCAGACGAAATCAACTAGCAACGAAAACAGATAAAATCTAAAAGCAAAATCCACAGAAGAACGAGTTCAAATCCTAAAACAGTGAACAAATCGAGCAAAAAAAGGTTTGAAATCGATGACTAAACGAATCGAGATCGAATCAGAAAAACGCGAATTGAGAACTAATGAATCCGTGGATAGATCTTTCCGAGCAAGTTTGATAGATGAAATGAAGAAGATTACCAAGAATCTCGGCGGCGCCGATCGGATAAAGCGGGAATCGGGGACTGAGAGACAAACCCTAGAAGCCCAGAGGGAAGGAGAGAGAAAGAGAAAACAGTTCCAGCGAAAAAGGGGAGAGAGAGAGAGAGATGATAATTCAGATATGTGAAGATGGACTTTAAATTTATTATTAAAATTTTTTAACCAAATACTAATAATTATATCTTTCTTTTTAAGTAGACAAACAAATCTTTTAAATTTGAAAAAATCGTAATATTTTCTTTTGACTCAATCGTGTATTTAGGGTTTGTTAAGTGTATCTTAATATTTTTAAAAAAATATATAAATGGAAGTATATTTTTTTCTAACTTAGCTAAAGAATTTTTAATCTGGTGTGGGATTATGTCGTACATCGCGTGTTCGATGGTCCTTCTAATCTGACCCCACTTATATATTCTAAATCGTTTCTATTTCCTGACATCTCTTAATAATCAACGGTCCAGATTGTTTTTTTTTGTTTTACAACGAGATGCGAAGAAGAAGAGTTTTTCTCTTTTGTCTTCCGAAGGTACGTACAGATAAAACAATAAAATAATATAAGTTTTTAACTATTATAATATTAGTATTAAATTTTACAGGTAATCAACAAAATTATTTTACAGATATGAATGACAATGATTCCGAGGGATGAAAAACATGAAGGGCCACGAACGTGAGAGAAACATGATACGTATAAAACTTTTTAGCATTGCTGTAAAATAATAAATGAAAAACTTTATAGCTTTTATTGGGTTATTATGACCTCTCTGGTTCATTATAGTAACCAATAAAACCAGGGGTATATATATATATATATACGTAGCCTACATATACATGTAATTTGGGCCTATTCCGAGGTTTATAATTTTCAGCTCTCGATCTGGCCCATACTATTATACCGAACTACTTTCTTTTTTTCTTTTGGGCCTATAATTTGTTACTTAGATAGTTTTTTTAATCCGTTAGATTTTGTTTTCAACAGCGATAAGTTTTTTCTAGTCCTGGGATAATAAACAGAACCGTTTTTTCGAATCGAATCAAACTAAAATTTGACTGTTTGGTTAATTGGTTAGTTAAGAAGATTAAACCGATCAAAATAGGATCGGTTTGGTTCGGTTCGATGAACCTAAAGTTGGATTCAAAATTATACATCAATTTTGAGTTGGGTTATTTGGATTGGTCTTTAGATAACAAAAAGAAAAAAAATATTAAACTAAATCTAAAATATCTTACATAAATTATATTACTAAATAGAAATGTAAAATTGCCTAAGTTCAAATTAGTAATTTTTTTAAAGTTTAAAGATAAAAGAAAGCCTAACATAAATTATACTATACGTCTATACCAAACATAAATGTAAAATTTCTTAAGTTCGAATTAGTGATTTTCTATTGAATTCAAAGATATATATGAGGACTACCCCAAAAACAATATTTTAGGATGCCAAAAACATGAATTAATTACTTTTTAATTGAGGATTTTATTAATTATTTTTTATTTAAAAAACTTGATGTTAAGAATTTAATCTAAATGGTAATTGTCATTTTGAACCAAATAAATCAGATTTGAGTTAATTTTGGTCACATATTATTTATGATCCAAGCAACTTAAATCTGAACTAAAACTTAAAAAAAAAAAAAAAACTTGATCTAAAATTCATACGGATTTATCCCAAACTAAAACTCGAATAACCTAATTTAAAATCTGGATTTCCCACCAGTTGTCTTTATATTCACGTCAACTGACTGTTTTGTACAGTTTTCCTCGACTTAGACAACTTTTTAGTTTCCTTTGGAGATAATATATACGAAGAAACCTCCACGGATCATTCATTGCTCGGCACAGGTAATACCGTAATTAGGGTTTCTTGTGTACAAATGCTTCTTGCTCTAAAGCGTATATTTATTTACATGAGTAATGCTTCCAAGTGTTGTTGAGGTTGATATTGTTTATTTTAAGCTAGAGATAAAAAAAACTAGAGAACAAGGAGGCAGAGATGAAAAAGGCAGCTGAAAAACAAATGGCAAAGACGACGCAAGTAGAAGAACAAATATCGAAACTCTCAGAATAAGGTTATAACAATGACGAAGCAAAAGAGAATAATTCAAGTAGTGATGGTGAGTGGACACAAGGAAGACATGAAAGAAGGAAACCAAAACCTAAAGGTCTTCAAGAAGAAGAAGAAGAAGAAGAAGAAGAAGAAGAAGAAGAAGAAAGGCAACCCTGGGTTTCGGATGATCTTGAAATCAATCCGCAGAGGCAAGAAAGACTAAAGCAGAAAATGGAAATCTCTATGAAGAAAATAGAGACCTCAGAGTTTTACAAAAAATTCTTAAAACAGCTCAAGTCTCCTGAGATGTAAGATCTCTTTCGCCTTGTGTTAGGCTCTGAAACGCAGCTGCAGATTGTTATATACGGTATAGGCAGCATCGACTCTAGAGAATCTCCAAGGTTTCAGCTAAGCATTGCAATCTTGATGAAGAAAGAGTTTGATTGGATTGGTAATAACATTCAAGTATTCGATCCAGTCCTCTCCACAACGGAATCTACTGTCCTAAACTCTCTGGGATGCACCGTTTCTATCTGTAAACGAGCAAGCTCGCAGGGAAGCTCTAAAGCCTACTCTTTTCTTCATGCCATACTGTCCGGCTTATCTGTACAACAACCTCTTGCAAGCAAACTGGAGAATGGATCGATTGTCCAAAATGGCATTGTTAGGGAACAGCCTTCGTTGGTATAGGGAGAACGAGCCGAATGAGTCGTATTATCAATATATCATTCAGACAACCAGAAGAAGCATAGCTGCAGGAAGAATCACAACAGAGTTTGCTATTGAGACTGTATCAGATGATTACTATGCAGCATTCCATGATTTAAGCTGGCATTTTTTCAGTACTGGTGTAGATTCAGAGCTGCCATTGTTGGTTTCAGAGGAATCTTAGATAAATTGTTATCAACTATATGCATTGTGTGTTTTATGTCAAAACATAGAATTGAGTAAACAAAGATTCTTGCTCAAACAGAAGTAATGTAACAAGAAGGGTAAAAAAAAAAAAGCATATAGTTCTGAGACATTTGATACATAATTTAGTGACTAAAATACCTAATTGGAATCCCTTTTCTCTCGCATCCAAGACCAGTCTGATTCACAGAGATCAAGAGGCGAGTTTCCGTCGTCATCTTTAATGGTCGTATCAGCTTTCTGCTTCACCAGAAACTCAGCGAGAGCTTCTCTTTCGCACACAACAGCATAGTGTAGAGAGGTTTGGCCTTCACTGTCCTACATAAAGTTTGTCAGCTAAATAAACAAAAGCCTGTAATTGACCGAAATAATTGGTTTAGGGTTGTGCTTATTTTATTTACTTTAGCATTCACATCGACGTTCTTATCAACCAGAGCTGTAGCAACGTTAAGATGGCCACGGTCTATAGCCCAATGCAGCGGTGTTCGACCTTCACTATCTGACATTTTCCAAGATGGAGAACTGTGAAATCTTCAAGCAAATCGAAAACATTTGTGAAAATGCCAAGTAGAGACTAACCTCTTGCATTCACGGGTATGCCATTTTCAATGCATTTCAATAGATTTTCGACTTCTCCTTCTCTGGCAAAGGCGTGTATGGCATCAATCTTCCTGGAACATGGAAATGACAAAGAAAAAAGCAAGAATGAACAGGGCTTCCACTATGATTCTTTGATCTATGGAAAAGTGTAAAACTGGTATGAACTACGACTCATCGATCTCTATGAAGTGAAAATTATGATAATATACATAGTCCTTCTCTAATCTTAGTCATTTATTAACCAAATAGAGAACTCGGGAAAAGTGTCCTTGAAGGAAATAAAAGTTCAAAGACATCAGACTTTGTAACTAATTGCTTGGAAACCTTACAATTCATTTTCAGATTCCTCTTCGTACACCAATGAGCTAAAAACTGGTCCCATGGCTGCTCTAGAGTTAGAGCCTGCAGCATCACCACTCCGATTTCCTCTTTTCTAAACGTCGCAAACAAGCAAAGATATCAATAAAGCGATTTTAAGAAACGAAACAGATTATTCACAAGCAGTTAAAAGGAATGAGAATAACAGAAGCGGTAGAAAGACAAGTACCGAGCCACCTTCTACCCAAGCTGGGTACAGCTGAGTAACGAGGTCAATATACTTCTCCATTGCTTCCTCAGGAGGCATAGCACCCATTTTTTGCCATGCTTGCCTAAAACAAAGAAGATCATCACAAGTCTCAGTCAATCAAAATGCACTCTTAAGACCAAATCTGCAGCATAATCCATGAATTACAAATCTTTTCTATAATATCACAATGAAAAGTGCGAACTTGCTGACATCAAGACACATCCATGATCAAGCAATCATCATTCACAGTAAAAACATCTGAATCAGATAAATCAATCAAAGTGTGAAACAAACCACTTGGCACGAGCAGTCATTTTAAGAGCTGATGGTTGAGGAGCAGTACAAGGACCTTCAGTAGCAATCTTATACAATCCATAAAGCTGAAGTTGTACATCATTGGATACTTTCTGAGAAAGCCTATCTGGTGCAGCAGCAGCAACAAAAGCCGTATTTCTTTTTGTCAACAAACAACATGCAGTTTTTTTGTTTTTTTTCCTTTTGATAAAAGATCTTCTATTAAAATGCTATGATTTTTTTCTTTTGATAAATAATCTTCTATTAAGATGCTATGAATGTTTTACATCATGATGAAATTAACAATAAGAGCAACATTAGCTAGCAAAGGGAGAAATTGATATTTAACAAAAAAAAAAAAAAAAAAGGGAGAAATTGATCAAATTTAAGTAGAAGAGAAAGATATTAGAAGTATACTTGTTGTCAAGAGTTCAAAATGAGGATGATTGAGGCCGAAGTAGTTAGTAATGGGAAGCATCATCATTCACCAAATGATGGAATTGGCCGTTAAAGAGATACGAGGCAAGTAGAAACCTTATGACGAAATGTTGAAAAGCCAGCCGAGCTAGGCAACAAGACTGACATACAATCAAAACCCGTTGTCCCACGCATATCTCCAAGACCAAACTCAAGCAATCGAAACCACCACACTATGCCGACACCTCAAGACCCAACAAGCATCTTACAAATTCACAATTCGTTATTTCAATCTTAATAGTGTAACTTAAAAGAACAGTTAAGTGTATCTTAAATTGGTCCATTATGAATCTATGACGCATGCAAGCCTTATGATCAAGAAAACAAAGAGAGAAACAAAATAAACAAGAGCTAGGAACTATGCATTACCATTCCTTAAAATTCAAACCTTGAAACAAGCAAGCCATAGAGTAAAACAAAAGGCTTTCAGTTCAGAAAGCGTTAACAAAAACAAAGCTCTACTGAAAATCCTAACAAGAAAATGTACTTATAAATCATTATTACTTTATGGACGATAATTAACGAAAAACAACCTAAACTTTTCTCTCTTCTCCTAAACCATCAAATTGACTTTGATCCTTCTCTCCAAGATCTTTACCTCTGCAACCCCTCTCCCTCCATGTCTGCCATAAGCCCGTCCTTTTCGCCTCTCTGTCTCAAAAAGAGCAAAATAGTCGTCTTTCTCACGAACTTTTGCTTCAGATGAGTAAGGCTTTTCTTTATCTCAACCCGTGATGGTGTTGTGTTTCCTCTGGCTAAGACCTTGTCGTAGCTTGGCGTCTTCGTCATCTGTTTTGCTGAGGAATTTGTCTACTTGAGATGCAGCTTGACGTCCTTCTGAAATGGCCCACACCACCAAAGACTGGCCTCTCCGACAATCACCTGCTGCAAAAACACCTTCCACTGTTGTGGAAAACCTGCCATACTCTGCCTTAAAGTTTGACCTGTTGTCGCATTCGAGTCCTAGCTTCTCCGCAAGTGTCTATAAAGAAAAGAAAAAGCCATTTTTAGTTTTCAATTATTCCCAGAGTGTAGAAGAAGAGGGTACAACAATGGGAATCACTTACTGGCTCAGGTCCAAGGAAACCCATGGCCAAGAAAACAAGATCCGCTTCTATTATTTCCTCAGAGCCTTCGATCTCCTTGAATTGGAACCTCCCAGATTCATCCTTCTCCCAACTCACTCGCACAATTTCAAGTCCTTTCACGTTTCCATTGTCATCTCCTATGAACCGCTTGGTTAAGACCTCATAGGTTCTAGGGTCTTTTCCGAATTTGGTGGCGGCTTCTTGATGCCCGTAGTCAATGCGGAATACACGAGGCCACTGTATTCACAAAAGTACACAGACGCTCTTTAAAATCAACAATATCCAAACTTGCTCACAAGTTTTTTAATCTATGGATGAATAAATCTTGAAGAAGTCGTCCAAAGGATTGTGTGTAGTAGATCTGAAACAAACCTGTGGCCAAGGGTTTCCAGGTGCTCTCGTTGAAGGTGGCTGAGGAAGAAGCTCTAGGTTTACAATGTTGGTGCATCCATGTCGGATAGATGTTCCTATGCAATCAGTGCCGGTATCACCTCCACCAATAACGACAACCTTTTTCCCCTTTGCAGAAATGTAATTGCCGTCTTGAAGATTGCTATCAAGCAAGCTTTTGGTGTTTGCATGAAGAAACTCCATGGCAAAGTGAACACCAGATAGATCACGACCGGGCACTGGAAGATCTCTGCAAAATCACCCCAACAATGTCTCAGTTGGTTTCGCAATCAAACCGTTTCAACTTCTGGTAAAATAAATAAGAATTTACCATTGTTTTCTTAAGAAAATTACCTCGGTTTTGTGGAACCAACAGCAAGAATGATTGCATCATTCTTCTCCTTAAGATCATCAAGGGAGTAAGATGGGTCTTTTCCAATATTGGCATTAACCACAAAGTTGATACCTTCTTTGGTCATAAGATCAACCCGCCGTTGAACTATGTCAATTTTGTCAGTCTTCATGTTTGGGACTCCATACATCATAAGCCCTCCAATTCTATCAGCACGCTCATACACAGTTACCAAGTGGCCCATTTTGTTCAGCTGGTCAGCCGCAGCCAGTCCAGAAGGTCCACTTCCAATAATAGCAACCTTTTTCCTGCAAACCGAATAAGCAGAAGAAAATGTAAACTCTAGCTGCTGAACATAAAGATGCAATGTATGTGAGGCTTGCAACAGTGGAAGATAAAATAGTTTGCTAGGAGAATAGACTTAGAAGTATACCCTGTTCTCTTGAGAGGAGGCCTTGGTACCATCCACCCTTCTTCAAAGGCTTTATCTATGATAGCACATTCAATACTTTTGATAGAAACAGGGTTCTCAATTATTCCAAGGACACAAGAGCCTTCACATGGTGCAGGACATACTCGCCCAGTAAACTCTGGAAAGTTGTTTGTCTCAAGCAGACGATTCAAGGCTTCTTTCCATCTGTTCTGGTGGACAAGTTCATTGAATTCAGGGATCTTGTTACCAAGGGGACACCCAGAGTTTTCCTGTAAATTCCAAAAATAAAAATGTTGACCATTTAGTTCATTCAAGAAGAAGTGAAAGAAGAAGACTTGGAAAGAACAAAAGGGCATATTAATATATCTGAGGGTATATACCTGGTGGCAGAATGGAGTTCCACAATCCATGCAACGAGCTGACTGAGTTTTAAGAAGCGGTCCAGGTTTTGATTCCTCCATCACTTCATTCCAGTCATTAAGACGAACATTCGGATCCCTGTACTTAACTCCCTCACGTTCATAAGCAATGAAACCACGGTGTTTAACAGCATCATCTACCTGAGAAGGTCTCTTCGGAGCTTCAGCTGCCACTCCGTTTCCTGACATCTCCTCCTTTGAAGAGGCAGCTGCCATGCTCTTCAGCTCCGCAAAGGCATCTTTCTCCTCGAGTTCTCTTTCTTCCATCTCATCAGCTTCCTCAGTAGCACACTCAATCGCTTGCTTGGAGACCTCTTCGTGTTTCATGGCTGCCAAAACACGTTTGTAATCTCTTGGGAAAACCTTGATAAACTTTGGCAGCAAATTGTCAAAGTCTGCAAGAACTTCTTGAGCAAGTTGGCTGTTGGTGTGTCGTTGATGTTGCTGGATCATCATTTTGAGCGTCATTTTGTCCTCTTCATCTTCAACTTTATCCAGATCAACCAGTTCAAGGTTGCATCTCGTGTGAAACTTTCCATCCACATCAAGGACATAAGCAATACCACCACTCATACCAGCAGCAAAGTTTCTACCAGTTTTTCCAAGCACAACAACAGTACCACCAGTCATGTACTCACAACCATGATCACCAACACCTTCCACAACGGCTTTGGCACCAGAATTACGAACAGAGAACCTTTCAGCAGCCATCCCATTGAAATAAGCTTCACCACTAGTGGCCCCATAAAGTGCTACATTACCGATAACAATATTTTCTTTTGGATCAAAGCTGCTTCCTTTCGGAGGGTAAACAACAACTTTACCACCTGAGAGCCCTTTTCCAACATAGTCATTGCTATCACCCTCAAGTTCTAGCATAATTCCAGGACAAAGGAAAGCTCCAAGACTCTGCCCAGCACTTCCTTTGAATTTGATATGAATTGTATCCTTTGGTAGCCCAGCCAAATGGTAACGTTTAGTTACCTCGTGGCTCAGCATTGTCCCAACAGCACGGTTAACATTGCAGATAGGAGTTTCAATGTACACCGGAAGAGATTTCTCTAGAGCAGATTTAGACAGTGCAATCAGCTCTTGATCCAAAGCCATGTCTAAACCGTGATCTTGTTTCTGGACACAGTACTGGGCAGCCCCAGGACGAATTTCAGCGGCAGGTCTAAGCAAAAGTGAGAGATCAATGTTCTCCAGCTTATCGTTGTTCTTGACAACTTCCCTGTCAAGTTCAAGCATGTCTGCGCGACCAATCATCTCAGTTAGAGTTCGAAAACCAAGTCCAGACATGATCTCCCTGACTTCCTCAGCAAGCATAAAGAAGAAATTAATAACATGTTCAGGCTCCCCAGCAAATTTTTCACGGAGAACTGGATCTTGAGTAGCAATTCCCACAGGGCATGTGTTCTTGTGGCACTTTCTCATCATGACACACCCGAGTGTAATAAGGGGTGCAGTACTAAAACCAAACTCTTCTGCACCAAGAAGCGCAGCAACTGCAACGTCTCTGCCAGTTTTCAGCTGGCCATCTGTCTGAAGAACAGTACGGCCACGAAGGTCATTAGCAACAAGTGTTTGATGTGTCTCAGCTAGACCCAGTTCCCACGGAAGACCAGCATTTTTAATACCGGTCCAGCGAGATGCACCAGTACCTCCATCATGACCTGCTATCAGAACATGGTCAGCGTGCCCCTTCACCACACCGCTGGCAATAACTCCAACACCAGCTTCTGATACAAGTTTAACACTAATGCGGGCCCCAGGATTGGCATTCTACACAAGATGAGAGTGAATTATGTTACACAAAAATGGAAGAAATACAGAGAACAATGCTTCAATAGTAAGAATTGGGAAAGCATGAATGGGAACCTTAAGATCGTGAATTAGTTGGGCAAGATCCTCAATAGAGTAGATGTCATGATGAGGAGGTGGACTAATAAGCCCCACACCAGCCGTGGAATTTCTGGTGATAGCAATGTCTCCTATAACCTTGTGGCCAGGTAGCTCCCCACCTTCCCCAGGTTTGGCACCCTGTATGGCATTAATGAAAGCAGTTAAAAAATTAGAACAGTATACAGTAAACAGGGCAATTATCATTATCTGCAACAAACATGATACCGTAAACAAAAAAACACCCAGAGCCAGTAGGAAAATAGAAACAGTAGAAACCCAAAGAGGTGCAAAAGGTATGAGAATGAGAGAACATTATGTCAAGTTATATCCGAAAGTACCTGAGCCATCTTTATCTGCAGCTCATCAGCATTAGTAAGATAGTAGCTCGAAACTCCAAATCTTCCACTAGCAATTTGTTTGATGGAACTTCTTTTAGGATTCCTTGAACCATCTGGAAGAGGCTCCATACGGGATGGCAGTTCCCCTCCCTCACCTTAAGGAGATCAGAAACTGATGTCTTAGTATGTTTTTAACAAGAAGAACGAGGGAAATACAGAAGTCATAAAGAAAAACAAAGATTACCTGTGTTTGACTTTCCTCCAAGCTTGTTCATAGCCATTGCAAGGGTTGTATGTGCCTCCAGTGATATTGATCCATAACTCATGGCACCAGTGCAGAACCGCTTAACAATTTCACTGGCAGGCTCTACTTCATCTAGTGCAATTTTTACATCTGCTTCTTTGAACTTCATGAGCCCACGCAAATTACTTTGCTTGTTCAATTCATTGATTCGCTTCGAGTATTCCTTGTAGGCAGCCACACTATTAGTCCGTGCTGCCTCTTGCAATTTTGCAATCGCAAGAGGATCATTGAGATGAATCTCCCCATTTTTCCTCCAGTGATAGTTCCCAGGGTTGGAAAGTGCTGAGGCTTCTGCACTTCCCGGAGCATAACCACGAGCCGGAAAGGCCATCTCATGCAACTGAAGTCCATCTCGTGCAAGCATCTCAAATGTTGCTCCTTCCACTCTGCTTGGGGTGCCCGCAAAACATTTCTCAATCACTTCAGATGAAAGGCCAAGAGCTTCAAATATTTGAGCACCCTTGTATGAGGCCAGAGTAGAAATTCCCATTTTTGCAAGAACCTTCATCATTCCATAGTTACTTGCCTTGTAATACTTCTTCACCAGCTCTTCTTTGGAATGGAATTCCCCATTAGATTTGGGTGGTATCTTGCCATCAACCTGCAATCTGTGAACAGCCTCTACAGCCAAATATGGGCAAATAGCATCTGCACCGAATCCGACAAGTGTGCAGAAATGATGCACTTCACGTGGTTCAGCAGATTCCACAACCAAACCAACTTGAGTGCGTGCAAGTGTCTTAACCAGGTGGTGATGAACAGCACCAACAGCCAATAGAGAGCTCACAGCAACACGCGATGCAGAGAAATCTAAACAGTGAACATGTTGAAAATAATGTAAGAGCATGGCAAACAATGATCAAATATGAAAATACGCTTACAGATCCTAGAGACAGAGTTTAAAAGGAGAGCAAAAGATTACCTCGATCAGACAAAACCAGTAATGTGTAGCCCTCCTTTATCGCTTCATTTGCTTCAGCACAAATACGGTCCAAGGTCTCCTCCAATCCTTTTGTACCTCGTTCTTTTGGGTAAGTTATATCCAGAACTTTAGTCCGCCAGCCTCTGTAGTTCATTTTCTTGATTGATTCCATCTCTTCAATGGTCAAAAGAGGACCTTTTAGGGACAGGCGATGGCATTGCTCTTCAGTTGTTTCAGTTAGGTCACCCTCTGGACCTATCATGCACTCCATTGAAGTAACAATTTTCTCACGAATAGGATCAATTGGAGGATTTGTTACTTGAGCAAACATTTGCTTGAAGTACTCAAAACATAACTTCTCTCTGTTTGACATAACAGCTAGAGGGGTATCGTTTCCCATAGAACCAAGTGCTTCAGAGCCATCTTTAGCCATCGGAAGCAGCAGCATCTCCAAGGCCTCAACAGTATAACTGTGTGCATAGGTCATAAGGAAGTGTAAGACAAATTACAAGGAAAAACAGATCAATACACATTAGAAAATATAAAAAAGAAACATACCCAAAGGCTTTTAGTGGAGACAATAGACCATGAATGCCCATGCTCTCCATTGAGTCATCATCATTGGAGGCCTAGGTTTCCAAGAAAAAAGTTAATTAACCATCGTAAAAGTAACTGAAAGTACTATTTTAGGGGAACAGTGATTAATTAGCAACAGCTTACCGGTACAGCCCCAGAAATTGATGGAGCAATCCGTTCAGCCTCTGGAACTGACTCAATGATGTCTTTAAGATCAATCTTTTGCCTTTTAAGCCATTCACCATAGGGCCTTGCCAGTGAATACTGTTGCTTCAAGGCATTATCATCAACAACAATATGCTTCTCAAAATCGACAAGAAGCATCATACCCGGGTTTAGTCTTCCTTTCCTCATCACATCTTCAGGTGGTACATCCACTACCCCAACTTCACTAGCCATGATAACCCTTCCACTGTGGGATACGTAGAACCTACCAGGACGAAGTCCATTACGGTCCAATGTTGCACCCAAGTAGCGACCATCAGTAACTGCAAAACATCCAATGAAGAGTTACATCAAATCTAGAACACATCAAGATGATTGCGAAATTGTGTAGAACTTCAGAGTAGAATTTACATGATATAAGGGCAGGTCCATCCCATGGCTCCATTAGGGCAGATAAGTATTCATAAAACGCTTTCCTGCTTGGATCTATGTTTTTGTCATTCTGCCATGCTTCAGGGATCATCATCATAACAGCTTCAGGAAGACTTCTGCCAGCTCGGACAAGAAGCTCAAGAACACCATCGAAAGCACCTAAAAGATTAAGAAGTCAATACAGAATCGTGTAACAGCTCCATAATACCTAAGCAAAGCTTTAATCTACATTGAGTACTTGTACACTTTCGCACATGCATATAATTGAGATTGAAAACTACCTGAGTCAGATGAGCTAATATCCACAATTGGTAGAAGCTTCTTCAACTCCTTCTTTGATAATCCAAGTTCCTTGCACTTGAGCAGACCCTCACGTGCCCTCATCCTGTGCGGAAAAAAAATACAAAAATCTTTAAAGAATGCAATAACTGAAGTGAACATGATGAGGTGGACTAAACTTATCAGGCACTGGCATACCAGAGAGCATTTTTATCACACAAATCACTTGCATTATATACGAAAAAAACTCTGATCACATTCCAAAACTATCTAGCGAAGGTAACAAACAGGTTATTTCAATTGCATGAAAGCTTTAATGTATGCTATCTCTGACAACATACCAGTTCACATTTCCCCTAAGCGTATTAATCTCTCCATTGTGTCCCAAAACGCGCATCGGCTGAGCTCGATCCCAGCTGGGAAATGTATTGGTAGAGAACCGAGAGTGAACCTGAACCATTAGACGTGTAAACCAAATATAGTCAATCATTAGTTATCAAACGTGAAAATGTGTATGTATGCAACTGAAAACTTTACCACTTGGCCTTAGACAAAACTTCGACAGCATATTGGGGGGGCAAGTTCTAATGTTGCAGAATTGCTAACTACCTTAACCAACAAAATTTTAGTCTTAATCACTAGATAGTGATTATTCAACCTAAGATAACTGATGATACATATCAAGGCAACGAGTTTCTGGACTCACTTGACGTTACCAACTCACCAGCATCCAAATTAAAATACTTATCAAGGGTTGGAGGAACTTAAGAGATCATTCAAACTTCAATGCCTCAGAAGTCATTCCTCAACCTCGCATCTCCTTGGTTACCCCCGTTGGTTCCCATGCTGTTTGTGGAGCATGGAGTCAGCATAAAAAAAGAGATAGTAAATAGAAAAAATATTTACCAGGGCCATGTAGCTCGTAAACCTTTCACTCCCAAGATCCGCGTAATAATAGTCCTTCAGCTGATCAGGTTTCAGTTGTCCTTTGTAGACAACAGTCCTAAATAAGGAAATAATAATTCGTTAGCTTAGAGTTTCTGTAGCTTAAAACAAACATGCAATACTTAACTGACTGAAGTAACAAACATACCTAGAAGATAAAGAACAGATGTAGAAGTCCTTCATCGCACCATGTTGAAGGTTCAACGCAGCCCGGATAGCAACCATGGAAACCCTTCTAAGGATATACATCTGTCAAAATATAAAGGTATCATTCACTACATCTCACGGAGAACCAAACTATTAGATGTCAGTGATAAATGAATGATTTTTTTCAATGCAAAACAATACCTGTTGCTCAAGGTCAGCTTTCGATTTAGAGGTAGGAGTGAGGAAAACTTGCTCGATAATCGGCTCAGTCTGTAAAGCAGACTTTCCCAACCCAGAATTATCAGTAGGAACTGGTCTCCACCCTAGAACTGAATGTCCAAGTGATTCAGCAACCTGCACCAAGAAAGAATTTTCCATCAAACTCCGAGTAAATTTCATCAAACACACAAAACCAAAATAAAATTTCCAAGAACTAACCTTGGTGAAAACATTTTTGCTTTCTTCTCTCCGACTCTCAGCAGTTGGTAAGAAAAACATCCCAACAGCATACTTTCCAGCAGGAGGAAGCACAAAGCCAAGCTCTTTCGTAGCCTGCAGCAAAAACAAAAACATCAATCACAATCATATACAATCATAGATTTCAACTTAAATTAAACACACAATTAATAACTATTCTGAGACATCACTAGAAACCAAAAAATAAATAAATAAAGACAGATTATTAGTAAGGTTGAAATCAATCCTGTCAGATCTTTTAACATTTACCAACCAATCCACTGCAAAAAATCAGTTTGCATGGATTATTAATAAATTAATCTAGAGATTAAGGATCATACCTCAGCATAGAACTCATGAGGCAGACCAACGAGAATCCCAGCGCCGTCACCAGTGTTGCTTTCACAACCACAAGCACCTCTATGAGACATCCTTATCAACATCTCCATCGCATCAGTCACCTAAAATTGAATCAAAATCAACAATATATGTTGTTAATCACATCAAATGAGAGATTAACTAATTAATTAATCCATATTTGAAAAATAATTAACAGTACCGTTTTGCGGCTAGTCTCGCCGGACAACTCAGCGACGAAACCGACTCCACAAGAGTCTTTATCATACGAAGGATCATACAGACCAAGAGGCTTCTCTGGAACACCGGAAAACGACGACCGTACCACCGTTCTGAGCTTCGGAGACCTTCCAGGACCATCCGATCTCCAAAACTGAAGCGTCTTGGATCCGGATCTCCGAACTCGAGTCCCTAAGAAAGGACTCTCAGTAGTAGCCAAAGTTTTTTTCACAGAGCATCGTACAGTTCTACGACTGACGACGGCAGGCGTGACGGTTAATTGAGTAGCGACGGCGGTGGAACTTTTCAGAGATCGGATTGGTAACAATTGATTTGTTCGTAACTGAAGAACGGAGCTAGAAGAAGCTGCCGACATTTTTTTTACACAAATTTTTCAACAGTGAGAATTTTTTTCAGGATCAGATTATTATCAGATTTGTTTTGTTTCAGAGGATAAAATCGTTTTTTTCTCCGAAAAAAATTGATCGGGTAGACACAAAAATTAAACAGAATCGTAACAGAGAGATTTTTCAGAAGCAGAGTCGAGAAGAAGAAGAAGAAGGGAAAAAAAAACAGTGGCGGACAAAAGAAAAAAGGGCGCGGCGGAGTGAGGCGGCAGAGGGTAGGTGGCGGCTAGGGAGAGTTTGTTAGATGATACGTTTCTCAGGAGACGAGACGTTTATATTTATAGAGGAGAGAGGGGTTTGTGTAGCAATTGATTCTAATTTTCAACATTATTTTTATGGGCAACAGATTTTTAAATTAATATATCTAGTATTTTTTTAAGTCTGTTATTAGTTGTTAATCTTAGCCCAAGAAAATACGAGAGAGAACAATATTACTAACATACATTTCTCCATTATTTTGTGATTTTATAAATTATTTTAAAATATATATTACGCTTTTTGGAAAAATTTAGTATTTAACTAATAATTAAGATCTCCATATAATCCAGTGTTATATTTACAATGATCTTTTTTTTGTTGGTCAACGATTATTACGATCGTGTTAACCACAGGCCACATAGCATATAATTTAATAATTTGTGTTAATATTACCGTTTTTGTTATCATTTTCAACCATTTATGCAATATTATTGAAAGAAAAAAAATCTATTTGTACTGTTAAAAACGGTATATCAAAATATACATCAGATTTCCAGATTGTGATCCAAATTATGATAAATAGAAAAACGTCTATAACTAAATACATTATTGATATTTAAGTCTTGAAATATTTTGTGTTAACCATACGCCATAGCATATCAATTAATAGTGTGTGTTAATATTACTGTTCTGTTGTCATTTTTCAACCATTTATGCATTATTATTGAAAGAAAAAAAAGCTATTTGTACTGTTATAAATGGCATATTAAAATATTACAGTTGATTTCCAGATTGTGATCCAAATTATGATCAAAAACGTCTCAAACTAAGTATGTTATTAATATTTAAGTCTTGAAATATTTTTGTCAGAGAATCTTCTCATATTGAACACATGCAAAATCTAAAAAAGAATAACGGTTTGATATAGAAAGAAAATATCCAAATGCATTGAACTAGATCAAATAATAAAAATGAAATTATTTTATAAATAAATGGATAATTGGTAAGATTTTCTATATGTGGAGTTTGGCAGTGAAAACGCTACGTCGTGTGTATATGTGGCACGAGAAAACCGTTTACTGTGGGTTCCACCGTAGAGGAACACACCTCTCTATGGCTACTTTACTTTAGGTCTAATTTTAGGGTTTTATCTTAATTACAAAATTTAATCGGCTATGAGCCTCCGCGAATACGCGGCGGTTAAAAAGATCAAAACAGCTACAGAAATTTATGGGCGGGATCAATATTGAAAAACCTGATTCTTTCCGGGGCTAAATAGTAATTATCTAAATTATTTAAATTAGTCAGAGATTGATTTACTAATTTGATTGGTTCACTAGTCAAGCTGTGGTTATAAATGTTAAAATTAGTAATGGAAAGTGAATCATTGGACAGTGGACACGTAAGATGACGCCATTGGTGACAAATCTTTTTGTTGAAATTGAACCAGCACCAAGTTTATACTTTGGTTTCTGCATGCGGCCAACCGTAATAACTCATAAAAGAAAGTATAATCTTACAAATATTAATCAATTGCTTTCGATCGAAAAAGAATTGTAATTTAGTAGTTTGTTCTAAGTTCTACCGTAATTAATTTATTGCTATTTAGGTTTAAATTAATTATTTTATATTTTAAATAGATACTTAATTTATTTGAAAATATTACAAAATCACAATGTAAGTTATCGGTCAACCAACTAAAAATATACATATGTATAATTTTATATACAACAAACATTATAATTAATTTGAATTTTCATATTTCATGGTATACATAAAAATAAGAAAAGCAACCCTTTCAGTTTGAATCTTAATTTAATGAAACGTGGATAGAAGACCATATTACATGGTGTCACTCTTCTTATGTTATCAATTAAATTCATTTTCTATTACTATTGTTTACTTTATAATATTAATACTAGATAGTAATCCGTGCTGTGCAGCGCAGAGGAATATATGTTTCATATTTTGTTAAATTATTATTAGTGTTTTAGGTTAGATTTATTTTATGTTTTTAGCATCTTATATCTTATTTCTTATTATTATTTGTGGTTTGTATTGTGTTAATTAAAATTACTAATATATAATTACGTATATGCGGTGTTATGTTTGTAGACAAATTTATTTGATTATTTAAATTATAACATAATTTGGTTGTAAAAATTAAGTAGTGTTATGTATATATTTTCATATTATTCAAAAAACTAATAACAATTTGATTTAGTCCAATATCAATTATTAGAAATTTGATCTGAAATCCGCCATGATCCATCTTTATTTGCTCTGATTCGTATTGACTCGGCCTGACCCATTGTAAATTATATTGTGAAACTCAAACTATAAACTATAATTTCATGAGAAGACTACAGTCCATAGTTTGTTTATATCATTCTTTTGACCTAAGAAAATAAAAATTTTGTTAAGCATATTTTTGTGCTATTTATTAGGAAATTTATCTACTAAATAGGAAATTGTATGATTATTAGTTTGATTTGAAAAGATTGATATCAAAATTTACTATTAAATATATATATATATGATTATATTTATTTAAGTTGATTAATTGCCCAATAATATTTACAGTAATATCCTACATAAATACAAAGTTATTTTGATTTTAACATTGCTCAAATAATAATATAGAGATATGGATGTCACATCTTGAATGTGAAGACTTGTTCACATACTACTTAACCATTGGCATTGGACTACTTGGCAAGTAAATATTTTACATATATTACTAAAAAAACTGTTGAAGAATTCAATATATATATATATATATATATATGTGTGTGTGTGTAATAATGCATATACAATGGATTGAAACTATAAGCTAACAACCCGTTTTACATAAATGGTTTTATATTATGTATGAATAAATATTTTTTTAAATATCAAAGTTAACATTTTTATATGCGTATATATATTATCAGTATCATTTGAATAAATTTTCAAGATTAACCCAAAAATATTATTTGTAAAACTCTAATTTATTGCTTAGTTTTAGTTTTAGTTTTAGTTTACAAATCATGGTATTGATTCCTATTTGTTTCCATCATATACGACCTTCACCTACAATAAAATTATCACCAGTTTTGATAAATACGTTACATAATTAACCAAATGAATCATTATGGATTCAAACAAGAAAAGCATAAATAATGGATCTTTATATATTTGTGTACATTGTAAGTTGAAGATTTGTGAAACTGTTTAAAGCAATGGTTGGCAAATAGATTAGTGTTTCTAAAACATGTTTAGGAATCAATTTTCATATATGTTACATTTAATAAATTTTCAACTCAAAACCAATTAGTGGATGACCATTTCATCATATTTTCGATATAGATTTCCAGTATGTCCCCTCGTAATTATAATTCTTCCGGTCCATTTGAAGCTGTTTTATAGCAACCTTGTATCATAATTGTATTCAAACTTGTCGAGAATTAATTATATTACAGTTTTAATAACTTTCATGTTTGATATTAAATTTTAGATTACTCATACCAGTTTTGAATCAAGAGGCCAATTAAATAAATCTTAGTATCTTATGTCATAAAATGTTTCTTCATATGTAAAAAAAAAAAAACTATAAATGTTTCAATATTACAAGGGTTTATAAGTTCAATTTTTAAAAACATTTTTCAGAAGAACTTTAATTTCTAATTTCCTTAATTTGTTTTGATAAAATTTTAATTATTTGGATTAAAATTTTAATAATTTCCTTAAGTTAAAACGTCTTGAGGTATTTTTATTTGGGTTAGTGGCTTTGCTATCTCTGTTTATCTCATCGGGTTGGCTTAGAGTCCACCTTATTATCCACTATAAGATTTTAAATCTTATTTAAAAACTTTTATCAAAAAAATAGATTTTTTAAAAATTTCAAAGAGCCCCATATAAAAAACTTTTGAAAAAAAAGAGTTAAAACATGTATAGTCGAGGACTTTAATTTTGGTTTATAAAAAATATCGTTTTGTATTAAATTTTCAGTTTTTTCTTATTATTTTAAGTTATTAATTAAATAAGTAAATTCATAAAAATATTAATAAAAGGGAATATAATAAAAACTTAAAAAAATTTTAGTGTGTGTGAAATATTCTACAACGATACTTATAATAAAATGAAGGAATATTTATTTAGTAAACAAAAAAGTTGAAAGTTTGAAACGTGTTATCACTGTCACCAAACCACCGGCAACGTCGAAATAGTGGGCTTCCTCTGTATGTATACACCTCAGAGTTAACTAAAATTTACAAGTGATATTTATTTTAATCAGTTGGATCGCAATATAATAATTACTATAAATTGTCGCTATTTGGTCGACACATATACAAAAGAAAACTATATTGTTACTTCATCAATTAGTAAGAGATAACAATTATTTTTTTCATTTTTGAATTTCTTATTAGGTAGTAGCTGTGGGGATGTCGATTATTTAATAACAAAAGGAACAAGATAAAAATGAATTAAATTGAGTTGTGAAAAAAGAAATGACTTCAATGGAAATGGAAATGACTTGTATTACATAACCGAATTGGATTAGAGTGCATGGAAGATTTTGTGGATCAATCAAATGGTTGAGTTCCACTACACGAGAATTGCTATGATTTTACTGTAAACATTTTTGATAGCAAGAATATATTACTTACAAAATTAAATAACTTTATTCATTATATTCGATTCAAAGATTAGTATGAGTTTTGATCCAAGATCTATCTCGTATATATTATTGTTATATGAAAACAGTTAAGAAACACCTCTTTTATTTTGAGACGATCATTTATGTATTACATCAATATTCAATAATTGGTGTGATTTTTTACCAATGGTATTATATGTTTATGAAGTATGACGGGTATATATCTAGAATACATGATATTTAAAATGTATAATTAAATTTATTGAAACAAATTTTAAAAAATAGATTTGAAAGTTTCAAGTGAGATTTTAGAGAAATTCTTAGTTAAAATTACGAATATCAAAATCTCATAGTTTTAGTTGAGATTTCAGATAATTTAATAACGAAATTCTTAATTTATCAAAATTCAACTAAGTTATCTCAAAACTCATTAAAACTCAAATATTTCTAAATTATTTATCCAATACACTCCTCTTAGACTCGAAACTGAATGCAAAAACATTTTTTCCATAAATAAATATCATAGTTTTTTTCATTTATATAGCAATAAATAGGTAACCAAACACAACCATCTTTATATATAGATTAAAAAAAAACTGAATATAGACTTGTAAAAGAATAAATCGAATGACATGTATGTCCTAAATTTAACCAGACGATACAACATGCAACATAATATTCCTAACAAAATAAAAAGCTTTATATCATTTCTGCCACCAACCACATGTCATTAAAATTTTAGGTAGGTAGAACAAATGGTGAAGCTACTACCATTAGATATAGTCTAGCTATATATAAAAGGTAACATGTTAATATTAATAGAAAACAAAAAATCACTAAGAAAGAACAAGGTCATAATCTAATGCAGAGCCAGATGACGAGCAAGTCATCGTACCGATGGTCTCCCAAAGCACTATAATGATTATAAACTTATCAACGATAGTTAATTTAAATCAATGTCGTGAGTATTTTTATTAGTTATTCCCCTCTCCAGTCTCCATTACCCTTACATTACATGGACCATGGTTATATTTAAACAATCCTTTAAATAGGGATAAGGCTAAGTGGCTAACTATTTAACTTGTGCGGTCGGAGCTAAGAATAAAATTTTAAATAAACAAAGTAAATTAAATTCTTGGACAAGCGGTTGACGAAAGGACCGAAGAGGTTAGGCAACGTAAGAGTTGTGAAGAGAGTGTGTCTGACTACAAATCTGTCCACCTCATCAATTAGGCAACATATCAATGTTACCATTCCCTAAGAATCTGTCCACCTCATCAACCTTATTCAATTTCACGATAGCTTTATTTTTTTTTGTTAAAGCACGATAGCTTTATTTTTTTTTGTTAAAGCACGATAGCTTTATTTACGACGTCATTCTCAATTTACTCCACTTCTATTCTCCGTTTGGTTTTTCTTTTCACAAGTAAATAACTATAGCTGTCAAAATAGACGGATCGTCCGTGGTATGTTTATGTCCAATTAATTAGACACTGTTATTTAACAGTCCATTTACAAAAAAGAGTAAAATGATCTATACCCAATTTGGCCGACAGACAAAATTGGACGGATACCGTTGGACAATAGACGGTTCACGGGCTACAAAAATTTAGGATAAAATTGATTTTCTTGCCAAAAACATGAAAACATAATTTCTGCCAAAAATGTTAAAACACATTTTTCCGTCAAAAAACACGAAAACACAATTTTTCGCCAAAAAAATACGAAAACACAAATTTCTGCCAAAAACTATTGGCCCATGAACATCAAATTTGACACGGGCGTTAATGGGGTTAGTCTTTAATAGAACACTTAATTTGTTTACAATTAAAATGGATAATATTGGACGGATCAAAATGGATATAGATAACCCATTTTGACACCTCTATAAATAACACACAAAAAAAATAAACTATTTATGTAAATAAATCCCATCGATCAATAAATGTTACGTTTGACAACCTAAACAAAAGGTTATGTTTAACATGCATGCGCAAAATTGGCGGAAAGTCACATTTTAATACTAGAAAGGCTTTAAATTGGCAGAAAATATCAATTTTGAATTACAAAAAAAAAAGCTGTAAAGGATGTACTATTATATTTCTACACTGCTTATTAGTCACAGGGCACACCCATAATCCAGATACTCTGAGGAAATATAAAAAGTAAAAGGAAATAAATAATATTTTAAACTGTAAAAAAATAAATTAACAAACAAAAAATAAAAGTACACAAAAGTTATATAATATTACAATTGATTTAGTTTACCATCACAATAATTTGTAACATTTCATTGTAAACTTTTTTAGTTTTTGATAAACTGTAAAAATTATATATCTTTAATAGTTTTTTACAGTGTCGAGACCAACAGTTGATAAGACATAAATCATTATTCTCAAATAGAGTTAAACTAGTAACCTTAAAGATTAATTCATAAATTTCAAAACCATTAAACCATTATCTACTTGGTATGAATTCTTATAATTATTTCATATATCATTCATATCACGGATAGGGATAGACTAAAATAATAATTAAAAAGTTACAATATGGATTCTGCTTTCCGATACTGACTATTCTATATTCAAAAAAACAATTGGAAATTCTATTTTATTTTAAAAGGTAAAAGAAACGTGCGTGTTTCGATAAGTAAGTGGTTATATTTGCTATAACTACATTTTACTAAACATTAAACAATTAAATATACTTTTTATTTAGCGTCAACGAGCGAAACTCGAAAGAAAGAAAGCTGCAGAACCGTTCCTTTTTTTTTTTTTTTCTAGCCGCCACAAAGTATACAGTTTGACAACTACCCACCACCTCTTATATCCGAATATTCTATGTATGATTATATTTATTAATCATGCGTACATTGAAGATTCTACAATTTATAAAAATGATATTTACAATCTCATCTATAATATATAATTTGTGATAGACGATCTAACTCGAAACATATGTCATCACGATGTATTATTTGATTAATATAAGATACGTGATACGACCAACAATTGAATCCGTAAAATACATGATGCCATTACTGAATAATGATAATACTGATTTGCAAACGCACACTGAACCTTTTGAGAGCTCAATTCTATAAAGATTGCAATATTTTTGTGTTTTCAATTGGCTATATTTGAGATTCTCTTTTAATTCTCTGTTTTTATGATCTGTACTTTTCTATCATGAAATCATATGTATGAGTGTTTTCAATTGGCTATATTTGAAATTGCTTCGTAATTCTCAAAACGATATCTTTGTAAGGGAGAAAAAAAAAGGAATCAAATTCATTTGAAAAATATCTAGTAATTTGAAATGTTAAAAATTAATATAAGTATAATTACGAAGCAATTTAACTTTTGTTTTTACTTGTTTTCGTAATGTTTATTATGCATAATTCATTTGTCTTGAATATTCGTACAAACCATATTTGTTCCGCTTGGTCTAATTCGATATTGTTTGTTCGACACCGCATAATCTATTTTTGCCATTCGAAACTAGTTATTAGTATAAACTATAAACTTAATAATTTAAAACATAATACTAGAACCAAAACATTTTTTTTTCTTAGTTATTTATAAACATAATAACTTTAAAAACATCACCTTTTTACAACTAGGAATTCGGAATATTTGATCGATTCACCATAGACTAGACGCAACAGTGCTCGCACCCAATGGAAATTAATCACAATCCAGAATATTAATAGTTAACCCCTTTTTCATAAAGTCAGAGCTAATAATAATACCCATCATGGAGAAGTGAATCTGATGAGTTGTTCTTTTAATTTATCGTTTAAACTTCAAAGATTCCAATTCCACTAACAGAAGGCCACACAACACATATGCATCATAATAATTGGTTAGTGGGTAGGCTTAATAGAATATTCTAATTCTATTTTCTAATGTGTTTTCTTTTGAAAGTGGTAGGCACACTTACAGAATTTTTCTAAACCAATTAAGAATATTGACCGAGTGTAAGTATATTTTGTTTTCAATATTTTTTTTTCTTTTCCAAAGGTCTATTAAGAAAACCAACGTTCTACTGAGATCGAGAATCTATTTCGATGAGATACTTGTTCCAGGTCATTTTGTAATTCATATGATTGAGTGTATTTCGCATAATGAGTACTATATGAAGAAACGAACATAATTATCGGAGTCTAACACTAGCTAGGCACTTCATAAATATGCATAAGCTATAAACATAAAAAATTTAAAATATGATCCTAGACAAAATAGAACTGGTAACAACAGAGGATGCACTACTAAGTCGTTCTTGTAAATTTAACAGTTTTATTTTTTTAAAATTTCCGTTTGTGTTTATTCTTTTGAACCAATGGTTATGACTGATGAGTTGGACCCGTAGTAATACGCTTCCATGATTACGTTAAACAGATCATTTTGACCTATAAAAAATAAACACAATCAATTCGTTTAGTAAGCTTTACAGACGACTTTACAAAATACAATTGTTATCGAGCCCAAGGAGCATTTGATAGGATACTAAATTCGCATCCACAAAAAAACTATGCATTTGACCGGATTATTAAAAAGTTAGTTTTCTGTCTTTTAAAAAAAATAGTATAGTTAATTACAAAAAACAATAATATAGTTGCATAATTGAATGCAGGAGTTTAGAAGTACTAAACGGTTGGTTGGGTTTGGCTATTAGTGAGCGTGGACAAGCACAGTTTTATTTTCCCTTTGTTAAATCCAATAAAACTTTAAACTGATCAACTGTCATTTTGACACTATATGCAGCGTCTCATGCACTGCCCAACAATTCATATTTGGTTTATCTATTTTCTGTTATTGTTTTTTCTGGCTCTTATTCAACTATTTAGTAATTTATTTTATATGTTCATATTTTTTTTAGTAAAAGAAAACAAAAATTGAGCTGGTCGGTTGATATATACTCCCTTCGTTCTTAAAGATAGATGTTTTAAAAAAATTTGTTTCACAAAGATGAATGTTTTGTATTTCAATGTAAAAGTTATCTAATATTCTTTTGTCCCTATTAATTAGAGTTAAAATTAAAAAAATAATTAAAATTTAATGAAAAGATAAGAGTATTTTAGGTTATGCAAAATTTGTTTAATATGTGTGAAAAACCTTAAAATCCATTTTTATGAAACAGAAAGAGTAATGAAATTTATGAAACAGTAACTCATCATTGCTTGAATAGAAGTTTTTTTTTTTAATAGAAGTTTTGAATCCAATAAAATTTTATAAAAGCCTTAATGCACATTAATTAGACTAACATGTATGCATATACAACTAGGGTTTATATATAACTTTTTCCTTTGTGTTTAGAAAAAAAAACCTTGTCGACCTATGTAATCAACAATAGGTTATTTAATAACTGAAAATTATAAAGTGGAAGCGAAACGCTTCTCTTCATTTACCAGATTTATTAAATTAACAAGACAAAATCGAACATTAGTTATAAGACAAGTAGCCAACAGAAGCAAAATGGCACTTAAACTGCGATTACAATATTTGTATATGAAAGAGAAGAGACGCGACTTCTCGGAGCAGAGTGAGGCCAACGAACCATTTGTGCGTCCATGTGCTACGCGTCACATGTGTGCGGCGTAATCTATATACTAAATCGTTATTTAATTAATTGTTAGGTTACTATCTTACACTATCATTACTGATCATTAAACTATTGTTCTCATTTAATATTTGCTTAAAGTATATATATATATATTGTTAGTAGAAAAGGGATGGTTGTTGATCCGAATGATTGTATAGTCCAATGAATATGTTAAGATTTGAGCTCGAGTTTCACTAGGTGAATTTTGTTTACCTTACAACCGTAAGCTCTAGAATTTATCCGATTCTATGTATATGAAATCCGATTTACAGGAATAAGAACCGAAACAGTTTATTCTTTCTTTCTTTTCTTTTTGTCAAAACATTTATTTTCTTTTAGCATCTTAAATGTATAAGGGATAAATGTGGACAAACGAAAAACTTAAATGAAAATGTGGAATGAGACTGAACCGAGAATTTTGAATAATTATTTTTTATCACATTTCATTCCATTATAAAATTCGTGATGATAAGGAAAAATTATGCGAGTAGGATTATGTCTTAATTGTGCCTCAATTCAAAAGAAAAAAAAAGGTTAGACGAGAAGGATCAAAAACCTTTTCAACTTTAGTCAAAACAAAACTTTTATTTTCCTACGTCTAGTCATGTTTTCACAATAGCTACTAGGACTTCAAATCCTCTCTCAATGGAATATGCAGCATTCCAAACCAAACGGTATCAAAACGAAAGAAAATTAAAATTTCCCCACGTTTAGTGAAAGAGGTGGGGATCGAACCTAGGTCATGTCAATGTCGGGGATAGTGGAGACCATGACGAGCAATTTGGAAAAGAAAAATGAATATTTTCTTGTTTTGGAAGAGTGAAAATGGGAGAGAGAAGAGTCAAATATGGCCATTTGGATAGTTGAGGAGTCTTTGTATTAATCAATGGCCACAGAATCGGAGAGTCTTTCTTCTCCTTTCACAGATTCTAAGGGTCAAAAGCTCTCTCTCTAGGGCCCTCCTCTCTTATATATTTTAACAATAAAAACTGCATTTCTTGGATCTTATCTACATTACTCTTTTGTCCACACTTTTGTGTCTTAGTTCTTGTATTTTTTTTCTTTCTTTCAATAATAGTCGTTGTCGTTCTATCTATTATATTAATTACAAAAAAATTATTTTAAGAAGTTTTAGAATATCAATGCAACTTTTTAAAAATAGTAGAAAGTAATAATTTTTTTTGTATTTTATTAATTATTATTCTATTAATAAATGATGTTTTGGTTAAAAATTAATGTTTTTTAAATATTGTGCTTTTAGCCAAAATATCATATATATTGAAACAGAGGGAGTATATTGCTAATATAGATTTACATTATTGCATTTGAGTTGTATGTTTTTAAGGTTAGCTTTCTATTCAAATACGAGTAAAAACGAATTTCAGGTATTTAGACCTTTTTGATATGAAAGAAGCCTGTCCTCTAGACCATGTTAGGTGGACTGCAACACGTGTTTCTTTCCTGTCGTTGGAAAAGACAAAAGAGATTCACCTTTTTGAAATTTGATATGCTTATCAAATTTTAATTTTGATAAACATCAAAAGATATAAATTGTATCATTTCTAATCATAAACAGTATCTCCAAGCATCACAATTTGAACTTACTTTCCAAACAAAAAGTTAAAGCATATTGGAAAAAGATATTCGACCAAATTAAAAATTCTCATAAATCCTTGATAATTGTGTTTTTGACATTTTGTGGATGCTCTTCTTTCACGAAAAAAAAAATATTATCAATAAATTATTCGAATATAAAAGATTAACATTCGAAGATTTTGATTAACATATGCAGAACGAACTTTAGGTACAGATGCCTTGCAAATCATTGTGTTTCTGTTTCAATCATGAAACGAATATTATTTTCATGATTTTAATTAAAATTGAACTTTACTTATACAATATAAAAAAGATCAATGTTCTTATTAAAATCTAAAAAGCAAACACTATCACATACACAGAGACTATAAGGTTTGGTCCCAAAAAGAATGATTTATTTGTTATACACATATGGACCGAGCCAAGGGGGCTATATAGACTTATGGTCCAAGCTAGATCTTGTGAACAACAATGCTGAACCATTCACACACCTAAGTACAAGCAACCTACTGTCTATGTAAGTCCCACAAACAAGCTTAGAAAGATCGAACATTTCTGGCGGAATTTGCTTTCTAACTTCTCCAATCACATTCCCAGGTGATGCAATACGATCATTCATGTTCATCGTTACTTCGATTTCTCCAGAGACAAGTTTCGCTACAGGAAGACTCGATGGAAACTCTTTAAAGGGCACAACTTTTTTCCATTTCTCGGTTTCTAGCTTCTCAGCTAAACCTTCTTCAGCGTCTGGTTCACCCATTGAGAACTTACCGATGTTCTTTTTTTCTTCTTTGAGGTAAAGTCTTTTTCCGGCTACTATTCTGAATTGAGATAGCGATTGTAATTTTCCCGTGGCTCCGGTTTTGTTATGTGGCCAGTCTTCGCTGGTTATGGCTGTAAAGCCTATATCAGAGGTAAAGGAAAGTGAAGTGTTGTTTGCAGCTTCTGAAGCTCGGGTTATTGTTAAGTGAACATTGCCTATTAAGGCTCGTGTAGAGGGCTGACGCAGAGTTAGACCTATGTGCTTTCCGGTTGAGTATAACAGACGCCATTTCCCCGGTAAAAGCTCCACCCAACACTGTGCTTAACCAAAAGATTAAACACTATAAGTGAGATAAATCAAAGCTAAAGAATCATGAGAGGTGGTAATTTATACTTTTGGTTTTGGACAAGGATTTAGCATCTCCATCAGTCCAATGAAGTGGGCAAGTCTTTGACGCTGCATAAGATTTGTTTCCGGTTAGGCTTTTAGGAGACTGGGCGGTGAGTAAAGATTCAAACTTGTTAAACAGACATCAAAATGCTACCTGAGGCATGCGGTAAATGTATTCTTCTGAAATCCTTACTGCGGTTGATCCAAGACCCCATCTGATGATATCCATTGACGGGGCAACACGCCATCTTGGTCCACATAGAAAGGGATGCTTAAGAGCATCCAAGCAACTACACCAAACACCAACAGATTTTGTTGATGCAGCTTCTTAGTTTTTACCCATTTAAGGTCTACATAGATTGCTAATCTTATCATGTACTAATGTTATATTACCTAATTCTTTTAGAAGGTCTGGTAGCAATTAACAAAGATAAAAGGTGCCAACCTGCTCCCCAGTTTCTATCAAGTATCTGAGAGCAAACAAACAACTGTTTAATCTCATAGCAAGTGAAAGAACTAACAATTATGCTGAGAGGTGCAAGATAGCAATTAGCTGAGTACTTACTTGCACTCCGATATTTCCAGACTCAGAGTTTGTATTGAGCGTTGTCACGAAGAATTCCCGTAGCGAGGAAGGATCATTCCCCTAGATAGACATTTAGAATAATATTTAACATAAGTTTATAACATCAAACTCATCTACGGATTATAACATCACACACACTCTGTAACCCAGTTAATAAAACCTTGGCTAGGAAAGACTTCAATTTCGCAAAGATTAATGGATCCATCAGTTCTTGAAGTACCATTTTTGCCATCATGAATCCAACACATCTTTGACCATGAAAAGGAAATGTAAAATTAGGCTAAGTAATGTAAAACAAACAGAGATTATAATTAGCATCACTTCTCAAAGTACCTCATGTCAAATGCTATCATCATTTGTCCCCTGTCCATGGTACTATAAGCACTGCTAGTACTTATACCATCCCCGTTAAAGTCAGCAGCATTTCCGAGAATCCCTACCTATAGATTGAAACAAACTCTCAAATGAATCAACAGAACTGAAACATTAATAATCAAACTTCACTATTGAAAGTAATATACTAACTTTGATATGTCTATCCACAGGGCTAATATGCACATTTTCCAATCTCAGTTCTGTGTGAGCAAGACCATGGCTGTGCAAGTAATTTACCTTCAAGTTAAAGAACAACCAAACAAATATATATTAAGCAAATCATGACAAAAAAAGAAAAAACTATTCCTGCTTATTTGAAGGATACAATACATACTCCGATT
Source organism: Cardamine occulta (assembly GCA_028015245.1). Classification (NCBI taxonomy): domain Eukaryota; kingdom Viridiplantae; phylum Streptophyta; class Magnoliopsida; order Brassicales; family Brassicaceae; genus Cardamine; species Cardamine occulta. The sequence goes on along the minus strand of CM051393.1, from coordinate 11,738,536 downwards.
AAAAGATCCCTCATTAATATACGGATTAGTCTTAACTGCCTTGAAACTGCAGGCCCTCCAGTCGTATCATCCCCTACCCTTCTAAAGGATTCTTCATCTAGTGCAAGAGTAGCTTCTAATGTTGGAAGCCAATCAGATTGTTGAAGCCAGTGCCTAATCGAAAAACTTCCATGGCACTACAAGAAGATATCAAGATTAATGACTGGTAGAAACCTATTGATAAAACACTCTGAACAAGCTGGAGATGAGTACTTACCCCATGTACGAGGGTAAATGAGTAGGGATCATCGCTCAAGGTATTGGAGATATAACCATGAACTTGCATTGAGTAAGAATGGTAGAGAAGTCTACGACGAACTAGCTTTTTAAATACCTGCAAGTAGTAAAAATTTGGTTACATTACTGAAGGGATAAGAAAAGCAACAAAAGAAGATTAATGGAGGAAATGGAAAAGGGGAAACGAACTTCGATGGCTCTTCTTCCTCTTCTTTGAGCTCTGGTGGTATTCAATTTCCTCAGAACAACTCCTTGGTTAAACAAAGGGCTGTGAAATTGAAGCACCACAGAAGATGAAGCTCCTGAAAATCATCTTGAAATCTTGTAATACAATGAAGTAGAAACTGACCTATCTGGAACTTGAACTAGAGCTTCAAACACAAGCTCATCGGCCTGTAAGAAAGTAAAAAACTCAATTAGTAAAAATGGAGACAAAATCAAAGAAAAATACATAGAGAATCAAATAGGTAATACCCGGCCGCCATGACCAATGCTAACACGATCAAGAATCTTAAAATCAGACCACTTGAACTGCATCACATCCTCCACTGATAATACCGAAGGACTATTCTGAACATCCTCGTCCATCTCCAGATTAGATGACGAAGCTTTTAAGGAGGATGAACAATGAAATTTTACAGATTTTGCACGAAACGAACTTGTCGGCTGCCATAGACTACGGTTTCGTTTGAAACCAATGCACGAATTCGTATACACTTGCAAATTCCCCAGATTTGGAGTCGAACAAACACCACAAAGTGCCATTTCCGACAAAAGCCTCTACATACAAATTCAAAAGACAATAAAACGACAAATTTTCAGTTCAAACACATTGTATATATAATTTAACAGAGCTGGTTCACATTAGTATTGAAAAGAAACTCAATCCATCAACACTAATCTTCCAAATAATCCATAAACTAAATTATTTCAACACAAGAAAAGGGAGGGAAAAATCGAAGCTGAGATATTACGTGAGCAAATTAATTCCGTAAACAAACAATCATGATCAATCCTTTTAACTCGAATCAAAAGCTCACCGATCGAATAGACAAAGAGAGAGATCTGGAGACGAAGAAGCAAGTTCACATTCAAAAACTTGGTCTTTCTAAAGTCAGAAGAAATGGTAAATGAAATTGAAAGTCGTATACAACGACAGAGAGACTCGTGAGAGTTGCGTGATCAAGTACGCCTAAGGCATCGCGCCTCGAGGTCGACTCGTGTCTACGTCTGCTCCCAAATATCTCATCTCAATACTCTCTCTCTCTCTCATTGGGCCTTTGGGCTACAACCTTACTTAATGGTCTTTACTGGGCCTCCATATTGGGCTCCTGCTGTTGTCTGTCAGTTGTGGGAGTGGCGTGACGTGGCGATCACTGCGAGCGAGAATTAAAAGTTAAAACCCAAGCACTAAAGCACTGCTTACGTTAAAACCGAACGAAACAAAATTCGATCTGATGACCTCAGAGGCAAAACCGTGATAATTAAGGGTCAAAATGGACATTAGCAAAAATTATCCCCTAATCTTCCCCTTATCTGAAAAAACAGATAGGGCATTTTTGTTTCCTCATCTAACATTTCCATCCAAATACTTTATCTGGATAATCCATCTGAATATTGTTTGTTTCCATTTTGAGTTGTTCATTTGGATAATCCATTTGATTGAATTTTTGTTTGTTTGTTTAGTTTTTGTAAATTTTCATCTCCATCTAGAAGTTTTTAATAAGAAAATGACTAAAATACACATATTTTAATCTAATCATATTTTTGATCTTAACCTTAATTATTTTAATTCTAATTCTTCATTTAACATATATTTACAATTAAACACTTTTCAAATTATTACTTTTGATATTTATAAATTTATTTTGCTCACATAAATTCGTAAATTAAATTCCAAAACTGCATTTATAAATTGGTTTACAAAAAAATCAAAATTTTACAAGCCAACAACACTTAAAAATTCATGTCACAATCTTCGAAACAAAGCAAAAGTTTACAATGTTTACAAAAAACAGAGCTGACATCTAATCGATAAAATTTGAATTTAACATACGAAATATCACAATTTCCCACAAAAGTAAAAACTTTCACAAATTAACAAGAGTAAACTATAAATGAATTGCAGGATATAATGTCATAACAATTACGAAGAAAAACAAAGAAGAAGATGACAAATCAGCTTAAAATGTTTTATTACCTATTATAACAAAAGCAACAGTACTTCCTTGACGGCTATTTCACTGTTTCCATATCAAAAATAGTTGAGTGTTTTAGGTAATGCACAAGGAAAATAAGATTTTGGTAGTAGCTCCTGGCAATTCGAGACTTTATGTCAATACAATAATGTGATCTTCCCACTCGCAGATAGCTATGGACCTCTACAAGGAGCAAAGATTTGAAATGAAGGGTCTTCCAAATGTCGAAAATTATGGGCCTCCTCAATGATGATGTGAATGATGCAATGAACGAAAATAGTCTCATCGAGACATTAGATGTGAAAATTGCGGATGTGTTAGATTCAGACGCATTCCAAGAAGAGCTGCAAAAAGTGTTGTCACATGCTGGTACCAAAATGGAGACAAAAGCACAAGACGAAAGGTCTTCATCTCCCAATCCAAACAAGTCACATGAGACTTCAAAAGCTGTGGGTTCTGTGATGAGCAAGCTGTGGCTTCAGACGACATGGAAGGTGATGAGTATCTTGTGGCTTCAGACCACATGGAAGGTGACTAAACAATAGAGACAGCTCCTCAACATGATGGTGTTCCAGAAGGTGATCATGTTACCTTGACAATAGCTTCACCGGCTCTTGTGGTTATGGATCAGAAAGATTTGCCTGAAGAAGCAGAAGAGAAGAAGGAAACTGATGATGGTGATGGAGATGGAAGTGTAGTTGTTGGGGATGTATCTCCGAAGGTAACCGAACCATTAGTTCATGAATCTGTCGAGTCTGTAATAAGTCGGATACATCATTCTCCTCAAAGTACACATTAAAAACATTTCTATAATTCCATCTCCTTTTTGTTATGTTCACTTATTTTTTACTTCAAGTGCAATTTTTTTCCTCAAAATCCATTTCTTGTTTTCTTTCTTATGTTCCTTTCTTTTGTGCCCTCTTTACTCATTTCGTGCCGAAAGAAATAATAAAAGAAAATAACATTAGAGAAAAAAAATCTTTGCACTCTCTTTGCTTTTTATTGATCTTTTGAGTAATTGAAACCCTAAAAAGGAAAAGGTTTGAAAATTAGCTATACAGAAAATGGCAACTGAGAAAGGGACTTAACTACAAAACCTCTCTCTAGTCCTATTCCTACAAAACAATGCCTGTGGGAGTTGGGAGCTTATATCGTTGAAGAAGTGTCTTATTCAGAAGTTTCATCAGCATTAAGCTCCATGAGGTTCCAATTCAAGTGGGGGTGAGACACATGTCCTTAAGTTAGTAGTCATTGCCTTCTTCTTCTTCTTATGTGTAAGAGCAGCTACATAAAACTTTCTCTAATTCATGAATTTCCTGCAGTTGAGGGATTTACATAGACACGGCACTTTGAATTCATCTGGCTCATCTGGATCAAACAAGTAATCATATCTGCCAAAACACACACAACCATGTCATATTCAGTGAATCAAAGGGTGATAAGCTTTTAATAGCGTCAAGAAAGTGATGAGAGATATACGTTAACTCCTCGCCAAAAGCTACAGTGGTCTTGGCAATCAGAACAATCCGGCTTTCATCATCTCCTACACTCATAATCCTTGCATAGCAATTTGGCATACACTGCATCAAACAACAAATCAATTACGTTTTGGACTTCTCTGTTAGTTATCACTCGATTTATATACATGATGGATTTTCTTACCGAATGGTTTATTAGTCGAGCTATATTCCCTTTTTCTGTAGCATCCACCACTACTTCCTCACTGATCTTAAATAGCTGCAACAAATTTAAAACAAACATATAGTTTCAGAAAAATCTATGCTCAAAACCCATGTTAAGTCTGTAGCAAGGGAAATATCGGTTTCAACTCACGTAGCAATCCTTCCCTTCCTTACGATATCTAGCTTCCCTTAAGTCTGCAATGATTCCTCTCACTTGCTCTCCGCGGTATTCAAGAACCTGAAAAGAAAATACATTTTTCAACATTCCTCAACACAATAGAGGAAAAGAAATAGATTTCCTCTTGGAATAAGTATGTTCAGATGGCTCTGCTTACCATTTCTCCTTCTTGAATACTTCTTTTCGCGAAAAGACCCCATCCATGTATCCCAGATCGACCAAAGCAGACCCGATCCATTTCTGTCCTCTGTCACAACACATGAAACTCGTAAGATGTTCTTACAACAAGATACAACGACATATTACAACCTCTTTCAAACATATGGGGAATGCTTACTTGCAAGTGGTGAAGCCGTTCCCTGAACGAGGAAAATGATTTGGGTTCTTCTACCACATCCTAGACATTATATTTAACAAAAAGACTCAGTCCCAAAGTAATGGTTCCTGGTGTATGTATCAAGCTTATTGGCACTAGAGAAAGATTTTTTTCATACCCTGAATGCGTTCAGGGTTTGGATCGCTGCTAAAGGATGTTGTCGTAGTCCTCCTGTGTAGTGAGGAATACCTTCTTCTTCAGTCCTCTACAAATCATAAACACCCACATAGTAGATCAGCCTACTGAACAATAGGCATTTGAACCTATGCATACAGAGTTTTTGAAGATACAAAAATATACCTTCTTACTATTAACCTTTCTTTTATATAGTCGACAACGAGCAGAAGAAAATGGATCAATTGGTATGGTATCCTCAGCGGCGGACTCTTCAACGTCTTCTCTGTTTGCTAAAATAAGCCTCGAACCCGTTCTCTTCTTGTTTTGAACAAGAGCATTGGCAGAGAAGACCCCGGAAGGCGTTTGTATAATTAACACAGTATCTGGATTGGGAGCCCTACATCAAAAACAACAGAGAAAACAAAATTCATTACCCAAAATCAGATAGCAAAGATTTTGCAAGCAGGGTAATGAGAACATTTACCTGTGAAATGAACAATACGACACCATCTTTGTTATCTGTCGACCATTTTTCTCCAAGCAGTGCAACTACATTCAAAATATGCATGTATTACCAAAAAAACTTATAAAATATCTTAGAGACTGAACATAGTTTACGCAGTTCAAACACAAAAAGTTACAGCAATTTAATTCGTTATTGGTCAAATGCAGGAGTCAGATATAATAAAGAACTTCCTATGGTACAGGACAAAATCATAAATAATCTGGCTTACCTCCATTCTATACCCAGCTCGGGAAGCACACATGGCATGATAATATGTAGAGCACTTGCAACATTGAGTGCATGAGCCGTGTATTTGCTTGCATATCACACAAATCTGGAATTCATCAAAAAAGGAGAAAGTTTCTTGCTTTTTAGTTTTGCACATAGTGCAACGTCCCCAAAGGTTGGGAACAAGTAACCGTGGGAACATATCATATGAAAAAGGCCGAGTATGAGATCCAGGATTCAGGTATGTACCTTCACAAAATGACTTGATGGAATACTCAAAATCCCCAAAGCTGGTTCCATTTTTTCCTCACTTGCAAAACATACTTCAGGCTGAAACCAAGCACATGTCACGTGAACCCACAGTGTCTCCACATCAGTTGGCTTCAATGCACCTCCTATTCATCAGTACACAAAAATTGGAAAATTTAGTTGATGAAATTAGAATTTCCGAGGCCAATGGATAGCTAAATACGCTCTTTAAGTAATTTGCATAGTTGCCACCGGAAAAGGGAAAGACACCTTTTACCGGTTGCAGTAGTTGTAGCAATTATATAAGACAAGACCATGTTAAATATGCTTCACTAAATAAGAAACGCAAAATGGAAAGACAGACCTTTTACAGGACAGAGGCAACACTCTCGTCTGATCTCAGGTGTCTCACAGGCTTTGCAGACCCATGACGTGAAGTCACGAACATTTCTCGCACCATAGCATTCCTGATGAACTGCTATTTGACATCTGAAAAGTAACAGAATTAATTAGCAAGTAGACATAAAAGTAACAGAGGTTTCTCGCCCCAGAATATGCTTCACATGTCGGATATTTTCCAGTAAATATTCCAAGAAAACAAGTATCGTTTTTCTCTGAATAGTAATTAGCAACGAACTTCTATATTACAAGATCTGTCTGGTGATCCAAAGATTGAAGATAATGCAAACGTCAGATCAACTATTCACAAGGTTTACTCAACGCACGAATAATGCTTTTCACCCAGAATCTATGATTTGTCAAGAAAATTAAGGCAACTACACATTTTAGTACAGCACCTGTTGCAGATAATGATCTTGTTGTAGTCCCAATCTTCAACCCATCGGCAAACTGCACATCGCTCGGTTGTCCACTTCACGTTGACTGGCTCATACTTCTCTGCCAATAGTGAAAAAACGAGCCAACGTAAGTAGCGCATAACAAAGCAGAAATTTTTTTCATTCTGAGATCCGACTTGCTTAATACCTCTAAGAAAGGAAAGCAACCTCTGCTTTCTCTGCTTTATAGAAGGTCGTTTGGGAGGTTTTCCTGCACTAGCATTTGCGTGGAACTCTGCTAATTTCATCATCTGCAGAGTGAAGGAAGATGGCAGTTAAAATTTCTGTAATTGATAGGAGGAATTCAAAAGAACAAGATTATATATCCCTAAAGAGAAAATAAGAAAATTTGTACAAACCCATTCTTCTAGAGGCAGCTTGGAGCTTTTAACTTTAACACTAGTCCTCCAATTTTTTGCTTTTGAACCAGTATGCCTTTCCCATTCACTAAGTGCTTTCCTTTCAGGTCCACAAGATCCACACTTACATACGACTCTGTAAATAAACCAGATGGCGTAAGAACAGGCATTCAACACAGGGTTAAAAGGTCGTTGCTTCGCTCAGTTCTAGAGTAATTACGAGGCAGTAAAAGAAAAAACAATATGAAACAGAGATCACATGGAGACGGCTTACAAATGAAGGCTTGGAAAATATATGCCTTCTACTCCGCAGCATATAACGATAACCTTGTCAGGAAGCACCATCGGGGCATTGTTTTTGCCAAGTCTATATCACAAAACTCTCAAATTTAGCATCTGATATTTACAATGAAAATGTTGGTATAAATAAACAATAACAGTTGGAAGAAAAGTGGCCCTACTTGGATTTTGAGTCTTGTTTTTCTGAATCTGATAGCTCAAAGTTAAATTTTGTTCTGCATGTGGGGCAATAGTAATCTGTTGCCCCCAAATCCTTCAGATTATCAAATGAAAATTGATGTCAATACATGCAAGTAACTGGGAACTAGATAACCTTGACAAAGAGCAACATGAACATGTACCTTAAAATGCTTATGTGATATTTGATCACACCCTGCGTGAATCCAGACTTTACAACCATCACAACGCACCTGATTCACAGTATGTAATCAAGCAGTTAAACTGTAAGTAACCATCACAATGCACCTGATTCTACACTAAAAATATAAAAATATAACATAGTTCATGTCTTTTTACCCATCTCTGCGTATCCAAATGATTCCATATCTTCTTGCATATCCCACAAACCTGTTTTGGTTTTGTCAACTGCAACAATAATTAGTTGACTTCATAGACTTGAAACTGAACAAGAAGGAACATAGCAAAAATTCTACGTACCCTTGAGCAAGGTTTGCACAATAATTGATCTCCGGGAATCAGAGCTTTCATTTTCTTTGCCATCTTAAGAGACATGATCATTCCACATTCTACACATGCTCTTGGATTTCTGTATTTTTTCATCATGTCCTGCAAATATATAAACTCAAGTTCTATAAGCATCAACGAATAAACTATGCACGTTCAAAAGAGAACCCCAAGCAAAAACAAACTTGCCTGGCTTGGAGCAGCATGATCAAGATATTGGCTTGACCCTGCAGCTTCTTGAATCCATCTGTAGTCCGAATCATCAAAAGTCGGGTTACCAGCGGCCATGTGAATATCCTGCATCAGTTTCTCTGTGAATCCTTGGTCTGCCAAAAGAGCTTCTTCAAGTGCCATCTGAAAATCCGCAGGGTTGCATCCACGCAGTTCAGACTGTTCTTGAAACCTAAATAACAACTAACTATTAAGCAACATATCCACACATAAATAAAAAATTTCTCTTGTAAGATTCTAGCGGCGACTCACCTGTCTATATAATCCACAAAAGGGAAAATCATTCCCCTTTTAACCCACGCGTAATCCTGCTTACATAATGAAGTTAACAACAATCAAAACTCCAACAAACAGCTTTTAGAATCATACAAAGAAGACAATATATAAACATACCCTTTCATTCTCAGTCCCAGAGTGACCAAAGAACATAACACAGGCTGCATCAGGTATACAAGAACGTAAAACAAGCTCAGGCGCTTGCGTCATTGGATCAATAACAATAGCAGGCCAAAACGGCTCATTTTTCCCAGATTTGCCCCAAACCAAATCACCAGAATAAAAATCCTCTGGACCATAAACACCTTCTTTCTTAGGACGAATCTCATCTTCGATATAACGTTGCTCCTGAAGATAAGCAAGTGTAGTCCGTGAACTCATCATATGCTTACTATATGTTCCAATCTCTTCATAGTTATCCTCATCATCTCTCTCTTCACACAATGCACTAACATACTTATGATTCCTAGGAGCAAATTTAGCTTCTTGTTGCTTAATCTTCAAACCATGATTACTACTAGCTTTGACTTTCTCCTTCCTGCATGCTTCTTCTATCTCTTCCTCACTACTTTTACTCTCTTTCCTCCAATTCTCAATAACCGAGTCATTAAACCGAGAAGGAAGCACCTGAACTCTTCCTCTAGATGTCCTCACAAGCGGTGGCCGAGAAACCTCACCGCTCCGATCTCTCCCACGGTGGCTAGAATCAGAAACTAACCTCTTTGACTTTGTCTCCTCCTCCTCAACCTCTTTAACTTCCTTACACCACGAAGCAGAGAATCCATTCTTCCCATTGAGTTTTCCTGGAACTATCCCAGCAGCGATCTCTCCAAGAAGATTCAGAGGATAATAGTAACCACTACTACCACCATTAAAGTTGACTTTTCTCTTCTTCCGAGCTCTTTCTTCTTCTTCACTAGTCGAATTACATCGTTTCAAACTCGGCATTCGAGTTTTCAACTTCCGTTTGATTATCATATCTTCAAATTCGTAACGAAACCAATCACTGCATCACTAAAACAAACCCCTTTTTGAAAAATTCTACAAACCCTAATCTTTCCCCAATTCTACGAAATTTTCCGGTCTTTAAACGAACACTAACCAGAATAATTCGTTTGACCCACTATCGCAGATCGTATACACGTTGTATCAATTTAGCGAAGTAGCAGAATTGAAGAAGAAATTTTGTTTCTTTTCAACAATTTCTCCAAAAACACGAAAGAACAGAGAAAGAGAAAGAGAGAGATCTGTTCTAAAAATCCTAACTTTTCTCTCTTTAAATCTTTCTCTTTCTTTAACTTAATAAGAAACCCAGATTAAAAACAAAATGTGTACTTTGTTTTTCGATATGGATAAGGAAAAAACAGAATGCTGAATTTTTGTTTAATCCAAAGACGAAAACTTTTTTTTTGTTGTTGCTCGGTGAGAAATTTTTAGAGAGAGAGGGTGACAGAGTTTATGAGAGAGAGAAGACGACGACGAAGGAAGAGAAGAAAAATAAAATAAAATAACAAAATAAAAGAGAGTTTGGTTTCGTTCTCGGACGTGTGCACATTACCGGCGAATTATGTGAATAGACTAACCTGCGCCAATGTCTTTCTCCTTCGTTTCGTGTCTTCAGGTTTAGAGTTTAGAATGATTCTCTTCATGTTTTGTTTATTTTTCTTTCTTCTGTTTGGTTTCTATCAATTTCAAAATCAAATTGTGTTTCTGTTATTTGATGCTTTTAAAACGTATAATCTTGAATGAGATCCAAGAACCATGGAACTGAAAGTTACATGGTACGATTACGACACTGTACTCGCAGAGCTTTTTTGTTTTGTCATAACCTTTATTTATTTCATATGATTTCATTTTTTAAGGTTACTTCTAGTTTTCTTTAAAGTCGACTTTTTTAGTAGGTACAGTTTTTTCTCGAATTCATCACTCAACTTTTTTTTCTTAACCAATAGTCGAGAGAGAATACAAATCTTTCGGATCAATTTCGTTGGAAGTCCATGATTTGACTTTAAAAAAAAAGGAACTGGGATTATTAATATAGGATTAAATATTAGAGTTTGAGAAAAAAAAAAACAATTCAATGGATATATAAAAGTATTTAATCAGAGGCAAAGTGTGAGTAGTTTGAAAACACCAAAAGAATGTCTATTTTGAATGGAGAAATTGATGTGTCATGTGTTCACTGAATTTGTTATGTGCTACATTTAGTAAAAGCACCAAAACAGTTACACCAAAATTATTGCTAAAAGTAGTTTTTGAACAAGATACATGTGCAACTTGTAAAGAAAACACTAATGAGTAGAAAGAGATTCAAGAGAAGAAGAAAACTTTACACTAAATTATTGTCTAAGGCATAATAGAATTGAGATCTTCCACATATATGACAGATGAAACTGTCTTATGTAAAATTTGATTGAAATGGTAGTTTACAAAGAGTAAACTATAATTTTATTTAAGTTATGTTAGGATTCAAACTCGTGATTTTTCTTGTAAACTCAAATATGAATATACAAGAAAACCTCATATACCTTGGTTGTGTGTTTACACTTCATCAAAGTGTCCAAGTGTAAACAGACTATCGAAATATCCTAGAATTTGAGGTATGACGCATGGAGCTATATATGGTTGATTGAATGTAGAAAGAATTTTTCATAAATAAAAATCTATTATTCATTGGTGAGTTATTCCGGTTAAGAGTAAGCCAATTTGGGGGTTCACCACCAATGTCTTTAGTTCTCTACTTCTCTCTAATAAACTCAAATCAAATTAGAATTTTCAAGAAGGTGAAACGAACTAGAATCAAATTAAATTTCTGACTTTAACAAAAAAGGAAGAATGAAACTAAATTCTGAATGATATGATTGATTCATAACTGATCGGAAAAAACTGTGTTGCGGTTAAATCTAGCTTGTTGCGGTGCTTACAAGCAAATAAACATCAAACACCTTTTATATAACATGATCTAATATATAAAATTTTATATAGAATTATAGATATATCTACATCTCTCACACCAATACATTACTATTTTAGCTACAATTTCTTACCTTAAAGCTCTTATTCAGAGAAACCCTTTATATACAAAAACTAATTGGAGGCTTATAAGATTTAAGTTTATACATAGATATAAAACAAAACTAGTTTCTAAGGAGATTGCCTTGTCTCCTTGTTCTTCAAAGTTTCTTCCTTTTGCTTAAGTCTCCTTCCTTAGAACCCTTTTTTTATGAACCATTCTATTTCCTCTCCTCTGTTTTCGCAAACCTTCCTCGCACCCTCGGTTGGCTATCTGCAAGAGCTTTCCTACAAGCATACTGAAACCAAACCAAACCAAAGAAAGAAATAGAAGTTAGTTGCTTTTGAGGCTAAAAGATTGATTCTCAAGTGTTTGTTTTTGAGCTAAAATGATTCATTCTCAAACCATTTAGATGATCCTTCCAAGCGTTTTGCTTGTAATACCTTGATTTTGCGCCCGAAATTTCGCCTGCTCTTCTTGTTCTTGTATCGAGAAAGCTTCTCACGACGATCCTCTGAAGTACAACTCACAATAATCATATCCAATGGAGATTGTACAAGACCTATCCCAAGTTTCTGCTCATCAAAAACAAACAAGATAATACTCAAAATCAATAATTCATCTTCATCTTAGAATCTAAAAGGACACAACGTTCATTTGAGATTGTTTTTGAACCTGTATGTCGCCTTCACTAAAGGCTCTTCGCATACCATAAACAGAACCAAAATCAAAATCAGGGAAATTCTGAATCACAACAGTCTCTTGTTGTGCTTGTGACCAATCTACAGAGCTCAAATTCCCGGAGCTAACGCTCTTCTGCATCTCCTGGTTCTCATCGATAGTTGTCACTACAGAGATGTTCTTGATGTCTAAAACATCAGAGAATGGAGACTCCATAGCTGATTTCATCATAAGATCTTGCTCACATTCATAAAAAGCTTTATCCAGAAGCTGTTGACCACTCTCCAATGATCCAAGATCAAGATCAGGAAGCTCACAAAGCCCTTGTGAAGTGTCTTCACCACAAGAGATCATAGTTAAAGCAGCAGAGAGTGGATCAACGGCTAACATTGGTTCTTCAAGAATTGGATCAGGAGCTTTAAATAGATCACCTTCTTCTCCAATATCATAGTCAGATATGTTTGATGACTCAGCAAAAGTGTTGTTCTGCAAAAATCACAATCGAATCAAAGACCACACACAAAACAGAACATAGTTCGAGACATTCAGACAGTGAAACACAGATCTTTTTGGAAGTGGATTCGTTTTAAAAAGGGAATCTTTATTTTTTTCTTTAGTGGAGGATTGATTTTTGAGAAGAAAGAACCAATGAAACAACACAAAACCCATTTGATAGTTTTAAGAGTAATTAAATCAGAACAGAGCAAAGTCTTGAAGAACACGGAATCTCATGTTCCAGAAATTACGGAATCTTATGTGAAAAAGAGCATTTCCCAATTTCCCATTATATATAAAAAAAGAAGGGGTTTCTTTGGTTTCCCGAGAAAACTCTTTTTTTTTTCTCACGGGAAAAGAAAATTTTGGCTTTTTGCAGCAAGAAAAAAGATTCCGTTTTTTCTTCTGTCTAAAGAAAATAAAAACCTAATTTTTTCCTAACTTTTTCAGCAGCCAAAAAACATATTTTGGTCAGGTCAGCGGAACCAAAATATCTCATCAAGTGGACATAAATTTTTCCAGAGAAAAAAATAGTAAAATTTAGCACACACAACACCACGAAATTTCCTCTGGAACATCACTTCACTAATAGACAAATTTACTTGTCATAAAAAAAAGTAGACAAATTTGCTTTTCCAATCTTCTTAACACTCCAGTTTTAACTCCATAAACCAAAAAAATAATAACTCAGAAAGATTAATTACATCAAAAAAGAACAAAAGTTTATCAAAATCTCCAAAAGAAAGTGAGTTTACTAAATAAACCAAAAATTTGAAAACACATCTTAAGTAAAGAAGAAGAAAGATCTGTATTCAAATGTGCAGTGACATAAAAAGTGAATGGAAAATTCGAAATTCAAACCATTTCATCGGAGAGTTTGTAAGATTTGAAGAGGTCTTCAAATTGTTGAACATCTGAGGAAAAATTTTGCATGTAACGGAGCATTAATCCAGAATCTGCATACATTTTGGGGTTTGGAAAGAAATTATTGGAAGTAAGGAAGAGAAAGAGAAAGAAAAGTGAATATAAGAAAGCAAAAAACAGAGGCTAAGTTGGGAATTTGAGAAGAAACCCTCAAGGAAAAAGTTTGGTACTTAGCTCCTCTTGCCTTTTTATGAAAGAGAGATAGTTCATTACATTTATTTGTTTATTCTATTGTGGACACGACGATAATGTAAAAAGCCCATAAGGCCATTAGTATTGTATTGTTAAAGGAATATTCTATTTTTTCTACATGATTAAAAATAAATAAAAAATAAAATGGAAAAAATGTGTCAACTACGTATAAATTGTCCTTTGTTGTATAAAATAATATTTTATTTTCAAAGATTGGTTGTATAAATAGCTTTTATTTGGCCAAATCGGATAACATACTAGTGAATAGAAAATCAACATTTTTTATATAAACGTTCTCTTTAAAAATAATTATAATAATGGCTAAAATTGGTAAAAATATACTAGAAATATATTTAACTTATATTTTAATTTTTACGTTAATTCAGTATATAAAAACCAATAGTATGCAAAAAAATAAAAAAAATGGATTAGTCTCTGATTAATTGACTATGCATTAGGTCATATCTAAATTCTAGATTAGCGTCAAACAAATTTTTGAATATTGGTTGTGATTAGTTTTCTTTCAACTTTTTATTGTCGTTGTATTTGTATTACTTCTAAGTTCTAAGTTCTAACTATTAACTGTAGAGGAGAATTTTCGCACATATATTAGAAAATCACTTTTAAAGTTTTACTTGTGAAATTTGCAAGGTAGTTCCTAACAACTAATGTTATTTATTTTTTCAACAAAAAAAAAACTAATGTTATTTACATGAGATTAAGAACCGAAACAAGACCGTTAAAATTTAATTAAAGAGTTGATATGCTGACCTGATTTTGAGTTTTAATTTATTTATATTATAAGGAATCGAAGTTAAATATGTAAGCATGCAATTAGAACAGGTAAAGCTTTGACGACTTGCAATGAAAAATCCATTACAGTGTTCTTGTCCATTTATCACATGGCTTTTTTATATTCTATTTTTTCAATCATATGGTTCCTTTTCTTTTTTATCAAAAACACTGTTACAACTGTACGTATATTCTCATACGACGCGATTACGTATTTAATACATGACAAATTTTGGGGGAAAAAACCACTGTTGTAGAGATGCAATAGGTTGATAAAAAGATATTTAAAAAATTATGAATTTTATTAGGATTAAAAAAATACATGCTAATGACAAGTTTAAGAACTTTGATGAAAAAAAATCACTACGGTGTAAAGAGGGAATAGGACTTTAAAGTTATCAAAATTTCTTGACTTCCTCCTATCTGTAACAATGAATTTTATTAGGACTTCAAAAGATGAAAATTTTCACTAAAAAAAGAAGTTAATCATGCAATAAGGAAAGTTTACCCGCGGACAAAATAAATTCATATTACTGTATGTTCCATTTTGCTAGCAACCACAGTTAAGAATTCCATTCAACAAAAAAAATAAAATAAATAAATAATAGGCCACATTCATTAAGTGATTAAAATAATAAAGCTAGCACAATCATGCTTTCAAATTGTGCAAATCATGCCTTCAAATTTTGATATGTGAACGGTTCTTATTATACACGAATTATTATGTGTTAATGTACGGTTATTTACTTTTATTTTTGAAAAAAAAAATCAAAAGAAGTTTTTTATTTATTTATTTTGTGATTGAATCATACAATTGTAACTATTTAAAGTTTTTTTTTTAACAAAATTTTAAAATCTGTTTATTAAAAATCCGTTTAGGTCAGAAATGGTTAGATAGTTATATTGATATCACGCTTATTATCGTTCAATATAAATTCTATTCATTTTGTACTAACAATAATTCTTCCACTTATAACATCTAACATACTTATTCTTAATAGTTTATTTCGTTGAGACATATATAAGATGACTTTTGGTGTTAAGATTAATTTAAATAAACTTAAGATTACTTTGGGCAGAAGTTTATAGATTATGACATCCATAATTAATTTACCTGCAAATAATATCTCCCAACTCCATAGTTACCGATAAATTTAAAGTTAGTCCAAAGTTCATGACCCCAGTTATTCTTATAATTACATAATTTATAGATCTAACTCAAAGATGTAATACAAATAGTGGTGAAAAGGACAAAAGAACAATAATAAACCATATGGGAATGGGATAGACAAAGAACTGTGAAGTTGAAATAAACATTAAACAAGCGACTGATGTTGATTAGGTTAGATTTTTGTCAATCTTTGTTTTGCTTTTATTTTGGGATTATTAGACTTTACAGTGTTTGCTTTTGTAAACTAAGCAATAAGAGAATATTAGTGAGTTAGATTTTTGTCAATCTTTGTTTTGCTTTTATTTTGGGATTATCAGACTTTACAGTGTTTGCTTTTGTAAACTAAGCAATAAGAGAATATTAGTGAGATACTTTAGTTAATTAGTAGTATTACGGCTGCAACTTGCAGTAACTGTTTACAGTTCACGCGAAGCATATGTTGTGGGCCCTATTTAGCTTCTGTTCCTCTGCCACTTCCTCATTTATTTTTCCACGTTCGCGAGTGAGGCGCGTGAAAAATCAGATTCTCACCAATAGAAACCATTTTAGAGAGTTACTTTGCTGGTAACATTTTGGATGGTGGAATTAGCATTTTAAAATTCAAAACCAACAAATAATATTAGTGACAATTTGGGTTTAAAGTCTGAATTTATAGCGGTTTTGCGTAAAATGAAGACCAAAAAATGACTTTAAAAGAAAATATTTATGTCGAAAATTTATGTATAATTAACAATAGGATTCAAGTCACAATTAATAAATATGATATAACTAATGTTATTTTTGTATCTAACAAAATAAATGAGAAATACTAAGTGAGTCTTGATCTAGTGGTTTGTTTGAAAGAGATTATATCACTGACAAAGATGTCACGAATTTGAATCCATTTGAAATATTGGATATTTTCAAAGAGAAATCGAAAAAAATACTTTCGAACCCACATAAATTAGGATTTCGATCTAAAACTCGTAGTCATAAACAGAGAAAATAAACAAATGAGATAAATAATTGTTAGTTAAAAAATATGTCTGATGTGTAACTTTAGATATGTATAAAATGTTTTTGTCTTTATATGTATCAATTATTTGATCGGTTTTATGTAGTTTTCGACTGTTAATTATTTTTAGTAAGTATTTTCTATAAAACCGATCAAATAATTGTTTAAAAGAAAATACATAGTATGATTAAGATCGTTTAAAGATGCTTCATATATAGGTTATACAGAAGACGTTACATAAGATGCAAATTAACTTTAAGTTGATATGCTAAAATGTGAAATTATTATGATTTACCTTTTTATTTGTATAGTATATATTTTTTCCAATCATGCGCGCTAGTTACTAATTTACACTACAAAACAAGTTCACAAAACAAAAACGATAGGTTAAATAGATTTCGAAATTGAGTTTATATACTACATTAAACCTTATACGCTTTTTGAATTCAGGTTCCTACCAAATGAAAAATCAATAGCATATTAAAGAATTCAAATCAAGCACAAACTTAATGTAACTGCATTCGTTCTACCACATTAATGTGTCAAGCAGATACATTGATCAAATAGATTAGAACTATATGAGTAAAAATGATATAGAATTATATCATTGGCTAGAGTAGCCTGTATATCATATTCGAATCAAATATAACTTTTAAGTATATTATAACACAATAACAGACTTTGATATTTAAAAAACAATAAAAACAATAAAAACACAGACACACACAATTGCACACTCAACATAAAAGACGATAGAGATATTTTTTTTGTCTTTGTTTCCTTATTTCCCGATGAAGACGCAATTTGTTTTGTTGGTCTTTCGTCATGATCTTATTCTCGACAACCAAATGTGATGATAATTCACAATCAATCACTTACTAATATAATATATGTACAATTAAAACAATAAATAATAGCTTTAAGACATGTGCAAGCACTTACATGGTATATAATATTATGTTTCATTCGTTAACATGAAGTCATATATATAGTTCCTGGACTCTGGGTATCACAGCCTAATGCCAATTAAGTTTTGGGAGATTAAATATTGATATATTTATGAACATCATTTCTCCACTCATGAACATGGATTTCATTAATCTATCCGTTAATCATTTTAGATTTTAAAATTCGGATTTAATTATCCCGCCAGCAATATATAGGCTAAGTTAGTCCTGCAATTACAAGATAGATCTACATATCTCATATATAGGTCTTCAAAAAAGTCATAAAAATGTTTCACCCCTCTGTTTCAAACTTTATAGTTTAATATGCGCGTTGAAATATTTTAAAGGACATCATTGATTTTTCACCTACTTTATTAATAGTTCATATCTAATTATATGAAATAATGTAACATCTAGTAAAATAACGTTTATCGGATAAAATAAGAATTATGCATCATAAATAAATATTAACGACATCATGTTTTGCATTTTATGCATTAATATAACATGTTATTTGATTTAATTAAACTCACGCAAAACTGTTAATCATTTGAAAAAAAAAATTTATCAATCATAAAACTATTTAGCTTAAAAATTGCTTATATTATCTATCTATTAGTGCTATACCTTTTGTTTTATCGTTCTTTCATTCTTCGTTGGGAGAAGTATAGGCCGAAAGAATAAACTCAATTATTTTCAAAAGATAGAAAGAAAAAAAAAAAAAAAGGACTAAACTCAATTAGAGAGTGAATGACTGATTCTTCTACCAAACTTTTAAAAATATAACAAGAGTTGGTTATTGATATATTTTGTCTACGTTAATTTCGTACATCTAATTTATATGCGCGACTAATTAAATAGGGATCTAAGTATGTATCAATGTCTCGTATACTTTTCATTTAACTCTACCCTTCACGCTGATACGAAGGATTACGGAAACAACGACGTTATCTTTGTTGATTAAAAAATAATCTTACAACTTATAATCATAGATACGCAATTTAGGTGTGTGTGTGTGGGTGTGTGTATTGAGGTATCCACGCGCACACATGTTTATGCTTAATTAAGAGACCTTATATTGAAAAAGAATGAGTCCTGATTTCAGAAAAAAATGAATTTCTACCAACCAAACGTATAGTTTTATAAGATATAATAGAGTTACTATTTATCTTAGTAAGTAGTACATGTTGGTGCAATAAAAGCTGCATGAAAAAATATGAGAGAATCTGAAAGACTACTATTCAATAAATTTCAGAAATCTCTGGGTAATAATATTAGTTATGAAACCAGCTTTGTCGACGAATCCTTCGATGTGTTTCTAACTAATGCATCTACGAGGTAATGGACAAAAGATCCAATAGCTTTCGATTAAGTTATGGAGAGAATCTCCCTAAAAACACCCTCACCTCTGCACACAGAGTTAGATGCAATAATATTAGCTATGAAAACCATTATATCAAAAAAGATAATTTGTCTAAGTATTCGAAATGGATTGTGCAGAATTTGTCTCATCGGTGCAGTTTCCTGAGCATTGAGCCGCCTTCACCAATTAATTAGAAGATTTTGGTTTGTTTTGCAGATTTTTATCTTGTTTATCGATTTTCCGTATTTTTCGTTTTTATAATAGAAATGTCGATTGCTTAACACAAACTTCTAAAATAAAATTTATTTTGTAAACACTATTCTTCCAAATTGGTTAACCAATTGTGGGGTAATTTTTTTAATAAATGTTTAGCTGGAAAAAAAAAGTTATGGAGAGAACTTCAACGCTAAAATTGATTGATAAAATAAAACTATTTAATAAAGAGAATTTGCAGTCACAAACGTAGGAATTTATACCTTTTTTTACATCTAATAAAATTTATACTTTTTTTATATAAACAATATATATTTTTCTATATCTCAATCAAGAGAGGTCTTAGTTTTATTGCTTCTCGTTGAAGGAAAAAAAAAACGATAATCAGAAAGCTGAATTTGGGGTGAATAAAGGCACAGTGTAACACTATAACCTTAACATTCCCTATTCTGGAAATAAAACTATAAAAACAATAGAAAAATATAAAATAAATCTGCGGAAAAAGCTAAAAGTTCATGCCGGATACGACCTTCTTGCCTAGCCACTCACTTTACGGTTTCCAAACTTTTTCGTGTTCATATTGTATACTAATATGTAAGTATGAAATCAGATCGGAATATCTCTCTTTTGTTAAATCGTCAGAAATTCATAAATAATTTGAAATGTCACACAATACAGATATGTATACAACGGATAGTATTAGCTATTAAATTTCGACAGTCGTTTTGATACACTGGTCTATCGGATAATAAATTTGTAAGAAATTTATTCTAAAAACAAATATGCTAGTTCTAGAATTATACGGATAATATTTCTCCCCACTAGTTCTAAAAATCCTTTAACGAAAAAACAAAAAATAACTCTCCACTAGTTCCGAAACGCACTCGAAGGGGAGAAGAGAAGAGACAAACACATCACAAAGATCAAAAGTGCTCCCCAATCACTCATTGGCCATTTGATTTTGTCGGAATTTAAAAAATTCAATTTCCAAAGCCTAAATAAGCTATACTCCCTTTTACAAAAAATGGAGTTCAATCAATGTACTTGCCTTTTATTTTATTTTATTATATAAAATGGAATACTTTCAATCACAAATGGACAATAATATTGTTTTATATACACAATTTTGATTCGGGTCTAATATTTCATTGGATTTTGACTCGTGTTAGATGATATTTATATATGTAAAAAGAAAAAGAATAGTTATCAAAAACAAAAACAAAAAGAATAGTACAAAAATTAAAATATGGTTAAAAGAAAAAAATGGAAGCAAAACAATAACAATGGTAACAAAAACAATATACAGTATTCTGTATAATTCAAACATCAAAGTAGCACTAATGGAACTAGCTAAACGACAGACCAAGATCACTTGCCTCATTGATACGACATTTCGCAATCCATTCGCAACGACTCAACTCCGGCTTTGAATGACTTTCTCCAATGATGGTAGTGGTTTCGAACAAGAACAACATCTGCTTCTCACCGAAACTTGTTTCTATTTAAGTCCATCTTTGAATCTCAGATTTTTTTAGTTTTAAGTTTTATTTTTCCTCTAATTTTGGAAGTAATTTTTTTTGGAGCAATAAATTTAACATTTTAACCAAAAAATAGGGAAATATATATGAAAATTATAAATCAACAAATGAGCAATATATGTATAGATGTATTTAACTTTTTAGAAATTAATAATAAAAGTAACACATGCAACTGGAAATGACCTATTATAGTATTTTGAGGATTCCTCATTTGAGTTTAAGTTGGATTTGAGTTCTTGCACTATAATATCAGCAAGGACTGAACATTGTTAACGTATTAAATTACAAACATATCTGCATTTTTTATATATTTTAAAGATTAATCTAAATTTAATTGAGGCAGTTGTCAAAATAGAAAACAAAAAAAGAACTTAAAACTCCTCATAAACTCATATATACGCATTTCGTGAAAAGAGGAGAATTTAAGAGCCTATTCTCACTCATTTATAATTAATTACTTCTTCAATAAATCTCCTTCTCTTCTCAGTTATTTCGTATGTTTTCGTTCTTAATTTGTGTTCTGTGTACAATTATATACATATATATATATATATATTGAAGACTGGAATAAATGTTTATTTTGGTTTTGGTCTTTTGGGTGGATTCTTCGTATAAATTAAAGTTAAAAAAAAGAAGCTAAAAGGGAAAAGGGTATTTAAAAACGATTAAATAGAGAGGAATAAGTTAGGAAAATGAATATGAAAAAAGACGGGGATAAAAGAAAACAGCTGGAGAGATGTTTGCGCGTTATAGAGACGAAATTGCATCGCAAATAATTACCGCTGTAGTTTCATTATAACTTTTATTTCTCCCATTTAGATATACGAGAAAATTAGTTTAATATAATCCACTTTATTTTTTTTAAAACTTTTATCGCTTACATAACTTATTTATTCTCTAACAAATTTCATAATTTTAAAATTGTCGTTTTGATTATTTTTTAAAGAAAAATGGTAAACGAATTTTTCAAAATTGATAATTTCATATCAGTTTTATCATAAGTATATTTAAAATTTATGTAACTAAATTCTTTTATACCTAAATGATTTTAACATTAGTAAAAGAAAAAAAAATAAAAAACTTAAAACCTACTTTAAAATTATTTTATGTCCATAATTCCAAAATTATCCTTTCTAACTAATAAATATTTTTGAAAAGAAATTATTAATAAATTATCATTTTAATTAATTATTCTCTTTTATTATAACTAAAATTAGAGTTTTCAATATTTATTTTTACTTAAATACTTAATTAAATTAAATAATAAATTTTTTTAAAAACATTAAAATCGTCTGCCAAATATTAGCAAAGTTTATCAGATGTCTGCCATATGTTCGCAAAATCTGTCAAATGCTTGCAAAGTTTATCAAATACTTGTATACTCTTTCAAATACTTGCGGACTCTGCAAAATACTCGCAGACTCTACTAAATGCTCACAAAATCTACCAAATATTTACAGAGTCTGCCAATTATTCAGCAGAATTTGTAAATTATTTTGCAGAGTCTGCACATTTTTGCAGAGTATGCCAAATATATGAAAAGTCTGACAGTTATTCTGCAAAGTTTGCCAAATATATGCAAAATCTTAAAGTTATTTTGCAGAGTCTGCCAGATATCCGAAAAGTCTATCAGTTACTCTGCAAAGTCTACTAATTACTCCATAGAGTCTGTCAGTTACTCTGCCGAGTCTGCTAATTACTCCGTAAAGTCTGTAAAATGTCTGTAAAATCTGCCAAATATGTGAAAAGTCTGTCAAATAACTGCAGAGTTTGTCAGATACTCGCAGAGTTCGCCAAATGTTCGCAGAGTTTGCCAAATGCTCGCAGAGTTTGTTATATGCTCTTTGAGTCTGTTAAATGCCCGTAGTGTCTGCAAAATGGTCGAAAAATCTATCAAATATATCATTAAATGTATTTTTGATAAAAACAAATTTGGCTATTTTAAAAATAAAGTAGGTTTTTGTGGTAAATCACTTTAAATATACTATAACAAAAAATAACTTTAGAGGCACATGTATCAAAACTAAGTTTGGAATTTGTATCAAACAGATAATAACTTTAGAATATCCAGTAATTTATACAGTAATAACTTGGAATATGAAACTTCATATGTTAGATATTTTTTTATAGAGGAACATGTGGACTTTCGTTTTTTCAATTTGATGCTAAATAATACCGATCATTATATACACAACTTAAGGCATACTATAAAGGAAGCCTATTACGAATATTTTGTCAAGAAAAAACGTGTAGTACGAATGTACAATCCCTTGGGATTTGAGAGAGATTTTTAACCAGTTACTTTGTTCCATGGATTCCATTATTCTTTTTATTTAAAGGTCACCTTATTTCTTTTCTTTTTTCATTATTAATTGTTAATTTAAGTGACTTAAAATCATATTAAACTTTTTAGGGATTCAAATTAGAATAAACAGACTTATTAGAGTTGTATCAGATTTGAAGCCTAAGTAAAAGAATCCAAGGATTTATAACATTATTCATCAGATAAATAAAAAAACTCTATAAAAAATGTCTTCGTCTCAAATAAATTCTCTTTTTATTCTCTTTTGTTTTCTTAAGGTTTTGATCATATTTTTACGAATTCACAACATTAATTTATTGCAAAAATCAATTTCAACAGTAACCAATATTCTAGTATCATTGAACCAATATGATTAACTATGAAAGTTTTTGGAAACACATAAAAATGTGCACTTACTAGTGATATAAATAGTTTAAGTCATATTTTTTTTTCTCTTGCGACTAGCAGATTTTTGTAAAGAATAAATGATATCATACTACTCAATGTAAATTTAATTTTATCATAAAGGAACTCATTCATGTTCAGTGCAACTATACCAAAGAACCGTTTAGACTAAAAGTCCCTAGCTACATTGAGAGAGACTAGGAATCAAAATGGACAGTGTAAATTTAATATTATCACAAAGGAGCTCATGTTCAGTGTAAGTATACCAAAGAACCGTTTAAGACTAAAAGTTACAGCTACATTGAGAGAGACTAAGAATCAAAATGTACAGTACTTCGCAGAAGACAGATACAGCAAATAGGACCAAACAAAACAAAAAATAGCCATCAACGTTGACATGTAATATGCGCGAGCTCATAATATTTAATATTATTAGTGTTTGATAGTGTGAGTATGAGTGCAGTTCAATTACAAGAAATAATAATACTGATAGGGATATTTCTTAAAAAATTAATTTAATGGGTGTTCTGATTCATTTTCGCTTTGATATACAAATTGTATCGTTGTTAATATTTTTTTTTCTTTATGTAAACAACGTTATTCATAACATCATCGGTATAGGCATATGCATGATTGATGGTTCCAAAGCCTTTTTTTTTTTTGATAAAAAAGGTTCCAAAGCCTTATAAGACCATTTTCAGTAGGAGGCAAATTTCTCATCCTATTTTCCTTCCACATCACTTTATTATCTTTCCACATCATTTCAATTTTTTAATTCACACCCAACTCTACAATAGGAAGACAAATCATTTTCTTTTTCTTCCAACTCATTTTCTCTTTCCTCCACATCACTTCATCATATATAATTCAGTTTATATTTATTTATTTTATTTTTATTATTTTATATATGTTATCTATTTTATAAATACTATTATTATTTATAATAAATAATTTTTATAATGTAAAAAATAATAACTAATATATAATTTACTTTTTAATTAAAGTTAACTAATATATAAAATATATTATTTTATTGATTCAAAGAAAATACTCATTTTCTAAATAAATAAACAACACTCGTTATTATTAATAAAGACAAACCAAACATACATAATTCATTAAAATCTTACAACAAAACAAACACCAAACATTAATAAACTTAGAAATAAATTTTGATATTTCTAATTGAGGGTTGCTCCGAATCTTTGCCAAATATGTTCAACGAGATCCTTCTTCAATTGAATATGTTGATCCCTATCACGTAAATTGGCTCTAACATGAATATCTGATTCTGACCGACCTTGCACATGGACTTCAAATTGTGGTAATACTTGAGTATCGATGTTGATCGAGGAGCTTGATGCAAAATTGTTTGAAGGTTCGAAGTCGATATTTTCCCAGTTTCGCGAATATGTATCACGTTCATCCTCTACTATCATGTTATGTAAAATAATGCAGGTCCGCATTATTTTACCTAATATCTCGATATCCCACATTCTAGATGGTTGCCGAACAATAGCAAATCTTGCTTGGAGAACACCGAATGCTCGTTCCACGTCCTTCCTACATGATTCTTGTTGTTTGGCAAACAGTTGTGCTTTATCACCTACAGGAACTTGAATTGACTGAACGAAGACAGGCCATTTTGGATAGATTCCATCGGCAAGATAGTATGCCCGATTGTATTGTCAACCATTTACGATGAAGTTCACCTCCGGAGCTTCACCAGAAATGATGTCGTCAAACACTGGTGACCTATCGAGTACATTAATGTCATTCAATGTACCAGGCAACCCAAAAAAAGTATGCCATATCCACAAATCATATGACGCCACAGCCTCAAGTATAACTGTTGCCGAGCCTTTGTGTCCACTAGTGAACTGTCCATGCCAAGCCTTGGGATAATTCTTCCACTTCCAGTGCATGCAATCAATACTACCAATCATTCCGGAAAAACCACGATCCTGACCAACCTGGAGTAACCTCTCCAAATCTGTCACATTTGGTCTTCGTAAATATTCATCTTGAAACAAGGTAATTATCCCTTCACAAAATTTTTTAGTACATTTGAGCGCCGTGCTTTCTCCAATCTTCACATACTCATCACAAGCATCAGCTGGGCAGCCATATGCGAGAATGCGGAGGGCAGCTGTGCACTTCTGGATAGGGGAAAGACCAGGCTTCCCGGAATTATTTTGCTTTTGAGTGAAGTAGACGTCGTAATTTGATAAAGATTCTACAATTCGTAGAAACAATGGCCTTTTCATTCGATATCTTCTTCGAAACTGCATGTCGGTGTAAGTGCATGACTCATCAAAGTAGTCGGCCATGAGCCTTTGATGGGCAGCTACATGATCTCTATAGATAAACTTTTTGGAATGGGATCTTTCTTTCTTCTTTGCAGTTCCTCAAGAAGTTCTTGTTGCCTTTGGATTAGAGATTCTTCCAACTTCCACTGTTGTTCGAACTCTTCGAAGTTAAACAAATTTGGTGGTACATCCATTGAATGATAAGAAGAATAATGTATGAATGTTTGAAATGAGTTATGTTGATCTGATGTGAACTACCATTTTTATAATAAATGAGTTCTGGACTCCAACCGTTTTCTTAATTAAATTGAATATGTAGATAAGTCTTGGGGGTATGATGAATTATTATCCTCGTGGGTCTCATCAATTATTTAATATTTGAATTATTATTTGCAGTGAGTAGTCATATCTTGTCGGAAGTAGTGGGTATGATCAATTATTCAAAATTTGCATTGAGTAGAGTCACATCTTGTTATGCTTCATACAAACCAAGAGCATTGGTTATATAGTCATCATCGGACAAACCACTACGTTTCTCCCTGGTTGCAGTACTATAACAGCCAACAAAGGTGCAAATTTTCTTGTTTATGTCACGAAAGTGACTTTGGCATTTGGTTGCAGAGAAAATTTTTCTGTTGTTGGTGGTCTCGTTCACGTACTTAGCAATTTTTCTCCAGAAAGTATCACCCTTTTGATTATTCCCCAGTTCACTATCAGTACTGAAGTGGAAATAACCATTTAGTAGCGCTTTGTTGTCTTCAGAACTCCAACTAGTGTAATTTGCCCTCTTCTTTGCTGATCGTTGGGTTGGTTGAAGAATAGGAGTATCCCCGCCAGCATCTCCCAAAGAGAATTGGGTGCAAAATTGTGGGCTATCAGTCGATCTACTACTAAAGCCGGTTGGCTCGTTAATGGTTTGACTGTTAGGATAAGTCATATTTGGTGAATCGTTGGTGTTTCCTGGAACTGGTGGGTAGCCATATGGCATATATGGATGATTGTACGGGTATTGCATGCCAAAATTTGGTGGCATCATGTATGGCATTTGAAAATTTGGATGCATTCCCGTATTCATAGGATTTTCTGGGAGTTGTGTATTTGGATTTGGTGGTTGTATGTTTGGATTTTGAGGGTTTGGAAAACCGTAATTTGGTAGGAAATTGTAATTCCGAGATGGATCCATAAGGGTGTTGAAAATTGAAAAAAAAAACACCAAAGAGAGTGATAATGTAAGAGAAGAAATAAAAAGAATGTTAACACTGAGATTTTTTTGGGTGTCCAAATGTTATAAACATAAGCTCTATTTATAGAGGTTGAAAAATAAAAAATAATTGTGTAAATTTTTTTTTTTTTGTGATCAATTATTAGATAAAAATAGTATTTAAAAAAATGGGAAAAAGAAAAGAAAGAAAAAAAGAAAAAAAAAATAGCTAACGAATTATAATTTGCCACGTTATCATTTTGTCAGAATTCATAGTAGGCAAATTTTGCCTTACTCCGATGACATATCATTTTACCTTTGATAATTCCCTACCTATTGGATCTAATAACACTCCATTTCCCTAGCTATTGCGTTTGGTCTAAACGAGGCTCCATCAAATTAGAGTGTGTCAACAATAGTTTCTATTTGTCAGAAGTCTAATAAATGCAAGTGAGGACATGTATTCTGGAATTTTCCGGTGAACTGGTGGTCACCGTCAACATCAGAAATTTCTATTTTCCGAGAAATTGCGATTTAAGGAAAGTACTCGTAGTCTAATGGACATTTTGTTTGCATTTCTTTTTTGGGATTCGTGTGTTCTTTGTTTGAGTTTTTGTTTCGGGAGATTTTAATATTTCTGTCGGCTTTAATTTCCATTTTTGTACGATGCTCAAGCAAACTCTTTATTTTTTTTGGTTAAGTAAATTCTTTTTCGGTATATTTTCAGATGACAAAAAAAGTAAACAATGTTATTCTATTATTATACGAGTTACCGATCAAAACTATAATACATACGTATACAGTTTTAACCAAAAACATCCTTTGTTTCTTTGGAATCGAATTTTTTTATTAAACAAAATCTAACTTGCACACATAACATCATCTTTAGCTACACCAACAACATACAATTTTGTAGTAGTAAAAAGAAGATTAGGATGAGCTATTATTTTTCTAAAAGAAGAGCCCTGATTTCTTCTCGTTACATGAATGTAGACAAATTGATATTAGTAACATATAGTTATATAGATGGTCCAAATTTGTCGACTGTATTTGGAAATGGTAATTTTTATTTCTTTTTTTATTAAGTGGCAAGTGGATGATTTTTGTTTTTTGTGTTTTTACTTTTTGGTGTGTTATGGCTCATAGTTTGAGTTTTAGCCCCCCATCATGTTGGGTCTTTAGTTTCTTCTTAACATCGACACTTTTATCGTTTTCCCTTCTCTTTTATTTATTTATTGTATCTTGTCTTTTTCTTCATCTCATGAATACTGCTACATTTGGCTGCTTCCCGAGACTAATCAACCTACTCGGTAATTTAATAATTATCTTTAAAAGTTTATTTTTAATTGAAATCTTTAAAGTTTTTGAAGCATTATATTTACATATGTATAACTTTTAACCAGACATTTGGAATATAGCTAACATATGTTTTTTTGTTAACTATATTTTAAATAAATTATATTTACATATGTTTCATTAATTATAAAATATTTTGGACCAGAGATATTTACATTTTTTTTACAAGTATATATTACAATGATCTACACATCTATTTTCAATTCCTTTTCGATTCGACCACCTCAACGTCATGCATGCAAAACAATAATGTGATCAAAGTATTAACCAAAAATAAAATGAAAATGAAAATGCGATCTAGGTGTTGTCATTGTGGCTCTTAAATATTGATCTATGGAGTTAAAAATTAGATGACTTATAGATATAGCTGTAGAAGTAAATTTATCTCCCAATCCCAAAATAAATGTTTTAACCAATAGACAACCAAAAGTTAGTTAAATTCTACACTAGATATCTCTTCTACTAATCCAGCTAGACAGACGTAAATTGCACCTCTTAACTTATAATCTGATGGTGAAGTTGATAATGAACAATAATACTCATTTGGTGTTTACTGCGTCTGTCTCTTTCAAATAATTGATGAATATCGACAAGACCATATATAGCCAATGAGCCTCTAGTCGCTATATGATCCTGCTTACACTAAAATGATCTGAAGTGTCTCTCCCCTTTGAACCACTAGGAAAATTATATCCATGGTTAAACTCATGAATGGTTGCAACGAAACAAAGGTACAAAACAAACATGTGGAGTTATGGAGTAATTTTCGAATCGAACAAAATGTAAAGACCTGACAAATGGAATAAGACCGACGGAAGAAATTTATAAATACTGGTGTAAAATCAAGTTTACTTCGGGTGTTTGTTATTGTGTATTGGTGTTTTCTAGTCTAGAACAAACGAATACATAATAAAATACCCGAAAGAACCTTAACTCTAGAACTCAAGTTTACTTCTAGAGTTCTCCTTATTTATTTATATGTCATAAATTATTTTATGAGGATCCAAATCCTAACAGACAAACTAAGCATAGCAGAGACTATTAGTACATAAATAATAGTGACACAAAAAATTGAGTAATGATGACTAACAATGATATAATAAACTGCCAAATTATATTTAACTAAACTTTTCCAAACGAAAGGACCGAAACAACCTTGTTCCAAACTAAATTATTGTAACTGATACAAAACTAATTTTACATTTCAGCTTCTTCTAATCTCAAGAATGAAAGTGGATGCAAAATATTTTTTGTATTCTTTTATACTTTTTAGTTAACATTTTTTTGTTTGCGTTTTCAAAATGTGATTGACCGATTGTGTTGCTCAGAACACATATTTTGCAAAAAAAAATAAAAATTGAGAATCGATTGCTTTCAAAGTTAATGCATTTGCGAAAAAATGGGACGTTGGGTTTGCAATTACGTAAGTAAGAATGATAGGTTTTAATTTATAATTCCGTATGTGAGGTTGAAGAAAGAAGGTTGTAGAGAAACTTGAATATCATGGACCACATTCCCAACTAAACCGGACTGGACCACAAAGGTGTCTCGTGGTCCCGGTTCTATCTTTTTGCCGAAAACGGCTGCTTCATGACGTATTGAAGACCCTATGTGTCACCCACACGGTCACGTGACTAAGACCAATCACGAGGACAAGAACATCGGTACCAATTTCTGTCCGGTTTAAGAGACGACTCATAGGAAACTAGCGAATACCGGGTTTTAGGGGAAGTAAACCGAATATGTATTTAGAGATTAAACTACGCCTTCAAGTAGACAACAGAGAAGCAGTCAAAAGGAAAAAGTTTTTAAAAGATGCAATGAAAAAAAAGTATGATGAAGATGCAAAAATGTTTTTTTTTTTTTGGCACAGAACAGATAACACGAGCATCAGTTCATCTTTGCGTTTGAGAAGTCCATCTCTGGATGCTGCGTGAAAACAACGAAAAAAGAAAACCGTTCAATATAAGAAAAACTATATAATGCGAATCGAAGATAGAGATGTTGAAGGTAGGAAGATGTATTGCTTACATCTGACATGAATTTTTTGAGAATCTCTTGCTTCTGTAGCTCGTCACTTGTTGGAAGACCCATCTGCTTTTGCCTTTGATCAAACTATGTATAGGAAGAAAATATATATAATGCCATTCAGTGTCATTGAGGAAATGAACAAGAAACAAAAATAGCCAACGATTCGAGAAACTTGAAAGAAATGAATTTAAGAAGCAAAGTACCATCATTTTCTCAACAGTAGAGCGAGTTTCTGGGTCAAGGTCAGCTAATTTGCTGCTCTCTGGTTCAACTTTCTGAGTATCTATTTCAGGTTCACCTTTCACACAGCATTTCCACCACTCCATTTGATCATGCTTAGTCAAGAGAATTGAAATCATCTTTTGATCCTCTGCAAAAGTATAATTTTGAGAATTATATAACAATAAGCACTTTTGTTTACCAACAATGAAGTTCAATTTATTGACACTAGGCATATACCGATATTCCAGTAGCAGTCATCAGGCTTCACAGCTCGGTAGAACTCTCCCTATAATTATTGAAAATTTGCAAATTTAGCAAGACTAACGAAAGGGGATTAGGATGGTATTTGACCAATTCATAATAAACAATAGCAGCAGAACTTACATCGATGATTGGATCCTGGCCTTTGAGACCAACCTTGAGACGGTTCTTCTTAATCTCACATACAACAGACTGTGCTTTAGTGCCACTAGGCACTGGAATGTTAACTGTAACCTCCTGGAGAGACTGGACCCATGAGTAATTCTCAAGATCAGCTCCATTACCTTTGTTAGGACCTGCCAAAAAAAATACACAAAGTTAACTCAAAAGGAACAAGAGAACACCATCAAGACCACAATGTTTTGCTTTCACAGGAGAGACATCGAGATCTAGAACTCTGATCAAACAAGATTGATGTTGAAATCGGTATTAGCTAAACACTAACCGAACTTACTGATACTTCACATCTCGAAGAACAAGTATCGAATAAACAGTTCACTGATTCAAAGTCTAAAAACTCATCTCCAATATCATACTTCTTTAAACCAAGTTAACCCCAGGATATAAAACACATGATCAAGACCAATAAATCAACCTATTCAAGTTCTAAATTCCAAGTTTATTCACCAATGTCAATCAAAGTTCCAGTCTTTTGAACACATATCCTACAACCAGATATTCAAGCTGAGACATCACAGGATCAATGACATGCCAAGATTCAATATTCCATTTCATCAGTTTCAGGTTAAAAGAAAACGATTTGATATTTACCAATAGGACCAGCTTCCTTCTTCTCCTCCTCCTTAGGCTTCTCCACTTTCATAGGCTCAGAAGTTGAAGCAGCCACAGTCGCCTTCACAGTCTCTTTCTCCACCTTCTTCTCTACAGGCTTCACAGTCTCCTTCTCCACAGGCTTCACACTCTCTTTCTCAGCTTTCTTCTCAGCCTTCCTCAACTTCTCCTTAGCAGCCCTAACCGCGACGGCGATCTCTTCCTCCACATAAGGTTTCTTCAGAAAATCACTCTGTTGTCCAAGAAAGTCAAAAACTTTCTCCAAAAACCCTAATGGGTTTGAAGAATCGAATGTTGCCCTAAACGGTAACATCGTGGGTCGGCTGCTGCTGCTTTCTTCTTCAATCTCGGAGATAATCGCCATGGAGGGTTTCTTGGATCTAGGGTTTTTGCTTTACTTGTTGGGTTTGAGAGAAAGAAGGAGAGGGAAATGATGGAATCGGATATCCAAAAGTTCGATTTTGAGATGAAAGTTTTTCAATTTGACTGGGAAAATCGAAAATCCCCAAATCGAGAAGGTTCGAGAAGTAATCAAGCTTTTTCTTTTGTCAATTACTAATTGGAGAAATGAAAGGATTATCACAAAAATAGAGAAAATAAACACTTTTTATAAGAGTTTTATGAAAATCGATATTTTCTCAAAACTATTATCGAAAATGATGAGACTTTTTCACTATTAAAAAAATTAAATCCTTAAAAAACTTTATAAATCTATTGGATTGTGTTTCTGTTGCAAAAATGCTTTAATATCTTAATTTTTAAAAATCATTTTTTCCCAATACATTTTCGAAAAAGTACTCGTTCTGTAATTAACTTAAAAATAATCATGTAAGTGTAACAATAAAATCACTAAGACAATAATTTCTTTTTAGCTAAAACTTTTTAAAATGACATTTTTTATGAGCATTTTATTAAGTTCAATATATTGGGCCGACAAAAGAGAAAAGAAAGAAGAAGACAAAGTTCCATATATTGAATAGTGTGCGCAAAAGTATGGCATAGATCAAAATATGTCTACAACGACCAAACCAAAATAGCCCAATAAGGCCCAATAAATTATTTTTCACTTGTTAGTTTCATGAGGAATTTATCCTGAAAATATATATATATATATATCATGCATTGTATACAATCGGTGAATGCGTCACTATTCACTGCCTACAAATTGTGATTGGGCCGTCTCGTAGAATCATCCACCAACATAAGATATGCATATTCCATTAATCAGTTGCTAGGTTTGTACGATAAATAATAAATTATAGTATGAGAACTTCCGAAAAACAAAACAATTGTTTTTTTAAAAATCTGCAAAAGGCCATCGTATAAAAGAACAAAAAGCGAGGGTAAAACCTAAAAAGGCGCAGCTACACGAGATAATTAAGTGCAATCTTGTATACTACTAAATGTTCAGAATAAGAATGAGTTAGACATGCAACTACCAGATCAATGTTTCGTACTATTTTACGGTAACCGAAGATGAGATTAGCAATGAGAGCCATAATTGCATCAGATTATCGACCCAGTGGCAGTGAGGATTCTTCACACAGAAATCAGATAAATGGTTTTACGTACCAGGCTCTTTGAGCCACGGAGATTTACTATCGATCTCATTGGCTCCCGAGTTTAGTTTTTAATCATAGAGAAAGATTATATAATGTTAGTACCGGATTTAGCACCTTAACCTTAGGTCCGACCAAAATCAAGACTGACATAATCAACTCAGAAAAAAAAATCGCCTTAAAAAAAAAACCAACTCGGAAAATGAAAGTTTAGACGAAAAGGTAACCCTAATTCAAAAAAGAAAATAAAAGTCTTAAACCTTCTCAAATCACTATAAATAAAGAGCTGCACTCCTCTGCACATATGATCAATAAATCATCCAAGAACACATGCATCTCGAAACACATCTACAAATCTCTATAAATTACGAATGGTTTGATCCCTTCTCAAGAATACGTAGGCAACTTTTTTCAAGATGCAGTTATAACATTAAAAACCCTTTCTTTTTGTAATCATCAAGCTTTAGCTTCAATAATAACAAAAGTCTCTGAAACTTTTATTAGAAATTATTTGGTTGCTATAAAACCCTAATTGAACTTCTGAGGTTCAACATACACCAAAGATTCAAAACATGAGAACAAATTAGTTTTATCTTTTATGTATAGCTATACACCAAAGATTCAGGTATTAATTATATTATTAATATTATATGATATTAATGCATCATGAAACTCATGTAGTATGTCCGAATATGCTTTTTTAATCTTTTAATTGTATTGTGTTGATTGGTGACTTGTTTTTATTCGGTGTGGTAAAATTGTTTCTGGCAGTTAAAAAAACGTTTTAAGGTTATATAGTAGATGTAACATATGCTAAAAATGAATTTTAAACAATAAATATAGTATTTTCTTAAAAAAAAACAAAATGTAAAAGAATGTCTACTCAAATTGTTTTTTATGGTTTAAATCCGTTTTCTGATCACTCGAAATAAGGGCAACCGGTTTTTGCTACTGTAAATTTCAACTATCCCATGAAAAATCTACGATTGGTAATCAATAAGTGGGTTAGTTTCGAACCGTAGTGGTTGGTCGTTACCAAAGAGCTAATTCATTGAAATTTTTTTGTTAAGTTTGCTTTTCCCATAGAGATGTAAGAAAAAGTGCACACCATGCATTTATTAATTGAAAGGAGTTGTCTGAAATCACAAATTTAATTGTGTATTGCAGAGAGTAAACCGTTTTAATTAAAAATAAATGTTTTTTTTTTCCTTTTTGGTCAAGAAAATTAAACAAAATTATAACTAACAAATGAAGAAGAAAATGTTTTGTCTTTTTGTGCAGAGATATGAGCAATAAATTGTATTCATATATTGACATCAACTTCACTTTCCGTATTTTTGTAACATATAAGAGGCTTATTATTTGAATGAATGACCAAAAAGATGGTCAGAGAAACTTTCTAAGTTTAGAAAGTAATAATTATTAGAGTTTACGTAAAAAGGAAACATTAAATGAATTGTTACAAAGAAAGTTTCAAATAAATTTGATATGTATGAAACAAGTTATGGATCTCTGGTCGATATGGTTGGCCCAAATAAATTAAACAGTATCTACCCATGAATTCGTGGCATTAGAAAGATCAAATTATTACGTCCGTTGATTTAAAAATGGAGACGAATGATGAATTAAGGACAACCTAAGATAATTCGTTTACAAAAAAAAAAGAAAAAACCTAAGATATTTTAAAAGCAAGTAATAACCATTACTAACCATTGATCTCTTATTTTTTTTTTAAATAAAAAATATGAACCATTGATCTGTCTTGAAATAGAAGAACTAATTGATCACTAAAACCTTGATTTTTTTAATTCATAAGTTTATACTGTCGCTGCAAGAATATCAAAAGCCTATTCATATATTCATACGTAATATGGTAATTAAAACTAATAATTGTAGGACACGAGTGTGAACTTGGACCTTCCGATTCAACTCGGACCATAGTTCCTGACCACTGAATACTGAGAACCTTTTAAAATTCCTTTAAATTAAGCAGAAATTTAAGAAAAATTATAACATAAATTAAATACAAAGTGTCAGGGATTCACAACAAAAAAAGGAAAAAAGTGTAGTATAACTAAATTTTGATGGTGAAATTAGCATAGTGGATTAGAGCATCCTCATTGGATATTCCTTTTAAGTATCTTAACAATAGTATATTATTATTTTAATATAATTTTAATAAATAATTAAATTATAATTTTAAAATAACAACGAAGCATTAATAAAGTAAAAAATGGAAGAAGAGTATCTTAAGGTTTCTCATGGACTTTCATTAAAAAACTGGTTTTAATCTTCTTTCTTACTTTTCTATTTTTTCTGTTTTTCTATTTTTTATATTGCTTAGATACCCTATGAAAACTATGCAATGGAGATGCTCTTAGTGGATAGAGTATTTATTAAAAATCTCATCTTCCTAGGAGTTGATTTAATCTGGTAATTTCACTTTGACCACCTCAGTATTTGCATAATAACAATAACAATTTTTGAGATTGCTTTTAATTTTTGGGTCTGAAAAAATCTTATTCTTCAGTGTAACAAAGTTTTTTTTTTTTTTTTTTTTTTTTTTTTTGGAAAACCAGTGAAATCAAAGGTTATGCATAGTAAAATAATGTATAATATATATGATGTGACGTCCACATGTTAATGTCATAAAAATCCATAAAATAAACTGACATTAATATATCCCACATGATGTAGTAGCTCGGTTTAACCATATGGACCATGAGTCCACAACAAAAAATCGTGCAATTCAATTATATATAAAGAATAGAGTATAAAATGATTGTAAGTAAAAAACTTGGAAAGAGCCACAAATAGGTCAAAGAATGAGCGGAGAGAAGAAGATGGAGAAGGAGACGGTGGAGGAGGAGCCGCTCAGCCCATGCTCACGACTGTTCAATTCACCGGATTTTAACTGTGCAATAATCGTCACAATGGGATGTAGAGTCAAAGGAAATACACCTGCCATCATCGATGGCCTTAAACACACCCTCGTTAATCACCCTCGATTCTCGAGTATTTTAATAAGTCCAAATACACAAATGTAAATATTTATATAAACAACCAAATATTTCATTATTGTTGTGGTTACAGGAAATTGGAAATAAGGTAGTTTATGTTTTATGATATTTTTCACTTTAATATCCTCTATTTTTCTCTTAAAAACTTATCCTAAAAACTACTTATTTTGCAAATTAAAACTTAAAACCAATTAAACTCACTATAAAAACTTAAAAACTACTAAATTCTCAAAGACACCCTAAAAATGACTCATTATTCCTAAGTATAAGGTTTCACACTATTATGTATCGATATAATAAAATGATTTAAAAGCATTGGACTGATTCCTTGTCACTTGGTCACAATATTTCATCAGTATATGCATTTTTTCTTACCGTGTTTTTTCTTTTTTTGGATAAAGAACTTTTTCTCTTACCGTGTTTGTATCATTGGAGTTATAACATGCTCTTAAGAGTCATTAGTTCTTGTAATCAGACCGAAAATGGTCAAACAATCATCTGTAGTTTCTCTTTTGCAAGATATTAATCATTATCCAAAAGAAACAAAACTAAATAATTTAAAATCATGGGTATATATGTATGATTTTTTTTCTTTTTGTCATGGTGAATCCAGGAGATGAACACTGGGAAGAAAGGGAAACAAAGTTGGGTTCGGACAAAAGTCAGAGTAGAAGATCATGTGATTGTTCCTGATATAGATTCGGAAATTGAAAATCCTGATCTGTATCTTGAAGACTACATCTCTAAGTTAACAGTTGTTCCTCTGGATTTGTCTAAACCATTATGGGAAATTCACATACTAAACCTCAAAACATCGAATGCCGAAGCCTATGCCATTCTCAAGATCCATCATTCTTTGGGTGATGGAATGTTTCTCATGTCCCTTTTTCTTGCTTGCACCCGTAAAACATCAGACCCCGGGGCTTTGCCTACGGTTGCGGTTCAAAAAAAACGCTTTGGACCGAGCTGCTATAGCGGTTTTTTCAACAAGATTTGGTGGTTATTTGTAGGGCTTTGGTTCATCCTAAGATTGGTATTCAATACTTTTGTTGATGTCTTAATGTTTGCTCTTACAATATGTTTCTTGAGAGATACGGAGACTCCTCTCTTGGCAAAACCCGGTAGTAAACTTAACGCTAAGAGGTTCGTCCACCGGATCATCAGCTTCGACGATGTTAAGTTGGTGAAAAATGCAATGAAAATGGTAAAATATGTTTTTCCCTAATTTGAAGAATCTCTTGAATCGTTTCGACATTTTTAGTTATTAATTTTATTTTATTTTAGACGGTAAACGATGTTCTTCTTGGAGTAACGCAAGCCGGACTGTCGCGGTACCTTAGTCGAAGATATGGTAAAAGTTATTTTATATTGTACTGTCATGCATAGTAATTATAAGTGTTCACACTCATCCAAGAAGCTCTTGTAATTTTAAAAAATAAATAGATCAAGAAGCAACACCGAAATTGAAAGAGTCGATGAGGAGAACCCGAATTCGTTCGGCCATTATGATTAACTTGAGACCAAACACAGGAATTGAGGTATATTAATTAATGTTTAATCTTGGAATCTTTAAAACCAAATAACTTATAACTGATTATTTTGGTTTCATTACTGTTCAATGTTGCAATGTAGGCTCTAGCGGATATGATGGCCAAGAAATCGAAATGTAGATGGGGAAATCTCTTCGGTTACATTCTCCTACCAATCTCTGTCAGGCTAGAGACTGATCCTTTAGACTACTTGCGCCAAGCTAAAGCCACAGTTGACCGCAAAAAACACTCCCTCGAGGCCGTCTTTTCCATGGCGTTCTTTAAATTGATACTAAAAGTTCTTGGGCTCAAGGTGATGAAATCTAAATCCGAATATATATCTAACTTAACCATGCATAGGTTTTGTTTATCTCTATATAAACATTAATATTGTCTAATTGAGAAACAAATTTAAATTACAGGTAAGTGTAGTTCTTGTAAGAAAAGTGATCTATAGTACAACGTTGTCATTTTCAAATGTGGTAGGTCCAAAGGAAGAAATAACCTTCCATGGCCACCCACTATCTTATATCGCACCTAGTGTTTTTGGCCACCCACATGTAAGTATGTGCATATATATAGACAATTCATAATATAAATATATGTATATGTAAATATCAAATCTTCTGATTATCTTGTTTTCTAATTATGTTTTGGGTACTTGTGTGAAGGCTCTTACTCTACATTTCCAGAGCTATGCCAACAAGATCATAATATCGGTAACAGCCGATCCAACGGTTATTCCTGACCCTCACAAGATGTGTGATGATTTCGTGGAGTCTCTCAAGATAATTAAATCATCTGTCCTAGAAAGAGGGTTATATGAGATAGAAGTATAATTAAATTTTGTCATATCGACTTGGTCTGTTTCCTCTGTGTACTATGGTTCCTCCATGATTATCCTTAATGAATACCTTAGCAAGTTATTATAATAACAAGACATATCGATATAAAAGTTGTAAGACATCAAGTTTATATTAAGGTTGTTGACTTTGTTCGGTTAAGATGACTTTTTAAGTTACTTGGTATGTACCCAAAAATTTTTTTTACTGATGGCCACAAGACTTTTTGATTGGTATCCCGTAACACTCTGGTATGGTGAATAAACTATTTTAACAGTTACGAATTTATTAAATACTAATTCACATCCTAACGCTCTTTTGAATCGAGATGTGAATAGAATTTAGAATAATTGACACTGAAAGCTTCTAAAGAAGAGCATTTTTCATCAAACAAAGGTTTACATATTATTCAGCAGTAAGGTTTCTTGCCTGTTAATCAGTAACCCTCTTTCTAACAGAGCGGCTTCCATAGCTTTTAACACTCGTCCATTTCATCACAGAGCTTGTGAGGATCTGTTACAACTGTTGGATCGAAGTATTATAAAGAAATTGTATGTCCTTGCATTGATTGGGACAACCACCTTACTATATATATGTAATAATTGATTGACACCCTAGAGGTAACCTCCTTCTGAGAGAGTGGCTTTCCTAGCTTTCAATGACTCCTCCATCTCATCTAAGAGTTTGTGAGGATCCGGTATGACCCTAGGATCAATTGCTATCGAGATTACCATCTTTTCCGCGTAACTTATGAAGTGTATTAACAATGCCTATCAAACACATAAATATACATATGAGAAGAGAGTTTTGAAACAAACTTTAACTTCATTTTTCATGCAAAAAGGAACACGTGCTTGGGACTGTCCATAGGCACTTAGAGCGATGTAAGCGATTGGATGGCCTTGGAAACTAACTTCTTCGACAGGACCAATAATGTTTGATATCCACATGGTTGTGCTGGAAGAGGGTCGATTGAATAAGACTGCTCCTACCTATAATGACAAGAATGTCTTTTGAAGTCATTACAGTGAAAAAAAAAACAATGAGTTTACTTTATCACTTTTATGTACCTTGACTCCGAGCATATTTAGGATCAACTTGATAAACCAATAAATTAGAGTAGCGTGAAAAGAGTTCTTCTTTCGATTCATTGTAGCTTTAGCTTTTGATAGATAAACTAGTGGATTCGTTTCTAAACCGATAGAGAATGGGAAAATAAGTAAGCTGATGTAGTTTCCCCATCTGCATTTTGAGCCCTTAGACATCATCTCTGCCAAAGGCTTTTTACAACCCAACATGTATATATATGTTAGATAAGAATTAATGCTTTTGCCTAAGAGGTAAAATTTGAGGTGTAAATATATCTCTCCACTACAAGAAATTCAGAGATTCCGACTATTTTTCGACTATAACAAATTAGTCAGAATATGAGAGTCAGAAACATATTTTGTTCAGAAATTAGTCGGAAATTTTCGACCAAAATAATTAGTCATAATTTTTTGACTAATTTTCGACCAACTATATATCGATTTAAAAAAATCAATCGAATATATATATATATATATTAAAAAATACTAACAATTATAAAAAATTTTAAAAACATAAAAAAAATTATCTTACAAAAGTAATAAATATAAGAAAGAAATGATTGATATAACAATATAGAAACAAATAAGTAAATATGGAAATATTATTAAAAATTGAAATTAATATATTAATAGATTGAATGTTTGGTAAGGTTTTATAAATTTTTGGAGATTTAAAATCTATAGAAAGTTTAGAGAGATTTTAGATAGAAGGTAGATAGATGTTTGAAAATTAGAAGTGATTTGGGAAGAAAAAATTGTGTGTGTTATATAAAAAAACGAGTCAGTCGAAAATTGGTAGAAAAATTTATGACCAATTTACGACCATATATCTATATATATATATATATATTAAAAATCATCATAAAATTTAATTTATTAAAAATAGTCAAAAATTGGTCAAAATTTTTTTATAAATTTAGTCAGAAATTAGTTAAAAATTTATATATTTAAAATAATAATAATATTAAAAATCGTCATAAAATTTTCGACTAATTTCCGACCAATCCGGAAATTAGTCAGAAATTTCTGACTAATTTTTTACTAATTTTTTGTTTTTCTTATCAACTAATTTCTGACAATTTTCTGACGACTTTCAAATATGTTAGAAAATAATAAAAATAGTTGGAATATTTTCGACCACCATTATTAATCAGAAATGATGGTCGGAATTAGACATGTTTTCTTGTAGTGCTCTAACCTGAATCCCAACTTCCGTCCTTAGATTTACTGGAATACATGCACGAGGTCGTATTCCATCTGGAAGATTGTTCATATCTGATTTTGATGTTCCACCCTCAGCATTCACCTCGCCTTATTTTACGAGAAACAACACATGCATGCAAAAAATTAGACATACTCCGATGTACATAGCTGTTTGAAATATATATATATATATATATATATATATATAAGTTATTTACCATATCGGCAGTTCATATAGCGGGAAAGAGCAGCTTGTGTAACTCCGAGTAGAACATCATTGATAGTCTTGCAGCGTACACAAGAGGAGTCAATGATCCATTAGAAACCCTCAAATACTATGGATTTGGTTCAAGAACACAAATCATATATCATACAATAAAGAAATCATACCATGTTCATGGCTTTCTTTATAAGTTTAATGTCATCCAATGAAACAGTTGGGTGATAAAATCTCCTCATATTACTCCCGCTATCCATACCAGTACGGCCTTGAAGAGGTGTTTTTTAATCTTTTAAGAACAACATTGTCGCTAAAATCAGCCAAAGATCTATAATGGTATTCCAAATCAATCTTAAAGCATTGCACATGACGACTATAAGCTTCACGAACCAGCCTTTATTTGTAAGACCGAGTGATGTCCTTCCACGTCTTTTTAATGCAGTAATAGTAGGGAATGCCGCAGGATCTGATGTTTTTCGGGTAGACGCCACCAAAAGAGACATCAAAGACATTCCATCTCCTAATGAATGGTGAGATCTTATGACAGTGATTGCTTCTGCATCAGATGTTTTGACGCTGAGAATGTGAATGTCCCACAAGGGTTTTGATCTATCAAGAGGAATCATCGTTAGACGTGAGACATAGTCGTCGACGAAACCATCTCCATCTTCACCGATCTCTTGAAGGTCTACATTAGGTACAAATACATGGTCTTCAATATTGACTTTGGTCTTTATCCATTTTCTCCCATCATCTCCCTGTGAAAGTTAGCACAATAGAGACCAATCGTTTTATCACATCCCAATCCCAATTATAATTTTTTTTTCCCGCGAGTTTAACTACGAGGTAAAGGAAGAGAATAAAGTGCATAAATAAAAATTATTTTTGTCAAGATGTTCTTTCTTTTTCATGTTTTTTACTTAGTATACGATTTACAGTTTGGATGAATGCTCACAAAATTAGTAAGAAATTTTAGAAAAACAATGAAATATCTTACTTTATAAAATAATTAACTGTAAAAAGAAAATAGAATGTATTTTTAATTTTCAGATAGGTGCTAGACGGACAATCATAAAAAAAAGTCTAAAATAGTAACAAAATTTAGGTTGGTTTAGGAATTTACAAGATAAAGTATACTCTCTATGTTCCTCAGTAATGTATGTTTTGGAAAAAAATGTTGGTTCACAAAGATATATGTTTTGTAATATTTCTTAATTTACTACTATTAATTAGAAATAATACAAATGAAACAAGTGATAACTAATTATAAAGCAAAAGTCTATTAAGAACTGTAAAAATATTTTTAATATGTATATGTGCATAACATTAACATTGTATTATTAAGATACATATGGAGTATATATTAGACACATATATACAATATAGTATACATATAAAATATTTTGATTTATAAATAACTAAATTTAAATCAAGAATGTTAAATTATAAATGAGAATTAGACAAAAAAAACACTAATTTAATTCAAATCATACAACATATGAACTTTGATAACAAAAGTATTTATGAAGTCAATACAGATATATAAATATATATATATATATATATATATATAATTCTTTGTTGTTGGGGAAAGAAAACCTAAACCAAAACAAACAAACAATTAAAAGTAAAATAATAATTAATTAACGACCATCTAGAAGACTAGAACCGTTTAACTCTACTTAACAACAAAAACACTTAATTTTGACGTTTAGACGAAGCTATTTTTATGCCGTCTAGTGCCTAGGCGACTATCTAGATTGTTAAGTAGAACACTAAGTTAAGCAAAAAGATATTCATTTTCTATTAAAATAGTATTATTACGTAATTAGTATCGGACCAACTTTTGCTAGTATTGTGACCGCTCCACA
Organism: Cardamine occulta; assembly: GCA_028015245.1. NCBI lineage: Eukaryota > Viridiplantae > Streptophyta > Magnoliopsida > Brassicales > Brassicaceae > Cardamine > Cardamine occulta. The sequence goes on along the minus strand of CM051393.1, from coordinate 11,695,507 downwards.
ACATATGATTTACTCTTTCTCAAACATAAGGCTGTATTCGAAGTTGGTCCAACACTATGGACCCAGACCGAATAAAATGTGGTAAATTACCAGTTTGCTGGAGAAACGAGGATGCTTGGAAACGTTATGTTTCAAGACTTCTAAAATGATATCAGTGTCGATCTTCGTTTTAAATCCAATGATGGTGACGATACATGAGTCTATGCCCTGCGATTGGAACACACGAGCCATCGGGCTAAGCGGCTGCTCCTCTTCCTCCTTTGTCATTGTTCCTCTCCTCGGATGTTTATTTTCTTCTAAAACTATGTCATTTCATAAGTAGTTTTTTTTTTTAATAACAGCAAAAGAATAATTGTGCTTCAAACTTTTTAATTTTATGGTTGTGGTATTGTAGGACGAATTACAAATAGTTTTAAGGAGTGGCACCTAGTACAAAACATCAAAACACTTCCTTTTTTTTTTTTTTAAGGATTGGCACCTAGTACAAAACATCAGAAACACTTCCTTTATATTTTAAAACTAAATTCAATATTGATGAGTACTATTGTAAAAACAGTTGGCAGGAATAAGACAGAGTTAAAGTTTAACATGCAGTTAGATAATAAAAGTTGGATCTCTTGATGAAGACAATCAATGCTACAGTTCGAACACCACAACTAGGTACTAAATGGTGACCGAAAAGTAGCGTAATACAGCAGAATTTCTGCTGAAAAATTAAAAGGCTACATCATTTACTCAAAGCAGGTTTTTTTTTATAAACCATGTCAACTGTTTTTTTATCTCCTTGAGTACTTCTCTGTATTTTTCTCCTCAGTTTCGTTTAAAGATTGACGAAAATATAATAAAAAGGCTTAATTATCAACTTTTCTTATTGAATAACTAATATATACTTAAGAATAATATACTTCTAAGTCGTAAAGCTATTAATGGTTTTATTTTAGTGTTTAGTTCGTTTCATAAATTGTTAATTATTCTTTTGTATGTCTTTTCTAGGGTCGAATCGTTAGTCTTTATATTAAGGTTGTTGACTTTATTCGGTTAAGATGACTTTTTAAGTTACTTGGTAGGTCATCAATTTATTAAATAAAAAAGCTATGCATGGTAGGTTATCAATGTATTAAAGATCAAGCCCTGAAGAATCCGTGATGTCAGTTTTTTTTGGACAAAATGTTTTTATAAATTTGAAATATATATCTATCTTATCTTGTTATAAAGTTTAGTTGTTCTCGTTAGAAACTAACGCATATCCAAATTATAATTAATATAATTATGACACGTATTAATTAATCGATTAGATTATAGCATATGTAAAAACTATTTTTTTTAATAAAAAGAAAAACCAACCAAAAAAAAATAATCAAATAAATAATTTTTACTTTTCACGTGAGAAAAATTATGGAAGTCTAAACAATATGAAAATCTAAAAATCTAAATTTTAATTTTATTAAAATAATAAGATTTAGCATATATTATCAAAATAGAAAAGCTAAGGGATATAAAGTATCTTTAGAAGCTAAGATATGCAAAAACCAAATATCTTCATAAATATAGCACGAGATAGGAATAAAAAATCAAAATCTGATGACGGAAGGGTTAAGCTAAAGGATGTTATCGGAAAATGTCAAGAGACAAGAAATGAGGAAGGACTTCAGCGTGTGAAAAATGCAAGAGGGAAAATATATTTGGTTAGCAACTGATAAAGAGGTGTTTACACCGGATCTATTAAATAAACCATAGAGACTAAGAATCACGCACTAGAGATGAGAGATTCTAAACTAAGCAAGAGAAAATAGAGATTTGGTTTTAGAAAAAAAAAGAAATGAAAATAAGTAAAATACAAAAAAGGAAACAAAGAGAAAGCATTGGACCATGAGTTTAACTATCATAAAGATGAATTAACAATTAAAAAATTAATATAATAGGTTGAATTAAATACAATCCTAGAACATGGAACTCACAAATATGACCAATCCACTTCTGTGACTCTAATTACTTTACTAATCGTATAATTATCAATAACTTTGGTTAGCAATTAAATGATCAATGAAGTCCAATTGGTTCACTAAACACCACAATCGACAACTTACGTTCGCTAGGTATGTAAAGATCATAAAAGATTTATTCAAACATTTCATCGAACACCTTCCGGACATGAAATGCCTAAGCTCTAAATTATCAATTCCTTGGCTAATCTAGCATTAAAAACAACTTAAATGAAAGATGTAACAATAATCAACCTAAAGAATCAACATCTAACCATCATCATCCTAATCTAGTATCTCCTATAATTCAATAAAAAGACTAACAACCTAAATGAAGAAAAAAAAAAGGAAAAGATAAAAATGGATTTACAAAGATAGAGATGAAGAAATCTTCATTAGAGTGACATTTTATAATTAAAATCAATCCAAAACATCAATAAATTTTGGATCTAAAACCAAATCTTTGAAAAAAGAAAACTTAGGGTTTACAAGAGTTAAGACAAATATTTATAGGAGACAACAAAAATATTCGGATCAACTCTAAACATCATCAGAGATGATGTGTGTCCAGTAATTCAACAATAACTCTTGGAATACAGCTCCAAAATACTTGAGACCACTTCCATTAGACAGCTAACATAATTTCCTATCTGTTCACCGAATTAAAGATTAAACTAGGCATATTAAGAGATTCGTCTAATGCAATCTTTCAGCCACTTCGGATTCTGAGCGGAATAGGTACCACTACAAATTTCTATTCACTTTGTTTTTCATCTTTTCTTGCTCCTTTTGAACCTCCCCATCCAAGCTCAATGTCCCATAAGCTAAAAAGACTCAAAAACTATGAAAATGCAAGACATGAAACCTAAGACTTCTTAAATGCGGGATAATGAAAAAGTGAGACTCAAATGCATATTTACGCTTCTAAATTATGTAAAATGAGACTAAAGTGATCAAAACAAAAGGTTAAAATCATGCAAAACTAAACATATTAGCAACCGAGATAAGATCTGAACCAGAAGATAAATATAGATCTGGAGACGGAAGGGAAGACAGTGGAGCTTCTGCTAGAGATTAAAGATGAGGGTGGATGGGAATCCAAGGACAGAAAAGGAAAGAAGCAGCAAAAAATCAACATCTTTTGCAAAAATAGATGCTGAGATATAAAATAAAAAATCGAGAGATAGTGACGAAAAGGATGAGTTAGAGGATATTGTCGAAAAATATTAGTAGATCAATAATGGCGAAAAGGTTCGGCGAGTGAAGGTACAAGAGAACAAACATATTCGGTTAGAAATCGATATAATATCTGAATCAGAGGAAAGTAGATGGACAATGAAGATTTTGCTGGAAGAATATCTCGTCCATATATGAGCGAGAACATAATCACCGATCATCAGATCTGTTTTCTATATCTCACAAGATGATCAAAAAACAAACGAAAATATAAAATAAAAATCTATTGATGGGATATAAATTTTAATATGTTAATAATAAAAGTATAATATAGAAATTTAAATTAATTTACTAATGTAAAAATATATATATAATATATAATTATATATATATAACTCTTTTGTTCTTAAAACATATATAACTCTCTTTCTAAACCAGAAAAAAATTTATGGTTCGACTTAAATATAGATTAGAAAAAAATTAGAAACCCGTCCATCGGACAAGTCCTAACCTAATTGTTAATATATACTATGATTAATTATACTTCCTATGATTTTAGAATTGTAACCAAAAAAAAAGAAAGAAGTGATTTTACACGACACATTGGGCTATAGCTAGCAACCACCTTATATATATATATCGCTTTGATCTCGGAAGTATTAATTAATGAAACAGTGAAAACAAAAGCAAAATAAAATAACTCACGATTTATATATGTAATAACTGATTGACGCATAGAGTAAACCTCCTTCTGAGAGAGTGGCTTTCATAGCTTTCAATGACTCTCCATCTCATCTAAGAGGTTGTGAGGATCCGGTATGACCCTAGGATCAATTGCTATCGAGATTACCATCTTCTCCGCGTAACTTATATATGAAGTGTATTAACAATGCCTAATTGCCTATCAAACACGTAATATATATATATATATATATATATATATGGGAAGAGAATTTTGAAACAAACTGTTAACTTCATTTATTATGCGACAAGGAATACGTACTTGTGAGTGTCCATAGGCACTTAGGGCGATGTAAGCGATTGGATGGCCTTAGAAACTAACTTCTTCGACAGGGCCCACGATGTTTGAAACACACATGGTTGTGGTGGAACATGGTCGTTTGCATAAGAGTGCTCATACCTAGAATGACAAGAGTGTAAGTCATCTCAGAAAAAACAATGTTAGAGTTTACTTTATCATGCACGTTTATGTACCTTAGCTCCGAGCATATTGATGATCAACTTGACAAACCAATATATTACAGTAGCGTGAAAAGAGTTCTTCTTTCGATTCATTGTGGATTTAGCTTTTGATAGGTACACTAGTGGATTCGTTTCTAAACCGATAGAGAATGGGAAAATAACTAAGCTGACGTAGTTTCCCCATCTGCAATTTGAGCCCTTAGACATCATATCTGCCAAAGACTTTTCACAAGCCATATATATATATATATGTATGTGTAAGTATGTTACTTGTGAGACAAGAAATTCTTTTTCTTGAATAGTTCAATTTGAGGTGTAAATCTCTAACCTGAATCCCAATTTCCGACCTTAGATTTACTGGAACACATGCACGAAGTTGTATTCCATCTGGAAGATGATTGTTCGGATTTGATTTCGATGTTCCAGCCTCAGCACTCGCCTCACCTTATTTTACAAGAAACAACAAATGCATATAAAACATTAGACATACTCCAATGTACATAGATGTTTGAAATAAATTTCAAATTTTTTTTACCATATCGGGAGTTTATATAGCGGGAAAGAGCAGCTTTCTTTTACACAAGAAGAATCAATTATCCATTAGAAACCCTCAACTATATATGGATTTGATTCAAGAACACAAATCATATATCATACCATGTTCATGGCTTTCTTTATAAGTTTAATGTCATCCAATGAAACAGTTGGGTGATAAAATCTCCTCATATTACTCCCGCTATCCATACCAGTACGGCCTTGAAGAGGTGTTTTTGTATCTTTTAAGAACAACATTGTCGCTAAAATCAGCCAAAGATCTATAATGGTATTCCAAATCAATCTTAAAGCATTGCACATGACGACTATAAGCTTCACGAACCAGCCTTTATTTGTAAGACCGAGTGATGTCCTTCCACGTCTTTTTAATGCAGTAATAGTAGGGAATGCCGCAGGATCTGATGTCTTTCGGGTAGACGCCACCAAAAGAGACATCAAAGACACTCCATCTTCTAATGAATGGTGAGATCTTATGACAGTGATTGCTTCTGCATCAGATGTTTTGACATTGAGAATGTGAATGTCCCTCAAGGGTTTTGATCTATCAAGAGGTATCATCGTTAGACGTGAGACATAGCCGTCGATGAAACCATCTCCATCTTCACCGATCTCTTCAATGTCTACGTTAGGTAAAACTACATGGTCTTCAATGTTGACTTTGATCTTTATCCATTTTCTCCCATCATCTCCCTGTGAAAGTTAGCACAATAGAGACCAATCATTTTGTCACATCCGATTCCTAAGCTCCTAATTATAAATATCTTTGCGGGTTTATTAATGTTCAAAAATATATTTTTGTCAAGATGTTTTTTCATGTTTTTTATTTTTATTTTTATTAACTACTACGATTCAGAGTTTGGATGAATTTACATAACATTAGTAAGAATTTTGGAAAAGAATGGAATATCCATACTTTATAAAATAATAAGTTGTCAAAAGAAAATAAGAGGTGCTAATAAGCATGCAAAGATCCAGTGTCTAGCATTTGGAACGTCTAATCGAAGTCTAAATGACTTTAGGCGGTCTAAACATTTATAAGATAAACAACATATATTAAATGCATGTATACTTATATAGTTTACATACATATGAAATCTTTAGATTTATAAATAATTGAATTAAAACAATGTAAATCTTCAAAATAGATTCAAAGCTCAAACTATACAAAAAAAATCAAAAGAAATATTGTAAATATATTTAAAAAAACACTAATTAAATATCAAAAATGAGAACTAAACAAAAACATATCAATTTGAAAAAGTATATCATAAATGAGAATAATACAAAAAAGTTCCATTCAACCCATATCAAATAGCATATGAATTTTGATAACCAATGTAGTTATGAAGTCAAAACATATATAAACATTTAATTCTATATAGCTAGAAATAGAAAATTACACCAAAACAAACAAACAATTGAAAATTAAATAGTAATTCGGTCTAACTCTGTTTGATAATAAAAACGCTTATCTTGGAGCCATGGTCTACCTAGTTACATAATTCTACTATTTTAATAGAAAAATGGTCCATAGTTTCGACGGACCAACTTTTACTATCTAGTATTGTGACCGCTCCACAACATATATAGTTTACTTTTTTTCAAACACGAGGTTTTATTCGAAGTAGACCGGAAGAAGCTCTCTATCGAAACCAACAAATTTAACTTTTAAGAGAGAGCAGCCATATATTTATATATATGTGTGTGTATATGTATGTAAAAATGTGGTAAATTACCAGTTTACTGGAGAAACGAGGATGCTTAGAAACGTTATGCTTCAAGACTTCTACAATGTTGTCAGCGTTGATGATCTTCGTTTTAAATCCGATGATGGTAATGATACAGCAGTCCATGCTCCTCGATTGGAACACACGAGCCAACAGGCTAAGCGGCTCCTCATCTTCATCCTTTGTCATTGTTCCTCTATTCGATGTCCAAAACTAGGTCGACTTATAAGTAGTTTCGGGTAATTCATTTTTTTTTTACAAAACCAAAAATAATTGTGCTTCAAATTCGTTTATAGTTGTAACATTGAAGGATGGCTTACAAAGAGCTTTAATGATTGGTCCCTAGGTAGTACAAAAAATCAGAAACATTTCTTTTCTTTTGTTGATTAAAAAGATGAATTTAATATTAGAAACGATGAGTACAAAAGGTTGGTTTTGAATTCTCTATTTCACATGAAATAGAGTTGAAGGCAGTAAAAAATACAGACTTAAAGGATCACATGCGTTTAGTTGTATCTTGATGAAGGTACAATCAACATTTTAAGTTTTCAAGCCCAACATTTTAAGTTGGCTGAGTTCTGTCAATGAGACTTTTACATTCTCTAGCCGAATTCTGTGCATGTCCATAGAAAAAAATTGCATAATTTCTCAATAAACTCAATGTAGTTTGGCGGCAACAAAAAACCAAATACCAAAAACTTGTATTACTATGTATTACTGATTGAAGGAGTTGTAAACATTTCGCTCCAAGTTGGGAACCTTCTGGCTAATGCGCTCAAGGATAAATTTGTACGTATCGGGTCCTACTTTGAAGCAAGAAGAGTTAACTCTAGCTACTTCACCAGTAGCGATCCCGCAGAGAGTCCAAATTGTGCAGCCAACACATAGGCCAAATTCTTCCCATCCACAAACATTTTCTTTTTGTACTTGTTTATAAACAACCATGTGATTTCGCTTACTATATTCTGAAGTATCTTAGGTGAGGGAGTATATGTAAGAATTTGTACTTACTGCTAAATCAAAAATTCAAGCATAGTGACATACACAAGAAACTAAAAATATATAGTCAATCTCACACCCACTAAATAGTCACGATTCACGTCCAAAAACCTGTTAAACATAGCATTTCTTTGTGAAATCGAACCAACTCCTACTTCTTACTAGATTTGTTCTCCGAAATTGATTGTATTTTTTTGGTTAAAATCAATTCAATTAATTCGGATTGGCTTTATATTCTTTTGGATTTGTCCTAGGTTTTTTAACTTTCTTTTAATTGATTTTAACCCAATTAATTTGGGCATCGTCACGGTTAGATGCGAACTGGGGCCAATTTAACGGAAGTGCTGTTGAAAAAATATTCCCTTTATTTTAAAACACTTTTGAACAATACTAGTTTAATATTTTATAGGTAATTAAGTAAAATAAACTAAAATATCATATATAAAATTAAAAAATCAAATAATATGAAAAAAAAACTTTACCAACCCGTCGCCTCTACGTTGACCATTACAACATGCTACACGCCGCCAAAAACGGACGAAAACATAACTTTCTTGGCTAATTATTCCAAACAACAAAACATGCGCACATGTAAGTATTTAATACCTTCTAGCCCAAAAGTCCAGCGCTCAAACTTGATAGAGAATCGCAATTATTCGAAAATGATGAATCCATAAAAAAAAGTTGACGGTATCGATTAATTAGAGATGAAGATATAGCACTATGATGTCTAGATTAAAATCAAACTAACAATAATTGTAAATGTAACGTTCTTTCGTCTTGTTAATTAGTTATCTCTAATCAATACATCTTTTGACTTTAAATTATGCTCTCTAATAGTTGAATCTAACTTATTCAGTGAGATTTTAACGCATTACCAACAATCAATCTTATTAACGCTGGTGCAAACACATCAACTGTATAAGCATTATGTGTGAATGATGTCATGTCAGAGACTGAATCTTCTGATGATAATTAAAATAGTGGTTTACATATCGTTGATTTGTTATCAATATCTCAATATAACGAAATGGCAATTACGACGGTAATTTGAGATTTTATGGTTATTGAGAAAAGTCTACAAATGATACCCTGCTTGGTCATTATTCATTCATAACGTCAAAATGAAACTTTCAGTACTTTTATCTGTGCTGCCAATAATGGATTTCAAAACATACGTTTTTTTTTTTTTATAAAGATATCAAAACACACGTTTCCATTTAGTAAGTGACACATAGGTTCTCTGCCTCTCCGGTTTGCTAGTCTCTCCTTGGCCGTTCCTTCGTCTCTGGTTCGTGTGTAGATGCTGCTTGTGCTTGCTTGAGTTTTGAGGAGGGTTGATTTTCATCTCGTTCTTTGCTTGGTGGTAGAATCTTCTCCTATGATGTGTATATGTGCTTGCCATCCTTTGCGTTTCGAGGGGAGTGTTTCGGTTGATTGGTTGGCCCTCTTCTAGGACTAGATGCTCTATCGGCATTGTGAACTCTGATGCTTTTAAAGAGTATCATTTGACTTAGCTATTCTTATGCTGCGATCTGTAAGTTGTGTGGTGCTTGGCTTCTCCTTGGTCTTGGTCCTATGTCATGGAGTTGATGCATATACCTTTGGTATCCTTATTATATATTGCTCTTTTGTAATATTTTTCTATGTTGTGACTCTTCCACATGCTTTTAATAAAATACCTTTTATACATAAAAAAAGTGACACATAGGCTGATCAACATGTATTTGCTCAATAAATTTTATTTTCATATCCAAAAAATAAAACATGTATAATTGCTCCAAAATCAGCAAAAACTAAGCATGGCCGAGAATTGAAGAAAATATCAAAAAACAAAAAAAGAAACTGAAATACTGTAGAATTTATTATTATTAAAAATAATTAGTTAGATTCCTTATTTGGTTTTTTACTTATAGAATCAAAATTCTTGTGGTTATTGAAATTTACGTTTACCGTTGTCCACATTGTGAAATTAGAGAATTATATGTGCCTTATATATGATTGTTTCTTTAACGTTAACATGGTGATTATGATTTGTATTAGTTTCTATTTAAAAAAAAAAAAAAGCAACGTTAACGTCTTTGCTTTAAGAGGAAGACGTGAATTTTCTTTTAAGAGACACACAAGACCGTTCTTAAAAGCAGAGAAAAAAATAACAGGTTCGTAACAAAACAGTTATTCTTTCCGTTTATAAATAAATGTTGTTTTAGGTTTTTATACATATTAAAAAATAATTAAATTTACTGTTTTACCTTTCATTATTATAGTCTATAAACTTTTTAGTTGGTCGATAAATTAACATCATAGGGATAAAAAATTTCTCAAACATTTTACTTTGAAAACCTAAAACGACATTTAAATTAAAACAAAAATCAATCATGACACTTATTTATAAACGAAGCGAGTATGATGTAAGAAGAGTAAATGTTTTACCCGTTATATATAATTTTTTTGTTAAAGAGTTTTATGCATTAAATTTTGGATAGATGTGTTAAAACCTTGTGGAAGTTTCATTTCTATATTTTCTTTTGAAAATATGTATTTGATTCTTTTTGAATCCAAAAATTAATGGTCAATTAATATTTAATTGCTTTATAATTTAATCGCATCTCAAGTTAAATAAAATGTCACTAGTCTCTTAAAAATTTCAAATATATTGAAAGATATCGGTCAAGCGTTTCAAGACATTCAACAAATGCAAACGCAAAATGATGTGATATTCAAATCCGTATAAAAATGGGCCACGGTCGCTTCACAACAATACAAATACAGTTTGTAAAGAAATAATCTGTTACTTTTTGGTTAAAAATTTGGCATAAAATATGTGCAATTTCAACGGTTATAAAAAAAATCTAACATACTTTTTTATCAATGCTTTATGTTAACGTAAAAAATTATTTCATCAACTTGTTATCAACGGTGTGATGATTTGGAGTTTTTTCTTTAAAGAAAAAATGTGAAAGTTAAACAATGAAATCATCATCTCGTAAGATTTTTCTTACAATAAAAAAGGGACATCAGCCATCTCTGGATAATTGATACATTATTTTTTCTATATAAATATAATTAATTGTTTTCTCATATAATCAATGCGTTAAACAAATTTTTTTTAGTTTCCATATATAATAAATCATATTCTATTTGTTTCTCAAAAAGTGTCGTTTAAGAGTTTTGCACACAAATTGAGAAAACTATTTAATTTTCTGTTTTACTCTTTATTAATATACTCTATAATATATATATATATATATTTTTATTTATTAGTTGATACATTAAAACAATAGGAATAAAAGTGGAACGTTTACCAAACATCTATATTGAAAATATAAAATAACAAATATTATGAAACAATTTTTAAATCCTATAACAATACTCTTTGTGAAACGAGAGAATATTATATAATAATAGATAGTATTACATAGACGTGTATATACAAACATCTTAAAAAAAAAATCTAGGATGAAATCCACATCAATTATTAAAATCTATGGAAAATCGGGACTATTTAAACCGTTTAATAGATCACCGAGGTTGATTTACACGTACGAATAATATTATACTTAGATTTTAGATTATAATACTATACTTACGAATAATATTAGACATAAAAAAGTAACATTCAGATTTTAAAGATTTATAAAATAATTAGATTCCATTCTAAATTAGACGGTAATGGGTGATAAACAAATACGTGTAGTCTATGAACTACGTAAGACCTTTTTTCAAAGTAATTCAACTACAAGAAGAATCATTCGTTTATCAAAATTCGAGTGTTAATAGGAACTTCGTGAAAGAGACAAAGCACAAAAGGCTAAGAAAAGAAAAAAAAGAGGTTAAGGGACAGAAGACTTATGGTAGTCATTTGGTAGAGGACAGCTCACTCCCTTATTGACATCGACTTCGTACCCAACTTTTGATTTTTTCTTGTTATCATTAGGCTATGGCTACTTAACGTATACAGAGAACTCTTATCATACCCACATCTACTTCACCGCGTGACTGAAGACTTGGCTTTTTCTTTTTTGGCAAAAACATTGACTTGGACTTATTTTACCAAAAAAAAAAAAAAAGAAACATTGACTTAAACAAAGAAAACATGAAATAAACAATTAAAAAGTTAAACTATGATCAATATATAAACCATGGGAACAAGATTTACTATGAGCTCATGTTAATATTTTCTAAGGATCCTTGAATCAAGTTAGAGTCATTACCAATTTTCAATTGTCCAAGTATCACCTACATATGTGTATCTCACGTCCAACAATACGGTATTATGCATGCAAAATTAAGTAGAACAATGACATAAAACGTATAAAAAAATGGGATACATGAGATTCAATTGACAGGAACTACTTTTAACATTTTGAGCAGTCAGCAACAAACTAAAACAAACAATCTATGTCTGAACCAGAATTTAGAATTTACAAGGTTTCCGGCTTTCCGCAGTAAACATATATCTTAACCGGATCATTGAACCAAGAATTTTTAGAAATGACTGAACCACGGCCAAAAACCGCACAGAATCAATAACATTTCGTTACCTAATAATTAGCTGCTTAGCATATATGTACGTTGTATTTGTGTGTGTTGTGTAATATTGGTAGAGAAGTCTATCTCAATCACTATACCGTTTTAATTCTATGGGGCTCGAGTTGGTGGACGATGTAGATTTGTCCCATCAACGCTTTTAGACCATATGAGCACCACCTTGACTCTATATACTCATTGCAATTTGTATGTATACTGTTGTTTGTATTTAGCAATGTTTTGTTTTTTAAGCATGTATTGATCTGACGGTCAGACCGCATTCAACCGTGAACTGGCTTGATGATGGTCAAGTTAACCCGATTAAAAATGCGTGTTGGCCTGCCAAGGGTTCTCTCGACCACATGGATTAGTCGGTACTAATTATACTCATTTTCGAATTTGTGAGAAATAGATGACCGAACATCTAATACTAATAAAAAAAATCGCAAAAACTAGACTAGAATTCATGAACTTGGTAATTCAGACACATACGTCGACTTTGGTTGAATTGAATCTGTAAACTTTATTATAGTAAATGAAAGTTGTATGCTCTTGTTATTAAGCAATTTAACGTTTTGAATGTGAAAAGTGAATTAAAAAACAAAATAATAATCTTTTAATCAAACATAAGGTATTACAAAGTTTGTTTGTCTCATTTTTTTCTTAAAAATATAATAAGAATAATTCGATAAATATTTTGTTTTAATGCTTTTTTATGTTCTATTTGGTTGTCAACTATAGATATTGATAAATTTTGATTTTTCATGAAGATAACGTGATTGAAAACTATGTGTAGGTCCAGCCAATAGAAGCCAAATCTCAAAACAAAATATGTGATAACTTAACAAAATACTAATGTGTATTTTCCGAGACCTATCGGAAACCAAAAACATTCGGAAATTATTAGGTCTAAAATAAAGATCTAAGGTTAACTCTGCCATTTTATGAACCACGTTTGGTAAAAATATTCCTTCCATTGCATTTTATTAGATGTTTTAATTAAAAATGCATATTAAAAAAATCTATTTAAAAAAAATCATTTAATGTTTTACTTTAAATCGATTCAACCAATCATAGAAAATACTGCATAATATAATTATCACAAAATATTAAATGTATTAAGGTTTGCATAAAAACTTGTAAAACATGATAGGAAAAAAAAGTTAAAACATTTTATAAAACTGGACGGTAGGAGTAATAAAGACATTATCATTTAGGAAAAAAAAAATAGATGAGAGAAAATAGAGTTGATTTCAAAAACAAGTCTAGATAAAAAGATAGTCCACGTTTGGAGTAGAATCTTTTGTAAAAATGAAAGTAAGAGAATAATTGTTTTTATAGAAAGTATGTGATTCGGATTGAGCGAATGATCTGTCATGTGGATTTTGTTTAGTGCACTCGAATGTTTTTCTTTATCTACTTTATCCCATTATTTATTTATTTTTCTTTTATCCCAAGTTGTTAGCTCAACCGGTAAATTATTGACTATTCAAAAAAGAAAACAGTTTTATAGATCCCGATTTCGAACATCCGAGAGGATGTCTGGTTCTGCTCGCGGTTTTGGCTCTGCTTGCGGTTGGCTTGGTAGTGGCTTCAGATGTCTAGTTTGTTGCTCCTTGTGGTGGCGCGACGCTCGCTCTCCCTTTACTGGACCCTTGAGGATTGGCTCCTGTTTTGGGTTTGATCCGAGTCTCGTTCTGTCATCGTTTCTTCACCGATTTCATCTCGACGCTTACTCTGTGGGTTGTTCACCTTGATTCCGTTAGGATGTTTTCTTCCTTTTCCTCTTGCATCTTTCGGTGTCTTGTGTATTGTGACTATTGATTCACCTAGTTTTGTTTCCCTTTCGTTGTGGGCTTCTCTTCTGTCCCCTGCCTCTCCGTTCGGGTCTCATCTCTATTCGAGTTTGACAATGGAGTGTCGCTTCTCTTGTCTCAGACTAGTTCAAATCTGCTGCCGGTGCCTCCTTCCTGTCAGTTGGTTATGCAGTGGTTGGGGTCTTTAGTGCACATTGGCTCTCTCCCCGGTAGCTCCTTCTACCTCCTCTGGCTTCTTGGGTGTGGTGTTCTACAGCTCACTCCGTCCTGCACAACCTTGTCCCTAATTAGGTTGGTTCTCTTTTTCAACGGGCTCCTAATCACCTGCTTTGCTTTGCTTCGTTTCGTGGTTGCTGCTAGGGTTTTCTTGAGTTTCGAGCTTTGGAGGGTTCTTGGTTGTCTTGCCTTTTTCTTGTTGGGTCTCGGGGTTCTGACAGTGTGATGGCTTTGGTTACTCTTGCTTGGTCTAGGAGAATTGCTTGGGTTTTGGGCTTTGTGTCCACTGTTGGTCTCGTTGTCTTGCTTGGCTGTCATCTCATCGTTTCTTTCAATGGGTCTCTCTGCCTTCCTTACCATTCTGTAGCCACCTTTACCTTCATGGGTGAGTTTCTCTTCTGCCTTGTTCGGTTATTTCGATCCTCTTCAAGGATAGGACTGCCGGCTTTGGCTCCCTCTTTCTTATCTTGGCTCGCATAGTGGTCAATCCTCTCCTTGGTTCTGTCGTGTGTTCTACCCTAACGCTGCGTTCGGAGGGAGTGTTTGAGCTATTCGGTTGGTCCTCTTCTAAGTATGGATGTTCTATCGTCATTGTGTTCTCTGTTCTTCTTTGAGAGTATTGGATGGCAATACTCTCTCGATGCCGTCATACGTTGTCGTTGTGTGAGCACTCGGCTGTTCAATGGTCTTGGTTCTATGCCACTAAGTTGCTTATCCTTTCAACATCTTTTTTTAGCGTTATTCTTATGTAATATTTTCTCATCTTGTAACACATTCCGCTGCCTTTAATAGAATACCCTTTCTATCTAAAATAAAAAAATAAAAACATTCGAGAGGAGATTATTCGACCCAACATGTCTTAATAATTAAAATAAAATAAAAAGTTAAACCAAAACGAGATAGAGAAAGAAACTAAATAACCGTGACAAAAATACAAAAAAAGCACCGACACCGTAGGTGAGCAGAAAACTCTTTGAATATAAAATCTCGTTCACTATTGGAGAAAAGCACTAAGCACCAAATAAATTAATCGTAAATAGACATTTCCAACTTTACTATAGAAATGAATAAGGTATTACTTACAATATTTGCAAAATTGATTTCTTATGGAAAAAAAAAATCTTAATGATGCAGTCATTAGAGATGCTACTAAATGATTCACTAAGCATTACAATTAAATAAGACTCGTACATGCACATGATTAGAAACATCAATATGTACTTATCGTTAGAGCCATCGAGAAATTTTGTTGGTTAGTGGTCCATTTGATAACTACAATTCAATTTAATATCACTATAAATATTACAGCTATCAAGCATAAAATATATTTTCAATATGAAATAGACACATTACATATATAAATTTTTTTACATAACTCATACAATAAGCTACTGTTACCTCCATATCTATATTATAATTTATAGAGCCTTCCACACCATCTTTGTTCCCTTACCCAAAACTCTAAAACACAATGGATTACAATAGGCTCGGTCCGTCCGGATCATCAGACCCGAACCAGAAGAAGCCTGCCACGTCACTCCCGGAGCTACAAAATAAAACTAAGACGAAGCTGATTCTCTTCACTTTAGCGGTTTTGGTCGTTGCAGTGGTCTGCTTCGGGATCTTTGCCGGGATTCGAGCCGCAGGTTCGGGTAAAAACGAGCCGAAATTAACACGGAAACCGACCCAAGCAATTTCCCGAACCTGTAGCAAAGCTCAATACACGAACCTTTGCATCGACACACTTCTTGATTTTCCGGGATCTTTAACCGCTGACGAGACCGAGCTCGTTCACATCTCATTCAACGCAACGCTTCAAAGATTCAGCAAAGCGCTTTATTCCTCTTCGACGATCTCCTACACTCAGATGCCGCCACGTGTACGGTCCGCTTACGATTCTTGCCTCGAGCTATTAGATGACTCAGTCGACGCGCTCTCACGCGCACTCTCCTCGGTCGTGATCCCCTCCGGAGATGAGTCTCATTCCGATGTGATGACGTGGCTTAGCTCTGCAATGACTAACCACGACACTTGCACAGACGGATTCGAAGAAGTTTCCTCAGGAGTGAAGGATCAACTCATCGGAGCGGTTAAGGATTTATCGGAGATGGTGAGTAACTGTTTAGCGATATTTTCCGGCAACGTAAAGGATTTATCTGGAGTTCCGGTGGTGAATAATAGGAAGTTACTTGGCACAGAAGAAACAGAGGAATTACCTAATTGGTTGAAACGAGAAGACAGAGAGCTACTCGGTACTCCGACGTCGGCGATTCAAGCTGATATAACGGTGTCAAAAGACGGTACAGGAACGTTTAAAACAATCGCAGAAGCAATCAAGAAAGCGCCGGAGCATAGTAGCCGTAGATTCGTCATCTACGTCAAATCAGGAAGGTACGAAGAAGATAATCTTAAAGTAGGGAGGAAAAAAACGAATCTAATGTTCATCGGAGACGGCAAGGGTAAAACGGTCATAACCGGTGGAAAAAGCATCGCCGATGATCTAACTACTTTTCACACCGCCACTTTTGGTAACAAAACTAAACTCTTTTTTTTGTCTTTTTGTTATGATTATTAAATTTTAATTAAATTTGTTGTAGCGGCGACTGGAGTTGGATTTAT
Organism: Cardamine occulta; assembly: GCA_028015245.1. NCBI lineage: Eukaryota > Viridiplantae > Streptophyta > Magnoliopsida > Brassicales > Brassicaceae > Cardamine > Cardamine occulta. The sequence continues at coordinate 11,678,683 of CM051393.1, read as the reverse complement.
AGTAAGAGACATAACGTTCGAGAATTACGCCGGACCGGCGAAACATCAGGCGGTGGCACTACGTGTCGGTGGGGACCACGCGGTGGTTTACCGTTGCAATATTATCGGTTACCAAGACGCACTCTATGTACATTCTAACCGACAGTTTTATCGAGAATGCGATATTTATGGAACGGTCGATTTTATATTTGGTAACGCAGCTGTGATATTACAAAGTTGTAACATCTATGCTCGTAAACCAATGCCTATGCAAAAAATCACAATCACGGCTCAGAACCGGAAAGATCCGAACCAGAACACTGGGATTTCGATACACGCTTGTAAGTTACTAGCCGCGGGAGATCTTGAAGCGTCCAAAGGTAGTTATCCGACGTATCTTGGTCGGCCGTGGAAGTTGTATTCTAGAGTTGTATATATGATGTCGGATATGGGTGACCACATTAACCCGAGAGGTTGGTTGGAGTGGAATGGTCCGTTTGCGTTGGATACGTTGTATTATGGTGAGTATATGAACCGAGGGCCGGGTTCAGGAACGGGTCAACGAGTTAAGTGGCCGGGTTATCGTGTAATAACTTCAACAGTTGAGGCAAGTAAGTTTACGGTGGCTCAGTTCATTTCTGGTTCTGCGTGGTTGCCATCTACCGGTGTGGCCTTCTTCTCCGGGTTATCGCAATAGAAAGTTTCACTCAACCTTGTATGTAACGTGTATACGAGAGATTTTATATACAACAAACCTCAAGATTTGTAATATACAGTAGTCCTTGAGCGATTTTAAATGTACTTATTATATGACAGGACATCAGCCACAAAAGAAGTTTAAAGATCTTAGTTAGCAGAGCTCTTGAAGCAAAAAGTATACGACTTCCTTTGGTAAGTCTACAATTTTACTAAAGACTTTTGCGGCATACTTAAACGGGGTAGTTGGATAACTACCCTATATTTATTGCAAACTTTGAAAACTATACTTAATTTTACATGTTTTGAAAAATACCTTTTTATAATAAACAAAATACCAAATTACCCTTATTTATTATTTATTTAATTACAAACGAAATTTTTGATTTTAAATAATATATTTAAAATTTAATTTATTTTCAATAATATAAATAAAAATTATAATTAATTTAAATTTGTTTAAAAATTAATTATTTTGTTATGAAAACTAATATTTAACAAAAACAGAAATCATAGTTAGATTTTATTTAGTTAATTTTTTTATATATTTTTCATATACTTATTTTTTATTCATCATAGACTTATATTATTTTATGTTGACTTATTAATAAGTTAATTTATTGAACTGGTGACTTATATTTTATTTCTATCGACTTAAGTTTTTTCATCATCGACTTATTTTATAACCGTTGACTTACATAGTTGACTTATTGATACTGTTGACTTATTTTTTTGTTAGTCGATTTAAATTGTTTTCTCTTAGACTTATTTATTTTTTATAGACTTGTATAATTTTATGTTGACTTATTAATAAAGCTGACTTATTGAACTATCAACTTATTTTTTTTTTTATGTCGACTTATTTTTTTCACCATCGACTTATTTTATAACAATCGACTTATACATTATTGGTTGATTTGTTTACATAATCGATATATTTAAACTATTGGCTTATTGTCTTTGTTTGCCGATTTATATTATCTTTTATAGACTTATTTATTCTTGGTAGACTTATATTCATTTTATGTTGACTTGTTAATAAAGCTGATTTATTGAACTATCAATTTATTTTTTTATTTTTGTCGACTTAATCTTTTTTTTCATCGACTTATTTTATAATAGCTGACTTATACTTAAATTGTTATATTTTTTCCTAAATTTATTTATTCTTGGTAGACTTATTAAATTTTATGGTAACTTATTAATAAAGCTGATTTATCGAACTATCGACTTATATTTTATTTCTGTTGACTTAAAGTTTTTCTACCACTGACTTATTTTATAATAGTTAACTTATATTTTCATTGGTTGATTTATTTACATAGTTAATTTCTTTAAAATGTTGACATAATTTAATTTATGTTCATGAAATTATTTTAAAATAAATAATTTTAAAATAACAAAAAAACTAATTATAATTATTAAAACGAATTTTGTGTAAAAATTTAAATAAATTATAAAATTCATAATATTATTTTAATCCTATAGTTTAAATTCGTAATAATTAATAATTAATTATATTGACTAAAAATATAGAATATAATGTTTATTAATAATTTATTTTAATTTTAAATAATTTTTTATTTAATTTTACTTTATAATTTATTCTTTCATGGATTTATCTTTTATAGACACTGTAATTATCTTTTATCTAAACAGTTTAATTGTAGTTATCAATTAAAATTATTATGTAAAATTAATAAATTATACATTAAAATCCTAACTAAATCTAAAAATCTAAAATATTTTTATAATTATATAATCGAAATTTATAATTAATTTTTGAAAACTTATCTAGACTAAATGAAAATATTTAGGTTTTTTTGCATTCTTAAAATATAACTCAATAGAAAATAACATAATATTGGTTATTAAATATTAATTTAATATATATATATATCTAAAATATCAACTAAATTCAAAAGAAATAAAAAAAAAAATTATATTGCGAAATTCGAATTAATGTAAAAATTAAAATTTTATTATATTTAAATTAATTATTTTCACTAATTATAAAAATTAAATAATCAAACAATATATATATATATATATTTTTAATTTTAAGTTATTAACTAAGGACAAAATTGTAATTTTGTTTTAACATAAAAGGTAGATTTTCAATAAATTATGGTGTAATTTGCAAAAGTTTGATAAAAATTAAGGTATTTTAGCAAATAATCTCTATTAAACTGGAAACTTACTGCATTTTTAGCAATGCTTGTTGAACACCCTCTCCTGATACATCTCTGCTGATGTTAAGGCTTTCTGCCTGGTAACCAAAAGGTCCAAAGAACAAAATTTCGATTAAGAAGCACAGAAAATCATATTCCAGTTTTCCAAACTAGCACGACAAAAAAAGTTTTTAGTTCTAACCTTCTTTGTTATCTTGTCTGACTTCATCAATGTAAACAATCCCCTGCTGTGGAGCTGCAACATTATAATCTGCAACCTGGACAGATAAAATCCACACGTTACAAACAATATAAAGAAATCGATTGTTGCAGTATACCAATAAAAATGGTTGGGTTTTAGTAGCTTACTGTGAGAAGTTTGTATAATATAGAATCAATACCCTCTGAAAGATCTAAACACAAAATGCTGCATTCAGAATTTTTTCTATTTGCCAAATACTTAATAAAAATATAATTTATGATCACACCTAGAACATGACGTCAAAAATAAGTTATTGTTTCATTACGAATGTTTTGTTTTACCCAGAGACCCTGAAAGAAAAAAAATGTGACATCTACATTTGCTAGCTGAATAATTATTTTCTAATGGCATTGTGTAATATGCCACATAACTATTAGTTAATTTACAAAATTTAATGAAAAAGTCTCTTAGTTTTTGTCACGTCTATTTTTAAACCCTTAACTATTTTTTTAGTAAAATTGCCCTCAACTATTATCCGTTAATAAATTTGACCCTGTTTAAAATTAAAAAAATTCATCTACGACAGGAATATTGTTTTGAATGACATAAAACGTCAAAATGTTTATATTTATCACATGAACAACAAGATTTTTTATATATACAACAAAATTTTTTATAGAAACAATAAGACTTGCAGACTTTAAAAAACTGTCAACAAATTAGACACAACAGACGCTTATGCAAATATGAAGCGGTATCAAACCCATCCAAAAAACTTCAAAGCAGACCAAAGAAAACACAGAAGACTGGCTACCACTCAGCTACCACAATTTCTCTTCAAATTTTATGTTTTGGTAGTGTCCACTATAAGATATATGTAACATCTTAGTTTTATTTTTGTTAAACAATGTTATTGTGTCTTTAATTTTTTAACAACTTCTAATCACCAAACTAAACCATTCAAAATTCACAATAAAATCACCAAACCGGAATCCTAAGTTTCTAATTCGAGATTTTTACATATATTTTATTTTATTAATTCATTAAAAAATCTTTTTGTTTTTATTATAAATACAAACATCTCGACGTTTTATGTCATTCAAAACAATCTTTCATCGCTTAGACAGAAACATTTTAAGGATGGTCAAATCTATTAACGTAGGAGATTTTTTACTAAGAAAATAGTTGAGGGTTTAAAGATAGATGGGGCCAAAGTTAAAGATTTTTTTCATTAAATTCTCTTAATTTACTATCAACATTGCTCAAATAATAATATAGAGACAAATTTATTTATTTTTATGAAAATCTTACTATAAAATATTTTGTTAAGAGTTTTTAAGATTATATAGAAATATTTTATTTAATAATTAATATTTTAAAAAAATATATTTATGTTTGGTTATATCATATATGGATAGTGCATAATTAATTGTGAAAGTTGTTTGGATACACAGATATTAGTTAATATAAAAAAAAAACATTTTTACCATTAATGAAAGTTTTTTTTGTTCTTTATTCCAATAGTATTTCATATAAATTTTAACAATTTCATGTCACTAAATTAATAATGCTTCCCATTTAATAGTATATAATAGATTGTAATTTTCATGTAGACACTAATCAACTACAATATTTAGCGAGATTTTGAATACGTTGTAATTGACATTTTCATAAAAATTGCACAGTGAAGTTAGTTCAAGATGAAATCGACAATTTTTTCATTAGGTAAAATATATAAGACCTTTTTACTAAATTTTGGTATGGAAAATTATTTTTAAAATTAAAATATTCAAAATCAGACTTTAGGGAGATTCTGAACATGGGACTTGCCACATATTTAGAAGAAGATTATTCACTCAAAAATTTCCCATTTTTCGTTTTCGAATTTGCGTTTCTCGACTCTCATCATCCTTTCCGTGTGCTTCACAACTTCATCTATCTCTCTATCTCTCTATCTCTCGATCGAATTTGCGTCATCTATTACGAAAGTTTCAATTTTTATTTGGTTTCTTGCAAAACCCATCTCAGAAATTTTCGATCGGATTATGTTAATCAATTGCTTTGAGATTCTCTGACTTTTCTTCTTCCCAATTCGTTTAATCCGCCATGGCCGCGGCTTTAAGGTCGAATACCTCAAGAGAAACAGCTTCTCTCACACTCTCTCAATTTAGGTACTTTATCTTCAACCGTGTCCACACCGCTCGAGCAACCACGAGTCCTCCTCACTGCAACAATCGCCGTTCTAAATCCGATGACCAATCTAACAAATTTCCCAGTAAAATTGCATCCCTCAAGCCTTTTGGAACAACGAGCTTCTTGGATAATCGAGGAGAGAGACGTAATTTGAGCAACGGTTATGCCCAGAAGCTGAATGGTGTTGGGTCTTGTACTATTCTGAGCTCCCAAGGAGACCCACCGGATCTATGGCAGCCTCCGGGAGATGGAGTTTCCGTTAGGGTTAATGGGTCGAATGTTAATCTGGGACGTGGCGGCGGTAGTAGTTCCGGTGGTGCTGGTAACGGAACAGGGTCGAATTCGAAAGAAGATTGTTGGGGTGGATCTAATCTTGGGTCTGATTTTCCAACACCGAAGGAGATATGTAAAGGTTTAGACAAGTTCGTAATTGGTCAGGAGAGAGCTAAAAAGGTTAAATGATTATACTTTGATGTGGTTTGTATTTGTATTAATTAAATGAATTTAGATTAGCTCAATTCTAATTTACTATGCATCTGATTTGCTAATGATTCGGTTCTATATTGGTTTCTTCGTTGATTATCATTTGTTGCTAAACATTTCTGTGATGGTTTGGTTCCAGTGTCTCTAATGTTTAATTTTCATGCATCCGGCATGGTGTGCACCGAGCTGTCCTCAATATCAGTTTTCATACTTATTCTCACTGTTTGAATACTGATTTTCAGCTCTGATTCTTGAATTTTGTATGCTTCTATCCGATTTAGACATGAGGAATATATTTGGTGTTAATGCATTCTTGTGGATGCAGGTGCTTTCAGTGGCAGTTTACAATCACTACAAGAGGATATATTTTGAATCATCACAGAAACGGTTAGTTCACTCTTTTATGTATTCCTGAATGCAATGTTTCGAAATATTTCCTTGTTTTTCTAGAAAATAATCATGTCACTATGTAATTCCTTTACTTGGGAATATCACAGTTTTTCGCTTGCATTGTGCATTTGCATCTGTTTGTTTCTTTGTGATTTCATTTATCATCCGGTAAGAGATTGGTTGGTTATGATGTTAAAACTTTTTGGGAAGCTAGATCCGCGGGAGAAACCGATACCGCTGCAGCAAAACCAGCAGATGATGATATGGTAGAACTGGAGAAGAGTAACATTCTCCTGATGGGACCAACTGGATCAGGTAATAATCTGACCCCAATTTTCGAAAAGCGCAAGCCTGATATGCTGCTATAATAGAGTTATTGTTTCAATCTAGCATGGTTGTGAAACTTCAATTTCAGCTGCCTCACATCATCTGTTTTGGTGGAACAGGGAAGACACTACTTGCGAAAACCTTGGCACGGTTTGTGAATGTTCCTTTTGTCATTGCGGATGCAACCACACTGACTCAGGCAATTCTCGTCTTTCTTCTAGTCTATTTGGCGCATGTCCTTTTCATGATGACCAATCTGTGACATTCATTGTTTTGTTCGGAAATGAAATGATTTGTCAGGCTGGTTATGTGGGAGAGGACGTCGAGTCTATATTATACAAACTTCTCACAGTAAGCTTCTAAAACCCACCTTTTTTACTGGTATACTACAATAATCAACTTCTTTATATTGTTTGTAACATGTAGATTGTATCTCTGTACAGGTTGCAGATTATAATGTTGCAGCTGCACAGCAGGGGATTGTTTACATTGATGAAGTCGACAAGATAACAAAGAAGGTTAGAACTAAAAACTTTTTTTATCATGCTAGTTTGGAAAACTGGAATATTATTTTCTGTGCTTCTTAAACCAAAATTTGTTCTTTGGACCTTTTGGTTACCAGGCAGAAAGCCTTAACATCAGCAGAGATGTATCAGGAGAGGGTGTTCAACAAGCATTGCTAAAAATGCTGGAAGGAACAGTAAGTTTACAGTTAAAGTATGCTGCAAAAGTCTTTAGTAAATTGTAGACTTACCAAAGGAAGTCATGTACTATTTGCTTTGAGAGCTCTACAAACTAAGATCTCAATACTTCTTTTGTGGTTGATGCCTAATTTCTAACTCCCTCTTTCTGGATATAGATTGTTAATGTACCTGAGAAGGGAGCTAGGAAGCACCCTAGAGGCGACAATATCCAGGTTTGTTGTGCTTGATTCTACTCTGTATGTTTTGTCTAGCACCTTGCAAAATAACAAAACAAAAGCTATGCATCTGTATTTCTATTATTGTGATTATGGGTCAAGACTAATGTCATAAGAAATGTTAATGATTATGTAGATTTAATAGCTTTCACATTCCAATTTAATGTTGTATGCATGATGATTGGAGTGTTAGGGTTTATAATTTAAATGGACAAGGCTTCGAGATTTTCTTTTTAGGTTGGTTTAGGTGTCTCCTCTGATACATATGTTTTCTTTACTTCTGCAGATAGACACAAAGGATATACTCTTCATATGTGGTGGTGCTTTTGTAGACATTGAAAAGACAATCTCCGAGAGGTATGACTAGTGAAAAAACCCCGAAATCTGTTTTACTTCTTTTTTTCGTCTCATCAAATTACTTTTAGAAGTCAACTTAATGTTTTTGTTCCAGGCGCCATGATTCTTCAATAGGGTTTGGTGCTCCTGTACGTGCTAACATGAGGGCAGGTGGTGTTACAAGCGCCGCTGTTGCATCAAACCTGATGGAAACTGTAGGTTTTATCATCTCTTCACCCAGCAAATGATAGATTGGTCATTGAGCTCATATTTAGGGGATACCATACGAAGTTTACAATGAGATGTTTGGTGTTGACAGGTGGAAAGCAGTGACCTGATTGCTTATGGTTTAATACCTGAATTTGTTGGAAGATTTCCAGTTCTAGTCAGTTTGTCTGCTTTGACCGAGAACCAACTTATGCAGGTAATATGATTGACATAGATATGTGACATTTGATGTGATTCTCGCATCACTCAATCATGTTCATAGAATAAGATATTATACCAATTGGATTGCAGGTACTGACGGATCCCAAAAACGCTCTTGGAAAGCAATACAAAAAGATGTACCAGATGAATAGTGTAACTACTTTTCTCTCTTCCTCTCTCTATCTCTCTGCTCCATATCTTGAGACAAATCTTCATTGCCTCTTTCCTCAGGTAAAGCTACATTTCACGGAAAGCGCGTTGCGGCTAATAGCTAGAAAAGCGATAACAAAAAACACTGGTGCCCGTGGCTTAAGAGCTCTTTTAGAAAGCATCCTCATGGACTCTATGTATGAGGTATATACACCTCTTATTACTTCCAAACCTATTCTGCCAAAATCCGCATTTAGATTTGTACATTTACGCCAAATGTTTTGTTTATCCCCTCCTTAGATTCCGGACGAGAGTACAGGTAGCGATATGATAGAGGCGGTTGTGGTGGATGAGGAAGCAGTTGAAGGAGAAGGGCGTCGAGGATCTGGAGCTAAGATTCTCCGTGGTAAAGGAGCATTGGATTTATATCTCTCTAAAAGCACGTCCAAGGATTCTCTTCAGGTAGAACCGAGAGAACAATCCCGTTTTTAGTTAACCAAATAATAATTGTACAGTTGGTTTGATTACCGGATTATCTAAACTGGCTTGGCTAAACTATTACAGACGACCAAGGAGGGATCTGATGGAGAAATTGAGGTGGAGACAGAGATTCCATCTGTTGTAGCAAGTATGTAATGTAATGTTTAACGATCACCATCATCATCATGATCATCCAGAACCTCTGGTGAATGTATCTCTGTATGCAAAAGTTTATCGTTCGTTGTATATAAATCAAGGGATCAAACAAAGTTGGATAAGAAAAGTTTAAAAGAACTCAACGATGTCAATTTGCACATTGATAAATGATGATGTAACTTTTCTATACAATGGCAATCTTTTTCATTGATGTATCTTAAATTCAATCTTTATATATAATCACATTGTACGATCCGAGCAAAGAATCTAAAAGAGTTGAAAAGAATATTCAACTTGCTATCTTTATTCATTCAAGAAAGTCATTTAATAAGTACACTTAAAATGGCTTAAGGTCTGTAATACAAATCATGAGTTTGTTGTATATAAAATCTTTCGTATACGTTTGGTATTTGATTACTTAGAATCTGTGTAACTATTAGCTAATAGAAGAAGATGAAGCACCTTAGTGAAATTATCACTATAGTTTGCAACAACAATGTTGACAGCTTCTCGGTTTAAGCCCAGACGCAGCATATTTCATCACTACAGGATCTACACCCTGCATTGGAATCACTTATTAACGACGATACTAATGCGGATAAAGCCACCACAAATCTAAGGATCATACACTGTAATGCACACTCTAATCAAATCTGTTTCTGTTAATTACATTCATAGATGATCCACACTTGTTCTTCCTAGAGAACACATTGATACTAAACTTTGATACCATTAATCCTCTCAGCCTAAGTCTAACAAAGCTTCCATAGATTTAAGGGAGCCTTACCACTGAAGAAGGTGTTGGTTCTGGAAACTTAGCCGGTGGAGTCTCAGTGCTAAATTTACTCCAATCTGGATTATCTTTCGCTGCCGCCGCAAGAACTTTCCTCTCTAAACCGAAATCGAACTGAAAATTACTCCGAGGAATATCTCCGACTCGAGGCAACAACTGTGGCTCCAAGCAACATTTCAATTACACTCCATGAGAATCTCACTCTAATCTACTTCAAATTTTGAATCCCAGAGTTCAAACCAAAAGCTTACCCGTTTCTAACATCTTCAAGCACATTAGTGCAATAGGCACAGAGAAGCTAGTGTGTATCCTCACTCCTCAGTCATCATCTCCTCAAAGGAGAGCTTGCCATCAGTGCTAAGGCCATTCCTGCAGTAGGCACAGAGAAGCTAGTGTGAATAAAACCAGTGCAGTGCGTAAGAGTACAAAACAACTAAAAAAGGTAAACAACCTTTCTTCAATAACCTTTTACCGACCTTTCGTGAGATATCTGTGGCACAAATGCGAGAGCCCTTTCCAGATCATCCTTTTGCATTTAGAGTGTGCGAGAACATTGAGCAGGTAAGCTTAGGCCTGTGCAATCCTGCCATATCCAACCATCAAGATTACATGGTCTACTAATGGGAAACAACAAGTATGACATGACATAACATGGCATAAAACAATGAGTGAAATGTGACATAGACAAATGCAGTATCACCTCAAAAGAAATATTCAAGGGCAAATTCCATTCAAATTGACAAAAGTGCATAGAGATCACCCTGAAGATGGTAGGATTCCTTCTCAATATCAGTTTTATGAGTGATTGCTTTTTATTTATATAACTAGATTAATTGAAAATGCACGTATCTCTGATAAGGTCTTGGGCAAAAACGTTATAATAAAATTTATATTTAAAATGGATTATATTTGGCTTCTGTTGAAGTCTAATTGGCCATTTACCTCAACTATCTACCGTGCAGATTTTGTATGGTTTTAAGTTTTAAATCCCATTTCATGTTTAGGAAAAACAAATTCTTTAGCATTATGTTCATTTTTTCTACAAACAATAGAGCAACTGAATCCGAGCGGTCACACTACTACAAACTACTACTAAATTATACGTTATAATCATGTAATTTTTCTATTTTAAGTTTAGATATTAATAGTTTTCACTTTGTGGTGTACATGATATCTAGTTAGTTTTCACAAACCAATAAAAAAATGCATATGCATTTATACTGTCTTGTCATAACTTTCTGACTATGTCTCACTAGATTTCAACATTAAAATATTATAAGCAAATTTGTTAAATTATTTATAAATATCAATATAAATCATTAATTAAAAATATAATCATCTTAGAAAGTAACTCACTATATTGATACTTTTACTATAAAATATTAATTAATAAAATTTTATTTCATAATTTAGAGATAAATAACATAGATAAAATTCTATGATCTATTTTACATATTTTTATTTCTAAATATTAATACAGAAATGTTTTTTTTTCAAGAAACTTCATAAAAATATATTAACAGACGCTAATCAACCATCATGTATTTTCTGACCATTTCAGTATCATATCAGACTAGACACTGTTGCTCAAATGGGCTTCGCTTGGTTCAGTCAGAAATTCGAGATTCGCATCTGGGTTTACACCGTTGCAGCCGAGGCATTAGATTCCATCATGGATTTGGAGAGAGCTAAGACTAAATCTACCTAGGAACTCACTTCATCCGGGATGATGTAATATTAAATATCCTCTTGTGATGTATTTTGCGAGTTTCAATTGCATTTCGCTGGATCTTACTACATTTTCATTTGTCAGTATCACCTGGGACGAGGTCATATTAAGATAACGATGAATGCTAAGCTTTATCGCTTGTTGGAGCAACGAGGATCCGAGTGGTAATAATGATATGATTAGCCTTGTTCTTGTAAAAAATAAAACTTGATTTGATCTGATTCTATTTGATGTTGCAATTGCAGCCGATACTTCGTCATTCCATTGTGGAGAGGAAATGGTTACATTACAATGTTTGCTCAAGGTTCAAACTCTAATCTTTCGTTATATATATCTTTCATTTCATTGCTACATAAAAATGTTTGCTCAAGGTTTGTGGTACCTTTTATCAAATATTTCAATTAAATTAGTGAGATTAACATTGGACTTTCTATTACTTAGTCAGGACCAAGTTTAGTGAACTAAACTTAACAATGGGTAGTTTCTGCATATGTCGTTCTTAGCCGCCATTTTCCAAGCTTTGGTCGAGTGTGGCATCTCACTATTATCTTCAAGTATCGTGGTTCTCTAACTCTAGTATCGGCTTCTTCTAATATCTTTTTAGTATCCTTCATGTTATTTCACCAATTAGTCTCACTCTCTTCTTTCTCAATCTTATTAGTTTCTCTTAGTTTGTATTTTCATAATCTTGTAACAATCCCATTACAATTTCAATAGAAGATCCTTTATCAAAAGAACAGTTTTTTTTTCTCCCGGTATGTGAGTGAATTAAATTCATAGGAAGACAAAAAAAAAAACCTTCTCGGTTAATGATCTTATATATTAATCATCAGTTTTATTGTGGCAGTTAAAGCGCCTCACATGATTAAAAAGATATCTTAAGAGAAGGTTTAACTATGATGTAACTCCATTATTCATATTAACTATAAATTAAGTCGTGGTATATATATATATATATGCATATTTTTTTATCATTAGTAGTAAAATGTAAAAACAAATCAATAAGAGAAGAGTCATCGTCGTTTAAACTTATTATTATTCAATAAATTTTTTTCCCTACAATCATCTTTAATTTATTCAGAATTCTTTTTCTATACAACACTTCTATTTTTCCAATACTTATTAAAAATAAATTCTAATATACACATTTGTTTAATTTTATTTTTTAAATCGTATTTCTTTTGGAAAGTGACTATTTATATTAAAAGTACTTCTCTATCTTAAATATTTAAACTATGTTATAGTAATAGACACATAATATTTATTTATTTTTCAAATAATGTTTTTTGAATGTGACACTTAAAAACTCTAACAAAATTCTCTTTTAATTTTTTTGTTTAGACATAATCAAATTTATATTTATATAAGTGTTTTTCTTTAATATATAAGTTCTTTTCTTATATTCAATAAAATATTTTCTTGCCTTACATTTGCGGTTAAAATAAGGCATTTCAACTTTTTCTTCTTTAACAAATAGAAAAAGCCTGATTTGGTTATGTATCCGTAGTATACTTCATTTTATGGAATATCAATAGAATATATGATACCAAAATTTTTTATAAAAAGATTTATTTATATAATCTACTATATTTGTGCACAGAAATGAAAATGAAACTCAGTTTGGCTCATTCAGGATCTCAAACCCATATAAATATTAATAGTTTTCACTTTGCGGTATACTACATGATATCAAATAAGAAAATTCATATGCATTTATATGGTCTTGTCATAACTTTCTGACTATGTTTTGTTTATGTTAAGATCATACATATTAAAAATTGTTGTAGCATTTTAGTATTGTAGATTTTTTATTTATTTATAAATTCTATTTTTAAAAAAAGTTGGACAGTAAATCAATGAGTTTTGCCTTTAATAACAACTCCAAATAAACACTTCTATTTACGAAATTAATTATTTTCTTGTTACGTCAGATCTACCAAATTAATTGGTTAAATATATAGGCTTTTTTTGTGTATTTTAACTCTGATTCATATGCATATAGAGACTAGAGAGGTTTGGTAGTGATTAAATCGAAAGTAATTAACAATTCACTCGCAGCCCAAAAACAAATTTGATAAAATCAACGGCACTCTTTTATTTTTAAGCCGGAGTTTCGTCGGAGAGTTGATTAGTGAAACTTTGAATCGAAGATCAAAAGCAAATTTTGATTGATTTTGATTTAGAGATCTGATTTTGGATCTGTTTTTTTCAATAAACTGAAGAATTTGTTGTGAAAATGGCGAGGAAAGGTTCGAGTATTAGATTATCAAGCTCGAGAATATCTTCCCTTTTGCTCTCCATGTTCGCAACTTTTGCTTCCTTCTATGTAGCTGGCCGGTTAGTTCTTCAAATCTGCATTTTTTTTATCCATCTGTGATTCTTATTTGTTTGTTAATTGCTCTCTCGTCTCTGTGTGTTTGAGATAGTTTATGGCAAGAATCACAAACTAGGGTTCATCTAATCAAGGAGCTCGACAGAGTAACTGGACAGGTTAGTATTTCATACTTGTGAATCTGATCGTTTACATAGCTTATTCTCCAAATTGAAGTTAATCTATGCCTGTTTCTGATAAGATTTTTGATACAAAACCATGTCACAAGTTATTTGTGATACAAAACCATGTCACAAGTTATTTACTCTGCAATCACTGTCCTTTAATCTTTATTTTGCTTTGGTGTAATGTATTTGAATGCTTATGATGTTGTTCTTTTATGGACTCTTTTAGGGAAAATCTGCTATATCAGTGGATGATACTTTAAAGATCATAGCTTGCAGGTAAAATAAAAATGATACTTTAGTCTGATTTGATTTCCTTTGAGTTTGTTTAGTCTCCATGGACTGTTGAATGTTGAGGTTTCTTTTCTAGGGAACAGAAGAAGACACTAGCAGCTCTTGAGATGGAGTTAAGTGCGGCCAGGCAAGAAGGCTTTGTTCCAAAAATAAACAAACATAGTGATGAAACTGAAACCAAGAAAAGACCATTAGTGGTTATTGGTATAATGACAACTTTGGCTAACAAGAAGAAGAGAGATGCAGTTCGTCAAGCATGGATGGGAACAGGTAAGGTTTCTCCTTATCCATGTTTCGTTAGATTACTGTCTGTTATTCGCAGTTTTTTCGTTTGACTGGTCTAGTGAGGTTGCGTAGAATGTTTGCTTCAGATTCTATTTACTTCTTATAGAGTACACTTATTATTGGGAGCTTAAGAGGTCCTTTATATTGCAGGTGCATCATTAAAAAAACTTGAAACTGAAAAGGGTGTGTTTGCACGATTTGTTATTGGAAGAAGGTTTGGATTCGGTTTATCGCTCTTTGATTTATTTTTGCATGCTTTGATGATAACGTGGTACTGGAGTTTTGTTTTGAAACGGTATCTTGTGTTATCTAGTGCTAATAAAGGGGACAGCTTGGACAAGAGCATTGACGCTGAAAATAGTCAATCCGATGACTTCATTATTCTCGTATGTGTTTTCTGACTTGTTTTAGATTATTACCTCGAGCATTCATTTATTAGCTCAGCTGTGTTACTTTGAGAGCTTGGCTATTTACTCTTATTTCAGGATAATGTAGTCGAGGCACCCGAGGAAGCTTCTAAGAAGGTAAAACTGTTCTTTGCCTATGCTGTAGATAGGTGGGATGCACAGTTTTATGCAAAGGCCATCGACAATATCTACATAAATATAGGTAAGTTAGTAGCAGAAAGAGTGTTTTACAGTAGAAACCTTTGTTTGTTTGTGTTTCTTGGGTTGATTATAAATATAGATAATGCAGTTGATTTTGAATTTTATTCTTCTTGGGTTTCCAACATCAAGTATCTTAGGTGAATTTATAATGAGTATCCATACTTTTAGACTGTCCTAATAGACGCAAAATCTCTTGGTATGTTGATTAAATTAAGTTGAGAAATTCACAGTTAGAACTATTTTTAGGCTGTAAAATACAGAGCACGATGTTCTTGCACATTTTTTTCATGCCACTTAAAAGGTCTTTAGTTCCTTCTGTTTTGAAAGTTTCAAGGTCAAAGAGACAGAGTTTTCATGTAAGCATTTGCTGACATTATTATATGGTATGGATGTAATTGATCTGATGCAGATGCTCTTGGAAGTACACTTGCAGCACAGCTAGAGAACCCAAGGGCTTACATCGGTTGCATGAAATCAGGCGAAATTTTCTCAGAACCGTGAGTTTGAGCTTAGAAACCTTACACCACTATGATCAAAAGGCTCTTAGGAATATTATATATCAGTCTTAACATGAGTTTGGCTTTTCTGGCAGGAACCACAAATGGTATGAACCAGAATGGTGGAAATTCGGCGACAAGAAAGCGTAAGTTATAAAATAATCAGAACAATCTGAAATCACACATCTTAGTTCCAATCCAGTAGATTAATTTCTTCTAGGAATGACATGTTCTTGTTTAATCTCTCACAGATACTTCCGACATGCCTATGGGGAGATGTACGTTATAACGCACGCACTAGCTAGATTTGTATCTATCAATAGGTCAGTTTCTTCAACTCTCAGATAGACACCATAACACAGAATCAATCATTTATATTTATATTCACACAAACAGAGAAATAGATTGAAACGAGTTTACGTGTTGTTTTACTTTGTATGATGATGATGGGATGGTAACAGAGATATTCTCCATGCGTATGCTCATGATGACGTCAGCACGGGTTCATGGTTTGTGGGACTTGATGTTAAACATGTTGATGAAGGAAAGTTATGTTGCTCTGCTTGGTCCTCAGGTATATACAAAGATGACTCATCTTATAATACTACACATTTTTACTATTTTTATTTCATAAGTTTTGAATGTGAATGAATATATTGGATACATATTGTTTGACATATATCTAAACTTATTTTCAGAAGCTATATGCGCAGGAGTGTAGTAGGACAATCAGAGTGTGAGGCGAAAGAAACATAAAAATTGATATTTGTTCAAAAATGGCTAATTACAGAAATTCTCTATGTATTCTAAACTTTGCTATTTTTATAAAATTTTACCATTTGTCTCATTGGTCATTGCATTATGGAAAGTCTTGGATTTGGACAATTCTTTTATCAAAACACATATTTAATTACTTAATTGAAAGAAGTGAAGTAGTAGTATATATCAATATCTCAATCTCTTGAGAGATGAGAGTCCTCCTTGCACAAATATTGTTATTCATTGAGAATGAAGCTTGAATGTTTGGATATCGATGATTGGTTGGTTAATGATTCATGTTTGTTTGCTCAACGTCTTGCATATTTGTTTACAAGTTCATACTTTTCATATTTCATTAATCAATAACTTTTATATAAGAGGTTACATATCGTTTAATCAATTTTATAGAGGTAACATGTTTAAGTTTCCAGTGTCGCATGCAATTTCTCTGGATTTTTGGATTGATTGTGATGAAAACGAAACAATTGAAGAAATTCTACAACATTTCACACCACAAAATATGATGATTAATTTACTTTTAAAGTTATTCACGGAAAAAATGTACAATAAACAGTTATTCAATTATATTAAAAGCTCCCTCTATTTTTGAATATTTGATTTTCTATATTTTTTTATTGTTTCTAAATTATTGATTTTCTAGATTTTTAAATACATTTTTTATTAGTTAATGTTAATAAATGGTAAATTTCAACAAAAAATTAATTGAGAATATTTGAATTGTTCCATTACTATTGGTTTATATATATGGGAATGTGTTTAATGTTAAAAAGTACAGTAAAACCTCTATAAATTAATAATATTGGGACCAGAGAATTTTATTAATTTAAAGAGGTTATTAATTAATTGATAAATTAATAATTATTAATTTATAGAGATTTTTTCCAAATTAAAAAAATATTATATAAAAAGTAAAAAGATGAAGACAATACTTCGATGTGTTTTAATGCATTTACACATTAGGAAATAATTATTGCATATATAAATTTTTTTAATAATTTTTGATGCAATTTAAGAAGATAATATCATGTATTTTTGATATTTTAAGAAAAATAGAGATAAACTCTAACAAAATTACAAATTTACGAACAAATAAACAACATTAGAATCATATTTCACTAAAATATCTTATATATATATAATAAATTTATATGATTATTAATTTATGTTATTAATGGAACCATATATTTACATAGATATTTCAAAAAAATTATTATCTTATTATCTTATTGAAATGTGTCAATTATTACACCGGCCCAACTTAGAACCAGGATAATTTATTAATTTAGAGAAGTTATTAATTTATCGAGTATTAATTTATAGAAGTTTATAGTTTATAAATCTATGAAACACTCATAAAATCAAATTCTCTGAAATAAATGGAGTATATTCGACAGTTTCCTCCAAGTAACGAGTTTATGTCACCTAGATTTTTTTTTATAACATTTTACCCTAGGTTTTGGATTTGGGCAATTACTTATCAAAACACACATCTCTAATTACTTAATTAGAATCAGTGAAATAGATATTCTTCACCAAATCATTCATTTACACAAGTGAAACCCAATATCTATACTTTATCAATCTGTGATGATGACTTATAAACTATAGAATAAAAGTTGGAAAACAAAAAACAATTCAAGAAGAACCATGGAGCAAATGAGCCAATGCTTTTTCAGTGTCGTTCTCAAACATGAAGAGAGCTTCTGCAACAGAGTTTGTTGGAAACCCCATCTCCCGTATGGCTGTGAATCCATTTGCAAATTCCTGAACCTGAAACACACATAGGAAACGAAAACAAAATTTAACGACTGTAATTACATACTTCTATGACTCAAAACAATATTTGATTACTATAACTAACTACTTAGAATCTGTGTAAAAGAATGTATAGTTAGATGAAGCACCTTAGTGGGATTATCGCCATAGTTTGCAACAGCAATGTTGACAGCTTCTGGGTTAAGTCCACACGCAGCATATTTCATAACTACAGGATCTACACCCTGCATTGGAATCCCTTATTAAGGATGATACTAATCCGGATAGCGCAAATCTAAGAATCATACACTGTAATGCACAATCTAATCTAATTTGTTTCTGTTAATTACAATAATAGATGATCCACACTTAATTCTTCCTAGAGAACACATTGATATTATACATTGATACCATTAATAACCTCAGCCTAACTCTAACAAAGCTTCCATAGAATTGAAGGAGCCTTACCACTGAAGAAGGTGTTGGTTCTGGAAACTTCGCCGGTGGAGACTCGGAGCTAAACTTACTCCAATCTGGATTATCTTTCTCTGCTTCTGCAAGAACTTTCCTCTCTAAACCGAAATCGAACTGAAAATTACTCCGAGTAATATCTCCGACTCGAGGCAATAACTGAGGCTGCAAGCAACATTTCAATTACATTCCATGAGAATCATAATCTCAGTCTAACCTACTTCAAATCTTCAATCGTAGATCGAGCTGTTGAAATATGAATATGATCACATCTAAAACCTACAAATTCCAGAAATCTTACCGGTGGAGTAATCCGATACTCTGGCTTCATAGTCACCTTGATTCCTAATCCAGCTACCAAACACAAATCAACGATCATAAAATCAATTAACAATTCGCGTAAACCTAATTCGGAATCGAAAGTAGAAGAATGAGAAAATTCGAGATCGGGCGAAGACTTACATGAGGAAGAAGAAGGGAACGAAGAAGAGTTATGTTGAAACGAAGCGTTTCTCTCCGGCGGAGGGAAAAATTGTTGACCGTGACCGGTTTGTTGACCGATCTTGGGGTAACCGTACATAGGGTGGTTAGATGCTGGAGAAGGAGACGTTGAAGAAGGTCCGTACATAGGGCGACCGTAGGAAGGACCAGACTTGTTTCTGAAGTCGTAATCCATTGTTTTCTTCTACTTGAAGGATTTCCGGAGAATGAGAAGGAATTGAAAATTAGCGACGAAGAAGTCTTGAGAGGGATGCGATCTGTTTGGATATGAGGATTTGTTTATCCTACCCAAGCTTTGACTTTGGTATATTTTTTTTCTTTTTTGTTGATTTATAGGTGTGATTGATTGTTCGAATTTTCATTTTTCAACACATAGTTGGATTATTCAGATCAGATCAGAATAAAAATACGGTTTTTTTTCCTTACCGAATCAAAATAATTTTATATTAATTATCAAAAAATGTATATAAGTAACTAAACTGAATATAACTATAGAAACTTAATTATAAAAATTATTACTTTTAAATAAAACAGTTCTGTATAACTGAAAAACCTAAAATAATTATTTTAGTTATATATATATACATATATATATATATATATGTTTATCATTGAATTATTCGATTTTCTCTTACTATTAAATTGTGTATTTTGTTGTTTTTAGACGTTTTAAGAACTTGTGTACTAGCTAGGAAAGCGATAACTTGTCAACATGATTGGTCTTTGTATAATAGTTGTCCTAATTATCTTATAAATGTTGTAAACAATGATACTATGTTTGCAAATTAATAAAGCAATTAGTTGGAAGAAAAACTTGTGTACAGTAGTTTATTGTAAAACAAAAAAGATGATTTCTAAGAGACTTAAAAATAATAAAAATTTATGAACTCTTTCTGTCTTGCATATGGAAATTCATATATAACTAACTCTAGTACCCTACTATCTTTTTTGTTTAAAGTAACTCTACTATCCAATTCACACAATGATGCTATCATTTTTTGTCCTAAAAGTTCTTTATCAAAGAAAAAAAATTGTCCTAGAAGTATATAAAATCAAAGACTAAGAGTTAATTTTTTTTTTAAAAAAAAAAAAAAGAAACTTCTCTCGAGTCAACGAGGAAAAAAAAAGGGTAAACTTCGAACAGTCTCTTTCCTCTGATCTCATTGATTCTATATCGAGTTTGTGTGTGGGGTGGGTGGATAAGGAGAAAGACTCGACAATTAGCATGAACCATGAAACTCTTTTTTCCTAATTTCAACTGTTAAAAAACACGACTTACGTTACACGCATAAAATCCATTGTTTGAAATATTGAAAAAACTAGGGAAGTATATTATCGGTCTACCTAACTTTATTGTAGAAATTTTCGGGATAAATGATTGGACCATGCAAACTAGAAATAATATCGTAAGAAAACCCCCAAAAAAAGTAACAAAATTATGAAAATTCGAGTTGCTACTATATGACCGTGATTGTCTGGGCAAACAAAAACAGAGTTGTTACTTGTTAGGCATCAAGTCAATAACTCGCCGAACCTAACATTAACCTAAAGCAACCCACTTTTATTATGAACAGATAAAATAAAGTTTAACCTATTATATAGATTATTACACTATTAGCTGCCCAAAAGTCAATAATTGTAAACTTATTATATATCTTAACTAATCTCACTTCTTCATCTTCATCAATTATAACATCACTTTACCTTTATACCAGTTTTTTCTCCACCCAAAGAACACAAGCACTGAAAAATGAAGATCCATGTTGTTTTAATAATCATTGGAGCAATCTTCAACATCTGCATCATAGAAGCAGAGACGATCAAAGAAGACAAACACACTCTTCTTCAATTCGTTAGCAACATCAATCACTCTCATTCACTCAATTGGTCACCAAGTCTTTCTATATGTACCAACTGGACTGGTGTTACCTGCAACTCCGATCATTCCAACGTCATTGCTCTTCATTTAGAAGCCACGGGTCTAAATGGGGATATCGAACTAAGCACAATAGCCAGGTTAACTAATCTTCGGTTTCTCTTTCTCAGTTCTAACAACATCTCTGGACCTTTTCCTACAACTTTACAAGCTTTGAAGAACTTGACAGAGCTTAAACTCGACTTCAACGAGTTTTATGGTCATTTGCCTTCTGATTTCTCTTCTTGGGAGCATCTACGAGTTCTTGATCTCTCTAATAATCGGTTTGATGGTAGTATTCCATCTTCGATCGAGAAGCTGACTCGATTGCACTCTCTGAATCTTTCGAATAACATGTTTTCGGGTGAGATTCCTGATCTTCATATTCTGAGTCTGAAGCTGCTCAACTTAGCTCACAACAATCTGTCAGGAACCGTGCCCGAGTCATTGCAGAGATTTCCACTCTCAGCATTTGTCGGAAACCATGTTTCCTCCGGAAAGCTGGCTCCTGTTCATTCAACGTTAAGGAAACACACAAAACACCACAACCACACAATTCTTGGCATATCATTAAGCGCATGTTTTGCAATACTAGCTCTGCTCACTATCTTATTGGTAATCATCCATAACAGAGAAGAGCAAAGAAGATCTACAAAGGACAAACCTAGCAAGAGAAGGAAGGATTCAGATCCAAACCTGGGTGAAGGAGATAACAAGATTGTGTTCTTTGAAGGGAAGAATCTTGTCTTTGACCTAGAAGACTTGTTGAGAGCTTCTGCAGAAGTTTTAGGGAAGGGACCGTTCGGGGCAACTTACAAGGTTGATCTCGAGGACTCGGCCACCATCGTTGTGAAAAGGATCAGGGAAGTGAGTGTACCTCAGCGGGAGTTCGAGCAACAAATTGAAAATATTGGCAACATCAACCATGAGAATGTTGCCACACTAAGAGGATATTTCTACTCTAAGGATGAGAAGCTCGTAGTTTATGATTATTACGAACATGGAAGTCTTTCGACATTACTACACGGTATGTTGATAATGCCACCATTGAATTTAGAATTACATATCTTCATAAGTAAGTTATTCTAAGTGTTCATCAGTATGGCTTTGTATTCAGGTCAGAGATGTCTCGAGGATCGGAAACCTCTAGAATGGGAAACTAGACTGAAAATGGTGTATGGAACAGCAAGAGGAGTAGCTCATATCCACTCACAAAGCGGAGGCAAACTAGTCCATGGGAACATAAAATCGTCAAATGTTTTCCTTAATGCGAAAGGATATGGCTGCATCTCTGGAGCAGGAATGGCCACATTGATGCATTCGCTACCCCGTCATACAGTTGGCTATCGTGCACCAGAGATAACAGACACAAGAAAGGGGACTCAACCGTCGGACGTGTATAGTTTCGGGGTTTTGATATTCGAGGTGCTAACAGGAAAATCAGAAATGGCTAACCTGGTGAGGTGGGTGAACTCGGTGGTTAGAGAGGAATGGACCGGAGAGGTGTTTGATGAAGAGCTTTTGAGGTGTACCCAAGTTGATGAAGAGATGGTGGAGATGCTGCAAGTTGGTATGGCTTGCACGGCGAGATTACCAGAAAAGAGACCAAACATGATTGAGGTAGTGAAAATGGTGGAAGAGATAAGACCAGAAAAGCTAGCCAGCGGATACAGATCAGAGGTTTCCACAAGCACAGTAACAACTCCAATTGGAAGTCTATCAGGATCTCCGTATATATTGTGAGAAAGACTATTCATTTTTCCTTCATGTATTTGATTTGACCATTCAGAAAAGGATTTCAATTTTCAGTTTAGTCTATGAAAAGTCACAAAGCTACCTAGCTTAACAAAAAATGAGGGATTAGTGTATGATGTTAACCATTGCTCAGTCACTTTCAAGCAAGAATAGAAAATGAACTCAGTTCATACATGAATCATAGAAAATACACTTCTTCATATAAAAAATACATAGCTATTCCTAAGGAGTAACATAAAACAAGATGAAACAGAATACAAAAAACAACATACCCAACAGGAAAGAATCCATTCACATTCGTAACAGGTCTTTCTAATGCTCCCTCCAAAGTTTATGAACAGAGAGGAAAGTTCAGATGTAGTCACTTCCATAAAAATCTGGTCTTGATACCCCCTGAAAGGAGTAGTAGTGCTTGATGAGCAAAGAAAACAAGCACAAATATAGATTGATTCAAAATGTTTTGTTAAGACTTTTGTTCATTTGAACCTTCAGATTCCTCAAAAGAAACTTCCTTTGCTAATGAGGCAGAAGCATTGTACTCAAATCTGGACAAAAGAAGGGGAAACCACTATCAGTGTAAAAAACAAACGGCACACATACTCATTGCTGAGTTTTATGATATGGGAGATATACGACATGTTTCTACGGACTATTATTCTGATGGCCATGTGGAAAACATTTCTATCAAAACTAGAACCTGACATCTACATATTATAAAATACATTTGGGCATCTTCTTAGAGTTTTAGCTTTTCTAACATTAAATAGAATTAGAGGTAGTTAGCTGTAATCATTTGTACATTGAAATACTTATTTCAGTAGTTATCACTAATAGCTAAGTCACATAAGAAACAAAGCTCGCTAAGTTTCAGAGACTAAAAAAACCCACATCAGTTCTCAGCAAGACAAGACCTGTAGTTTCAATTTATCAGGAAATGAGATGAATATAAACGAGTCTCATGTGCATGGTATTAGCAGTCAAAAAGAGGAGACAACAAAAACCAAGTTAAATATTTAACGATACAAAACAGAGGGGCAACAAAAAAATCAAGGTCCATTTACCTGTTAGAGAGAACCACTTCAAGTTCATAGTCAGATGCACTTTTAGTCACATCTACCATAACCTGAACAAGTTCAGTCTTCCGAGTGCTAGCCATGAACAGATCATACTCCGTGGGAATAATGATAGCGAAGAAGTTATCACTCAATTTGCTCAAACACATCTTCTCTACTGCTGCCAGAGCTATTCTCCGAGTCATAGCTTCAGTCTCAGGATCAATTAGATAGATAGCAAAATCAGTGAGGATAAAAATACGCCTTTTCATCTTCCCCGAGCCAGTGAACTTCAAAACTTTATCAGCAAATAGAATCGACGTATCACCTATAACAAATCAATCACCTTTTCAGCATCATTTCACAACCACATTGCATGCATATTCATCTAAAAGATCACATAAATATCAAAAAGCTGATTCAGTTGTTCCTCCAAGTTCAATTAACAATGCCTATCAAAGTTTTGACAAGATCAATAAATTTTTACACTGACTCAATACGTTAACGGATCTAGAGGGTAGATGTAGATCATCCAATATCAAATCAACTAGATCCGATCATGTGATATCGATCACACTAGTAGGTTTATTAAAAATTTCAGCAGCTGACTTTATCAAATCAAAACCAAAAATTGGAGCAACGTAACCTTGTTTCTCCAGAATCCGCATCAATCCAGGTTTCGAAGACACGTGGAGATAGTCGCCACGGTGCTCTCTATAGCGAGAAGCTTTTCTCCTGACTTTACCTCCCACGAAAGGAGTTCGATCGCCTCCGCTTACATCCCCCCCATCTCCGCCGTCAAAATCAGGTGGCAGAGAGTCGTCACCGTCATACTTCGGCCGTTGCTCCTTAAACCGGTCCATTCCTCGCGGCGGCGATGACTCGGAATTGGAATCGGTTCGCTTTTCTCTGACTCTGCCTTTGAGGAAACAAAAATCTCGAAAATAAGAGGGAATACGTGGCTTTAAACGATTCGTTAAAATCTAAAGATAAGATCTTAACCGTTGGAGTATATGACTTTACGTCAACGACGCGTTTAGATGCCACTTGATTTATTTCTTTTGCAACGATGTCGTTTCAAAGCCCACTTGATGTTTTTAATTATAAGAACCGCGGCGTCATTTTACACCGAATCATAAAGAGATTTTAAAGTTGAGTCCACTAGTCACACCCTATTTATCGTGGGCGTGAGTGCAGAGAATCATAACTTTCTTCCTCTTTCGTCCACCACCATTTCTTTCTTCTTCTTTCCCTTAAGTCTTCGTTCTTCTTTCTCCTAATACGAGAAGCTAAAAAGCGAAAGCTTCGCCAATCCGATTACGCGAAAACCAAAGGTCTCTTCTATGTAAACTCTTAGATCTATTGGTTATTATACTTCTTACGGATTTATAGCTTTCTCTGATCCGTTTGGAATCTTTTGTATTTTTCGATTTTAGGTTTTTGGATATGGCGTCGAAGCGGATCTTGAAGGAATTGAAGGATCTACAGAAGGATCCACCTACATCATGTAGCGCAGGTCTTTGTTTTTTTTCGTTTGGTTTCATAGATTTATCTAATTTCCTTCGAAAATTTTAGGTTTCTTTGAGCTGGTGTTGATGGATCGAGTTTTGGTTTGCTTTTATATGAGTTTTGATTTTTATTTTGCTTGGATTTATGTTGTTTGGTACCGATCTGGTTTGAACAAAATTAGTATATCTCGTTTCTGATTTCTTTTGTATAGATCTTATGATTCTGAGTCTTAAGCTCGGTGTTTATGTTACTTTCTGGGATCTGTGTTATACTTGTGAACGAAAATATCTTATCTCTTTGTTTCAGAGACCTTTGTGTTCATGTGGTGTGTTATTGAGTTTATCTTCTTGATTTTGGTTTATTTTGCAGGTCCTGTTGCTGAAGACATGTTTCATTGGCAGGCAACGATAATGGGTCCTTCAGAGAGTCCTTATGCTGGAGGTGTTTTCCTTGTAACCATCCATTTCCCTCCAGATTACCCATTCAAGCCTCCTAAGGTGATTCCAGTTTTTTTTGAGAAATGCCGATGTGTCGTTTTGCTAAAGCTTGTATTTTTTTCGTCTTTGTGGTTGCTTCATTATCTCATTTTTCTTCGTATGGTGTTATGAAATCTAGGTGGCCTTTAGGACAAAGGTATTTCATCCCAACATTAACAGCAATGGAAGCATTTGCCTCGATATCTTGAAGGAGCAGTGGAGTCCTGCTCTTACCATTTCCAAGGTTCGGTTTTTCTTATTTCAGTTAACATTAGAATTCGCAGAAACAAACAATTTGCAGATACTCTCTATTAAACAGCTGCAGAGGCAATAATCTGCTCATACCAGACATGCTTTTTTGCTCCTTGATTCCCTTTTTGAAGTGTTAACATTGAGTTGTATTCATTAAGCTTTGGACTCATTTAGGATGAAAATGATTGTTTTCACGTATCTTCCCCTCTTGGATTAAGCTGTCTCTTAAGTCATTAGTCTTAAGATTCATAGAGGATGAAAAATGGTTGTTTTACATTTCTAATTACTTTGCAATGCTCACAGGTGCTGTTATCGATCTGTTCTTTGTTAACTGACCCAAACCCGGATGATCCTTTGGTGCCTGAGATAGCCCATATGTACAAAACCGACAAGAACAAGTACGAGTCCACTGCACGGAGCTGGACTCAGAAGTATGCCATGGGCTGAAAGGAAAAAAAGTCCCACCTACTAAATTATCTCTATGAAAAATCTGCTTAATTTCTATGTAT
The DNA here is from genome assembly GCA_028015245.1 of Cardamine occulta. Classification (NCBI taxonomy): domain Eukaryota; kingdom Viridiplantae; phylum Streptophyta; class Magnoliopsida; order Brassicales; family Brassicaceae; genus Cardamine; species Cardamine occulta. Next base: position 11,652,095 of record CM051393.1, on the reverse strand, counting down.
GATTTAATAGACATCTCTCTGTGTTCCTTTTAAATTTCTGAAGACAGGACCAAATGAAGTTGGGGTCCTGTTTTAAGCAAAAACAAAAACAAAAAACATCATCTTTGTGAAACTAGAAACTGAAAATCTTCTGGTGTTTCGTCTTGTGGTGAAATTATGATTTGATGTTTTTGCTGTGTGATGTTATGAGTTATGAGCCACCATTTGTGTTATTTATCTGACCATCTCAAGACTTCAAATTTACTGTTGCTTCATACCCGAGACTGAGATAGCTTTTGAGTGTTTTAGAGTCTTTTACACAGACAGGTCCTCTGTGATCCCATATCTGAGATAGCTCGTGTTAGATGCTTCTGTTCGTATAATATTGTTTTTTTTTTACTAGTCAAGGTCTGTTCAACCATATGAATTAGCGTTTTTTTTTTAAAGCAGCGGTTTAGGTAAAATACTTTGATAAAATCATATTATTCAACAACCGAGTTACTTAATAAAATGTGAAATGTGAGTGGTATTTGTAAAATCTAAAAGAAATCTAAATACTATTTATCTATCGTTTAGGCACTTGATAATTTGACAAAATACATAAAATTTTATAGTAAGTTAGTTAGCTAGCCCATTTTTAAATCACAGAAAAGGTAATATTTTTATTTTTAAAATGATAAACAATGTTAAATTAAAGTTATGTGATCCTCATATAGATTAATGGTTTGGACTAAACTCAAATTCTCTAAATGGGCTCTCGTGGGCCTCAGAGCCCTAGCTCGTCCAAGCTTTAAAGTATCAACCTCCCCTCACCCAACCATTTTCTTACAATTCCGTAGGTACAATAACACTATTATTAGCCTTTATTTCTTTCAGAATATTTAAAACGTCTCTTTCTCTATAAGAAAATATCATTATAAAGAGTGTCAATTTGAACTTAGAATGATAGAATCTATGATTAACGGAAAGACAAAACTTACTCGAAGAACAAAGAACCAAAACATCGACTTATGTATCAAAGAAATATCTACAAGTCCTTATATGTATCTAACAAATTGTAGGATTATATATAGATTTTATTTCTGGATATCCATTAACAATATGTTAGTATGTTACAACACACTTAGAGTCTAGAGATTCAAACCCAAAATTCAAAAGATTGGTGTCGATTGAAAGAGAAATAAAATAAAAGTCAGTGTTCCATGTTTTTTGGTTTATTATTAAAGGTGTTCCAAGTTCCAGTAACAATTACAATAAATTAATAATGCATGCACGGTTAAAGAGATATTACAAAATTAATGATTCGTCGTCAAAAATGTCGGCTGCATTAACTTCCCTATTTGGGTTTTCTTTTCCTAAAACTAATAAGGTGTAGTTCATTTAAATTCCCTTTAAAAAAAGCCAAATTTAATCCCAATGTATATTTAACAAAACAAAATTTCATAGTATTTGTTTATTAATTTAAACTATAAGAAGTCACATTTTTTAGAAACATTCTTAGAAGAGTTTTTTCTAGGATTAAAACAAACTAGCTTTTTTAATTGTTTTCAATTCTTTTAATCTATTATGCGTTTGTATTTTTTTTTTCTTTTTTGTCATGTTTGAGAGGAGGTTTTAGATCGTCACTGATGAACTACGGCAAGGTTTTAATTGATTTTAGGGTTTAAAATTTATGATTTTTGACGATAATTCAAACGATGGTTAGAGTTTAGTGAAGTATTAGACTTTAGTTTTACGATTTGAGGTTTAGATATAAAATGATTATAATACATATGTTTACCAAAAAATGATTATGATACATATGTAATTGAGTTTGGGCTTACCGAGGCTTCTTTTGAGCTCTATTCCTAATTGTTTAATTGTTTCCACTACTCAAGCACTATCTCAAAATATTTAAATAAAATTATCTAAACAGTAAATTCCTTAAATCTTCATATTGTAAACTTGATTTTACTTTTCTTATAATTTTAATTTATGTATGATGGACCACTAGCCATATGGAAATATCAGCACCACATAAGGTATTTCTTTCCCTCGGGGTTTCATTACAGTTGCATTGAATAATTTTGTCTGTACTTAATAATTCTTCATTTGCTAGTAATAACTATGCTTCATTATTATAAAATAAGTACTAGTTCTCACCGATCCGGTTTTAAATTCGCGCAAGGTTATTTAACAAAAAGAAGACATAGTCTTATTAGTATATTGGGTACTCCCCTGTTTCATATTAGTTATAATTTAAGAAGTTAAAATTTGTTTATTATTATTTGTTATTTTATATTTTCAATGATGACATTTAGTAATTTCATATTGTTTTAATGTTTTGATCAATAAAATAAAAAAAATAAAAATTAATTAAAAATAAAATAGAAAACTCAATTATTTTTTTAATATACGTAAAATAACCTAAAACGACAAGTTAAATGAACGGAATATATATTGTTATAGAAACAAGAAAACATTTTGTACAGTAATATCATTAGTGATTAGTGTTATACGGGTATAAAATTTCGTTTTTTAAAATAATGGGTTTCTATTAATGTTCTCTTTCGTTAACCAAAATACGGAAAATAATTTTAAAATTAACTGCTTGATTCAGCTTTTATGAAAAAGGCAAAAAATCGAGTCTCTTACACGACCACTCAGAAGATGAAGAAGCGCTTTCAATAAAAATACGTTTTCGAAAGAATCTAACCAAAGTTTTTTACTTTTCTATATGATAATCGAATTTTGTAATGATTATTTAATTATTCCGAACATGCAAAACCTCTATTTGAAAGTTGAAACCCATACAAAATATATATAAGAATTCCGACTACACGTGTCAGTGATTGGACTAATGATAAACCTATCTCCAAAGTCTCCATAACTTAAAAAATAAAACTATTTTTTTGTGTTATGAGAGAGAGGTCGTGCCCAGAAGAGCATGGTCCTGAAAACCAGGTTTTATTAAAATAACTATGTTAAAATCAGGTTTTATCATAATTAAGTCTGAAGAAAAGAACATACAGCCTGAGATTTAGACAGTCTTCTAACACTAATCTCCCTTTTTGTTTCTAGTGAAACACAGAATCGTAAGCTTGGTGGCATCCACTATATAATGTCATTAATGACGGTTAATTAATGTTAACTATTGCATTAGTTACGTTACTCGTTGTCGTTGAAGGTTAATGTAGAAACCAAAGAACCGTTAGCTTACTTAGTTAATTCTGGAAAAAAAAAGGTGGAAAGAAAAAGAGAGCTATTTTTTAGAAATTAACAGATTTCATTTTTTATTCGTTAATGTCTCATATTTAAAAGCTGAAACCGTCAAAGAAATCAGCAGACATACAAAGTTATGTAATTTACAATGTATATACTAATTAAATAAGCTGAAATTGTTGGCTTGCATGTTAATTAAAGGCAAACAAAAGAAGATGGTTTGACAATAATTCTCCCATTATTAGGGCTTTTCCATATCAGCGAATTCAATTCAACAAATTGATCACCAAAGTCCATGATGATATAACAACTTTCCCACAAAAATAATGTTTGAGCTGTTGACGAAAAAAAGTCTTAAACTTATGTTATCAATCAAATCTTAAAATATATATACATATATATATATACGCTTTTTTAATCAAAAAAATAAAAGGTTTGTGTAGTTTAAAACCTGAGCGAATGAAGTAGAATTGAAAAAACTTTGAAAAAAATACTAAATAAAAAAAAACAGCGCAAAAAGCTTATGTGTAAGTGCCATGTTTTTCTCGTCTTTTTGTAAACCACAAGTATCATGTTTAAATTAACTAAGTTAGTGGTGACCAAGATATATAGTTTAGTAAATAAATATATACATATATAGTATAGTGGGTTGTGTTAATATCATTTATGCATCACCATTCGAATTCAAATTCGCATAATATAAATAGACATGTAAAAAAATTGAAGCTAAAAATATAGACGACACTAAATGTCGATAAATATGATACAAAAATCATTTTGGGGTTTCAAAAAGTATGTTAAACTTACTTGCAATGTTAGTTCTATAAAAAAACAAAAAAAATGTTAGTTCTATCAGTTTAGCTTTTAAAATGAAGAAATAATATGATAGAGCTTTTTAAAAAATATTTTATTTTATTTATGTGGAAGTGGAACTATAAAAAAAAACAGTAATAAAATTGAAACAGAAACAGAATAATTCTTTTCTTTTTTTTTTGTTAAAGAAACAGTATAATTCTAATTTATGCATGTATTCATGAGGTCGTAAACAAAGTTTATACTTAGAGCCACAGCTAGATTACTAATTGATTATTGATTCATGTTGATATTCTACTACCCCAAGCCTTAGATCATTAAAAAAAATTAGAACTCGATAATAATATCACTATTTCCGAATTCGACTTCTGGTATGGGTGAATGACCAATGCCTTAGATTATGATCCCACGGCCCTGCTTAGTCGGGAGATCAGACGTGACAGAATTGAATCCGTCAGTGAGACAGATGCGAAGTTGTCGCACGTGTGACTATTATGGAGTATGGGACTGAGTCTGTCAAGTCAACAAATAGTTACAATGCTGAGACTGTAGATATACTATATTTTTATATATAAATAGTACACAACTACTCTAGTTAATGTTGTTTCACAATTGTATATATTATTTTTGGCTTAATGCCCTTTTAGACTATCCAAGTACTATTATCAATATTTTTAAGTGAAAAGATAATTAATATATATAACACATCTAAAAAGTACTATATGTTTAGTTTCTTTCAAGAAAATTATTATTCTTTTTATCTATATTCACATGGTTTAATCAAATTGTTAGATAATGTATAGTTCTTTTCTATACTTATATATCTAACGTCTATTTTCAATATTTAAAACCTTTAATCGAATAATGGTTTTATAACATACTTTCCATAGAGTTACCTGAAAAGAAAAACATATGATTGTACATCCATCAAGATAAATTAAGATGATCAGTTTATATATGTAGCTTATAGCCTTATACATATGATATATAGATGCTTAATTATGGTACTAAACAGTAATAATTAGTAGGCATAGAAGTACAGATCAACATTATAAGACCAACATCGCTTGCTTCTAAACCAAGACTGTCATTGAGAATAACTTGAGTGCTACTTTACTAAATACCAATTACTAACCATTATCTTACTTCTTCTCCAAGGAATACATTACACACATTCTCTACTAATTAACATTGGAAAAGTCGACATTCTGACGTATTTTTGAATATGTTTAATTAGATTTTTATTTTACATTAAATAATAAAAATTGTAAAAACAAGAGGAAATTGTTAAGAATACTTTGATGAATTTGATGAAATAGTCTCAATCACCCAATATGTTTGTAAATTAACAGATCTGCATCTTCATATCAATATTACAGAAAATACTGATAACCCGCATCTGAGTAGTACTCATCACTGATATCATATATAGTAACGTGATAGGTAAAAGGGAAATCGAAAATAAAAATTATCATCCTATGTAATATTAATTATTATAAATAATTAATATAGCTTGTTTCGTATATATAAAACATATATATATATACATAGGTAATAGTATTTTGAGGTATTAATTAATCTATCTTCTTCACTTTTATATTTTAATATAATATATTTTATAATGATAAAAAATTATATGAATTCTTCAAAATCGAAGGTACATTCTTTTAAAAGAAAATTAAAATCTTGAAGTGATATTATTATGAATATTATATGTAAAGTAAGCATCTATGATATTTATTTAACTTTTTTTTTGCTTTTAGTGGAAAAAAAATCGAATTACCAAAAAACGTTTTGGAACATTTGGTACATAATTTTTTAAAGCATAAACAAGAACAAGTAGTTACTTATTTTTCACTGTTGAAACTTGAATTTCAAACTAGATTTTTTAAGGAATGAACTCGTACTCGGTAAACCAATAGAACTTCAAATATTATATTATTCTAATAAAATGGTTATAAAATAGAGTTGAAATATAGATCCATATATTTGTGAATGTTATTTTAGTAATATGGGTAACCGAGAGAGTGAGATATTTGTCAATTTGACGAATATTAAATATAGTCATGACAAATAACAAGGTGTGTCTTTCTCTAGTCTTTTTATTTGCCCATGAAAATTCGAGCTTATGCTTTTGATTACGCTCCACACAAATACCAACGTACATGCATCCATTTTACATAATTATACTTACACAATTAATGGTGATAAAGCTTCTGTGTTTAGAGACGTGGTGGCCCTTCTTTCTAGAATGGATCTTTGTCCTTAATTTTATTTTGTTTTCTTGTAACATCTCCGTTACATAACTATCTATATTTGAATTCCTAGTGTGTGCTTTTTTCCCGTTATTTGAACTCATAGTTTTGAGTAGATATATATTATGATCAGCAATAAGGGATGGACAAGAAAGCTAGGCATTATTACTATTGTTTTCTAAAACTCGATTTGGAAAGTGAACTAGAATATCTTCCGAGTCATTGAATCATTGAGTCGATGTGTTTCAATCACTATAAAAGTTTATAAATAACATAAGATTTCAATTGGCATTTATTTGGAAATAAATTATTAAATGCATGTTTATTTGCATAATGGATTTTTATTTGTATTTTTGTATGCAAAAAATAAATATTGCGTTTTTGCCTAAATATGTATCATTATGCATTTTTGATGATTGATAAAATACTTGCATAATTGTATTAGAAAAATCAATTCCGTCATTATGCAAGTTACCATCTTTGTTTTAAAATTACGATATTTTAGCAATAATAAAATAAATAAAAACATTCTAAATCCAAATTACTTCAAATGGCAAACACTAAGATAAAGATACTACTATATCATTAATGACGTAAATAAACTGATAAAACATCCCAACAACCTAATACATATCTTGACTATTTTGGTACCTTCGAACTCAAAACCAAATTCTCTAGCTGTCTACAAATGAACATATGTATGAATTATAGAGGTATTTTTTGTTAAAGATATGAAATGTGGAGTTCATTTTTTATAATCTACTATTATATTTCAACCAGAAAAAAATAGATATACTATGTTCTGTTAGATTGCAGCATATTTTACTAGAATTTGTGAAATTCAATGGATTGATAAACTAAAAAATATAGAGAAAATATGTGGAAGTACTAAAAAATTTCTGATGAGATGTTTGCATTGTAGAAGCACAATTACGTCCTACATATCTTACTGTTTCAAATGACGCAAGACAGAGACAGATCGTGCGGAACACGATTTGAGACAAGAACTATTTATAATCCAGATTTAGCCTCTGTGAAGATATCCATTAAGCTTTCATCAATTAAAAAGGGGATATTCTTAAGCTTGATCCTTGCGGTCTTGGCATGTGGTGTACGCAATAATGGTACGTCTTTGATTGTCTTTACTCAACTAAAAAAAAAAAAAAAGATAACTTAAATCCACTGCAATTCTAGTTTTCAAAGTATTTACTTATTTTAGTTTTTTTATATATAGTTTTGGAAGGAATTAGAATTTAACAAAGGAAACAATGATTATGTTATTAGAATGCAATGAGATTCTAATAATTGTTGTAACATTATTTGATTGATGATCATAATTTTAGCGGTGAAACACGAAAGATAAATAATACTACTAGTTTGAAAAGATATTTCTTGGGATTCTTGATGGATCCTCCCCAGTAAAAGTGACTCCATAAATACGTGTTTTCCTAGTCACTAATATATAGTTAGAATTTAATTCAAAGACTAAACTCATTGTGATACGGACACGGGTATCGTGAGAATGGACGTGGACAAGGAACATATTGAAACAACTGATGGCCATGCATGCGAATAACTTGACTTACTTGGAGCAATCATACTACTTACTTACTACAAGCTATATATGTATTTATCCATTTGCTTACAAGAATTGATCGATATGATCACATTTTACTTACTATTTCTGGTACGTTCACCCAACGAACCCATCCTTTCCTTGGCGAGATTTTAATCGATAGATTTCTCATTTCTATTAATTAATTAAGCTATTTTTTGTTTGTTTTTTTACTTTTGATGTCATGATAAAGCATTCAAGAAGAAAAAATTTTAAACTGATTAATTTGAATTAAATTTCGGCTTTGTTTATAAAATGAATTTGAGATTCAATTTAACCAAACCAGATGGGCAACCCTGTTATTTGACCCCACGAGAAGTACATTCACATTATCACGAGGAATGTCTTGAAGAAGAGGCTCACTTATGCTTTTTTTTTTTTGGTTAAGAACTCACTTATGTTTTAGCGCATGATTTCCAACAAAATTATCCAAATTAATTAGCAAAATACAAAACGTTTTCTCTCTGAAAAAGTGATCTTGAAGGCGATTCTCAAGCGGTTTCTTCTCTAATCTCAGTGTTATCGGCTGGTGCTGGCTTTTTTGGCGTCGGTCAGTCATTTTCCATTTTTTAATTATCATATTTTCTGTTTATTCATAAAATTAGGTTCAATTAACAGCGGTAAATGATACTTAAGATATTTTGTCTAGTGTTAATCTTTCATTGTATCATCGTTTTTCTCTCTTTCCGTGAGAGTTTCCTTCCAACCATAATCCGACATGGATCTTGGAGTAGTGTCGGTGACGTTCTACCAAGGATTTATCTAAAAGGTTTCTCTAATTTCATGATTGAAACCATGACCTTTCACCACCATCGAATCTATGATTCCGATATTACTTTTCTCAAATTGGGAAAGAATTTTCAATCCTAGATCTGAGATCCAGGTGTGTCAAACATCGAATTAGAAGATGATGAGATAAGATTGCGGAGCACCAGCCGATTTATTCTCAAATCGGCGGTTATGATCTGGCTTCCCTCTATCCCAAAGACATCACCAATTCCCAGCCATCAAATTTGGAAAATCAACGCTGATCGTTACACAAACTCGATGCCCCAAGTTCTACATGAAGTCGTTCACAATGAATCCACAATTTGGAATTTTCTGTTGTATCGAGATTGCGCCAATAAAATAATGGATTTTGAATTGGTGAAAAAGCAAAGAGTAAAGGCGTTAAGTAAAAAAATGCAAATTAGAGAATGGTTGTTGGAACCATTGGGTTTTACCGTGCAATGTACAATATAGAGGTTAGGCCATGAAATGCTACTCACGCACACATTTCGCAACAGCATAAGATCGAACATGAAGAAAGAAACTATTTTTGAAATTAGACGGTTTTACTTTGGAAACAATCATTATGGGAACCACTATGAAAAATGCGACAGATCAGAGACGAATATGACGGGAGAAAAAAGTCAAAGCCAAACCCTGTTAGAAGGTCTTGGATACTAAAGCATTGGTATCTAATTGTAGAAATAAAACTTCATACGAAAGTATTGGGTTTTAGAATGTTGTGTGTAACTATGAAGTTTAGCTAAGAGTGGCTAGCCAACCATACAATTAGTATTAGAAGAAGATCGAAAACATAGAATGAAAATAACGGACGTAATATACCGGTAGTGTATAATTTTTCATGGAAAATATCATCAAATTTACTTCTCATGTTGTTATCGCCTTCAATATATGATGCATATATTTGCTTATGTAATAATTTATTTTTCGGAAGTTCTTGTATATTTATTTTATAATCCTAATTTGTTAATAATATTTGTCATAAAAAATACCCAAATTAATTAATCTACATTTAAGAACCTCATTTTTTTGAAGATTCACATATAAATAGGAAGTGTATTTAAATTATTAAATATTTTAGCTGTTAATTATTCTGATTAAGATATATAGTTGATTAACGTTATGGTAAATGGAACTATTTGGCATTAGGCCATTAGCAGTAACAATTTTGATAAATCTTTGCCAACGTCAGATACGACGCAATTCACGTTTCACGCTTAGAAGATATTGATTATTTTATTTATTCGAAAAAGATTTAATCGCTTACAACTTTCACTTTCTAATCACTGTTGATGAGACAAAACAATATTAGTTCTGAATTCGATAACCTTGAATTTTACGAATTTTAATTAGGAAAGATTTTTAAAAAAATTCAAGAAAATGTCTTATGAGTGAGATAATATTATTATCGCTTCCAGTTTATTTGAATTAGTCACACACTACAGACTACACTATTTCGCGGTGACATTTTCTTCGGATGTATTGTACTACTAGACGATATTTTCAACCCAATAATGGAAGAATCTGAATAATTCGGATCTAATGCTCTTAGTTTTTTTTCATTATTATATTTCTTTACGATACTACTTATAATATGAGTAACCATGTAGCACATATCTTTAAAATGTGTGTGTAAGCATGTAATAAATGTTTACATGCATATAATCCGGAAGAATCATTGAGGATCTTGGACTTGATGAGCAATGAATTATATTCTCCGGTCTTGACTAATTTTACAAAACACCAAGTGGATGTTCACATTAATTATGAAACTTAATTAATTGCCTTTCAATTATTCTTGAAACTAATGCTTCATCTATTTTTCTGTTCTTTCTATTTTACCGTGTACGAAAATATCTCTAAGAAAAGATGATCCATTATTAAAAAAACGAAAGAGATTAATGGACAGGTGAGTTTTAATGAGTTTTTCGAATGTAACATTATTACTCTAGTTAACTTATTAATCATATGGTTGGAAAACGTGATAACAAGAAACAAATACGTAGCTTTGTGTTTATCGATGAAGGCCAAGCAAGATTCAGTTTGTCTAAGTTTCCTTGTATTTACTTAATTGTCGTTTTAATCGACACAAATATGTTGTGTGTATATATGTACATATCTATTTATAACTTAAAATATAAATGTAAATGGGATTATTGGTCACTTGGCTCAATGGAGAAGAACACTGCACTAAACCTTGGGGTTTGTCTTTGCCAATCCAAAGGATTCTCCATGTCTCTCTCTCTCTTCTCACATTGGATCTTCAACATTTTTCTTCTCCTCACGCGTCCCCACGCGCCTTTTATTTCCTTGTGTTTTTCATTTAATTAACCAGAAATGTGAAACTTCAACCTAAATATTGTGGGAAGTTGTTATTAATATGAAATCAAATGAGAAAAGTGGACGAATTCGAACCAACAAGTGGCATTATGCTTAGATTTAATTATATTACTGACTTGGACAATTAAGTAAGTGACAACTAACAAATGAGTACGATTTATATCCCATTCTAAAATTAGATGTACTAAAATCGTTTATCAAAAGTTTTGGTCACCTATTCCTTTTTTGTTTTTGGTGACTATTTTTTACTTCCTGATGGTGAATTTTATGATGTATTTTTTTTGCTGGATAAAGTATAAGATTAATAAGTTTTTTTCTGATAATTACAGTGTATAGTTAAGAACATTTAGAATACGTAAATATTTATATTAAGTTACCGATGATATCCAGCCGAGTTCTTTAGCACATTGATCAATTGCGGGACAATGCCATGGTTTTAGTTTAAAAAGTAACTCATCTTTTGTTGCTACCAAACAAGATTTATGGAGCATTTTTCTAAAGAAACTCGATTATATGCTCTGTTCGCAATATTTCTTTCCAAATATCATTTTTAATCTTATAAATTTGTAATATGTTCTTTCTAATAACATATTTTTTTATCTTACAATTACTGCTAACTTAATGTGGCTACCCTTCTTTTTCAACCTTGTAATAGTATTTGGTTTCAAAGCTAGGTTTAAAGCATGCCTTCATTACATGGTTCATAATCAATCCGTAACAAAGTCGTCTATATTCTTTGGAGAAAGACATTCCTCATTTTCGATACTTAAATATTCTCTTAAATAATTGGTTCCAACATTTTGATTCGTACCATTATCTGATCCATTTTCTTCACGCATGTAGCTCCTTTAATTAAAATTAAACATATGATATTTTCCTTGTATACTTATATATATATATATAGAAGGCTATACTGTTCCTGTATACTTTTTTGTTTATTTTTTTTTGATAAAAAGGCTTTTGTTTCTGTATACTTACGCCATAGTTTTTGTCCACTCCCTCTTAATTGTCATCCTTTTCACACTAAACAATATACATTCATTTGTTTTTGTTGATTCGTTTTAAAAATCAAATAATAATCATAATGAATCTTGTTTTCATTGGTGTTCAACTTTTTATTTGTAGTGAAACATGCAATTATCGGTGAACAAAACCGTCAAGAACATATAACAGAATAAAGAAATAATGTGATTCCTTATATTTCAAGATTTCGACATCGAAAGCGATGGATCAAAGTGTCACATTCCACACCGATGAAAGTGTAAGGAATGTAAAAACAAACTCTTCTGTTGTCTAAAAACTCACTTTAATTTATGTAGCCAGAATGTATACTTTTTCAAATTGTAAAACTCGTAACTTTTACTTAATATGGACGAACATATATCTAAATAATGAAAATAAAAGAATAAAACAAAAGGCACAGTATTGTTTTATTTTTATTTTTAAACGGGGCTTTTATTTTTGGTTTACCGAAACTTTATGGCTTGAATGGAAAAAAAAAAAAAAAAAGGTGAAAAATTTGGAAAAAAAGAGAAAAAAAAAAAGAAAAAGATGGAAAACAGAAGGGGGCGTGTGAGGATGCGTTACACCTATTATGTGGTCAAAGCTATCTCACTCTTTAGATTTTGGGGCCCACGTGCATGCTTCATATTGCCTACGTCCCTTTGTTTTCTTTTTTACTTTTTTAATGTTGTTATTAAAAAAGTTATGAATATGTATACAAATATTTTTTTGTTCAGTAAAAAGTTCTGGTAATAAGAATATATATTTTCATGAGTGAAATTAAAATTGAGAAAGAGGAAAAAGGTGGTATCGATCTCTTTTTATTGGAATATTTACTTTCGAGAAAAGGGACTACTGCCATGATCAAAATTGTAAAGTTTTTACAATTTTACCATTAAAATAAACAGTTTTTCCCTTTTAAATGATAGAATCTTCAACAAGTGTAGAACTAATAATGTTAGTGATTGAAGGTGCCCATGTACGAAAATTATTAGGTGAAGTAGGGAAAACAATTAAATTCTAGTCATTATCATATAACTAGTAACAAAATATTAAATATGCACATTCATTCAACAAAGTTAAAAAATCTTTATTATTCAAAATATAATGCATTTATATTAATAGAGAAAATTTGTCAAAACAGTTTTAGAAACTACTTTAATTTACATGCATAGAACTTGAAAAAAATGTAAATTCAATGCATGTAAAGAAGTTAAAGAGTACAAAAAAAACATAGTTTAACCAAAAAAAAAGGCTGATATAAATAAATAACTATGCATGATTTAGTCCATTAAAATATCTTTATATCTTACAAGTCCGTTACAAACTATTTAAAACATTATGCAATGTTTTTATAAACATATATTCAATGTATTATAAGATTTTCTTTTAAATTATGAACCCAATTTATATTACATAATAGTTTATAGTAACTTTGAGTTGGGGATCACGATCGAAGTAACCGGTTTTTTTTTTTTTTTGTCAGTTGAACGATCGAAGTAAAATGCTAAAACGCGATATTATAGATTTTATATATAGATGATCGTCTTGATGATCCTTGAATAGTCATATTCCACATGTTTTGTATCATCTTGATCACGGACCGTCTATTATTCACCTTTTGTTTACTAGATAACTATCGATCTCTTTGACCTCATGTTACCGTATTAAGTAGTTATGTACTACCTCTAACTTATTTTTTAGACTCGATTTATTGTGCATAGGTATCGGAATCAAACCCCTTTATCTTTTTTTGATGAATACAAAACTATAACCTTTTTTCAGCTTTGCTTAACGATAAATAGAGTCAAATGTATATATATGATTCTAATTTTTTAAAAACATTTAATTGGAATACCTGCATGTATGGAATTTGATAATAGAATGATATAATAAGATATTTAAAAAGCATAGTACTCCTTTATATGGGGAAAACTAAATTAATTAAAGAATATAGTCGATGTGGATATTATAAGTCTACCAAGCTCGATGTGAAATTATAAGTCCACCAAGCTCGAACCAGCCGAAAGCAACATATATATATATACGACGAACTACTAGAAGTCAATCCCGAGTTCCTGAAGAACGGACGGCCAAACCGGTTTTCCTGTTATGAATTTTAGTTACAAAGTAGTAACATTGACAAATTCGCTAGTTTATTACAAATCCATAATAATTAAGAATGAGTGTATATATATATATATATAATATCTGATAAAACTCTAGCAACATTTTGCAAGATGGTTCCATCGATTATTTTACCTAGTCCAGCATCTCTCCTTGAGACTAATGGCAAATGGTGCATGTAACAATGATGATTAGGAACTAAAATTTTAAACTATATTGGATAGTTTAAGATATATTAATATAAATTTAATCATGGTTTGGCAAAAGTATTTTGAGAATGTCCACTAAGATTTACATTGTAATACTGCGGTTTTTTTTACATATATATATTGTCATTGCCCATTATACTGTAGTCATTTTTACAAGTAGATCATACTTCTCTTTAAAATAAAAATACCAAATCTCATTGCATCACACACAAACAAAAACAAAGTTGCTCGCCCAAAAAATTAGGAACAAATGAAGGTTTTGATTTTCCCAAACCCAAAGTAAAACGCCGAGAAAAAAAAAAAAAAGTTTGTATTGTAGATTGTTTATAAAAAAAGCAAAAAAATAAAGATTTCCAGACAAATTTTAAAAAAGTTTTGAAAATATAGTTGTAAAGCGCGTGTCGAACACGTACATCAAGTAGTGGTGGAAGAGCGAGTGAGGGAACAAAGAGTACAGAGAAAAGCCTAGAGACGTACCACACCGAATTATAAATGGCGGCAAATCCTAGGTTGCTCGCCACGTTACTACTAGCTGTAAAATGGTAAGATTTTAACTACCATATATTTCTTCAAGATATTTTCCTCTATATTGATTTACAATTTATAGAAATAAATATATAACTTCCTAAATCATATATTTATCTTTCCTTTTATTTTATTTTCACCCATTCATCTTCCCAAAGTCGACACTAATTGTTATTCAGTTGGGAAATGTTTTTGAAAAAATAGCATTTATGAACAATTTTGAATTTATATTCCAGCAGTTGAAAAAACTCATTAGTTCGTGACAAGTTGAAAAAAATTTCTTGATGACCGAAATTACCCTCCACAATAATCTTTAATTACTTATACAGGTTGGTCAAAGCTAGTGGAGTAATAACATCTAGTAATTTAAAAACTTGTTGAGAAGTAATTTTTAAATTATTATTATAAAATTACTGTTAAAAAAAGTAAATAAAAAACCGAGACCGGGTATCTTGGGGGTCACGTGACATGAATCGCGAAGTTCGAGACTGGAAGCCACGCGCTGACTCAGCACATACCGGAAGGAGCCAAATATCTAATATTCCACGTGTCACCATGCGACTTGCTCTCATGAATGCGGCGTCCCGTAATTTTAAATACCAATCGTATTCCGAAAATACCCCCGAGTTTTGTAATTAACACCAGAAATACCACTGGTGGAGGAGCGGAAAAGACAGGTTCGACAAGGAAAGAAATCAAAATATTAAATATATTCGTATTTTAAGTTTATTATTAAAATAAATTACGGCTAAAACCCTGAACACATCCTATAAATTAGGATTTTAAGAGTGAGCTTGAGAAGGTCTTCACATTGCAAATCGCTGAAATCACTGTTTCAGAACACGTTTTCTCTCTCTCACCCACCAAAGAAAAAAATCTTGGATTTTTTTTTTGATTTTTATAAAAAAAAAATCTCTTGATAATCTCTCAAAGTTTGTTGTTCGTTTTGATTTTCTCGAAATCTCTCGTAAAAAACCCAGAAACTTTCCGTGATTCGCAAGTTCTTCTTCCCTATATAATACCTTTCATTTCATTTTTTTTCTTTTTCATTTTGATGCGAATATTTTGAGAGGTTTAAAAAAAAAACAAAAATGGACGAATACATAGATTTCCGACCATTGAAGTACACAGAGCACAAATCATCAGTCACTAAATACACCAAAAAGTCACCGGCCAATCTCTCCGGTGAGCTACGAGCCGACTCAGTGAGAATCGTTCGTGTTTGTGTCACTGATCCTGACGCTACAGATTCATCAAGTGATGAAGAAGAAGAAGATTTTCTGTTTCCTCGCCGGCGAGTCAAGAGATTCGTTAACGAGATCAAAGTAGAGCCAGGCTGTAACAACATCACCGGAGTTTCAATGAAAGAGAGGAAGAGACTCTCCGATGAGACTCAATCTCCGGCGTCGAATCGTCACCGTCCTCTCAAGGTCTCAACCTCTTTTGGTCAAAACGTGAAGAAGTTCCGCGGCGTTAGACAACGGCCATGGGGAAAATGGGCGGCGGAGATTCGAGATCCAGAACAACGCCGGAGGATTTGGCTCGGAACTTTTGATACGGCGGAGGAAGCCGCCGTGGTTTATGATAACGCCGCTATAAGACTCCGTGGACCGGACGCTTTAACAAATTTCTCAATACAGCGTCAAGAAGAAGAAGAATCAGAACCGGAACCGGTTATTGATATTAAACCGGAAAGCAACATTACTACAACAACAACTACTACATCGTGTTCTGAATCAACTGAAGACTTTCATCATCTTTCATCTCCCACTTCTGTTCTCAATCTCCAATCCGAAGAAATACAAATACAACCGTTTAAATCGGCTAAACCGGAATTGGAAATTTCAGATACACCATGGTGGCAAACCGGGTTTAATACCGGTTCAGGCGAATCTGATGATTCTTTTCCCTTGGATACTCCGTTTCTCGACAACTTCTTCAACGAATCACCACCGGAGATGTCAATATTTGATCAACCAATGGGTCAAATATTTTCAGAAAATGATGACGTCATGTTCAACGACATGTACTTGGATGGTGAGAGTATGAACATTGGAGATGAGTTAAGTATCAAAGATATTGGTTCGATGTTCAGTGATTTTGATGATTCATTGATATCAGATCTATTAGTCATTTAAGATGAGATGAAAAATTCGTCAGCAAATATCTATGATGCGACTGAAATTTTGGTGTTTTAAAATTTATTTCTTCCGTTTTTTGTTTTTTTTAATAATTTAGTTTTGTCAGGAACTTGTAAAACAGTTTTGGAGAAATAGTGGGAAAATAGTTAATTAATTTGTGTTCTTATTAATTAATTAATGTGTTATTTAGTTGCACGAACGTGTTTATTTTTTAAAGCGCTTTACATTTATTTCTTTTGGTTAATTATTTAAATTAGAAAAGCCAAAGTGTCAATGTGGCATTCTCTTTGTAAAGTCATACTATGAGGCGCAAGTTACGGACCTTACGGTCTTGGCCGGTGAAGTGAGAGATTTTGGGTTTGGTCTGTGTTCAGGCTTTTACCATAATAGAATAGCAGAAGAGGTGTTGTGTTTTTTACTTTTTATTATGTTGGCAACAATATATATATATATATATATATATAATTTTGGATTAAGATGGGGAAGATTCGAAAAATTATATTAAATTTATCGATTAAATTATATATATAAATAATTAGAGGTTCTTCCATCTACGTAAAATATTTGTCTCATACAAATCAATTAAAGTATATATATATATTATTCTTTTCAATGAATATAATAAAAAAAAATACTAAATGTAGATTCTAAAAAATACAAATTTTATATTGTACTTTCTTATATAAAATTACTTTCAGAATATCACAATTTTGTGTATACAATGGAAAGTTTAATTCCTAAACGATTTATGAATACATCATAAACTTTTAATTTCTTTTTTGTCAAATTATAAATATTTTATAAAGATGAAAACAGTTTAGGGTTACAATCTTCGATTATAGTCCTAAAGAAATGTTCCCGTGAGTTTTAATTTGATAAACTGATAAACTTTTAATTTCTAATTGATAAACTTTTAATTTCTAATTGATAAATCTTCGATTATAGTCAAATTGATAAACTTTTAATTTCTAATTGATAAATTTTCAATATAGTATACTCAAGTTTATATCCATATTCTTGATCAATCTGCATTTTAAATATGAGATCGTACATTCTTAACGAGATGTAAAGTTAATGTTGCATTTTCCCAACAAAATAATTGTAAACCATTGAGCATCATAAATAAGATCAAATCCGCAACTCAAAAACAGTTCGTAACAAATTTATATCTAATATTTTCTAATTTCAATTTTTTGAACTGTAGCATAAGACTATTTCTAATTTGAAATTGCATTTTCCCAACAAAAATAATTGTAAACCACTGAGCATCATGAATAAGATCAAATCCGCAACTCAAAAACAGTCCACAACAAATTTATATCTAAGATTTTCTAATTTCAAATTTTTGGACTGTAGTCTAGGACTATTTTTAGTATCTGTATATTGCTTCTATGTTGCAGTTACAAAAAATTTATATATGCCATAGGCTCATAGCATTATGTCGTACTATATAAACACCAATAATACATCAATTACTCAAGTAATTGAAATTTGTAACGCTCTCTCTTTGATCTAAGTCCATCTTCTAACTTTCTTTTGGTCTGAACTATCTGTTCTTCTTATGTGTTGGTTTGTTGCCTTCTTCTTCCTTTTTTTTTTTTGTTAAAATTGTTGCCTTCTTGCCGGTTGGTATATTTCTTAATAATAATAACAACTAATGAAAAGTGTAAGAATTTATTTAAAAATTCGGTCAATGTCGGAGAAAAGTAGGTGATTCACATTACATAATTCAAAAAATTATTTACGTGGAAAAAGGCTAAGCACACACATAGACCTTACTGTTTATATCACATTTAATACGATCTATTTGTATTTATTTTTCTTCACATGCATAAATTTAAAATACTGATAAATTTGGTTTTGTAAAAGAGAGTAATTATATTATTTTTTAGCTTTCGCTTTTGTGACGTGAAAGGACATTGTCCCAAGAGGGTTTCAATAAGGTTACCACTTGGTCTGTAATCGCCGAGACAGAGACATACGTACCCCTTATTCGGTTTCCAATAATAGTTATCACATTGTTCTTTTATTCAACAACATTTCAATTACATAATTATACTGCTTTTATTATTTTATTTTATCCTTATTTTACAAAAATATATTGGAGATCACCGCTCCACCCGTAAGCCTTTTATTTCGAATGATCACACCATCATTACCCACATGAAATATATACTCCATATAGATCCTGCTGATTATAAAATATTAAAATCTATCAGAATATATAGTTGTAGTAGAAAAAAATGTTTTCGTTCTGTTGATTGTGTGTTAGATACATAATATAAGGTGATCGTTTGTATTCCGGCCATAAATCAAGTTAGGAAGAAGAGGTTTTCCTTTTATTATAATTCTCAGTTTGATTTATCCTTAATTAAATGTAGCCATCACCGATTCACCATGATGTTTGAAACTGGGGAAGAACTCGTTCAAGTATGGATTTTTAATATTTTATTTTATGTTTTATATATATAGTTTCGGTCGTATGTGAATCATATACTTTTTTCAGTTCAGTTCTTGATCCATGCATGGACTATTCTGAAAATTTTGTTAATTTTGTTGACTATAAATTTACAAATTTTTAATCAGTTTTGAATATTTCACTTATCATATTTGATTTAAATATTCCAAGACGAGTCTGACAAAAACAAATGTGTACTTTAATAAATTTACTATTATCCATAAATTTACCAAAAGAAAAACTGTTTGAAGTTAAACCATGTAACAGTCATGATTATTTCCATTAATCTCGAATTAAAACTAACATATCCGTAATCGAGTGATTACGGCTGTCGTTGTGTTTGTAATTCTTCATAGTAAGATAATATATATAAATCCATACATGCACACATAGTATATTTGTATGTATGATGCATGCTTGATAAGGATGTCTTAAATTAGTGATAATTCAAGTATATTATAACATCATGGAAGCTTAGGATGATGATGATGTCTCTCTACTTAAGTCACGTGAGTCCGTGTTCGTTACATTCATTTTTTTTTTCCTTTTCGTACTATTTTCAATATGTATATTAGTTCCCCTTTTTGGAGTATCGAAAAAGCCATCATATGCAAGTTGGTTAGTTATTTTTTTCTTATCAAAATTTCCTACACTTTGAGGTAACTTTTTCTTTTTTTTTTGCACTTTTAAAATTACTTTGAGGCATAAATGAGACATTTTAAGCTTTAATTTTTTAATCCTCTTTATGTAATGAATATTAATATTATTGCTTACCGTTTGTGTGACGGTGGTTTCTCGTCCACAGTCAAAAGGCTCAAAACAACTAAACCATGTTGATGTAAAACATATTACCGGAAAATTATTTTCTGAGGATCCCAACTTCGACTCGAAACAGGAAATACTGGAAAAATGTATATTTGATATTTCAAAAATAGTTAATGTACAAACAATGAAAGAAAGAAAAAAACTTTAAAACATACTAACGAAACATGCTTATGAACAGAGATTGGTCAAAGACTTTAAACCGAACTTATTTGTTGGCATGATGAGTAGGAACATCTAGACTCCGACCTCATTGATCACTTTAGAACCGTTTCATATATATATGGCTGATTCAGTTGGCGCCATATAACATATATATACTAAATTTATATTCAGCTAAATGTTTTTACGATTTGCAATCGTTTTACACTATAATTATATCTACAAAGGCGATGTCAAAAAAATAATATAGGGCCCAATAATATATATATACAAAAGCGCGAAGTTAGCTCCATCGGTTAGAAGAAAATTGTGCTTGTTCTGCTGTATACTATACGTATTTAAATATGGTATATAAATTGTAAAGATGATGTTAACACTATTAAATAACATTTCCATCTTTATTATATTTTTATGGATATGCTATCTGTTATGATGTTGGTCCACTTAAAAACTTGATACAGTATCCTTTTCTATACACTAGTACGTAGTTGTATTTGATCAAACGGAAATATTGATGAGCTGTGGATCTTGTGGAACCAAATACTTTGGATTTGTTATTCGGTTCGACGATCGAGCAAACCGCTGATTAATATGGATGGTGGATCTAAATAGGGGTGATGTATAAAAGGATTAAGAAGCAAAGACTCTAAAAACATATTATGAAAGATATTCATTAAAGATATGGGATTTCGAATATTTTAGGCATATGATAATTTGTTCTAGCGTTTTCTTTACATTAAGAATGAACCAGTATAAAGTGTACCATTAGATTATTTATTTTAATCGTTTTATAAGAATCCAAATGTTAACAAACATGAAACGTATATACACATAGATTGAAAGTTCTTTTTTTGTGGCCATTGCAATTAATATACACACCACGTTTTTTTATATATAAAATTAGAGTCAAATTTCTGTTAGAAAAATCTTTGATTAATTTAAAACTTTGAAGGAAACGTTAGAAATTAACAAACGTGAATGCCCCAACTGAGCTGGCCTCTTAGGTAGGCTCATATAACCCTGCAAAGAAGGCTCACATTTTGTCATTTTTTGTCACACTAAAGTTCCATACAAAGTTCAAAAACATTTAATTTAATTATTTATTTTCTTATTACACACATACATATATATATATATATACATTTATACGTAATAAATATATGTTCTGCCCGCATAGTTCCAGCAGAAATAGACAATAAACACATCGACCATCTAACTTTTTAATAAGCACCGTTCATGCATGATACAGATATGATATATAATCGATTAATAAATGTCAATTCCATAGGGAAAAAAACAGGCACTACTTGTATATATGAAACTAGCTAGAGTCTGATCATTGTCTTGTGTCTAGTTTTTTCAACGTTTTTTTAAGTACCAAAACAAAATCGAACTTTTAAGTTTTGGCGACGAAGAGCATAACATATTAAATTGAATACAATTTTTTTGCCTTTAAACATTCAAAAATAGAACAGAAGTGTAGAATATATATAACACATACGATGAAATTTATAGTACACAGTTTTGCAATTTTAATATACTTTTTTTTTTGTTTGGCAATAACAAAACAAATATATAGTAATATATGTATATACTTTTGGGTCAGGTTGCATGGAAGTCACAGAGCCGTCTTGCTACAGAAGCTGAGGCTATATAACTTTAAATCCTTTTTTTATTTCCACCATTCAGCCAATCTGCCTTTTCTTTTTGCATTTTTTACAGAAAACTAAACAAACAAATTGAAGACATGCGTTTTCACTCTTCGTGTATGCTCACTGCTCAGGATTTTGCCAAAAAATATATACTTTCAGAATAAGATTTATGAGTAAGGGCTCAACAAAATGCGTGATTGATAAGGGAAGGCATTACAAATTTTATGAAAAAAAAGATAAGGGAATTGCAAGGGATAAATAGATGCTTCGGTTATTCAAATCGAATTGAACTTAAAAGAAAATTTCAAGCACCATAAGCTAGAATATTAAAACCCCAAAGTTGATTTCGAATAAACTTAAAGAAGTTTTTCACAAACCGAACTAACAAAATCTAAATAGTATGCATACATATGTAGTCAAATGTAATTTTGCTTCTGTCCTAATTGCGTTGAGCCGCAATTTAGTCTTCATGTGCATGGGAAATCACACTAATTTAATTGGTCTAACGAAAAAGGTTGCACCTTTCCATGTCATTTTTCACCGGTCGAAAAACATATAATTTCCAACGACGTAATTGGTTAACGAGCTAATAGGCTATAATGACTATATATATATGCAATGTACCATGTATATATGAAGTATGAACATATACGCAATTCTTTATCCAAAAAAACATATAAGCAATTCATCGAGCTTAAATATGGAGTCTCAATAATATAAGCTTTTAGGAGTGTTTTCCGCAAGTGGGTAAATTTTAGCCGCAATTCATTTTATTTATTTGTTTTGTGTTATGGTCCCCTGTGTCTAGTGTCTATTCTTTCCTTTTATCATAACTGCATATCTGAAAATTTCTGTTTTTCTAGATCTTCCTTCTGAGATTTGTTTCGCCTTATTGAGATTTGTATATCTTTGTAGAGTCATGCTATATCTTTTCTTTTACCTTTTTTTGTCGGTAAAATATGTATAACGTTGTAAATACTAAATAGTATACACAGAAAGAGTACGTTGACTAATCAAAGCACTACTGTGAATGTTATAGTGACACGTGGCGTACTCTGAAGCCATGGGATTTTCTTATCCTGAACCATATCACAGCTTTTGATTTGTATTTTTGTAACTAGTCACACGATGTCTCGAGTTTAAATTTGGGTTTGGGGTAGATGTCGACATGAAACTGGGCCCATATTCTCAAATAGAAAGTTTAAACCGGATACAAAATTATAATCTACTGGGGACCGAAACCCCACTAGACTTTAATCTTTTCTACAGTTACACAAACTTATATATTTGCCCAACAATTACACAAATTATGAGAATCTAATCAAAAGCTGCATGCAACATTTCCAGCTTGAAATTTTTGAAAATTGATATCTAACCAAAAAACTAAATTTAAAATGCATAACCAACAAATGCGAGGATTTTTTTTGTTTGACGACCAAAAAGTTAAGTTTGCGTGCTTTTTTTTTTTTTTTTGGTCAAATAAGTTTGCGTGTATGTTCTTGTATTAAGTGATAAGCTAGAAGATCTATTATGTCCCCTAATCGTTGGGAGATTTACAATTCTTGTCCAAATTTCCTGTTGTCTTATGTAAACAATGATATTCACAATGTCGAGTAATAAAGTGTTTAGATGGAAAAAACAAAGTGATAAGCAAAAGACTCGCCTCTGGCCACTTTATGTTCCCTTCGTTAATTCGTTTTGATATGTTTTGGAATTTTCGTCTTATATGAAACTCTATTTCTATTTTTGACTATTTAATTAAATTACAAAATCTGAATTCTTTTGAAATTTGATATAAAACGAAAAAAAAAAGGAGAATGTAAGAGACAGAGAGAGTACAAACTCACGTGATGTGGTTATGGGCCCTGCAATTTGTAGTGCACAATCACATAATTCTTACTTTCTTTTAGTCATTTAAAAAACCCATCTGTGAAGAACCACGTGTCCATTTAACCATCCACGTCAGTGCGTAGCAGCATAGGTTCGTTATAATAGCGAAACGTGGCATGGAGCTTTTTTTTTTTTTCCTAAAATGAAAAGAAAAAAATTGGTTTTTATTGGTCCAAGTATGGAATCAAATTATAGCATAAGGCATTGATGATTCATAAAGATAGTTATTTTATGTAAAAAGTAAAAACTACACATTTTGATACCACTATATGACTTATGATCTTGATGAGTCCCGATAATAAGATCTTCAACGTTGATCGTTAACCGTTAAAAGATCAACAAGACACAAGTAGTTTCAGGCAAAATACTCTCCCTTTGTTTTTGGCTTTTTCTATTTATATATAGGAAGCAAATCGGAACTCTCATTCTTACAAAATAGGAAGCAAAATGCATATAAGGAATGAGGGAAACATGCAGAAGTGAAGTGGTGTTTGGTCCTAAGAATTAGGAACCTCCCACGTCTTCAGTTATTTGCAGAAACAAAGAAAACAACATTTAAAATCAGACTTGGTTCAAACTGGTTTAATTTTAATATCGTGGATTTGGCTTCTTGGTACGAACTGGTCTTTAGTTCGGCATATTGTTCGTGACTCATCAGATCTCTACTTAGAATAGCTATAAATTTCATGAACATATTATTAGAATTTCTGCCCCTGTTGAATCATTTTATCGGGCACTTAACATTTGATATGGTTAACAAATAAAATATTTAAAAAGATATTAATTTGTAGAATGAATCTTGATCAAATAAAAAGTTGGTGAAATCGAACAAAAAGAAAAAAAATAAAGGTGGAAGTGAAACGTTGTAGACGTTAGGATAGTAGAAACCGCGAAATAGAACTATTTACAGAATGAAAACAATAGCTTGCATAATATATATCAATACTAATATTCTTTAGCCTAAATTTTATAAAAGATGAAAGATATGAAAGAATAAATTGTGACCCATCTCTTAATAATTATTTAGAAGGTGGCAAAACACTTTCTACCCGTTACATCAGCTTTTTGTCGTATCATTATGGAGCAACTTGGCTATTTCATTATTTTCATAAGTATTGTTTGGTCCAACACTTCTCGTTTAATCTATAATGAGCATTTGCTAATGAATATCTAATTATATTATTTTTCGATTATCCCTTTTATAAACTACCACGAGGCACGAGCGATCATTTGCTTATCTTCTTGAAGGAGTTAAAAACAGGACTAAAAATGATAAAACACAACTATGATTATGTTGTGGGATTACAAGTATGACTTTGGTTATCATTACTATTTGTTACCTGACTAAGTATAATTTTCACTTGTTATAAAAAATAGTTTTCAACTTTCCTATCAGAAAACAGTGAATGAAAGAAAGTCACCAAATTTCTCATATGAATTCGTTTATTTAATCAACTACACATCTTTGCCAAAAAAAAAAATCAACTACACCATGTCACCATCTTACATAATCGTAAGTTGTTTCTTGATTCTGTTACTATGTTATTCCAATGATAGAAGTACATATATGTTTTTTCTTTTCAATTTTACCAAGTAAGTTGAGTTTGTTTTATTTATTTTTTTACTTATTTCGATATTTTATATATCCTTTATTATATTTTATTATGTGACATTACAAATCTAAATGTAAAAAAAGTATTTTGTTTGCGGCCTTAGCTATTGTAGACAATAAACATTGGGTTGACCTCTTTACGCATGAAACCGGGGTCGGGCGGGCTGACATTTCCCAATATGCGAACCGGGACCTACAAAATACAACTAATACAATATTTGCATTGTGAATAAGTTGTTATCTATATGTCTAATCACATTGAAAAACACATGTTTACAAAATAACAAAAGGAGACAGAACACAAAGGTAGACAGAAAAAGAAAAAGGCATTTATAGCGTTAAGAGTTTTGAGAAAAAACTGTGTAGAAAACAAAGCTATTGGAAATTCTTTTTGCTATATACACATCCATGTTTCCTTCATCCTGTCAATTTGGACTCATTATACTCCTCTCTGTAATCTTGATAAGATACTTCATCCTCCCGCGTATCTTTGCTTTGTTCACATCACAATTCACATAAATATAAGTAAATACAATTAAAATGTATAAAGCATTTGATTATTGTTAGGAATCACGTTGGATATTTTGGAATTGTTCAAAGAAATTGCTATTAATTTTGGAACAGAAGTCATAACCCAATGTACAATATCAAGAAAACGAAACTACAAGACTATAATCTTCTGAATGTGTATATTGGTTTTAGAGAAATTATTCATCATAGCCTAAAGATCATCAATAATTAGCCCAATAACATAAGTATTTGTTTGTTTTCTTTTAACTGGAAAATTATCATGACGAACCCTTGCACAACTATGAATTTGATAGAAAGCCGTTTGCTTGTTGCCAAAACTCCACAATCAAAGAAGACCATTGCACCCTTTAATTATGTGCAATCTAAAATAACATGTTATAAGGATTTTTTGTCCAATCAACTCAAGATTTTTTAGATGTTCCATTTCTCTATTTAACATGTAAAATGCCTAATTTCTACCATCATTTTAGCCAAGTGACAAGGTAAATGGGCCTAAGATGGAACAAACCGGGGCTGGATAGTTCTGGAATATCGTTGGGTTAATGGTGGCCCAATACATTCGTCAATCGTCACTATGCATTCAACAAAAGACTTTGCCACTACAGAAGAGCCAAGGAGAGATTTTGTGATTACAAAAAGCCTAACCACACTTGAAATCAACAACACCAAACAAAACTTTAACCACAGTACAAAGTGAAAATCAAAACGAGAAGAAAGAAATAATATTTGCATCAGATCAGCTCAGAAAATTCCAACATTTTGCCTCCAAATTCTTATCCTTTTGCTAATAATATCGAAACCCAGAAGATCATATGAGAACAATAACTATCTCTTCTCTTCTTGGTTTTTCCTTTTTATCTTTTCTCAAATGCATCTGAGTTTCACGTGTAGGTCTTAACCACGAGCCATCATCACGTCCAAGTGGTCTAAACTTCTGTCACCTGAAGACATATCTCTTCCATATGTTTTCCTTTGTCGGTTTCTGTAGAATCTGTCATCTTTCTTGTGTAGATGATGTTCACTAGTAGCCAGTTGGTGAAGGTGTAGCATAGCGACCATGCTTATGGCGAATATAGCAGCGTTTCCAAGTACACCACTCACATGGTTGAATCCAAGTGCTCTTTTGGCAAACCCGAAAGTCGAGGCAAAGATGTTGATCACAAAGTTTGACTTTTTACCATCAGACGGAGTAGAGTTTACTCTGGTTGGGTTTAGAGAGGAATTGTAGAGGTGATCAGGCGAAACGAAATGAGAGGGGGTTTTAATGCTCCCAACAAATGCAAGTGCTTCCTCTAGGACTCCATAGTTCTTGCCGTGGTGTTCAGCTAATCTCATTGCTAGTAATATCCTGCTCTGTTCAAGCCGGGCAACCGCAACATCTCTCTCTGTTCGTTGCTGTGTATGTATTGTCTGCAGAGCAAAGAGAAAGAAAGTTTCACATATGGTCTTTCAGATTTCAGGATCAAGTGGTAAAATGCACATAACGAAACTAATAAGAAACTTTATGAGTGGATAAGAGAAAAGACATTATCAATGTGATTATCCTATATATGCAAAAAACTCTTTTGTACTCTTGTTTAAGTCTATGAAAAATATGTGCGTCTCTATAATGTGCTGCGAAATGGATTCTACACTTTATGATAGAACAGTATCATCTAACTTTTTCTCATCTTACATAAGACTATAGCAATTTTCATGCATATACAACTCCATGAATCTAGATTTGGTTGTCATTTCATATTCCTTCCCTTATCAGTTAAAGCTTAGATTCCATAAACAAAGAGTGTAAAATTGACAATGCTCAGAACCGCATTGTATGTCTAAAAAACGAAAACTATGCAGCTTAACTCAAAAAAAAAAAAGCAATTGACCATTGTTTTTATTCCTCAAGAATTTTCATAAAAATCTGATAATAGCACTATCTTGTTCAGAACCTAAATTCTTATCCGTAAACCTTACCTGACCTAAAACCTTATTAGAGATATAGGTTTAGTTGGTTTAGTCATGGTTTAGTTGGGTTAATTATCTTTGGTTTACTCTGTTTGTATATAATCTTTGGTCTGTATCTCAATTACACTTGAATGAAGTTTTTATTATTTTCCCCTAATCTGTTTCTCTCTCAATCGATCTCTAATGGTTTTGGGGGAAAACTAATAAACCTAACTACACATTCGAAAATCATCATTTTGTTAACCTAAATTGCTCAGATCGGCTTAATCATGAGTTCCTTCTTCAGAAACATCAGATAGAATCGATTTGGAACTTGAATTGTCGTTTAGCATAAAGATTTGCTCACTTCTGTTCAAAAATCAAGCTATTCTTCCAATTCCACAGCACTTACGTCTCTCAATTAAGGAATCTAATCTAATCTAATCTAACTAATCAATCCGAAGAAAACGAAACTTACATGGAAAAACTCAAGCTGGTCTTCGAGGTTCTCAAGAGCGGTTCGAATTGCGTTGAGACTCTTCGCCTCTTGCATCGTGGAGTCGTTATCTTCGACGGCGAATCCTTTGATGAAGACATAACCAGCTCGCTTATCTTCGCCGGAATTGCCATGAGTCTTTCTCTTCTCCGATCTACTTGAAGGTTTAACGGATTTGAGGAAGTGAGAGCGCGAAATCAAATGAATTTCGTCGCTAAGCTTGTCATGTAGATCCCAGATTTTCTCAAGAACAGCTTCGATTTCTTCAATCTCCATTTCTCCCATTTCATGACAAACAAAAAAAAACAAAAAAGTGATGAGAAAAAAGAGGGAAAAAGCAAGAAAAGGAAAACAATTCTTCTTCTTCGGGAAAATTCTCACTTTAATTGTGGACTGAAATTAACGCTCCGGTGAATTTGATTTCCGTAACGGGTCGAAGCTCCGTTATTAGAACCCGACTCGGGTCGGAGCTTCGTTTGATCTGTTTGGGCTTTACTAAATTGAGGCCCAAAAGTATTATCCGCGTTGGTCACATCACTGTCGCACAAGAAGCCAAACATGGGCACGTGGACTGTTAAAGCCGACGTGTCAGATGTAGTTGTAACGGAACCGTTATTAATTTATTATTACCGGTTTCCGTGTTCCAATCCTCAAGGGATAAGCTAAAAAGGTAATGCAAACAAAAAAAAAAACTATCGAAGAAGTCTTAAAGGATGGATTCAACAAAGGATGAAGCTAGTTTCACCAACATCTCTGTAGAGGAACACTTTAGTGTCTCCCAATCTAGTTATGGTGGACAGGTGATAACATATAATATTAATTTGAACAAAGATATAGTTTTCGATTTGTTTTGTCGTGTTAACGTATTACGTTAATAGTTAATATTGCATATTTTATTTTTTCAAACGAACCATACTTACCAAGTGGAAGGTTCGTAGTGGTTTACTCAACCTTATTATCCTAATTCTAACTCTTTTGAGAAGGATGATCTATATACGTGCAGAATAGATATCATACCAAAAGCTGCTAAGAGACTATATATAGGTTAGGAAACAAAAAAAAACCCCATAACTATAAATATTAAATATTTTAGTATTTTTTTAATAATAAGTGTAAACATGTATAAATCAAATTAAAAATCATATAAAAAAACATGTATATATTAAAACAAAAGCAATGATTATGATCTGTGTTTTTTCTTGTGCATGTTTGACTTATCTGTTTACAGTTTTTAAAAAAATATTTGAATGAAAAAAGTGAATTGGAAAAATGGGAATCTTTATTTCGTAAATTAACTTTTTCGTGTAAAAACTATATTTGAAACGAAAAAAAAAACTATCGAATGATGTATGTGACCATATAAAAAAATGATCATATGATTCATGATTCATGATTCATGATTCATATGATTCATGACTTTTATCACACAAAAAAAAAAAAAACTATATTTGAAACGATCATATGATTCATGACCATATCAATATCGACTGATGTTCAATATTTTTTTGAAACAGTTCGTA
This sequence comes from Cardamine occulta, assembly GCA_028015245.1. Taxonomy (NCBI): domain Eukaryota; kingdom Viridiplantae; phylum Streptophyta; class Magnoliopsida; order Brassicales; family Brassicaceae; genus Cardamine; species Cardamine occulta. Next base: position 11,622,027 of record CM051393.1, on the reverse strand, counting down.
GGCCCAACAGAACAAATTTCCACAGCGGCTGAAGCACTTGTCGGGAGGTCGACGACATTGACGGAGGCTCTCAAAGCAGCAGCCATTAATGTTGGTCATAAACCGGTGGAAACCACCGACATGGCTGCCATAAAAGAGGTGGAAGCTAGGGTTACCGAAGGCGGTGGTGGTGTAGCCGCGCTGGCAGAAAAAGCGGTTCGTCATAACAAAATAATAGGTCAAGGAGATAAAAAAATGAAGCTTCGCGATGTTATTTCGGAGATTGATGTGAAGGTAACGAGAGACAAAACAGTGACAAGTGAAGACGCAGAAGCAGTGCTTCAGGCTGAGCTCAGTCATTCTCCCCTCGACCATATTATCCCTGGAGGCATCGCTGAGTCTGTTACTGCAGCTTATATACTTAATAACGATCTATATCTTTGATGTATATTAATCGGTATTTATTTATAATCATATCATATAGAAACGCTCTTGTGGCTTTCGTTGTGTCTCCTCAATGTTTTGGAAGTTTTGAGTTTCAACGGAAAATAAATAAGTTTTAAGATGCAAGCTAAATTTGTTTCATCACATGCAAATGATAGAATCTAAAGTTTATAAGTTTATAAAAATGAGAAAACATTTTTTTATGAATTTGATGATGAGAGATGCGCGGAACTTATTTTTATTTTATTTCCAGTAAACAGAGACATTACTGCAGTAATTTGGTGAAGTCCATCGCTAAATTATTACAAGTTGGCAATAGAATTTGTAGTCATTGACATTCGTCGGTTAAATTGGCTGTGTTAGAAAATACCATAAATAGTGTGATCACGATGCATTTCCGAAAGAAAATAAGAACTTGACATTTTCAATCGTGAAAACTCGCACAATAAAATATATGATAATTACGCTTTTTCATCAAACAAGATATATTATATTTACGCTTTTTATTAAAAGAAAAAAAAATTACAGGAATAATCCAACCAACAAAAAACAGAACAAAGCATGAGGTCCAAAACCTAACTTCTACAAATCTCACGTCACAAGTAAGAAACAAAGAAAAAAATTCGAAATAATTAAGAACATAAAACACTACGAAACAAAATCATTGTGGAGGAAAAACGAATTGAAGGATCCATCACGTTAATGAATGAAATAAGTCAACGCCAAAGCCACCATCATTAGAACATACGCTATCCCCTGATCTATCGATGTTCCTGCCAACAAATCACAAATCAAAACATTATCAAAATCAATTTCTTCATCTCCATATAAAATATTCCTTAATCCATTTTCATCATTATTTTGTAATAATCGAAGATTATATATCATACCGTCGCTGGTGGGTGAGGGAGCTGGCGAAGGAGATTGCGCTTGAGCAATCGGCAATAAAATCACGGAGATCATGACGAAGATGGCGAGAATCTCCGATGGAAATTTCAGGGACGCCATTCTTGCTCTTTATCTCCGGTGATTATTCCGGCGAGGGAATCTTTATTTCTTTTTTGTTGAATCTCTCACCAGAAAAATCAAGAAAAAGGCCGATTGATAGGAAGAAACAGAGGAAGCTAAGATTTGGTTAAATAGTAAGGACATGCCTCAAAGAATGTGGGGCTCACATAGCCTAGGACCCACCTAACACACAATGACACATATCCTCTCTGTCTCAAACTCTAATCACTCATTGGTTGGTGCGTTGTCTTTTTAAGTTAACAAGAAATTTTAAATGAGAGGTTAACGAGAGAAACCGTTATTATGGTCTGTTATTAAGCTGTGTCTGAGAAGGATCAGAAGAAAAAGTATCTCCAGCCTGTTTCTTTCATATACTTTCCTGGTTTTACAATTTTTCATTTTACAGAATATTTCTACTGTATCAGTCCCTAATTTAAATTTGTGAATTGTAATAACCCGGTTCAGAGCTAAACCGAACGAAACATTCACTAAACAGTTACTGTAGTTAACAAAAATCCGAATCTGATTCCCAAACAACAAGATACTCCATTATTAAAATATTTTAAAATTGTCTTTTATATTTTTGACAAAAAAAAAAGAAGATTCATTAAGTTTTTCAATTTTAATTTGCTATAAATATAAATTTTGACAAAAAAAATAATTAAATCAGTGTTCTAGTAATACAAAATTTTGTTTAAATGTCTAATACTCAGAAATAATCAATTAGAAAACTCCCTAGGAAGGTTCGAATCAGCCTGCTCAATCTCTTAGAGATGAGTTTATCTCAGCAAAAAATTAAGCTGTCCAAACAAGGCAAGTTCAAACTCAGCTCAGCATGGTTCAAATGCCTTCTTCCTCACAGCCAATTGAGTCTTGCAGCAAGAGACAAGTGCTGTAAAGGAATTAAACTATGATCGAAATGAAAGTGATGTGAATATCTTAGCTATATGTTTCACTTTTCGCGTATTAAAAAACTGATAGCCTTTGATTAACCCTAATGTGATTTTTCAAAGGATACAAGACATCAGTTTCAGCAAACATAGCAATTTGATAATATGTAAAGCTACTATAAAAATAGATTTGATATTTGAAAGGTTTAAGAGAAAAGACAGACTCAATTCCAAACTACTTGTCTATATTTTGAGGTGGAATGCGAAAAGGGAACTTGAATGTTAAATTTTGACTGGCGACGGAGGAATCAGCCAGCTCGACCATTCCGAATTCGTCAACATCCAATATATAGACGTGGTTACAGAGAAGGCCGGGAGGAGAGGAGCTAGCAAGGACACAGAAAGGTTCAGACTGTGAGAGGAAAATGCAGAGATCTCCAATGTCTTGAGTGTAAATAGCGTTTTCTTTTTCGTCTAGCCTGAACACCATTAAAGCTTTTGTTTTCATCATCGCCATACCCTTGATGGGTTTGGCGGTGGGTCTCTTGTACCACTTAAGCAAGAAAGTTTCCTCAGTGGATGGTGACTCTACCAAGTGTTCGCTTGTGCAGCACGAAAGCAAAAGGTCGCGCTTGGCCTTGGTTAGTTCAGGAAGGTTTTGAAACTGAAACTTGTGAATCTTGGGTGTTGGCTTAGGGTTGTGTAGATCCCATGATCCAATGATGTGGCCACCAGAACCGGGTATGCGAAACATGTCATGTTTCTTGGAAAAAACGACTCGAGAGGAGTAGAAGCAAGGGTTTTTGATCCTGATGTTGGTCTACTCGAAGTTTTTTCGAGCGGGTCTGCAAAAGCTGAGTTGAGGTCCTAAAAACTTGACAGCCACGACACAGTCTTCATCCTCAGGAGAAGAGGAAGACATGGACACGTTGGTGACAATTTGGGTTTGGCAATGAGGTGGAGTTACAAGAGGAGGCAGTGAGATACGTTTGGGATGTGTATCTGACGCAAGAGGGTTTAGATCGCTTGGAGACGCAAAATTCCATCGTCCTTTAAAGTAGCTATCCAGCCATGAGAAAGACCGATAGCTCCAATTCCATCGTCATTAATATCATGATACACTAACTCTCGAGGCACCTTTTTTTCCGAATGAGTGTAGTATCCAGAAAAATACACAAATTTTGCGGTTCGCGAATAAACAAGGAGGGGGTTTGAAGAGAGGAAGAAGAGAGGCCATTACAGAGAAGAGGAGATGATCTTCCCAACACAGCTTTCTTTCTAAAGCATAGTAGCTGAGACGGCTGGTTCAAAAGCAGAGCCATGAATAAGATCTTCTAAAGTATTCTTAGTTTTTGTGCTAACTCCACAAGCTTCCATATCTTCATCTTCATAGTTCTCACCTATACTTCTCTCCTCTAAAGTATCCTTAGCATCAGAAGATTCCTTCTCGCTTCTCTCCTCTGTTTCACTATCACATAAATCAACTACATCAGTCGATTTGTGACAACCATCTTCAAACGTCAACATCTTATTCACTCGTCTACGCGAAGACATGTTATCACTGCTTCTCCCCAAGATATAGTCTTTAACTGGTGTGGTGATACAAGGAGAGCCTACATGAAAAAAATCATAAACAAAATCAAACACATTATACCCAAAAACACTCGCATTGTAAAATACAAGCGGATTTATATGAAGAAAACGATCTATCATTCTACTAAATTCTACTCACTAGTGTTAACCAAACGATTAAACCATATATTCTTCACCTGAACTTTGATGATAAGCTAATCTTTCCATACTTATAGCATCTTTATTTACTTTACAAGATTCACTTTTTATTAACTTGATACTAGCTAACTCCAAACCTAACTTCACATCCTCATCCAATTCCAATTCTCCAAATCTAAAACCACCCAATTCATCTAACTTTTGAACTGTCTCCACAAGTTTCTCAAACTTTCTCTTCCAAGCCTCAGTTTGTTTCTCAGCCACTTGTTTCTCTAACTCTAACGCTTTGTTCACCATCATCTGCTCAATTAAAGAACCTTCCTCATATTCTTTCAGATTCCTTAACTCTTTTTCAATTACTAACTTCTCTGATTCCAATTCCTTAAGCCTCAATTCAAGTGACTCAAACTCGTTTTTTCCTTTCTTCATCTCTGTTTCTAACTCAATGTACTTATCTTCAGCTTTCAAAACCCTTTCTTCTAACTCAAGACATCGACAATTTTTCACCTCCTTCATGTCCATCGTTTCATCTGCCATCAAACTTACCTCCATAGATTCCTCTTCTTAAAAACTATAATTAAAACCCTAGAATCAACAAGTCTCTGTAATATTGGTATTGAATATAGACAGAGAACTTAAAACATACCTCAAAATTTCAAAAATGCTGCTTCAAATTCAGAAGAAATCGGAAATTAGAGAGAAAAAATCACGAATTTGCAACATTCCATCCAAAAAAAAAAAAAATCCTTACAAAATCAAAAAGCTATCAGAATCAGTGACTAGGCAATTTTGGAGAAGATGATAGATTAATCGTAGAAAGGGAAAAAAAAAATTAACAGTTTCTAATTTCTTCAGTGAGAATGTAACAGACAGACAACTGTTCATAAACCCTAATAAACACGAGGCGGTGCCACGTGTACAGTTACTAATCTGGACGCGTGTTTAGACTTGCCACGTTGACGATTGTGAATCCGCAATGCTTGCCATTTTAGAATAAGACTAAACGACACGCATTTCTCCTTCTGTTGTTGATAGAAGCGTCTAAGTGGGCTTCCGTATGGCCCATAAAGCTAAGTTTGTTTTGGGCTAATTTTCGAGCCTGGTGGCATTGGATTCTCTCTATGTTAATTTAGTACAGAGAATTTAAATGGTGACAAGACAAGAGGTCCACATTTTGAAGTTGTAGCAGACATTCCTAAAAGCTTTTCAATAAGATTGTGCTTTTCCAATCACCCACTTATCCTCGTTTTTGTCTCAACGAAGTTAAAATTGATTGTTCTTTTTTTTACTCTCTGGTTAGTTTCAGCAAAAATGTTTTTTCTAATCTGACAAGACTAATGATTTCGTTATCTCCTTTTTCGCACGATTGGTGAGCAAAATGATAACAAAATTTTACTTGTTTTGGTAACTGTCAGAAGTCAACACGTTAATTTCGATTCACTTATCCTCGTTTTGATTGCTCTCTTTTTACTCTCTGGCTAGTTTCAGCAAAAAGTTTTTATAATCTGACAAGACTAATGATGATTTCATTATTTACTTATGTTAGTAACTGGGAGAAGTCAACGCGTTAATTTCTGGATTTCTTGACGTTTTAAAGTTTGCAAGAGGATACGTTTTTTTTTTCATGGTAACATTGCAATTTTTTGGCTCGCTCGACACACTCCAAACTAATTATAGTTAATGAAATATGTATGTATTATACACCAAGAATTATATGGGTCGAAGGGGACTTTACATAAACTGGTCTTTGACATATATACCAAAAAATATGATAATCATATAATTATTTTGAAATAATTTAAATTTATACAACCAAGAAACAATGACCAAAACATGTAACCGAGTGATTTATATTAGTGTTATTGGTGACCATCCGAGTTATAAGCACATAATGCAGGCTGTTGAAAAAGAAATAACGAGAAACACTAATCTAGAAGGTGAAGCATCAAGATATGCCGATAGCACTAATTTAAAAATGGCCGAGGTATGAACCCAACACTTTAATTTATAAATTTGGAGTCTGAGACTAAATAACTATTAAGGATAAAAGACAATATTTGCAAATAACTAACATATATTTGGCTAGTTAAACATGCAGGAGATTTTATAAATTTATCAATTTGAAGCATCAAGTTTAAGTTTATGCTGAAATTCGATTCTACTAGAAGAGTATGAAGATGCATGCACCACATCAGAAAAAATGTCCATAACCATAACCACTCATTTGAGTAAAAGATGGGGACATGGCCATCCACTTGTGGGCTCTTCGAATCTAATTTGCAATCAAAAGTATTATGGGTCCCCACTTATTTGGGAGAAGCCATTTTTTTCTCCATATCTAGCCGTCATTATTTCACCCAAATTATATAATACAGTAAATAATACTACTGCTTAATTAGGAGTAATGATCAAACTGATTTAACAAATCATGATCTATTGATGAATGTAAGACAATTATTTCTTGCTCTTTAATCTGTGGTCACAGAAAATAATACGTAGCCTTTCTGAAAAGTTTTATATGGACTGTCTCAAGTCATTAATGTGTCTTACAAATTTAAACATTGGTCCATTAGTATAAAGATAAGACTACTTGAAAATGAACTGTAAGACTCCGAGGAGGATTTCTTGCTTGATCCAAAACATCCATGGCCTTTGTATCATGCACTAATATGATTATTAGTTTTAGGTCCGTGTGTTGCAAATGTTTAATGAATCTTATTTAGGATAACTAAAAAGATTTCTAATTAATTGTGTTTTGTTTTGGCAAGCTGAGATTAAGATATATAAAAGATTAACTGAAATCTACTAGATGTTTTGGCAAACATGTAAACTAACACTTTAACCAGAAAAAAAAACATGTAAACTAATTAAAGATTTAATCTACAATAAGTAATTGATCTTTTTGATGGACTTTTAATATTTTTTCTTTGATTTTTGTTTCTGAAATGCATTTTTTTCTTTGACTTTATCTCTACATACTATGTTTTTCCTATTAAAAGCTCTCTAAAACCTCTCCTACTACTTTTGTGAAACTCACTGTGTTCTACATTAGTTAAAAAAAAAAAGATAAATTGATAGTTCTGTTAGTATCAATTACTGTAAATTGAAAAACAAAGAAAACGGAGCTAAGTTGTTTTTTAGGAAACCCATGGATATTACAAACACAATTATTACCTACGATATTTGTCTTACATAGATGATGAAACTTATACCATGTAACCATGCAATAAAGCACAATGCGATAAGAGAAGGGGAGAGAGAGATGCAATAAAGCGGGGCTCATGTATTTCGTGGTGATAGTAAATGATATTTCAGATCTTCGAATTGATTAGAGTTTGAGTAGGACCCATCTCATTCACCTCTTCAGCTACTTCTACAATTTTGTTTCTACTATAATCGGTTTTACTTTTTTACCCAAATAAACAAATAGAAATTAAAAATTTCATCTTTCAAAATCCTTAGATTCTGCTTCTGTTACAAAACCTTTGCCAATTTATATGTATATGTATTCACATATTACCGTTGTTAAGTAACATAGAGAGATAGTACATAGTTATATGCAACACCACCGAATTACAGAGACTAGAGACGTGTAGGAATGTAATACGTAGGTAGGGTGCAGGCAGAAATTAAGGAAATTAAATTTTTGTCATGCAAATGTAATAAAAGCACATAGAAAGAGACAATTATGTAATATTCACAAAATAAAAAGTCTGAATTTTGCCTTTTTTTAAAAAAAAGTCTGAATTTTAAATGGAGAAAACAAAAAAGATAACGGCTGGCACCGAAATCCAACTTAAAGATTCAATGTTTATGTTATTTTCTCGAATATATATATATATATATATATATATTTATATGAATTTGAATCTCATTAAAAATGAGAGAGTTGTAAATAAATTTCAAAACTTGCTAACTAGCCTAATTAAGAATGTATGTATATTCTATTCTTCACTATTTTTAATTTTATTTCTCTCTTAACAATCTTATCAATGCGAGCCTTTGATTTTTATTTTTTTAATGCGAGCCCTTGATGTATCTCAAAGAACCATTAAATGCTCGATCGGAGCTAGGGTTTTAGAGCTGATTTTAGTTCAAAGCTACAAACTTAGGGTTTTGCTTTTTTCCTTCTCTGAATCGATCGTAGCATGTAGGTGTAGCATTTAGCCATTTAGGGCATACTGTGTTTTGGTCCCAATGCGACTCCCACTCTCAAAATTCACTACTACGTTAGTGTCCCCATACACACAGCTATACACATGCAAATTCTTATATGCATTATTCTATAGAGACGACATAATATTTGTATACGTTCATATATGAAGGATACCGAATGCGCGTATATGTGTTATTATTTGTTTTCGATATGAATGCAAATTCCATTCGAAATGAAAATGTTTGTGAAGATTTACATGTTTAACTTTAACTAGCTAAGTAGTTTGATATATATATGTTATTTGATGCGTTGTAGGTGTTTGTTGTTTTTAACCAAAATTGGTTAATTCAGACAACAAGAAAAATGTTATTTTGAGAGCTACCAGATGTTAATTCGAGTCTAGCGTTACATTTGAAAAGAAATCACTTACGAGTTAGGACAGCATTTTTTTTTTTAATCTGTTATTTATTATCCGAAACATAGTTTATAAAGAGAGCATACAAACAAGATATAAAGATATCGAGTAAAATTATTAGCAATAAAAAAATAATAGAACCGACTTTTAACAATATTTTCACCAAAAATCTTATTCGTTAACGAATTGATATTCTGTATTCTTTCTTTGTACTCGAACTCAAGCATATGTGAATTTAATTTATGTCTATCTTCAAATCTATGAAAACTTCACAAATTTTATCGCATGTAAAACTATTATTATTTTCGCCAAAACTCTATTTTAACTCCCATAATGCCTTATGACAACAAATTTTTATTATAGTGTAGTTTTGGTTATATTTAGAGAGACTAGATGCCAAAGACCACAACATCCTTGTTAACATAGAAAAGGATATTTTGTTTACGCCAAACGGAAGTTTGTAACTTTTACCAAAACCTCAAACTAATCTCATAATTTAGATCTCATCTATGAATGATGAAATGACTAAAAGCTTCCGCTACGTCTTTCAAAATTGGAATTCCATTCTACTACGACCACTTAATGTGATTTGATGTTAGATTATACAAAGACAGCTTAAAATGTTAGATAAATGCATAGGATAACATTCGGAACCGAGCTTGAGTCGCTGCTTGCTACGTTTAAAAAAAAGATTCATTTGTAAAAAAGCTGTTCATGGTCTCATACTCGAAGAGATATACATGCCATTATGCCAAAGGTTCATAAATTCACCATTGATAAAAAGAGAAAAAAAAAAAGTAGAACCACACAAATTATCTATTTAGTCCCAAAATAAAATATCCTTCCTTTAACATCATATTCATTGAAAAATATCAATATATATCTGCCAAAATGACCAACTAGAATCCACAACAAAAAGATCCAACTATCTCCACAACAAAAAGATCCAATAATCTGTAAATGCTAAATAGATAGCTTAAAATAAATTTGAAAATACTTTCAAAAGCTAAAACCGCAACAAGATTATATGATCAATAAGGAGATGGTGCATATATATATATATATATGTGTGTGTGTGAAAACATGTATGCATCATGCATGTATGATGAGGTAGAATCTCGGGCACGGATTATATATATATATATATATATATATATATGTGTGTGTGTGTGTGAAAACATGTATGCATCATGCATGTATGATGAGGTAGAATCTCGGGCACGGAGAAGACGTGTCCGATCATTGAAAGCCGCCCACCATCTTTATTGTATTTGGTTCCGAAGTACTGATCATCTCTGCTCAACTTGCATATTTTTGTTTATAGATAAAAACTCTCTCTTTGCTCTCTTTATCATCCCCAGTTTTCTGATTATTTGCTTCAAAAGTCAATTATTTTTTTTTTAAAAGGCAATAAATTGCACTGTTCATATATTCTTTTAGTCTGTCGAGTTTTTGTTTCTTTGTTTTTGATTAGTAATTATCAACGCCAACTCGTGACTTCTTAATTGGGACTGCAGGAAGAATATAATCAACGTTTCGTTATGCCATATTAAATATATTTGTTTCAACCTTTTATTTTTGTTGTTACAGTAATGTCAAGAGCAACGGTGTTATAGAAATGTTGATTGTGTGATTTAAGAAATAAATAGAGCAAGACAAAACTGTACGAAAATTAAAAGCATGTCATATTCTCCATAAAAGGGTATATCCGTATATATATGAAACCAATTGAATAATACCTTGGATTCGAGTCATATCTCAAATTAATACCATGAATGCGTGCATAATTAAACTTTACTTACATTACTATGTCTGCTATATCAAAATTACTCATAATTCGTAAACTAGGAACCATCGCTTCTTCCATTTTCTTCTTTTTTGTTTGTAGTACATTTAGGTCGCCCTTGTTGTCTAAAATCAAGAACCAAATTCTACGTTGATATACATTTAATCACTGTGGGAGTCATAAAAACTAAAAAAATTGAAATCAGTTTGGCAATTTTCACATGAGATCACGTTACAAAAAAAAGTAGAAATATTTTATTTTAAGACATCGGTTCAAGGCATTGAATTAGAAAGAAACATATCTGGTTTGTTCAATTGACGCTGTTTGATTAATTTGGGCTAGAAACAAAACATAAATGAAAAGAGACCCGTTACTAAAAAGACATGGTCAGGTAAATAATATCTGACAGCCAACACATTAACTTCAAACCTAACGACTACCTGGTTTGTCTTGGCTCCATCTTCTTAAATTTTCGTTTATTTTCTAAAACATTTTATTGGATTATTATCTTTAATACATATGAAAACCTATATACATATATATATATATATATACGTATTCATGTACAAAATATTTCAAACTTTTTTGAAAGGGAAAGTTCAAATGAAGGTGGCTCCTCCAGAAGCAATTTGATTTTGAAGAGACAAAAATGAGGCACGACTAGTGTGACATCAAGAATTTATTGCCTTAGATCTGTCGCTTGTCTTTTAATTTCTTAAAAACATACCGGTTTTCTCCTTGTATCAATTTAAAGATGAACTAACAAAAGACATAGAAGTGTACATATATATATATATATTGTATTTCATTTTCTTACTAGTAAGTATTACTTTTATTATTAAATTCATATTCTATTTTGGGCTGCTTTTTAAAAGAAATTGAATTGTTATGCCGCCCTTTGATCACGCGCGCGTGTATGAAACATGTTAGGATCCATTTGAGTCGAAACTAACTTTTCTACAAACCGCTAGTTTTTTTTTTTTAATTAATTAAACTTATATTGAAAAAACCACTCTAACCGGGAATGGAGGAATTGGTACGGTTACAAAAACTAGCGAAATGAGTTTTTTTTTTTAATGTTTTCTTAAACGAATAATCCGAGTGGTGAACGATTAGAGTAACTAAAAATTAAGAGGAATAAGTGAACAGAAAATAATGAAATTAATAGGAATGAAAAATGATTTTGAGAAGAATGAAATTGAACTCAAAGTAGCTAGTCCCTGGTTGAGTAGGCGACTTCTTCAACTCTGGTTTCAAAACCAGTGTCCACCTTCCGAGCTGACTCCTGCTTAAGCTATATATATTTAGTTCCTTAATGCTTCTTTCCTTTCTTTGTTAGGTTCTCAATTGCTTGTCTTACGAGTTTTTTTGTAAATCATTCGCTGAACTTTTTTTTCAATTTGGCATAAATAAAGATTACCCAATATAAGCAAAGAAAAAGAATGATAGTAAATAAAATATATCCAAAAATTAAAAGCTTAAGTATGAATGGTAGACTACAAGGAGATATGTATTAAAGATATCAAAATATTTAAAAAAGATAATTATAATAATTAGAGTAAAGAAAAATGATTAAACATAAAAAATGTCAGTCGAAATTTAATTTTAATTTATATCGTATTTTTCAATAAAAACTATAATTTATGGCGCGGAGAAAGAAAGCGGAGCACATTTAATTTTTGAATTGTGGATTCCAATTCAGTTTCCACATTCAACACATTTAACTTGGTACGTTTCCTATTTCAAAATAGAAAGTAATAAAAAACAAAGATTCCCGCACATGATTTTTTGTACGGATGATAATAGAGATGTTTAGGTACTTTTTTTTTTTTTGAAAATTTGTTATGGATAACTTTTAGTTGATACAATTTTATTTAGTTAAAAAAATGATTTCGATCATGATCATTCGAAGTTTTATAAATAATTAATAGTCTCAATTTTAACAATTATTATATTCACACTATACTTAGTTTGGTAATCATATAAGTCTTGTAATATTACTTCACTGCTTGTTCTGCATGAGCATGATTTATCTTATGGAGTTTCTTCACACTAGTCGAATTGAAGTAAACTTTAATTTCGGTACATAGTCCAGTGGAGCATTGGTTAACCACATACCCTTGGGTTAGTACACCTCAATCAACAGCAGTTCTGCATGATTTGTTTTTGATATGTAATACTTTTGACATCACTGATAATTTTTTTTGTGACATCGAGTCATGAGAATAATATGTTAGAAATTGGTTTAACAATCATAAGAAGTGTCAAGATTTGTATAGGTAAATTTTTTTGAATAATGATCCACAATGCGATTGTACAACATATCATTCAATTGATTGTCTCACGAGCGAGTGCGCTAAAATAAATGTGAATTCACTAATTTCAAATACCTGTTTCTTTTCTTTTCTTTTTTATATATGCTTTTACTCGGAAACCGGGATTGGTCGGACCATTCGCAACCCAAATATATGCGTAAATTAAATACGAAGAACGTACATGTCCGTGTTTCTGTGCATTACATGTTTATGTGGACAACAAAACAATTATACCGAGTTTGTGATTATTCAAAATTTTACCCCATAAAAATCTCTTCCTAAGGAATTTATGTATCTTTCCCTTTGCATATATGTAACCTTCATTTCTCTAATATAAAGTATACAGTAAGACGTACCTTATATATATTTGTATTTATGTCTAATGCATAAATGACACACAAAAACCTAGATTCTCCCCAAAATTCATCCAACGGCACAAACCGCATAATAAATAACCCTATCAAAATATAATAATAAAACTTGAAATATGATAGCGATAGTTTAGTCCTCGATGAATGCGAGTCCCTCATATTTACTCCTTTTGGCAGCCACCCTCCATCTCTCTCTCTCAACTTGATATGTCTCTCTGTGTCTCTTTCTTTCTCTAAATCTTTCTTTTATTTTGGTTCCTTTTTTTCCAAAATCCTACCATAAGACAACAAAGAACGAGGAAGAGAGAGACAGAGGGAGAGATATTTCTAGTCGCTATGCAGGAGATAGTACCCGATTTTCTTGAAGAGTGTGAATTCGTCGACACTTCACTAGCTGGAGATGATCTATTTGCTATCTTAGAGAGTCTTGAAGGCACCGGAGATATTTCTCCGGCGGCTGCATCTACACCTAAAAATGGATCTTCAAGTTCCAAGGAATTAGTAAAAGATCAAGAATATGAAAACTCATCTCCTAAGAGGAAGAAGCAAAAACTAGCAACCGGGAAAGAGGAGGACGAAGAAGAAGAAGAAGACGGAGAAGGAGAGGGAGGAGAAGAGAATAAGCAAGATGGCCAACAAAAGATGTCTCATGTTACCGTGGAACGTAACCGGAGAAAGCAAATGAACGAGCACTTAACCGTGTTACGTTCTCTTATGCCTTGTTTCTACGTCAAACGGGTATATTCGATACATCCATAAATTTTATTAGTCAATAGTATCTGAGCCTGGCTAATTAATATACTATAAGACATTTGTTCAACTAATTATTTTGGTAGACCTAACTATCATATCATTTTTTAGAAACATCAATTACAACAAATGTATCATATCTATGTTTTCTAGGAATAATGACAATTAAAATGACATTCGGTCCCACTAATCATCTCTTTTTTTCTTTTCTTTCAATCATGTCACAATGTGATTTATAGAATGTCAATATTGACTTATATTTTCTTTCTTTGCACTCAAAACAAATCTTATAAAAAAAGGGGGACCAAGCATCCATCATAGGAGGAGTTGTGGAGTACATAAGTGAGCTACAACAAGTTCTTCAATCTTTAGAAGCCAAGAAACAACGTAAAACCTACGCGGAAGTCCTAAGTCCGAGACTAGTCCCGAGCCCTCGTCCTTCACCGCCTGTCCTAAGCCCGCGAAAACCGCCTCTTAGCCCACGCATCAACCACCACCAGATCCTCCACCACCTTCTTCTTCCTCCCATAAGCCCTCGAACCCCTCAGCCCACAAGCCCATACCGGGCCCACCCGCCGCAACTACCACTCATACCACAGCCTCCTCTTCGTTCTTACAGCTCATTGGCTGGTTGCAGCAGCTTAGGGGACCCAGCTCCTTACTCTCCTGCTTCGTCTTCTTCATCTCCTTCAGTCAGTAGTAACCATGAGAGTAGTGTGATAAATGAGCTCGTTGCTAACTCAAAATCGGCTTTGGCTGACGTAGAAGTGAAGTTCTCAGGAGCTAACGTGCTGCTCAAAACGGTGTCGCATAAGATCCCGGGACAGGTTATGAAGATAATCGCTGCTCTTGAGGATTTGGCTCTCGAGATTCTTCAGTTTAATATTAACACTGTCGACGAAACCATGCTTAATTCTTTCACCATCAAGGTACGTACGAATACTCATCTTAATTCATTTTCGGTGATTTTTTTTTTGGGTCTTTTTTAAAGAGTGCAATTCATACATTTATTTTTCTTACATAGGATATATGGTGGGGGAAGAAATGGTAGGGTACTGTAATAATTAATAATTCATTGACATTGTTACATAAATGCACACAAACATATGGTAGTCAGATTGCCCACAAGCATACAAAACTAAACTGTTCTTTGTTTTATATATTTTTTACTCAAAACTCTTAGTATAAACATTTGCATTTTTGTTTAAAAAAAAAACAAATTGTTGAATAACACGTGTTTTTATATATTATATACAAAATCTTTATTATTTATATTCTATGTAAACATTAAAGAGCACCTAACTTTTTAAAATTCTAAATTCGAAATCAACTCGTTCAATATATTCAAATGTATCTGATGTTTCAAATAAAACAAGCTGCTATAGTTTAGTGGTTTTGCTTATTGGTCAAGACTTAGTCATTTTTTCTGTTCTTTCCAACGGTCAATTTCTATTTCTTAGAAATACAATAATTTGTCCAATTTATACAATGGTTGTAGGTCAAAAGATTAGTAGATTTTATTATTGTTGATTTTTGGTTATCGACAAACACGTGGTTAAGATCAATTAGGCATGCTAATTAATAACTTTCTCACAGTATAGGTAGTTAGTAAATAAGCTGGAATAGGTAATTATGATGAGGCGATTGCTTCCTCCCTTTTCATAGTCATTCTAAAGTTTTATTTCTATTTCATTAAGATGTTGTTAACTTTTCAATATAATTTCTCAATTTACTTTTAACCCAAAGCTAGTATATTTGAATTTAAGTCTTTAATCATTAACAAAATAGGGGTATATATAAAAATTAAATTGTTTTTAATCTGCGTCTAACGACATTTTTTTTAGACAAATTAAGTATAGTTATTGATATCGCTATTTGATACTTTTTGTTTTTTTTTACAAATTTTGTCATGACATTAATTATCTGGGGATTCGCATTTGAATTCGTCGGGATTTTCCGTGAAGAAAGTCTACATTTTTTTTAATGATTTGGATTTTACTGCCTCCAAAAACATTTAGAGCTACTCAGAATTATATTAATTGACAATTGTATAAATATCTCTCTCTCGCTTTTCTTGTTAGATTGGAATTGAGTGCCAACTAAGTGCAGAAGAATTGGCTCAACAAATCCAGCAAACATTCTGCTAATAAAAGAAGGATTAATACATATTCGTATAAACCCTAACGAGAGGCCAGTACGTACTCACATTCTCTCCTTATTATCCTTTTAATTATCTTCAAACTTTTCTATAAAGATATATATGGAGTTTTTTCTTAAATAATATTGTTATTGAAAATTTTCAAATTACAAATTAATTATAACTAATATAGGTAAAAGTGAGTTCTTACAAATTATCAGCTTTATAACAGCTTCGTCACATGTTTTTTCTTTTCTTTTTAAGTTTAGAATTAAAGTAACCGTACTCCTATCATGTAACTTTTTTTTTTCTTGCATATCGAGCATCGTAGCTGTAACTGCATATGAATGAACAATAGTGTATGCGTTTCTCATGAATAATATTAATCTTGCATCTTAATTTTTGGAGGGATATATCTTTTGTAGATAAAAAAAATGATTTTACATGCCGCAGCAGCAGATGTTCTACAAATCAAAAGAGTGGATATTAAAGATTCGATTAATAGAATTGGTTTTACAAGGGTGTGAAGACGTTAATTGAACTTATTGAAAAAATAGTAAAAAAAGATTTTGGTAATTTGAAGGAGTAAGGGAATCAAACCCTTTTGCTTCTATAATATGACGTTGACCAACTCTTCTGAAAACAAATTCCGTAAAATAACGGTCGATTTTTTACTAAACATAGGATTGATCCGTTTGTGTCCGGTCCTAGTAATGGCATCAAACGATAAGTTGGGACATGAGAAAATGTTTTATTGTTATTATGCAAGCAAGTCAAATTTGTGCACAGACTAACAAAATTGAATTTGGTATCTGCGACTAAAACCACACTGAATTCTGCTTTTACACAATCATAGCAATTTGGCAAAATGGTGTGAAAGATTATCTGCCAACATCTTCTTCCTTTTTTAAATTAAAATAAAATAAAATTAAACCTCATATATTATCACCTGCCAACATCTTACAACTACATATACATATAAAATAGACGTTGACTTTTTCTGATAAATTAACAACTTTGACTCCTTTTTTAAGACATGATTGGCGCATAACTTATTACACAATGGTTTTCCCTTAAACATCTACACACTACTAACCCAAATTTACCTATAGGTTGACGCCACCAATTCCATCCCCAAAAACTATATTTTGATCCCGATTCAAGATAAATTCATGAGGAAGAGGTTTGTCGTTAAATCCCATATTCTGTAGTAACGCATGTCAATGTGCCACATCGATAACAAAATAATACATAACTAAGTATAGTTCTATTTTGGTGGAATAATTTTTCAACAAATTAAATTCTTAAATGGAGACGGCCTTTGGTTTTTTATAAAGGGAAATTTGGCTTACTAGCCATAAAAAGTTTAATAATTCACAGATTAACTAAAAATTTTTAGTCAGAATATTGTGTGTTTAATAATGTGACCACGTTTTGTGTGTGTAAACTGTAAATGAAATCGGACGAAAATATTTTTAGTGGCACACGTTGGAGAGAGTTATGGCTATTAAGCCCAAATTCTTCTTTTAAACATAGAATTTCTCTTTTAAACCCAAAAAAAGAGAGCCTAATTTCTCATTTAAAAATCAAAGACCATATCTCCATGTCTCTTTTAGTGACACACGCTTGAGAGAGCACAACTACACATATAATTTAGGGATTTAATAGTTCTCTTTAATTAAAATTAAGGTAAACAGAGGGAAAAAAGCCTTAAGCCTCTCTCTGACGCAATTATCGAGGAGACTATTTTTTCACCGTTATATTCGCTCTCTTCTACTTTGCTCGATCTTCTTCTTTGGCCTCCCTTTGTGGTTTCCTGCGTTAGATTTCGACCGTTTTTACTCCTCTTTACCGGTGCTGGTGCTGTCGAAGAGCTATATGACCTCATCTATGGCAGAACTGCGACGAGCAACTACCGGATCTGAACCCTTCTCGGGTAAATCCCGAAGACCTTTCAACAGATCCACTCTCCACTCGAGGTGGTTTCTGGAGCTACTCAATTGATCTGTGCTATCTTTTCCGACATGGTTGCTAGCGCTCTTATCTCCTTCTCAATCTCGTCGATCGAAGATCACCTTTCCCCTGTCGGCCGCCGCCACAGTAATTCTGGTCAGACCGAGTTAGGTCAAATCTCTAGCAAGAGGCTTAAGAGTGAATGTAAAATGGGCCTGGTCCAATATTTTTGCAGAATGGAGTTTTAATGGGCCACTAAGCTTCAAAGATTTAAAGCCCAATTGGTTTGGCAAAGACATTCGGTTAGCCTGTTCTAAAACGTTATTGCCACCAATGGATTCCACCGCCTCTCCAGGCTGCCTCCACCAGCTCCGACCTAATTCACCCGTGCTTGCTCTCTCATCTCTATGTTTTGTCTACTTTGTAGGTAATACTGCTCAGTCACTAACCCCCTATACATTGAGCATCCTTTCACAACTTGTGCCTTGGACTAGATCTGTGTTCATGTTTTATTTAGATTTGGTACAGTTGCTTCTAGCGCCTCTAGTGGTTCCATTTTCCTCCTGCCGAGGCCATGAGAGATCCTATTATGCATCCTCCTTCTCAAAGGAGAGAACCCTCTCACAATTACCCCTCTCCATGAGATGGGAGCTTCTTTCAATTTCATTGCTTAAGAAGCACTTCTATGTCCTAACCGTTTGGTTCTCTAATGTAATGGTCCGCACAGGATCGGTAGAGACAACGGTGAGCAGTACGATGCGAACCGAGGTTATGGAATCCTTGACAAAGTCACTTGGTATGATGAC
Source organism: Cardamine occulta (assembly GCA_028015245.1). NCBI lineage: Eukaryota > Viridiplantae > Streptophyta > Magnoliopsida > Brassicales > Brassicaceae > Cardamine > Cardamine occulta. The sequence goes on along the minus strand of CM051393.1, from coordinate 11,603,286 downwards.
TATCTTAGTGTCAGTTGATGATTTTGGTATCAATACTAATTCTTTCATGGGTGCGCGCGTGTTTAGATAGTATCGACACCTCTCATGACGATCTATCAAGTTTCCTAAAGTTTGTGTATCTATCTGCATTTTATGCTTGTTCTAATGTTCTAGTTTTTGTGCTACATTTTCGGGCATGTCTGTCTAAGCTCATGTATCATGTATCCATCTGATTAATGAATGAAGAACTTGTTTGACAAAAAAAAAATCTATCCTTTTGATAAGCATCCATGAAAAATCAGAGTAAGACGGACGTTTAGGAAAGTAAAACATATAAACAACCTCAATTTTTTTTAGTTGAGAAGTAACAAGATATAAACAACCTCAATTTCTTAAATACTATTTCAAAATTCATTTACTTACTAACTTGATTTATTTTTAATTTTTATATAAACATTTTTAATCATGACAAGATCTTCTATTTGAAAATATTAATTAATATTTGGCCACCAATTGTTTGAAATATTCGTACCCACAATGTTTTTCTTTGTCTACTTAAATGCCACCAAATATTTATATAGTTTAAAAGAAAACTATTTAATTTTCAAAATATCATAGGACTTTTAGAAAACCATTTGTTAACCGAAGGAATGATTCTAAATCCCATGCTAATCCTCCAAGACTCATAGAAAACCAGATTTTTTTGCCACTAAAAAAGTCTAAACATAGATAAAGATGATTGATATATCGTACTAAAATAGCTAAAACTCTGTAATGTTAGAACATTATGCATAATCAATCTTTCAAACTGGACGATTAGCACTTGGTTAAAGTATCATAGTCAAATAGATAAATTCTAAAATAATTTCTTCCATAATAAAGAATCTACTTCCATTATAACTTTCTTTCAATTGTTTTCATGATTCGGTTCAAATTCCGTAGTGTATATGAATTGTAGATGAACAAAAGAACCGCACTCATGAAAAATTAGATTACCAATATATTACAAAAAAAAAAAACACCAACAAAAAAGAAAAGAAAACTATAGATGATAATTTCTTCAAGCTAAAAAGAACCACTACTATACATCTAGTTTTTTTTTTTTTTTCGTTGGTGGTGGGGCAGAAAAATTAGAATAAAATTAAAACTAATGAGGATAAATAGAGAAACGAGGACGATGAGGTTTGGTATTTTTGTGGGAAGAGCTCGAGTGAAGTTGGCGTCGTTTCTCAGCAAAGCCATCACTGTTTCTCATTATCCAATATCTCTCTATCTCCTCTGGCTGTCTTCCAGGGACTCTTCCTGCTATTAAATCCCACCTAACGAAAATAAAATAAAATAAAATTTTACATTTTCATCCGAATCATTGTTACTTTAGCATTTATTATTTTCACAAAGAAAATTTATTTTTGTCAACTCAAATTTCCAATTTTGAGCCAGCCAAGCATTTATAGATAGTACTTAATGATAAAGGAAAACAAATTAGTTCTTACTTCTATATATGTGTATATACGTATATAATTTGATGAACGTGATAGCTTTAATTAAATGTTTTGTTTTTAATAGAAGATTAGTGGACACCATGTGCTTCCCCTACGACATGGTACACTGTGCATAGGTAAGTACATGTCTAAATTAATGTATGTAAAATTGTAAATACTCGGACATGAAATTATTTACATAGACAATGTATAACTGAAAATTCTTAACTTAGGTCGATATAATAGATAGAAATAAGAACTTAAGAAGAAGAAGAAGAAGAGAAGAAATTGTTACCTATCACCGACAAGTCTATACATTCGAAAGATGAGATCTTCTTCTTGTTCAGTCATATTGATAAACTCCCATTCGATGCTGCTCACTTCTACACAGTCATATTCAACCAATTAAACTCTAAACATATATTAAACTAAAAAAAAAAGCAAAAGACAAATATGATTAAAAAATAATAGTTAATGTTTGTTCAAATTATAGAAACTAATCTTGTACTTATTATTTTAGTTAGCACGAGGTATTACCAATTTAGAAGTAAGCATATCCCTCGTTTTTACGAGGATACTAACCAAATAAATCAGTAGGCCAAATATCAGAACCGTGTCGGATTCAGACAAAGAAAATCGGATCCTAGGAACTACATTTCAAGATGTGCAAAGCATACAATTTTTTTGCTTCTACACATGAAAAATATATGCAAACATGTAAAATTAGATGTATAGAGAATAGAAAGGGACCTTCAGAGTCATGAAGGCTGATTTTATTTTGCTTTCGACGGCGACGACGGTTAGTGTTATCCATTAATATTGAGGTAAGAAAAGAAAAAAAGAGAGGTAGAAATGTGATGAAGAATGTAAAGAAAAGTTGGGGTCTGAAGAATGTAAGGAAATAAAGATGTGGGAGATGAGAGTTTATAGAGAGGAGAAGAAGAGAGGAAGAAAGAGAAGGAAGTGTCCAACGAACAGCCTTTGCAAACTAAAAGTAAGAAGTGTTGTGTGGTCTTGTTGACCTCTTAGCCTTTGGTGTAGACTTGTCGTTGACACTCTCATATATACACATGGACACGAACTCTTTTATTGGGATTTGTATGTATTTGAAGGCTAACAGCTTTGTTCTCATTCATCTTTGTCAAAAAAAAAAAAAACTTTGTTCCCATTCATAGATACTAACAAAAATATTTATCCACTATTTCTCTACTATTTTCCACTACTCAAGTTTTATAAACCTACTTTTCACTATATAGTTTAAGGTAATGGAAATTTATTGATTCGCAGAGTAACTTTTTTTTTCTTGGTTAAAAATTTAGCAGCATAACTTTCAACAATGTTTTTGGTTATTGGTTTTGTTGTACGTTGTTCTTTACTTTTTTTAGGTCAAGACCAATGTGTTTTTCAAAGAAATTTAGGTGTTACTAAATTACTAGCTTTTCTTCCTTGTTTTTATTTCTACGGTTAGGCATAAAATGAAACGAACCAGATGAACCGAACTGAATAAAAAAATATTAAATCAAAACCACACTGAATTTTATTTCAAGTTGAAGAGTTTTTTTTTTTTTTTTTTTTTTTATAAAATTTTAAGTTGAACAGTTATAATTTTTTTTTGCAGAATATACCAAAATGAATCTAACCCCAACCTAAATTAGTGCAAAGGAACATAATCATTTGTTTCTGGTCAAATATGTTTTTAAGAACAAAACCATATAAACCAATATCTATTTAAAAAATGATTTTCGTTTCATAATAAGTGATTAACTGATATTTAGTTAAATTTTTTAAAAATAATATTATTTTCAGTACAATTTGTTTTCTGCTTATTATTTTCCTTAAAATTTAGTTACTTTACCTGTTTTGACAATTAATATATAGTAGAGGTAAATTATATATTTTAGTTTATGTGTATTAAATGAAGACATCAGTTAATATGAAACGGAAAATAATATTTATTTAAGTATCTAAAAATTCAATTCAACATATTAAATTCATGTACTATAAATTAAAACTTTTTAATTTTAATTAATATTTAATAAAAAAATAAAACGAACTGACTCAAACCTAATTTTTTAAAGAATAAAATAAAATAAAATTTGATTCTAGTTTGAAACTATTTTTTCAAAATCTGACCGACCCGAAATGGAAACCCAAATGTCTATACCTAATTATTCTCAGCCACTATTAAGAATATGCTAATTAATTTCATTCTCTTTCATATTTATATTTTGTATTGAAATCTGCATTTTCTTATAAATATAGATTTTTGGTTTACCTCCAAGGAGAAATTGAAAAGGAACATTTGAATTTTAATGATATTTCTTCCAAAATTCAATGTTTTAATATAGTAATGTTAATTCTCTGTATAATTTAACCCTTATTGCTTTATTTCTACTTGCCAAATATAGTGGGATAAACTCATAAAAGTATTCATCGAAATTTTGCTAAAATTTAAACATTTATGTTGAATGAAATAGAATGAATATTCACTTTTATTCTACTAACAAATTTTTTTTTTAACATATGGCTCTATGATTTTAGAATTATTCATAAATATTTTATATTTCATTCACATTATCCCATTCATCTTCATTTCATCCATTCCTTTGATGTTTACTAGAATGTACCACGATAAAGCATTACATATGACGTTGTATGGTAGCTCCTTCGCTGGCTGAGTACTGAAACCACTTACACAAGCGATTCAATAAGATTTTTCTCGAGATGTTTTATCTCTCTCATACATGATATACAACTAAATTAAAGTCCCTTGAAATTTGACTTTCTTCAAAATAATAAATTTGAATCGAGCCAATAAAATAACGTATTGAATTCGAGTGAAAGACATCACATAAAAGTACGCTCTTCAATAAATTTTGTAAAAAAGTATACATTTACTATCATGGCATATATCTTCAGTTTAACAAAAAAAAAAAAATGTATCTTCATTTTGGACTAAAAGAAATGAATTCGTAGATTAAACCGCTTGGTACGAATAACTAATTCAATGTGTAAAATCATGGATACTAGGTAGATGTGATTACCTTTTGTAATATTGAATTTTACAATCTTAATAAGATTTGAGCTAAAAGAATCAAAAAAAGTTTGGAGTTAAGAAAGTTATATACGAGAAAGAAAGAAATATTGAACCGAACCGAATTGAAACATGGTTGCAGCTCTTGGTAGATCACTTCAACTAACATTCCAAGTCCTAAATAAACAAATCTTTATTCATTAACGTATCGAATGAGTCCACATATAATTATACGAGTCTTCATATATAATATATATATATATGTATAGGAATTTATTAAATCTGGCCATTAATATATCAGTTTTAAACCCCACAAAGTAAAAGCTCGAATTAAATAAATTTTTTGTTCAACCGTAGATGTTTGATTGGTTAATTACAACATGATTGACAACATTTAAGGTGGTCCTATGAATGTTTCTGATATTTTCGGTTGAAAAATATTATATACTCCGAATGAGTAGATTCACCAACATACGAGTGAGTAGATTCCATTAGCCTCAACCATTAAACAACATATGAGTAAAATTTAAATTTGATTTAGAGGAGTGGTCACTGGTCACAGAGATATGAGCCTAAAAGAGTGACTTGGGTTTTATGACTTTTTTATATATATCATAATTTGTATTCATTTTAATTAGAACTACCTGTTGTTTGTATTTCATTTAAATCTGGCTATATGGTTTAGATACCTGATATGCTTCGTAAGAACTATTTTAAAAAATATATTTAAAAAAATAATAAAAATTTCAAAATTAATTAAGAATAAATGATATTCATTTCAAAACTCACTTTTAAGCTTTTCTTTTTTAAAGTTTTAAGCTTAAAATATTTTTTGTGTTATTTAATTTTTGTTATCGGATTCATAGATATATAATAAATATAAATAAATGTATGTTTATTATCTATACATAATTACATACATATATACTTAAAAATATTTTTCTGTGATTTGATTTTTGTTTTCGGTTTCATAGATATATAACAAATATAAAATAAATGTATGTATATTACCTATACAGAAACACACACACACAATATATATATATATATAAACTTATTCATATTTCTGAAAACAAAACAAAATTCAGTTTTAAAATTTAGTGTATATGTTTCATTGTGTCAGATATTAAAATTTTCTATTTGATTTGGTTCATAAAGTTATGGTTATCCATATGTTTTTAATTGAAATGAAAAAAAAAGCTTGAAACGGATATTACTAATTGTAATTATATTTTATATGGATAAAAAATAATATGCCGAAACTGTAAGAGCATCTCTATCGGAGATTCCTATACACAGGATCTTTTCTTTTTTTTTAATATCTTTTTTTTTATATAAAAATTAATTTTTTTATTGTCATAACAAATCACGTTGCGATACGTGGTATTTTTTAGAAGATCCAATGTCTTCTGCAATACATATAGAAATATTGGGAAGATACAAATGTCAGGTCCCACATAGAAAAACTCTCCAAAAAGTGTCCTATGGACATGGTATAAATAGTTAAAACACACGGATAATATATTTGACTTTCACGATGTAGTTATAATAGTAGGTTATATTGGATAATGAATATATATAATATATATATCGAAACAATAAGTAATTAATCAAAGACCTACGGACCTACCTAATTTTGAATAGCTTAATCTACGGAAAAAGCTACAACAAATGACAAAAAAAATCAGTTTAAAACAAAAATTATCCGAGTAGTCTATATATTTGTAGGTACAATGACAAACATATACATGGCCATCCTGCATGTACTGTAATTCTGTAAACCATGTAAATAAATAAACAATTAAGCAAACAGGTAAAAATAATATTTTGTCCTATTTTACTGTGGAGAGAAATAATAACACGGCTTATAGTACATTTTTTTTTTATTATAACATCAATAAAAAGGATTATGATATATACATATGAAGAGTAACATATACGTTTTTGCACATTGTGATTATGATATATATATATATATATACATGAAGAGTAACATAGACGTTTTTGCGCAAACATCTGACTTTCTAAACTAAGACTTCAACTAATTCATTCGTTAACTTTGACCATCTCATTTGACCAAGCTTAGTGATGAAACATTATATTCATATATTTATGGTTATAACATTCAAAATAAAACATTTTTTTCAGAAATCAAAGAACACACCCAATATCATATCAAAATTTGTAAAATGTACAATACCTCTAGGCTCTAACCAATGAGGCAATGAGACTCTGCACTGCACAAAAGTACTGAATCTCAGAAAAAATAATGAGTTTTGAAAAAAACAGAGTAACTTCTTCAAACAATTAACAGACTTAATTATAGACCTGCACGACACAGAGGAGCTTCCATTTTTAATCGTTTTTAGTCAGATGACTTCACCAGCATTTGTCGGTAAGTTTTCCATTCCATACTGTAGCCTTACCACATTTATGTTTTCTTACATAAACACCTGAAATTTAAAAAATATTGTTCTCTTTTAAAAAAACTATTTAAAATTTTTTTTGCTAATTAACTTGCAAAATCCATTCATAAAGTGAATGTTAAGATTGGTGCTTTTAGGATTGTGTCCGCATGCCGACTTTTTAAAACCTGCAAAACATTTTAGTTTGTTACCCTACTTGGTAATAAACATGATCAAATGGATTATACTTTCTATTTTGCTCACACAACAATAGTTTTGAGAATCTCGAAACAGTCTTTGATGATCACAATAAATGCGCACGAGATGTATCCACGAGGTATTGATGCCTTCATTGTGTTATCTATCTACTTGCACCCAAACCTTTTTAGAAAGGAAATTTTTGTTTGAGTGACCTAAATTTTATAGTACTCCAAAATATGTTCTAAAATGTTTCTGAAATCAAATTTGACATTACTTTTTATAATGTCAACGATGATATTATTTTCACCAACAATTTTTTTCACAAAATATGTTCACCAATACTTTTTTAGTTGTAATGTAAAAATTATATTCAACAAAAATCATTTTTACAAAAAACTGTAGCGTTTTTGAATGTTCTGAGAAAAAATCAAAAGAGGAATAAGATGTAACTAATCAGAGAGGAACTACAGCTAAAGACATGAGGATAGGCTTTGAGAAGTTGACGAGAACTGAACCAATAAATAAGAGTATAGTCAAATTGGCAATCACGCAGACGAATGTAATTCACCGTGACTTCTATTATTTCTCTCCCTCCTTCAAAGATGATAGAGAAATACCAATTCTCAATTCTCAATCAAAATCTGTTGGGGTTAGAAGTCAAGTTCAATTGTTCAAACAGGTAGAAAATCTTGAACCAATGAGTCCTCGTGCACAGAAGACCAGATCAGAGCAGCAAATTGGCAAGAAAAATAGATAACCACACGTTTTCCGGTGCACAATTTTTTATCATGTTGTTATTCATGGTGACGTAAAATTATATGGATTTTTTAGGGGTCTAAATTAGAATAAGCAGATGAGATGCTACAGACCGAAGGTGTCTAGGGTTAGTTTTTGGGGGTGTGGGACGTAACTCTGCGGTACGGTACTAGAAGATTTCATATTTCTATTAGGATTGTGTCGGATCTGAGGCTTATATAAAAGAGTTTAAGAGTTTGTAACTGAATCATCAGATTAATGGTAGAGCTGCTATGCAGAACCTCACCCGGTGAGGACATGGTGGGGTGTCGTGACCTTAAGCGGTTTTCTCCCTGGAGATTGTCGTTTTGGTCCCCAATTTTGGAGTTTTTATGCGTCTCCATTTCCTCCTCGACGAGTTTCTCATCTCGCATTCCGGCAGCTTCAGAGGTGTGTCCCTCTTCTTTCTCACTCTGATAACTCCCTTGGTAGTGCAACTCATCTTTCAAATCGGTGGCAACAACTTCCGGCAAGTCTTAGTCCGGAGAAGTTTGGCGTCTTCCTTCATGGCGGCGGATCTACACAGTCATTAAGGTTTTTGCTTGATGTATCCTTTTTGTAGCTAAACCGGGTCTGGTTAAGAATCAAACCGGGTCTATGTAGGTTTCGGTTTGGTTAGTGTTCTCTTTTTAATTTAAGTTTAAGTTGTGTGTTGTATCAAAAAAAAATTCTTTAATTCATGAAAACTCTTTAAAAAAATATTTAACGGATAAATATAAAGTAGTACATGTGAAACTTTTAGCAGTTTCATGCATAACAACTTACATATCTGAATATATATTAAAAAGAAAAAACTTAGATATCTGCATGCGAAGAAAATGTAATAGATGTTTGTGGAAGAAAAAAATGTAAATAGAAAATAAAAATAAAAATAAAAGAACTTAGACATCCACAGGTTGAAAATCTCTTGTCTGGTCTATTTCAATCGAGTCATCTATATGCTAAACAATCCCGTCCACTCCTACTAGGATCAGATTTTAGGTAGGATTATTTGTAAGTCCGTCCTATATTTTTAACAATTTTTTTTTTGTCTTTCTCTTCTTTTTTCTTTTTCTTTAGGCGGATAATTAAAAATCAGAATAAATATGTTTTACGGAAGAGCCAATGGTGTTGACAGAAAAGGAAAAAACTACGCCTCGAATGGTAGTAGTTTTCACCATGGTTTTTGGTTTTTAAAAAATTATTTTATTATCCAATCAAAATTATATAAAAATTAGATTTCTTAAAATCTAAGAAATCTAGATTTTATGAGTTTTAGCAAATTTTTAAACAAAAACAAAAATCTATTTTTTGAATTTTTGAGTTTGTTTGATCAATATTTTTGTTTTCAAATTTTCTATTTATTTTATTTTTCTTTTATTGAAAATCCAAAAACGAAGATTTAAAAACCAAAATTTATAATTTAATATTCACTTTAAAACTCTAAAACATTCATGACTTACATAGGAGATCGAGAAAGGGAAATAGAAAAAGTGACATGATGTAAGTTAATTAAAGAGAAAAAGATATTTATGAATTTGATAGAGAAAAAGATATTTATGAATTTGATAGAGAAAAAGATAGTATGGCGAGCAGATGGAGTGGCCGAAATGTTTGATAATAGTAGCGATTAAATATCAAACTCATAAACACGATAATAGACTCCTAAAAACAAATAAACATGATAATATAATAAAGTTTATTTATTTTAAGTTGGACCACTGTAAAAAATAACATAGTAGCGATAAAATATCAAACTCATTAAACTCATAAATACAATAATAGATGCCCAAAAACAAATAAACACGATGATATAATAATATTTTTTAATTTTAAGTTGGACCAGTGTAAAAATTAACAAATTTTTATAAAATAAATTTTTTTTTAAAATTTGTTATGTTAATAAATAATATCATAAATTTATAACTATATTAATTTGCACATACATAACTTTTTTTTGTTGTCACTCACACATACATAACTAAGACAATATATTAAAACTTTGATTTCAACGTTGTTTCCTTTCACTTTAAATTTGAAACCTCATCTTCAAGATTAAGAATTTTAGCGACAGTTCTTCTAAACTTTTAATTTCTGAATATATATCATTTTCATCTTTATAGACAAGTATTTATAACATCGATTATATTGCGAATTTGCAATTATCGATTTTATTAATCATAAATTAATTACATGCAAGGTGAATTCATTTAAATTCGTTAATATAACATCATTTAAAATTTTTAGAATACTATGGACTAAAATAATTAACTCTCTACAAATCAATATATTATTTTATCGATCAATTAATACTTCTATAAATTAATAAATTATCAAACTTATAATACTATTAATTTATATAGGGTTTACTGTACTATATCATATTTGCTGTAGGTTCAAAAGTGTTTCGAGAATAATTTTTCCAAATATTAAAAAGTTAAACTGAATCATTTAAATTACAATTCAATATGATTATTATTGAAACTCCGATTCACCGGAGAAACAGAGAGTAAAGTAGATCTAACATAAACTTTTCTTATTAACACTAAAATGTTTGTTACAGAACTTAGCAGAAATGAACGTATCCTTAAGCTTATATATGCTGAGTTAATTACAATTATCAACATCAAACCAACATTTCGTTAACCGGAGTTAACCATGTCAAACCAAGTATCGTAATAATTATGAAGTTCAGTTTCCGGTTAGATAAACATAACCATATTAGATATGTTTTCCTAAGTCATGATAATTATGCTTGTGTTTTTTTTTTCTTTTTGGGCTTCTCTAAATCCAAAAAGAAAAAGAAAAAAAAAACTTTACCTGTCTACTTAACAAAAATCTAACGTGTGGTGAAAAAAAAAGTTGTACTATATATAATAAACATTTTTCATTAAACTATGCATGTCTATATCAGTCAAATTTTCATTTCTCTCGCACCACAAAATAAAAATATAGACACTCCTTTATGATAATGTCCATAATTAAGTAGAAGCGACCAAATTGATCAATTCGGATGGTACATGCAACAAAGGGACAAAATTTCAAATAAGCTCCAATTCTCAAGGGAATCAATCTATATTTTTCTCTATCCCACTAATATTTTTCGGGAATACATTAAGAAAAAACAATTTCTTATTATAAGTTATGACATTATTTTCCATTCACTACATAAAAACACGTAAAAAACGACTACATGAAACGACTGCTTTTTTGCCACCAGATTATGACCAATAAATTGTGACTAAAATGCAAATAAAAGCGACTAAATTGTGACGTTTCTGCAACTGAAATTGGACTTCAATATTTTTGTTGCATATTGGTCGCATTATAATCCAAAAAAAAATTAGTCGCAAAAAAATCGCATAATTTTGCCACCAAATTGTGACCAATATACGACTTCCGTAGATTTTGTAATATAAGTCGCAAGTTAGTGGGAAATTACGAAAACACACTGTCGCATATTGGTCGCATTTTTGTCCCAACAAAAGTAGTCGCTAAACGGTCGCAAAATTTTGCAACCAAATAGTGACTAAAATACTATTTTTTTTATTTTATTACAAATTTTGCAAAGTCGCATTATAGTTGGAGAATACAAAAAATTATGGTCGCATATTGGTCGCAACTTATGTGTACCTACTTTTATATGATAAGTAGTCGCATAATAGTTACATTAATTCCCACATGTTTAAATAATTGTAGTTAGGTGTACCTACTTTTATATGAAATAGTTAAATTTATATATGCAAAATCTCTTATAAAAGATCTCATATGAGATGAGGTTTAAAACAAACACACAAGAAATAAAATGTCAAAACTTCCTTGTAACCCGTTCCCTGATTCTGAAGCATCAGTTATAAATTTTTCTAATGTAACTAACTCTCAATTACCGGCGAGATTGGCGGAGTGGGATCAGGAGCACCAAAAAGTGGAGATGTCTTGGGAATCCGAGGCTCCAATCACAGAAGTTAAACCAAGTTTCACCCCGGGTTCTACACAATCTCCATATGATAGTTACCAGGGCGGTGCTTATGCTGAAGAAGTTGAAAATCCTCCGGAGGACCTAGATGTTGATGCCATCGCGAGGCAATTTGGTCTAAACGTTGAGGAACTTGCACCTAACCCTCTTCCAACTCTGGATTTTGAAAAACCTGTTGAAGATGTTTACGAATGCAATGGTGATGAATATGGTTGTTGCCAGTATCATATTGAAAAGTTTGAGATTGATCACTGATTAAGCTATTTAATAATGTTATAATATAGATATGTATGGTGAAATAAGTTTGACATTTGGTATTAATACCATGTCTTCCTGTGTTCTGTTATTAATAAAGGTTTTTTAAAATGTTACTATGTTGATAGATAGTCTAGAAGAGTCGTAGTAATACTTTAGAGTGGATAAATAATATAAATACTTCGCTAAATAACAACAATGTTAAGAAAAAAAAAAAATTAAGATCAAAACATTAAATAAGATGCATTTAGGATACCTAAAGAACATGAAAATCGGTTAGGCTATGTATTTTGATCGTTATATAGGTATGACAAGTGTTTACAATATTTTGAAGAATACCAGACCTATTAGAAAACAATTAGGGCAGTTACCTCAATTAATAACATCATCTTATTCGCGTGCAATTTAGTCATAACTGTTGCAACGCAAATGCGACTGCAACGTATAATATAGGCTTACCCAAGCATATTAATCATGTAATCGCATAATAGTGACTAAAAGGCGACTGCAGTGTATATTATATAACTTTACTAAATAAATAACATCATATTATTTTTATAGTCGCTATTTAGTCACTAAATTATGTGACTATTATGCGAATAATATTGTAACTAATCATATAAATCGTGTAGTGGCATAATAATCACAAAATTTAGTGACTAAAAGGTGACTGCTGTGTATAATATATAGGTTTACTAAATTAATATCATCAATTATTATAACACTCGCATAATAGTCGTTATTTAGTCACTAAGTTTGCAACTATTATGCGACTGCAACGTTTAATGTACCTATAAATCATGAAGTCACCTTTTCGTCGCATAATTGAGTGACTAAAAGGCGACTACAAAGGCTACAGTGTATACTATTTACGGATACTAAATTAAAAACATCATTTATTTTTAATGTTATTATATATATATACATCATAGATATGTAACAAATATGAACATACTATACAGTATTTTCACGTATTATTTTTTGACATTCGAGTATTGTTGTATTCCTATTGTTGTTTGATGTTATCACATATTGGTTGCTTATTGTGCTATTAAAATGCGACTCCTACTAAAGTTGTTTGATTTATATCCACATATTATAATTGAGGAGGTAGGTGTACTAAACTAAATAAACCGATTGATTTATATCCACATGTTTAACTATATATGACCAATATTTCAGATGTTCTAAACATCAAACCCTTAATACAAACTTTCAAAATATTTATTTGAAGTCATCTATTTTGTTTCTTAATAATGTATAATTCTTCTGGAAATAATGATTTTGAAAGAGATATATCTCTTTGGAGTTAGTACAAAAATGGAAGCTCATACCGCAATCCAAAATCGAGTCCCTTGCCTTCTATTAATGTTGTAGATGCACCTTCTACATGTCATCCCCTACCTCAGTTGGGCAGAGATAAATCTATAATTTCTGGCACGGAGTCTTGGTGTTCAATTAGCACGAAGACGCAAGCATATTGGACAACAGAAGTTGCACAATCTAAGAGCAGTGTGCCGTCCAACTCGCGGAACTCAGAACGGAGCGGTCTTGGTGTTCATAAACATGTAACTGACCCAAAAAGGTACAAACAAATTCAGCATGAAATGGTAAGTTCCTTTGATCTTTTATTCTAAGTTAACTTATAGCTTGCTTGCTTTGATGGGTTTTAATGAAAATTTAGTAATTGTTTTGCTGGAGTTGATTACATTTTCGTGGTAATAGGAGGATGAACTTGGGAGACCTGTGTCGGTTGGAGAAGTTTTTGTGAGGACACATACTAAAGCAGATGGGACTTTTGTGGACCAGAAAGCGAAGAAAATTTGCGAGACGTATGATAAAAACGTAGAGGAGAAGTTAGCACAACTTCAAGATGATGACTTCGACTTGTCTGATGTTAACTCCGCACGTCCTCAACTTACAACCACCGAGCTGGATGCGATTTTTTAGAGGTAAAAACACTTATATTTTGTTTATTATTTTAGTTATGCAAACTTATCACCAATTTTTGATTTCCTTGATGTAGTCAACCATTCCCAACTCAAGAGGCACAATGTATGGATTCAGTAATATGGAGAGCCGATTTGTGAAGGATAGGCGGTCTGGTGCATCAAGTAGCTATACTTCAATGGCACAGGTACGGGACCAACTTGAAGCTGCTCATCGCAAGATCGAAGAGCAAGCCGCAGAGAACGAGCATCATCATGCCAAAGCTGAAGAAGCCATGAAAGTAGCTGAAGAAGCCAAGGAAGTCGCTCAACAGTCCCTTGAAACTGTAGCTAGCTTGGAGATGCTAGTTGCGTATATGCGAGAGGATCCTGGATATGCACGGTTTGTGAAAGCCCACTCGCAGAACCCGAGCACGTCTACCCCTGAAGCACAACAACCACAAGTGAACCAAACCGATTTTGAAGATAATATTTAGTTTTTAGTTTTATTGCAAATAAATATTTTTGTTTAATTTTTGTTTCAATTAAACATTTGTAGTTTCTTTAAATTAAATTTATCTTCTATTAATTTCTAATTTTTTTTTTAATCAATTTTCTGATTTAATTTAATTAAATTTTGTATTTATTAATTTATACAGCTGCTTTCGTAAGTAGTCGCTTAACAGTCGCTTATCAGTTACGTTTTAGTAAAAATAGGTAGTCGCAAATTGGTGGCCTTTTTTGCTACTCCTTAGAGACTGATTTGAAGTTGTATGTGGCACGTACAAGTAGTCACCTTTTCGTCGCAAAATATGCGACTACAAATGTGGATGTCGCCATTTAGTCATACTATGTTTGCAACCGAATTGCTACGCCATATATTATGTAGTACGTACATGTAGTCGTCTTTTCGTCACAAAATATGCGACTACAAATATTGATGTCGCGAAATAGTCATACTATGTTTGCCACCGATTTGCTACGACATATATTAGTCGTCAAAAATTTTGTAACTTCGAATATGTAGTCGCATTTCTGCCGCACTTATGTAGTCGCTAAGTAGTCGCTTACTGTTGTCGCCAAAAATGTGACTTTTTGGTTAGTCGCATAATAGTTGCAAAATTTGCTATCGATTTGCGACTATATATTTTAGTCGTTTACTTTAAATAAACGAATAAAATGCGACTAATAATGCAGTTACTAAATTAATGTTTTCTTGTAGTGATTAAAACTAACAATTTCTAATCTTTGTTTTTTTTGGGATAAATTTCTCAAAAAAAGCTAACAATTTTCCCTTACAGAATAACTTGCAAAAACACGCCAACATTTGTGGGTCTTATGTATTCTCAAATTAAGGCAAATGAAAAAAATATATGGTACAAGTCATTTATGTGATGCCGAGTAGTATATCACTACATATCATAATTTATATGATGCCGAGTAGTATATCACTACATATCATAATGCGGAGGATGGGAGAAAAACTGAACATAGATAGATAAGAAGCTACTTGTTTGAGCCCCCTGTATCTATGAAAATTCCTCAAATATATTAATCTAAGCGAAAGTCTACCAAATCCTTCAAACTCAGTATTAAAATGGCTAAAAAAGCTCTCTTTTTTTTTTTTGATCAAAACAATGATCGTAATCACCATTTCTTTTAAACAAAAACGGATTACGTATAATGTCTTCCACTACGATCATTACGTATAGTGGAATGTTGATACAAAAAAAGTCATAATTTCTCTATTAATGTCGATTACGAAAAAGTTGTTTTATTTAACGAATAAACAAGTTGTGTTTTTTTTTTGTGGAGGACAAAATATAATAAGCAGAGGAAGAGAGGTACTCTTTGGTGCAATTTCCACTACGATTCCAACAAGTTATTGTTCTTTTTTTTGTTAAACATGCATCATTGTGTACTAAACAAATGTATATCTTAATAGTTAAACTATATGCAAGGTATGCGTGTTCGTTAATATTTTGGTATTATTTCATTTTTATTTTCTAGTTTACCTAATGGCATCGAAATATAATCATTCTTTATTGTCTATCAGTTCGATAAGTTCCAAAAAACTCAAAATTTGATTTTTACAACAAATGATGATAGGACAGGGTTTACTTCTTATTAAATATGTATTTGGTCATTATTAAATTCATGTAGAAAAATACATATTCCACCAATTAGTTTGGGTTTTAGTATAGAATCCACTCGATTAAAAATTTGTTTTTTACATAATACACATGAAGTCACTAAATAATTTACATGGAATCATGTAAAATTAAATAAAATATTGTAGATAGATGGATCTATGTGCCTTAGAAATCTGCTAGATTTGAAATGTCCATTATTTATCCAACAATCAAGAAAAATGAACAACGAAGACCATTGTGGATCTTGATTTTCAAACAACATTTGGCTAAAATTCCATCATAATTTTAAAATATTAATTTAGATAATCCTTCTTTATTTACAAGATCAATTTGTAAACATCCTTGATAATGGACACTAGTTTCACACTCGACGTGTTGCTAACCCACCACAAAGCTAACTACAAAATGTTTTTCACTTTTTTTAATTGAAGTCCCTTTTTTTATCTATATCTACTATCATCATTTTTATTTTATTTTCCATAAGCACTTAAACTAAACTGCTTTGGGATATCAGAATTTAGTGTGATATAAACAAAATTATCAAGTTTGTGTGTACGACTGAATCGACCTTTTTCTGAGCACCAGAAACGTCCCTTGTAAACGTTAATGTACTCCGTGAACCTTCACAATCTTTTAAACATAATCATCCTTCTTAAAATTCTGTGATGGATATATAATATTAAAATCTCGTATTCCATTTATTTTTAATAAGAAATCATGCGTTGGTAACTCAACTGGTGTAGTCACCAAAAAGAGTAGAGGCGAAAAAGTCCCAAATTCAAGCACATGTTTATGTGCAGGAGACTAATTTAATATATGCTTTAGTCATAGTTCGAGGATGTTAATTTAGATCCGGAGCTTCTAAGTTAAAAAATAAAGATATATATATATATATGTGTATATATATATATTTTGTATATGCATTTATAATTTGATATGAAATGGTTGCTGATAGTTTGTTGAAGCACATAATTTGTGTGATATAATCTAATATTATGCTTCCAAGTGTGTTGTATAGTAAGTGTGTGGAAGACACTAAATATATGAACAACTATTCAATCTCCACACACGTCTACGAATGTCTTTTTTTTTTTTTTTCCTTTCAACCGTCTAAGAATGTCATATATATATATATATATATGTTTAATTAATAAATCTTGAGAGTATGATAATAAAGTTAGAAAACTTAAGAAGAGAATTATTTTAACACCTCTTCAATATATAATCCACCATCTTTCTATAGGTTCGTTTTTAGTTCATGAAACATAAAGACATTTCAAATATCTCTATGTATGATTGAATTTTTAGTAAAATTTCTAATTTTCAATAGATATCTCTATGTTTTCAAAATTGTTTTTTATTTTATATTCATCATAACAATATAATTTTTTTGAACAAAAATGTTAAAAGTCATAAAAAATGTCCAAAACTTGTGATAAAATTTTACATTACTATTTTAAAATGAACAAC
The DNA here is from genome assembly GCA_028015245.1 of Cardamine occulta. Lineage (NCBI taxonomy): Eukaryota > Viridiplantae > Streptophyta > Magnoliopsida > Brassicales > Brassicaceae > Cardamine > Cardamine occulta. The sequence goes on along the minus strand of CM051393.1, from coordinate 11,585,630 downwards.
CAAGACAAGTTATTATATAAATACACACACATTATAGGCGTAACTCTCCCTACTTTCCAACCATTCCTTAAGCTTCGTCACTCTTCCGGGCAACCAAAATGGATGATAAACTTCGATTTACCGTCGGAATTTTGGGTATTTCACTATTTTGGTTGTCTAATATTGTTTACTCCTAATCTCTTCCATGTTCTCTATCGATTTTAATATATATTTTTACTTTAATCCAGAGTTTTCGGTCTAACAAGTTAGAAATCGTTTTTGGGTTACAACAAATAGAATATTTACATGAAACAAATTTGTATGAATTTTTTCTTTAAAACTTATTTATGGACATTCTACAGGAAACGGAGCTTCCTTGTTGCTCTACACAGCTCCAATGTACGTAAAATAATATAGTCAATTTAATTTGAGTTAACCAACAAAGTAGATTATAACCTCTTTTTATTAATTATTGGCATGTAGATTAACATTTTCAAGGGTGTTTAAGAAGAAAAGCACAGAGGAATTCTCATGTTTTCCTTACGTAATGACACTCTTCAACTGTTTGATTTATACTTGGTATGGTTTACCAATCGTGAGTCATCTTTGGGAGAATTTGCCTCTCATAACCATTAATGGAGTCGGCATCCTTCTCGAATCAATTTTCATTTTCATATATTTCTGCTACGCCTCGTCCAAAGAAAAGGTAATTATTCATTAGAATCATATGATATTTTTATTTGGTAAAATACAATTACTGAATGTTTATCCATCAACATGCATTGAAATAGACTGATGTTAAAAAAAACATTGGATTAGATTAAGGTTGGTGTTACATTTGTTCCGGTGATCGTTGTGTTCGCCTTAACGACGGCAGTCTCAACCGTGGTGTTGGACGATCACCGCCACCGAAAATCATTCGTCGGAAGTGTTGGCCTCGTAGCTTCCATCTCCATGTACGGTTCTCCTCTCATCGTTATGGTAAGCCAAATATTTGCATCGTTAAAATTATGTCACAAGATAAGCCATTATGTATATATATATATATATATATATATATATATATATATATATAATGCTTCGTTAAAGTTATATGTCACAAGATAAGCCATATATATGCATCGTTAAGATTAGGTCACTAGATAAATTTTCCCTCTTCTTCCTCCTAATGGAACCAAATTAAACCAACTATTAACTAAAGATATTGTTTATAATATCTGGATTTTGGTTCGGTATTGATTCAGGTTTTTAGGATTTTAATTTGGTTTATGAATAATAATATCTAAATAAAATAGAATCTAAATAGATGATAATAACGGTGCAATTTTTTTTTCGCTTCAGAATCTAGTTTTAATCAAATACATCCTTAATTTTGAAAGAAATTTAGGTTTAATCGGTTTTTTTCCCAGTTTAGTTTGAATTTAGATTAAATTTTTTAAAATAATCTATTTGAATCATATTTTAATAGGATTCGATTTCAGAATCGATCAGTACTTCAGTTCGATTTAGATCGGACTGATTTATCCTAATTATTTATAAGAGGATGAATAAGCTAACTTATTCTAAATAACTAGGAAAAAGTTGGGTTCTAATTATTTATTTTTCTATCTGGATCCCAACTTTTTCTTTAACAAATAAAGAAGAAAAACAAAAGATATGTGGAAGCAAATTGATGTGAATATTGTATGTGCAGAAGAAAGTGATAGAGACAAAAAGTGTGGAGTACATGCCGTTTTACTTGTCCTTCTTCTCATTTCTGGCTAGTTCTCTTTGGTTGGCCTATGGTTTACTCAGTCATGATCTCTTCCTTGCGGTTCGTTCTTTTTTTTTTACCTAATTCACTTCTTTGCTTTAATTTATTTCCTGAACGATACAAAGAAAGTTCATTTAAAATATTGAAATGTTTGTATCAATATTTTAATTTACATTGCAAAAAATTGTTGAAATATTTATGTGCATGTTTTTTATGATGGTAATAGATTGAGTGATATTTTTTATACATCTATATATAGTCACCTAATATGGTGGGGACTCCATTGGGGATTCTCCAACTTATCCTCTACTTTAAGTACAAGAATAAGAAGGAATTAGCACCAACAACAATGGTGATGAGCAAATGGAATGATGATCAGAAGAACAAAACCACACGTGAGCTTGTAGTTGACGTTGATGATCGTGATGGCGATGCCAATGAGAAGAAGAAGTTCAACAATGCATGTTAGCTTTCAATCTCATTGATGTGTTTTCCCAAAATACTCCTTGTGAATCGAGAGATTTATGTAAACATCTCATGTGTTGTGCTTTCAGTACATGATGTTAAATCTCTATAAGTTATGGTGGTGATGATGTTGTTGATCATGTGATGAATAAAGGAAGAAAGCTACGTACGTTTTTGCTTTGTTTTCCTCTGTCTTTCCTATTATAAGAATATATGTATATCTATATACATAAATGATCAACGTTGCAACAAAAATGAAAAAAAAAAAGATCAGTGTCATCTTTGACCATGTGATACTTTTTCTTTTCTTTTTTTGATACTTCGTCTATATATGATTGATAAGATGCAAAATTATTGAATATTTTGTTGTAAAATGTTTTTATAGATGGTTTTTGTCAACCTATGAAAATCACTGTTTAATCCACAGAAGAAACCATCACTTTCGAAAATATAGCATTTTTTAATTTGATATTAGAAAATAAAATTGTATGATTCAATTGATTCCATATTAACAACTTGTTTTCTTAACGTAAACTAAAAACTTGGTTAATTCGTGGATATGGATCCGTGGATTCTATTTAATCCTGCATGCGTCTTATTTTTGTGCTATGTCATTTTGTCGTAATCGACTTTTCTTGAATTTGTTGTCGTAATTAATAATGGGCCAGTAGATGCGTAAAGCCCATATATGTATTGGGCTCCATACTTATAGCCCAACAACACAACGAAAGACGCTAATATAACTAACGGCGTCTAAAGAAACCGCGAGATAAAAAGGTACATTTGGTTTCTTCCTATCTTCTTCTCTTCTTTATCTTCCCCAACCTGAAACCCTAATTTCTCTGCAGATTTCTCAATCAGAGGATTTCTTCCGGTAACATGATCTCCTCTGAATCTCCTTCTTTTGTAGTAATTGTATTATTTCATCTTCGCTGGTAAAATTATATATTATAACTTATTTGGCTTTTTCGGCTCAATTTTGATTCTTCATGGGTGTCAATTTGTTTGATTTCCTGAAGATTTTTTTAAGATCTGAAGATTTTGTGATTGGTAATTTCATAGAGTACTGTAGCTGTTTCGAAATTTATTATCTTTTTATGTTTTTTTTTTAAAGGTCCAAGATCGCTAGAGCTATGTCATCTGTTTCAAGCCAGCCACAGTTTCGTTACACACAACCTCCTTCAAAGGTTCTTCATTTGAGAAACTTGCCTTGGGAATGTACTGAAGACGAGTTAATTGAACTCGGCAAGCCCTTTGGTACTGTTGTTAATACAAAATGCAATGTTGGAGCCAATCGAAATCAAGCTTTCATTGAGTTTGTAAGTGGAAGAGATTATGTTAAAGTTACATCAAAAATTTATCATTGTTGTACAAGTTTTGATTTTTAATTTCGTGTTTGTTTGTTCTTTTCAGGAAGATTTGAATCAAGCTATACAAATGATTTCTTACTATGCTTCGTCATCCGAGCCTGCTCAAGTTCGAGGCAAAACTGTCTACCTCCAGTACTCCAACAGGCAAGAAATAGTGAACAACAAAACGACGGCAGATGTTGTGGGAAATGTTCTTCTGGTGACAATTGAAGGCGAGGATGCTCGTATGGTCAGCATTGATGTCTTGCATCTGGTAAGTGGATCAAGCACCTTTTTGGTTTTTGTTAGAAGAAGTAAACATATTTGCTGAAAAGATGTTTCGAAGACATTCTGATGATTAGGTTGTAGGTTGTTGTGCTTTTGAAAACGTTCTTTTGACGTGAATGTAAATGGATCAGCAGGGCCATGTCAAGGCAATATCTTCAGTGGCAGCCTAATGCATTAGGAGAAAGAGCTCATGTGTGTTTGTTTCCTTTCTCCTTTCCCTGACACTGCCTCTCTCTATTCCCTACTCTCCCTCACACTTCCCTTTTATCAAATAGTCTAGGATTTGTAAGATATGGTCTACATAGGTGTAGTTATCAATTTTTGTTTGACATGATAGTGTGCAGCTCTATCTGCTCATCTTTTGTGATATAGAACTGTATCAAAGTCTATGAGGCTGTGATGAATTTTATCTGGAGGTTCATTAATCTGCTAACCTTTTAGGAAATATCGCTTCTAATATGATTGTTTGATATGTGGCTGTGATGAATTTTATGTAGAGGTTCATCAATCTGCAACCTTTTGAGAAGTGTCTTGTTCTAATATGATTGTTAGATAGGTTCATATTTTGCCTTCCAGAGAGTGTATAGCCGCCTGAAATATGTTACATCATATTATGTTGGTTTACTTTGCTGTCCTAACTTTGTGATACTGTGCAAATTTTATAGTTTATACGCAGATAGGTGACCCAAACTAAATTTGATTTGTAATGTTTCTGAAATGCAAACTAATCGCAAAGGTTGCTCTGGTGTCCTTAAAGTTGACCCTTCTGGGTTTTTGTTGTTGTTCTAATTGCTGGTTTGCAATGCAGGTATTCTCAGCCTTTGGGTTTGTCCACAAGATTACTACTTTCGAGAAGACAGCCGGATATCAGGTATGTTAACAAGCTGACGATTGCTTTATATTTTGGTATTTTCTAGCTATTGTACTCATATTGTTATTCTCTGGAATGCTCTTTAGGCACTGGTTCAATTTTCTGACGCGGAAACTGCTACCTCTGCCAAAAATGCCCTTGATGGAAGAAGTATCCCTAGGTGACAGTTGTATTAAATTTTTGACACGGTATTTAGTCTAACTGTGAAGGGCTGTATAGTTCTAGATATTGCCTCCGGGGTCTGACATTTGTCAGCCTTTCCAGCGTCTATAGGAGTTTTACCATCTGATGCCAAGTTCTTAAGTTATGTATGGCGAATTGGCGTTGATAGATGTAGGAAAACTAAATTTACAACTAATCTTTTCATCTACGAAACTGGGAAAATACTGTAGACATTGGTTGATACTTAGTAAGAGGATAGTCTTTTCATGTGGGATTCCTGGCAATATCGTGTGCCTAAAATTACAATTTACAAGCCATACAGGCTGTGTGTTATAAGATTTCATATGTTTGTTACATGTGAGGCATATTTGCTTACTGAATTCTGTTTCTGGGTATTAGGTATCTACTCCCTGAGCAAGTGGAACAATGCTCTCTTAAGATCACATATTCAGCTCATACAGATTTGACTGTCAAATTTCAGAGCCATCGGAGCAGGTATGTGTATCCACATTGTCTGTTGAAACATGTTTTGGTTTACTTAGTGATTGCCATATTTCTACAGATAAAAATTACTTAATTGTTTCCTCTTTATTTTACAGAGACTATACTAATCCTTACCTTCCCGTTGCTCCATCAGCCATTGATAGTACTGGTCAGGTAAGCATTTTTGGAACAGTCTCACACTGGAAAATACATTTATGATTATGATTCTGCTTGCTACTTAGTTGAATCTCTTATTGGTGGCGCATTGTTTATTGTTCTAACTACTTAAAGTTAATGTGTCATTCTTACTAGGTGACTGTAGGTGTAGATGGTAAGAAGATGGAGCCTGAAAGTAATGTTCTTCTCGCATCCATTGAAAATATGCAGTATGCTGTAACCTTGGATGTTTTACACATGGTAATACTTGCTCTATACTGAATCCTCATGGAATCTTTGGTTCTGAAAATATTAATTATCTTTCCCGCTTTTATTAACGAGTAGGTCTTTGCGGCTTTTGGGGCAGTTCAAAAGATTGCAATGTTTGACAAGAACGGTGGGCTACAGGCATTGATTCAGTACCCAGGTAATCTTATATATGATATGCTCTGTTTCAATTGTCAATTGAATTTGTAAGAGCAAATTCTCAAATGACCCCTGCGGGTTTTCTTTCAGATGTTCAAACGGCTATGGTGGCAAAGGAAGCATTGGAAGGACATTGTATTTATGATGGTGGGTTTTGTAAGCTCCACATCACTTATTCACGCCACACTGACCTCAGCATCAAGGTAGTTGTTAGTTTGTATTCTTCTGACTTTTAAACCATTTCACAACACCAAAGTAAGGATTTTTTTGGTTATTGGAATTGCAGGTGAACAACGATAGAAGCAGAGACTACACAATGCCAAACCCGGCTGTTCCAATGCCTCAACAGCCCGTTCAGAATCCATACGCCGGCAATTCACAGCAATACCATGCAGCAGGTGGGAGCCATCACCACCAGCAGCAGCAGCAGCCGCCTCAAGGTGGATGGGTCCAACAAGGAGGGCAAGGCTCAATGGGAATGGGTGGTCATAATCCTTACATGGCGCCACAATCTTCTGGCTCAATGCATCAAGGTCCGGGTGGCCATATGCCACCGCAGCATTATGGTGGTCCTGGTCCAATGCATTAGAAAGAGAGAAGAGAAGCCCCTTAAAAGTCGAAGACAAAGATGTTTAATCCCTCTCTTTATTCTCTTAGCTCTGTTTTTTCTTCTTCTTTTGGTTGGAACACTTGTGTACTTGTGTCCAAAAGATCATTATAAGACCATTTGAGAAATGAATTAGAAGAACTTATATATCTCTCTCTTCCTCTCCCTTTCTCACTAAATCGTTTTCATTATCAAAACTCTGTCTAATCATCTATAAGTGAAGGAGCCAAAATTTGAGAAAATTTAGTGTGGATAAGGTTTTAACGTTAAAACTCAAATCAAATCGACTCTAAAACAAATCATAAGTTCGAAAAAAGGGGAAAAAAAGAAAAAGAAACAGGAGAAAGATAAAAGAAGGATCTTGAGGCTCCCAAGTCTCCAAGTAAAGTCTTCTCTTTTGGTCTGAAATATAAAGGTGTTAAGGAAGGAGGAAGAAGATAAAGGAAGGATTCAAAAACCCTAAACTATTAACACACTCCAATGTCTTCTTCTACTCTTCAAGCCTCTCTTTTTCTTCGTCCTCCTCTTCATTCATCTTCCTTTAAGCCTTATTCTTCTCTCTTATCTTCTTCTTCTTTGAGTTTTCATCCTCAATCTTTATCCAGTTTCTATCGTCTTTCTTCGATTCTTGTCAACTCTCGATTTTGTCCCCATCCTTGCTCATTGCGCCAAGACAATGTCGCTTCCGATTCCGATTTTCTTCCCAAAGACTCCGCTTTTGGGGAGATTACGGATTCAGCAGAGAATAGATTGGTTTCGGAAATAGAGACGAATGGTAATTTTTTGGATGGTGAAGGGGCGAGTGAAGCTAGTCTTGTGGCGGAGATGAAAAGTGGAGGAGAAGAAGAAGCGGAGGTTAGTAATGGAGTAACGGAGGGGAAGGAGGAAGAAGAGCAGAAGAAGAGCAAGTTTAGGATTGTGGTGTTGATGATGGGACTATGGGCAGCTATAAAGAGAGCTATGGAGAAGGTAATGGAGTGGGAGTGGCTAAGTTGGTGGCCTTTCTCTCGCCAGGAGAAGCGGCTCGATAAGCTTATCGCTGAAGCTGATGCCAATCCAAAGGACGCGGCTTTACAGGGTGCTTTATTGGCTGAGCTCAACAAGCACATGTATGTAATTTCATCAAGCTCTATTGGTGTTGTTGAATTTAGTTTGCTCTTAATTGTTTCTATGTGGTGTGATGATGTTTTCTTTGTTTCAGTCCTGAGGCTGTAGTTCAAAGGTTTGAACAAAGGGAACACGCAGTGGATAGTAGAGGAGTTACTGAATATATTCGAGCTCTTGTCATTACTAATGCTATTGCGGAGTATCTTCCTGATGAACAAATGGGGAAGCCATCTAGTCTACCTGCACTGGTATTCTCACATGACTACTCTAGAATCCGTGGTTCGGTTATATGTTTTTCGGTTGTCTACACTTCGATCTCTGAACTAGTTTCGCCTGATGTCTCTTATTGTTTCTACTGTTTATATCACTATCCGTTGCTTTTTCTGTTTGCAGTGTTCAAAGTTAAAATTTTCCTAGTTGTATTTTGTTTTTAAATTAGTGTTGTTGTATTTGTAATAATCATTGGTTTATGTGCAGCTGCAAGAGCTGAAGCATCGTGCATCAGGCAATGTGGACGAACCATTTGTGAACCCTGGTATATCTGAGAAGCAACCATTGCATGTTACTATGGTAAGTTTCTCTTATATTTCCCATCTGATAAGGTTTAAGTGCGTATTTTCATTGGTTCAAATTGTTTCATATATCTTAAGTTCTTAATATCTTTGCTTTGCTAGGTTAATCCTAAAGTTTCAAACAAATCAAGATTTGCGCAAGAGCTTGTCTCTACCATCTTGTTCACAGTTGCGGTGGGATTAGTGTGGTATGCTTCTTAGTTGAGATCAAATTTATCACAGATTAATATAGATACCACAGGCAGACATATTGCTTCTTATGCATAGTTGAACTTGTGATTGCTTCTCCATTTTAGTACTGTTGTTCCTGTTAAAATGGAAGTTCCTTGTTTAGGTTAATGGGTTCAGCTGCTCTGCAAAAGTATATTGGAAGCCTGGGAGGAATTGGAACTTCGGGTGTTGGTTCAAGTTCTTCATATTCCCCAAAAGAGTTGAACAAAGAAATAACGCCAGAAAAGGTAAACATTTTTGACTAAAGTTGAAGTAATGATGTTCTTCACTGTTACAAGGAGTCTAAAGTAGTTGACGTAGAACTGCGAGGGAATTCATTGCTTTAGTGACAGCTGCAAAACATCTAGTAAGAGAAGGATATTGTAAATTAGTTACATGATAGCATCTTTCTTACCCGAGATAATTATTGTCTTTTTGATTCCTGGAAACTCTTTGGATTAATGCTGTTTACCCAGTCAACATTTTAATAGTTCTGTTCATGTAGTCCTTGAAGCCAATGAATTTCTAAGAGCAGCATGATTGTGTCTGTTCCTGACAAGTTGATTGCTGCAGAATGTGAAAACATTTAAGGATGTAAAGGGTTGTGATGATGCAAAACAAGAGCTTGAGGAGGTGGTAGAATATCTAAAAAATCCGTCGAAATTTACCCGCCTTGGAGGAAAGTTGCCAAAGGTATAGTCTCTTTGTATACATTTTGTTTTCTCCTGTCTACGTAAGCCCATAATCTGTTTAGTTAGCATCAAGACTTGAGACATCTCTTAAATATTTTCTTCCAGGGAATTCTTCTAACCGGGGCACCTGGTACTGGAAAGACATTGCTGGCTAAAGTAAGTAAAGATTAGAATTACATTGTCGTCTCTTGTTGAATTGGGTGGTTATTAAGAGTTAATTATAATTTCATTTGTGTGGGTGTCTTTCATTGTCATTCCTCTTAAATCATAAATTCTTATTAGGCTACCAATACTCTAGATTAATTGCAATAACTTGACACGGTTTAAATTTTAAGGCAATTGCTGGAGAAGCTGGAGTACCCTTCTTCTACAGAGCTGGATCTGAATTTGAAGAGATGTGAGCCTTCTTCTAGTTCTCTTACTCTGGCATATGCCTTGAGAAATATTATCATTAACTCTTATCATTATCAAGTGCCTTCTTCAATAATGGATAATGTCTTATAATATCATGTTTCCTTGACTGACAGGTTTGTTGGGGTAGGAGCTCGGCGTGTGAGATCATTGTTTCAAGCTGCTAAGAAAAAGGTCTTACTCTACCTGTCACTGCTAATAAGCTATTTCAAAAGACTTTTGTTGGTTAGGCTAACATGAATGAAATTCCATTTGCTGACTATCATGTGTTACAGGCGCCTTGTATCATATTCATTGATGAAATTGATGCTGTTGGGTCCACGAGAAAACAATGGGAAGGGCATACAAAGAAGACATTGCATCAACTACTTGTTGAGATGGATGGATTTGAGCAGAATGAGGTACTTGTTAAACCATTATTACTTCCCCTAGTTTGCAGCAATTTCACCCAGATTTTTTTTAGTTGAGGGGTATAAAATAGTATTCTGCTTCTTTTTACTTTTGGTTTGCAGGGAATAATAGTTATGGCTGCAACAAACTTGCCTGATATACTTGATCCAGCCCTGACAAGACCGGGTAGATTCGATAGACATGTAAGTTTTTCCAGCTTCTTTTGGCCATAGTCTATTTTTATTAGAACTAGTCTGAAGATAAGCTCTTATGCTTGTTACTGGAATATGATTTTACTTGTCTTGGATTTAACTGTTTGAGAATTTGCGCATCTTGATTTTGATTTTTTTTTCATCTGTATCTTTTTAAACAGAATTTAGATTGGTAGATATTTGTGCTGCTGTGTTATAAAAATAGTTTCAGATTTTTGCTAAGGAGGAGAAATTACTGACAGATTCAATTTTAGATTGTTGTCCCCAGTCCGGATGTCCGTGGACGTCAAGAGATTTTGGAACTCTACCTTCAAGGCAAACCTATGTCAGACGATGTTGATGTTAAAGCAATTGCTCGTGGAACTCCTGGATTCAATGGGGCTGGTGAGTGTCTTAAGTCTATAACTACAATTTAGCCAAAGTGTCTTCTTTTTTCATTGACCTATGAAGATTCAGTGATTCACTACATTTTCACCAATCTCACCAAAACAATTTCCAGATCTTGCAAACCTGGTAAATATTGCTGCCATAAAAGCAGCTGTTGAAGGGGCTGAGAAGCTATCTTCTGAACAGTTGGAATTTGCAAAGGACCGAATAGTCATGGGCACAGAGAGGAAGACAATGTTCATATCAGAGGACTCGAAAAAGGTATATTCCAATATCTGACACAATGTAGAAGTGTTTGGGTGTAGAGTACACACATGATATGATCTCTCACTTACTTCTTTACCTCTGTAGCTCACTGCATACCATGAGAGTGGTCATGCCATTGTCGCTTTGAACACAGGAGGTGCGCACCCGATCCACAAAGCGACTATAATGCCACGTGGATCTGCATTGGGAATGGTTACGCAATTACCTTCAAACGATGAAACATCAGTGAGCAAGAGGCAGTTATTAGCTCGTCTTGATGTATGTATGGGAGGAAGAGTTGCAGAGGAGCTCATCTTTGGCCAGGACCATATCACCACTGGAGCTAGTAGCGATCTGTCCCAGGCCACAGAACTTGCACAATATATGGTAACCTCCTGTTATAACCTCCACAATACTCGAAGATTAGGAGATACATGTGCCTTAATTGCTTCTTCTGTTTTCCTGGTTTATCAAAAGTGTTAGCCTTTGGTTCTTTAAGTTTTCTGGAATGAGATTTTAGAGATTTAGTCTCTGAGATCCTAAAAGTTAACTTACAAGCTAACAGCAAGACGAGATTTCTTCTATAGAGTTTGGGTAATGGATCTTACCTCTTGTAGTGGTTGTAGTAATGTGTTTGGTTTAATATGGAAGGTATCGAGTTGTGGGATGAGTGAGGCAATAGGACCAGTTCATATAAAAGAAAGACCAAGCTCTGACTTGCAATCACGGATCGATGCAGAGGTAGGGACTCTCTTTATTCATAGTTCCTCGTTGAAATCTCTTTGCTCCCAAGTTTGATCATTCATCTGATGGTGTTGGTATTTTTGGGCAGGTTGTGAAGCTTCTTCGAGAGGCATATGAGCGAGTGAAATCGCTCTTGAAACGGGTATGTTTGTGCCAAGTTTCCTACAAATCGCATTTTTGGCTCGATAAAAAGTAAAGTTGTTTCTCACTTGAATTATTTTTTCGTGTTCCCAGCATGAGAAGCAGCTACACACGTTAGCAAATGCGCTTTTAGAGTATGAAACGTTAACTTCAGAGGATATAAAGCGTATTCTCCTTCCAAAGCAAGAAGGAGAGAAGTTACAGGAGCAACAACAAGAAGAAGGAGACTTGGTATTGGCCTAATCACACCCATTCATTATCATAAACTCACCTCTTTAGGTGTTGAAAGAAAAAGGGAGGTTCTAAGCTTTGTACAGAGTAAATCTCCCATAGCTTTTCAACAACAAAAAAGAATTAAAAGAAAAACAAAAGCAGGTAAAATTACTGATCTCATGTTATAAATTATTGTAGGTTTTATTTATAGTATTTCATTAGCCCATTAGTTTCATTTCGACCTTAAATTGTTTTTCTTTAGACATTCTGTTCAATTCGATGAAGAAAAATGTAAAACAACATTGAAAAGAATGTATCTGTTTAAGGCCAAAAATTCTAGTTACAACTTACAACTTCTCTGATGAAGTTACATAATGATATTTGAAATGGATCCACCTGTCCATGTTACCGATTCGAATATAGTTTCATCATTCCAAATGGACAAACGTTATAAACTCATCTACTATTGTCAAAAAAAAAAAAAAAACGGAAAACACTTTTACGTTGTAAAATAATACTAAAGAAAGAGTACCTTTTAACAGGTAATGGAGCTAATGTGTGTTCCTCAATAACAAGTCAAGACAAAAAATCTATAAAACTACAACAAAGATCTCTTTCCTTATAATGGTCAGTGTTGAGATTTTTCACATCCCACAAATGCTATTGGTTAGATCATAAAGTTGTAAAACAATAGTAGAAAAATAATAATAAATGTGTGTGTGGCCTTTATGGGTGCAAGTGCAACTAATAAGTGTTAAAAAAAAAGGAACCAAAGAGTGGAACTCCATGATCACATTTTTTAACATGTCTCTGCAAATTGTAAGATTCCTGGAAGTGGCAAAAGCCAATCATAACTCCAAAATCATATTTGGTTTAACAGAGAAAAACCAAAAACATTCATAAAATTCGACAAAAAAAAGGTAAAATGATAAACTTATTATGTAACGGTAAATGATTTATATTTTGCCTTTGTCCATTCCCAAAAGAGACTCTCTTTCCCCCTTTGAGAGCTTCATCCATGGCAACCAAAACCTCTCAAGACTCTATTTTTCAATAGTTTCGATCTTAGACTCTGTTCACAGACTCTGTTCTGTCTTGAACCGCAAGACGTTCAGAGATATCAGCTAAAGATTTAAGATTGCATTTGATTAAAGCCTCCACAAAGTAACAAGTCTCATCTTTTGTATTCCCTTCAGGTACATCCACCACAAAAGACTCAATCACAAGTGTCCCTATTCTTCCTTCTATAGTCTCAGGGTGAAGAGAGATAATTGAAGAATAGTTCTAAAAATTCAAAACAAAGAAAGATACATAAGTCTTTAACTCTTAAGATCAAATAATGTGTTTGTTGTTGTTGTTGGTGTTACCTTGAGTCTATGATCACCACCAACGATTCTGATACTGAGAATATGTTCATTGTCATCAAGCTTTTCCAATCTCTCAGTGCTTCTTGTTGCTGGTAAACCTGATTTCACATCAACTTCTCTAACAGTACCAATCTCTAAATTACCTTTAACCACACATCTACTGATGAATGGTTTGTATTTCTGTGGCTGATCAAATCTTCTCACTAGAGACCACACCTATACACCATTAAAAATCAAACTAATCCATGAGAGTTTATTTGAAGAATAACCAGATCAAGCATAGTTTTTAAAATCATATACAAAAATTAGTTTTGGGGATTATCAATAGAAGCTTCTATTCTTCACCAGTCGTCTTGTTCGAATTTGTAAGATTCAATAATTAGTCAAATTAGATAGAAATTTTCACATTTCTGGATTTGATTTAACAGATTGATTCAAAATTACGACCTAAGCAGATAGATAGAAGAAACAAAAACAGAGAGCTCATCTACAAGAAGAAGAAGAAGAAGAAGAAGAAGCTTACAATATGAACAGGAGCTTTGATGTGTTTAACAAGCGTAGAGCTACACTGATTCTCAATAAGCTCATGTTTATGATGCCTTCTAATATACTCTCTTTCCAGATTTGGATTCACCAAGTTTTCAATCGCGTTTGTTTCCATCTTCTTCTTCCGTCTTAAGCCACCGTTCTTAAATCTCTACCACCGAAAACGCCAAATTCGTTGCACAGAAAGAGAAAATGATGAGTGAAAAACACACACACTAAGATCGAGTTTTCTCTGTTCGTCGGAGATCTGATTTTCCGGTGAGATTTTTCCGATGAAAGCGTAAATGTGAAGAAATGATAGATTTGAGTCGCCGTCTTTGAAGGCAGAGATAAGAAGAAGAAAGAGAAGAATCCTCCAACAAACTTTTTTTTTCTCTATTTTAATATAAATAGACTGAGAGATGTAAAAATAGTAATAATAAAATGTAGCCAAAAAACACATTAAAATTGATTGATTGGATGGACTATAAAGGTCTTCTTTCTCTGATTTCACTACTCCTATTGGATAGATTTTATATTATCCCACATTATTCATATTATTTTCGAATATGCCATTATTTGTCGATTTCTGTGTTTATTGACGATTATATCCTCGTGTTGTCCTTTTTTTTTTGTTTTTTTTTTCCCACCAAGCTAAGAAAACCAAAATAGCATGAAAACTCGGTCTAGGTTTATTTACCGTTTCAGAATCGGAAATTTTAGAAACTCGGTGAAAATTCTTAACAACGCGTTTCTAAAAAAGTACAAATTGGAAACGCTAGGTGAACGTTACACAATGAAAACTTAACTTTTTAATTTGGAAACTTAATAAGTAAATAATTTGAACATATTAAATATATATGATATTTATTATTATTATTATTTTAACTTTTAAAAATCCTAATTAATTTAAAGAGTATAAAATATCTCATTATTATTAAAATAATAAAATTTAAATATTTTAGGAATGCAAATGAAAATTTTTATTTATCTTTGACTGGTTACGATATTTTATTTCTAAGTAAACTATTTAATACTTTTTTTTTTGGCTAAACTAGTTATTATTTAGAACATCTCTATCGGAGACACCCATGTCTTCAGATTTGATTTTTTAATTTAAATATTATATTTTTAAATTTTTTAATTGTTTCGGCGAATCGAGTGGTGACACATGGCGGAATCGGGAAGATCCGGTGTCTTGCAAAAGACACATACGCGCTCGGAAAGATACCAAACATAGGCCTCACTTGCACCATTTATATTTTTTTATCGAGAAGACACCCTCTTAAATGTGCAATGGGGGTGCTCTTATATGTTGGATTTGTGTTGTTTTAAATATAGTTTTAATATATAGTTTTGATGTTTCACTTTATAATTTTAGTTATACATATATATATATATATATATATATTTATTTATATGTGTGTTTATATTTTTATGATAAATAGAAGAAAAGTAAGCGTGTTAATTATTATTAAATTTTGATTGGTAAGAAAAAAAAGGATTCTTATTCTTGTAGTAGTTGTTTAGCTTACGAGGGATGAGTCAATTATTGGATAGCTTTTGTTTGTTTTATCTTTATTTTTGCAGTTGGATAAAAGATGGATAACTGTTCAAGATTTAAACTTACTATTAAATCATGCTGAGAAGGCAAATTCTTTTCTCTTATTTTAGTTATGGAGCCATTTTTTTTCCTCCATGTTTGCAAGCGCCGCCACCTTAATTTTGAGGTATGGGACTTTCTCCTCGAACCTCGTCACTTCCGCCTCGAAATTAGCCACAACAAGTCTCTTGTTATAAGTGTTTTTTATAATCTTTTATTCTTTTTATAGATTTTTATAAGTTTTAGGTTTATTAGAAGAAAAACCAAACGTTTTGGGATACAAATATGTATTTAGAAATGCAGGATTATGCAACAAACATTAGAAATTCAATATTTGATTTGTTGGATTGTTTTCCAACGTATGATGAAGCTGAAATTTAGACACAATATATTCCTTTGTGTTAGTTTTCATTTGGCTAAAATCTTAAACACTTACAAACTCGGGTTCATCATTTTGAAAACCGATTAGTTTGCTTCATGGGTCATGGCCTTAACTTTTCCTGACTCGAAGAGCCAATCTCGAGAGAGCCGAATGGTCCCATGTGCTTTATTCTACACTTTTTACAAAAAAAATGTCAAAAGAAATTTCCGACTCAAAGTGACAAAGATTTCTATAACACAAAAATGTTTGGCTCTTATAAGTCAGATCACGAAAAAAGAAAGTTCATTGCTAACTTTATAACGTGCCAAAGTATTCTCGAAAATACTACTACCTCAAGATTATATATAGATATCCATAGATGCCTTTAAAATATTATATATCGCTTTAGTAACATATATATGAAAATATTGACTGGATAAAATAATAATAATAATAAATTCATTATCGTTGACAACAGAAACAAAAATAAAATAATTTGATTCTCGTTAAGGTTGGGGGTCGACAGTTTGGATATAACGCTTCATTTTCTAGAAATTGCGTATTACATTCACGTTTTATTTTTCTTCTTCTAAATTTTTTTTAGTCCTCAATGGTTGAACCAACACTTTAATACACAACTAAAATTGTGCAACTGCTTTTGGGTATGCTCGTATCTGAAACCGTCAAAATCCTCAAAATAACTACTTTAAGATTGAAATCTTATAAATTATAATATTCGACTTCAACTATCAAATATGTAACAAAAAGAATCCCTACATTATAATATTGGATTCTTATTCTTAAACTCTGCCTCTCTAAAATACGAACAAACTACAAAACACACATCTCAAAAGCAAAAAAAAAAAAGTTTCCAACATGAACCAATTAATTCTATAGAATTGGAATTTCTTAAAATTTTTAATCCTTTCAATTCTCACATAAGACTATACATTATTCATTTTGTATAAAAACAACCAAACTACTTGTTTGACTACTATCATTCGAGAGCTTTATAGCAACCACATCAGCAGTCACTCACTGAATATCTACTTATTAAACAATTTTAAAAAATAAAAAAAAAATGAGAGAGAAATATAGAAACAGTTCTATAAAGAGAGACTATGGTTTTTCTATGAGAAACTCTTATCACACTTATCTACTTACTATTGGTTTAGTTTTTTTTTTCATTTAAAATTTAATTACAAAAAATACTAATTTTATATTAGGAGTTTCTACTGATAGAGACGCTCTTTAACATCTTATATTAAGGACAAGAAAGTATCTCATAAATAGTAAGTCCATTTATTGGAATGTTTAGATTCACTTCATGCGTCGGTATTAGTATAAATGGTATGACAACGACGATTATATATTATACAATTAAAGCTAATGGATAAAAAAAAAAAAAAAAAAAAAAAGAAGAGAAGTGGACCCAAAAAACAAAGGTGTGGAAGAGATTTATAAAGAAAATTAAACAGATTTTTTTTTTGGGGTCAAAATTAAGCTGATTATAAAGAGAGTATTGCCTACTTGGCTACTTGCATATATATATCTATCTTCTTTTTGTCTATTCAGCTAAATAAACGTGAACACCATTAATGACTTGTGAATCAAAATCGCACACTTCTTCAATGTTCTCCTTTATTCAGATACATGAGAAGATGATGCGAGACCCATCAATCTTGTATCACATGAGTTAAATTAAAAACGTCTCACTACAGTTTCTAAGAATTGTATATTGTTTCAAAAACAAATCCTATGTTTGTGTTTATTTTAACATGAATGTTTTTCTTTTTTTAAACAGAAACATTTTAAAGATTTTTCTCGTAAAATATTTTGGAACAATTCAATTTGATGAAGAAAATAAAAATTTTGATAGAGAACGTTTTTAGTTTTCATAAAACATTCCTACAAATCGTAAATCACAAACGTAAACACGAACGGAACGAGAACTTTTTGTTTGTGTTCAAGCATTTTCACTTTTCAATTAACAAAACAGTAGGTAAAATGCTGGAAAATGTGAGTGTGTTTAAAATATACAATGTAAAGATAAACCCAAAATGCAAACAAACAAGTGCTACCTAAATCCGATAATAACACATTGACTCAAAAACAAAGTCGAACCAGCCTACGAAATCTCAGTTGCATCTGGGGACGGTTCAGTCTAATGTGGTGGCACAAATTTATTTTGAAATATCAAAGTTGGCCCTACTCAAATTTAAAAGCCAGGACCAAATCGGTTTAGATACTCAAATTCCAGAACCAGGACCAAATCGGTTTAGCTACGCTGAGCTCAGAAAGGACCGTCCTGGCCAATCTTACCACTAACATTTCAATGAACTTCAAATGAATGCTGAAAAGAGTTTAAACCCATAACCACCATATATATATAATTCGATACACCACCGAATTGAGTTCTTACAAGAATCTCTCTGGTCTACTGAGTAAACAAAATACCAAAAAAAAAAAAGATTGTACATTTGACCCCCCCAAAAAATTCGAAATACTCAGGCTAATTTTTCCGGTATAGATAGTTTCTTGAGCCAAAAAATGGCAAGTTTCTGGGTCACCCTTACAATTAACAAAAGAAAAATAAAATAAGAAAAATAGAAAGCAAAAGATCAGACCTAACCTTGATTAGTCCTGTTCCCTAATGATGCCATATGAGATGAGATGAAAAAGCTTCTTCCTCCATTGTACACTGTACTGATTGCTACTAACTTCGTACCCCTAATCTAGATCCATACCCTCTTCTTCCTTTGAGATTGAGCTTTTCTCCTTTACAGTTTCATTTTTCTCAATCGTCTTCGCATTCTCTGAAAGTAATTCACAAGGAGTTGCAGCCGGGTCTAGTTCCAGATAACCTGCTTGTACGTTATCAGCTTCTTTCCCTGTCAGAATGTAATGAGGCACTTGGTGTGAGAATCTAAACATTTCTTCCTTTGCGATCTTTCTCACATCTTTTTCCTCTGTGCTTCTGTAGAAAACTGCCTTGAATCCTTCAGCTTTGAGTAAGAGAGCCACTGTTAGACTTTGTTTGTCATCAGTGTAGTCATCAAGAACTTCCACCATGTCATACTTGTGTATTACTTCATCAGGTGTATCCTTGTCCCACTCAGGGGACCAATTTCGATACAATGCCCAAACCTGTCCCTTTCTGGGATAAATGTGGAGGAGTCCTCTTGAACCTTTTGTGAAATCGACTCTGTGAGAAAAGGTATTTAGTGTATCTGTTGCTTTGTATCTTCCTGCCCTAAAATCCCCACATGATTTAGCAAAACCAGAGGCTGTCCAGACTTGAGGACCAAATTCACTGGTGCTTTTGGAATTGAGCCAGCTGATTCTCAACTTAAAGGGATTCAAAGAAATCACCTTTTGGATGCGAGCAAAATACCGAGGCATCCCATCGTCATCGTCATACGCAGCCCAAATCTGGTCATCTTTAAAAGAACTTTCAGATCGGTCAATATCAAAGATGTGAAAGTCCGAATCTGGAACAACAATATTCTTCACTTCATCATCCTTCTCTTCATCTGAACCATGGGGAGTTTTCTCAACTGACCTTTCAACCTCATTTGCCTTGCTACTCACCTTACTCGTTGCTTTCATACTTTTCTTTTCAAGTTCAGTTCCTTTCACCTTCTCTTCCATGGCAGAGGTCATCTTTGGAAGTCTCTTCCATATATCTGTAGCTACCTTGTTCAGAAGTGCTTTTGATATATCAGAAGGTAACAACATTCCTTGTAAATGAGGATGACGAGAGCCTATGGTGTTTGGCATTTCAGTGTTTCCTTTGGTAGGATTAGAACAGGTACCGAATCTACTTACACCTGTTTGATTCGACCACTTGCCTGAAAATGGACCAGACTGGGAATCATCTGTCTTCGGCCTCTTAAAATTCCACAGATCAGAATTTGTAAATCCTCTAGCAGCATCCCTTTCTTGTGACTCTCCAAACCCTCTTTTCACTCTAACTTGTGCTTGAAGAACTAGATTCGCAGCTTGATTTGTTGCATTTTGGCTGTTAGAATCGGCCCTTCTTGATCCAGAATCCCATCCGAAATTATAGTTAGCAGATGCTGCAGGCTCTCTTCCAGAAGTACCAGATGATCTTTTGTTTGCAGCTTGATTTTTGGTACTCCGGTGCTGTTGGTTAGATGAGAGGTTGACAGCCTTTGGAATATTTGAAGGCGGAGTCTTCTCTTCTGCAATGAAAGACCCACGGCAGTTTGGACAGAGCAAGGCCTGGTTAACATACATCCTCAGGTACTCATACTGTGTCCGGCATTTGTCACACTTGGTCCAGAAGGTACTACGTTCCTTCTGCATTGGAGAAACAAAAGGAGGCGAAGGCGAACCCATGCTAGATCTATCCATATGGCCACGGGGCTTAGGCCTATTCTCCAAAATTACGGGCTCTCTTTTACTCGGAAACCCATTAGAAGTTCGCTGGTGTGGTGGAATCCCGCTCAGTGTTGTTGGATATCTTTGTTGATATCCTTTAACCTGCCTTT
The DNA here is from genome assembly GCA_028015245.1 of Cardamine occulta. Lineage (NCBI taxonomy): Eukaryota > Viridiplantae > Streptophyta > Magnoliopsida > Brassicales > Brassicaceae > Cardamine > Cardamine occulta. The sequence goes on along the minus strand of CM051393.1, from coordinate 11,565,396 downwards.
TATCGTTATATGACTTTCTTTTAGAACTGTTGGAAAGTAGACTCCAAGCTTCTGAAAGCAGATTAAACGCCCCATCAGCGCCTTTACACTTGTTCTTATCCGGATGGAGAATAAGAGCTAATTTCCGATACTGTTTTCTCAAGGCTTCATCTTCAGCACAGGGATCTACACCAAGGATTCCGTACCAATCAGCTTCTCCAGCGATTTTTTTCTCTCCCGAAATATAAACCTCGACTGTCATCAACAATTCCTTCAGACCATCAAGATTAGGAAATAAGTTCTGAGCCTTGTTAGCGAATTTTTTCGCCCCAATGTAGTCCTTTTCTGTAATCTTCCTCTCAGCAATATCCATTGCCCTTTTCGCTTCATCCTTGTTGCATTCCATGTCCTCGAGAGTTACTCTGATATAAAATATTATCCTCTGGAAACTTTTCAGAATACAGGATCTTCAACAGAAGTCTCAGAACGCTATGCACCTGTCTCAAAGGAAAATCAAAGGAGCAAAAGTGAGAAAAGATTCAGTGGAAAATTTACAGAAGCATATCATGTTTATATAAACAGTAAACTTAATGTTAAAGAGAACAGATTCATAGCATCTGATGATTTTAAAAGAGTACAAACATATCCCTGTCTCAACATACAGAAAATGTAAGATTTGTTTCCACATGAAGGTTTGTCTAATATTTGCAGTAAAGATGCAGATCTCAGCCAATTGGGTAAGATACTAAATGCAATTCATAAGGAAAAGAAAATCAATCTTATCCGGTGGCATTGGTCTCAACCCGTAGAAGCGCCTTCTAATAACAAAACCTGGTTCGAACCTCCTACCGTAACATTGCATTTAAACACACAAGACCAAACAATTTGCGCGCCAAATTTACGCGCGACTCCGCTTAATACGAATTTGCACGACAATCAGCTGAATATAATAGAGATACACAAACTCATAAAAGAAAGATCTTGAGAATCTAGTGCAAACAAACATCTTTTAACAATAAGTAATATCAGATTTAAATGAAGACATTCAAAATCCAAATAAATTTGGGTCTAGTGCAATCAAACATCTTTTAACAATAAACAATATCAAGATTTAAATGAACACTCAAAATCTAACAATATTCAGATTTTAACTGGAGAACAAAAACACAATCTAAGCCTAGAACTTAACTTTGATCATTCACAGATATTCAACACTTTAAACATGAGAAACCTAACCTAAACCACAATCCACCGACCCACAACCAAATCCACAAGATTCCCAGTAACATTTGCATCTCCTAAACCCTAATCCACATTTCAATCAGTACAATACAATCAAACCAGTTCGAGACTCGTGAAAATTCGACCCAATTTCAAAAAAAACGAAATTTTATCAAATGGATACACAAACAAAACTACAAATGGACTACCCTAAAATTAGCCACAAATTCACGAAATTAAGTTTTCAGAAATGTGAATACAAACCAAACTAATCCATTACTACAAACTCGAACCCCTAAATTCTGTAATATGAGAGCATAAAATAAACAGAGAAGACGAAGAAGAAACCATGAAAATAGAAAAGAGAAGAAACATACCAAATCCTTGGATTGCAACTCCGAGGATAAGAATATTCTTTGAATCAAATCACTTTTACTCCAAGAGACTTTACAAACCCCACTCAGAACTTTTTCTTTTCGATTTCTCCTTAATAACAACACTTCAAAGTCGGCGAGAGACTCCGTTAATCTCAGAATGGGGATCGAATCAGATTCATCCCAACTGATCGGAGCTATCACCTCTGGTTCGCCGGTAACAGAGCTTCACGGTGAATTATCAGACATCGCCGCTTACACTACTTTCTTAGATTTTGATTTTCTTTACTATGGTAAAAATAAGCTTTAAGCCTGCTTGTGTTAAGCCCATACGTATCTTATATAAGGCTTTTAATGATATTTATTAAATTGTTTATTAACTCATTATCCACTCACACATATGACACATGTATATTTTTATAATTAAACTCGGATAATATTTACATAAGAGATGGTATTTTTAGATATTTTTCAAAAAATTACCATTACAAACAAAAAACTCCATCGTTATTATCAATGAATTATCAGATGAAAAAAAAAAAAATTCCAAGTCAAAGAAAGTTAACCTTTATAATTTGTATTTATGCATTACCATAAAAAAAAATTGTATTCATGAAAGTACAGATAATAATGCACATACCATACATAACATCTATTGATATGTATAAGTTTGTTTTGACCAAAAAAAAAGAATAGATATGTATAAGTTTGTTACCACAATGAATATTTTTATGATGTTTTGAAATTTCATCCAACATGTTTCCACATCAATTTTTGAAGATTTTTTTACTTTATTACTTAATTATTGACCATAAACTTATTTTTTTAAAACTACCATAGATTTAATATTTTTAATTTTGATATAACATTGCTAATTAATACTTGACATTAAAAATAGAAAATTAACATCTATTTTTATTATATATATGCTTGAATAAAGTTTGCAACCATAATTAGATTTTGGAAAACTGAGAAAAATAACCAAATACTCTCTTTTTTAGAAAAAAAAGACAAAAAAAAAGAAAAGAAGAAGAAAGAAATATGAGTCTTTTCTTCAATGCTAAATATATTTTTTTTCTTTCAAAAAGTAAGTTATATACTTATATTGGACTGTAGTAATTAGATGCCTTTAATAATGTACAAAACTAACAATATTATTTTGTCAGTTACACTCTAGAAAACATGCAAGAGCAACACGTCAACATCTTTAAAATGTCACTTTTAAGTGAGATGATTTATCGAAAACAAAAGTTTTATAGTGAGAAAAAGCGATTTTACAAGGTAAGAGTTGGAAGAAGTAATAAATAGATGCTACATCAGTTTGTTTCACCTGAACCATGACTTGCATCAAGCTGAATGAGTTTATACTTTTAAGATTATAACAAAATCTAAAGAGCACTTAGTGCCAGCTTGGTGTCTGTCAAAAATTGTGAAGATTCTGAGTATTATAATATATGAATACATATTGATAGTTCAACTATGCACTAGCAGACTTAAATTATCTAAACAGTCTACTAGAATTAATCAAGAAGCAGCAGTGCAACAAAATGTTAGATCATATAATATCACAAACTTATAATATCTTAGAGACTGAACATAGTTTACGAAACAACTTGGTATGACGAGAACATGTGACAGGTGAAACAACTAAAATATACAGAAATTTTCTCCAATGCGAAGGCAGGTCTTACCTTAAATTACTTTCTCCAATGCAGGAGCTGTGTAATCTAATCCACAAAACAAACACAAACAATTTGAATCTGCTGAATACCAAAAATCCAATTCAGATTTACTATAAAATTTGAATCTGCTGAATACCAAAAACTCTATTCAGATTTACTATAAAATTTGAAAATGTAGATAAAAACTTCTGTAATACAAACGATAAGCGGGAAAGGGTACCAAAAAAGAGAAAAAGGAAAAAAGAAACATACCTTACTACCCAATTCTTTTATTTTTATTTTTATTTTATTTTCTCCCTTAAGAACACTTCAAAATAAAATATGTTTGTTTTTATATATACTAGAGAAATGCATGTATGGGTGGGAAATTGTTTTTCGTATTCAACGTTAAAATTAACTTATTTTCCAAATTATTTAACCATGGGTTACATTTTAACCGGTTGAGATATTTCTTTTTGCCTAAACTGATAAATATTTTAGCCAATGAGAATTGCTTTCTCTTTAAAAAGGATAAGTTTGATTTTTATTTCTTTCTCTTTATCAAAAAGGTAACTTTTTTGATAAAGAGAAAGAAATAAAATCAAACATATTCTTTTAAATTAGTATTCATGCTTTAAGACAAAATAATTAGATTCATGCAACTAGTGACAATAATTTACACTTTTAACCAATTGTTCTAGAGAATGCATGAAACCAGATTTATGGTTTCAGTGTTCTTCTAAAAGTTTATAAAAACGTTTTATTTAACTTTATAAAACCTTATAAAAACAAGAAAAAGTTTTGAATTTAGAGTAAAATCTATCACAAAAATCTCAACCTAATCCCTAAAATATTTTTGATCATTCGGTATAAAGACTGGAAAACCAATACGGGTTTGGAGAAACCCTAAGATACTACTCTTAAATGAGAAGGACGTTCATATATGTATCGGCCACTCTTGGATCACAACGCCACATACAGACTGTATAAACCTTTAAACAATTGTTATGGAGAATGCATGAAACCAGATTTATGGTTTCAGTGTTCTTATACAACCTTATAAAAAGTTTTATTTAGCTTTATAAACCCTTATAAAACCTTTATAAACTTATATTTAGAATGTAAGAGGTTTTTAATGTTTTATAAACCTGTTATTACTAATCATTTGTGTTTTACATATAATTTTTTTGTTAGATGGGTGATAGCATGAATGATCCATTATCACTTACTTTACCTAAGTTAGTTGACATAACTGGCGATGGATCGAAGACCGTAGCACCATTCAAGTTTGAATTTATTACAAACCTAAGTGAGTCTCCCTTGTTTAGTTTTGCTTTGTTTCAATATTGAAATGAAAACATGGAGAAAAGTGAAACTTGTTTTGGCAGTAATCAAGTTTGTATGGAATGAGATCGAGCTGATGGAAGTGTGTTGATAATGATTTAAGAGAAAAAGTGGTTATAGTTGATCATATAGAAGATCATCAATTACTGCTTTATGTTCTTAGAGCAATGGTAATAGAAACTCTGTTTTAAAATGGATCTATTGAATGCTAAACAAGCATGTAATGGTTCATGTGAGTAAGAATTCTGTAACAGATTGGAAGATTTTGCGTCTTATAAGTTAGAGCTATGGTAAATAGTAATTTCCGTGGACTGGAAAATGTGCTTACTTGGGAAGTTTAAGTGTCTCCTTGTCTCAGAACGCAATGGCCTATAAACGCTTTGCTAAAGTGGTAAGCATTATAAAACAAAACTTTCTTTTAAGTGTCCTCCTCTTGTCTGTTTTGAGTTTCTGTCTCTCTTTGAAGTAATGACTAGTTCAGCATACTATCGAAGATAAGTCACGTCAAGCAATGCATCCCAGACGCAAATCCAGAAATCATTACTCTTGAGAATGCGGACATCATAATCTCGGATGAAGATCAAGCAGTCATGTTGTTAATGGCTTTGCCTCCTCAGTTTGATGTGCTGAAGGATACTCTGAGATACAGCAAGAATTCTTTAACATTACAAGAAGTGATTTCTGCAATCAAGTCAAAAGAGCTTGAAACTGGTTTCTACGCTAAGGAATCAAAACAGGTTGCAGAAGGCTTGTTTGTTAAAGGAAAATCAGGTTCAAACTGGTCCAAACCTGAAGGCAAAAATCAAACTGGCCCAGACAAACTGTGTGTTTATGTTTTGGGCATTAAAACAAAAAGGCTTCGTGTGTTTATGTTTTGGGCCTGCAAGACAAACTGGCCCATGTCCTTATTGCTTCTAGAAGTCCATCGAAGAAGAAGATGAAGCTCAAGTCTGAGCTGATAAGATCGGAGAAACAGAATCAGATTTGTTCTCAGCTGAATCTGGTTTGATCTTAGCTAGTTCTTGATCCTCTATAAATATGAGTGATTGTTTTCTATTTTTTCTATCGGTTATCTTAGAGAAAGAGAGAGAGATAAAAAATAGAGAGAAAGTGAGCTTTGTAATCTGTTTAAGTTCTTCATTTGGAGTTAGTGGATTCCGGGAACGATCCCGGCGTGAGTAGGATGCTATCATATCGATAGTGGAGGCTGAACACGTAAAAGCTCTCTGTGTTTTTTTTTTTTTTTTCTGCACTTTACTTTCTTATTTTCTCACTTACACAAAACCAAACACGTTACTTTGTTGAGTTCTGCGAGATCTTGGTGTTGTGGTTTGAAAGAGATTTCGATTCACTGCCTTGTTTTTCTCACAAGTGGTATCAGAGCCAGGTTGGTGAGGCAGGAAGATCGATCGCGATGTCGTCAGCAAAGTTGGAAGTCAAGAAATTCAACGGAACCGGTGATTACATGCTATGGAAAGAAAAAATCATTGCGCATCTGGAGTTACTGGACCTCTTAGATGCTCTAACTACAGATACTGAACAACCAAAGACTAAAGACGAGAAGAAGATAGGAGTCGAGGATCCAAACGTCGAAGGTCAATCTGCTGCAGCCAAGAATCTTCTTGAAAAGCAAAGAAAGGCAAGAAGCACAGTTATTCTCAGTGTAGCTGATCATGTCTTGCGGAAAATCATCAAGGAGAAGACTGCAGTTGCGATGTTTAAAGTACTAGACGATCTCTATATGTCTCGAACCCTTACTAGTAGAATTCATCTTAAGCAGAAGCTCTTTGGCTATGTGATGCATCCAAATTTGCCCTGTGAGAAGAATGTCGATGATTTTCTAAAAATTATTGCTGATCTTGAGAATGCGGACATCATAATCTCGGATGAAGATCAAGCAGTCATGTTGTTAATGGCTTTGCCTCCTCAGTTTGATGTGCTGAAGGATACTCTGAGATACAACAAGAATTCTTTAACATTACAAGAAGTGATTTCTGCAATCAAGTCAAAAGAGCTTGAAACTGGTTTCTACGCTAAGGAATCAAAACAGGTTGTAGAAGGCTTGTTTGTTAAAGGAAAATCAGGTTCAAACTGGTCCAAACCTGAAGGCAAAAATCAACAACAAGGTTCAAAGATAGATAAGGGTAAGGCTAAGTCGAAGAAAGGTTGTTGGGTATGCGGTGAGCTAGGACACATGAAGATGCAGTGTCCAGTAAGGGGAAATGGTTCCAAAATAGGTAAGTTACATCAAGGAGAATCCTCTTTGGTAAATCAAGATGATGAAGTGGATATGCTATTTGTTGATGGAGCATTGAATGTCACGGAAACTGAGCTTGAGTCAAAATGGGTTATTGACACAGGTTGCTTGTATCACATGACATGGAGAAAGGATCTATTCACGGGTTTAGATGAGACTGCAACAGGAGCTGTAAGGATGGCAAATGATACAATGTCATCGGTTAAGGGTATTGGTTCGATCAAGATTGTTAATGAGGATGATTCAGTGGTGATGCTAACCAATGTCAGGTACATACCTGAAATGAGAAGAAATCTAATTTCTCCTGGTACTCTTGAAGCACAGGGCTGCAGTTTTAGATCAAAGAATGGATGTATGGAGATTTTAAGGAATGAGAGAGTAGTGATGTGTGGTCAGAGACAAGGCACATTGTATTTCTTAAGAGAAAAACAAACTGGTTTTGCAATGGAAGTTCAACCAACCAAAAGCAAAACTGATGATACTCATATGTGGCACAGCAAACTGTGTCATATGAGTCAGAAGGGGATGGACACACTGGTGCAGAAGGGCTTGTTGGACAAAAGTAAGGTATCATCTCTGAGCTTTTGTGAAGACTGCGTATTTGGTAAAACTCATAAGCTTAAGTTCAACGCGGGTAAACACACATCTGAAAATCCTCTGGATTATTTACACGCAGATCTTTGGGGATCCTCATATGTTACAAATTCTTTGGGTAACTGTCAGTATTTTCTAAGTATCATTGACGATTTCAGTAGGAAGGTTTGGATACATTTTCTTAGGACCAAAGATGAAGCATTCACCAGGTTTGATGAATGGAGAATTATGATAGAAAATCAAACAGGAAAGAAGATAAAGAAACTAAGAACCAACAATGGACTAGAGTTCTGTAATCGTCAGTTTGATTCTATGTGCAAGGAAAATGGGATTGTGAGACACAAGACAGTTGCTTATACCCCACAGCAAAACGGAGTGGCTTAGCGCATGAATAGAACAATTCTGGAAAAGGTACGCAGTATGTTAAGTGAGTCTGGGCTACCAAAGACGTTTTGGGCTGAAGCAGCGTCAACAGCTGTTCATGCAATCAACAAGTCGCCATCTTCAGCAATCAACTTTGAAATACCAGATAAGAAATGGTATAAATCTGATCTAGACTACTCTTATTTGAAAAGGTTTGGTTGTCTTGCTTACGTGCACACAGATGATGGAAAGTTGAGTCCTCGAGCAAAGAAAGGAGTATTCATGGGTTATCCAGCTGGAGTCAAAGGCTACAGAATTTGGCTGTTGGATGACAAGAAGTGTGTGGTGAGCAGAAACGTAATCTTCAAAGAAGAAGAGATGTATAAGGATGTTGAGAAAGCATCATCAAATGATGATGGAAAACATGGTCAGAAGCGAGTGGTGGAGCTCGAAGTAAATCCAGGGATTGAGTGGACTGCCGGAACCTCAGATCAAGATGTGTCGGATACAGAATCTAAAACAGTTGGAGATACATATGATGATGATGTAGAGAGCTTGTGCAGTCTACAAAATTACATGTTGGCTAGAGATAGAGCAAGAAGACCAATAAAAGCACCATCCAGATACGGTCATAGCCAGCTAGTGGAACATTGTTTCATCGCTACGGAAGATGGTGATGCTCTAGAACCTTATGACTACCAAGATGCACTTAGAGACGAAAATTGGCAGCAATGGAATGATGCGATGGGAGAAGAAATTACATCACTGGCCAAGAATGAGACGTGGGAACTGGTAGAGAAACATCTAAAAGCTAAGGTCATTGGATGTAAGTGGGTCTACAAAAGGAAAGAAGGTATCCCAGGTGTAGAAAGACCTCGATTCAAGGCCAGGTTAGTAGCTAAAGGTTTCTCACAGAGGGAGGGCATTGATTATAACGAAATATTTGCTCTTGTGGTTAAACATGTCTCTATTAGAATTTTGTTTGAGATCGTTGCATATGAAGACTTGGAACTAGAGCAACTAGACGTTAAGACAGCTTTCCTATATGGTGAGCTGGAAGAAGTAATATACATGAGGCAGCCTCAAGGTTACACAGTGAAAGGAAAGGAAGACTGGGTTTGTCGGCTAAAGAAATCTCTTTATGGACTTAAGCAAAGCCCAAGACAATGGAACTGAAAGTTTAACCAGTTTATGAAGGAAGTAAATTTCACTAGAAGTAACTACGATAGCTGCGTGTATGTGAAACTGAATGAAGATGGTTCTTACATATATCTACTCCTTTATGTAGATGATATGTTGGTGGCTTCAAAGAACAAGCAAGAAATCGACAGCTTGAAGAAGAAGCTGAATACAGTGTTTGAAATGAAAGATTTGGGTTGTGCTAAGAAAATTCTTGGCATGGAAATCAAGAGAGACAGACCAAACTGTACACTAGAACTGTCGTAGAAAGGTTATGTGGAAAAGGTCTTGAAGATGTTTCAAATGGATCAAGCTAAGGCTGTGAAGACTTCACTTGGTGCTCATTTCAAGCTTAAGTCAGCTACAGAAGATGAGCTGGAGGATCAAGCTGAATTTATGAGGTCAGTTCCCTATGCAAATGCTGTAGGTAGTATCATGTATATGATGATTGGAACTAGACCGGATTTGGCGTATCCAGTTGGAGTAGTAAGTAGGTTTATGGCAAAAACCCGATTAAGGAACACTGGCTTGCAGTTAAATGGGTATTGAGATACTTAAGAAGTACATCAGATGTGAGATTGGTGTTCAAGAAAAGAGAAAAACTGGAAATGTGTGGTTTTTGTGACTCAGATTTTGCGACAGATCTGGATAGACGAAGGTCTATCACTGGGTTTGTTTCTCTTTTGGTGGTACAACCATTAGCTGGAAGTCAGGTTTACAGAAGGTGGTGGCTCTTTCTACGACAGAGTCGGAGTATGTTTCTTTAACTGAGGCGGTAAAGGAAGCAACTTGGCTGAGAGGATTAATTGGTGATTTTGGATATCATCAAAAGCAGGTGGAGATATTTTGCGATTCACAGAGTGCAATAGACTTGTCCAAGAATAATGTGTATCACGAGAGGACAAAATATATTGATGTGAAGTTTCATTTTATTAGAGAGAAGATTGAAGAAGGCCTTGTGCAGGTCACAAAAATCTCAACTCTCATAAATTATGCGGATATTTTTACGAAGGTATTGCCTGTAAACAAGGTGGCTGAGGCATTGAAGATACTTCAGGTTTGCTCTGAATAATAGGATTCAGAGTTCCGGGATCGTGTGAGAAGCTAAAGTAAAAGAAGTGATGACAAAGACGACGAGTTGTGTTAAAGCCATTTGGTGGAGTTTTGTTATTAAATGGCATTAAAACAAAAAGGCTTCGTGTGTTTATGTTTTGGGCCTGCAAGACAAACTGGCCCATGTCCTTATTGCTTCTAGAAGTCCATCGAAGAAGAAGATGAAGCTCAAGTCTGAGCTGATAAGATCGGAGAAACAGAATCAGATTTGTTCTCAGCTGAATCTGGTTTGATCTTAGCTAGTTCTTGATCCTCTATAAATATGAGTGATTGTTTTCTATTTTTTCTATCGGTTATCTTAGAGAAAGAGAGAGAGATAAAAAATAGAGAGAAAGTGAGCTTTGTAATCTGTTTAAGTTCTTCATTTGGAGTTAGTGGATTCCGGGAACGATCCCGGCGTGAGTAGGATGCTATCATATCGATAGTGGAGGCTGAACACGTAAAAGCTCTCTGTGTTCTTATTTTTTTTTTCTGCACTTTACTTTCTTATTTTCTCACTTACACAAAACCAAACACGTTACTTTGTTGAGTTCTGTGAGATCTTGGTGTTGTGGTTTGAAAGAGATTTCGATTCACTGCCTTGTTTTTCTCACAATTACAAAATGAATGCTTTGTTGTATATAGATAGATCTATGAGTCTGTACAAACCACACAACTACTAAACAATTTTATATTCATATGGTTCTAAATCAGATTGCTCTGCTTGTAAATACGAAACCAAAACTCAAGGTCTTGTTAATATGACTATAACGATGTCTTCCTTGAGCCAACACCCCAATATGACCAGCCTGAATAATCACACTCCTTATGAAACTGCTGCATACCATCTAAGAAGTCAGGTCTTATCTTAAATCACCTTCTCCAATGCAGGAGCTGTGTAGACAATAAAAAATTATCTATCATTATTTGACTTTATTCCTTAATCAAGAAGAAGATAAATCTTTAAAATTCATATAAAGATTTGACTAGATTGAAGCAAATGAACTACTTCAACAATACATAACACACGATCATAATCTACTTAGGAATATTCGAAGGCAGAGTTTTCTTTTCTGCGATCAAGGAACCATTAGAACCATTTGACTTTCTTCTTCTTGTTATAAGACTTTCTCTTCGAACAGTCAGATAATAGACTCCAAGCTTCTGAAAGCTGCTTGAAAGCACCTTCAGCATCCTTAAACTTGTTTTTATCTGGGTGGAGCATAAGACCTAACTTCTTGTATTGTTTCTTTACTTCTTCTTTAGTAGCTAGGGGATCCTTGGTGTGGATCCCTTAGCTGCTGATGTACAAGTGAGAAAACAATATTTGAAATTAGCTCTGATGCTTCACCCTGACAAGAACAAGTTTAAGGGTGCTGAAGGTGCTTTCAATCTGCTTTCAGAAGCGTGGGGTCTTCTGTCTGATAGTGGTAAGAGAAAGTTGTATAACGAGAAGAGGAAAATCAATGAGACTCAAAGTTGTTAGTATCCATTTTTAAAGACGCGTATTGCATCCTGTTAACCATGAAACATATAAGATTTATTTCTTAATTCTCTTCAAAGAATTCAATTTTCAGTTTTAATTTTTTGACCATCTTTTTGTTTTCCTTTTGGCGAGAAAAGATATTATTATTTTTATTTTTGATAAGGAAGACACGTTGTTGTTGCGTCAACATCCGCGTATTGCATCTTGTTAACCTGAAAACATATAAGATTTATTTCTTAATTCTCTTCAAAAAATTTAATTTTTAGTTTTAATTACTTTTTACCATTTTTTAGTTTTCCTTCTGGCCAGAAAAAATATTGTTACTATTTTGGATAGGTAAGACATGTTATTGTTGCGTCAACCTCGTTTTTAAAGACGCGTAATGCATCTTGTTAACAATTCAATAAAAATTCAATGCATCTTCTAGTTTTGATATATTTTTTTGAATTACTTACAAAAAATTCAAAAGTCATATTGGAAAACTAATCTTTTTAATAAAAAGCAAGTTACCCTTTTGCAATTTATATGCATGTATTAAGATAAAATAATTATATTCATGCACCTAGTAAAAAATTGATATTTTTGATATGATTCAAAATTTCATTATGATTTATGAATCAATTCAAAAGTCAATTTGAAAAAAATACCCTTTTTCATTAAAAAAAAAAACAAGCAAAATCAAAGTTATCTCTTACTGTATAATTATATTCATACATTAAGACAAAACAATTACAAAAATTACGAAAAAACTGAAATTATAAAAGTAGGTAAAATCTTAGAACTAAAAATATAGACTTCAAAAAGACAAAACTATCCCTATTTTAACTTATTAAAACTTAACGTTAGATTTTTAATATTTTAAAAAATTCTAAAATTATAAATTATAAAAAAATATTGAGGAATAATTTTTATCATCAATGTTGTTTTCTCCAATCAGAACAACGTTGTTATGTTTTAATTGGTGTTAAACTAATCAAAATCTATAACGATCTGTGAGTTCTACAAAAAAATAGATATATGCATAGTTGTTTCATAAACTTTTCGTACATAATTCTTCTAGAAATTTATTTAGCACGGTTATGGAGGAAGTTTTATTGATTTCAGAATAATATTATTTCTTAATGTAGAGTTTTTCTGTAAAGTTTTCAGAAAATTTTATTTTGCAGAGTTGTCTGGCAAATTTAGTTTCATATAATTATTAAATCGATTTCAATATAAAGTTATTTGATAGAGTTTTCCGTAAAAGTTAAACTGCATAGTTGTTTAAAAAATTAGGTTTGCACAATCAATTTTAATGTATAAATAGTTTGATAAAGTTTTCGAAACAAGTTATTAAGCAGAGTTGTTGAGATTTAGTTTCACACTCGAACCATAGTAATTTTATTTGATCAGATCATTGAATCGTTTATTTCTCTTGAAACCTCTTATTATTTGAGCAAATAGAAAGCTATCCCAAGTTTCTGCAATTTCAGATAATAGTAAAGTCATTTAGTAAAGATTTCGTAATAAATCAATTTCAATGTATAATTATTTGGTAGAGTTTTTAAGAAAAAATTGTCTGCATAGTTATGTGCCAAATTAGTTTTGCACAGTTTTTATAACTATCTTACTGTATTAGTTGTTTTGTAAAGTTATTATGCACAATTATATTGATTTTGTTTGACAAGTTTTGGTGCAGAGTTATTGAACTAATTTGAATACTATAATGTTTACGTGCATAGTAATATGGTGCATATAACTAAAAACATAATTAAAAAATTGAATTTTTGTTTAATTCTTAAAGATTATTTGGACATTTACTCAATAAAAATCTAATTTTTTAATTTAAAAATATTTGACTTATTTTCTAAATTTTACCATAAAATTTGGCCTATTTTATTAATTCTCCCTATATGCATGCCACTAGTGACGATAATATACAAACCATTTGTAACATCTATTGATATGTATAAATTTATTGCTATAATGAAATTTACTCTTTCTGCTTTATTTAAAAAAATAGGAATTAGACATGAGCACATTATCCGGATCCGAAGTTCTGATTTTGATCCTGATCCAAAATTCTGATCCGAACCAAATCCAAAATTTTGGATTCGGATCAGGTTTGGTTTTCCATATTATCTGACCGGCACCAGATTTTAGATTTGTTCGGATATCGGATCGGATAAAACCTGAGATCCGAACGGGTATCTAAAACATCTGAAGAAAAACCTATAATACTAATACAAATAACGCATGTACATTCAGGTTTTGGATCAGATTTGAGTCTTTAACCGACAAGATTTTTTTAGGTTGAAAGTTTTGGATATTGTCGGATATTCTGAGTATGCTCGGATTCATAAAAGATTGTATGTTACTTGATCACTAACATTTTGGGTCCAAAAAAGTAATATTCAGACTGATCATATCCTAAGAGGTTCCGAATCGAATACAATCCAAAATTATATGTTACTTGATTAGTAAACTTTTACGTCCGAATTACCCAAAACACGAAAAACCCGATATGAACCTGATCTGAAACTCGAACGTGTAGAGGTCTAATAGGAATCATATGCAAAGACTCTAAAGTCTTTTTGAAAATTTACCCTTTTGATGGAAACAAAAAATTAAAATTACCTTATAATTTGTATTCATGCATTAAGACAAAACAATTATATTGTTGAAAACAACTACACCATAAAGCGTTTTTACTCTAAATGATGTCTTAAAATGATAATTTATTATGACGTGTAAAATTTTGGTTTTTGATTTATATAAATTAGGGACAAACATGTTTATATATTTTAAATTAAATTTTGGAGTTATTTGAGTTTATATATTTATTTGATACTCCCTCTGTTTCATATTATATATTCCCTCCATTTCATATTATTTGTCGTTTTAGACCTTAAAACTCGTTTCATATTAGTTGTCGTTTTATGTTTTCAATGCATATGTTTGATTAGATTTTCAACTTTGTCCCTCATGTTTTAATGTCTTGAGCAATGAAATAAAATCAAATAAACAATAATTAGAGGTAAAACAAAAAAAAAATTTTTTTTTTTTAATATGTGTGAAACAATTTTAAACGATAACTAATTTGAAATGGAGGAAGTATTGTTTTAGAGATTTTTTTGTTTTATTATATAAGATGTTTTAATAACTTTTTTAACTTTCTATGTAAAGAATTAAATGTATATAATTTTTATGACTATTTATAATATATTTTGTCATTGGTCAAATTATCTAGAAGAAAACAAAGCAAAAAACATTAATTCATATCTTGAACTTTGTACATTCACCTAAACCATCTTGTATTATTAAATTAGTATGAATTAGTATACATAATATCATTTGTTTTATAAGTGAAACTGCAAGTTTGTAAATGGTTCAGAACATGATATATGAAGATTTCTGACGTGTTTTTGTAGGGCTGGACAAAATACTCACACCCAATATCCGTATCCGACCCGAAGTAAGCAGTTCAGTTCGGTTACGGGTGTCCCATAATACCCGATTGGATGAAGATTTTTTAGAGATTGGATATCCGTTCCTGATCGGGTATATCCGAAATACTCGAAATTACCCAAAAAACTCGAAAAACCCAAAATTACCCGAAAAACCCGAAATTACCCAACAATCGGTTTGATTTCAGGTTTATTTTGGGTTTTTTAAAATTGATTTCGGAGTTTTTTATATAGTTTCGGATGAAAATTGACATAGCCGATCCGAACCCAATGGATATTTCAGATTTCGGGTATAACCCGAAAACACCCATACCCGATGGGTGTTTACCTGAACCCAACCAGAAATTTAAAAATACCCGATCGGATCTAGACCTCTATACCCGAAAACCCGAAATACCTGATCCGAACCCGATCGGGTACCCAAATCGAACGCGATCGGATACCCAAACGCCCACTCCAGTTTTTGTAGCAAATCTAAAATTTTATATGCATAATATAAAAGAGATGGAGGGGAAATACAAAACATTGTGTTATTGGATGGTGTTTTAATAAGATAGAAGTGGAAGAGAAACATAACAAACGTATGTTTTTTGGTGTGAGAAGCACCAACAAACAAAATAGAACAAAATGAATAGACAAAAATCGAGGACATGTCAAAAGGGTCGTCGTCGTCCTCAAGGAAGGCATAGGCATGTGCAATGATGCAACACAAAACCAAAACACAAATCCTCACACAAACCACACAACTACTATGCAATCTTATATTCATCTGTTTCCACATGCCCCAACTATATGGACACCCGCGCTACTGCCTTACTCACCTGCTTTCTCACCCTTGGTCTCTGGTTTGGTTTCCGCTTTTGGATCGGGTATAGCATCAGGTTTGGGTTTCAGTTCAGCTTTTGAGCTTGATTCGGTTTCTGGTTCGGCATTGGGGTTTGATTGGGGTTCCAGTTCAGCTTTGGGGTTTGGTTCGGGTTCAGATTCATCCATGGCGTTTGATTCAGTTTTGGCAGGTTCAGTCTTATCATGATGGAATTTAACAACAATACACGTGATGTTGTCTGCGCTTCCACGTGTGAAGGCAGTGTCGGTTAACTTGCGGGCAGCTGCCTCGGGCTTCTCCTCGCTCTGAGCAAGGGATACCGCATCCTGAATCCGACATATAAAATCAAAACATTACTATCCCTCAAAAAATCAGAAACATTCAGTCACAAAGGGGGGGATTTATATGAGTCATACCTCATTTGGTACTACATCCCATAAACCGTCACTAGCAAGCACAAGAAACTCGGCCTCATGATCTATCTCTAGATCCTGCAAAATAAGCAGAGGAGTGTGTTCACAAAACCTCAACACTCAAGGATTTCACATGGGTGATACTATGGATTAGGAGAACAAAATAACACCCTCGGGTGATAGCAGTAAGCTGCAGTTAGAAGCGGTTACTTGTATCTCAGGTTCAGCAACAACGAATTGCTTCAGCATTCTGTTGCCAAAGGCCCGGGACATTGCCAAGACCCCACCTACCCTCCATGTTCCTGACAAGCATATACCGATGATATTATTTTAAGCCTAGGCTGACAAAGGAATCCAGAGGAGGATGCTTTAAGGGCATGCCTCAAGAATACTAGTTTTCCCCTGACAGTGAATGTTTAAACCACCAACAGCATCGTATTATCAAAATTTGTAAAGGAAATATCAAGCTTTTTGAGTAAATCAATCAATGACCAGTGATCTAACTCAGAAGAGAAATCTTTGGAATCTTGCTATGTCATGTTCAGAAGCATGCAACCAATTAGGAGGACACAAAGAGGAGCAATTTCTTATAATATCAGATTACCTGCCCACATGATAACACCACCAGCGC
The DNA here is from genome assembly GCA_028015245.1 of Cardamine occulta. Taxonomy (NCBI): domain Eukaryota; kingdom Viridiplantae; phylum Streptophyta; class Magnoliopsida; order Brassicales; family Brassicaceae; genus Cardamine; species Cardamine occulta. The sequence continues at coordinate 11,548,530 of CM051393.1, read as the reverse complement.
TTTCAATTCGCTTTCTCTCATCGCTTCTATTTGGCTTATGGTCATTAGATAGAGCGATCGCTGCAGAAAACGAAACACTAAATTTTAAATGGGCGACCTTATGAAAAGAAAACAACAAAGGCTTGTGACCAAATCACAAGAATCCATTCACTATTAACTAAAGGTCAAACGTTCTCTAAGCATTGCATGATTCCATTTCCTAACTCACTTTTCACTGATGCTCTCAGTTTATCTATAAATGATATACTACATTGTTTTAGATCACAACGAAATACTGACCTTTCCCAGCTTTAGACACTATTGTCCTTGAGTCTCCAACATTTGCAACATACAAATGGTTCCTCACCAACACAGCAGTAGATGCTGTGGAGCCATCATCTCGGTAATTATCCCTTTCTGACTCGAGGAATGCTACATCAGTTTGTTTATATGTTTCACCTGTAAAATTGGTCAAGTTAGCAAGTGAACCACCATAACTTGCATCGAGCTGTATGACCTTATGCTTTTGAGATTATAACAAAATGTCAAGAGATATAGAGCGCACTTAGTGCCAGCTTGGTGTCTGTCAAAAATTGTGGATGCTTCATAAGATTGTCAAAGAGGTGTTCCTTCAGGTACTCAGCAGCACGTGAACCACCATGACCTGTCATGATTAAAGCTAAGACTACATATCAACTCGACAACATAATGTTTTGCAACTGAGTATTATATGAATACATATTGATCAACTGTGAACTGCAGACTTTAATTATCTAAACAGCTATTAGAAAACCAAGAAGCAGCAGTCAATACATACAAATAAGGACTCTACGTAAGGACATTTGAGATCCTTCTTAAAAATAGTAGACATATATGATATATTGTGTGGCCAACTTATGCAGAACAAACCACTTAAATCTGCAAATGAAGGTGGACTGTGTTTTACCTCAGCCATGTCTACGTTGATATAGATACAATGTTGATATAGCAAGTTGAAAATAAGGCTTCAACACAGATCAAATATCTTCCACAATTCAACACTAACACTTCCTTTTTGTCTATACCAGAAGAAAAGGAAGGCAAAACATAGAATCTAACCATCAAATATTCCAAACATGCAAACTCTTTGGCCTTCAATTATGGAAGCTTTAACATCATAGAAGTCTTCCATCGTAGACCTTTTCCCTCTGAAACTACAGTACCCACAGCTCAAGCTTCCATCGTCACTGCCATACGCACATAACTTCTATTAAGCACCACTTAAAAACAAATAAAAAAGAGTAGAAAACAATACTATCACATTGGCCCAAAGCCACAGCCAATTCCAGATTGCCTAAAAATAATATCAAGCTTCAACTTATAGTGGAAATTAGTTTCTTCTATAATATAGTCTTCTACATAACGAAAAAACTTGGTGTGGCAAGAACATTTGACAGGTGAAACAGCCAAAACAAACAGGACCATTTTGCTTGCATTTCACACTAAAAATGTAACAAAGCTGAGCAGGAATTGATATCTTCAGTACAAGTCAAATTTCAATAGCCATATATATATATACACCCTAAGCATTTGCTACATTCATTATAACCACAGAAAAAAAAACACAGATCTAACAAAAAGAGATCAACTCACTTTTTCCACCCACCACCAATGTATCCGCCATCATCAACTTTCTCAGGCGGCATATCAACTAAAGAAACTCGTTTCTCGGCAGAAGTATCGACCATCATCTTTGCACTAGTTCTAAATCCGATTGTTCTGGTTCTAAATACGAAACCAACACTCAAGGTCTTATCAATATGACTAAAACGATGTCTTCCTTGAGCCAACACCCCAATATGACCAGCCTGAACAATGACACTCCTTATGAAACTGCTGCATACCATCTAAGAAGGCAGGTCTCACTTAAATCACTTTCTCCAATGCAGGAGCTGCTTACACAAAAAAGAAAAAAAAAATCCATCTGCCATTAGTTAACTGTATATGAAATCCAAAATCAGGAAACAAAAACACAATCACATGACGATGACTCAATACAGATTCTAGATCGAATCAATGATTCGGATAAGTTAACAAACCCTATCTATACTATACGGATAAGTTAACAAAATTTAAGCTGATTTTAAACATCGAATCATTGAAATCAACTTAGATCCTGCGTAATCAGCGAGTAAAACGATGAAATTCTACAAGCTAATCATGAAGCGATCCAGAATCATTACTTCCTAAACAATTTCGATTTCATCAAAAACGAGATGAATCAAAAGTAGAGAAAAAAAGTAACTAACAGGTCTTTCTCAAATCGACTCGAAGAGAAAAAAACAAAAGAATCCAAATCAAATCAAATCAAAGGATCTATGGTGACGAATCGTAGTAGTATTCTCAGAGCTCTCTAACAAAGAATCGAATCGGATTTTAAAGAAACGGATCGAGAAAGAGGAGGATTATCTACGGCGGATCCGAATCTGAGAGTGAAGAAATTGCTTTCTACGAATCAGCTTTTTGAAGGCTCCATGGAATCTGAAAGAATCCAAGAGAGATGGAGATGGAAGAAAGAGAACGAAAAAGAGTGGGGAGTAGTGAGAGAGAGGAAGGCACCGACCAGAAGCGGCAACGTGGCATTACTCATGCAGCGAAGATTATGTATAAGTTTGTTAGCTCTTTTTTTATTTTATTTAATGCATTCTTTTTTCATTTGATGTTAGTATATTACCTCACTTTATTATGGAACAACTAATCAACTTTTTAAATTTGATTAAACAAAAGAGATTAGCTATTTTCATGTTTTATAAACCTAATATAATCTTCTATTATCCTTTGGGTTTATGTAATCGAATCAGAATAAAATGGAGCCTAATAAAATAAACCTAATATAATTTCGTAGAATATAATTTCCTACGAAGAAGTTTTTTTTGATAAAGTACTAAGTAGAAGTTGACTCATTGTTTTCTTCTTTAACAAGTTTTATCAAATGTAAGTTTTTGAAACAAAGCAAATTATGGATCTAAACACACACAACTTCTTTGAAAACTTACAATCAGAAACTAAACTCTTGTTTAATTATTATAAACTCTAAGATCAGTTCATGGAACTGAAATATTACTAAATAATTGGAGTTTAAATATACATGATAAGTTTGAGAGCTTGTAATTAATTAGGAGAATCTCTGAAAATACACAGCTTTAAACGTACAAAACAACAAAAAATTGCTACCAATAGGATAAGTATCTTCCATAAGATTTTCAAGTACATGAGCAATTTAGTGCCAAGAGAAAAAAAACACAAAAGTCGTGGAGAGATTGTTTTCTATTGTCCTTTGTCAATTGGTCCCAAAAGAAAAAAAAAACCAAGAATGTAATTAAGTGGTGATAACAACAGATTAGAACCCAGAAATGGGTCAATACGATCGATCATATAAGTAAATATTATTCTCGGTGACAAAATTCACTGTTATGATCAAGAATGTCCAAGCAGTACAAAGAAGCTCGTGGCCGATAGCATCATGTTCAATTATGCTTGTTGATTTTACGCAAGAATAAACTCGTCACAGAGTACACATAAACGATGAAAATGGTTGGGACATTGCTACTAATAAGACTCATGTGTTTGTTATATATCCTATTCCAGTGTGATAAATCCACCAAATGGTTTTTGCTTATTTATCGAATTTTTCAGACATTTGGTAGGATAGCTAGTTTTTTTCATTTAACTCTGTGGGTCAACCAATTTAAAATCCATTAAAACTAATATCAGTTATCCTTCAAAATGCATAAACTACCATCAATTTAAATACACAAATTGGAATGAAACCATGGATTAAAACATGACAAAAGCTTGAGTTTTATAAATTTGATGCTCTCGTCCTCTCTACATAGAATGCCAATGTGCAAGAGAAACCCGATCCATCCAAACCCATTAATATTATTTATTAGTAGAAAGATCATCCTTCAAAGATGTTGTATCATCACTCATCAGTACTGCTCTAAATTTGCGTTTTTAATCCGTGCTATGTTTGAAAAGTGATGATTAAAGTTCAACAGAATCGTCATTATCGAATAAGTAAGCCTTTCTCTTGGCCCAAATGGTTTCAAACTTTCAATCAGAAAGCTAAAATAAATAAAAACAAAGAAAAAAAAGGGGTAGGTAGTAGCTTTTTGTTTTGTTTTGTTTAACGATACCGATACAGATAAGAAGATGGTTGACCTGGTTTTTAGTTTGACTCATATCTTCTATATATTCAAAGGTCTTAATAATTTGAATTCAGTGTTAATATTTTACTAGTATAAATCAATTAAGAAAGAGTTGACTTTGTTTTCAGATATTTGGATTGTGAAGCAAGTTGTATAGTTTGAATGAGCTCTGGCAAGATCTTGACACTGCTCTCCAGATCTGACGGCTGGGAACCTCCAAACAAACTTAATTTTGAACTGTCTAAAAATTGTGGAGCACGAAATTTCGAAAAAAAAAGGGGAAGAAAAAGAGGAAAAGGACACGTGGTTTGTTCATGGTTGATCGACAAATACTCACGGGCAATGACGCAATGTCTTTTTATCACCCTTTCGTTTTAATTTTCTTTGGCCAATAAAACAAAAGAAAATTTAAAGGGAAAATAAAAAACATTTCAATCCTAACGTTTTCATTTTCGTGATAACTACTCTAACTACAGTATTTTTTTATATGAGGATTGTAGGAATGCAAGATTTTCTGTAGTTGGAAAACACTTTAAAAGTCCACAACCGTTGTTAAAATTCCACTAACTATAATATGATGTGATATATTATGTAAGACAATATCCATCATCCATGATCCATCAACTACAATAGAAGCTAAAAATAATACAAATGTTGCATTTTTTAGGTTTTTCAGGTTTGATCAAAATTCGACCAGAAACCATGTTGTTTGTTTGGTGCTGAGGAAAAAAAAAATTCAGTAGCATAAAAAACATATTATTAAGAAGTTAAAGCTGAGTTTGAAAATCTATTTCAATGTTTGAAAAAGAACATTTTTTCTCTTCAAATTTAATCACTTAAATATATAACCTAAGTTATTCGTAAAAAAAAAAAGAGAGCTAAGATCGGTTGTAAACTTTATTTGAATATGTGAATTTGATTTAGCATGAAAAGGATTTAAGAAACGAATTGGAATGAAAACTGTGCATTGAAATACGAACAAAAGCATGAATTTGCTAAATTTGACATTATCTCATTTACACGATACTTGGACGTACAAACTCAAAGACAAAATTTAACCACAAAAATAATATAGAGATCAATAGTAAATTATATAATTTGTGACTGCGAAGAAAACGATACCTCATTCGAGATTTTGCATGCTTAATTAAGGTTCATATTAATCATGGGATGTGACAAATTGTTCTCTCTTAAGACTAAACTAAATGTGCTTCAATTAGTTTATGACTTCGACTCACTAAAAACGAAATGTCTTGCTAAACTCAGGAATTACATTTTGTTCTTGTCAAAAAAAATTTTAAAAAAATTTGAAGGATGAGATTCTTAAGTTGATTTGATGCCATAACAAAACAACACGCATATGCAAGATAAAGAAATAAATCTATCTAAACGAGTTGATTAGAAAATATTTGTATTATATGTATGAGTTTTCTGATACTACTTGACAAATAAAAAAAACTTTCAATGGAACGATATCTCTAAATTTTTCTTATGAGAAAATTTGCTAAATGACAAGAATGGTAATTTTAGTCAAGTGAATAGAAATTTGAAAAGTTGATATTAGCAAATGACAACAAAGTGCCAACAAAAATTTTGGGGGAAAATAATGTTTTTTTTCCGGTTGAATGGATTTTTCAAAATATATTAATTTTAACAAAAATAGAAATTTATTTGGTAAACTAAACGTATGCATAGATAAATAACATGTTACGGAATAAATCACACGATTATATGATAAATATGTTTATTTGATATATTATATGATCATAGCTTTTGGAAAATTGATACTCAATCTGTTTAAAAATAAACGTCATTTTAGAGGTTTTTACATATATTAAAAAAATTATAAATTTTCTGTTTTACTTTTTATTAATATAATCTATTAATTTTTTATTGGTTAATATATTAATATATAAAAGCTAAAACTGTAACTATTACCAAATATTTGTATTGAAAATCTAAAACGAGATTTAATATAAAACAAAAAAAAAAATCAATCCTATAACTATAACAACACTTAATTTAAATTAAAAGTTTGGTATTTCTCAAAGTTTTCCAAAAAGTGATCTAAAACGCAACTTCACTCATTTGTTTGTTACTTATGACAAAATCTGTCAATAACATTTTATAATTTCTTTAGTTATGGTTAATCCATTGTTAATTCGTTTTTAAAATTACGTTAAGTTAATGGTTGGTCCTAAATCTTTAAATATCAAGGATTTGCAAAAGGTACAAGTGTCTTCTTGGGATGACTTAAAAAATTTACAAAAACTGTGAGAAAAAAAAGAAGAAAATCAGAGAGAAAGCAAAAAACTAATAAAATAGCAAAGTCTGTGACTTTCGTGGAAACTCCTCCATCCTCTCTGTCTTCAGTTAAAGGCTTCCGCTTTCATCATTCAATATCTTCTTCAATCTTCAATCTTCAATCTTCATCATCATCACTCTCTCTCTTTCTCCAATTTCTTCGTTTTATCATCTTCCTCTCTTCTTTAATTTGTTTTCTAGGTGTTTTGTTCTGCTTTTGTGATCCCATCTTTTTTGTTGTTGCTCCTTTCAAGGAAAAACAAAATAAAGAAAGATTTGATTTTTCTTTTCTTTTTTGGTGGGTTTAAACAGTGTTTATTTTTCTTTTTCCCCCTTTATTGTTCTTGTCTCTACAGTTTTCTACTGGATTCTCGGAACCAAACACTTGTCCTCGTTAGGTTTGATTTCCACTCAAAAGTGTTATTTGCTAAATTAAGTTCGCCTTGTTTGTTCACCACAGAGTTGTAATAGTGCTATGTCGTGCTGAGGACTGGAAAGATTTGAAATTTGAGTCAAGCTTTTGCTGAATTTAAGTTTCATATTCCCCGAATCTTTCATGAAAGGTGAAATCTCTGAGATTTGAATTTATAAGCCTCCAGACAATGGATTTCCGACAGGAGAAGTTTGTAAGGTCAGCGTTTCAATTTTCTCCAGATTTTGTCTGTCTCTTTATAGGTTCTTGGAACTCAAATTCGATTCTTGTTCCACTTTGTTAAATCAGGTTTCAAGATTGGAAATCCGACAAGACATCGGACGTGGAATATTCCGGTAAAAACGAGATACAAAACGGAATATTCCAAAGAACAATAAGCTCAATCTCCAACAAGTTTTATAGAAGCTTTGAAACAAGCTCAGCAAGAATCAAAACATTCACAAGATCATACAAGTCTTACTCTTTCAAAGAAACTGTTTCAAAAGGGATTGATTCAACTCAGAAAATACTTGACCCACAAGGACCTTTTCTTCAAAGATGGAACAAGATCTTTGTTTTAGCTTGTATTATCGCGGTCTCGCTTGACCCTTTGTTCTTCTACGTTCCTATCATCGATGATGCCAAGAAATGTCTTGGTCTTGACAAGAAAATGGAGATTACAGCTAGCGTTTTACGCTCTTTTACCGATATCTTCTATGTAATTCACATCATTTTCCAGTTTCGTACTGGCTTCATTGCTCCTTCTTCTCGTGTTTTTGGGAGAGGTGTTTTAGTTGAGGATAAGCGAGAGATTGCTAAACGTTACTTGTCTTCACATTTCATTATCGACATTTTAGCTGTTCTTCCACTTCCACAGGTGATTTGATTGATTTGGTTGATTGATTGTTCTTAGAAGTAGAGGAATGTGATTGAATTGGTTCTGTTTCTTCAGGTGGTGATTTTGATTGTCATTCCACATATGAGAGGCTCACCGTCTTTGAACACGAAGAATATGTTGAAATTTATTGTTTTCTTCCAATACATACCAAGGTTTATAAGAATCTATCCGCTTTACAAGGAAGTGACAAGAACCTCAGGCATACTTACTGAGACAGCTTGGGCTGGAGCTGCTTTTAATCTCTTCCTCTACATGCTTGCTAGTCATGTGAGTTCAATTAGTTTCTAACCTGTCTCAAGCGTTTTAGGATCAGGGCTTAAATGTATAATCTTTTTGGTCAAAACTGGTGAATGTGTAGGTGTTTGGTGCTTTTTGGTATTTGTTTTCTATCGAGCGTGAAACAGTGTGTTGGAAACAAGCTTGCAAGAAGATAAATTCAAACTGCAGTCTGAAGGATTTGTACTGTGAACCTCATACTGTAGGACGAAATGCTTTCTTCCTCAATGAGTCTTGTCCGATTCAGACACCAAACACTACACTTTTCGACTTTGGGATATTTCTTAATGCACTTCAGTCTGGTGTAGTGGAATCTCAAGATTTCCCTCAGAAGTTCTTTTACTGTTTCTGGTGGGGTCTTCAAAACCTCAGGTATTGAGATTGTGTATATTATATAGCAGCAAATTTTATCAGTTTATTATGCAGAGAAGAAACGTTAATAAATTCTTGCATCTTTGTTTTGTTTTCTTGATCCAGTTCCCTTGGTCAAAACCTTAAAACAAGTACATATGTTTGGGAGATTTGTTTCGCCGTCTTCATATCTATCGCTGGGTTGGTTTTGTTCTCGTTCTTGATTGGGAACATGCAGGTTAGTCTCATTTCATCCTATGTACCATTGTGTTTGCAATATTGGGTTCTTATTGTTTTCTTTTAAATGGTAGACGTATCTGCAATCGACAACCACGAGGTTGGAGGAGATGAGAGTAAAGAGAAGAGACGCTGAACAATGGATGTCTCACCGTTTACTCCCTGAGAACTTGAGAAAAAGAATCAGGCGATACGAGCAGTACAAATGGCAAGAGACAAGAGGCGTTGATGAAGAGAATCTTCTTAGTAACCTTCCCAAAGATCTTAGACGCGACATCAAACGCCATCTTTGTCTCGCCCTTCTTATGCGGGTAAGAAAAAAAAATCTCTTCTCTTTACCTGGTTTCTCATTTATTGTCAGCTTCACTCTTAACCGCAACATGTTTTTTACCGGTTCTAGGTCCCGATGTTTGAGAAAATGGACGAACAGCTTCTTGATGCGCTTTGTGACCGTTTGCAACCCGTATTGTACACAGAGGAAAGCTACATTGTAAGAGAAGGAGATCCAGTAGACGAAATGCTCTTTATAATGCGCGGTAAGCTTCTAACGATAACAACAAACGGTGGAAGAACCGGTTTTTTCAATTCTGAGTATCTTGGAGCTGGAGATTTCTGCGGTGAGGAGCTTTTAACATGGGCTTTAGATCCACACACATCCTCAAACCTCCCAATCTCAACAAGAACTGTTCGGGCACTCGTGGAAGTTGAAGCTTTCGCACTTAAAGCTGATGACCTCAAATTCGTAGCATCCCAATTCAGGCGTCTTCACAGCAAACAGCTGAGACATACTTTCAGGTTCTACTCACAACAATGGAGGACTTGGGCTGCTTGCTTCATACAAGCTGCTTGGAGAAGATACATTAAGAAGAAACTCGAAGAGTCTCTTAAAGAAGAAGAGAATCGGTTACAGGACGCTTTAGCTAAGGAAGCTGGTGGAAGTTCCCCGAGTCTCGGGGCTACCATATACGCATCACGGTTTGCTGCAAATATCTTACGCACAATACGAAGGAGCGGGTCAGTAAGGAAACCAAGGATGCCAGAACGAATGCCACCAATGTTGCTTCAGAAACCAGCAGAACCAGATTTCAATAGTGATGATTAATCAGCATATATATATATATGAAGCATTTTATCAAATCACAATTCATGCAGAGCTAATATAAATATATAAATAGAAGTCTTTTCATCTGTTCTATCTTTGTGATTGATGCTGTTAGATATACAATACAATGTCTTTTGCGTATAAATGTCATGTCATCTACGCAAGTGCGTGGAAACCAGTGGGGGCATTGAGCCTTGATTCAAGCATGCTCTGAAATGTACTTAAAACTTCTTGCTCAGGCACCCTCAAGTATGAGTGTAGCTTAAGATTTGATAGCCATGGAGAATTAATAATATATTTTCGAAATTAAAGCAGCACAAAAGCAAATAAATAGAAGTCTTTTTATAAAGGAGTGAGCTTAGAGATACAAAGCCTCCAATGATTATTATTCCTCTTCAAGAGTTCTACCAAGTTTGATATGAGGGGGATAATAAAGTAAGGTGTAGGGCCAAACAGAAGTTAAGAAGCCAGAAGTGAAGCAACTTCTCTACGCAGGAATGTTGGCAACGCGAAAGCCGCTCTGTGCATCTGTTTTGGTAAGAAAGACAGATCAAGATTTTGTATAAGTGAATCTATAATAGTCAATGGGGAAGTCATAGTTGAACTAAACTTACATCCGAGTTATAAAAATTCAATTCTCTTTTGTGAGTCATGGCACCGTCTAGTTTCTCGATTGGGTTAATTGGGTTCTTGAAATCAACAGTTGGTCCTTCAGTAGTGCACAAGACGAAACCAATCACGCCGCTGCAATGAACATTTTTTGCTCAATTCATGTTCTGATTCCAGTGAGATCACACAATGTAACTTACTAGAAGAAAAGTAGACTTAACCTAGGATATGTGGGGACACTGCTCCATGCATAGTGAACATTTTTGAATGTTTGACGGCAAATCGAGATCATATCTTCAATAAGATGAGTATGGAGCCACATACTTTCCGCCATGTTACAAAGAATTCCTCCAGGCTTCAACGCTCTAGCTAAAGTTTCGAAGAAAGGCTTCTCAACAAGTGCTTGAGCAGGACCTGTGATTAGATAGAGCGAAACACATGAGAGTTTTGTTGCTGAAGTCTGAATGATGTTTTGATTTAGAAATTCAAAATAATAATCATCAAGTACTACTCATAAATTCAAAGACTTTTACAGATGAATCATACCAATGGGATCTGAAGAATCAACAACAATGGCATCATACTTCCCTTCAGGGGATTTACGAAGGAACTCAGCAGCTGCCAGAAGAAAGTGACATCAAACACAAGGAAAATTTCAGATAAGTTTTCCAATTCAAAATAAGTAGAAGAATGCTCAATTACCATCACCAATGTGAAGATGAACACGAGGATCCTCAAATCCAACCGCTAACTCAGGGAAGAACTTCTTAGATACCTACAAGACAGAAGGAATCCCATTTTCTGAGATAGACAAAAAACTGTTCATACTTCTGATGAGCACAAGACCGTATACTTACATCTATAACCATCGTGTCTATCTCACAAATGTCAATGACCTCAACAGAACTATGGCGAGAAATCTCTCGGAGAACACCACCATCACCTCCACCAACAACCAGAACCTGCAAATAATTTATACAGCTAAGTCCAGCATTAAGAAAGACACAATAATAAGTATGCTTGACAATTCCTAATCCAAGTTGAGCTGAATCTACATTTCAATGTCTGGAATGATTCATCATAGGTGAAAAGAGCCGTCTCATGAGATCAAATAGTAACAAGAGAGCTACAACAATGAAAGCACATTGTGTTCCAACATACTCTCCAAAAAAGAGGTACATTCATTACAAACTGAACATACTTTTAGATTGACAATTACAACAGGCCACAGGATATAGGCGACCAGAGAGACTAAACTTTCAAGGTGAGAAATTACATTTTTCGGGGAAGATATAGAGCACAGAGGCAGATGTGCTATCATCTCCTGATATGCAAATTCATCTTTTTCAGTCAGCTGTACAATACCATCTAGAACAAGCACCTTTCCGTAGGTGGCTGACTGCAAAAACAAGAACAAAAATGACGTTATCCTAAAGAAGAAACATTTACAAACAGCACAAATCAGCCTAAACAGAAGCAGACAGATTCAAAAGAATATAAGAACAATCGAACAAAAACCAGAGATGCTGTTTCAAACCTCAAACACCAAGACTTCCTGATAATCTGACTTTTCTTTGAACAGAACTTTCTCAACTTTCAGTGAGTGAGCTTCTCCTACAATCACCACATAAACCAACATAGCTGCATAAGCCACACGAACAAGCACTCCAAAAACCACAACTCACAAACCTTAACACATAAATAAACCAAGCAGGACCTTGTACAAAGGTAGTAAGATACTGAAAGGTAACAAAAACAAGCCTATCAAGAAGTAAACCTACCTGCCCACATAGGGTTATTGAAATAGACTGCTTTGCCACCTCTTTTCCCTGTATCCAGTTAAGAACAAAACCCAAAAGTAAGAGCTAAATTCCAAGCAAATAAGTGTAGCTTGACAAGAAAAAGAAAGTAAAGTAATATGACCAGAGCGAGGGTGAGGTTCCGAGAACCACCCAGAAACAACAGTTGAATGACACTTGGCATCTTCCTCGGGTAAACATGCCATAGCCTTAAGGCAACAAGAAGGTACAGCCTTCTCAACACCATTCCCATTATTCGCCTTCCCATCCATAATCTTCGGGCATCCCAAACCTTTTACGCCGTCTAGCTCCATAGACAATCCTTTTATTCCCCAGCTCCAGCCTCTGTATACTAGACAAACAAAAGCAGCAGACCAGAAACTTTAGAAAAACATGAGAAATTGAAAGCACAAAAAAGTAAAAATTAACAAGAAACTAACAACGTTGAAAAAGCTTCAGAACCAAAACATTAGTCTGCAAAAGAGAGCTAATAAAGGTTGAGTCTTTTACCCTAGAAAACCAAATCAATGTGAAGAAAGAAAGTTACCCACTAAGCTAACCTTATAACATTAATCAACGAATCTTACAAATTGGAAAGTTTCACACTTTACAGAGAACGGTTGGTCAGTATATAACTTAGGAAATTCACCTACCAAAAAATAAAGATGAAAATTTTTTTAAGCACAAACAAAAAAAAAGATGATTTTTTTATAATTCTAAAGAAACAGTAAAATAGGGTTTCCAAAACCTAGAATCGTCCTAAAAATCGCAACTTTACAAAAATCAGTCCTAAAAATCGCAACTTTACAAAAAAACAGACAGAATACAAACCCCCGAAATCAAGTTTCATATCCAAATCGGAACAATCAAAACCTGAGAGATCAAGCAAGAAAATGCGGAGAAAAGAGATTAGAGACATGCACCTGGTGGTTAACGACGGAGAAGAGACACGTATCGGAAGCTGAAAACGTGATGATCTGGAGAAGAAGAAGAAGAATAAGAATGAGCGGGAAAGATATAAGTAATTGGGAAAAAGGTGAAGAAGGAATTTGATTCTCTACTTTCGAATTTGGACTCTGTCTCTCTCTTTTCTCTTTCTTTCGGTGTTAACTTCTCAGGCTTTCTCTATTTGTTTTCTTAAAAGATCTCACACAACACAACTCAGTACAACTTTTTCTTTTTGACTATTTTATTTTATTTTTATTCTCGTGGATGTTTATGCAACTTTTTTTTTCATTAATTAAAAAATTAATTATTGAAACATAAGAAATATTAGAGTTTTAAGTTAGAGATTCGACAAATGTTTAAAAAAGTCGGTTAAATACAGCCAAGAGCAGGGTTTTGAATCCGGTTCGGTCCGAGATAAATTAGGTATTGATCCAAAACTTCAAAATAAAATAAAAATAAAGGTGGTATTAGGCAATTGTGATGGGTCATGAAACCGATCAAATATGCGTCAGACCTTCAAGTGCTCTGTTTCTAAGTTGATTAGTCGTATGATCGGTTTAAAACATCGATCATATATATTAGTTAGTGTGATTGATCTACATGATCGATCATGTCTACTCCCAAAGAGGATATAGTATTACAGATAGACATCCGAATATTGTGATAAAATTAAATATTAGTCGGATAAGGATTATGAAACTTAAATCTAATAGGATTAGAGTCTTATGTCTTGTATAAATAGATAATTTTAGACATAGATAAAACCTAACAATTTTTTACTAAATATAAAAAAATATTATGCATGTCACGAGTATTATATAGATTTCCAGTTGGACAGATGTAAAATGCGATTTGGATTTTCTTATTGCGTTTTGTTATCTTCATAAATTTTGTTTAATATTGTGTGGCTCCTCATCAATTTTAAAATCTCAGTTTTACTTTTTTTTTTTGCAGATTTAAAACGTTCCACCAATAGGAATCGGTAGATGAAAAGTAGTTATCTAAGAATAGTGTGACACGCGCCGTTTAGGGAATCAGAAGTCGACAAGTGTTTGGTGTTTTCGTCAACAAAACTGATGAAGAAGGTCCCATGGAGAATGAACGGGAAAGATTTTATGTCGGTGTCTTTAGTATAAAGTTAAAAACCAAATTCATTTCAGTCATTTTCTACTCCGTCTTGATTAAACTATGGATTATAAGAAATAACCACAAAAATTCAAATAAAATGAAATAATGAATTTTCACAACAATTATGTTGTTTTTTTCTGCGCCAACATTGTTTATGAAGTTGTGGATATATATAGTTTTTTTTCTCTAATGATAGAAAGAATTAGCATGCTGATTTATCAAATTATCTTCAACTAATTCCTCGGCTTCAGACGCTCCTCCAATAAAGCAAGCTTTGTGTTTGCTCTTCATCTGCAAACAGAGTTGCGAATACGACTACAACAAGTGTGACAACACATTTAAGAGATTTTTCCTCTAATTAACTTCTTCTAGTGTGGGACTCTGAATATTTTTTCTGTTAAGATAAGGCTTTGTGTATATGATAATATATTAGATCATTCCTAAGGTAGATACGACGAGGATACAATGTTAGAGATCAGCTCAAGGTGATTAGAGATAAGCTCAAGCCGAGCATCCGAGTTGTATATTAACACAATTGATGTTGAATGTATTATTCAGATTTTCCCAAACACTTCTCTTGAATTACATTTTCCAAATTTTATGCATTTTAACTCTATTTGAACTTCAACTTTTCATTCAGACAAACTTTAAATTTGATAGATGAGTACTTTATCATGAGATAGTGCTGGCGGAGACAAATACATCGGTTTGATAATCCGGTCATTCTGTAAGAAATTTTTTTTTTACTACTGATAATCATGACTTGTATCTTAGTAGTTCGTGGTAATATATTCAATATATCATCAACTCAAACTTGCATAAATATATTTTATCAACAAAAATAAATTACATATTGCCTATATTTTTAAAAAATATTAGTTGGATGTGAAAGTTCTATATCATATATAAATTTGTATGATAAAGTTATAAAAAAAAACTCACTATTTAATTACATGAAACCGAAAATTTTGATAATGTCATAACTCATAAACAGAATCATTTTCGGAAATAAACAAAAACTGCGGCATTTAATTCATATAAAGTATTCAACTAATTACAAATGCTGCAACAAAAAAACACATACACGAGCGAGTAGCTAAGAATTAAAGTTCTCAGGCGAAGAAATCGGTTCTGGAGAGTTCCGACACACCGGACAAGTCCCATTTAGTTTCAGCCACTCATCAATACAATCAGCATGAAAGCAATGTTGACACGGTGGAATTGTCCTAAGTGTCTCTTTCGGTTCATAATCTGAGAGACAAATCGAACACGTGGCATCATCTATTTTGGGTAATCTTTTGCTCTCTCCCAATACAATCTTTGGGTATGACTCTATAGTCGGCCCATCAAGACCTGTTATGATGACACTAGAATGTAAATAATGGGCTTGAGCGTTGTTAACCTCTGGGCTTGGGACGAGACGTCGTCGTTTAATGCATGAGTTGATTTTGCTATAAACGAAACAAAAAAGACCGAAGGCGATTAAAGCTCCCGGGATTCCGGCGCCGATGGCTATTGCGTAACGAGCTCTTCTCGGGATAGCTGAAATTAAGAGAGGGTTGGTTAGGGGAAAATAACTAAAGCTATGATTAATTTTCTTTAATCATAATTAAAATTATGAGTATTAAAAGACAAAATAAAAGGAAGAAAAAATGTAACTGGTAGAAGAGAAGACTCTTAAGTAAATGGGTACTAATGGAATAAGTTGACTAAAATGAGAAGTAGGACAGGCAAATTAAAGTGGAGAAAACTCAGAGAAGTCAATGCATCAGAGCTTTCATTATTACGGCCAACGACCTTGTGTCCACCTACTGATTACCGCCCAAATCTTCTCAATTTATGTATGTGCGTGTATGTTTTTTTTTTCCTCATTTATATTTATAGGAATCCTTTTTTGATAAGAAAATTATAAAGAAGACTATTTTTATTTAAAAAATTCCTTACAGTATTTACTCAGCAAAAGTGAAAGACAAGTAAGAGGAAATTTTATAAAGAATTTTGAATTAAATTTTGCCGTTTTGAATTAATTTGTTTAACTAAAATTTCTTACTGATTGCCCAATTCAGAGAAAAATAAGTAATAAAATAAACAGGAAAATAGTATGCTTTGTTTTTTATTCTGAAAAGTGTAACCAATTGATTTATAGCTTTCGGATAAAAAAAAATCGAAGAAAAACAAAAGCGTTTCGTTGATGTGCCCTTTGACGTTTCATAAGCTGGTCATTTAAGGAACTATTTGTATTTTCTTTTTTTAAGACTTTGAAAATTTTCACGTTTACTTTTCTTACATCGTAGTTTTTCAATTAGATTTTTTTATAGAAAATGAATATCATGTCATATGTACACGCACAGATTATATATATATATATATATATATATATATTTTAATGAGTTTTTAACATCTGACTAATTTCTAGGGCGAATGTAACACCGAATAGTATATCCACCAAATTTTTTAATAAATCTATAACATGACACCAATTAATTCCTAGTCTACATCAACATAACAATTTTCTCCTCTAATGGAACCAAGACCATTTGGTTATGTATATATATTGTTTCATTAGTCAAAATATCGTACGTGTTGAATCATATGGTTTTTTGGATTTAAATAATCAGAACGGACAATATAATATTGGTTATAACTTGTCAAGCTACGAAATTTATATATTACTAATCCTATACACACTAATACACACAAACACATACATGAATCATTCAACACGAAATTTCATCATGGTCTACGTCAAATTAACATACTCTAATCGTCCTATTAGTTATTAGTTATATTTTCACATTTAACGTTACTACGCGTCAGAAATAAAATAAAATAAAAACCGTAGAAAAATGTAAAATAACGGTGAAAGATAAAATAAAATTACCTGGTTTATGAACATCAGAGCAAATAATTTCACGAGAAGAATTACTCTTAATCCCACACTTACCACCTCTAATCTCACATCGCCTACATCCCGGAACCTTCCAAGTGAGCCAGAGGTTATCACTCAAATCCGAAGTCACGACCTGTTCATAAAACCAAGGAACCGGAACCTCAACGGTTTTCATTAACCGGCATGATCTAGACGACAAGTAGTTTACCACCTTAGGCGAAGCAGTCGCAAACACCGTGCTGTTTTTGCTGCTCAAACACGTTATTGGATTTAACGGCCTAAAACGGAGATACTCCGAAGTTGGACAGTTCAAGAAAGTGAATTTATTTACGTAAACGCCACTAAACGGCGTCGTTGAGAGGTTTAACTCTAAGATCCGTTGAGGAAGACAGTTATTTGGGTCGTTGATCAAAATCTCTTGAGCTGCGTAATCGATCTTCTCGACGGTGAAGTTACCGGAAAACGGCAGCGTTATGGTGGTTCGGTTAACGGCGTTAATATCGCACGTTAAGTCAAATCCTTTGTTGTAACCGCAGGATTGGGGTTGGTGGGATTTTAGACGGAAAGGAAAACGGATGATCGGGCCGTTACGGCTACAAACGGCGTTAGTGCATGTAACGGCGGCAGTGGTCTTCGCCGGGATTAGGAGACAGAAGAACAAGAGAGAGATAGATATTATTTTTGTTAAATCCATTTTTTTTTAGGTTAATTGAAACAAAAGCAGTGACCAAATCCTTTTTGTAATTGGAATGGACCCAAAGTGCACGTAATCATTTTAATTATATTATTCATATTAAGTTTTGTGTGTGATAAAGTATTCATTTTAAGTTGTATATTTTTTTTTTGTTTGGCGGCAGTAATATTTTACTGTGTAATTTATTACATAAAAAGATTGATAGAATATCTGTGACCTATAAAAACGAACGATTTCGAGTATATAACTTTTGACGAAAGAAAGTGAAAAAAACCAACAAAATAAGAGAGCAAAATCTTTACCCCAAAAATGGAGATTTAGAAAGAATTATCGTAAAATCCAAAAGTTTAGGAGTTAAGAAAAATATTAAATTATACAGTGAGACTCGAGATCTAGAAAAAAACTACCTTAAAATCTAAAATTAAAATTGATTGTTTATTTTTATTTTGTGAATGAAGAATCTGTAATTAATTTTTTTGGTTACGACTTAAAAGTGGGAGATAAGTAGATGTAGAGGGGTTATAAAAGTCAACTCTTTCCAAACAAGTAACAGTGTATGATTATGCCAAAATTCCAAAGACTTTCTAGTGGTCAGAGGAAGCATAATAAATAAATAGATAATGCGACTACAATATTGTATTTTACAATATGATGATATGATTCATAAGAAAGTATTCCAATTTAACAAAAAAGTCAAATCACAGATTTTTCGAAACATTTACTTTTAATTAATGATTTTCCATTACGGCATTGGACCTCTTCTCCATGGACAAGTATTTCCAATGCATCAAGAGGAAGACCAATCAACTCTAATGTCGTTTCCCAAACTCTGTTGGCTGTTTCTACGTTGTGAGCTTCTTCAGAACAACTTGTGGGTTTGCAATTTTGAGATATGAACAATGTGCAAACAGATTTGTCATTGGTTTTTAGCTTTTGGTAATGATCTGGGATCTGAGGATCTGTCGCTGAGAAAAGTGAGCTTCTACAACCTTCTTGTGATGAAAATATGAAATAAGGCATGGCCGAGTAAAGATCTTGAATCCATCTTGGAAGATCTCTCGTCTACACAATTTTGAGACATGTCAAAATGTTAATAAATATTTAATCTTGCATTTTCTTTTGTAAACGACATCAAAATTTGATAGTCTCAAACGTAGTTTATACGCCAAAATTTGATTGTCTCAAACGTAGTTTATACGTTTTTGGTTTCACGTCAAAATATGCTATTTTGTTTTTGTATGAAATTATTTTTCCAAATCGTACAATAGCATCCAAACAAGTGTTCTCATTCATTACTTGTACAATTAGTTGTATTTTCTCCGTTTCTTAAAAATGGCTGTTTTAGAAAAAAATGTTTCTTAAAGATGGATGTTTTGGAAAAAAAAAAATTGTTTCACAAAGATAGATATTGTATTTTGAATGCAAAAAAATGTAATATTTCTTACTTTCCTCTATTAAATTCAGTTACGCAATTGAACAATTAAAGTATGATACTTACCACATTTGTGTGGACAACACCAGGAGATAAACAAACAACGCTAATGCCGGTTTTCAAAGGCAGCTTTTTGAAAAGAACATTGTTAAACATAACCTGAAAGATAAAAAGAACAAGAAAAATCTAATACGGTTTAGATTATATATAAAAACATAAACAAAATTTTAAAAGAATATTTTACATCGATGATTAAGTTGACCTGAGCCAGTTTGCTGCTGGAATATCCTACCAAGCTTGAGAACTTTCGTTTACCAAGGATAACATTCATATCATTCGGATCGACAAAACCAACATAATGCATCTACCAAAAGCATAATTTCATCGAGGTAAGAAATGAATCTTACATAGTAAAACTTTTAAATTTGATGATCATTAATGGTTATGGTATACTTACAACAGAATTGACATTAATGATTCGACTCTGGGAAGCTCGGATAAGTGAAGGCAATAAAAGTAGTGAAAGCAGAGCTGGAGCCAAATGGTTTACTTGCATGTGTTGTTCATATCCATCTTTTGAGAATTTTTGTCCCCCTGCAATATTCAACTTGCCAACCAATTTTTAGCTGTTTTTTTCTCCTTGTATCCCAATGGTTTTAGCATATGAATTTTGAACATGGATTTTGCGTAGAAAATGAGAAATCAATCTACTATATATTTTTGTTAATAAGCTTTATTTGTGAAATTTCATTAAAAAAAAAAAATTATGTCATAAATATAAATACTAAAATTTAGAAAGTAAAATTTTTTAAAATTTTTATAAGCATTTTAATTTGCGTGTAACAAATTGGCGTTAGAATATGTGATAACATTTGCTTTTGCGTAATTTTTTTATATAGCGTTATAGTTTGCATATGCGCTTCTGCCGACGCGTTCACGTTTTTTGCTTCAAGCACTTGTGAACAAGAAAAAACATGTTTACATCTGAGTATTTGGATGACCCTCTGTGAATACCCTACCTCAGTGGCTGTACGCAGAAAATTTGGCAATCCAAATGCCATTTTAAAATGAGTTATATGAAACTAGATATTTTAAACTAAATCAAATTAAAATGTCTAAATAAGTTTTCAAGTTCTAATGAACACATTTAAAATGTCTAACTACAATATATATTTGGTTTCATAAAGTTGGAGTATATGAGCAATGATGAATGGTGCAAAAGCATATGGACCTCAGCAATAGCAATGACATCACAACAGGATGAAACTTAAATACTTATAAAAGCTATAGAAAAAGTAAATAAAATAAAAACAAACCTCCCATAGCAAACACGCCGGCATTGTTAGTCAGCACATGCAAAGGGTCTAACCTTGCGTTCCACGCATTGCTAAATCTGACGACGGAGTCTAAAGAGAGAAGATCAAGTTCCATCGCCTTGAGACCAAAAAAAAAAAACAGTATTAATGCTAACAATTCGGATGTTATATCCAATCAATTTTAACTATTTCTAACATTTTTTCTACAACTTTGTATATGGATCTTGACGAAATACGTTCTTCTTAATTATATTAAATTTTGTGTATATTTAATTACATGCTAAATATACTTGGCATCCGTTCACAAATAATATAGCTTTGAAAAAATGATATTATGTTTTATTTGTATAAAAACAAACTGATTATTCATATTATGTTTTATTTATTATTTTAAAATAATTTTGATATGGTCTATATAGTTAGATATTTTCTTATCAAAAACGACATTAAAGCTACAAAAACAATATTTTTCTAAAACAAAATTACTCTAAAACGGCATATTTTTGTGAATCGGAGAGAGCATTTGTGAAGGCAAGTGGTGCATCTGCACAATCTTTTATTTTTATGTATATAGACTAAGATCTTTGTTTCTGCGAAACTGTAAATTCAATTTAATTTTTAAAAAAATTCAATAGGGTTTTGAAATAATTTTAAACGGCTATGGTCATATCATATATAAGTACTATAAAGCTGATATAGAATTTAACCAGATTTTACTTGGATATTAAGTGGAAGTCCTTTACCACTAGCAGACCACTTGGTCTGCCATTGTTGAATTAGCTCATAAGCCGCATTTATATTCCTTACAGCCATAACAACATGAGCACCAGCCTCTGCAAGCTGCCTACAAATTCACACATTACAAATCAAAAAATCAAACTTCAAAAACAACATCGAAAACTAAAAGAAAAGTTTTTGTTTTTAATTTTGATACCTAGCGTTCTCAGAACCAATGCCACTAGTGGAGCCAGTGACAATACACGTCAAGTGGTTTAAAGGAGGAAGAGGAAATGGATTGTGTAAGTGAGAAGCCATTATTCTCTGTAAAAGAATCTCTTGTAAAACATTAAACCATCCTCTCATCCACTCAATCCAACCTAAACCATTCTTCTTCTTTGTCTTCTTCAACGATGCAGTTTCACTACTCATGTTCTTCTTCTTTTTCCTCTTCTTTCCGGAGTTCACAAGAGAAAGACGAAAGGATTTATATATTGATGATTATTAACTGCGTAAACATCTAGAGGAACATGATAAACATTTTTGATTAGTTAAAGCCTGTGACGCCTCGGACTTGTTGGTTTACGTACTTGTCCCTGCCGTTACAATTATAACTAGTTGGCCCATGTTAGTCAGTTACTAGGTTTTTTTTATCATATATTATGTGTGTTTGAAAACACTTCGAGTTAGTAAATGTCATCTTTTTAGTTTTATTATTGTTATATCGTCAATCACATATTGCTTGCATTAATATTGTTTCCTTGGAAGTTATATTTATATGAAGCTCATCTCTTACGAGATTTTGATAGTGGAGTCTTGAAGGCTCACGTAGTCACATTACATACTCTTGAGTCTTGACCAAAAGCTTAAATGTTCATGAGAAAATCTATTTTATTTTGGCATAACTTAAAGGAGTTTTAGAAAGCAAATGTAATAAACTATTAAAACATCAATACAGATAAAATTTAGTGGACAGTAAAATAAAGGAACAAGAGGCTTTTTGAACAGAAATTATAACCTGCAGAGAAAGCTATATTCCCTGAGACTGATCCTTTATCTTTTAGGATGTGTGTAGTGGTAATGAAATACAACTTTAAGCTTCTAACAAGTATAAAATGGAGAAAATAAGAGAGAGATTTGTAAAGAAGCTATCAACTTGTAATAGACTTATGAGAAAGACATTATTATTGATGAGTCCCATAACGACACTGTACCTCTTCTCCTTCTATAAGCCTCTCCAATACATCAAGAGGAAGACCGATCAGCTCTATTGTCTTTTCCCAAACTCTGTTTGCTGTTTCTACATTGTGTGCTTCTTCTGAAGGTTTTGAGTGTTTGCAATCTTGAGATATGAATATACAAATTGACTTATTTTCGTTTTTTAGCTTTTCACAATGCTCTGGAATCTGAGAGTCTGTCGCTGAGAAAAGTGTGCTTCTACAACCTTCTTGAGGCGAAAAGATGAAATAAGGTATCAACGCGTATTGAACTTGAACATATCTCGGCAGATCCCTCGCCTGCATAATTGGATGAAAAAATGGTTTAGTGCAATATAAGTTATGAGGAAAGAGTAAGGGAGTGAGAGTAATTAATACTCACAACATTTGTTAGGACAGCACCGGGAGATAAACAAACAACGCTAATGCGAGTTTCTAGAGGCAGCTTTTTGAAAAGAACATTGTTAAACATAACCTACCCAGATGAAATTAAAGGGAAATTGAAAGTAAATCAATTAGTTTCTGAGAACAAGAACAAAAGAAAAAGAGTATTGAATGATGTTTTATGTAAGTTCACCTGTGCAAGCTTGCTGCTCGAATATCCAACAAGGCTTGTAAACTTTCGTTTCCCAGAAACAACATTCATGTCATCTGGGTCAACAAAACCAACATAGTGCATCTACCAAAAGAGTAAACCCAACAAACAATGATCTTGCATGAGATGGGATTAAACCTCAAGATGATAAATAGAAGCAATGATTTAACCCTGTATTTACAGAGTTAAAAGTTTCGGTTCTGTATAGCAAGAAAATTCAAACTTTTCAACATCACTACAAAACTAGATAACAAAATTATGCAGCTGGCAGTTTCAGTGAAGATGATACTTACAACAGAGTTCACATTAATGATTCGGCTAGGGGAGCCTCGGATAAGCGAGGGCAAAAGAAGTAGTGAAAGCAGCGCTGGAGCTAAATGGTTCACTTGTAAGTGCTGCTCATATCCATCCTTTGAAAACTTCTGTTCCTCTACACAAATCAAAGTGGTAAGAAAACTTAGTTGGGGCTTTCCTCAACATGTGCTGCAGCCAATCTGAAGCTCATTGATTAGAAAACAAACACTTGAGAGAGTCAACAAGGAAAAAGTATGGCTTTTTGAGACCTCAATACTATAACACCAGATTATTGAAGTGCAGAACATTAAGCTCGCGAATAAAGAGGGAAGAAAGCTCAAAGTTTAACAGCTAAAATGCAATAGAACCAACCTCCCATGGAAAATATGCCGGCATTGTTAATCAGAACATGCAAAGGAGATAGTCGTGCGTTCCACAGATTGCTAAATCTGACGACGGAGTCGAGAGAAAGGAGATCAAGTTCCATGGCCTTTGAGTTAAAAAAAGAAGCATAGTATTATATCTCATCATTCATCAGCCATATGGATGTTAAATCAATATTCACCATAGTTAATTATCTGAAAAATCTATCTATTCTTATCTAAATTACACATTCTTGACTAGATTTAGTCCAAGAAACAGATGCCATATATAAAGATGCGATTACTATAGTCTAAAATGTGATAATCAGATTATACCTCGAGATTAAGTGGGAGACCTTTACCAGACCAATCGTTCTGCCATTGTTGAATCAGCTCATGAGCTGCTTTTGTGTTCCTCACCGCCATTACAACACGAGCTCCAGCTTCTGCTAATTGCCTGCAAAATTCAAATTCCTTTAGTTCCCAATTCATCAAAATCAACGCAAATTAAATCCCAATTCGTCAAAAAGAACCTAGCGGTTTCGCGACCAATGCCACTAGTGGAGCCAGTGACAATGCAGGTTAAGTGATTGAGAGGAGGAAGAGGAAGTGGGTTCTGTAAATGAGAAGACATGAATCTCTGAAAGAGAAACTCGTGGAAAACACAAGCCCATCCTTTGATTGACTCTATCCATCCCAAACCTTCCTTCTTCTTCTTCTTCTTCCTCGTCAACGACGCCGTTTCATTGTTCATCTTCTTCTTCTTCCTGAGAGATCTGTTGCAACTTGCAATGAAGCAGCGTGAGAGAGGTTTAAAGATTAAAAAAATAAATTCGTTTTATTATTTTATTAAATGTTTTAGAGATTTTATTTTATTTTTTTCATATTTGATTTTAAAAACATACAGTTCCATAAATACTAACTTTACATTACTCACACAAAAAATGCCTCCTCAACTGATTTAACCGTCCAGCTTTTTTTTTTTTTAATTTTTTTTATTTTATTCTAACCGTCCAGTTTTGAGTGTTTCGATCAGATCGGGTCGGGTCGGGTCCGAGCCAGAATCAAATAATAGACTAACTCCAATCTCACTGCAAAATTACAGCTCCGGATCTAAAGACAATGCAGATCCATCACGAATCCAAGCATCCTAAGATCCCTTATGAAGAATCAAAGCTTGTGAATCTCCATGCTATCTTAGCTCCAGTAGCTGAGACCAAACCTAAACCTGGCATCAGGGGAAGCTTGAAGAAGTAATTCTATGTTTCAATTTCATAAAAATTTGTTATTTTTTTGGTTTTGAAGATTATGATTTGCTACTATCTACCCCAAATCCATCATGTAGTTGATGATGCTTATGGCTTCTACCTTTTTTATGATCTCATACTTATTATCTGCTATTTTTCCAAAATGGAGGGGATGTTATATGAATAAAACTGTTATTTTGAGTTAAAAAAAAGACAACTCCAATAGCCAAAATTCAAATAAACATTTTTCGAAATAAATCAAATTAATATTAGCTAGATAAATAAGATTAAGAGAATTGTATATTCTACAAGTTGAGACTCTGCTTGTATCTCTCTCTAAGTAAAGCTAATCTTCTCCTAAACTTAAATTTCTCGTCTTTCATCTCCAATTTCTCCAAGAAGTGAATTATCTTTTGGAGAGTAACAATGAGTTCTTGAGCTGAAGAACCAAACTCTTTCTCTTGGATCGTCATAACTCTTTTCAGCAATCCGAGTATTTCTCCATCGTCTCTTCCTAATCTCGCCTGGATTGACACCAAACAGTCCAGCGCCTCCCCTGCATAAGGGAATATATAGATTTACTGTTACTTCGGATAAACAAAGTTTGAAACTTTTATCCATACAAGTCAACTACTCAATAGAGACTTTTAGTTTAGATGACAAGACCCAACAAAAGATTTCATAAAGAGTGATGATATTATGGAGTGGAGAGATATATACCAACAGGGAGAGAGTCTTTGCCAAATGCGTTTTCGCGGATTCGTAGAACCTTCAAGGCTATTTTCTCGGCTTCTTCATCACGGTTCAGCTGAGAAAGAGTGACAGCAAGATTTAGCATTGGGAAGGTTATGGACTGATCTTCTGAACCCACTGCTTCTTCCATGATGTTCAAACAAGTTCTTAGCAAACGTTCAGCCTCCACATAATTCTTGGAACGTGAATAAGATGCGGCAAGGTTTATAAGGTGTGTAGCCATGCTAGGATGGTTTTTCCCTTTGTATCTCTCGTTTATTAATAAGCATTCTTCTAGTAGCTCTCGCCCTTCCTCTCCTCTGTGCGCAGAGCCAAATGAAGCCAAATATTAGTGGCTTGACTGAGTTCACAATCACAGAAAGAAGACTAGAGGAAGAACTTTACCTTCCAACAAAATGAAGCAGCTCAGCAAGATCTATCCTCATGTTTTCCAAGATATTGTTGTCTACTGCCTTATAGTTTGAATCTTTGATTATTCGTAGAGCGTTCTTATAGATATTAACAGCTTCATCTGCATCGCCTGTCAAGAAAACCACCCTCTTGTCAACAAAAACTCGTAATAACACATCATAATAGGATGGGGAATTTATAATTCACCTTTTGAGCACTTTGCATAAACAAGGGAACACATGGCCATGCCAACTCTTCCATCTTTCTCTCCATATAACTTCTTGTATATATTTAAGATCCTAGCAGAAAGAAAGAAGATGGAAATGGATCACGTAATCTGCAAATAAGAAAATGTAATAAACTTGACCCAACGAGTCCTTTCAGTGTTTTACCTGGTAAAAGGAATTTCTGCTTCATCAGCATTACCTTCTTTGAGCAGAAGTTTACCGAGTGAAAATAATGGTACCACTAGATCCTCACTTTCAGAACCTCTATTCCGCTCCAAGATAGTCACTGTACGCTCATAAACACCTATTGCTTTAGTGGCTTTTCCATAAGAAGTAAAACTCTTTGCCAAACCAAGTAATGGTGTGACAAGTAGAGTATTGGATTCACCTAGCACATAGTAGTAGTGTTGGTTAAGGACAAATGAACACACAAGAAAAACGAATACGGGTTTAGAAGATCATTACCATAAACACCTATTGCTTTAGTGGCTTTTCCATAAGAAGTAAAACTCTTTGCCAAACCAAGTAATGGTGTGACAAGTAGAGTATTGGATTCACCTAGCACATAGTAGTAGTGTTGGTTAAGGACAAATGAACACACAAGAAAAACGAATACGGGTTTAGAAGATCATTACCATATCTATTCTCTAATATACGAACAGCCCTTTGATTAGCGAGTATAGCGTTTTCGAAGCTCCCTAGTGCCGAATACATACTGCCAAGATGCATAAGTATAATCCAAAAGAGGTTCTGAGTCCTTTAAATTATCAACTATCTTGTTTATCTGCAATTTTTTTTAACTTACTGTTTTAGACAAATATAACATATTAAAGAATTATGTTTTCTGATATCTGACTTAGACTCACCATATCAAGCAATGCCGCGACAGGTTTCAAGTCTCCAACAGCCATATATCCCAATGTAATGATATCAAGAACAGCAGCTTGTTCTATACCTTTCAAACCGGAATCAATCTCTTCTTTCACAGCAACATAATTAGCTCGAAGAAGCTCCATTGCATCTCTTTCGTTCCCAATCTTGACCAAGGCTTTGACTTCATTGAACAACTCTTGTAACTCCATCTCAAACTCTTTCATCTCATTAACATTGTTGCTTGCAGTAGACCTGCAAAGGCAGACAAAAACTCATCTAATTCTTCTTCTACGTTAAAACAAAAACAGCAATCAATCAATCAATAAATTTCTCACCTTTGAACTTCAGAAACGCCGGAAGTAGCATGAATCATCAGCTTCTTCGAAGTGGTTTCTAAGGAGGAAACTGAATCAACATGAGTCGATAAAAAATGGCGGGAGGGAATTATGTAGACCTTAGGTTTACGTCTCTGATTACGGAAACAAACACAGTGCCATGTCGAATCTCTCGAAGAAAGACCAGATTGAGAATTTAACTGATTCACCCTGAAACCCAAAATCCAAATTCAGCAAAGATAAAAGAAGCCAAATATTCTCGGAGACCCAATTTGTACAGAATTGAGCTAAACCAAGTCTCCTCGGATAAAAAGTAGGTTACTTTACAGCGAAAAGCACGAAAATTATACCAAACTCAGAAACTAGAAGGCTAAGCTTTTCATCAAAAGATGATGAAAGAAAAGTTTCAACTTTAAAGAATCATTTACCATTTGCTGAGCTGAGTGGGCAAAGGGAGGAGACAAATAAAAGACACCATTGATGAGAGAAAGGAGAAATAGCGAACGAGGGAGTGACTGTGATTCTGTGAAGCTCGAGCTGCCGACTGGAGAGATAACGCCGGTGATCGATCAATATGACTGATGAAGTATTTTTCAGAGGCCCAGAAATAATAGATCTTACAAATTAGGCCCAAATGTTTTAAATTGTGCTAAATAGACAGACATTCAAATATGGGACTGAGATTCAATTAATTGCTCAAAACCATTATTCAGAGGAGATCGTTATACGAGTTCTTTTGGTAGAAACCGGTTCTCACACAAAAATTCGAATCTATCGTTTCAATTAAAGACCGGATAAAACCCGGTTTATACAACTACAAGAACAAAAAAACCAGTGAAAGAAATGCAACTCATTTGCGTGTTGTTTAACAATGTTTCTGCAATTCCAAGACTACATTAAAGATACTGGAGAAGACAACTATCACTGGAGCTTGCAAAGGTAGAGATTTTAATGGCCACGGACTTTGACTTTGAGAATCCATTGAACAGTTCCCTGTGGCAAAGGAATAGTCTTTGGGAATTTCAGAGGCACCTCATACTCGCCAAAAGTTTCTAAAGGCGCTGGTAAAACCACATTGTCTGGATCAATCTTCACACACAGCTGCCTCGCCACCTTAAAACCGACAAAATAACCAATGAATACAAGATCTACTTACAAAGAGTTAAAGATGGAAATTGGAAAGAACAACAATTTACCTCGGATACAATCTCTTCCTTTGTGACAGGAGTTTGTACATCCGGTTTGTCTTCTTTAGAGGAGCGGTTTTTGAACTTCTCCTTGTCAATTACCTTCCTCAGTACCTGTTAATCAAACAAACAGATCTCATATTACACCTTTCTGAATATTCCCCAGAACAAGAATGTTAAAGGGGGTTTAGCTAAATTTACCAAATTAGCATTGGCCAAGCGCTTTGCAGCCTTTTCATACTCCTTTGTCTGGATTTCAGAACTTTTATGAACAACCTTAACCTCCACTTGATCTTCTTCATGGTTATACAACTGAACATATACCCATCAAGAGAAATCAAATGAAAGGAAAAGCACAAAACACTTGACCAAAAGTATCTGCTTTACCATTTACATCATCAAGAAACACAAACCTAGATACAACAACAACAAGAGCACAAAAGAACTGGCATACTACAACCAAGTATCAGACTAAACAATTTAGAAAAGTTAAAAGCAAAGCTGAGAGAAGAAGAAAGTGTTCACCTTGCGTTGCTCTCGGATGAGATAAGCATACTTGTCGATGTTAGGCACAGCAAGGAGTTTAGGCATAAGGTGATTCCTGAAGTAACCAGGAGCTACCTTCACTGTCTCACCAGCTTTGCCAAGCTTCTCTATGCCCTACAAATCCAAATCACATGACAAATCTCAAATTCAATCCAACGAAAATGAGAAGGAATTCAAAAATCACGCCTTGAGAAATCATCATTAATTAAACTCACCGTTGTAAGAATAACTTCCAATTTCCTGTATCGAACTCCTTGACAAGCGAAAAGGAGAGGATGATGAAACGCATTTTCAGATTTGTGGTAAGCTGTTCCTCTCGAAACTACATGCCGAATCACGTTTCGGCTTTGCGCAACATAAGCCATTTCCGATTCAACGATTTTCTCTACAACAGATTCCACATTTCAGGAAGGTGACATAAACCCTAGAAAATAATTGAAAGGGAAAGTATCACCTGTGAAACGGCGACGCGATGACGGCGAAACGGCGACGGTGACGGCGGTGTCTCCTTTTTCACGAAACTCCAGGTCTGGGCAAAGAGGTTTTACAAGTCGTAATTTTTTTAGATTTTTGATTTTTTAAAATTTAAAACGCAGCGTTTAGTCTTATTTAAAACGACAAGGTGTGCAACGTTTTCCTTCAAAAACCCTATTCTACTTGCTGTTGTATTTTAACAAAACCACAGAAACATCTCGCCGTTTCTTTCAATCTAACGTTGTTTTAGGATGTGTTTTTTTTTCCTGGTTTTTTTCTTCCATCACTGAACAAAAATATAAATGAAGATGAAATAGTACACCAACAAACAAATTGAGGTCTTTAATGATTTAATTGGTAATAAACTTAAGGTCTTTAATGATTTAATTGGTAATAAACTTGAGGTCTTTTATAACTTACAAAACAAAAACAATGGAAAAAGATTAATAGACAACATAGAAGAAACCAAAGCATGTAGTTCAAAATGTTCATCTAAACCTATCAGTTACTGCCCACAGTTCCACCTGAAATCCTAATACTCAACAATTCATACAAACTCCACATTTTTCGGTTTCTTGATCTCATCCCTGTCTTAACCGATGATCCGATCCAAGTTTACAGTTCATCCCCTTGTACTAAAACCAAACAAGGAACAAAGATCAGTCCTAAAGATCAGCGATATTTGATATGTAGTTTGAAGACAAAGAAACTTACTGCTCAAGATGAAGCCTTGAAGCAAGCTCTGTGCTCTCTCTGCCTGCTCGGGTGTACCCGATATTCGAATGATATTCTGTGTTTCTTCAGGTCGGTCTTCAACTAAGGTTACACTAGCTCCAGACCACTGTGATCAAGTGGGAAAGAGAGAAGACAAAGCATCTAAGATTTTGATTAAAGACATGATTTGTACCAATCTAGTTCCAGTTAAAAGAGTTTTCACCTCACTGATTTGTGCAAGCTTGTTTCTTGATTTCGTAACGAGCTTAGGAACAACCTGCTCTGGTAAGGCAACTTCAAGAGTGCTCCTAGTAACAAGAGGTACCGCCATTCTAGAGAAACAAAAAATAAAAGGAAGGAAAGGTGTGAAACGAGTACTTATTTTTTTGGAATATAGAAAAAAAAAATTCGAAATTTTGGGAGTTTCTCTACCTATTTGTAGTGACAGGAACCTCATCCCGGTGTTCACTTTTACCCGCCTTTGTAACTGATTCAAGACCTTCCTATAAAAACTCAGGACAAAGAAAAATTATATGTAGATGCAGGAACACAGCACAGATGGACAAGAATCATAGGCTATACCTGAATCAGGTCATTTGTGCATAACCAGATTGCAATAATACATTGTTTCAGTGTCATAATAAGTCTGAACCTAACTGATTACAGATGCATTTGTAATGACAAGATTGTTGATGAGAACAAAACCTTATATTGTTGCACGGCTGTGCTAGCTTGCTGCAAGCTTAGATTGGAACCAATAAAACCTTCACGAGATTGAGTTATGTTATTTGATGAAGCTACTTCTATTACTCCTGCAACACCTTCAAGAGGGCCAGTTGTGGATGTGGAAGCTGGTGGTGTGTCCTTTTGATAGAGCTCCTTGTACATATGATTCCTCAATCTTAATGTTAACTCAACAAGTGCATCCCGAGCTGCTCTGATCTCGCCAGCAATCTACATCAACACAAGAATTCTCTTATAAGACCTAAAGTTGTTAAGAAAACTTGCCAACTCATCAAGATTAGAGAAACTGACCTGTATAACAACATCATTGACAGAAACACATCGGGGAACTTCTTCCCTAGCTAGAATCTGTACGCTTGCTCCAGTCAATCGTGAGATCTCAGATACTGGTCCTGCTTTCCCTTCAAAACATACTGAGTCTCTAGATGGGATGAGTAATTTCGTTGTTATTAAGTTTTCTTTATCCGGAATAAGATCTATGATCTGAGTTTGAATGTGCAACAAGGCTTCTTGAGCAGGAAAAAGCTGATCATCAGGAGCCTAAGTCAAATAAGAAAACAAAACTTCAAGTTCACAATTGTAAATGTAACAGATACTATTGAGGAAGATCTGGGGATATTTAGAGTACCTCTTCTGAAGAGATGGTAATTATCTGTTCATCAGAACCCGCAACGGGGTCAGATACTCTCACGTCCACACCAACCTCGTTTTGAAGCAAATCTATTATCCCTTGTGTTTCTCCAACAATCCGAACAATCTTGTCAACAGGGCAGAGAATCCGAAGCACAAGCTCTTCAGTGTCGAAAGGCTGCATATTCTCACCAACAGGAACTGCTGGAGCTTCTGCTGCATAGTTAGATTGGCGAGAGCTAAAGTTATTATTTCTGTAATTGCCTTGAGAAAACCTCTCCGACGATTGTTTTCTTTGCTGCGGGATGTAATCATCCGCAGAAGTTGGAAATGGCCGTTCTGGTGAATGTACACGCCCTTGGAAATGACTACGATCACGATGCTGACTCTCTCTTAAACGCGATGATACAATGGCTAAAGCGTTTTTTACAGCATGAGCTTCACCAACAATCTGAAAAGAAGCAACACCAGAAATAACTTTCCCATAGGTAAAGCAAAAACCAAAGAAGGCTTAAAACTTAACAAACAATGACCAAGATAAACTACATAAGAGTAATCCAAATGGTTTATTCAAGTCAATCTAACAGACATAAAGGAAGAAACTTTCACCATTTCATATCAAAATCTTAACAAGATTCACTATTTCATAAATGTTTTAAAGCAAAGTAGCAACTTTGCAGACCTGAACAATCTCTGCAGATGGTAAAACGCAACGAGGTAAGTTACTTTCTCTTGGAAGAATCCGAATATGAGTCTTAGTTTCAATCCTCATTTGTTCAATAATCTTACCACCTTTACCCAACAAGCAACCAACATGCAGCCTCGAAACCACTAATCTAGTCACAACTCTTCCTCCTCCAGGTCTAACTCCACCGTAATCCTCCTCCTCTTCCGGCGGAGGTCCACCATATCCAAACTGAGCTTCACTCTCCAAAATCCTGTCGTGAACACTAAACAGAGCCTCTTGAGCAGGAGAGAATGACGGCATTCTCCCATCAGGGTCACGCCGGCGATTATCGGAAATCTCAATGATACGCTCAACGTCTCCGGGAACTAGCTCGTGAACGTTAATCCACGCGCCGGTGTGTTGCCTTATCGATTTGATAATTGTACCGGATTTGCCAATTACGCCGCCAGCTTTAGCATCGTGACAGAGGACTCGATAAGTCGTTGTTGCCATCGTTTCAGGGTGAGACTTCGATGGCCGTCCGTTTCCTCCACCTCCGCCGCCACCACCACCGCCGCCACGGTATCTGTTATTCCCTCCGCCGCCGCCGCCGCCAAAGTGATAATTATTGTTGTAACGAGGTTTAGACCTGGCCATGGAATCTCCGTCATAGTCTTGGTCATAGTGATAATTTCTCTTCGATCTAGATCTCTCCATTAGATAAAATCACAAAAACCCACAAATCAAAAGTTCAATCTCAACTAGTCATTTAATCAATCTCGCCGAAAAAAGTTCCCAAATTCTAATTCGACCCTAGAAGTCTTACAGTACCCAATTACTTTCCTTTTAACCAGTAAAGGAAAGAACTTTCCGGTCAATTTCACCGGAAGATTCAGTGGACGAATGAGAGAATTATCCAAAATCGATTGAGCAATGCAAATGCTCAAAGAGTGGTTTTTTTTTTTTTGTTCTTAAACTTGTTGAGGGTTCTTGAGAAACAAAAGATCAAGTTTTTAAAGTTGAGAGAGTAGAGAGACCGTGCAACTTGGTGTTGTTGTCTTGTTAGTGATGTGCGCTCATTGCGGTCTTGGCTAATACCAAACGTTGTCGTTTGGACAGTTGGGGATGCTGACATTGAATCGTCATCGGTTTAGTGCATATTGCTTTATTAGCACTGGTCAATGAACTTATTAGGTTACTAGATACTAAAATTGTAGATTTTAATTGCATAGAAATAGGTAATGTTGTTAATAAATAACATATACTAGCTTTTTCTCCAAATGTGGAAGGATCAGAATGTAAGACTCCATCGATCAATCTCTAGACCTTCGGTACAAATAATCTGAGAGATCCAAAAACAAAGAGTGTGGTTTCACAAAGAATGTCTTTTAAGGTTTTTATTTTTGTTTTACAAAAAGTATGGTTTTATGTTGCCTATATTATTTCAGCTTATTAGTTTGAGAAATAAACATATTTAGTGTATTAGTAAAGAGTAAAAAAAAACTTATTTTAAATTTGTATAAAAAATGTTAGAATAACGGTCTATGTAAAACTTAATGAGTATTATATAGCGCGGAAATAATAAACTAACAGAAATTCAAAAAGTTCGGTATTATAGTTACAATATTATCATATAAAGCTTGAACCATTTCGCTGAGAGTTTGACACTTAAAAAAAAAGATTTAGTAACGATATCATGACACATATCATTAATCATTTATATTTTAACACGTGTTAGAATAATTTAATATTTTCTTCATTAACCAAGTAAGAAAACTAATTCAAGAAAAATAAAGGAAAAAGCATATTCTATATATAATAATTTACACATGTACTTCTAAAAAACTTTAAACTTTCTTTTCATAACCTAAAAAGAAAAGTGAAAATATATATATTTAAATATACTAACTTAAGAGTGAATATTAAGAAATTTTAACTTTTTCTTTAATAAAAAAAACAAAGAAATATATATATATATACTAATTTACTTACATATACATAAAACACCTAACTGAAAAATTCATTAGTTTTGTGTAGAATAACTCTAAAAGAAGAAGAATGAGTAATCTTACATGCATGGCATAGAGACCAATTACATTTTCTAATTTTTATTTTCTATCAGATTTGTTCTATTTGCTGGATTTTTTTAATTATTTTAAAAATAATTTTACTTAATATTTTTAATCTAAAATTTTGAACTTCTTTTTAATTGCGAGAGGGAAACTAAGAAAGACTTAAGAAGTGAGTATGAGATAAAAAAAAGATAAACAATTAAAATTAAAGTTAAAAAGGTTCAAAATACACAAAACTATTAGTAACTATAATCTGATCATATAAGCTTATATTCTTATTTGTTAAAAGATTTCAAAATGTGTTTTGTTTAATGATTAACTAGTTTTAGAACAAGACATAGTAAAGAAATTTAAAATTGTGGACCACAAACATAACTCAAAAATCCAAAGAATGAAAAACCTGAATTCTATCGAATCAAAAAAAATGTCTAACCAAAAAGTGATGAGATAATCATATATTTTGCACATAAAATAAGTCTAAATTTATGGACATCAAAATTTTAGCATAATCTACTTATCGTTCTATATATACAATTTTTTTAATAATTATGATGGAAAAATAAATAAAAATTCCGATATCTTAGAATCAATATAATATAAGGGTTGTCCTCACACCAAATGAATAATATATTTAATTTTAGTTATTTTTAACTTAAATAAATCCTTATTTTCTGTTATTCTTTTTAATAAATCCTTAATTTAAATTTTATTTGGAGATTCTTTTTAAATCATGAACTAACTAATTTTTTTAAAAAGAAAAATCTATTAAAATGTCTCTTACCTAAAAAAAACCCATGTTCCAAAAATTACTAGGCGCTACTCGGGCGGCAAAGGTGGGCCTAGCGCCTAATTAATAAATCGGAGATTAAACACGGATTAATCGGGGATTAGTTTTAGGGTTTTAAGACTATTTTGATATTTTTAAATATATTAATCCATTATAATTAAAAAATTTCTATAATATTTTTTTTTAAATTGCAGTAAACACATAAAACGTATTTTTAAGACAAAATTTTATGATTTTGAACATATAACTTATAAAATATCACAAAAATGCCTAATATAAATATGTGAATAACAAAAAAAAAAAATTTATTTAGCGGCGAAGATAGATCTAGCGATTAGACGTTAGTCGGATGGCAAATGTGGGTTTAGCGACTAGACGGGGAATAATCAGAGTTAGACGGAAATTTTTAAAACAGATAAAAAAACACATTGAACCGAAGATTAACACTAGATTCTAGTGGATATCTAAAATACTAAAACAAAATAAATTAAAAAAAAAATCTAATGGATTTGTTCAGGCCGACGCTCCACTTGTTTAAATATGGCCTCTAAATAGGCCCGTAACGAGAAACGCGCTGCAAAAAAAAAAAATCAGCATGAATTCCATTGACGTATTATTCTAGTGTGACTTTTCACACGTGCTATTTTTCTATACACATAAATTATTCTCGTGTATAAATTTGACCGTTGTCTTATTCAGATAATACCCGCCATCCAGCCGACCAATCCTACGTGGCAATCCTAACCTCCACCCGAAAACCGAACCGACCCCAACCCAACCCACAATTCCATTGCCCGTCCAATCTCTTTTCTCTCTCTCTCTATATAGAAAAGTCATATCTTTCTTCTCCACTAATTTTTTTTTCCGGTAGCTCAAATCCGATCCCTCCCAGATTTCAGAGTTGAACAAAAACGATGCGGTATTGCGAGGTCGTGAATGAAGACGTCGGCCCAGAGACGACGCTTAACAATGCCGGCGTTAAGATCTTCTACAAAACGTACGGTCATGGTCCTACCAAAGCTCTTCTCATCATAGGTCTCTCTCTTTCGATATCATTTCTTATTTCCTTATTCCTGATCGATTCAGAGGTTGATTTCAATTGGGTTTTTCTCTTTTTGTTCAGGTTTAGCTGGAACCCATGAATCTTGGGGTCCTCAAATCAAGGGATTGACTGGTACGGATAAATCCAACGAAGACGACGATAACGGAATCGTTTCCAATGATTCAGGAATTGAAGTTTGTGCTTTTGACAATCGTGGTATGGGGCGAAGCTCTGTACCTACCCACAAATCTGAGTACACGTGAGTCTCTCTCTCTAATGCCCTCAATTTCAATACTGAAGAACCTAATTTTGTGTTCTTAATTTGGTTTTACTTCGATTCAACAATTGTATTTGATAGCTTCACTCTGTTTGGTTTTTGTTTTGGTGCAGAACAACGATAATGGCACAGGATTCAATTAATTTGTTGGATCATTTGGGATGGAAGAGAGCTCACATAATTGGACATTCTATGGGTAATTTCTTCTCTCTAACCAAATTATTCAAGTCCAATGGTTTCCATGCTATATAT
The DNA here is from genome assembly GCA_028015245.1 of Cardamine occulta. NCBI lineage: Eukaryota > Viridiplantae > Streptophyta > Magnoliopsida > Brassicales > Brassicaceae > Cardamine > Cardamine occulta. The sequence goes on along the minus strand of CM051393.1, from coordinate 11,511,563 downwards.
CACTTAAAGAAGTCTTATTTCTTATTGTTGTTGTTCTCTTGGCTTTTTTTATTAACAGGAGCTATGATAGCTTGCAAGTTAGCTGCAATGGTACCCGATCGGGTTCTTTCTCTGGCGTTACTTAATGTTACAGGTGGAGGTTTTGAGTGCTTTCCGAAGGTACTTGAACGAAACACATGGCGCTATTCTCGACTCAAATCTTCTTCTTTGATAGCAATGACTTGTTGTTCATATGTTGGTTTCTTATATGAAGACAAACTGTTGTTTTCTTGTTTGTTATGATTTTTCACGAGATAATGTTTCACTTGGATACAAAGAATCTGACTATGTCCTTTTTGTTTTTATGTGCTTCAGCTTGACAGGCAGACACTTTCCATTGCTATACGTTTTCTTAAAGCAAAGACCCCTGAACAAAGGGCAGCGGTTGATTTGGACACACATTATTCAAAGGTGTTCTTCTATGTGTTAAAATTTGGACTTTCAGTGTGTTCTTCTATGTGTTAAAATTCTAAGACCAAAATTAGCATAGAACAATTGTTAACAGGGCGACCAATGGAGTTTTGAAATATGGCATTTGTTGAAAGTGTATTTCATTGCAAATTTAGTTTTATATTGCAAAGTTCGCTGGTGTTTTCTCTATGCGGTTGGAACGAGCGATCATATGATTGAATTGGTTGAGAGATTGGGTCATTGGTCTTGAAAATTTATGTAATTAAGAATTGGTTGAGAGATCGAATCATTGGTCTTCAAGAATTACGTTAGTTGAGTAATTTGGTAACAAAATCTAAGACTGACGTATTACTGTCCAGAAGAAACTTGCGAGTGACTATGCTCTCATGCTCTTTATATAATTATATATGCAGGATTACCTAGAAGAATCCATAGGAACTAACACAAGGCGGGAAATTTTATATCAGGTGGGTTTTTCTAGTTTTCATGTGAAGTAAATTGCATATAATCATATCTCTAATGAATGATTTAAGGGAAACTAATATTTGAGAGATACAATGCAGCAATATGTAAAAGGAATATCAGAAACTGGAATGCAGTCCAAATACGGGTTTGATGGCCAACTAAATGCTTGTTGGTTACACAAAATCACAAAACCAGAGATCGAAGCAATCCGCTCGGCTGGATTTCTTGTCTCGGTCATTCATGGAAGGTAAGTGTAACAGATGCAATTAATATCAAAATCATCTCTTGCACACTGTCTTGAGTTTGTCGATCAACTTGATCTACTAAAGAACTTTTACCTTTACACAGTAGCTGATTTAAGAATGTGGTGGCTTATATGCAGACATGATGTGATTGCTCAGATATGTTACGGAAGAAGACTGGCGCAGAGGCTATATCCCGTCGCTAAAATGGTGGATCTTCATGGAGGACATCTTGTAAGCCACGAGAGAACAGAAGAGGTACTTTGGTCTTAGTTAGTCATGTTTTAACTTCTCTGCCCCTCTTGCGTCTGATGTATATTAGACTTAACATCTAAAGTCTTTTGTCGCTCCTTAATCTCCCCCAATCTGCAGTAAATATTAGTGGATGTCATACTCAGATTTAACATGACTTAATAGAAACAATATAAGACCGAAATAGAATCAGACTATTGTGAAAGTAAGAATAAGTTGACGATGAATTTGATGAACTAGTTTCATCATAAATGGAGAAAGATTCTAAAGCCAACTTATTTGGAGGAACTCTTGACTGTTGTAGTAACAGATCTAACATTGTAAGCAATCAAATCTTAAATCTAGTTATTAGTTATGATAGCAAACTATAAAGACTTACAGGCTCTGAGGTTTTTTAGGAATAGCATTGCAACAATATGGAAGAGGGAACAAAGTTTTCTTGCTCTTATCGATGTTTCTATTTCCTCAGAACCTAGAAAAAAAAATATTAACATACTTTACTGGTCAATTTCAGGTTAATAAATCGCTTCTCGAGTTAATCAAGGCGTCAGAAATGAAGAAAAAACCAACTGATTGGACGAACCTCAACATGGAAACTCCCGGTATAGAAATACACAATGTCCATTCTCTTAGACCATTCTTCATCTCTGAGACTAACATCCATAAATCATTATACGCTTTCTCTGTTTCGTTTTCTCAGGTTATTTCGAGAGGAGAATAACATTGATTAGTTACTCATCAGAAGGAAAGAATAATGCCGCCTCTCCTGCATATTTCATAGTAGAAAAGTTCCATCGCTGTCTACTATTCCTCTTCGGGCTTCTGGTTTTGGCGTTTGAGCATGCAAGAAGAGCTTTCAGGGTTATAAAACCCGTCAAAGTTGGACCTTCTCTCACATAACAACAAACAAACACTTCACATTTCAATTTGTCGACCAAGTAAGCTCGTCACTGCTAAATTATGCAAAATATAGAACTTCAGCAATTAGACTTAATCACAATCTGGCGTTTTTCATCTTTAGACAGAGTTTCCATACACACAACAAGGCATTTCTTCAATGATCAAGCTGATGAAACATAATGGCTTAAGGATAATTTTGCTACAAACAGAAGCTAGAGAAGGAGACACTGCTTTTACATGGAAGAGATAATACAAACTGTTGATATATATATGTGTAGAGAGGATCATCACAACAGTCACTGACAAACCTATTTACGAATGTAATATGTAAATGACAAGACGTTTAAATCTCAATTGAGACTTGCGTGTTTCTGTATATAGAACATAACTGTTTCTTAAAATTTCTACATAAAAAATAAGAATCACAAGTCCTATACAATTGCCTTAAATCACGAAGCTATGATTATCATCTATATACAGAATTTTGTGTACTAGAATAAGATAACCACTAGAAAACAAATTCAATGCAATAGAGATCTTTATTATAAGAACATGAACAAATAATCTTTATCATAAGAAGATGAACAAACATGCTAATTCTGAAACAAACACAAAGATAAGAAAGAGATGAGAAGAGGACATGCCTGGTGCTGCTTCTGTCTGAAAGACTGAAACCAAAGCTTAAAGCTTTTGTATTGGTGAACGATTTGCGTAGCTGAATTGTTTAATCTGCAGAAGCAGAGAAAGAGCGAAGAGATAGCGAAATGAGTAGACGAGATTATGGTTTGTGCTCAAAAGGAATAATATTCCTTCATGCAACAAGATATACTCCTCGAATATACCTTGTACATACCTTTGTTTACGGATAAGGATATTCTCGTCAATTCATTTCGCTATCAAAAGTCTTGGGCTTGAAAATATTAGGCCCGTTTTTGTAGCCCATTCAAACCCAGCTTCTGTGTTTTTTTTTCTTTTTTTGGTGTTCGTCGCAGAAAATAAAAAGGTTTTGATTGACGAAGGAAGTAAGCAGTAATGGCTGCCACAGTTCCTGCAATTGCTCGTTCTGAACAAAATTGGGATTTTAGTTGGTATATTCTTTAAATTCTCTTACTTTGCTTCGCTGATTTGGGAATTTTCAATTCTTCTCACTAGTGATTCGATTTTTAGTTTCCCGGTTGTTCGTTATGTGTTAGCTCTGTATCTGATTATAGAACGTATTGATTCGATTATAGAAATCTTAGGTCTGATACATTGGAGGAGATTTTTTTTTAGTTTAACTCCAAAGTTTCGATCTTTACCTCCATAAACAGCATTATGACCTAGTTTCATTTCTCCACTCAATTAGGTTAATTCGAATTTCTAAACTTAGTTTTTAGGGTTTGTCTTAGAATGGCACAACAATATTGAGGAATTACACTGTTATTATAGACTTGACTTGGATAAATTTGGTTTCTTTGCAATGAGAATTTGATGTAGAAAAGTTAGGGATTGTGATTATCTTTGAATCTTTGATGTAACAGAGCTTTTTGCTAATGTGCAGTAATTTGGATGTGAATTTCGAATCAGAAGAACATGCTTTGATTGCTTACACAGCATTGGCTGTTGATAAAGAGGTTTATAATGTCTCAATTCTTTTACAGTAAATGAACACAAATCTAATTTCCAACTAAAGTAATATGCTTTTGTCAAATTGTACTTATGTTAGAATATCTTCTGGTGTCTACCATTAATGCAGTTGCAGCCTGATAAGGTGAAAAGAGTTATGTCAGTATCAAACAACAAACTTTCTGTGTGAGTTTCTTCAAGTCCTTCATCTCCTTATTTCATCGTTTGAATCACTTAAAATCGATTTAAGACCAATGTTAATTCGATAGTCCGCGGGTCCATTGAACTTTTCGACTTGCTAGTTTTGATTTTTTCTCTACCGGTTAATTTTACAGGCACTTTGAAGCAATAGAGGCAAGGCTTCTTCGAGCTTCGTTCTCTGCGTTTGTAGACGTTCTTACGCTAGCCACAAGAACAATTCAAGAATTTGGGCAAAAGTAAAAACACCAATGTGAAAAAGCAGTTTGATTCTTTCTCATTGTTCTTCTAAGAACTCAAAATTACAGTGTTTCTTTGAGCAGAAATCTTGGGATTGACACAGATTAATTCAAACAATGCATTATTATGGTGTTACTGAAATTAAGTTATGAAGAAAGATTAATACATTTAAAGCTTTTGATCTGACTACGTTTCTTTTCTTCTTTGATTTTCGTTTATAAAAGTGAATTAGAGAATTATCAGAGACTCTCATTAACTCTGATCTCTTAATCCTCATTTCACATCAAATGTATCTATCATCATAACATACAACACATGCATTATTATCTCTAATACGAAGCACACAAAAACTCCATTCATTTAATATCGACTATGAATTTTCAGCATCTTAGATCTAATCAACTTTCATGCATTGACTTTGACTAGTGGAGAAAGAATAAAATATTAATCCTCAATATCATTAGAACTTTCATTAAATAAACAACTAACTCACAATTCAGCCCCCATGATCATGCACTTCATAAATCTCACACGGTAATCTTTTCACCTAATTAATGATTATACTCTTTGGGACTCGTAAATCCCATTACATTGCACACACAATTCCCTATGAACTTTAATCTTTTTTACAGAGACTATATATCCGATCGTACACAATTTTCTGCTATCGTTCTTCAAACTATAATTTGCTCTATTTTCAACACTTTCTCTACAACAAATGGATCCTAACTCTCTTCATCATCTCAATTCTATGAAGATGGAAAACGAATATGATCCAGATTCGTTTTACGACATGCTCGATATGTATGTTGAAAACCTTTCTTGTTATACAAGTCATCTCTTCTTACTATTTCTTTTTTGCTTTCTTTTAATCGTTTTCAGTCTATAGGTTGCCTCCGTTGGACTCTCTTCTTGATATGGAAGATCTGAAAACAAATGAAGGGTTGCATTATCAGTATCACTACAATGGTTTTGATGATTTCTTCGAAAACATGGAAGTGAATAATACAATTTCATCTGACATTCTCTTGTTAACTCAAGAACCTTACTTCTCAAGTAGTTCGTCTTCCTCTTCTCCGTTGGCTATCAAAAATGATTGTCTCAGTTCCACAGACATACGTGAAAAGAAAACAGTGAAGAAGAGGAACATTAAGAAAAAGAGACAAGACAAATTGGAGATGTATGAGATCAGACAGTACTTCGATAGACCAATCATGAAAGCGGCTAAAGAACTGAACGTTGGACTTACTGTGTTGAAGAAACGGTGCCGAGAACTTGGAGTTTACAGGTGGCCCCACCGGAAGCTCAAGAGTCTTAACTCTCTCATAAATAATCTTAAGGTACTGCAACGTCATTAATTAATTAATAGTAGAGTTTTGTTTCGTTCTTGATTTAAAAGGTTTAATAGATTGAACATGTTTTTGTGTGACAGAGTGTTGGAATGGAAGAGGAAGTGAAGAATTTGGAGGAACATAGGGTTCTTATAGAGCAAGAACCTGATGCTGAGCTCACTGATGGAACCAAGAAGCTGAGGCAAGCTTGTTTCAAAGCCAATTACAAGAGAAGAAAATCGCTTGCTGATGATTACTACTGAATTTGTTTGAGTATTTTCTACAAATTTATTTCAAGTTTTTCGGGTTTTTTTAATGATGTTTTACTTAGTGACCCAATTGATCGATCTAAGAGTGTCTAGGGATTGTTCTTTAGGAATTTTGACCAATTTATTGTTCTAAGGAACGCGTTTATCAATTATTTTGATGAATAAAATTTATGTTGGTGAGTTGAATAAATTATAAATTTGCGTACGAATAAAATTTTAGAAAGGCATTAATATATTGACTGTGGAAGTTTGTGCTCAATAATTTAACTACCATAGTACCATTTCTAAACAACTTTGACAAACTTTACACAAAAATAGACATAGTTCAAAAACCCTTTTGACCTTATTTGTGGTGAAATGTTTTTTTTTTCTTTTTGTAGGTTAAAATTTTGGGTGTAATGATTCTCTTTTCACATGAATGAAATATATTCCGTATGATGTTGTAGTCATTTTTTTTGTTGTATTAACTTATATGTAGTATTTTTAATGTAATAGTTTAGTTCATATTTATCTACGTACAAACTACAATGCTTGTTTCTCATTTAAAAAAATTATTTATAACATAGGGTAACCATAATTTAATCATCTTATATTTTTCTTACTGTATGTACATCTATAATTACATCATACTAACTAAAACCCATGGAAAAAAAAGTGAAATGCCTAATTTTCATTGTAAATTGTAATATAAGTTGTGTCCTTGACAGATTGTATAAATAAAGTATACACAAGAGATGACTAATTACTAATTAGTATATCCACTATATATAATGAAAAGAAATTTAGAGAAAGATTCGATTCAAATAGTGGAAGAATTCGTCCTTTTAAGATTCTCTTGCTTACGTCTCCATGGAATCACTTGCTTAAACCCTTCGTAAACCCTTGCCTGCATTTTTAAATATGGAATAATTATTAGGTTACACTATTACTTCCTTCACATACCCAAAAAAGGTATATACACATTTTTAATAACTTGTAATATTTTAACAATATGTTTTTTTTTGTTATGGTTGCAAAAAATTGACATTCTAATGAAAAAAAGGTACTATTGAATTTGAGAATTGGTGCGTGATGAATACTTAAATACAACTAAAAATCAGAAATTGAAAAAAGGTTCTGAATTTTGGGAAAAAAGTAATGTAACTTTTGATAAAAACTTACCCAGAGCTCTGACTTTGTTGCATGATACAGATTAAAAAGGCTTCCTTTACTTTTAATCTTATAAAGTCTCACTTTTGGGCCGCCGTCTCCGGTAAACTCACCTCTTCCTCCTCCGGCCCAATCCCTCCGGTAATCACAACCATCGTCTCTAAAACGTGGAAAGTCAAATATACCCTCAGACACCTCTTTACATTTCTCAAAACTTCCCCATGACGATCCAAACAATCTCTTTTCATTCGCCGGCGCCGGCGCCGGAACTCCTCTCAACTTCCTAATTACAGCCGCTGATCTCGGAAGCGACAGTGAACGACGACGTAAATCGTAAGGACCATCAAGAACAGTGGTCGGAGAAGGTTCGTTGGCCGTTGTCGATTTACAAGATTCTCCGGGCAAGAGTAGTCTCGGAGGAAGCTCAAGACATCTCACAACACCTCTCTGATTCGATCTCGCCGGTTTTTTAACGGAAGAACGACGAGGCTTTCCCGGAGCTTCTTCCCATTGAAAAGGAACAGATCCGGCGATATTAACCGGTGGTGTAGCTAATCCCGGAGTTTCATATGCTCTGTTATGATATGAAAACAGAGGAAGCTTAGGCGTTGAACAGAACCGATCTTGATCATTAACAAAACTCATTTTTTTGTTTTGTTTTAATGAAACCCAATAATGTTTTTGACGTTATATGAAATGGGTTGGGATTAAATAGGCGAAAAAGATAAACTTTATTGGAATTGGATTCATTTGAACAGGAAAATGGAAAAGTTAAGGAGGATGAATAATGGGAGAGGTTAGAGAAGACATGATGGCGAAGAAAAGATATAAAAAAATGTAAATGAAATGAATTGAATTTATAATATAAATAAATGAAACGCTCCTCTTTTGCGCTTCTTCTTCACGAGATATGGCTTATTATTGAAAACGACTTGTTAATTACGTACCTTCACTATCATAAATTTGGGAATAGTTATTAAATCCCATAAATATCTGATAAATTAGTTATACCAATTTCTATACGTAAATTGTTAGATTGAAACTAATGATTAGGTTTTAAAAACGTTACATGTGAGGGAATTTCATTATTTTTCACTTAGAAGACGCATGTCTTGTGTTTAGGCAGTGTAAAAAGCTTTGGATTAATTAGAAAAAAAAAACAGAAAATATTATTGGTAAGAAAAAATAAAGGTAATGTCGATGGACGTTGACGAGGACGTGTTGATGGACAAACGGTCAATTTGGTTTAGGGTTGGAAAAAGTCAAAGTTAGCTCTTTGTGTGTTCTCTCTCGATCTCTCTTTCTTTCTTTGTCCTTGTATCAGTTATGTTGCAGCGACTTTTGTGTCGAACGATTGCGAAGATTAGGATCTTATTTAGATATATGATTTGTTTGTTGTATATATATACTTTACATGTAACATGTTGAAGCTTCATGTGTCTGTTGGAGTCTATCCAAAATATCACTTCTTTGATTATGATGATTCATTAGGATATAGGTCAAACGACAACAAATGTAACCGTGTGAAATAATCTCTTCCACACCGCAAGTTTTGAAATGTCTTTTTCTATAAAATTATAGTCTCATAAAATGTTCAACACTTATTAGCCTCAACTCAACACAACACAAATTCTACATATGCTTTATTATTTGTCAGCTCAAGATTACATTTTACAAAGTTATTTAACGTGTTTTAACTTTTAAACTCAAGTTGTGTTTTCTTCGGATTCCTTTATATCTAAATGATAGGTAGCTTAGGTTTGGTTTGTCAAAAAGACAAAACAGAATTGGTTTGCTTTTTTTTCTTTTACTTTTAACGACTTGGTTTGCTTCATATAAGTCATTGAAGGTCTAAACTTGTTTTCGATGAATTTAAGGTCAAACTTGAGCTAGCTAGGAATTTAAGATGGGTTATACATTACAATCTTATTAGCAGAATGAACCCGGATATTGATTACAACTTACATTACAATTATGATTACAAACATGATCATTACAATCATGATTACACATAAGTCATTACAATCATGATCACAAGCCGGCCAATTTCTAGATATGTATATGATCATCGGGAAAGTGAATATGATAGGAGTCTCATGTTTGTTTAGTGGAATTTCTTTTCTTTTTTTTTTCTTTTCTTTTTTTGCATTTCGGGTTTTATTCGGACACGGATCATATTTTCAGGATTTGGTCTATGCCAAAATTTTGAATAAGAAACTACTATAAAAGATGTGTGTTATAGTGAAAAAGAATCAATTAGTTAATATTACAAAAGTATTAAAAAAAAAAAAAGGTAAGTCACATTGGTAAGACGATAAGAATTGCTTTGATTTGAACATGTTAGTTAGGTTATGAGAATTGAGAGGCCACTCAAATTCGTCAAATGTTACTTTCTTCTCTCAAGTTTGATATAAGATAAATACTTAATATATAGAATATGAAAATTCTATGCCATCCGTTAAGAAATAAAAGAAGTAAAAGGAGAATTATAAAGATAACCATAACGAAGGCCTTTTTATTTTTGGCACTTGTGTGCTTTTTTTTATTTATCATAAAGCAATTCGATTGCGTTTACGAAACGTGAAGTGTTCGAATGTATTTTGTATGTGTGGAGAAAATATATCGTAATAATATCTAGAACGAAAACTACATATTTCAAAATTCATTTTGATTTTTCTTGTAAATTATAAATTATGAGAGATTATAAGATGAATGTAAAATTTCTGTAAAAGTATAATAAAGAGATTAATATAGGATTAAAACCAAATTAAATAAGTATTCTGAATCTCTAATATACATATATGTCGGTATATTTACCTCTTTTTGGTATAACAGTATAATTTAATCGGGGAGATAAGATAATAATAACACAACGACCAAACATCGTAGATTTGAATGTTTGAAGCTCTTACAAGAGACAAAGGAAAATAAAACACATGCAAATGCTTTTTACTATAATTTCCAAAAGCTACTTTTTTTTACTATCACTTCCAAAAGCTACTTTTTTTGCTAACCAACACCAAACCGGAATTATGATCTGTAAACCAAACCGAAATTCGGATTGAGCATCTTACTCTATAATTCTAGAACATACATTTTGAGTAATGTAGAATTTGTAGCTCCACATCTCTCTGAAATTGACAAGGTTTCAACAAAAGATGAAGAAACAATGTTTCTATATCGAGGATAAAGCTGGAAAAATGATTCAATTAACTAAGATTTTAGGAGTTTAAACATAACCAATGATTCTATATATATAAGTAAAATCTATATACAAAAACTAATTGTTCTCATTTACCTCAATAAGATAGCTAAAGAAAAATTGTAAAGGATTTACACAGTTTTTAGCTTCTCATACTCTTAGCTCCATGTCGGCCCGTCGCTTCAAATGTATCATTCCCTCTCGAGCTAATGTCCCTTCAAGATCACCTATGATTCGAGATATCCTAACCTCAAGCCCTCTCTGCACTTCCTGAAACAGAGTTTTGATGCTTTCTGCAAAACGTTCTGGATCAAAGCTGCTACTAGAAGAGGAGGATTCAGTTGTGATTAAGCCTACTAGAACCTCAACAAAGCCAGAAGCGATCTTGGATTGGATTTCCATCAGTTTTTGTCCTGTTGCCACTATGTATCTTTGCAGCTGAAATGTCTCATCTAAGAAATGCTCTAGTGATGTCTTGGTCTCTCCATTTGTTTTGATTTTTCCATTAATCTTCTCTGGATCATTCACATGCTATAAGAGTTTAATGAAAAGAATCAGTTTATGTCAACAGAGACAGTAATGTAATTGATATGAGAAATTGATTGCTTACCATTCTTTTACACAAGTCATCAATCTTCTCTTGTAGTGATTGATACCTAGTAACTTGTTTGTTGAGAAATGTAATGAGCAATAACATAGCCTTTTTCCCGGTATCACTGCTGGTTTTTTCAATCTCTTGGCTCTCTGGTTTCCCAATATATTTTTCAAGCATCATCAGCTGTTGTTTTAGCCTTTTGATCTTGTATGACACTCCAAGAGCATGAAGATCCATTCTCCAAGGTGGATTGCTTGTGCTTGATGACTTTTCTAGGCTCTCATTCTTCTTGCCATTCGATTTTTCTCTTTTGGTAAACGTATTCTCTGGTAAGACTCTTTCGTTTTCAGATCCTTCTTCTGCATCAGACTGAGCAGCCTTCAAAGTTAAATGTCTCAATTCATCAGGTGAATATGATTCCCTTCCTTTCTCGGTTGCATTTTCTTGAGAAACTTCCCTAGATTCGAATTCTCTTTCTTGGTCTTCTCGTGCTTCTGGTTTTGTGTTCTTTCTTCTACAACTCGTATTGTAGTTCTTGTGGGGCACCAAGCTTTTTAGCTGAGTCTTGAATTGCTGCTTCTTCAGGGCAACCGATTCTTCCCTCAAAGAGAATTGTGTGTTGTCATGTCTCAACTGTGACATTTCTTGGCTCAGTCCTTCAATACAAGACCTCAACCGCGTTGATTCTAACTCAGAGTTCATCAGATGCAAACATAAAGCTTCAACTTTTTCATCTTTTAGTGTCATATGCTCTGTAAAATCCCCTATCTCTATCTCTTGCTTCTTTCCTATCACTCTAATACAAAGTTCTTCCTCTCCAAAAATCAAATTGTCATGCTTCTTTGCAATTCCATTGACTCCTTCAAAATGCAACAATAATAATTCAGAATCAATTCAAATTTCAAAACAGAAACTACGTTTGAAACTTCAAGCTCTTCGAGAACTTACCTAGTTCACTGAGATCACCAATCGAGTAGGAATTCATGATTTCTGGGACGACATCAGGATCTTTATCCAACTCTAGATCTTCAATGTGAGTAATGGAACCAACACTATTGGTTTTAGGCTTACTTGTGGCTTCGAAAGCAAACATGCTTCTTAGTGACCGTCTCTCGTGTTTTCTTGATTTTGAATTCGTTCTCCATTTCTTTGCTTCTTCTTCATCTTGCTTCATTTTAGCCTCCTTAAGCAATTTCATCTGCCTCTCGGTCATGTCCAGTTTTGACTTTTTCATCATCACAGCCAAGATTCGATCTTTCTGTTCCAAATCTTTCCGCATCTTATTGATTTCCAATGACAAGTCTTCAAGTTCATGTCTTTTAGCCTCGTTTTGCTTATTTGCACGACTCAATTCAGCTTCAAGTTGTCTCTGGCTAGAAGCAAGCTCAAGAAATGTCTTCTTTTGCCTCCATAGCTCAGAAGAATGTTCTTGCACATCTCTCTCTTGTGTTTCCCTTAAATCTTGAACTTCTTGTTCTGCTTTGACCAGCCTTTCTTCTAACTCTTCGCGTTTTCGCTTCTCTTCTTCTATTGCCTTATCTTTAGACTGCACTAAACCTTCCTTTTCTTTTAATCTTTCTTGCAACTCCGATAAGCTTTTTCTCTTCCTCTTCTCTATGTTCCTTAGTTCCTTCATTAGAGCTTCAATCTGCAGCCTTAATTTGTACCTCTCCTTTAACCAAATCTGTTTTTGAGATGCGATTATGCTGACTACCTTCTCGTTAGCTTTTGCATCTTCATTTCTCACTTTCTTTAACTCTGCAATTTCACTATTAACATCCTCAAGCCTCTGAAGTAGCTTACCCTTCTCCGCATCAAAGACTCTCCTAATCAGCAAACCAAATAGCATCATTTTGCTCTTCATCTCAAACTGTTTCTCGTCTCCCATGGACATGGTGGTTGCTCTTATAAAGAAAATCACAGAGAGCAACAACACAATCTCAAGATGACTAAATCTGAATCTCAAGATGCATTTTGCCTATTATCATCCATCTGATAAGAAAAAAGAAAAGAAAAAAGAACTCTTATCAGAGAAAACTTCTGATAAAACATAATGTAAAATCTAATTCTCCAAAGCAAAAAAATTCAGCACAAAATCAAATGCAAGAACCAGAAGGGTTTAAGATAATACCACGAGAGAAAAAAAAACAGAGAATGAAGATGGCAGAGGTCTTACGCAAGATTTAACAAAAGGTTGAGTGAAATTGCAGGTCTAAGCACAAGAAAACTGCAAGTACATGTGGTATGGCATGTTATATTTTTGGGTGGGAGTTACATAAGGCTTTTTATTTTTATTTTTCCAGATGGTAATGGCAGAGGAATAAAGTTTGGTTGAATAAAATATCTGACACACATGTAAAAACACTCTGAAAGAATCATGTAATAGATCATCCTTACAGATAGATAAAGGAAGAAATTTATGCTTCTCCTGGTTTTATGTTAACACAAAGGCCCCTTAATGTGTCCCCACTTGCTCTTACTTTCTCATTCCAATAATCTTATCTTTTTTCCCTCTCAAATTCATTTTTCTAAAATCTAGCAATGCACTTGTTATGGAGAGAAAGATCTAACTAATGATTAAAAAACCATGAAACAATAACTTAACTAGGTTTTATAGTAAGATCCAATCTTGATTACTTAGAAATTCAGAATCAGTTCGCCACTAAAAAAAACTTTTAAAACTCAAAAGTTAAAAGGGTACAGAAATAGAAAAAGAGTTTGTATTGTTGTTTCCCCACATTAGGTAAAACACTGTTTCTGTGACATAAATACTCTTTTGATCAAGCTGTTATGAATTGACTGATGATTAGAAATAAAAGAATTTTAAACCACAAAAATGATTAGAGATATTCAAAGTGGACCACGTAAATTCAATCATTCCATTTCACTATCAAGTATCAGCATTTACACCTTTTAATTTTTTGGTAATTTTAAATAAGAAATCCTGCAAACAAAAAATTTTCTTTTAACTAAAAAAGCCTTCTTCGTTGAGGCATTATTGCAAACAACTTGAGAACTATATCATTCAATTGCTGAAAAAACAAAACACCCATCACTTACTATTCTAAAGTCTAAACCTTTTTAATCTCAAGCAAACAGTGAGAAACAAAGAAGCTTCCAATATATATTTATCCAAATTCAATATATAATGATAGGGACAAATCAAGTGGCTGAGTCTGTTTTTAGTCAATCTTGATTCTAACCTAAAAGATTAAAACTTTAAAATGAAATTCATATAGAAGAAAGGGTAAGGATTAAAAATGGAAGTACCTGTAAGTAAAGTGTTGAATGAGAGAGGAAGGATTGGTGAGGAAGAAAGGCATTGTTTAGATAAAAAGTGATCATGATGATGAAGACAACTATGCTAGTACAAAAGCTTCTCTCTCTTTTGGGATCTTTCTTCGAGAATCAATTAAACTTTGTAAAGTTGGGAACTTTGTTTTGTAAAAAATAAAAAAGATGGTATTGAATCTGAAGTAACCCATTTTATACCAATATAAAGAGAAAACGTCTCAGATGTCCCTAAGTGGGAAAATGAAATCTCTTATGTCCCTACTTAATCTACGTATCCCTCATTAAGTCTGTGAAGATGAAAATACCCTTTGGGTATAACTGAAAACTAGTTATACCCAGTTATACTATAACTACTCGGATTACTGGGTATAACTGGGTACCAGTTATACCGAATAATACCAAGTAATACCAAGTAATATTGTACCTACTCGGACTACTCGGTACAACTGGCATCCAGTTATACCTAGTTATACCGAGTTATACCCAATTATACCACACATATGAGATTCGAACCCTAGTCGCGAAATGAGTATGTATGTGAATCTTTTCCATCGAGCCATAATATTTTGCTTGGTATCACTTACAATTTAAACTATATAACATGTGGATAGCGCGCGTAGCAGATCATTAAGGGTAAATTTGTCTTTTTACGAGTGAGGGAGTTTTCAGATTTTGGTTTTAGATTTAGGGGCTTTTCAGATGTTGGCTCTAATATAAAATAAAGTCAGACCAGAGTTGAGAAAGTACCAAAATTGATGGACTAAACTATTTTGCTCCAACTAGAACCGGCCCTGATTATTTTTGGGCCTTAATCTTAAATTCTTATGTGGCCCATCAACTGAAAAATATAATATAAGAAAAAAGCTCTTCCACTACATCCATGACCCACCTCTAATAGTGAAGCCAAACTATCGAATATTTGACTTCAGTTAATTCATGAAATTATATTGAAAGAAGACAATATAATTATACTAATTTGAATTATTTTTGAGATTGACTTCCTCCCAAGTAGGTGTAAGTTCCTGAATTTTCAAACTTTTGCAACCATCAACGCTTCCTGGAATCGAGTAGAAAAATAAACTTGTGGGAATAGCCTATTTACTACACTCGTGTTTATATATGTAGACATTTCTAGACATGTGCATTGTAAGTAATTGCATAATCAATTGGTCTTGAAAAGAGTTTGTTATTTATGAATTGTGATTAATCAAGTTGTAGTAGAAATTTTTTTACTTCTCGTTTACCTTGTACACTTTTATTACTATTGAGTATATGTCAAATTTGTAAAAAACTTTATGTTTGACATACTTATATGATGAATCATAATGATCTGAAATACATTACGAAATGCTTTATTTGATAATCTTCTTCCTTTCACAACTCTTGCTTGATAAATAATCTAGTATATATTAACTTCACAGCTCCATATGGACCATGCATAACTCTAAATAATTACACACGTATATTTGGTTTATTGTAATGTTAATAATTATAATTCATATAAAATTTAATATTATTTTAGATTAGCCTTAATATTTTTTTTGGCTATAGATACAACATTAATATAGAAATATGAGTATCAAAAGTTATAAAAAAAAATATTGACATCCATGAAAATTTTAATTGATATTTTTGTTAAAGATATATATATATATATATATATATATAAGTATTCATATTAAATTGAACCGAACAAAGGGTAATGGACCATGAGCTTTACATGGATCCACGGTTACAAAAAGGAAAGAGAAAACCGTCGATAACTCCAGTGACTCAAGATCGAAACTGCTCGGCTATCGGAAAACAAGGAGCCACATCCATATTATTTCCGACGATTACAAGATCCACTGCTTTGCGGCTATGTCGGTGACTTCGAACTCTTTAACCGAAATAAGGTTCCATCTCAAAGCCGATCTCACCTCTAAACCTGAAACCGCAATAAGAAGATCCACATTAGCATGTTTTTGTCTTTTGTTAAAGATAATTAAGAGACAAGAAGAAAAGAGAATGGAGGCCGGAGAGGGTGAGTAGAGGTGTCAAAATGGGCTGTCCACATCCATTTTGACCCGTCTAATGTTGTCCATTTTGATTATGAACAAAATATTATCCCTGTCCATTTACGTCTGTGTCCATTAATGACCAAACCTATTAACGCCTATGCCAAATGGACTATCCATGAGCCAATAATTTTTGGCGGAAAATTGTGTTTTTGTATATTTTTTTTGCGAAAAACTGTGTTTTCGTGTTTTTGGTAGAAAAATGTATTTTCGCATTTTTGGAGGAATTGTGTTTTTATATTTTTGGTGGAAAAATTGATTTTGTCCTAAGTTTTTGTAGCCTATAGGCCACCTACTGTCCAACAGTGTCCATCCAATTTTATCTATGGACTAAATTGGACGTAAACTATTTTAGCTCATTTCGTAAATAAACTATCCAAAAATAGTTTATAATTTATTGGACATATCATGTACGGCTGTCCATTTTGACACCTATAGGGGTGGAGGAGCTTGCTTACGAGTTTTGTGGGGAATATCCAAGTTCGAACAATTACAAACTTACTTAAAAAAACATTACATAACTTATACATGATTTATATTAGCCTTAATAATTCATGTAAAATCTAATAAGATTTTATACAGAAAATATTAATATAGAAATATGGATATCAAAAGTTATAAGAAAAAGTTTAACATCCATGAAAAATTCAATTAACATTTGTTGTGAGATAATAAAACCAAATTAAGATGAAAAAAGAGTGAGGTTGGGTAGGTGTGGGAGAGAGATTAAGTTAGAGTTTAGTGTCGTTGAAATATCCAAGTGACCGAGAACAATGACATTTTGTGTAGAAAAACAATTGCATACTTATACCCGTGATTTATTTAGCCACGATAATTATAATTCATGTAAAGTCTAATATTATTTATAGAGAATATAGTAATATAGAAATATGGATATCAAAAGTTATAGAAAAAAGATTAACATCCATGAAAAATTCAATTAACAGTTTTTGTGAGATAATAAAAAAATCAAGATGAAAAGACAATGGAGTTGGTTATGTGTGGAGGAGAGATTATAAGCCAGAGTTTTGTGGGTGTCTTCGGTGTCTTTGAAATTAAGTTCCAAGTGACCGAGAACAATGACATTGTGTAGAAAAAACAATTACATACCTATACGCGTAATTGATTTAGTCTTAATAATTATAATTCATATAAAATTTAATATTATTTTATAGATAAACAATATTTAAAAGCGTCGACTCGTCTTCAATTCAATTGTATCGTCGACTCGTCTCGTGTAACAAAACATGACCAAATAATAATAATATTTCCCTATGAATATAGAGGATGGATTAAATTTAAGATCTGTACTTATTCCGATTTTCTTTCTCTTTTTATTTGATTTGATTTGTTTCAAGAATGAATTGGCAGATTAGGATGTTTTTAAACATACTATGGAGAAAGAATTGGGTACTATTCAAAATTAGGGAAAAGAGATACACATAGGTTTAGTTTACTCTTTTATAGAAAAAGAAATGGTATTTAGATAAATAGGTTTATTGATTGATAAATAAAATAATATTTTAAAAATAAAATAATTATAACAATTCTTGTAAGAATCCCCATAGAATAGGATTTTAGTTTTAATGAATTAATAAACAAAAGTTATAAAAAAAACTGACGTAAATAGGATAATTTTAGGAAAAAACAATATATATCACACCAAAATCTCTTAAAAATTAGTAAAAATGAGATTTTGGTTTTTCTTTATAAATGAGTAAAAACTATCAAAATTTAGTTTTTCTATTTTGTAGAAAATCCATTTTTTTCATGAATAAGTATAAACTAGATTTTTGAAGTCCAAAAACCATTGCCATTCCAAAAACCATTGCGCATCGAAAGTGACGTGTTCTACGCTTTTAAAGGTATTTTGGTTATTTTGGTTGGGTAATCGGTTGGGTATTTTGGTCATTATGGATATTTCCGTGATGGGTATTTTGGTCATTATGAAACGTGTGACATTTTTAGTTCCTCTTTAAAAAGTGCTCTATCCTACGCACTACTCGTTGTTAAGACCTCCCCCTTCTTCCTTAGCTCTTCCAACCCCTGATATTCCTTCCTTGTTTAAATAGAGGGTGAATTAAATTTAAGAATTGCGTACCATTTCTCTTTCTCGTTCTTTTTTTTTTTTGAAATACATTTCTTAAAATTTGCCTTTCCTTTTGTGAATTATCGATCCTTACCAGCTGATCAGTCTAGTCAACTGTGAGCAACTGATTTCTCCATGTACAAAGGGGTCCCGGAAGATCTGGAGGTTGGTCTCGATAGTACCAGCGGTGGCTATATCCCTGCAGCTGAAGATGCGTCAGACGATGTCCAAGACGGCGACTCTGAAGCTGCAGTTGAGAAGGCACCAGACGATTTGGAGGTCGGTCTTGTTAGTAACGAACAGCGCCGGAGCTCGTGGAGGGTACTAAAACGCGAGAAGAGGATATCAATGAGGAGCGAAGCACATGAACAAACAGTAAGCGTACATTTTTCTGGTTTCGCTTTTATCAGCTTTTGTCTTATCTCTAATCTTGATTTTCCTGGGTATGATTAGCAGCTTGTACATAACCACCAAGAAGCAGACCCAGCCAACGGTATTTTCTCAGTTCCCTTATTTGCCCTATTGTTTCATGCTGGTTTGGTTTAATTCAATTCCAGGTGGTCTCCTCATCTCAGCTATTAGGATGAGCATAAAAACCAAACCGAACCAAAATTTCATCAATCTGAACTCTAATTAAAAATAAACTTTTACCATATTCATTTGAACCAAGATTTTCTCATTTTCATGGGATTTTTTTTTTCATAAAATATCTTTAAAATTATTTGTTTGAGTAAATATTTTAACTATGAGTTAGAAAA
Source organism: Cardamine occulta (assembly GCA_028015245.1). NCBI lineage: Eukaryota > Viridiplantae > Streptophyta > Magnoliopsida > Brassicales > Brassicaceae > Cardamine > Cardamine occulta. The sequence goes on along the minus strand of CM051393.1, from coordinate 11,492,467 downwards.
AGTCAGGTCTTTAAAACAATATTTTATAACCTACGTGTTTCACTTTCTAATGGGTCTAACGATTTTGTTTTCTAAAAAATGTTTTATAATGGCATTTTAATGTAATTTTAAGGTTATTCTAAAAATGTACTTTCATACTATTATTAGTAGGATAACTGAATTTGAAAATAACCTGTAGGGTATAGCATGTTAAATTATATGAATCCAACTTAACCCAAACCCAAATTTTGTTCAACTAAAATGAATAATATTTTTAACTAGATTAATTTTAAACTATTATTATGTATTATTTTAAATGCGAATTGAAATTCGAACATAACCAAACCAAAACAAAATACGGTATGATCTGATATATATATATATATATACACATATATATATATAGATGATTTGCAACAATAACCTACTTTATTTTTGAATTAGCCAAAATAACTTATCAAAACTTTTAAACTTTCAAATGCAATAATGTTCAAAAATACCTTTAATGACATATTTGGCAGACTTTGCGAGCATTTGACAGACTCTACGAGTATTTGGCAGACTCAGCGAGCATATGACAAACTCTACGAGCAATTGATAGACACTGTGGGCATTTGGCAGACTCTACGAACATTTGACAAACTCTGCAAGCATCTGACAAACTCTATAGATATTTGACAGATTTTTCACATATTTGGCAGACTTTGCAGACATTGCAGACTTTGCGGAGTAACTGACAGACTCTGCAGAGTAACTGATAGACTATGCAAAGTAACTGATAGACTTTGCGGAGTAATTAGCAGACTCTGCAGAGTAACTGACAGATTTTGCAAAAATCTAGCAGACTTTACGATATCTGGCAGTCTCTGCAGAATAACTATAAAATTTTGCATATATTTGGTAGACTTTGCATAATAAATGTCAAATTTTGTATATATTTGGCAGATTCTGCGGATATTTGGCAGAGTCTGCGAGCATTTGGCAGAGTTTGTGAGTATTTGACAGAGTGTGCGAGCATTTGATAGACTTTGGAAATATTTAGTAGACTCTGCGAAAATATGACAGACTCTGCAAACATATGGCAGACTGTACGGACTCCGACAAATTTTGCTAATATTTGGAAGACGATTTTTAAGTTTTAAAAAAAACTTTATTATTTAACTTGATAAAATATTTTAAGTAAAGATAAATATTGAAAACTGTAGTTTTAATTTTAAATAATTAATTAAAATGATAATTTATTAATAATTTATTTTCAAAAATATTTATTAGTTAGAAAGGATAATTTTGGTATTATGGACATAAAATAATTTTAATATAGGTTTTAGGTTTCTTATTTTATTTTTCTTTTACTAATGTTAAAATCATTTAGGTATAAAAGAATTTAGTTACATAAATTTTAAATATATTTTTGATAAAACTGATATGGAATTATCAATTTTGTAAAACTCATTTACCATTTTTCTTTAAAAAAAATAATTAAAAGTATAATTTTGGAATTATGAAATTTGTTAGAAAATAAATAAGTTATGTAGGCAATAAAAGTTAAAAGAGATTATATTAGCTATTAAAAAAATGGGTTATATTAGACTAATTTCTCTATATTTTGTAGATTTGTTTTTGTTTCTTTAGTGTTTATAAATGTATTTATCTTTTGTGTAATTTAACTTCATTAAACTATAAGGTGTGTGTTTTTTTATTGTACGGGTGAGATTAATCGTTTTTTATGGTCTCTTATAACTCATTTTTTATGAAGGAGATTTGTAAGCAATCAATGTGCTTTCAACATCTTTTTTCCTCTCAGCATCAGCGTTAAACTCATCAAGATACCAATGATAATCTCACTTCATTTTAAAGTAAAACACCTTAGATGACGAAATTCAGCTTCAGTCACATTCTATATCACAAAATTGACTTAAAGGTAGATCATCTTGATTTATAGAGACACTAATAGCTACTAGCTCCATATGTATTTATACATGTTAATTTCAGAAAACTATAACGCACGGTCGATAACAAAATTATGCAAAAGAATAGAAGTTACAAAACATTTGACAAACTACAAACTTTTTCACCTAATAAAAGGATAGGTAATGCATAACTCAAAAATTTTGTTGATTCGTTGATCTTGATGTCTTGATCGATTCTATTTCTAAATCACCTTAAGAGTTAATAGCTAGTAGTGCATATTAGTTGCACATATTTCCAAAGCTTGTATTTTTTTTTTGTCATCAAAACTTTATTAACAAGAAACAGAATTGTGGAAGTCATGAAACCAGTAATATTAACAGAAACTAGATGATAGAATCAATGGTGGAAGAACCAAAGAAAAAGTTGGTGTGGGACAAATACATTTTATTAGTTTACAAAGAAAAAGTTGGTGTGTGAGAGTATTAAATCGAATATTGTGTCGCGAGAAAACTTAAATCAAATCGAATATTCTCTTTGACTTCTAGTAATATGAAAACATCGTAAATTTGAACATCTGTAAAACGATACGAACTAACCCTTAACTCATTATTTATCAAAAAAGAAAAACTATACTAACTCTCTCTATCGCCGTAGCTTGTAGAGGGTGAGTACATTTTTTTCCCATGGCGAATGTCTTAACTCATTGTTTTGTTTTAGCAAAATAATGCATAAAAGTGAAAGAAAATCGTAGGAATGGCAAAAATATATGATCAGTGGACTATCTATATATAGGTTATACCGTAACGCTTGGATCATACAATTTGACAATCATATTTTGCAAAGACAAAATTATTATAGACATATGGGTATCAAAAAGTATAGGAAAAAAATTTAAACATCCATGAAAAATTCAATATATGTTTTTGTAAAAAATAATTACAAAATCAAGAAGAAAAGAGAACGGGTGGAGGGTGTGGAGAACAATATATGAAGTTAGACTTTTGTGGAGAACAATACTCAGGAGGATAGAAATACAGTAAAACCTCTATAAATTAATAATGTTGGGACTAGAGAATTTTATTAATTTATATAAATTATTAATTTATTGATAAATTATTAATTATTAATTTATAGAAAGTTTTCCGAAATTTTAAAAATGTTATATAAAAAGTAGAAAAATGAAGACAATACTTCGATGTGTTTTAATGCATTTACATATTAGAAAATAATCATTGCATATATAAATTTTTTTAATAATTTTGATACAATTTGAAAAGATAATATCATATATTTTTGTTATTTTAAGAAAACTAGAGGTAAACTCCAATAAAATTACAAATTTACGAATAAATAAAAAATAGTAGAATTATATTTCACTAAAATATCTTATATATATACAATAAATTTATATGATTATTAACTCATGTTATTAATGGGACCATATATTTACATAGAGATTTCAAAAAATTATTATCTTATTATCTTATCGAAATATGTTAATTATTACACCGGCCTAACTCGAGATCAGGATAATTTATTAATTTAGAAAGATTAATAATTTATCGAGTATTAATTTATAAAGGTTATACTGTATTAGTATTATTTTATCAGAGTTATAGTTATAATATTAAAAATAGTTATATATATATTTTATAATATTTTTGTTCATATTAAAACTACATACTATGCAAATAAATAAAAATAAACTTACGCACTTTTAACAAAATTTCTTACATAAGTTTTATATTTTCTGAGACATTTCTAACTTCTTTTTTACATAAATGCTGATTTGAGACGTTAGCTATGTTTTGTTTGGACGAAACGAGACGTGTACTAATGTGTTAGAAATAAAAGCTGAATCTTATACATAAATGCTTTCAACGTCAATTCTGGTAGGGAAACGCAATCTTATACTGCAACGTAAGCAGACGACTACCAAAATTGGTGTAGGGACATAGCTGGTCCAAACATTTTAAGGTCCTAAACAAAATCATAATGATAACCGTTAATAAAATTTTGATTTTTATATTACTAAAAGTTTAAAACTTAAAACTAACGATAATAATATTCTAGTTTTATTTTTTGTTAAGTAAAAAACATTTTTTTTGTTATGTAAGAAAACATTTTTTTGTTATGTAAGAAAATTTTTTTTGTTATGTAAAAAAATATTTTTTTATGTAAGAAAACATTTTTTTATAAGAAAAAATTTTTTTTTATATAACAAAAAATTTTTTTTTATATAAGAAAAAATTTTTTTTATATAAGAAAAAAATTTTTTGTTATGTAAGAAAAAATGTCCTNTTACATAACAAAAAAAATGTCCTCTCACATGACATTTAGAAAACCGGTCAACTATATAATTTTGCAAAAACTTCAATTTTATGTTGTGATTGTTTACTATTGATGAAATTTTGTTTTGTTTTAGGAATGACAAAAATATAAGATCAGTGGACTATATATAAATATATATATAGGTTATACAGTAATGCTTGGATCATACAATCTGACAATCATATTTTTCAGTGACAAAATTAATATAGAAATATGGGTATCAAAAAGTATAGGAAACAAAATTTAAACATCCATGAAATGCCACTAACCATATCCATTTTTAAAAGATAATTAAAAAAAAATCAAGAGGAAAAGAGAACGGGTGGTCGGTGGGAAGGACAATACATGAAATATTACTTTTAGGAAAATATTAATATAGAAATATGGATATCAAAAGTTATAGAAGTTTTTTTTAATCAAAATATGGATAACAAAATTTATTAATTAAACTTTCTATGGATGTAAAAAATTTTCTATAACTTTTAAACCATAAAGATTAACTAAATGACGGGTATTATTTAATTAATTTAACTTCACATCCCAAGGTAACAAGACCCTTCTCCACCATCTCTTTCTGCTCCTGTTGACCAATCAAACATTCCTTTTTTTTTAATAACCTACGATCACATGTATACATCGTAAAGTCCATTTTCGATTTCTTTTTTCAAAACCATTGATCAAGATTTTAGTATACTTTTTCTTTTTGTCCACGACATTAATCTGAAATTAAAAAAATACCCGTAATTTAGTTCCTCTTTATGGTTTAAAAGTTATAGAAAATTTTTTACATCCATAGAAAGTTTAATTAATAAATTTTGTTAAATATAATTAAAAACAAGATGAAAAGAGAATAGGGGTGATGGTTGGCGAATTTAAAGAAAGAAAAAAAAAACCATAATTTGGGATGGACCCCATATAATTTAACGGCAAGTGATAAAAGAGAAAGATTGAGAAGCAAGTTTTATATCTTAGCTACTTTCATAAAAAATAAAGGAAAATAAAAGTTGGAAAAGTGATTAACGTTTACTCATCTGCCTAGTAATTTTCCAATTCCAATAACGCGTAGTCAGTCGCGTACCTCAAAATTTAAAATTTAAGGCTTAAATAGCACATAACATTAATAGAAAAAATAGATCTTTATTAAATATAATTAACACATGATTTTTATTAGAAAAATAGAAAAAAAAATAAAAGAGTGAAATACGGTCCTAGACGCATTAATAGAATTGTGTCCCGCCCTTTTAGGACAAGTCGGTGTAATTACTATATATATAGTAATACTATGCTTTTTGAAATTACTTTTCATAAATAGACCAGTGCAAGAAAGCTAGAAGAAAGATACGAAAATTGAGACATGAATACAGCTAGTCTCATTAAGTTATGGCTTTGTCGTGATCTGCTCCACAATAATCGAACATAACTATTTGATGATCACGAAATAGTACGATATACTACACTAGTACTCTCGAAGTAATCGTAATTCAATTAAGATCTTATTTACTTATTAAATATCATAAAAATTTGAAGGAAATTTAGCTTAAAAAATATTAAAATTTTCCTATCTTTACTTTTTGGCAGTAGCCTATATAATAAGCAACGAGTATTTATTTATTCTATTCGTTATTTGTTGACAATGATAATGTGTATATTTTAAAATAAAATCATGAGATCTCTTATGTCACTATTTTGTCCGTATCATCTCTTACTGTGATATATATGGTTGTATAGATCTCTTACAATTTGTACATGGTTGTAGTGCAAGCAGTTTAGAATTTGTTTTCTCCCTTCTAGTAATAGAATCCAGAATATATGTAGTTTAGGATTAGTTTTCTATATTTAATATAAAACTACATAAAGAGTAAACAGTTTTGAAAATACTGGTTAAAAGTGTACTACGCTGGTGTTAAACAATTAGTATTTGTTTCCTCGGCCTCATATATTTGTGTAGGAATGTAATCGCTAACTACTGAGTCTTGAGAGATAAGTACAATGTTTTTTGTATGCATGTAATCTTGCGTGTCTAAATGTTAGTCTATATCACAAAATTGACTTAAAGGTAGATCATCTTGATTTATAGAGACACTAATTGTTACTAGCTCCATATGTATTTATACATGTTAATTTCAGAAAACTATAAAGCACAGTCGATAACAAAATTATGCAAAAGAATAGAAGTTACAAAACATTTGACAAACTACAAAGTTTTTCACCTAATAAAAGGATAGGTAATGCATAACTCAAAACTTTTTTTGATTCGTTGATCTTGATGTCTTGATCGATTCTATTTCTAAATCACCTTAAGAGTTAATAGCTAATAGTGCATATTAGTTGTACATGTTTCCAAAGCTTGTTTTTTTTTTTTGTCATCAAAGCTTTATTAATAAGAAACAGAATTGTGAAAGTCATGAAACCAATAATATTAACGGAAACTAGATGATAGAATCAATGGTTAGATGATCAACTTATTCTCAGATGAACGCGAATTAAAAGAGTGTGATAAATCGGACATTACCAGGCAGAAGACAAAGGAATTGAATATAAATGTGTTCTTCACTTTTCCAGCATCACCTTCAGTGACGTCACAAGTTCACTTCACTTAAGATGTTGTCCGTTATCTTCAAAGATGGTGTCCCCTATCTTCAAAGATGGTGTCCCTATCTTCAAGTTCATTTCTTTGGTTGTCTTATATAACTTGCAAGAAGATTTTGACGTTCACAAGTTCATTTTGTGCATTTTTGAGTCATTTGTTCAAGCTCCTGTAAACCAGTTGTCTATATAAATATTGTAAAACTATTCTGTTTTGAGGCTTATCCTAGTGAGGGGTCAGTCTAGTTATCTGTGGCAACTGAATTGTCAATGTACAGAGGGGGGCCAGAAGATCTGGAACTTGGTCTCGGCGGCTATAATGCTTCCGCAGATCATGATGTTGCAGCAGTTCCACACCTTCCGGAAGATTTTGGGACCAGTCTCGATATTAATCCTGCAGCTGAAGATGCGTCAGACGATGTCCAAGACGGCGACTTTGAAGCTGCAGTTGAGAATGCACCAGACGATTTGGAGATCGGTCTTGTTAGTAACCAACGACGTCGGAGCGAAGCACATGACGAAGGAGTAAGTTTCTCTCACTTAGGGTTTATCAAAATCAAAATTCTCTCAATCTCTCAGTTTAGTAGATATGTATGGTTTCGCTTACAAACTTTTCTCTAATCATTTAACGTTCAAGTTGGGAAAAAAAAAACAAAAAATCTTTTCTCTAATCTTTGATTTTCCGGTGATAAAGCATGTACATGATCACCAAGAAGCAGAAGCACAAGGTATTTCTCTCTCTTATCCAACCTAATTTTTTTTTCTTATTATTAATATATTAAACCCCTTAACCGGGAATTGCTGTGGTTTACAATGGATTGAAACCGGTTACAAACCCCGGTTGAAGAATTCAAACATAACCAAACGAAAATAAAATTCGGTTTTATTTGGTGGATATTTAATTATGTATAGTTAAATTTCCCGATGGATTAGTTTAAATTCTCTTCTGTTTGTTTTTTTTTCCTCCCGGAAAATTTTCAACAGCAGTAGTTGCAACCGCAACCTTACCCTCTGGCGGGTTTGCAATTGAATCGGCCGAACTCGTTCCATTAGTCAGAGATAGTAACTTTCAAGCTTTGAATCAATATGAAAAGGTAAGCACTTGTGATAACTTCTCTATCCAATTCTTCTTTTGTTTCAATGTCTGATTTACCCCCTTTGATGATACATAGGTTCAAGGATTGTCAATTCTGCTGAAGACTGACCTGGAAAAGGGCATAGATCGGTGCGACGATGAGATACAGCAACGTAAGCAGACATTTGGGTCAAACACATATCCTTGCAAAAAGGGAAAGACTTTATGGGTATGAATTATTAGACAAGAAAGTTTGGTTATTTACATATTTCTTTATGGCAAAGCTTTTCAATTTTCCATTGGTTGTTGTTGTAGCGTTTTATCTGGAAAGCTATCCTGTTTCCTCCTTCACTGCTTATCACGCTTGCTACTATCAAATTTCTGCTGCGAGTTATAATAGGAAAGGTGACTTGTTTCTCTACAAGATTAGATGATCTATTCACTTTTCTTTTGTATTTGTGTTTTGACATTATTGGGATTACCTGCTCGCTCTGCTTTCTTCTCTCCCAATTACAATGTTGTTTTGGTATAGATTCATCCTTTTGTTTAGCCATTTATCATGTGGCTCTCTTTATGTTTTGCTTTTTGTCTTTTAGATTTGGGCTCTTCAGTCTCAATTTATTTCCTGTATGTATCTCACTCTCATGCTGCTTGCAGTCTATCCGCGATGGCTTGTATGAAGAAGTTTTCACCATTTTGGCTATTGTCCTTCTCATCGTTGTGACAGGTATCATAGTACTATCTTTGGGGCTCTTGAGTTTCTTAGCCAACTTAAAACTAGTCTTCGTACATCAATCCTCAGACGAGAGAATATGGAAACAATCTTATTTATTTTGTTTCTCTCCCATTTTGCAGCTACCACCGAGTACTTGCAGTCTCGTCAGTTTGAAAAGTTGACTGAGAAGAAGAGAAACTTACAACTCGAGGTTTGTTCCTGCAGATGGGTTTCTTCGTCATTTTTGTATGGTTTTGCCCACAATTTGTGCTGTAATTTTGTTGTTGTAGGTTATTAGAGGTGGCAGAAGCAACAGGGTTTCTATTTATGATATTGTTGTGGGTGATATCGTACCCCTCAAGAACGGTTTTCAGGTAAGCATCACACTTTTAATAGTAATCATTGCTTGACTTGTTTATCTTGAGCTTCACAATTGGTCTGAAGTATGATTAATGCTGCAGGTACCAGCAGATGGTGTCTTGTGTAAAGCAAACTCATTGAAAATTGACGAGCAAGAAATAACTGGCTCACACACAATTGTATGATCTATCCTGTTGATGAGCTGTATCATTATCTCCCCTGTATATCTAATCTCTCTCTTAAATTAGCAGGTTGATAAAGATCTTGAAAATGATCCATTCCTATTATCTGGTTCAAAAGTGATAGAAGGCATAGGTGAAATGCTGGTAAGCTCTTAATTTCGTCTTATGCTAGACACATTCATCTCGTGGATATTATAGCTACTTTTAACAAAAGATGAGGTCTATGCTGAAAGTGATAAGTCAGGTTGACATGGATGAGACTATAACCATAATAGAAGATTGGCTTTCGTGCTTGCTTTCTCTGTACATGGTTCTTGATCTTCTAATTCACTTTATTCTTTCCCTGTGTATTTAAGGTTACAAGTGTTGGAATGAATACTGAATGGGGGCTGAAGATGGAGACTCAATATGAGACTGATGAAGAAAAGCCCTTTCAGGTCTGTTTTATTGAACACTAATTCCTTGCTACCTATGATAGTTTGCGCATTTATCACTTGTGATTCGTTTTACTAGGTACGCTTGAAATTCTTTGCAAATCCTGTCAGCGACTCAGTCATTGTCGTTTTGCTCATTTTATTTGTGCCTTTTCTTCAATTATGCCTGTAAGTCTGTCTTTTTTTACGATGTACCTATCACATTTATCTTCTGCATTCAGATCTAAGATCTCCAGCTCCATCCTGGCAATAAGTACCTAACAACCCTTTTAATTCCAGATACTTTCATGGTCAGACCAAAAAATTAGATGGAAATACAACTGCGGAAGCAACAGAATTTGTGATCAGATCCCTGAGCTTTTGGGTACAGGAATGCTTAACTTTACCAATCTTTTTCTTTTTGTTTTTCATTGAAAAAAAGAACTTTACCAACTAGTAATGGTATTTTTTTTTTAAACCTTGTCGCTGAAACATTGATTTTGCAGATCGATATAATAATAGTGGGACTGCCTGTTGGACTTTCTGTAGCTGTTCTCTTGAAGTAATTCTCTTTTCCTTTTGAAAATTTGTTTAAATAAAATACATATTAGAATAAGCCTGGTGAATACCTAAGATACATATCAGAATAAGTGTGGCAAAGTAGTCTGGTAATACGGTTTCACACTGTATTGGTATTCAAAGAGTGGCATAACCTTCAGTATGTATACTTCTAGTGTTGTCATTGCAATTTTATATTTTGTTATCATGACAGTTACTTCTTCTTGTTTCTCATATTATCATTTTCCTCGTTACATCAGCCATGCAAGGACAGCGAGTAAAATGATGACAGACAACGTTTTGGTACTCTACTTTTGTATTCCAAATTCCCCAATATCGTTAGAGCATCAACACGTACTAAACTTCCATAAATGTCTTTCAGGTGCAGAAACATTCTGCATGTGAAATAATGGGATATGTTACAAATATATTGTCATAAAACTGGAATTTTAACTTTGAATAAGGCAAGTGTTTTCTTCTATATGCAATCAGCTCTTTCCTGCTTCCTCTTTTTCTTACCGAGTACCAATTAAGCATTCATTTTTTGCTAAGCAGATGTCGGTGGTTGATGTCGTGGCTGGAGGAAAAAGAATGCAAGATATGGATAATGTTTCACAGTTGCCAACGTCTCTTAAAGAACTAATCATAGAAGGCATTGCCCAAAACACAAATGGCAGTGTTGTTCTTGAAACGGTAATTGTGTCCTGGATCAAAGTGTTGCGTTTGAGAGAAACTATCTGATTCGATCCCTGTAGTATGATTATTTTAAATATGAATTATTCTTAATAAGTTCATAATCATTTATAGGGAGTCACTGAACCAGAGGTTTATGGATCACCAATAGAACAAGCCATTCTTAACTTTGGGATTAAGGTTTTGTTTCTTTCTAATCTTACATTACTACTTACTATAGCTATTAAGTTTATAACTACTTACCGTAAGTTACTCATATTTTGTAGTTGGGAATGAAATTTGATGATGTGAGGTCAGCATCATTAGTCCATCATACTATACCATTCCATCCAAACAAGGAATATGGAGGCGTGGCATTGCATGTAATAATCTTGTCTATACACACACATATACATCTATATCTCCTTGTTTTCACTTGACACAGATTTTCTGGCCCAGTTTTATAAGAACTCTAGAATTTTTTTGTACCTGTAAATTTGTCTGCATATTTTATGCTATGTTTGATTTTTATATAGTTGTTTTTCTTCATACTATTCATTTCTAGCTTGATACACGAGCCCATGTTCATTGGAAAGGATCTGCAAAGATTATTCTGAGTTCATGCGAAGAGTATTTGGATGACGCCAGCAATCCCAGAGCTATTGATGAACAGCAACGAAAGGTTTGTTTATGAGCATAGATGACTAATTCACAAATACACTATTATTCTTTGTTCAAGTTTTTATACAAAGTCCATTTTCTCTTAAGTTATTTGAAGAAACAATTGAAAAAATGTGTATGGGAGGAATGCATTGTCATGCACTTGCTTATCGACCCTACGAACTGGGAAGTCTTCCAACGATTGAGGAGCTTTCTACAGTACCTCGAAACCTTATTTTGTTGGCTATTATTGGTATAAAGGTAACATTTTCAGCAGTCATCCTAAAACTTAAGTTTGAATCAACGAGAATTGCTACCTTATTCCACTTTCTTCAAACTTCAAAGCCTATAAAGTCTTTTGTGTTATCAATACTTATCCAATGTTTTGATTAACGCACAGGATCCTTGCCGGCCAAGCACAAGGAATGCGATCCAACTCTGCAAATCCGGAGGTGTTAAGGTGCCTTCTTGATTTTTTTGGCTATGCTTCTACCTGTTTTACTATTCTTCCAACTTACATGACTTTTCAAGTTTCTAAATTTTTATTGGCAGAAAGATATTTTCTTCTCGTTCTGAATTTTTGTTCTCTCTAACTGAGTTTGGTGTAGTTATATTTTATGAGTTGCTATAAATTGTGTGGCAGCAGCAACCTGTTATTAGGTACTTTACAATATGCGGTGACACCTTTTAATATTTGTTGCGGAATACAATAAGTTTAAGCGATTTTTTTCTTTTTTTTAATCAACCCCTTTTATTGGTCTACTTTCTAAGTGGAAGATGTTGACTTTCAGGTTTGCATGGTGACTGAAGATGACATTGTGACTGCAAAAGCAATAGCAATGGAATGTGGGATACTGGAGGATGCATCTGAGCATAATACAAGGACAGGAGCTCAATTTCGTAATCTTTCCGATGTAGAAAGAGAGCAGATAGCTGGAGACATCTTAGTATGAATCCATTCTTAAATATTTATGGTTTAACATATAAATTCATCAGTGGACATCATGATATATCGACTAGCGGAATCATGGGATAAGATAAATTGGATTCAGTATCAGTTGTCACTTGTCACACTGTCAAACCTTGTTGAGTGAACTTGTTGTACACCTATATGCTGATAAGAAACTAACTATGTTGGTCCGGTTGCTATTTTGACATAAATTCTTATAGGTCAAGAACTAGATGAGCCAAAAATTAACAGACTACTCTATGTGAAGGTACTTGCTCAATCTTCTCCCAGCGACATCCTTCTGTTGGTCAACGCACTGAAGGAAAGAGGGCATGTAGTTGCAGCCACTGGGATGGGAATACATGATCCAAAGACACTATTGGCGGTATGTAAAACTCAAAAAATCATCTCACTGTTTCAAACAGTATGAATTCTAAACACTGAAAGATATATCCATCATCACTACAACCCAAAAATTCATGTTTTACTTGCACAGGCGGATGTTAGTCTTGCAATGGGAATTGGAGGAACAGCAGCAGCAAAAGAGAATTCCGATATCATTATATTGGATGACGATTTTGCTACGTTTGTCAAGGTTAGTTTATTATATGCATGGTTGAAATGACGAACTTGTCCAGGAATGCTACATAATAACGATGAGCAAACCTTTGACCTTTTGGCAGTGAGATTTTGTTTAAATCATTTTGATTGTGCCTAGGAAGATACTAGAGGCTTGTTTGGATGTTGCAGGTTATCCAATGGTGTCGATATCTATACACCAATATCCAGATATATGTCCTATTCCGGCTTGCTGTCAGTCTATCAGCCGTGGTTATCTGTGTGGTCAACGTTGTCTTTCATGATGCATTTCCATTTAATGTCGCGCAGGTTCGAAAATGTTATTCCTTACTTACTTCATTGTCTTGTAATTCAGTTTTTCCATGAATGGAAACCTTTTTCCTAACTCATGTTTTGCTATTCCCTGATGCAGCTTCTGTGGATTAATCTTAGTATCGACATCTTTGGAGCATTAGCGTTGGCATATAGACCAACAGGTCACCACCTAATGGGAAAGCCACCAGTTGGTAGAAGGTGAGCAGTCTGAATTTGGGTCAAGGATAAGATTTGATTAATAAGTGAAGGAGACATTATTGTATCAGTGCCGAAATCCTGGGAGAAACTGTTGGTTAAAACACACTATCTGTTCTACGTGAGTATACACAAACTGATCCAAGTTTTGTATACCTTTTTCGTTTTGTTTATTCAGAGACCCTATTATAACGAAGACTATGTGGTCCAAGTTGGTGTTACAGGTATGTTGCCTAAAATCCTTTAATTTATCATGTGTGAACACTTAAAAAAACAACAACTTGGAGACATCTAACTAATGCTTCTGTCATGGAATACCTTCACCCAGGTAATTTACCTAGTGGTGTCGCTGGTATTCATAAAGTCTGATAGGCTACTTGAGCTGAAGCGTGGTCATACTGGTTATGCTGAGAAAATGAAGAACACATTTATGTTGTGGTCATAGCTATTTAGATTAGGAAAAAATAAGACAACTTGGACATTAATTCATGCTTCTGTACCTTCCTCCAGGTGATTTACTTTGTGCTGTTTCTGGCGGTCATAAATGACGAGACCATCCTAAAGCTGATGCATGGTCATACCGGTGATGCTGGAAAAGTGATGAACACATTTTTATTCAATTCCTTTGTCTTCTGCCTGGTAATGCCTGATTTATCCTAACTCTTTTAATTAGCACTTCATCTGAGAATAAGCTGATCATCTCATCTCTGCCTCTTCTATATTTATATCCCTTTTTTGAATTTTAAAAATGCAGGTGTTTGGTGGGTTTGAAATTCGAAGTATAGACCAAACCGTCAATGAAATCCTTAGAGACAATATGTTTCTCATTATAATAGCCTTAACTAATATAATTCAGGCAAGTCTTCTGTGCAAGTGAACACAACATTGATCTTCGTTTTTTTTTCTTATGTATCCCTAACCCGTATAAACTTTATTTTTATTCCTTGTATATCAGATAATGTTATTTGAGGTCCTGGCCCCTTTCATTCCTGCCCTTAAGCTTGACTTGAAAAAATGGCTGGTGACCAGTCTTCTGGGATTGCTTGGGTTCTGCTCCTAAAGATCCTGAACTAACTTTACAATTTTTACTCTTTATTTTTTTTTAATATAGATTTGAACTTTTTCAGCCAAGTCGCCACTCGCTTCCCTTTGCAACCCCATCAATATTACCGCAACTGAGTTTTTGTCTTACCGTATAGGCGCAATTACCGTAAGAAGCAGCCTTATACTCGGCTAATCTCCTTATTTAGATTTGACAAGTAACTTCTCTGAACTTACAGTTCTCGTTTCAGGTCATTAATTGAAGCGTCCCTGCTAAGCGTTGGAAGCTTAGGAGGCTGTTGTTCTCTGCGTGAGAGAATTATTGTACTGTGTAACATAGTACAGTCGATTCAGTCAGTTCATTTCCTCTTCAAGCTATGTAGAGTGAGATGTGTGTCAGTCAAATATAATATATGTTCATTTCTTTTTTCACCTTTCACTCTCTTGTTTGCGATCCAATATGGTATCTAAGGAGACTTTTGCACTTAAAGTAGCTCTTCCACTAGATATCACCTGATGAAATATTGACCCCTCTAAGAGTGAAGCCAAACTATCGAATATTTGAAGCAAAACGCATTAACAGCCTCGGAAATTATATTGAAAGAAGACAATATAAGTATACTAATTTGAATTATTTTTGAGATTGACTTCCTCCTAATTATAACCATTCTCATTTCTGTAGAGTGGGCATAGGTGTAAGTTCCTGAGTTTTCAAACTTGTGCAATCATCAACGCTTCCCGGAATCGAGTAGAAAGATAAAATTGTGGAAATAGCTTATTTACTACACTCATGTTTATATATGTAGACATTTCTAGACATGTGCATAGTAAGTAATTGCATAATCAATTGGTCTTGAAAAGAGTTTGTTATTTATGATTTATGATTAATCAAGTTGTAGTAGAATTGTTTTACTTCTCGTTTACCTTGTCAACTTTTATTAGTATGAGTATATGTCAAATTTGTAAAAAACTTTATGTTTGACATAGTTATATATGATGAATCAAAATGATCTGAAATACATTACAAAATGCTTTATTTGATAAACTTCTTGCCCTTCACAACTCTTGCTTGATAATAATCTAGTTCTAGTATTAACTTCACAGCTCCATAACCTTGCTCTCGTTCCAGCTCTAGCACATTTGTAATATCCTTACCTTTGGCCTCCAAATGGCGGCTGAGAACCGTTGCACCAAAACAATTTTTTTTTAACAAAGACAAATTACATACTTATACGCGTAATTGATTCAGTCTTAATAATTATAATTCATATAAAATTTAATATTATTTTAAAGACAAATTATAATTACAAATATTAATATAGAAATATAGATATAAAATTATAGAAAAATGTTTAACATCTATGAAAAGTTTAATTAAAAATTTTTAATTATATCTAACAAAAATATTAGTTGAATTTTTCATGGATGTTAAACTTTTTTCTACAACTTTTGATATCCATATTGTAATATTAATATTGTTCCTATGATATAATAGTATTAAATCTTACATGAATTATAACTATTAAGGCTAAAATAAATCAAGTATTAGATCATTAGTTAGTTGTTCTCTCGGTAGTTACAAGTTATTACACTGATTTGCGTTCACCATTTAAATGATCGTTGCGTTCACCATAATGAGGGTTTAGTATTTTTTATTTTTTTTAAAAGTTAGTATTTGGTCGTTGTTTCATTAATTATGACATTTGATTTAGGTTCATTGTTTACAATTTAGGGTTTGATTATTATATTTAAATTAAATGGTCTTCAAGCATGCAATTCTTTTAATTTTTTTTAGGTTTACAAATTTATAATTAGGATTTAGCTTTTTTTATTTATTCACGTTATTTAGTTTTTTTTCCTAGTAATTGTTGTGTTGGATTTGAGTTATGATTTAAGGGGACACATTGAATTAATGATTTGGATTTACTTAGATACTTTTAAATTTTAGAAAGACTTGAAGAAATTTAAAATTTTAAAATTATTTGGGGAAATTTTATATAATTATTGTGATAAATCTTAGTAGGTGATAATTAGAAATTTCGAGACATTGAGAAACTAAAAAATTGAAAAAAAAACAAGTTTGTAAAAGTTAAAAATTACATCTAAAGTAACATGTCAATCTTTATCGAAGAATTTGTTAAGTCATGAGTTACAAATCATGTATTTTAATATAACGATTATAAATCAAGTTAGCTACTAGTACTATGATTATACGTACATGTTTGAGATTGATGTTGAAAATTCTCCATGAAAGGAGTAACAAATGCAAAGAGGAGATGGGGCAATGAACGAAACCCACATATTCATTGGGAAAAAGTAGAAATTCATATTTATTGGGACAAAGCTCAATGAACTGAGAGATTCAAATTTCAAATAGAGAGAAATATCAAATACGTATATTGAAGTTTTTCTATTTGAAGTTTGTCTTAACGAACCACATATTCATTGGGACAAAGTAGAAATTCATATTTTACTCCTCCACCACCACTCCTCCCCATTCTTTTCATCTTGATTTTTAATTATATTTGAACAAAAAGTGTTAATTAAATTTTTCATGGATGTTAATTTTTGTTTCTATAAATTTTGATATCCATATTTCCATATTAATATACTGTCCCTATAAATCAATATTAGATTTTCATTGAATTATAATTATTAAGGCTAAAATAAATCAGGTATAAGTATGTTCTCACTTGGATATTCCCCACAAAAATGTAACTTCTAAGTATTTGTAAAGCTTATTTCAAAGTTTGTCTATTTGAAGTTTGGCTTAATGAATTCCACATATCCATTCGGAAGATGAAGACGGAGCAAAAATTACATACTTGTACATTATTTATTTTAGCTTTAATAACTATAATTCATGTAAAATCTAATATCATTTTACAGAGAAAATATTAATATAGAAATATGGATATCAAAAGTTATAGAAAACAAAGTTAAGAAAAATTTGGAGTTTGGAGTTTACTCCGGTTTGGATTTGGAGTTTTTCGGTTTTGTGAAAATTTAGTGCTTTTAGTGCTTCTGCTTATTATTATTATTATTATTATTATTATTATTATTATTATTATTATTATTATTATTATTATTATTATTATTATATTAATAATAAGAAAAAAAACAGATTAGGTCATTTACATGCTGCTTTAGCACCGGAAAATCAAGATTATAGAAGAGATTTTTTTGTTTCCAACTTGAACGTTAAATGATTAGAGAAAAGTTTGTAAGCGAAACCATACATATCTACTAAACTGAGAGATTGAGAGAATTTTGATTTTGATAAAACTAAAGTGAGAGAAACTTACTGCTTGGTCATGTGCTTCGCTCCTCATCGACATTTCCTAAATTTCTACAAACAATACTAAACTTATAGATAATTAAGCTGTTAAAGATATTTTCAAGATGTTTTTATTATTAAATTTAGTTGATATAGTATGTAAATGTATATATTTGTATTATCTTAGGATCACACAGTTGTAAGTTTATGTTTAAACCACTTCATAAACGTACACCTTTTTTTTTTATATGAAATATTTTCAACACAAATTAACAAATTGGAAAAATATGTTTGATTTTTCTTTGATATATAAATTATCTACTATTTTATTTTACATTTCATATATATATATATATATATATATATTATGTTATTGTCTCATTTTTAATTATTTTAAAAAACATATTTTATGTTTTATTACAAAAAAATTAAAAACTGTAAAACAGTGGAACCCCTAATTTGGACCCACAAAATTGGGAGCCCATGCAAATATTTCAAGCTAATCAGAGCCGGCTCTGGTCTTACTTCATAGACTGCACCTACTGTATATATGTTTTCAACGCCACATTAATATTAAAACAAGGGAAAATTTTGCCTTTTCAAGTGGGGCCCTAAGCTCCTGGCTTATGTCCAGACAGTGACTGCGTGGGGGCATTAAATATAAAATTTTATCATATCTAATATTAATCCCAGCTTTTTCAAATGGGGCTTCAGCGCACGATCCCATATACGAAGGCCGTCAATTTTCTTCTTTCCATTGTGTCGCGATAAAACTTAAAGCAAGTCGAATATTTTCTTTGACTTGTTTGTAATATGAAAACATCGTAAATTTGAACTAACCCTTAACTCATTGTTTATCAAATAACTCTCTCGATCGCCGTAGCTTGTAGTAGACAGAACCGTACCTACATTTTGAGAGGCCCAATGCAACCTTTTTTAAAAATATTAAATTTTCTTGCAAATTATACAATTTAAAATAGAATAAATATAATTATAAAACTAAGAATATACAAAATGTTCTGAAAGCTAATACAATTACATAAAAGCTGAATCTAATACATAAATGCTTTCAACGTAATGCTTATACATGTGCTAGAGATACACAGATCTAATATTGTAAACCTATTCTCTTTTGAGGCTTATCCTAGTGAGGGGTCAGTCTAGTTACCTGTGAGCAACTGAATTGTCAATGTACAAAGGGGGGGCCAGAAGATCTGGAAGTTGGTCTCGGCGGCTATAATGCTTCCGTAGATCATGATGTTGCAGCAGTTCCACACCTTCTGGAAGATTTTGGGACCAGTCTCGATATTACCGGCGGTGGCTCTACCCATGCACCTGAAGATGTGTCAGAGGATGTCCAAGACGGCAGTTGAGAATGCACACAACTCTAGAAAAGTTTAAATGCATCAAAATGATTAGTCAAATATGATTCTTTTGGCTTTCAAAACTTTAAAACCATGAGCTTTAGCTATAATTCAGTTTTACACATAATTAATATCTAAAAAATCTAGAAATTTTATGCATATTTAATCAAATTCGAACCAAGTTGTGTCTGTATTTAGTATCAAGGAAGCTGTAAACAAAGAGCAACACAGTCATCAACATGTAGATAACTTATCTGTATATCTACTACTACTACTAATCATAATGAATTTAAACTAATTTATTTTCTAGGATTCCTCTAAAAACAAAACCAGCGAAAACAGGAAGGAACTATAGCATTGATTTTCACACTTCTTAACAACTGGGCATGATGAAGTAATATACAAACAACGTTTGCACAACCTTCGACAGTCCACTGGTTTTATCTTCTAGACTATACGATTTTCCCTTTACTTACCTATATGAACTCAGAAGGGAGCTTCCAGTGACGACTCATCCCAAACTCAGCACTTCCATTAGATGCATCTTCAACATCTTCTTCCATTGAAAGCCTTATATATTCTCTGTGCTCTTGTCTCCGTTTTAAATGTTTAAGAGGCTCGTGATGTCAAAAAGCAGCAAGGTTGAATATCAGAGGAGAAGTACCTGACGAATGAGGAATGGATCCTGTGTTTCAAATGCCATAAATTTGCTAAGATTAAACAGGATGCTGAAGAGGTTTCCAGAGAGCTTGGAGCCTTTAAAGCTTTCATCCTGTGACAGGCAACAAGAAACAATCAAATACAAACAACGAAATTGTAAGAGTCAGAAAGAAAAACTGGGAAAACTAACTACTTCTGCGACCACCCTATATTTTCCTTTAATATGAAACAAATATATAATCAATCATCTGGCATAAGACATCCTAAAAAACAGCCTCTTACGCCATGATTACAAAATTAAACATATTCACAAAATCTCTTCTAATCCAATCTTTAATAATCACCATATACAGAAATGAATGCAGAAGCACAAACCTTTAGATTCATAATCACAATTTGACATCATTAGATACATAATTATCTGAAACTAATACTCTTAATCATGATTTAACATCTTAAGATGCATACTCATCTGAAACCAGTACTCAAAATCTCGATTTTAACATCTTAAGATACATACTTATCTGAAACCAATACACTTGATCTCGATTTAAAAACATCTTAATTAAGATTGCATAATCATCTGAAACTAATACTGAAATTCACAATTTAACATCTATAATACATATTATTCTGAAGCCAATACTCAAAATATCGATTTAGCAACAAATTCGTAACCCCTAACCGAAACGAATACGAAAAACACAATTTTAGAATCTCCAATTGCGAACTACGAATACGAAATCAAACTCAGAAATGTAAAAACCCAAAATAATTAATCACCAAAATTGTGCATCTACGATGATCGCAGTACGGTTCCAACGAACGAACCACATCTTCTTCGATAGTATAAAGCGGAACCACATAGTTCTTCGTTTCGTGACTGAGCAGTGTACACCAAACATACATACCACAAATGTTATACTCTTCAATCCTCTTACAATCCTGGAGAAAACCCCTAATTTTATCTCAGAAAGCTTCGTTTTGATTAATCGAAAACTCATTTTCACCGAGTCGTTGTAGATTATACAGTTTCCGCTTTCTCTTTCTCTTCCGGCAAGTCTCGATGATCGGAACTGACATTGTTAACGATTTGATGATCTGAAAATTATAACAGTTTGGAAAGGGGAAAAATTGGGATCAAATGCTGGACTAACCTTCCAGCTTTTTCAATGTGCCAAAATAACCTCCAAAATTTAATATTTTTATTTTGATATTTTTTTAATGTTAAAAATGTGTAAAAAATCATATAACCTTTAAAACTTATGATTATTACAAAAAATTACTCCCCTAACCTTTCTTCTCGCCCCACTCCCTTTCCTCTCCTTCTCCTTCTCCACTCGCCCCACTCTATCTCCGCATTTGATTCCGCCATTAATCTCTTCGACCTCAAACCCGAATTGCAAATCTTTGCTACTTAAGTTTCGAAATCCAGTGTTCTCTTTCCATTTCTTATTATTTTTCGGTTTCCTCTTCCTCTCTCGATTTCTTCTTTCTTCCAAATCTTCTTCTTCGTCATCTGGTCCTCGTCATCTTCGGGTTATCTTCGGGTTAAACTAATATTTACTTGTTCAATTGAAAACTACTGAAACTTCAATTTTGTGTTTAGAGTCATATTTTTTTTAGGGGTTCATCGTGGAAGAGGAATTTATGAATTTAGGGTAATTGCAATTCTGGTCCTCGTTATCTTTGGGTTATCTTCGGGTTAAACTGTTTTTAAACTAATGTTTACTTGTTCAATTTCAAACTACTGAAACTTAAATTTTAGGTTTAGAGATTAGACATTGTTTTGTTAGGGGTTCGTGGAAGAGGAATTGATGAATTTAGGGTTTCGAATTGGGGTATCGATTTAGGGTCTTCAATTTAAGGATTAAGTATGAATTGTATTGGATGTTTTGCAGATTTGTGATAGGTATATAAATTTAAGACGATGAGGAATAGAATTGGAAATGTGAAGGATCCTAAAGATCCAGCAGTTGGTGATAGTTCCCGTTCGATCCAAAAAAAGGAATTGAGGAGAAAAAGAAAGCATAGGGTATGATTTTTTGAATTATTTGATTACGATTAATAATTAAAAATTGGTTTAACATGTAATTAAACTAGTTTAACATGTTTATATATCATTTTTCTTGCAGTCTTCTCAAGAAGTAGGCAGATCAGGTACATATACTGGTGGTGCTGAGGAAAAAATTGTAAGTATTAGAGTTAAACTAGACTTACACTTGCAGCCTTTGTGTTTGACATGTTAAACTAGAGTTAAATTTTAGGTAAAACTAGAGTTAAACTAATACTAAACTAGTGTTAAACTAATGTTAAAATAGGGTTAAACTTGCAGCCTTAGTGGTTTACATGTTAAACTAGAGTTAAACTAGAGTTAAACTAGAGTTAAACTAGAGTTAAACTAGAGTTAATGTTAAGTTAATGTTAAGCTAATGTTAAGCTAATGTTAAGCTAATGTTAAGCTATTGTTAAACTATTATTAAACTAATGTTAAACTAATGTTAAACTAATGTTAAACTAGTGTTAAACTAGAGTTAAACTATCGTTAAACTATTGTTAACATTACTTATTTTACTGTTTTGAATGTAGGTACCTGTACAGTCGTTGGGGTTCTTCTTTGAGCTTAGCCAGTACTCAAAGATCACGAAGATTGGTACACGGTGTGATCCTAGTAAGTGTGTCCAATTCATAAAGGATCTCGGTGGAGAAGAGCTTAGGTGGTTCCTCCGACATCCACAGTTCAAGCACATCTTCCATATGCATCAGGAGAATAACCGGAAGGTAATGGGTGCTTGGAGCTTCATCCAAAGGATGGCAAGGACGGAGAAGCCACAGCAAATGTGGTTCGTTGTAAATCGAGTTCCCGTAAGGTACGGTCTTAGGGAATATGGTCTTCTCTGTGGCTTATACTGCCACCATTACCCGGAGAACTATGAAAATCTCGGTGGGAACCAGCTAGTAACGAAGTATTTTGGGAAGAACGGTACGCCTTGGCTGGAGCATGTTTTTAAGAAGCTGTCCTCGATGAAACCTTCAGATGATAGGTTGAAGATGACTATTTTGTGGTTTCTAGCCACAGTGATAAGAGGCAAAGCGAAGGTCGCAGGACCGATAGATCCCTTTATTAGGAGGATTATGAATGATTTACCAAAATGTTTGACTTTCCTGTGGGGACGTCTTACATTTGAGGACTTAGAAAGTGAGATCTTGAAAATTCCGGAGCGGATGAAGGGTACTGTCAGCCCTAGTACGGTAATTCCAGGATTTATCTTGCCATTTGAGGTAAAATTTAATTTGTTATATTAGTTAAAATATATATTAAATTCTGTGTTAAAATGTGTTAATCTATGTGTCTTATGTACAGTTATTCCCATTTGAAGTCATTCCCAATTTGAAGAAGCATTTTAGAGAGAAAATCCCATGTGAAGACCAATGCCCTAGGATGTGCAAGGGAAGGTTCAAGGAATTGAACACAAAGGGTTTCGGGTTGGGAGACATCTACACAGCTCTTGGGAATTCCACGGTTAGTTAAGTTTAAAGTAGTTTAGCCAGTGCTTGGAGCTTCATTTTAACTTCAGTTTAACGTTGTTTAACTTTAGTTTAACATTGTTTAACTTCTATTTAACGTAGTTTAACTTCTGTTTAACGCGGTTTAATTTCGGTTTAACTAGTAGTTTAACGCAGTTTAACTTCAGTTTAACAAGTAGTTTAACTAAGTTTATGTATATGTCACAAGAAATTGCAAGCATCTTGGAGGCTAAAGGTGAGGAGCGGGATATGATGGAGGAAATCATGGGTGGACCACCATTATATCGAATGGTGGGCTTATATTGTGGACGGATCTCTTGGAAAGAGATCTGCTCATAGAAACCATCCTACACGTGCTACTGTTTTCGTGGACGAAGATTTTAACAACGACAGTCCTGGGAGATGTAAGTATATGTTTTTCAAATAATTTGCATTATTTTTTTTTAATAAAATAGACTAACTACTTCAATAATTTCTATAGGGTCGCCCATGACCTCTCCTTTTGCAAATGTATATGATAAAGCTGCTGGGAAAAGAGTGATTGAGACATGTGGTGATACTGATGACGAGGACGATACTGATGATGAAGGGGATAAGGAGGAGGAGGAGAAGGTGGAGGAGGAGAAGGTGGAGGAGGAGAAGGTGGAGGAGGAGGAGGAGGAGTCTGTGGAGAAGGAGGAGGAGGATGAAGAGGATACGGAGGAGGAGGTGGAGGAGGAGAAGGAAGAGGCAGAGGAGGAGGCTGTGGAGAAGGAGGAGGTGGAGAAGGAGGAGGAGGATGAAGAGGATACAGAGGAGGAGGAGAAGGAAGAGGCAGAGGAGGAGGCTGTGGAGAAGGAGGAGGTGGAGAAGGATGAGGCAGAGGAGGAGGCTGTGGAGAAGGAGGAGGTGGAGAAGGAGGAGGAGGATGAAGAGGATACAGAGGAGGAGGTGGAGGAGGAGAAGGAAGAGGTGGAGGAGGAGAAGGAAGAGGTGGAGGAGGAGGCTGTGGAGAAGGAGGAGAAAGAGGAGGAGAAGGAGGCGGAGGCTGTGGAGAAAGAGGTGGAGAAGAATGAGGAGGAGAAAGAGGTGATAGATGTGGATGCCAAGGACGACAATGCTGCTGAAGGTACTTAATTTAATCTTGTCATATCTTGTACTTGAATTTCAGTTTAACTTGTTAGATAAATTTTTTATATATGTGCAGCTATAGATCCTCTAACTGCAATAGTTGTTTGGATTCCTCCTCATGAAGTGCCTACGGTCAATTTGGTTATAGATGTGGACAGTCCTCTTGAAAATGAGGATGAAAGGTCAGACAAGAAGAGGAAACGTAAGCAGTCCAAACACCTTCTCCCACCTTATACTGGGGAGAAAAAGGTCGAGGAGGTAAAGGTAGTAGAGGAGGAAGAGGAGGAAGAGGAGGGAGAGCAAGCAAAAGACAAAAGACATAAATGTTGGCAAAAGTGTTTCACTTTGGATTTGTGTTGTTGAACCTTTATATTGGCAAAAGTGGTTTCAGTTTGGATTTGTTTGTTGAACCTCTAGTTTGGCAAAAGTGTTTAAGTTTGAACTTGTTTTTGTAGGAATTTATGTGAACTTAGTTTACCTTCAATTTAACTTTAGTTTAACTCAGTTTTACGTCCGTTTAACTCAGTTTAACTTAAATTAAAAATTAACGAATTTTAAAAAAAAATTACTAATTAAAAAAAACGGCGCCGTCATTACTTTTAATTAAAAAAATAGTGCCGTCATTTATTTTTGTTTCCATAGAGTTTAACCACCTAATTAAACCAAAAATCTAGTTTAACAAAGTTACACATAGTTTAACTTCCATCTTAAAAACCAAATACCTAGTTTAACCCTATATAAAAAGATTTCATATAGTTTACCTTTCTGAAATTTCATTTTAACACACATATAACATCGTATTATGAATCAATATATATTAAATTGATCCGTTTATTTTATTTTACAATTCAGATGATAGTAATAATTAAGTAACATACATTGTATATGGTTTTTACCGAGATTTCAAACTGAACATGCATTATATTTTAAAATTTATTTTTTTTATCAATTTTAACTATTAACTAAGATTAACCATATGCTGCAACTATATTTTGTATGACCATTATGAATGTTGAAGAATTAAGTTGGTTAAGATGACCTATTTAACTTCAGTTTAACGGTAGTTTAACTTCGGTTTAACAGTAGTTTTACTTCCGTTGAACATTATTAGTTTAACAGTAGTTTAACAGTGGTTTAACTTTTAATACAAAAATTTGATATAGTTTAACTGAGTTATACCTGATATATCAAATACACATCCATCAACAAAAAAACAACTGCAAGTCTTAATTCAAGAAATTTAAATAAATAAATTAGGTCGACATATTAAAGTAACTTCCAAGTCCTTGGGATCTCGTTCTTCCTCGATGTTCTCCAACTGATGGAACCTAGCCTGTTGAGTTCTTCCCTTTTTTTTCCGGTAATCTGGAGGCAAAACGCGTCTACCAGTAATATAAGTAGGAACTACGCACGCAGATGTATTCGGTACTGGATAGATGGTCTTATAGTAAGCCGTCACCCAATTCTCAGAAAAATAATAACGTGAGCAGCACTTGTGTAGATCGACCTCTGACGTTTTTCCGTGAAACATAGTTGCAGCAATCGCATGTTCACATGGATATTTGTCTATATCATAACACCTACAACTATAACTCTTGCTTCTAAGATCAACCATGTAACGTTTTTCATCTTCTCCAAGCACCATGTATTCAAGCATAAAACTGTTTAACTCAGATACTGGTAACTTTTTGGCAATCTCATATCTCTTGTGCAATAACTTATAGACAAAAGGTACTAGTTTCTGAGTAGTTGGTACCTCCGCGGCAGCCTTCCTATGCTTGTTGGCCCATTCACAAATCTTGGCAATAATCGAATCAAACAATGGTAGCAAATGAGTAATTTCTTTGATCTTTGAACACACCATTGATACATTCAACAGAATTGGTGGTGCATATGTTGTATCTTTCTCCTGGAAAATAACATCTTGCCCACTTACAATCGTTAACACTTTCATCTAGATACTCACCACATTTAGGATGCTTTATCCTAAATTCTTGATAAAGTCGGAGGAACTCAACCTCTGTGTAAGTCCGACCGCATTCTCTAAACTGGACTGCAACGTCTTTTTTGTTAGCGTCATAAGCACGCGATTTCACATTCTGAGACATATGCCACAAACAATATCCATGCTTAGCATTGGGATACACCTCTCCTACAGTTTTTATGATGCTTTTATTTCTGTCTGAAACGAACACAAGCTCAGGGTGATCTGGCACAACTGTTTTCAATGTTTGGAGAAACCACCTCCAACTTGCATCGTTTTCACTGTCTACTACCGCAAAAGCGAGAGGATAATTGTGATGCGCTGGATCTTGAGCAGTTGCAACAATAAGAACTCCACCATATACAGTCTTAAGAAAAGTCTCATCCACGATAATAACTTTCTGCATTACTTTAAATCCTTCTATACTAGTACCCAATGCAAAGAATACATACTTAAACTTGTTTCCTTCACCACATTCCAGCCGTGTTAACGTACCTTGATTCATCTTCTCCAACATGTATAAATAAGAAGGCAACATTTTATAGCAATTTTCTGGTCAAAGTCATTACCGCTTTAGTTTTTTTCCCTCTCAAAGCGGTACTATATGAGACCTCACAACTTACCCTTCTTTGCACTAAACCCATCAACATTTTTGGGGTTGGAGTTTCAAATTGATCCGGATAATCCTCATGCACAACTGATGCAACTAATCGCGGTGTTCCCTTTTTTTTAATGTTGCTTGTACTCGAAGTTAGCCGAGAACATATATGCATCTTGTTGTATATTCTAACAGACCAACGATCTGAACCCTTTTCCGTCGTAACTCGTACTGACCATTTGCAACCAATACCTCGACATTTATACACTAACAACTTATGTGTCGACTTGATCATAGCGACCTCGAAGCAATGCTTGTGTACAACTCTATCAATTAAATCTTGGACTTTGCGCTTACTATCAAATTCTTGTTTTACCCTCATATTAATACCATCATCTCATTCAACCTCTACAACATCCACAACCTCATATGGTTCTACAACAGGTGAACCTTGATAGTTATCCACTTCCGGATAAGCAATTATGCCTTGATAGTCAACGACATCCAAATCAACATGTGTACCTTCATAATCATCGACACCCAATTCATTGTTTTCAATATCTGGATTACAAGGAACAATATCCCATCCAGCAATACTTTCTGATGATTCCCCAATTTCTGGTAACCAACCAACTCTATCTACATTATCTCCAGCATCATTCCTAACATCGCCACAAATTCCTATAACTCTACTTGATTTACCAGATGATATCTCTTGTCTTGAAGCCTGTGAACTTTTCCGGATTTGTTCAACACCGTCCACTACCTCGACGTGCAAAACAACTTGCTCTTTATTTTCACATAACCATATGTATCCCAAGACATCATTGTCATCGTAGATATAAGATACTCTCTGCAATACTCCATGAATATAACTTAATTTCAGCCTTGTTGCTTCGTCTACATTCACTTTTTTACGAATTTTCTCAAGCAACGATGAGTAATTGAATTCCTCCGCACCACCATAAGTAAATATAGAATATATTTGAACTTATCTTGGATTCCATTTAACAACATCTCCCCTATATGAATAATATCCACCATAATCAAAATAAATGAGCGTCATTGTCCCCTGCAAACAAATAATTAAAAAAATCAGTCTATAGTGTGTATAGTTTAACTTCGGCAACATAATTTAACGTAGTTTAACTTCGTTTAACTCCTGCAACATAGTTTAAATTAGTTTAACCCTATAACATAGTTTAACTGCAGTTTAACTTCAGTTTAACTTTCGAACTTATTTTACCAACAGTAACTGCGATTCTACCCAGATCCGATCGACGAATTCCAAAACAAGATTTGAAAATGGCTCAAATCCTAACTCGAATTTAAGCTATTACTCATATATAACACTTATATTGAAGAGATTAAAACACATAAATAATATATTGAAGAGATTGAAAGCGGACTCACCTCGTTGTTAATGGCGGAAGTTTTGGAGCTGTATGACCGGAGAAGAGGAGGGAGTTTCGAAGCTGTATGACCGGAGAAGAGGAAGTGAGATCGCCGGCGACGGAGGAGGCTCGTCTGAGGAAGCTCGCAGCAGCTTCGTGTCGTCGTCATCGGAGATTCGTGTCGTCGGAGTCAAATGACAAAGTCATCATCGTCGTCAGACCAAATGCAGAAGCTGACTTTTTTTTTTAATTAAATCAAGGTTAAAATGGGAATATCACATATTTGAGTTAAATGAAGGTCATGTAGATTACATAGAGGTCATACAGCTCCCTTTTCTTTCCATAAGATCAGTCCAGCATTTGATCCGAAAAATTGTTGCTTGAGTTTAATGAAAAAAAAAAAAAAAAGACAGGTGTCAGTCTCGGAAAGCAGACGTGTCAAACCCAGGGAGAACGCCCTTCCCTTTCATATATACAAGACCCACTTGATTTTTCTGTTACGACCATGTAAACCTTATATATACCATCCTAAAATCTGAAATCTCAAAAATATACTTTAAGAAAAAAAATTGAAAGCAAAGAAAAAGTCCCTAAGATTTCGAGACATGAAGTTCACGACACTAATGCTGTTCACATTCGTTATAGTCGCCATGTCTTCTCCTATCTCGATCAGAGCAACCGCTGTTGGAGGTTTCGGAGAAGTGGCAGTCTCGTGTGTTCCTACGGAGCTCATGCCATGCTTAGCGGCGATAACTACAGGAGGAGCACCGAGTGAAAAATGTTGCAACAAACTGGTTGAGCAGCTCTGCAGCAGCCATGTTTGTGTGGTTACATACAAAATCCATCGTATAGTACGTATGTTAGCTCTCCAAACGCTCGCAAAGTTATAGAGGCTTGTAAAATTCCTTATCCTACTTGTTGAAGCTCAAGATAATTATTTATAATAATTAAAAAAATATATCAATTCTAAATCTTATGTAACAATGTGTCAGTGATGATGATAGTTGCTGGGATATTTGCATGTCTTCGTTGAAGCTTAAAAATTGTAGTGTGATGGTGTTTTATTTCTAGTAGTGATATATTCTAATAAAAAATGTTTTAAGAATACACATTTCTACCCTTTTTCTATGTTTTTTTTTCTTTTTAATTTTTTTGAATTTTAAAACAACAATAAAATATTATCCATAAACCCCAAAAAAATAAAAAATAAAATAAAGAAGGAACAAAATACATCCACCTTTAACTTACGAAACAAATGAAAATAATTAATCAAATTTAATTCATTATCTCAATCAAACATCATCTTCTTCGAGCGTGTTTTTAGTTCTCGTTTAATTGTTCCACATGATCACCACTTCTTAATCAGTTTCATACATATTGTTTCAGAAAACTAAGTCTTTGACCCGCGTGTCTATTTTATTAATTTGCTTTCTATATTTTTTGTCTTTATGCAATTTTATAAGTAGGTAGAATAATGTATAATATTTTATTTTTGTTTATTTTAAATATATATGTTTTATTTCTATTGTTTAGTATTATTTGTGTAAGTTTAAAAAAAAAATTAATATAAAATAAAGATTTGAAGATTAATTGTTTAAATCATGTTAAAATATGATTATCATTTTTAATATAGAGTTAGAATTGTTATCTCTGTAATGCTTGAATAAGTACTTTTTGATAAAATGTTCTATACCTTTGTGGCTTGAAATATGTCTTTCAGATGATTTTCATTTTATTACATTAGGAATTTAGGATTAACCACCACCATCTGACCATCATCTTTATTAGCATCTTTTGTATCACTTATGAGTGCATTTCCTCCAAAACTTCTTTCTGATTCTTTGAATCTCATATTTTGTTTTAGAGCAAAAATTTTGCAAGAATCTCATAAGTATGATTGTCTTATTGAAGTCTCCACATCGTCGTTATTGTTACAAAATTTTACATTATTTTTGCAAGTGTAATTGATTCTCATGACTTCTTTGCTTTCTTGATGAGATTTATCTGTTTTCTGAAACAGAAAAGACTAATTTGAGAAATTCATCTCCAACACCTCAAACAACTTGAATAGATGAAAGTCTACTGAATTTTGAGCATATTAGGCCGTTTAGAAGAAATAACTCAAGAATATCAATAATATCAAGAATCATCATATTCGGATTCAAGTGTTTTTCTTTTAGCTATCCTAAAGTTGGAAAAAAATAATAAATAAATGGTTACAACAGATGATGTAAGTAAAACTCTTCTGAATGATGTTGGACAGTCGTTGAACCCATATATTCCTATGTTAAAGTGTGTAAAAGCAAAAGCATCTACTCTTTAAAATTCCTGAACTATTGAAGCATTTTCCCCAACTTGGTACAAAAAATAGTAAGGATAATAAAATGTCATAGAAGAGTTTGCATACCGGCAAAAGAAGACCTAGTCATACCAGCAAGAGAAGGTTAAGGTTATGAACATGTCAAACAATAAATTAAGTTCATGTAGCAGCTCAACTTGCAGGAAAATTAACTTAATTTAATTATTCTATAAACATAAACCATCAACATGATTAAGATATTACTGTGATTTATGAGATTAAATTTTGTAAAAATTGTATACATAAACCCTTAACTATAAACCATAAACTCTAAACTCTAAACCCTAAACCTCAAACCTAAAACCCTAAAATATAATCCCTAAACCCTGACCTTGGAGATTATTTTTTTAGGTTAGCCTTTTCTGCTTCAAAAAATAGCTAAATCTTATTGAAAAAACGAAAGAATGATAAAAATTATTTACACTTGCAATAATCATGTAAATATTCTTAGAAAAAATCTATGCTATCTAAATAGGGATTCAAAAATATTATGCGACTAATTGTCTTTATTTTAAAGGCCAAAGATGTATTGTTTTTTTCTTTGATATTAAATGTTTTTAATTAATTATTAGGAAAATATAAAGTTATGAAATTTTTTTTTTTAATTATTCATTAATAAGCAATTAAGACATAATTTTTTATATATTAAACTCATTATTTTGAGTAGTTTCTATTTATTTGGCGATGATTTTTTTTTTAAGTTTTTGGCAGATATGTGACGTGGACCAATAAAATTAAATTTATAAAATCTTATGTGTACAGTTTAAAAACACTATAACTTCAAATTTTATATAGTATTAATGGTTATTATTATTTTCAATACTTATTGTACACAAACCGGAATTATTCCCCTGCCCTTTTATATGGATGATTATTATTATTTTCAATGCGTCTTTGTTGTACACAAATTTGGTCTCAGAAATTTTTTACCAAAGGATACTTGAGATTGTTCGTGCTAATATCTTCTTTAGTCTCATTAGACGAGAACAAACCCAGCTTCCCAATCATATCTTCGCACTTCTGTAACATCTCACATCCTTTCTTCACAAGATCCTAAACAAACCAAAAAAAATTTAGAACCAAGCATCCCCGGAAATGTCAAATTCAATTCAGTAGAGTGCGCGATTCGGAATATCCATTTTCAGTTAAACCCTAATCGAATTCGCTATACACGAAGTTAGAAGGTTCCACCTGATCAACACCAGACTCTGAAGCCTTGAGATGAATTTTTTTTGCTTGTTCGAACAGCGCCGATAAAGGCATTTCCTCCATAGCCAGACCACCCATGAAGACGAAATTATAAAACAAAAATCCTCAACGAAAAATGTTTCCTGGATTCGAGTTTCTTGGAGAAATAGATTGGTGAAATCTATGAAATTTTTGTTAGGGTTCTAATCGAAATCTGACGAATTTACATAGTGAGCAAAATATGTGTACTATAACTAAATGAATATACGTAAACAAATGTTTTACTTTACATAGCTTGCATAATTTCAAACTCCCATTACTTTACATAGCACACTCACACTCGCACTCACTCACTCACACAGAGAACAGCAGTCTGCTAAGCGTCCAGTTCTTGACCCATTCAGCTAATACACACCGATAAGAAATTTTATGTTCAAAATAGCAATCTGACCAACATAGTTAGTTTCCTATCAACATATAGGTGTAAACAAAGTTCACTAATTAAGGTGTCACAGTGTGACAACTGCACTGAATCAAATTATCTTATGCCATGATCCCACCCATCCATTAATCATTATGTGCACAGATGAACTTATATGTTAAAACCAACAAAATCGAAGAATGGATTCATACTAAGAGGTCTCTGGCGCGCTCCTTTCTTTCTAGATCGGAAAGATTACGAAAATCAGCTCCTTTCATTATATTGCGGTCAGATGCCTCGCCAAATATCCCACATTCCTTTGCTATAGCTGTTGCAGTCAAAACATCATCCTCCGTCACCATGCAAACCTGCAAGTCAATATCTTCCACTTAGAAAGTAGACCAATTAAAGGGGTTGACCCAAAGACAAAAATAGCTTAAGCTTATTGTCTTCTGCAAGAAATACTTAACTTCACCTTCACGGCTAATAATGGTACTTTTTTTGTAACTTTGTCGCTAAAACATGAATTCTGCAGATTGCGACAATAATAGTGGCTGTGCCTAGTGGGCTTTCTGTAGCTATTCTCTTGAAGTAAGTCTCCTTTCCTTTTGAAAATTTGTTTAAATAAAATTAATATCAGAATAAGCCTGGTGAAGACCCTAGTTTTCTGGTACCTGTGACAAAATGTTCTGGTAATATGGTTGCAGACTCTGTTGCTATACAAAGAGTGTCATACGTTAAGTAATACTTCTAGTTTTTTCATTGCAGTTTAATTTGTTTTTTATCATTACAGTTACTTCTTCTTGTTTCTCATATTTTTCATTTTCCTCACTACATCAGCTATGCAAATACAGTGAGAAAAATGATGACAGACAACGCTATGGTACTCTACTTTTATAACTAAGACGATGTGGGCTAAGTTGGTGCTACAGGTATATTGCTTAAAGTACTTGATTTGTCATTTGTGAAAACTAATCTCCAAGATAATATTTTACTCCGTCATACGTTTCCAGGAAGCAGATAAATATAATTCCTTGGTCATAGCTATTTAGATTAGGAAAAAATAAGACAACTTGGACATTAATTCATGCTTCTGTGCCTACCTCCAGGTGATTTACATAGTGCTGTTTCTGGCGGTCATTAATAACGATAACATACTAAAGCTGGTGCATGGTCATACCGGTGATGCTGGAAAAGTGAAGAACACATTTATATTCAATTCCTTTGTCTTCTGCCTGGTAATTTCCGATTTATCACACTCTTTTAATTCGCGTTCATCTGAGAATAAGTTGATCATCTCTGTCTTCTTCTATTTTTATATCCCTTTTTGGAATAAAAAAAATAAAAATTGCAGGTTTTTGGTGAGTTCGAAATCGGAAGTCTAGACCAAACGTTCAAAGAAATCGTTAGAGACAATATGTTTGTTATTACAACAGCATCAACTATTATTCTACAGGCAAGTCCTCTGTATAAGTGAACACAGCATCTATCTTCTTTTTCTGTTCTTATATATCCCTAAACCATATATACTTTCTTTTTGGTCCTTCTTTTTGGTATATATATCAGATAATCTTTATACAGTTCATGGGCATTTTCAATTCTGCCGTAAAGCTTGACTGGAAGCAATGGCTGTTGTCAATTCTTGTTGGATTGCTCAGGTTCTGCTCATAAAGATCCTCAACTAGTTTATATAATTTTTACTCTACATTGTTTTAATATATATTTAAACTTTTCAGCCAATTTCCCACTCACTATCCTATCCAAGCTTATCACTATTACCGTAACTGAGTTGTCTTACCGTATAGGCGCAATTACCGTAAGAATTTTTCACTCCCTAATCTCCTAATCAATAGCACATGATTTTCTTATTTGTATTTGACAAGTAACTTCTCTGAACTTACATTTCTCATTTCATATCAGTTTTTGAAGCATCCCCGGTCTCCCGCCTTGGACGCTTAGCAGACTGCTGTTCTCTGTGTGAGTGAGTGAGTGCGAGTGTGAGTGTGCTATGTAAAGTAATGGGAGTTTGAAATTATGCAAGCTATGTAAAGTAAAACATTTGTTTACGTATATTCTTTTTTTTTTTGTATGAATGTAAAATTATATTCATCAAAAACCTATGTTACATAGAATGCATCTTTAGTTTAAAGTATACTGAACCGAAAATTAACTTGAACATCAAAAAAGTTTAAAAGTGAAACCAAATAGGACATCAACTTTTAGTAGCAAACCAAATTTGTAAACTTTCACTTAGTCGAGGTTGGAGTGAGGAGAGACGGTTACGAACAATGCGATCTATATTTTTCAATATAGTACTTGTAGGAACCGTGATTTTTCCATGTCTTCTTCTATTTCTTTCTCTCCATATAGTGTGGATTGAAGCTTGAAAAACATATCTCATCACAAACCTTAGTGTTGAGCTGAGAGTATGATCAGATAAGACAAGTAGAATGTCATTAAACCTTGTTGTATACCTTTGCCCAAATAGTTTCCGAGTTAGCCTGTCCCAAACTTGCGACGAGTAACTACACGAGAAAAAAATATGATCACTCGTCTCCAATGGGGCCTGACAGAATATGCATCGTGGATCAGCACCTGCATTCCAAGCCCTCATTTTCTCACCCGTTGTTAATCGGTTTTGCACCGCCAACCATACAATAAACGAGTAACTCGGGGTTGCATGAGTAAACCACACTCCCTTGTACCAGTCTACAGGTTGAGCAACCTCTCTCACTTGATTCCATGTTTCCTTTGAAGAAAATTTCGGCTTAAACTTCCCTCCCTTGCCCCGCCAAAGAGAGACATCCATATGTCCACTTAACCTTTGTGACCTTAG
Source organism: Cardamine occulta (assembly GCA_028015245.1). Taxonomy (NCBI): domain Eukaryota; kingdom Viridiplantae; phylum Streptophyta; class Magnoliopsida; order Brassicales; family Brassicaceae; genus Cardamine; species Cardamine occulta. The sequence continues at coordinate 11,457,227 of CM051393.1, read as the reverse complement.
CTTTTCTAACTCTGTTTCAACAGAGTTCAGAGCCTCTGTTCTATGCCTTCTCCCACGATGAGATGCTACTGCTTCTGCTACCGTGGCTGGAGCTTGAATGCCTAAATCAATAAACCCTCTATCGCCTAGCATATCATGGATGTTTCCTAGTGAACACCAGTTATCAAACCAAAAAGAGGACTGCATTCCACTTTTGATCTCCTTTCGATGGAAAGCCTTAGCCTGGGATCTGTACTTGAGAAGTTTTTTCCACATCCAAGACCCTAAAGTTGTAGTTTCACTTACCGACCAGAAGGATCCTTGTCGAATTTGGGATCTTTGTATCCAATTAACCCACAAAGACTTTGCTCCTGAAACAATTCTCCATATCAGCTTGAAACAACTAACTTTGTTTACTTCAACAATTGATTTCACACTTAGACCACCTTCTTGTTTTGGTCTACAAACGTCTTTCCAAGATAATTTAGCTTTTCTTGGATGTAAATCTGGCCCTGACTTGAGAAAAACCGAACTAATCTTATCAATTTCCTTAACACATGCACTCGGTAACCGAAAAGCTGAGATCCAAAAATTGGTGAGACTTGCAATTACCGATGTTAAAAGTTGAAGCCTACCCGCATAGGATAAAAACCTATTCTTCCAAGAACGTATTCTAGTTTTAATCTTCTCCAACAACGGTAAACAATCTGCTAACGACATCCTCCTAGTCATTAGTGGTAACCCCAAGTAACGAACTGGTAACATCCCACTCTCAAAAGGGAACTGAGCAAGTACTATGTCCCTTGTTGCCTGAGAAATTCCCGCTGTAAAAAGCGTTGACTTCTCTAGACTGATGCTTAGACCCGAAATTTTGGCAAAATCTGTAAAAACATCAAGAATACCTTCCATCGAGCGTGCTTTCCCATCAGCAAAAACCATTATATCATCCGCAAAGCATAAGTGAGTAAGCTTCATATTTTTACATCGTGGGTGATACCCTAATTTACCCTCCACCGCAGCTTTATCTAACATCTTAGACAAGACATTCATACATATAACAAAAAAGTACGGAGAGAGTGAACAGCCTTGCCTTAAACCCCTCTCACTTCGGAAGAATCCAGCTAGTTCTCCATTTACTTGGACAGAAAATGATGGAGTAGATATACAGAAACCTATCCAATGTATAAAGTTTGGCGGGAACTGCAACGCTGTAAGAATTGTTGTCACAAACTCCCACTGAACAGAGTCAAAAGCCTTGGCTATATCTATCTTCATAGCACATCTAAGAGAGATATTTTCCTTGTGGTAGTTCTTAACTAGCTCTGACGCCAACAACAAATTTTCCATCAATAACCTGTCCTCTATAAATGCAGATTGATTTTGAGCGATAAAACCCGGGAGAATACCCTTGAGACGGTTGGCAAGAATTTTTGAAATGACTTAATACAACATATTGCAGCAAGAGATAGGCCTGTAGTCTTTCATTCTTTGAGCTTCAGTCGTCTTTGGAATTAAAGCCAGCATTGTTGAATTTAATCCCTTAGGCAAGAAGCCAAATGTAAAGAAGGATTGAATTGCCACTGTAAAATCTTTCCCAACAATTGGCCATGCCTCCTTAAAAAATTCTACCGTATAACCATCTGGTCCTGGAGATTTATTTAACGGCAGTGAAAACAAAATCTTTTTTATCTCACTATCCAGTACCTCTCCAATCAGCCTTTCACTATCCGCAGTTGAACAGCGGAAATCTATCAATTCACTTATACCTTCCTCCGAAATACCCGTGTAATCAGCTGGCTGTGAAGTCAACAAACCCTTAAAAAAATGAACAACCTCCTCTTTTATGTCCTCTTGACTCAATAAACTCACATCATTTTGGTTTAAGATTTCCTTGATAGAATTTCGTACTTGCTTTTCTTTAACTGCATTATGGAAAAACCTATTGTTCTTATCCCCCACCTTTAGCCAATGAAGCTTTGATTTTTGTTTTAGGTAGTTCTCCTCCAATATCGAGACCTTTTCCCATCTGGCAAGAGCTAGAGCCTCTGCTTCAACTGCTTGAGTGTCCACACGCGTCAAAGACTCCAGTTGACAAGCCACATGTCGTCATAAGCCTCGGATGCACGACTAGATAAATCATGCATTTTACTTCGACTCAGCTGTCGAAGAATTGGCTTTAAGAGCTTCAGCTTCCTTGAAAATCTAAACATTGCTGATGTAGATTGAAAAAGAGGCTCTAAAGTAGTCCAGTGAGACTCCACTTTAGCCATAAACTCAAGCATAGAGGCAATAATATTTGTGAACTTAAACGGTCCCTTCGGCCTTATAACTTGACCATTGATGTTGATTCTTCCCCTTAAATGATCCAAACATCCTCCAGAATCAAAAACACAATATGACTGTGGTCTAAGCTGTAGCCACACATCATTAATAAGAGCTCGGTCTAACTTCTTGCAGATTAAACCATTGTCCCTCTTATTGCACTAAGTGAAGCGAGGACCATGAAAAGCCATATCCAGAAACGAACAATGTCTTATTACTCCTTGGAAGTCTGTCATACCCGATGTGACCATTGATGAAACAGAATTAAAATACTCATTCACATCAAGGGTCTCATTGAAATCCCCACAACAAAGCCATGGTCTTCCTTGAAACAAAACAGAATTTTGATGATTCTTAATATCTCTCCAGAGCTCCTTTCTTTCCTCTTCAAAATTGGATGCATATATAAATGAGCAAAAAAACTCATCCAAACCAGCGATCTCAATTGCACAAGTAATCATTTGTCCACTCTTGAAAACCACATTTAGTTTCACCTTCTTACTCCATACAACCCAAATTCTTCCCAACCTATTAAATTCATAATTTGAAACCATTGACCAGTCCTTGAAAGTAGAACCAGCAATACTATCTGCTTTATTCTCCTTCACTCTTGTTTCCAAAAAACCACCAAACTCCATAGTATTTTTCCAAATCCATTCTTTAACAACCGACTGCTTATTTGACTTATTAAACCCCCTAATATTCCCAAAGAACCCAGACATTAAATCTTTTTCCTTGAGTTCCTTTTGTAGAGATTGAGCGGGACTACATCCCTCTGCTTCTTAGATGTATCTGATAGAATTTTTTGAGTTTCGTGGCAATGACATGCGAAATCCCACCTCTTCTCTTGCAAGATTCGACAGCACGACAGCCACTTCGTCCACAAGCTCCTCTATAACTTCAGTACCGTTTTTAACCTCCAGACCCTCTGTTTCTTCCTCTTTGTTATTGACTTCCGCATTTTGGTTCCGAAGAACATCAAATCTGGAAGGAGATAAAATACTTACATGACCATAATCCAACATACCCTTCTTGTGACTAGATTTTGGACCTCCTGAGGAGATTTGCCACCCCTCATCCGTTGCTAGTGAGATTTGCTCGCCCATAGTTGTTACAATTTCTCCCTCCTCTTGCTCTAGATTAATTAAACTTACATTAGTCTCCTTAGCAGCTTCTACGTTAACAGATTTTCCAGAACCTAAGTCATCACTCAACTCTGATGCTTTCTCTTCCTCCCGTAAGCCCTCTTCCACCAGAGTAGGCTCACCAACAGGTAGAACCACAACTGCATCAGTTCTCCTCGGTGAAGCTATCTGAGACGAAGATCCCTTGTCCCTGTTTGCCAAACAAACATCTTCACCATGGCCCCACTTTTCACAAATACCACAACGATGTGGCAACCATGGGTATTCAAACGTTACATTAACCTCCTCTCCCTTTATTTTGAAGAAATAACTCCTTGGTAACTTCCTCGATAAATTCACATCCACAAAAACCTTTGCTTCATCGAAGCTTGTCACAAGCTTTGTTTCTTGGTATAGCCTCAAAGGGATCCCTATCAGACTAGCCAAGAAACTTAGTCCCTTCCAGGTAAACATTGAATTAGGAACATTTTTTATTTTCACCCACATAGGCATAGATTTGATTGCCGGCTGTGCCTCTTCCACAATCGGAATCCACTTAGAAACAACCATTGGAATCTCACAAATATTCCACATCCCTCTCCTCAATGCCCTTAATCTCGCCGATACATTACGTATTCTGAATTTCATTGTAGTTTCGTTGATACAAAACACATCTATCCTGATTGTCTTGTCTCCAAGGTTCCAAATTTTATTGACTATAACATAGATTTTAGCCACATGTGGTGCCGCAGAGGCAAACCGACCAATCAGAAAATCCTCCCATAGAGGAGTGGCGTCCTCTAAAATCTCGTCCGGCACTGCTACAATGGCTTTGCCCTCCGATTCGATCACATCATAATCAAACTTCTTAAGGCTTGACCTACTCGCCACACTTACCCATGACTTTTTTGCTTGAACTTCTGTTGAGATTGTCAAAGGTGTCTCAGCTACACCATCCACCTCCTCCGACATGATAAGACACGGCGGAGCACTGCCAAGATCCACCTGACGTGCGTCTTGCGTGAAGAAACCCTAATCTCCCTCTGAGTCGCCCTCTTCTGCTGACGTGGCTCTTGTTTACGTATATTCATTTAGTTATAGTACACATATTTTGCTCACTACTCGGTAAGTTCGTCAGATTTCGATTAGAACCCTAACAAAAATTTCATAGATTTCACCAATCTATTTCTCCAAGAAACTCGAATCCAGGAAACATTTTTCGATGAGGATTTGTGATTTTATAATTTCGTCTTCATGGGTGGTCTGGCTATGGAGGAAATGCCTTTATCGGCGCTGTTCGAACAAGCAAGAAAAATTCATCTCAAGGCTTCAGAGTCTGGTGTTGATCAGGTGGAACCTTCTAACTTCGTGTATAGCGAATTCGATTAGGGTTTAACTGAAAATGGATATTCCAAATCGCGCGCTCTACTGGATTGAATTTGACATTTCTGGGGATGCTTGGTTCTAATTTTTTTTTGGTTTGTTTAGGATCTTGTGAAGAAAGGATGTGAGATGTTACAGAAGTGCGAAGATATGATTGGGAAGCTGGGTTTGTTCTCGTCTAATGAGACTAAAGAAGATATTAGCACGAACAATCTCAAGTATCTTTTGGTAAATTTCTCTGCAATCGAGTTTTTGTTGTTTGGCCTTGTTAGTTGTATGTTTGTATTCTAGCTTTCTTATTAGGTTAGGAAAGATGTGAATCTCTGAAAGTGAATAACTTTGGATGATCCTATTACTTTTTAGTTTTTGCTACTGAACTTCGAAATTTGGAGTCTGAGATTTGGATTGTGCCCTATTCAATTGGACTTACCAGTTACTCTTTGTGGAGATCATAAGATTGTGTGTGTTTGAGTTGACATTTCTATAAAGTGACGAGGGATATATTTTCTTGTGATCATAGGTGCCTTACTATCTTGCGGAGTTGATGGAGAAAATCATACAGGACGACCGGATTCTGATTGTGAAGGCCTCTTATGCAAAGTTGAAGGTGAGTTTTCTGCTGAGTGTTTGCAGGTTTTTGCATGATGCTACTGCTAGTAGGAATAAGTATTTGGTTGGATGTTTTTGGATTAATGTATAGTCTTGTTGTGTTTAGGAGTTTTTTTCATTCTGTGAGGCAATGGAACTTGTTCCTGATGAGGAGTTGGAGGCTTCTTCACGAGGAAGTTCTGGTGGACCTGCAGATCTAAGGGCTCTCAAGGTAGATTCAGCCCTGTTTCTTTTGTTTATATTCTAGCGAGACAAAGTGTAATGTTTTTGAATTAAGACTTGCGTGTTTTATTGTTATGATTATGATACTTTGTAGATAGCTCGGTTCAAACGTCAAAAGGCTGCAGAGTCTAAGCTTCTTGAAATTAAAGAGAGGAAGGAGAGACGTGGACGTTCGACTAAAGCAACTGCCTTGTCGACTCCGGTTGAATCTGGAGAAGAAGATATTCCAGATGACGACAGCGAAGAAGAGAGAGAGGTTTGTCCCGCTTTTTGTTTTGCTGTTTTTTTTCTAAATCGATTAGCTTCTAAGCCTTATGTTATGGCTTTTCTCTGCAGGCCTGGCTCTCCACGATAAAATTGGCTATTTGTAAGGTTTGTCTGAAAATCATTTATGGGATCCTATGATTTTTTTCACGAGATGTGGCTTTATCGGATGATTGAACTTGGTTACAGGCTATTGATCTGTTGGAAATGCTAAAGAGAGAAGAGGAAATGCTCGCTGCAATAAAGGAAAGACAGTTGAAGGTAGATTACCTCGGTGTTGGTTTTTTTACATGCTAGCGAACTCTTCGTTATACATATAAACTAAGAAAATGTGCTATGATCTTTGATCAGAATGGAGAAGATGAGTTTTCTCGGGATGTTCTTGATGATCGCACAAAGAAAGCTGAAACCTGGCACAGAAATGCTGCGTCAAGGATACAGTACTCTAAACCGGCTCAACCAATCACTTGTGCCACATTTGCACAAGATGTGTTAGAAGGAAGAGCTTCAGTATCACAGGGTCACGAACACAAGCACCAACCTCTTATATTTGGTGCAGCAAGCATTGTGGGTGGACCACTCTCTACAGAAAGAGAGAGGATGATAGCTCAAGTCTTCCAACCAAGTCACAGGTAAACACAATATCATATGCTTATCACAAAACCTTATACCCTTTTTAGATATATAAAAGGCAATTAAACTTGGGTTTGTAGGATGCCGACAATGAGCATAGAGGATGCTGGGTTAACAGAGATGACGATAATGAATGATTGGCAAGAGCAGACGAAAAAAGCCATTGAAGAAGCAACCACCTCATGGTACAATGATAAACCTTTAAGGAGAAAGGAAGAGGACGCTGAAGATGATGATGAAGACGAGGAAGCTGTAATGAAAGCTAGGGCTTTCGATGATTGGAAAGACGATAATCCTCGTGGTGCAGGTAACAAGAAACTCACACCTTGTGGCTAAGATTGAGACTGAGACACATATTTTACATTTCTCCTCGTCTTTCACTTCTGTTACCTGTAATGTAATCACCTTTCTACTGTAAGCCTTAAGACTTTTACAGATTTTACAGCATTAAATAACTAGTGGAATGACTTTCATTTTTGTATTTTTCTTTGGAATATTATATTTAAATTCGCCGACCATAGATGCAGTGTATATATTTAGTAAAATATTAACGTATGACTGGATCTGAAAGACTGAAACCATCTTTCTTTGTCCTCCATTATTGTGTAACCCACGTTCAATCACAGCACAATTTTTATGGAATAAACAACAAAAGAATCACAAGAGAAAATATAGTAAAAAAGATAAAGAGAGATGTAAACACACATTTAGCTTGTGAATGATTAACTTCAAAAGTACAATACAATGAACATCACTAACATGTAAACCAGGATTCGACCTACCCTAGTTTCCTCCTGGAAACAACACTTTTCGTGACTTTTAAAAATCAAGAAGATAAGAAAAATATAATGACAATAACAGAGAGACAAAAAAATATCAGATTCGATCCAGAAAACGAATACCCAGATGAATTTTGCTTAATAAAAGAAAACCCAGAAAATTTTTGAAGATGTCAATGAATTTGAAGATGTACACAGAAACTGATGAATGATTAGTTTTACCCTTCAATGCATTGAAACCCTTCACAAATCCAAAGCCAGATTCCTAATAAAATAGCACAAATGCAGAAATCAAACATCAAAACCACCCAAACATGTTTCTTCCATATCTGTTTTGCCTTTTGTCTATGATGATGATCACTTAACAAACCATTTCTCAGTTCCTTGCGTAAGACTGCATTATTCCCATTCCCACTTAAATCAAGTTTCTTCTCTGATATCTCCTTAATCGTATCTACATCACCAAAATATTCCCCTTTTGCTTCATTATGCAATCTCTTCTTCTTCTTCAACGCATTTAATGGCTTCCCCAAAAGTGGCATCAACGAAGCTCTTCTTCCTTTAGATGAATCAATACTCGGATTTCGACTCTCTCTCGCTACACTCCTTGGAGATCCAACCAAATCCATATCCAATTCCAAATCAACATCAACACCACCACAAACAATCTCCGCGAAAATTGGATCCAGCTTCGATTGAAGACAATGCGAGACCGGATTAATCAACGTCTCCGCATCCGATCCGGTTCTAATCAGATCTTCCATAACTGATCTTAACCGATTCAATAAGCAGAACGACTCAGGCTTCTCCATACCTTCGTTTACAATCGCGAAATACACAAACGAATCATCATCGATTGCGAATGTGTAAGTCTTCTTACGAACTGTATGAGAGAACATTGAATGATGAGGAGGTGTGTTCTCGATACATCGTAAAGCTACAGCTTCGATTCCTGGCTCTGCCTTGGAAACGAACTCGGCGAGAACTACGTTTCCTTTCGCAATGCAAGTGTAAGACAATAAACTTGGATTTGAAATCATCCTTTTGTGAATATGGATCCAATGGAGATCGAAGCAAAATTCAAAAAAGGAAAAAAAACAAAAAAACACAGATCGTTAGGTTTTCATTCGGATTCTGGAATCGCAACAAAGGAAAATGCTGCGATATTGATCGAATCAGAGATCAGAGCAGCGGTTTTTTTCTCTGTGTCTTTAGAAACCCATAATCTGTTTCCTTTGCGTAATCTGTTTCAATGAGATTTTTCTCTTTCTCGCTCTCGCTCTCTAGGGTTTGCGGAATTTTCTAGGGAAAATAACAGAAATGGAAGAGGAGATCCATTATTGGAGAAAACGAAACACTAAAAGATAGATACAGCAATAGAATATTTTACTGACTCACTTTTCATATTATTTACAATAATACCCCATACCAAGCTTTCATAGCCGTGATTCGAGTAATACACACGTGCTACTGTAACGCCACGTAGGAAATATTGCCACGTCGGATAAAGACACCTTGTTTTTTCTGTTTACTGTATTTTTTTTTTTTGAACTATTTCATATTAGTTGACATAGTTATAACATAAAACAAAAAAATTATATCCACTGTCAACAAAATAGTTCGGACTTTAGACTTTAGTTGAACTCAGTGATAAGAAATAAAAATCGTAAGACATTGGAAGCTATCGTGACATCAGGATTAATGTGGAATGTTATGTGACAAAATAAAGTATAGGACATTTTATTGATATTTAAAAATTACAGGGAGCTAATCCATAAATATATGTTCTTTGGACGGTTTAAAACATCGCGGAGAACCGACTCGTCTCTAAACAACGTCAGTTATTGACCCGGTCAAAGATGGATCAACCCGACCCGAAAAATGGCTATGGTCTCATTCTCTCCGCGACTGAACCGATGCGGTCGTTTCTCGCGTCGGCCTCCGGTGATCATCGTCTCTCCGAGGAACTCAGAGGAATTTCTTCTGATCTGCGCTCGAGGAACACCGTTCCCTACAAATTGCTCCGCGCTATATGGACCGGATCCGATCCCTTAACCAGACCCTGTTTGTTAGGACTTTTCTCCGGCTCCGATTTCGTCTTCAACAGTCCCAAACCCAGAGAAAAGGTATGTGAATCTCAATTCCGCTTTCAATTTACAATCTTTCTGGAGATTTTCTTCTCTATACCAGCGAAATTTGATCTAATTAATTCTGTTTCTGCCCTTTAGTTTGCTGTAAACAGTTTTCATTGAAAATGCTAATATATATGATACTGATCGTGCTCGAACAATACAGCAACAAAAGAGATAGTCTTTTGGTGAATTTAGAGGAATTCATGGAATATAGTTTTAGTTATCCTTTAGTCAAAATGAGCAAACTTTTGTTTGATTCATATTCAAATCCAAGTATGCAAAATTCTGTTTGGTTAATTTGAGTAATTGAGCATAACCGAAGAAACGTAGTTTGTCCTAACTATGTTTAAGCCTCTTGATGTGTGGCCATTTCTTTGTGAGTTTATGTTTAATTTGATCTGATTTTTCACTTGGTAGAGTGAAGAATTGAAATTGAGATTGGTAAAGCTCAGAGAAATAGCAGAGAGGAAGGAATACGCTGAGCTTGTTAAAGATATAACACCTAAGAAACAAGTTGAAGAGCCTTTTTCGTCTTACAAAGATCAGCTCGGTTTTGGTAAGCTTTTCGCTCGGTTCTAGGATTACTTTTTTCTTGGGAAAATATTACACATAGGTTTCTGAAGATTTTTTTTTTTTGTTTCAAACTCATCTTATAGGTTTACACGTTGGTCTTACCATGTTCACTGGATATTTGGTTGGATACGCTTCTTTCAGAGCTTTATTCAACCGCAACCCCGCTCTGGTAAGCATCTTGTCAAATTTTTCAGAAAACCGAGACCGTTAAGGGGAGTTTTGAATCATAGCTGTTTCGGTTTGTTTTGTTTTCTCATTTTCAGAGTGCTGCTGGTGGGATTCTTGGACTAGTTTTGGCTATGCTTGTGGAAACTCTTCTGTTTATAATAAAAACATCTAAAGATGATCAGATTCAGAGCTCTAAGTTATTCACTCCCACTACTAAGAAGAATCAATAGAACTTGGTTTGCCTTTCTCGTTCCGATTCTACTGGGAAAAAAAGAGATTTGTAGGGATTTAGCTTGGAGAAGTATGTGATTTGATTGAATGAATCTATCTAACCCAATTTGGAAATTTTTGTACAAGAAACACAGAAACCTAAGTTTTGTTTTTTTAAAATGGAGTCTTTTTGTTTCCTATCTTTTCTCTGTTTTTAAGGACAGATATATTTGTGGTTATACTACTGACATATATTGTATATGTATGTGACTAAGACACATCGAGCAGAATTTTCACGAATGTAAAGAGAACTCAGACTATTCAACACAAAACGTGCTTGGAAGACATGTTGGTTCACAAAATAAACTTATCAATCAACGAGTGACATAAAAAATGATTAGAAGTGAAACAAGAGACAGAGTCATTCATCGTATTTTCATATTACCAAAAGATCAAACGCACTCAAAATAAAATGATGTTACCAAAAGAACACGCGTTCAAGCTTTGTGGCGCGCTCATCAAACAGTAACAGCAAGAACCTTATCTAACACGCATGTTATAGGGACTGTAAGCACATGATCAAACCACTCAACTTTTCCCCAAATTTCGTGAAATTCGCGCCTTTGAAGCGCAGTCTCTGCATAGCGAATCATGTTCTTATAGCTGGCATTACACGGCAAAACATCTTCCCACAAAGCCGCTATCTTTCCATCATAATCAGCCAATCTAATACGAGCATGGGAACTTAGGTACCAAAACCCTCAAATATGTCCACATTCTTACTTTAGTATCAATGTATCATACCATTTGATCGCTCCGTCAAAAGCAGAGTGCAAAACATTCTCTATCTTAGCGACTAAACCGGACATAACTCAAATAACACAGGAGAGAGTTTGTGGTTAATGAATTTTGAGATAAGATTTTTCCGATGTTAGCTCACTTAAGAGATATTAAACTCATTTTCATTATATATTTGTGGTATACTGCTCATATATTTGTGACCAAGACACATTGTCACATTGATAAGAGTTACATAAACCAACTTATACATAAGGAAAATTTTGAATGGATTTTACTAAAATTTAATTTATGGGAAAATTGAGAATATAGAACTCTGGAAAGAGATGATGAGTTCACATTTTGCCAACATAATTTAACATTAAGGTTAGACTTTGAAGCTAACAACTAGTCTAAATAAAAAAGTGTAGATGAACAATCATTCTTGCTTTTTAGTTGTGTGTAGGGGAGTTAGGGACAATTCGCGCGCAGTTATCTTTGAGAAGAGGAGGGAAGAACGGATTCAACGGAAACATATGGGGCCAACAGTTTGCATCTAAAGCTGAAAACGCCTTACAACATGCGGCTTCAACATTTTCGAATTTACCAGAGAAAATTGATTTGGCGATCTCGAGCACACATCCTTCAACACTGAAGAGAGACGACCAACATTTTATAAGATCAACAGGTAAGCCAGGTGGAAAAAGTCCTGGAAACGTCGGCTGCATTTGCATTTGAGCTACATTTTGAGTGACAAAAATGGCACCACAAAGAGAAAACATTAAGAAGATTGAGACAAAAGATTTTCCCATCTTTCTTGTCAATCCTTTTTATGTTTTGTTTAGTTTTGGTTTGGTTTAGGTTTAGATGTTTGGATGGTTTTGGATATAGGAAGAAACTTAGAATTTATAGGATCTGGAAACAAAATCGCAAAGTAACTCAAAATGTAACAGATCATTGTTAAAGTTTTTGTTTCAAAATGTAACTCATGTTTAGATTTAATGAATTAAATTTTCTACATTAAACTGGAGTTGAGGAATGTAAATTTATTAACTTATTGTTCAAGATTTTGAAACCGAAGATGTGAAAGTTATAATTTTCTTTAGACCCACTTACTTACTTCAGTTTCAACTCTCAACCACAGCTAAGGTATTAAACCGGAATCAAGGTGGTTTGGTGGATTAGTCTTACAAGTCAAATCACAGATTAAGAGATATAACTACCTATTGAAACTGTTTAGTTATAAAGATACAGACTCATGTTAAAGGAAACATAGTTCTCTTTGGTGTTTTCTCATATTCACTCTGTCACATTCGGTTCAATTTCAGTAAAAAGGCTTTTTCTATCTCCATTTGAAAATTCAAACTCGATGGGCGCTTATGTTAAGTTGTTAACTATTATAAAACACAGAATTACCAACTTTAATCTTTCCTACTCTCACTTGACACAACAATTATAGAAACACAAAACACAATGCATATTCATAAACTCTGTTTTAATGCTCTGTTCTTAGCTCATGCCACTTCCGCCATCAAGTTCAGCCTCAGAAGTTAGAACTTGGCTTTAGTTGAAGATCAAAAGGAAACAGTGATTATACAAGGCTTGGATTCTTACTTACAATTATGTTTCTTCTTGATACCAATCTATACAGTGTTTAAACAGACGTTTTTTACTAGCATATACTTCAATTGATCTCTGCACAGTTATTTCGACCAACAGGTTCTCGTAAGCAATTTGATATCGCCATCACTGCAGCTTCAATGGATGCATCTTCTCCCTAGTTTCAAGACATTTTGGTTAATAGTTAAGGCATAAGTCAAAGAAAAAAAGTAGCAATCATCAGTTTTAATCGAGAAAGACGTGTGTTCTTCTTCCTTCTTACCTTCTCTTTCCAGTAAAACATGTTTCCGTATTTCCCAGCCAATCGACTCCAGAAACTACGAGGTATGTCTAAATCAACTGTAGCTCCAACATTGAAATTCAATATGTTCCCTATTTCAAATTCAGTTATCAACGATCAGTTTCCCCATTGGATACTTCAAGAACTAATTAACAATGAGATTTGGGATGTTACCAAAAGTCGGATCAGCTACAAACACAATTGTGCTATCATCCACCTGCCAGAAATCTTTGATTGCTAATCCTGTTTCAAATACAGAGAAATGTCATCAAGTAAAAAGCCTATAAAGTGATCAAGTACGTTACTTTTGAAGCATATATCATCATACCGGGTGTAACGGGATAGTTTTGAGCCAAGACTCTTAACTTGAATCCTGTATCTTTTTCAAGATCGGCTATTTCTTGAGCAATCCTTTTCTCCTGTAATTCTCAAAGAACAAAAACATTAAGAAAACCAAAGAGGCCAAAACATTCAGATCAGAAATAACTAAAATCTACAGAATAAGCCAACAGATTCATATGACATAAACAAGAACAAAGTGCTTAATCAAACTCCAAAAATGGATGCTGATAGAGGCATATCTGACCATTAGAGAGGAAACCAGCAACATCTATGACAGAAGTGAACTCTTTAGGAAGCAATTCTGGTTTGTTAACCCCAACCTTTGCCTCTGCAAATCCCACGCCTGCAAAAAGATACAGGGTTATTGACAATTAGAATCTGAATTTTCATCTGCATTGTTCATAGCTCCACCACACCACCCTTGGAACAAGAGACTAGGTCGTAATCTTAAATATGAAATCTCAAAATCTTGACTTTGATATGCCAAGGAAGCAATGATTATTGCCACAAGCTTGAGATTGCACAGTAAACAATTAAAGCTTCTAACTTTGTGATTTAAGATTGTTTCAGCAGGACATAGACAGACAGTGTTATTGTCAAATGACGGATGAATCAAAATCAAAGGAAAATATGTGTTCAATCCTGTGTAAAAAGCTATGATCTTGGGAGAGAATAAAGAAAGAAGCGTACCCGAAAGAGATAAACTGAGCGCAAGAGCTCCAGAGAACACCAAACTGAGAGATTTCGACCGGAAACGTGAAACCCAGTTGTCGATGCTGGAGGTTTTCAAGGAGAGACGAGACGATGATGAAGTTTCTCCGGAGATGTGGTTGAAGACAAGAGGAGAGAAGCTTCTATATCGTGTAGGAGGTGGTCGGAAAAGCATGGCCATGACGTTCTTCCCTCTTCGTTACTCTGATTTGGTCTGTGGATAACGTTAAAACGCTCAGTACTATTACCGAATCAACGTTTCGGTACAGGTTCTGAAACCGATTAAACCGGAATTGACCAAATTATGGGATCAAAAGAAATTGGGTTTGGGAAACCCATTTCTATTGTAGATTTGTGGTTATACAACTCATATATTTGTGACCACGATATATTGGTAAGAGTTAAAAATAAAGAAAACTAGGATCGGAATAGTACTGTTTATTTGCAACTCATACATTATTTAATAGTACTGTATCCTTTTTTGTCAAACTCTCTTCAATATAATTTTTTTCCTGTCTTCATTGAAAGACAAAAATAAATTTTTACACCCACGAAAAATGATATTTGTCTTGAGAAATATGTATGTGATTTTGTAAGTTTGAAACTTTAAATCTATGTTATCATAATTGGGTGCCTGAGATGTGATTGAGGATATTAATGGATACATTATGTGAACAAAATATAATAGGTGATTCATTGAATTTTGAAACACAGCACAAGAAAAGACGTGTTTAAATGTATTTATTGATGATTTAGATAGATGTATATAGGAATGTCAATTAAATTAGAAAAATCAACAAAGAATATATATGAAATCCAAAATATATAAGTAAAAGCAACTTAAAATAGGAAAAAACGGAAAGGAAGAAATCAATGATTAATCCATAATCAAAGAATATGGAAGATTGAGAAGAATGAATTTGTTGTTTAAGTGATCCCAGTAGAGCTTCAGAACATGGCCTTCTTTGAGATCTAAAGAATACTTCATAGCACTCCAACCAGCCCCGAAAGAATATTTAGCGTTGTCAATACATTTTAGGGTAACTGTGTACACATCGTTTTCAACTAGGTCGTGGTATTTAAATTGTTATCTAAATGAATTATATAAAAGATATAAAATTAAACTAATGATTAATGTCTAATGGCAAAAACTGTAATTAGTCTAGTAATGAATGTCTTGTTTCAAAACTTAGGTAAGAATTAATGTGGTGCTGACACATCAGCATGACATCTACGTAAATACCAAGTGAGGGAAATGTAACTCTTCAAAATGTGCTTCTCAAATAATATATATTAGATTTTGAATGAATTTTGCTACAATTTTATTCATTGAGAAAACTTATATGAGTTCACATTTTGCCAACAAAAATTAACATTAAAACTTAGGCTTTGAAAGCTAGCAACTAGCTAATTAAAAGTGTAGATCAACTATCATTCTTGCTTCTAGTTGTGTGTAGGGGAGTTGGGGACAATGCGCGCACAGTTATCCTTGAGGAGAGGAGGGAATAACGGATTCAACGGAAACATATGAGGCCAACAGTTAGCATCTAAGGTCGAAAACGCCTTGCAACATGCAGCTTCAACATTTTCAAATTTTCCAGAGAAAATTGATTTGGAGATTTCAAGGACACATCCTTCAACACTGAAGAGAGACGACCAACATTTTATAAGATCAATAGGTAAGCCAGGTGGGAAAAGTCCTGGAAACGTTGGCGGCATTTGCATTTGAGCAGCAACACCTTGAGTGACAAAAATGGCACCACAAAGAGAAACCATTAAGAAGACTAAGACAAAACCTTTGCTTCCCATCTTTCTTGTTAATCTTTTTTGTTTTTCCTTTCCTTTTTGGTTTTGGTTTAGGCTTGGATGCTTGGATGGTTTTAGATAAAGCAAGAAACTTAGAATTTATAGGATCAGGAAACATGATTTTGTTTGATAAATCGGAAAGTAACCTATCAGTCTTAAATTTTGTCGCAAAATGTAACTCATGTTTAAGACCGATGAGTTAAATTTCCTCGCATTTAGTTTAGTTGACTAATGTAAATATGGTGTGTTATTGTTCAAGTTTTGAAACAGAAGATGTGAAAAGTTATAATTTTCTTTTGACCCACTTATAATATTTTTTTGAACTTCAGTTTGGTTTCTCTGTGATTACAAACATGAAATACCTTGTTCCACTTTACTGATCCAGGTCCAACTATTAACCCCAGTTAAGGTAGCTAAACCGGATTCAAGGTCGTATCCAGTCCAATGTTTAGGCTAATTTCATATAATAATCATTGGTTTCCAAATGCACAGAAAACTTTCACATTCACATTTCAAGTTTTTTGAAAGGTTAAGTTTATGGGGTGTACTTGCCAAAGAATCATCAATTTTTCAGAAACATAAATCAAAGACGCAAATGCATCATATAATGGAAAACTACTGAGATAGCTCAAGTATAGGTTAAGAACAAAGATATTCAACAAAACTCTTTCTTCTTCAAGGTCCTCCAAGTATGGCATTCTCGGTATCTTCTCTGCTCAATGCATAGCTAAACCTTCTTTCCATGTCTCTCTCTAGATTCCCCGGTCCGCTTTTCAAGTACCTGTGTTACAAGCAAATCTAGTTAGTCCTAAATTGGCAGATTACACACAGAAACTCCAGAAGCAATGATAAAGACATCATGACAATGTATCTACTTGTTTGGTCCGTTGGATTGAGCTGCAGAGACATTAAATTAGCTTCTAGTCCTCAATATAATCGTATACTGAAACAGGATTCACTACCATCTTCAAGATTGGTTAAATCGTAACACTATGTCTCTACATATACTTACCTAGACTAAAACATACTCTTCTTCACGACATTATCTAGAATCAATTTCATCATTGTTAACACAACTAGCTTTGAAGTTAACAACAGCATCTCAGAATTCTTAAGGTATTTCTAAACTATTGAAGAACGAACATACACAAAATTAGATAAAAGAATCGAACTTCAAGAACTCAGTGAGACTAAAATTGAAAAATACCTTATGCAGAGATCTGTGACGTCAAGTGATAATTGAGCGTGCCAATCAGGTTTCTGAATCAACCAAACAGCTCTATCGTCTTTGCTTTGATAAAACCCTAACTTTCTTAGCCACGCCTCAATACAAGGTAAGCTGTGCGAATACAGTGGCTTATTCTTCTCCGGTAGCTTCTTTAGCCATTCGTCCTCCGTTTCCGACGCTTCCTCCGCGTCTGACGATTTCGACGAAGCTAGGGTTAGGTTTTTCCTTCGAATTGAGGAAGAAGAAGAAGAAGAAGAAGCAAAGCTACGACATCTGGGAGAAATTGAGGCTTTCGAGCTCAAAATGTGAAGAAATTTTGCAGGTATCGATGATTGTGGATAGAGAGATAGAGCATTTGAAGGAATAAATTTGAATGTAGAAATACAGTTCATGGTATCAAAAAAGTCTCCGAGAAAATTCCTGATTTTCCCGGAAAATTCTGGCAGAATCGATCGAGAAGAATCTGAAACAAAACTGGATTTTGAAGCAGAGGAAATTTTCGTAATCTTGTTCTATCTTCTTCAATTTTTGCCACGTCACCAGATTGAAAATTTATTTTTGAGCCTTTCACTTTCAATTATAAATGGGCTTATAATCTTGATTAATAAGGCCCAATAAATCTCAATGACGTAGCCACATACATTTTCCCGCCAAAAAATACGCCCCTCCTCTTCTTCAACCCAAATCTTAAATCGAATCTCTCTCTTTTTCTCTCTGTTTCATTTCAATGGCTGGAGATTTGTTATACTCCAAAACGCAGCGTTTCGTGCTTCTCGTAGATCTCAATCCTCTTCTGGTCAAATCCAATTCGGAGCAATACTTGGCCGTCGTGATCTCCGCTGCCGAGAAGCTTCTCACGTTTCCTCCTCTATCTGCTTCTCTCTTTTCTTTCAAATTCTTCTTCTCGTCTCTCTCTTCTCTCTTGTCTTCCTCAAAGCTCTCTGAACTCTCAATTTCATCTTCTTCACTTTCATTTGACCTTCCTAATCCTACACTCGTCTCTCTCAGACGTGCTCTCGATGCGGTTAAACGATGCGAACTTCGAACTACTGCCACGGCGGCGCCTCATGGGGTTAATGTCTCTGCGAATTTGCGACAGATCGTTTATGATTACGCTTGGGAGCCTGTGGTTCGAGATCCGGAGATAGGTATGATTCCTGGATTTACGGATGGTGGGGTAGATATAGTTAGGTCGAATTTGGTCGTGATGTTTTCCCCAATTTCTAGGAATTTGGAATGGGTTTCTGAGTTTCTTGATGTTAAGTCTGGTGATGAGTGTCTCAGCGACTTGGGTTTGTTCAAGTCAAAGCTAGGGGAGATTTTTGACTGTGTGAATGAGTTATTTGATGGTAGAGATATTCAATTAAGCTGGATTGATGTGAAATCTGAAGATAGCTTTGGTGAAAGAAGTGAATTGGGATTAAAGTCTGGGTTTTTCGGTAGTGGAATTAGAGAATTGGGTTGGGGACATTGTTCTACGGATTCAATTGTCTTTGGTACTTCGATTGTTCCCTTTGGATTAATATATCCAGCAATTGGTATTTGCCCAAAGTTATCTACTAGCCAAAAGTTTACTGTTCAGGCCAGTCTCGAGATTGCAGATATTAGTGGTAAGCCTTTGGAATGCAAGTGCGGTGAACTGGAGTTTTCTTCTTCTGAAATTTCTAGTGGGAAGAGGTGTGAGCAACCCAATCAAGACTCTCTAATTGAACAATTTTGTAATGGAATCACCAAACTTACTATTAAAGCCTTGAGGATGTATGATGATCTTATTGAACTTGAGAAGTATACTTGTGATACTTTTGTTGTTCATGAAGTCTATCAGGAAGCTGACCAAGATCAGGAGCAGGAGAATGGGTTTTGGGCTGACCGGGTTTTTCAGATATTAGTAAAGGAGACAGGTGAGAAAGTAGCGAAAAGATCATCACCCATTTGGCAGATCTTATTAAGCTATCTTTATAGGGAAGGTTACTCAGCTTTGGTATCTCTTTCAAATAGCAATGGTAGTTTGCGGACAGGAATTCTCAAGCCCTTCACTTTTTCCTCAGCTTTAATCTGTGTTTTTGACGATGGAGTCTCTCCTAAAATTGTGGATCATGAAGATAGCAGGAAGAAAGTCAGTTGTAGCGAATATAAAAGAAAATCAAGAAAAAATATTCTGAATGCACTTAATGATATTAGCTGGGAAGAGTTCTGCAGATCAGTAAAAGATTATGGTCCAATAGATCTAGAAGAAGTTTATTTTTCCAAGTTTAGCAAATCCAAGAAATTTAAGTTTCTGAAATGCTGGATGAAGCAGATTAGTAAACCCAGAGGTTGCAGTTTGTCTGCTGCTAGTAATTGCAATGCATTGGAAGATGTGGAAGCAGATCCAATTGAGACAAAGAACAACTCTTCTGAAGATACAGAAAAGGCTAGCTCTTCTTTACCTGTAGCTGAGGAGGACATTGCTTTGAGTGGAAATCGTATATCCGGAGTACAGGACAATGATGCATCTATTCATGTGTCAGAGTCATCAGAGAATTTCTTCGCTAGTCTTCCTAGTAAAATCAAGCAAGGGATCGAGTCTGAGGAAATAGACTTGTCAGCTTTGGCCGAGAGGCTTGTCAAGTCCTGTGTCTTCTACTCCTCTCAAAGAGCTGAGAAGGACTATAGCTGTGAGAGTGGAACCCTTTTGTTGGTCACTGAGGAGCTATCCAAGATGTTACTGAAAGAACCAAAAGATTTAGTTGCCAAGTTGAAAAAGAAAGATTCATCATCCACAGTAAGTGAGCAGAAGTCTGATGAAGCTGCACCCAGTAGCATCGTTAGAGAGTATCCTTTCTTTTCATTTTTTATTTTTTGGGTTACAGTAGCCAACTTAATCTTTATGCTTTGATCTGTTATTACTTACTGATGCTTCCTTTTCATTAATCTAAGCTGAATTGTTTGGCATTATTGATCTGTTTTCTTTAATTAGCTATAAGATACGAGCTGCAGATTCTTTTCCGAATGGAGATTCTAAGATCTGAGATAAGTTTGGGAAGTGAGGAATCTGTGACACAGAAGTTTGCAAAAGAGATTTGCATGTTTCTTGAGGGCATTCAGTGCAAGTTAGATGGTGGATTCTTTGGTGAATGGAGCCTTGATAAGTATGTGGACAAAACTATAAAAGCCAGGTAATTCTCAGAAAGTATATTGTAGTTTGTGGGTTCTATGTATATTCATGCTAATGCTTTGACTCTTGCCCCTTCTCAGGTATCATCATATTCTTGGAGAAACTGTCAATATAATATATACAGAGATGGATCTGCTCATATTCTCTGACGAGGATCTTGAAGATAGTTTCATGAACAATGAAGACAGTAGTCAATCAGGGAGAGAAAACATCAATAGCAATGTCAAGAGTCATCATCATAGTCAAAGAAATAAAGATGTTCCTGGTACGAGTAAGCAGGAAATCAGTGAGGAGTGCAGAGAAGCTAAGAAAGAGGTTGAAGCACAAGAAAGGAGGGAAAGGGCAAGAAGATTCTCCAGTTTCACAAGTTGGATGCCTGATCTTTGTAGAGTTTGGGCACCAAAACAAGCGAAGAACTCTAAAGGCAAGGCAGACAAGCAACAGAGAATGGCCAAAAGGAAGAAGGAGCAAAGGTCAGTTGAGTATGACAGAGTATGTGAGACACCACTGACAACAACAGAGACCAAACGAACACGAACTGGTAACAAAGATGACGAGTGTGAGACTCTGCCTCGTAGTTCAGTACCAAAGGCTTTGTTTCAGGATGATTCATCTTAGGTCCCCGTGGATCTTTCCACGGAGCTGGAAATAAAAACTATGTTGAAATCCTCGTACAAGGAAATGAAGCTGGAAATGGGAATGAGCAGAGTTGGATGGAATAGAGATGTTCTTTGTTATAAACTTATAATTAGTTATTTAAACCCTATTTGTA
Source organism: Cardamine occulta (assembly GCA_028015245.1). Classification (NCBI taxonomy): domain Eukaryota; kingdom Viridiplantae; phylum Streptophyta; class Magnoliopsida; order Brassicales; family Brassicaceae; genus Cardamine; species Cardamine occulta. The sequence goes on along the minus strand of CM051393.1, from coordinate 11,436,136 downwards.
GATGGAATCTCATTGTATTTATTACAAAATCATATATTAATACAAGAATTTGTGTTCCCTATTTCCAACAAAGGACGAGCCTGAAGGGTCATTAGTTGTGTTTGGGGCGTCAAGCCAAATCGACTTATCAGGACAGAAGAATCATAGGCAAAGTACTCACGTAGGACAGTATCGGTTTCACGTGTTTACTTTGTGTATTTCTTCAATTCATGAACCACTTGTGTATCTTTGACAAAGGAAAGCGCATAAAAGTCATTTTTGTTCTCCACTGCAAAGGTAGAAAAAGAACCTGTTTCCAAAGAAGAAGAGCTCTTCTAGTTCATCATATTCATGTAATGCATCAAATCATGAAGGTGAGTCATCTAAAATACTATCAAATGTTACTGCATGGATATCTTGCCTTGGTTAGAGCAAATGCTAGGAAAGGAGCTAGTAGAGACACAAAAAGGTGAAATTGCAGAGATCTCTAATGCCTTGAGTATAAACAGTGTTTCCCTTCTTCATCTAGCTTCAACACCATTAAACCTTCTGTTTTCATTTTCGCAATATCTTTGATGATCTTGGTGGTCATTGGAATAATAACTATAAGCTTCTTTTTTTTTGGTTTGAAAATGAACGAAAAAAGAAAAGAAAAAGCCAATAAGCTTTTTGAAACACCCATTAAAACTTTTGTTCTTTTTGATCAAGATTTTAATTTCTTGAGTGTAAAATACTTTTTAAATAATAACTATAACTCTATAAGTGAGCTCTAACCTATTATACAATGGTATATTATTTTTTAGAAATTTCTAGATGAATTATATAGTTTAGTTATTTTATCTGAAATAATTTGTAATTTTGTATGTAAACAAATATTGTGGATGAAATCAATTATACGAAAGCATAAATTTGGTAAACTCTATGATTTTTATGGTTATAATTTGCTTTGGATTATGAATCTGTTGATGAAATGTTTAATATTGTGTTAAGAATGATATTGGTTTTATTGAGCAATGTTTGATGGTCGGCATAACCAACAAATGTATTTGTATATTTTGAGATTCTGTTAGTGGTATCGAAATCAGTTAATATTGTAGATAGTAATTTTTTACCTTCTCGTTAATACTGGCCTTATCCTTATCGAATAATATTATTCTGTTAGTATTTTGTTTGGATCGAATAATTTCAGAATCGTACCATTTCGATATTGCATTACTAGATGCATAGTTTGAGTCTTGAGTGTGTGTTCTCGCCTCCTTCATATACTGAGAATTTGGTTCTCATGTACTGATTCTTAATCCTTACACAGTTAGTTGTATCTTCCGTTTTTACTCTCAAGTATAAAAATAACTGAATAAATAGGTGTGTTTTAGAGAGTTCTAACACATTTATTACTCATCTAAGTTAACATCTGTCACACAAACAACTAATGAGCTAATAATAACGTCTGCAAAAACACATAAACGTAGTAAAGCAAATTGAACAAGATACAGCAAACAAGCAAGTTTTAGAATACAAGAGACGTGCAACGAAAACTAGCCGGAAACCCGGTTCTATTATAAAATAAAGAGACACTGATGGAGTCGGGGATGCCTTAAAAGAGGCTTTAAACCTTGCGGACCTGGATGTTATGGGTCGATTGAGATCGCCAGATTGGCTGTGTTCCGCTCTGTACAATTGCTATTTCCTCTCCCTTCTTCACCATTCCTTGCTTCTGTTTCATCCAAAGTTAACAACTCAACTCTTTAGTCCAATAAAACACAAACGAAAGCTACATATATTTTTCAACACTAAGTTTCCTTTAACACGGATCCTTTGATGGGAGGAAGTGAATTTACCAGTAGTGTAGCCAAAGCATTAGCAAAAGTTTCCTCTGCATCATCTGTGAACTGCATATATATGGGGCATACACCTTGATACAAGGCTAATCTTTGCTGTATTCTTTTCCTGCAAAGCGAAATCTCTACTGTGAGTGTCCTAAAACAAACAGTTATCACCGTTATTGTTCTAAGAGAATAAACATGGATTCACTCACTCATTTGTGAAGGCATAGATTGTGCCGGAAGGACGATAGTGACTTAGCAGTATGGCCATGAAACCAGTTCTGGTGAAGACAACAGTTGAAGTTCCAAGTGTGTTTGACATCATGGTTGCATGGTATGCAAACATCTCACTCATATGGTTCTGTAGAGATTAAACATTGTTCTTGTTAGTATGGGATTAGATAGCAAAGTTAGACTAACTCTACTCTACTCTACATCAATACTCGATTGTGCAGAGTTTAGATAGAAAATAATCAGGTGCAGCTTACCTTGAAGGCTTGACCAAGATTAGGTGGCATTTCACCGCTAGTAATGGTTGCTTCTGTTCTCAATGCAACTGTGTGCATCACCCCAGCAGCTTTCAACGGGAATCTAATACCAAGTAAAGCTCAGATTCGTATAAACCTTCAGTGAAAAGAATCAGTAGATTACATGAACAGAATCTGCCACTTACTTTCCATGAGCAGTTTCACCTGAAAGCATCACTGCATCAGCACCTTCTCTAACGGCTATAGCAATGTCTGAGACCTCTGCCCGGGTTGGAGTTGGATGAACTATCATACTCTCAAGCATGTTAGTCGCGACAATAACAGCTTTTCCCATGCTACGGCATAGGTTAATGATCCTCTCCTGCATATCAAAATAAAATCACATAGTTTAACAAAAATATTTCACATGCTCTATTGCTTTGCAAATTGCAAAACTTATTCTTTGGTTTATCTTAAACTGAGAAGCAAGCGCTAACCTGAAGAATGGGGACTTCTTCAATAGGAAGCTCTGCACCAAGATCACCTCTTGCGACCATTGCCTGGAAGACATACACAAATCTATTTAGAGAATTACATGCACAGGGGTCATTCCATCCATAATATATATTTCAGTAACACTCATTGTCACTACAGTTCTCAAAATATTTGGTTTTACTAAACAATCTCCAATCAGTTGCTCTCACAATAGGAGATAACAGACTGTAAGGCATATAAAAGTAAGGAAAGAACAAATTAGAGAAGGTTCACAGAAAAGATCACCCCATCAGATGCTGTGATAATGGAATGCAAGTTAGGTATGGAGTCAGCACTCTCAATTTTTACTATCACGTGTATATCCGCACCACAACCTGCCAAATAATCGTAACGAAGATATCATGAACAGAACAATAATGGAGAACCAAAGGTAAATCCATTCGCTTATGATTGGATCGTTTCCACGTATTTACCTTGAAGGTATTTCTTCAATTCATGAACCACTTGTGCATCTTTCACAAAGGAAACTGCATAAAAGTCAACTTTGTTCTCCACTCCAAACTTAATATCCTCCCAATCCTTCTCTGCGAAAAAGAAAAGAATAACAACAAATAAGCATCAATGAAAGAACATTCAGACTTCAAACCTACAACAAGAAGAAGTGAAACAAGAGGGTGAATGTAAAATCGGACCAGTGATTGAAGGTAATGTTGCACTTTTTCCTCGGACATTCAAGTGTCTCCTTGACTTAAGTTCTCCACCATCAACAACTTCACATTTGACAGAGTCTTTAGTCTTAGACTTCACCATAAACGACATCATACCACCTAAAAAACATAGTAAAATATAGGAATAGAGCCATCAATATATTGGAGAAGATTGAAGCAAGTACACTTTAGACCAATGGGATCCATTGCAAAGGCATCTCATTGGAGATCTAAACCTTTTAGACCAATTACTAAGATCTACATACCATCAACAAGGAGCATGTCACCCGCTTCCACATCATTGACAAAATCATCATAGTTAACACTGACACAACTAGGTGTGCTGACTCCTCTCTCGATAGTAAAAGTAAACTCTTGACCAGGGTCTAACATTATTGGTTGGGGTAAATCTCCACTCCTAACTTCTGGACCCTATGAACAATGAAACAAATCATCAAAGACGATAAAGGGAAGTAAAAGAACAACAAAACTTTGAATAAATGGGAAACAAAAACAAACCTTGGTGTCAAGCATAATAGCAATGGTGTTGTCTTTAGATTGTGCATTGTATTCTTTAACCAAATCAATAACCTTCTTATGTGAAGCATGATCACCATGAGACATGTTCATCCGAGCAACATTCATCCCAGCTTCAGCCAATTTCCATATCATTTCTCTTGTGTTGGTAGAAGGACCAACGGTACAAACAATCTTCGTCTTCCTCCTCACTGTCGGCTTCGACCACACCCCTACAGATGTATCACCAAACTGCTGCATTTCCAATAACCGCTCAAGTTGCTCCTCTCTCTAATCCACATTGAAGACAAAAAAAAAGGGTAAATATAATCAATTCAGTAGTCATAGTAAAAACATGGAACTACTAATGAAACATAATGCAAATCACAACCAAGTGGACAAAGCTAGGACTTTAGCCATCCTGAAACCTCAGTGTTATTACATATAAATGAATTTACCAGAAATTGTAATCAGCTCATAAAATATCAATGCACATAAGAAATCTTACTAATAAAAAGATAAAATTCACAGAATGAGCGCATCAAAACTTGCTCACTAAACCCTAAACCATAGACTATATAAGCTGTCTCATTCACTGATAAAAATCAAATTGAAATGCTTTCTCAAACGCTACTTAACTCAAAACTAAGAAAATAAAATGCAGCCACATTCAACTATTATTCTTAGTATAACACATAAGCTCACACATACGTTAGGCAAATCCTCAGGAGAAACTGGAATAACTTCAGTCTCAACACGAGCGGATCTCACAGTTGTATCAACCACTCTTCTGCTTCTAACAGAGACTCTTCCATTCCTCTTTGCTTCGTTTCCCAGAACCTTCACTGCAAAACTCGCCGGCTTCAAAATCTTCTCGGATCTTGTAGACACAGATCCACCGTTGGGACACAACATCGAGCCATGAATCGACTTAGTAGCAACCACTTGAGCCATTTCCGTTTCCGAAGAGAAGGATCAACGAATTCGAAATGTGAGAAATGGCAGAGGAATGAGAGAGCTAAGAGAGAGCTGTGAGGATTTGGTTTTTTTTGGGCGGAACTTACGAAGACGAAGAAGCAGAAGAAAAGAATTGCTTAGTTCGTACCGAAACGTGACAAATCATAAGTACAGTAGTTGGAATTTTAATTAATTTTCAGACAAAAAAAAGATACATGCGAACTTGAAACGACGGCGTATAAATTCGTTTTTGGGCTCATTTGAAAGCCCATGATATCTTGCTCGTTCTTAAGACGAATCCAAACGATGTCGTATAAACTCGACTTTTCGACCCATTTATAAGCCCATTAAAACCATGGGCCAAATCTCGGTGTTTTCTATTTTGGATTTTGAGGATATCGAAGTGGCGGGAAAATGTCTGAAACTATACGCGCCACAAGAGCCCTAATCACTGAGATTAGAGTGATACAGAAGCTGAGGTTTTTCTGTAATCTGTTCCTATTCGAAGTTTATCGTTTCGCTATAATCTCTGGTTAATTTCGTAGAGTATTTGATTTCTCCATTGTAATCTACGGAAGAAAATGGATATTGAGGAGAGAATCTCAACGAAAAAAAAGATGGATTTGGAAGGATTATCAGTAATCTGCAGCGATCTCGGTGTTGCCGAGGAAGACGACGATGGAAGAAGAATTGGGTACTCCAAAAGTGATTACTGTCTCGATAATCTGAAAGACTTATTGAGATTTCTGAGACGCGACGATCCTGAGAGCAGAGAAGTTTTCAAACAGGTCTGTGCGTGGAATATAGTATCAAAAGATTTGATTCCTATCATCGAAGATTACCAAGATGAACATAACTTAGTTTTAAATGCAGGTATTATTCTCTCTTTTTTTTTCTTCTTTATCATTTCAATTTTTTAAAAATTGTGTTGACTTTGTGATCTGCTTTGTTCAGTTAAAGTATTGGTATTTCTCACAATGCCTGTAGAGCCATCTTCAGATGATATTCCTCAGCAGATTGAGTATTTATGGGGTTTGAAATCTGCAATTACTTTCAGTAACATTGTTGGAGTGATTGTATCTTTGCTTGAATCTCCACTTGAGAACTTTGAATTGTAAGTCCAAAACTTAAAACCATATGATTTGGGAAAAAATTCAGTTTCTAATTGTGATCTTTTTGCTTTCCAGAGATGTATTCAGTGAGGAAGATTGGAAATTGGTTCAGCTTGTACTCACTTTATTCAGGAATTTATTGGCTATTCATAATATTTCTCCGATTCAAAAGGCTGGAGAATCAACTTGTTACTTTTTGTCTCTAAGGGATCAGTTTCTTGAACTTCTCTCTCGTGAAAACGTTATGGACATATTGCTTGTTATAACTCAGACTATTGAGGGTTTTAATAGTTTGTTGAGACATGACAACTTACTTCTGCTTGAAATTTATCACTATATTCTTTTGGGTCAAGACATCGAGCTCATTGCAAAGGCTCCTGAAAAGGTCAATGTTTCAACTGGATCAATACCATTTCTGAGTATTGATGCTGATGTTGATCATCAAATTTGTTTTGGCAGTTGGAACAAGGAAAAAAGGCGTCTGTAGACAGTTTGAAGACATTGATGAAGGAGGAGGAAGTCAAAAGAAAGCTTGCAAGACTCAACAATATGAATCAGCGTCATTCACAATTTGGTGGGACATTCACTCGGGTTACCATGGTATTGCTACTTGCAATGGTTCTTAAAAGTTTTTGTCAGTTAAAAATTTTGTAATTTGATGAGATTTTTGATAGGATGGCACTAAAGCTGTAGTAAAGGGACCTTCTACTACAGAGAGCACAATACTAAAGCCTCACCAAGGTCGTGGAGCAGCAGAAAAGATTGTCTGGGAACATGGACCAATGTCCGTGACAAATGACAACGTTTTGAAGTTGCTGCATGATTTCATCAATCAGTTTCTGTCAGGAGGATATAATGGTATGTGACACAATAGAACAGCCACTTTTGGTTATACTTGGTTTAAAATACCTGATGCTGATGCCAGTGTACCATATCTCTTAGTTCTGATGCAGTCAGTGTGTGAAGATATTGAGAAGGAGCATCCCTCCATTCAAAATAGCGACATTGTTACTTTCTTCCAAGTTGCTCAGTCCATCATCTCTTTTCAGTTTCACAAATCTTTGGCCTCTAATGTGAGTAATTGAGCTACTTTGGTTTTGTCTCCCTTTCATATGTCTAAGTTGTTTTGCATTTATATTTCCTTCGTTTTTACAAGGCTGAATTTCCGAGATTTTATGGTTGTCTGGCTTTTCTTTTCTTTTTTTCTTTTACAGCCAACAACAGGAACGGAAGAAACTTCTGGACTCTCTCCCAATCAGAATGCTGGAGTAAACTTTTCTAAGAGTGACATTTGTGCGCCAATTGCAGCAACGATTAATGACAGAATGTTTTTGCTTGTCATTTCAAAATGGCGCTATGCATTTGATGGTCTGAAAGAAACTAAAGATTTTAAGTTTCTATCTGCAGCAGGCTCTCTTATGGAAACCATGGTATGCAATGTGCACGGTTTAATCTCTTGCTGCCTATTTATTTTCTAAATGGTTTCTGTAGATCATTTTTTACCTTGGATATATCTGTGCAGCGGTTTATGAGAAGGAGAAATGAAAATATGACTTTCATTTCCTTCTTCATTTTATTCAGCAATTGATAGCGTTCTCAGGGTGTGGTTTTTTCAATGCAGCTTTGCTTGTTAGATCTGGTAATTAGATTGCTACCTGAAGACTCTAGAGAAGCTTTTACTGTCCGCATCTTGCTTTATAAATTGTTTTATGACCAAACGGATCAAGGTATGTGTCAGTTCATACTGAATCTGGTGAGGACTTTTGACACGCACAAGCAACCTAAAAGGTTGGCCTCTGCTTCTGTTTCTTCTTATTCCAGAATTTTTAGGGTATGCAGTATCTTGCAATAAGCGAAGCGTGGAACATATATCATCATCGTGACAAGAGGCCTATGTTCTTGTTTGACTTGTCGAATGTTTGATTGAAAAGCTCACTTTAATGATTTTTTCTTGTCTGATTGTGCTTGACAATTATTATAGTTTAAATTTAGCTTGCTTGTGATTACTTTTTTCCTGTTCTTTCCAGTGAGCTTGGAGATCTGGTGGAAAGTATCCATACGATAGTTGTCCTTATGGAAAACCTTCAAGGGCGTGGAACTTTGAGGGTATGTAATTGCTGGGATATGAAACTCTGATTAGATGATATACAAAGCTTATTAACATGTGTTAAGGGTTGTTAGTGCAATGTGTCAACCAAATATCCGTTTCATGTCTCAGGTTTCAAAAAAATCAAGGAAGGCAAGAAAGAAAAAATCCCTGGGAAATAAGGAGAAGGAGGCCACAGTGCATGAACTGTCTGAAAATCATCGGATGGATCCTTCAAACGAAGCTAACACCGAAAAAAGCATACCGCTGGTTAATTCAACTGAAGATGGACCAATGGATGTACCTCCCAATAATCCAGGGGTATCCAACCTAGGAAATGAAGCTGATGAAACTCAACAAACGCACAGCCCTAAGTCAAATCATGTGGTTGATGATCTGTCTTGCGGCAGTGACGATTCTTCTGATGGCGAAGATCACTGTGCGACAGATGAAGTTGATTTTAAGGTTTCCACATTTATTTCTGCTTTCGCAAGCAACAGCATCATTCAAAACCTATGCTGGTTGCTTAAGTTTTACAAAAGCAATCCAAAACAGACGAATCACCACGTAATAAGCATTTTACGGAGGATTACAGAAGACTTGGAACTCTCTCCCATGTTGTATCAGGTTATTGTTTTCAATAATCTTCTAGACTGATACATTTTTTTTTTTTTGCATCTTCCTTACTACTTTATTGGGTTAATTTCACAGCTGTCACTGCTAATAACATTCCATAAGATCCTTGATGAGCAGAAAGTTTGCCCCTGCAAAGACTATGAAAACATAGTTACCTTCTTGACACATCTTGTTAGAAATATGTTGAAGAAGATGAAGTCACAGCCTCTTCTCTTTGTAGAAATTCTCTTATCGAAGAGTCGCAAAGAATGCCATTACATAAATGCTGAGTATATGTTACATGAGCTTGGCCATCTAAGAAAACAAATGGGAAATCAAGTCTCGGGAACTGAGGAAAATGTTACCCCAGCAGTCAAAGGATGGGGTCGCAGAAGCATAGCAGATGCTCTAGGTGATGATGAAGCTGATGTCGTAATTTCTTATAATCAAGGATTTCAAAAGTAAGAAAAAGTTTCATTTTGTAGAAGAGAAACTCCCCTTTATAATTTGTGTTTATACTTTATGTTTCTTCTTAGCTGGAGATACTATTCATTTTTATTCGCTAACGCTTGGATATTTTATCATCCTGCAGTGAGGATGATCACATGGTGGAAGATAAATCTGCAGGACCATCTAGAAGAAAGCGAAGACTTGTTCTTGATGGTGATATGGAGATAAAAATTAAAGACCTGTATGACAGGTATGTTTTGTTTGATGCGCGGAGTAGTTGCTGAACAAAATAAAGCAAATCATTCTCGATAAATAAGCATTGGTTTATGGTCTAGATTTTATGAGCATTGGAAGTTGTAAAACCCAAATTTCTGCATGAGCCATGGTATGCTACAGTTTGGTTCAAGTGGTTGCTTATAATGAATTTGTTTGCAGGTACAAAGATGATAAAAATTGCAGCCGGCTTATTGCTGAAAATTTGGATCCTGATGGTGGAATTTCTGCTGCACAAGTAACCAACAAGCTTAAACAACTAGGTCTAGAAACACGAAAAAGGCTTCGGCGTGGTGATAGCTCTGTCAAAGCAAGTGAAGGCAATAATGGGATTGATGATCCAGATCACCTGGATGCAACATCATCTGCACAACCTTCGTGAGTGTTTCTTAGAGTTTACGAAATTTCCATACATACCACGCTTAGTTTTGGATTTTAATGACTCTTCTCTACTGCCTTTGAAACAGAAACGCCAGAAAGAGAGTGAGTTCCTTTAGCAAAGAACAAGAAACACTTATTAAGGAACTATACGAGAAGTGAGTGTCAAATTTTGCCTTCTCTGCATAAACTCTTTCTGTGCAACAGTTTTATTGACTCCTTGTTTTTCTACTGTCGTCTCTGTGCACAGGTTCAAGGACCAAAGGCGCTGCAGTTATTTGATTGCTAATGAATTGGGCTCTGATAATACATATACTACTGCCCAAGTTTCGCGTAAATTAAAGCAACTTGGTCTCATTCTCCCTCGTGGTAAGAAGTCTAAAGCTGGCATGATGCTGAAAGATGACCATGACGATTCTTCAGCAGATGAATCCGATGACGAAACATTAGTAGCATTCAAGAACAGGTAACTAAATTTTATAATAACTCCCCACTAAAATCAAACTTGGTGTCAATGCAAATTGATACTTGAGAACTTTTCAGGAAGAGCAGAAAAAATCAGAAGAGCAAGAAGTACGCGAGATCAAGTGATGAGATTACTCCAGGAGGTTCTGAAGACATCACAGAAAGGTAAAACTCTCAACTCTTTTTGTCTGATCCGGTTTAACTCAGAATCAAAACGAACTTCTGAGATTGATATCACGAATAAGTCTCATAAAAGTCACTTTTGTAATTAGGAATGAAACTAGTCCACATGTGCCAACCACTGGCGAAGAAGAGGACAATGATCAAAACTTCATCACCCGGCAAAGTAGAGAGTCCGAAACAGATGTTCACATCAGCGACAAATCTCCTTCTAATTCATCTCCAGAAGATCCAAATCTTGTATCAGATCATGAACTGGAGGATGATGAGTTAGCAGATTCAGGTGATGACTCTGTAGCTGTTGGTACCTCAATCACTCAAAGCCCGCTTAGTAGAAGGAAGATGAAGATGGTACTTGATGAGGATGACTGAAGAGATTATTACAGGACTGTTAAATCTATAATGTATATAAAAAATAGAAAAGAACATACTAGCCACTGTAATTTGTTGGGAAATAGATTGTGTCCAATGTTGGTTTGACTTCTTGATTCTGTTTTGGCTTTTTCTTACTAAGAAATCAGATCTATAAACACTTAAGCCTTTGAAAAATCTCTCAACTGTTTAGAGATTCCTCTATTTTCTCAGCTCTGAAAATTAACTTGTAGGCGAAAACAACGGTCGCTGTGGGTTACTTGATCGCCAAGTATCTTCTTCATCTTCACAAGGGTATAATATAAATCTCAATTTTTATTTCATTTTTATAGAGTTTTGTTCGGGTTCAAATTTTGTAGATACACTGGACTGGACTAGTTTAAGTATATTTATATATTTGATTTGGTCAAGCTCAAACTTTTTGGTGGATTTTCCCTTTTTTCAAAAATCTGTTTTTTAATAACGATTTTTTTAGGAAAAAAAAAACTGCATATTAGCTACTTTTATCATAAAAGTGTGTTTTCAAATGGCGTGTGAAAATAAAAGGAAAAGATTTACCAAATACCAAATCCTTATTGGATTCTAAAATCTGTATTCTATAAAAGAAAAAGGGTCTCAAAGAAAACAGAAACAAACTATTCAACTCAATCGTGATTTATAGATCGTCTTTTTCTCCTCTGTCACGCCACGAGATTTCTAGGGTTTCGCTCTCACAGTTACGTCGAATATATAATCCTCTCATTCTCTCTCTGGTGCAAAAATGTCAGTGACGGCAGGAGTGAGTGATACCATCATTTCGCTAAGGGAAAAGCTACGTGGTAAGATTGGACAAACAAAAGTGAAAAGATATTGGCCTAGAAAACCTGCCGTGTGGGCCAAGGAAGATGAAGAAGCAGATGTTATGATCCACAAGGTTGTTGTTTTGGATTGTACAGATGATCCAAGGCTGCGACGTTTAGCTCAGGGCAGAATTGAAAACCGTGAAGAAGTTAGAGCTGATCATCGGCGAATTAGAAAGGCTGAAATTATATATACAGATCAATAAAAAGAATTGAGGAATCAAGAAAGTAGAGACGAGGAACAAGAAGAAAGAAGAAGAAGAATTAGAGAAAAGAATCTTAAAAGACCTCACGAGGAGGCTATAGAAGAAGAAGAAGAGCTACAAGATGAAGACGAGTACGAGACTGATGATTCAGAAGAAGATGAGATTCATGTTATAACCATGATCAAGCCTTTCTTTGTACTAAAAGCTAAAAGAGATACAATAACAGAGCGTAAGGAGCTTGAGGCTAAAGAAAAAGCTCTTAAGGAATTAGCAAAGAGGAAACTTGAGATAAGAAAAATAGAGACAAAGCAAATAGTGGTTGAGGAAGTTAAGAAAGATGAAGAGATTTGGAAGAAGATGCCATTTGAAGAAGCAAGTATTGAAGATGTTGAAACTGATGACGACATCAATGAAGCTGAGGAGTACGAAGTTTGGAGGACGAGAGATCGCTAGAATCAAGAGAGAAAGAAATGCAAAAGAAGCTATGTTGAGAGTTCGATAGATAAAATTAAGCTCATGGCCCGTTCGTTTAATAAAATATAAAATAAACAGACTCGAACGGGCTTTTAAACAGGCCTGGATTATGTTTCAAAAATATATTTTTTGTTAAAGAAAAAAAAAAAAAATATATATATATATATATATATATATATATATATATATTGTGAAGCAATAAGCAAAAGAAACATTTTTCTCACTACAACTCGATCATATAAATAATCCAACAATACGCATAGTCGTTATCTGCTCTGCGTCTTCCTAATTTGTGTTATAAATCATTGTGGATTAATATTTCTAGTTACCATCGCGTATCCGATGAGATTTAAGATGGTTTATATTTTTCCTATTCCGAATAGGATTTACCTTTTATCTCTTGTATTGATTTCTATATAAAGGTTCTATTGGAACCTCATTATCGATAATACAACACACGAAATTCCTCCATAATTTTCTCTAGTTTACAACACGTTATCAGCACGATAGTCTCTAAAACCCTAACTAGCGCATCTAAAACCCTAAATCTCTGCAGATATCACAAAGCAACCGGATCAAAGCAAAGAAGATCTCTTGAAACCATCAATCTTACTTCACTCGAGACTCGGTTCCCCCAATACATGGTAACGGAGTTGTGAAAAGATTGATTGAGTGTATTTCTTGAGGAAGATATCTGGTTCGTGATTTCCACTTCAAACCGAATCTCTAAGGTAAGTTCTAAAACCCTAGAACATATATAACCATGAAATCGGTAAACCCTAATTAAATTAGGAAATCTCCAAAACCCTACAAGATGATCTATATTCGGATATATATTCGATGCTTCGGTTGTTCCGCTTAACGGAAGTCATGTGTTCGGATGTATGATCCGGCTATTCGATAAAAACCCTAATTATATAGCATGTTCGGTTTTTCATGTTCAATATTAATTGTATGATTGCTTTGGAGTGTCATGAACACGGATATTCTTAGTGTGATTAATTAGTATTTGTTTGTTGATATTCACGATGAGGTTATGAATTTGGTTAAATAATTATGAAACCCTAATTAATATGGATATTGCACATATATGTATAAACCCTAATTGATCCACATATGATTGTTTGTTTGATTGATAAATTTGATTACATGATTAATTATCATAAATTAAAATCCGATCAAAGCACATAGATATGTTAAGATCTTGCATGAAAATTCGATCATATAATTTTGCTAGATTATTATCGCATGAATTTATTTTACATAACCTTGCTATTTTGTTAAATCGGTTGCATGATAATAATTGTCATAAATTAAAATCTGATCAATATATAAATATTTAAGCTGCATGAGAACCTTGCATGATAATTTGAACTTGTATTTTGAGCATGCTAGGTTGCTAGAATATTATCATGTAAATTGTTTTACACCATGCATGAATATTAAAATTTTGTGATACTTAAGAGAATATGATGCATAATTTCAGATGTCGAATATCCAAAACTTGGAATTTGCTGCCCTTACTCTCTGGAGATAACTATCTACAATGGGCATTGGATATTAAGATCACTCTAAAGTCTAAAGGACTTGGCGAATGTATCGTTGAGAATAATAATGAGAATGAAAGAAATCGATACATGGCAATTATGATAATTCGCCATCATCTTCTTGAGAGTCTCAAAGATCAATACTTGACAATTAAAAATCCTCTTGACCTTTGGAACGAGTTGAAAACAAGATATGATCACCATAGAACGGTGATGTTACCAAAGGCAATGTATGAATGGAGGAATCTAAGGTTCGAGATTTTAAATCCGTGGATGAGCATAACTTCGCCCTATTTAAGATTGTCTATAAATTGAAGTTGTGTGGTGAAAATAACTGAAGAAGAGATGCTTGAAAAGACATACTCTACATTCCACACAAGTAACGTATTACAACAACAATATCGTGGAAAGGGTTTCGAGACATATGCAAGTTTGATCTCTTGTTTATTGCTAGCTAAGCAAAACAATGAGTTATTGATGAGAAATAGTGATATGAGACCTCCCGGATCAACCCCACTTCCTGAAGCCTTTACGTGAAGAAAAGAAAGAAACAAACCATGTCCATAAAGAGTTTAATGGCTGAGATAGAGGCCGAGGCCGTGGGCCGTGGAAGATGGCAAGGAGGACGTGGCGCAGCTGATCCCTATGGCCGAGGACAAGGCAGAGGCCGAGGGTATCAACCCAACTTTAATCAAGGCCGTGGAAGAGGCCGTGGCAATTTTTCTCAGCCACAAAACTCGGCCAACAAGCATGGATGCCATCGGTGTGGAATGGGGAATCATTGGGCCAAAACATGTAGAACTCCCAAGTATTTGATTGACCTCTATCAAGAGAGTATTAAAGGGAAGAATCCCGAAGCAAATTTGGTCCATCAAGATCATGAAAATGATTTTGATCATGAGCAAGATGATCTAATGCAATATGAGACTTCAGATTGTCTAAAAGAATAAAGTTGATCTCTACATTTAGTTTCTATGTTTGGTTTTGGTGTTTTTATTTGCTTGGATTTATGTTCTTGAATTTATTTGTTATTGCTATTATTTTGGATTTATTTGATTTAATGAAAGGATATTGTTTTAAGTCTCTAAAATATGATTATTGATTTTGAAGAATGAGTGATGACAAGGATATTTTCGTGGTGGATAGTGGATCAAGCCACACGATTCTAAGAGACAAAAGATATTTCATAAATCTCACACTCAAAAGTGCCAATATATGTACCATAGCGGGTATGGCTAATTTAATAGAAGGATATGGTCAAACAAACATATTATTACCTAAGGGTACACATCTAGAAATAAGTGATGCACTATACTCACCGAGCTCAAAGAGGAGCCTATTGAGTTTTAAAGACATTCGAATGAATGATTTGCATATTGAAACTAAGGGCGAAGGGAATAAAGAATTCCTTATGATATTTGAACTCGCCAATGGCCATAAGAAAATCCTAGAAACCATACATGCCATATCTACAGGCCTTTATTGTGCTAAGATAAATATGATAGAAGCAAATGCCACACTAAACAAAGTGTTTTTCCAAAAATTTTACTTTATGGCATAACCGGCTTGGCCATCCCGGTTCTAACATGATGCGAAAATTGTTATTAAATACAAATGGGCACACATTGAAAGAAAGAAGAGTTATCCCAAAGAATCTCACGTGTGAAGCATGTTCACTAGGGAAACTCATAGTCAGGCCATCACCAGTAAAAGTGAATAAGGAAACATTGAATTTTCTGGAAAGAATACAAGGTGACATCTGTGGACTAATTCACCCACCTTGTGGGACGTTTAGATATTTTATGGTACTTATTGATGCATCCACGAGATGGTCACATGTATGTCTATTATCAACTCAAAATTTGGCATTTGCGAGATTACTTGCTCAAATAATTCGTCTAAGAGCACACTTTCCAGATTTTCCTTTAAAGACTATACGTCTAGATAATGCTGGTGAATTCACGTCCCAAGCGTTTTATGATTATTGTATGTCCATGGGGGTAAGTGTAGAACATTCTGTGGCACATGTACATACACAAAATGGATTGGCCGAATCATTTATCAAACGCATTCAACTAATTGCGAGGCCATTACTAATGAGATCAAAACTCCCGGTCTCAGCTTGGAGACATGCAGTTTTGACATGCAGCTGAACTAATTCGCATCAGGCCATCTAGTGAACACAAATATTCCCCATCACAATTGCTAATGGGTCATGAGCCAGACATATCCCATCTTAAGACATTTAGATGTGCCATATATGTACCAATTGCTCCACCACAGAGAAGTAAGATGGGACCTCAAAGGAGGATGGGGATATATGTTGGATATGATTCTCCCACCATAGTTAAGTACCTTGAGCCAACCACGGGTGATCTATTTAAGGCCAGGTATGCGGATTGTCACTTTGACGAATCTAACTATCCAACATTAGGAGGAGATAATAACAGACTGGTAAAGAAAATTACATGGAATCAAACATCCTTAACATGGCAAGATCTTCGGACTAAAGAATGTGAAATAGAAGTCTAAAAGATTATACATTTACAAAAGCTAGCTAATCAATTGCCAGATTCATTTGCTGACCCGAAGAGAGTAACAAAGTCATATATACCAGCTGTTAATGCACCAATAAGAATTGATGTCCAAGAGGGACACAATCAAGTTGTTACAGAATCTAAAGTGCGCTTAAAGAGAGGTAGACCATTAGGTTCCAAGGATAAGAACACTCAGAAATCAAAGAAAGGTGCAATGGGAGAATCCGAAGTTATTGGAACCCTAGACATGAATGAACCAAAGAAACCAAACATTGATACTCGGGACGCCGAGCTTCAAGGTCCTGAAGTTCTTGACAATAATGAGATCTCAATAAATTATGTCATGTCTGGAAAACAATAGAATAGAAAGAATGTCGACATTGATGAAATATTTGCATACAAGGTAGCACTTGACATTATGGATATAAGCGAAGATCTAGAACCCACGTCAATATTAGAGTACACTCAAAGAAAAGATTGGATTAAATGGAAAGAATCTATAAACGTGGAGTTCAATTCATTAAGGAAGAGGAATGTATTTGGTCCTATAATCCGGACACCTCTTGATATTAAACCAGTTGGACACAAATGGGTCTTTGTGAGGAAAAGGAATAAAAATAATGAAATCGTGAGACATAAAGCACGGCTTGTTGCACAAGGATTCACGCAAAGACCAGAAATAGATTATGAGGAGACATACTCCCTTGGTGGATGCTACAACATTTAGATTCCTAATAAGTCTGGCCATAAGAGAAAATTTGGATATGCGGTTAATGTATGTTGTAACCGCATACTTATATGGTCCACTGGATAATAAAATATATATGAAAGTCCCAGAGGGAATTGAGCTCAAAGATAAAGAAAGTTCTCGAGAACAACATTGTATAAAGTTGAACAAAAGTCTTTATGGATTGAAACAATCAGGTCGAATGTGGTATAATAGACTAAGTGAATATCTAGTCAAAGAGGGCTATAAGAACAACCCCATAAATCCGTGTGTATTCATAAAGAAATTTACTAAGGGGTTTGTAATCATCGCGGTGTATGTAGAAGACCTGAATATCCTAGGAACCTCTGAGGAAATTTCCCAAACAGTCGAATATCTAAAGAAAGAATTCGAGGTGAAAGATTTAGGAAAAACAAGATTTTGTTTGGGGTTACAACTTGAGTACATGAATAATGGAATCCTTGTGCATCAAATGGCATATACAGAGAAAGTACTCAAGAGATTTAACATGGACCAATCTCACCCATTGTCTAGCCCCATGGTTGTGAGATCTCTTGACTTGGATAAAGATCCATTCGGTCCAAAGAAGGATGATGAAGACGTCCTTGGTCCCGAAGTGCCATATCTAAGTGCCATAGGAGCTTTGATGTATTTGGTGAGCCACACTATGCCAGATATATGTTTTGCCGTGAATTTATTATCAAGATTTAGCTCATGTCCGACCCAAAGGCACTGGAACGGGATTAAACATATACTTCGTTACCTACAAGGAACGAAAGATTTGGGATTATTTTATACTAACCATAACAAAGATGGTTTGATTGGTTTTGCGGATGCAGGTTACCTCTCGGATCCACACAATGCTAAATCCCAAACGGGATATGTTTTTACTCACGGTGAATACGGCTATATCTTGGCGATCCATGAAGCAAACTCTTGTTGCTACATCGTCCAACCATGCAGAAATCTTGGCGATGCATGAAGCTAGCCGTGAATGTGTTTGGTTGAGATCAATGACTCAACATATTAAAGTGGATTGTGGAATGACCGAAGGAAAGGAGGAACCAACCATATTGTATGAGGATAATGCAGCATGCATAGCACAACTCAAAGATGGATATATTAAGGGAGACAGGACGAAACATATTTTGCCAAAATTCTTCTTCACGCATGATCTACAAAAGGATGGAGAAGTACAAGTTCTATAAGTTCGTTCAAGTGAAAATTCAGCAGATCTATTTACAAAGTCTCTACCAACCTCGACATTCAAGAAGCTAATACATCAGATTGGAATGCGAAGATTGAAAGACATCCAAATGATGTTGAACGAGGGGGAGTAATGTCGTGTTGTACTTTTTTTCCTTATCTCGGTTTTGTCCCAACTGGGTTTTCCGGAGAAAGGTTTTAATGAGGCAACATGCAAAGCGTGTCTGAGCTCTTAGAGTTATGACATCCAAGGGGAGTGTTATAAATCATTGTGGATTGTCAAATCTAGTTACGGCCCATCCCATATCCGATGAGACTTAAGACGGTTTATACTTTTCCTATTCCGAATAGGATTTACCTTTTATCTCTTGTATTGATTCCTATATAAAGATTCTATTGGAACCTCATTATCGATAATACAACACACGAAATTCCCCCATAATTCTCTCTAGTTTACAACAATTTGCAATATATGTTCAATTATTTTGATTAATTTGACTTTTTTCTATAAGTAGTCTCTTTTGTTTGCCTTCATATCGTATTTTATCACAAGTGAAATAAATTCCCTAATCGTTTTTTTTGTATTTGTTATAACTTATAAGTCGAATGTGGCGTATTTATCGCGAGTCGAACGAGTTTCCGAATCTGATTTTGACTTATGGCTACTTCGAAATAAGTTGTACGTGATTTTGGCTATTGCACAAACCGATTTTAACTTCTTTTAATTCGAACTAAAATTAGTTGAACGAGTTTCTGAATTTAAATGACTTATCAATTCTATTATTTTAATCTACTTTCAAACGAAGAGTTTCCAAACAATATGATTTGAAAGGCAATTTACACAATCGTTTAACTTCATACTCAACTGAATTATTTCTCAATCAAAATTTCATCAACAACATGACGACATCACCACTACAAATCAGCCCCAACTCGGTACTTAATATAGAGATAGCCATTAGGAACGACGTTGAGTTTCCGAGTGAGAATTTTGGTTCACATTTAAACGTTATCTCATTATTTTAAACTTTATAATCAAATAATACTTAGGTCTCTTGATTCATGATGTGTGCTTCGTGATTGTTTGATTTACTTGATTGATTCTGATTGATTCATGATGTGTGTTTGGTGATTGTTTGATTTACGTATGTGATTACTCGTTCTCTTATCTGTTAAAAGACAAAAGTGTCAATTAATATGTTTATGATAGAACTATTTGATTTAATTGTTTCTTTATCCTTCTCTTTTCCGATGATTTGAAGGGGGGGTTTGGTAAAGCTTAGGGACATAATCACTAGAATTAGTGTAATTGACAAGGCGTAATTGTGATTGATTATTCTTTACTTATGGGAGTGGACGAAGGGAATCGTTTGTGGAATTATTGATTATCTCACACCCTACATGGAAGAAGATGCTTGAGTCGATAGCAAAATTTCCGTTAATGGTTGGTAAAATGACACAACCCACAATCACCAGTTCTAATGAATACAAGAGGAGATTCGTTGATTTTTGATAATTTCTTATATTTATTTGATGCGTGAGTGCATTGACTTATTTATTTATTTTGGAATCTCTTACCATTTTGTTTCATATCAAGGTCCACATATGCTGCACCAAATTATATGTTTTTTTACTTTTACAATTAATTACTTTTGATATAACTTTCAAAAAGGTAACATTTAAAAATATATAGTTTGAAGTTTATTACATAGCATTAGAAAATAATAAAATTATTGAATCAAGAAAGGATACAATTGTCTTTTAACCTTATGCAGCATAATTCTTAGTTTATTTCCATTTTAAAAAATTAGACTCTCAAAATATATTTTTCTTAATCTTTGAAACTAAAACATTAAAATATAACGAATATATCTGTAAAATTATTCTTTTAACATATTTAATTATTGTTTTAATATATTAAAGTATTTTTAATATATTATTATTAAATAATACAAAAAAAATAAAACAAAAATATATATCCAAAGTTTCAAGCAACCCAAAATTTGGATTATAATTGTCATTACCATTTTCAATCATAAAATAAACTATTTTCATTTATATAATACTTAAAATGATTTTCATCTCTTGCATTAGCATGCATGGATGATCATCTAGTTACATATAAAAAATCAATTAACTTCAATTTAATTAATTTAAGAATCATAAGGTATAAATATGAAATCAATGAAACTCATATTTAATTTTAAAACGCAAACGATACATTATAAGACTAAGAAGAAAACTACACATGGTTGTTTTCCAACCAATTTCAACAACATAACTTTGCGTTTACGTAACATCTGATTAATTAATTTTTAATATAAAAAAGTAGATTGATAAAAATAAATTAGTTAGAATAAAAGAAAGTATTAGCATAACATAAGTAAAATTGGTATTGCTATAATCTCAAAGTCAGCCTACAAGAATGTTTAATTCGACGCTCATCCTCAACTAAAATGGTTATTCTTGATCAAATCTTCATTAGAAAAAAAAATATACTTTGGCACTCAAACTTGAAAAAACTATTTGGAATGATACAAAAAAGTTTTAGGCAATTCTGCAGTCACGAGTCAGACAATTCCGAGTTCAAACATGGTCATGGTCCTCATATAGATCAGTGTTTTTTTTATTTCTTTGATAAAAAAGATATGGTCATGTAGATCAGTGTTATCGGCAAAAAGGTTAAGACAGACAAGTGTTGGGGAAAATTCGAACCGTTGCTATAAGAATTTGCTCATGTTTTTTGACAGCCTCGTTTTGTATTGATGCAGTTGTGTTTTCCAGGGTTTTGCTTTCACCAAAGCCCTTGCTCATGTCGACATGCCGAAAACGATTGTAGAACCTAAACTTTTGTTGTGTGAGGGCTCTTTGCACGGCAAGGATTTAGCAAGCATGACTCTCTCATCTATTGAAGATTTGCAGGCCAGTCTAATATTAGTGGAGAACTCGGTTTCCCCTGAATGCGAACAATGCTTCCTCACCAGTAAAGGGGAACGGAAAGTCACAGTTGTCACAAATATGAAATATTGTCTTTGAATATTTCCAGAGCGTCTGAGTACGTGCACCTCATTTGAGTGTGAGGAAATTAAAGAAGGCAGATGTGATGAAAAGCCCCTCAAAATATCAGGTATTTTGGGGGTTGCGTAAGCATGACAGTAAAATCTGAAAATCTATATTATCTAAGTTCCATTATGATATTATTGTGCTTCTTTATCAACTTACTTTGTTTTGTAATTTTGTTTAAGGTTTTGCTCAGTGGTTTTTTCACCTCTAGACTGAAGTTGATGAAAGTAATGGTTAAATCGAAATGGACAAACTCATTATAAGCTAAACATAAGTAAAAATAACTTAATAAAACATAAGCAAAATATAAACAACTCTCGCTCAATTCTCATCACGTAGATACAAATCAAAACAACTTTTCGTCATAGCTTGAGAACAGATCCAACAAGATTGCCTCACCGAGACAATCGATCAGTGACATTTTTATTTTTATTCCAGGTATTATCATCCCACAGTAAATATTAATTCGAAAAATTCAATTTTTCTAAAAATCTAATTTATAAGTAGATTCAAAGCACTGGATTCCTTGCGAGAAAGTTTATATATTCAATTTTAGTTTGACTTCTTCTTGTTCTTGCTCATGTTTTGACTTTTGTAAACTCTTAACTGGTTCGCAATTTCTTTCCTAGGGCTTCACGATTTCGTGGTTGCCAAGTTTCTTCTTCTGAGGGACAAAATCTGAATTTTATTTTATTTTGAATACTTTTTGCTGAGTGTGTTTCAATTGTGTAGAGGCGTATCAAAGGTTACTTCGGTTCGAGTCTCTCATCGTGACATTTTAGAAAATAATAATTGTGTGAATAGGTTGTTTAGAAATATATACTTACGGTCCAATGTTCACAGTAACACTAAACGAAGTAGAATATGCAACGAGTACATGATTCATAGTATTTGATTCTAGTCAAGCTAATAACTACCTTTTTGGTGGATTTTTTAAAAAGCTGTTTTTGTTTTCTGCCCATAATTATAAAAAGCTGTATATTAAGTGCTTTTATTGGTGTATTTTTCATATGGCGTGTGAATAAAAAGGAAAAGATTAAATTTACTGCATACAAATGCAAGTCTTTATTGCAATCTAAATCATTTATCCTACAAAAAAAGACTAAATATTCCATCTTTGACTGTAATGATTCAAACTTCAGTCTCTCTTTTTTTCACTATCAGTCTTTATTTTAATTCAAACTTGGTCCATAGGCAGATAGACTAGTTCATAGCATTGGATTTATCTTGTGTCTATATTTGACTATAAATTTATTAAAATATACTTACTGGATATCTGTTTGCAACATGAATATGTATGCATGTAGTCATTTGATCGATTAATGTTTATAAATATCGTCATTTAAATGGAACAATTACGTAAAATTCAATTTATTAGGGTTATTTTATAAAAGATATAAGGTCTAGTTTAAGTATGAAGTTAATTTGACAATAATATGGAATTTATGCGAATATAAATTTAATTATTACAAATGTGAAATGTTTTTTACTTCACTATTTTAACAAATAAAGAAATTTACATAAAAGAGGGAAAAGCCAATTCATCTTTACTCGAAATCTCCCATACATTACTCGATATAATTATTGTTTTATCCCATAATCATCTCACTGTTTTATCTTCTTGTTCATACAACAAAATTGTCAGCGATATTTTTTTCTTGGCATAAAAGTCAAGAGTGATGGTTTCTATTACGGATTGGCAATATTTTTAAGTGAATTACTCCTTTCGGAATAATTAAGAAAATCTCGATGTATATTAAAACAAAAAAACCTCGATGTATATAAAATATTTCTACAATATAATGCAGCGGTTATATGTTTCTATGCTTTCACATGCTTAGCTTTGTCTGTTAGCTAGTCTTCCGGAAAATTTATAAAATTTGTCGATCGTTATGCAAGACAATCAATTTTTTTCCGTGTCTTTTTTTTTCATTTAAACGTGTATAAAAATTATATCACAACATAATTTTCTGTTTAAGGAAATTTTCCGTATTAATAATAGTTTTCTTCACTTAATTCGATGTGGATAATTGTTTTTAGAACTTGCAAACATGTAACAGTCCATCAACGATCAAAACTTGTTGTAAAACCATAACTAATAAACCACTCTAAAAGTAGAAGATATTTATGTCTCAAAGGTCATTAAATATTGTACCTTGTGTAATGAAAAGACGACCAACAACAAACATTCTCTTCGAGATTTGAGAGATTCATATCATTAAATGCACATCTCGAAATATTACTAATTAAAACCTTGATTTCGAGTCTATCAAACGTAACCATAATAAGACCATGCAAAATGGCCCAGAGATAAGACTTTGATGAGTCTCCACGTCACTTTCTGTTTTCGGCTTTTGTCCCCTAAACTTTCGACAACATTCGTCTCGCACCCCGACACTTCCCGGGACCTCTGTCTTCCCCCCCCCCCCCCCCCCTCTTTCTTTCTCCTCTCCTCTCCTCTCCCATTTCTCTATTTTTAACTTTTTCTTATTTATGAAAATGACTTTTTTTGTTTTCTTTTCTACCATTTGTAACTCGTGGTCCTTCTTCATTCGTATAATAATGCTCTGGAAATTTCATCTTAAAACGTAATACAGCTATTTGTTTTTTTATGTGATCCTATTTATATTTGTTTCATAGTAGTATTTTGTTTTGTCTTCCAAAACAATTAACCCGTGAGATTTTTGTAATGATTTATGGATAATTTCAAACAAATTAAAATAGTCATGGTTTATGAGAGGGAATAAAGTCGTTTTTATCGTCTTTTGCTGAGTGGTGTCTTGATCTTTCCTAATTTTCTTTTAGGCATCAAGTCTTGATCTTCCTAATTAAAATATAATGCCACCAGGAATATATAATTAAAAACTTATATACGAAAAAAAAAGAGAACCAAAATAATAGTAATAAAAAAAGGGAAAGAAGTGAAGGCAACAGCACATAATGAGAGGTTAGTATGGGCTCACAAACTCTTATGTTTCTTTTATTTTATTTTCCCTTTCCAATTATTAATATCTATTGTTTCTTACCAAACTAACCACATATATATTTATATATTACCGTTATAAATTAAAATAAAATTATGTGTGTATGTCCCTCTCTATATATATATACACTGAAACATATGTTCCCAATTCAAACATTGTTTTGTCTCAAACAGATTTCTCTTAACACACTCAACAACATATCCTAAAATAAAAGTTCTGTCATGGAAGAACAAGATCAACAAGAAGCTTCAATGCCATTAGTTCCCATAGATAGCTTCTCTTACAGTTGGTTAGTTAACTTTCCTTCTTTAGAAGCTTCCATTGATGATCATCATCAAACCTACGAAGATTATTCTTCTTCTTCTTCTTCCTTCATCGAGATGGATCCAAGATTACCTCCTTCTAGAAGATTCTTCATCAAAACATCCCATGAAAGTAGCTTCAAGTTCGATAACTTCGTCTCTTTCTCCGACGAAGATCACTCTTTAGTTCACGCCGATGAGCTTTTCCGTGACGGCTTCGTCGTGCCTTATCGATCAAAAGCCACGTCAGCAACTATAGATAAAGAGGAAGAATATGAGCCATTGGATAAAACGACAACGGGGAAGATTGAGACACGTGGCGTAAGGAGCACGTCGTCTCCTTCTTCTTGTAGAAAGCTAAGAAGAGTGTCGAAATGGGTTTTGTTGAAGTATCTTGATTTCTTGACGCCATTGTGTAGAAGACTAAAGAGATGTAGATCCGTTGGAACAACCGGAAGTATCGGTATGGATTCAAGAATCCGTGTAACGACGTCGTCAAGAAGCAGAGTTTATTCAGATGAAACGTCGTCGTCGCCAAGAATAAGTGTTGCAGATGATTATTATTGGAGAAGATCTTGTGACTCTGAGAGCTCAATTTACGAAGCCGTTCTTCATTGCAAGAAATCATTTGGTACGTCAAAGATATACTCCTTTAACATTCTTTTTGGTTTAATTAATATAACTTTATTAGATCTTAGTAAGTTTTTTGTTAATTTCAACAGAGAGATGAGAAGAATCCATGGAAGAGGAGCTGGTAGGAGTAGAGATGAAGAATATTAAGCTTTGAGAGAAGAAGCAAATTGCATTAACACGTTACACATGGAGTGGGAGAGATAGAGCAACTTGTGATGTGTCTTTTTGTTATTTCTCTCTCTTGAATTAAAGAGATTGATGTGAATGATCCATGTGAATGTGTCATCTGATGTGGATCAAGAATGTTTTTTCTCTTTTTTTTTACATGAGTGGGCACATATATTTTCAGATATGCTGCTAGCAGAATCAAGAAAATATTTTCAGATTTTCTTGGCTATTTTTCTCCATATATATATATATATATATTATATTGCAGTGTGAGTTAAATAGTTTCTTTTTAACTGTAAGTGTGCCTACCCATGTTTACTTTTTCTGGCCCAGTTGTGTTCGAATATTATTACTTTTTGTGCAAAATTTGTCTTTTCTTGTCTTAGAGATCATACGGAGGATGTCATCATGCATGATTGAACTCTTTTCTTATCATAATTGTTATTTCAAATTATTAAATCGAGCTACTAAAGAAGGAAAAAGAGGAAATTCTAATTACAAAAAAAGAAGTATCCAAACTATATCAATATATATATTTCATTACCAAGTGAATGTAGTCCTATATGATTCTTCTATAGGTTGAGGTCAATATTTATGTTCCAAGAAAATATCCAAACTATATCATGTATTTGGTAGACGAATCTTCTCTATTTTATAATTACTGCAAAATATGCATACATGACGTATGCATGTTCTAAATATTACTTTAGATTTTGAATCAATTCTACTGCCAAACAAAAATTTACCACAACGTTTGTATGATATAAACAAATTATATAACAAAAAAAACAAGTAATATAACAAATCGATATCAGATAATGAAAAGTAGAATTAAAAAAAAAGACTTAAACCCCCTCTATAGAAAAACTAAAACTAAAACTAAAATATAGTGGTGATTTTGTGACTTCTGAAAAGGTGTAGGGTCAGAATTCGTTATGGATTGAACCATTGGCTTTGGACACCAGTCACACCACAATAATTTGTTGCGAAATGAGCGTTGATACAAATAACTTATGTCAATATGCGATTCAAATAACGTGTTCATAAGCAAATATATTTGAGAAAAATGTGTAATGGTAGGCATGTCAACATGTTAAGCAAAATTCAAAGGAGTTTACTGTTACAAACGATTTGATACTCAGTAGAAAAATATTTTTGCTTTTTTAAAATATAATTTGCAAATGAAGTAAGGAAATGTGGATGAAAACGTATAGTATAACGTTAACATATATGGAACAATATCTTATTGCTTTTGTGCTTATGTTTCGTGCCTGAGTCTAATTTCTTTGTTTTTACATATTTATACATATATAAATATTAATAAATATATGAGTTTTAATTTATATATATGTATATTCTCAATAAATCAACTAGAACTACAAATTATACAAACATGAGAAAAAAATCACGTTCACAACCACACAACACAGTTACACACCTATATTTTCTCTTAATTAAAATAAACCATCTAAAACAGTAGCAAGTGTAAGCCAAAACCTTGCCCAATTTCAAAAAATCTGTCCCTTTTATTGTTTCTTCAGTTTGATCCTTATCGAAGTTTACATAGAAGCCGATTATATTAAAAGTAATCATAGTGAACATATTTGTCTTGAGCATAGAATTTTGATACTCCAAAAGAAATTGAGTAAAAAGGATTAGTATTGACAAAAATATCATATATAGAGACTCCAACCAAAAACAATTTATAGAGAACACATTCACAAAGTAAAAATTGCTATATTTTTGGTAAATACAGTCTATACAGAGGTTGTGATTGGGTCAGTTTTGGGATATGTTTAAACCTTTAAGATACGATTTTTTTATCTTGTTTCACCAAATATGTATGTATACGTTCATACTTTTATAGCATTTTTGGTACAAGATATTATAAGTAGGTGGATTTCGTAATCTACATATTCTTTCGTTTTGTATGATTGTGCTTGTCATTTATATGAAGCTTTAACATTTTCTGTGGGATTAGTTAAAATACCGGACAATCTACAATCTATCACATGTTAATATATAGTTATATACCATATGATATACATACATATTAAAAAATTTGCAATCATAACGTGATAATCTTTGAAAATCTAAATCAGAATAAATACGATGATGAAAAAAAAATACATACAATTTTAATCCTTTTTAATACTCCTATTATCTTTTAAAATATTAGGAAATCATCATTAACCATTGGTCAAGTCCAAAAATGAAAGAAACTTGACGCTTAGTGGCTTAGATCTAACTAAGGTTAGTCTACGCAAAAATAGAAACCAATAGAGACATGTATCAATTTTTGTTTGTTAACGCATTTATCATCGTGATATATATAAGAGCACTATTATCGGCTAAGATAGTTTCTCAAAAAAAATATTAATATTTAATTATAAAATTATATTTTAATTTTTTAATTTAATTGAACCATTAATAAAAGAACATGTTTTGTTTGGGTTTCTCATATCCATATCTCGAACGAGAACCCCAGTTCATTTTCTCCTGTACTTTATTCTTTTTTTTTTTAATTTTTAATTTTAAAACTTTTTAAAAAAACGTTGATGGAGGTGTTCTAACCTTCGCTAAATAATCATCGTAATGTTATTTTTTTCCTCGGTGGCGGTGATTATATTCATATAGATAAAAGATTACATGTAAAACTGGATTTTCATTAGATGATTCGATATATCAATCGCATTGGATTCTCATTTTTATTGTAAGATCATATATTATGCTATATATTGATCGCATTCCATTTTTTTGCTTTCTGACAGCTCTATCGCATTACAATTAAAGCTGCATAAATGTAGTCTATAATCCGGAAGGGGGACAAACCTATGGTTTTCATTTAAGCGCTATAAGAAAGTGCATTAAGTTCGGAATATTGTATACTAAGGACTGATTTAAAGTAATTCACTTTTATAAAAACAAAATTGCCCATATTTTTGCAGCAACTTTGTAGCAGAAGATTTGCCCATCCACATATAAAGGGATTAAAATATTAATAGACCCTATAACATTAGAGACAAGATAGATTCCAAACTAAAACAAATGTTTTCAAATAAAGATATTTTAAATGTTTGATATTATTGTGGCAAAGGACATATTCACCCAAAAAGACAGGCAAAAAGATTTGCCTAGGCATCATTTTTCTTCCTTTCTTCTTCTGCAAATTTATAGGTCCAAGAAGATTTGGGGTACAATCACATAGAGAGAGAGAGAGGGATTCCATCTAGAGCCAACTCTTACAACAACAAAATATAATGAAATCTCAAAACATTTAAATATTTAATTTGGCTGTAAAGTGAGATAATGGTTTTGGAACGCTAGAAAAAAAAAAACCATAGTTACCTGCCCTTAGGGGTTATGACCCTATTCCTAACCTAATAATTACCACTTGGATTGGAGTTACCCAATGTTTAATATTTTTCTTCGGAACTCTTGTAAGTTCGAATGTTGAAGATCGATCTTGAGGCAACCAAAAGGCATTTCTAAGGAGTTTCTTGGTAACCTCTACGATCTCAAATTGGCATCTTTATTTTCTAGCTTTATCTTGATTTTACTCTCAATTATGTATTATAGAAGAATTTTCAAGCATCGGAGTCTTCGGCAAAGAGATCTCGGCTTATATTGTAGTCCCAAATTAATTTCAATATAAGTTTGTTTGCACCGAAAAAAAAAAGTACAAAAGATTTGAGGATCCATGGAGGGATGGTAAAGAGTTACAAATTTAAATGCAAGTGTGTGTATTTTATTTTACTTTTTAGCTTTGAGAAAAATACAAAGTATTAATTAAATGATCAACTCCTAGTGTGATTTGAAATCATTTACTAACAAAGTTACAATCATATTTCTAGCAATGTTTAAAGGAATAGCGACAACCAACCGGACATTCAATCTATTTTTCATTTTTTTTCATTTTGTATACATACATATATTCGTACTACAATGGTGACAATTTGTTTTAGCTGAAATCCACCAATTACAAATTGTTTTAAGAACTGTATAAACAAATGCTTGCACATTTGTTGTAACTAATTCATTTCAATGGAACTAATTTTGGCCGTTATTTTTTTTAAACGGTTATTTGAAAAATGCTTATTTCATAGTTATAAAATGAGAAATCATTAACTTAAAAGTTTTAGTTATATAAAAAAAAAAATCAATCGCTTATGAAAGTTAACAGCGGAAAAAGGAAAATTAAGCTAGCTAATGTTTTGGTAAAAATATTTCCATTCATTAGCTTAGTGTTTTACAAAGGTGATATGATCGTAACGTCTGGAAAACTAAATGTGTCATTTTAAGACTATATGAACAAGGGACAACAAAAATATCTTTCTCGTCAAATTTAAACCACACACCACAGTGGAGACAAATTCAAACTCAAGATGTCCTAAACATCACCTAGGGTCTCTTATCCCTATACCGAATTATATCCGACAAAAAACTCATATAGAGAAATTAGGCAACAAAGCCGAAGCTTCGTGAGGATTAGCCGCTTGAATAGTGACACGAAAAAACTTAGAAAAAAACGAGAGAAATATAATTGGGTACACTAAGATGAAGAAACTCGAATCTCACGTGCTGGTGAGACAAAAACAAGGAGACATATAGACAAGATATGTTCCGAGAAGATCCAAAGCATTCCTCGTGACACTGTTCCTATCTCATATCTTCATTTCTTTTTCACCTTCTTCAAATTTCATCTTCTTCTTCATGGGGGACCAAAAACACTTAAACATATGCAAGGTCATTTTTCTTTTGTCATAATGTATTGAGAGAGATGTATAAATACTAGATTAATTGTATCTAGCTATGTTTTCGGTATCTGTCGTCAATTTTAATGCTCTATATGTTCATAAGGAAACTATATGTAGTTTTAGTTTTCTTTACGTGTGTATGGGTTTGTTGATTTGATTATCTTATCTTTAATGCTTTAACAAATAAGATTTTCAAATTTAAAAAAAAAAATCGAAATATATAGTGGAAGATCAGTGTAGTATTTATTTTTACGGATTTTATGAATCTTAAATGAGATAGTGACCATGAAATCATATAGTTTGGAGTTTTTATGGTTTTATCAAACATTGGGAAATAGACAATTCAAAATAGAATTTTAGATAATCTATATTTTTTCAGGTGTCTAAGTCATAATATAATTACAAGAAAAGAATTTCATAAACGATGAAATTGTGATCTAGAGAGATAATTTGTTGTCAATGAATGTGAAAGAACAATTAGTTCAATTAATGAGCGAGTTTAGTATTTTTGGCATACATTGGACTCGGTCGGATACAGTCGACATATACCAGATCGTTAGATCGTACCTTTGACCCGGTCATCAGATGGAAAGCTAAAAATTTGGTTGGTAGAGGATTATATCATATTAGCTAGTGATTCGTTTTTTATTATTATCATCCAATTACTATATAATTTTTATAATTAGGATTTAGGACACAAGAAAAGACCGGAAAAACTTCCAACTCTTCCTTAATTAGTGCAATGCTTAGTCTATCCGATCTGAAATATGTATATTTTGCACGTAACCTATTTGTTGCACTTCTCATCCCAAGTTGCATGTTTCCCACACACCGCTGTTATTTTAATTTTGTTTTTGGTTACTTGAAGAGTTACGTTTTTTGGTTATACATAACACCCAAATATTATTCATTTTATTTTACTATATTATATGATGTTTTCATTTAAATACACATGTATTAAAAATGATAAAATATATTACTATTTCCCATTTTAATATTAGTGATATATGATAGTTTATATAAAAAATCATCTATTGCAAAGAAACGTAAAGCAAATGTATATAATACTTAAACATTGATATAATGAATGAACGGAATATTATAAATAAAAAGAGGTGACGGAAACTTGTTTGTATTATCGTTGCCACCATGTCATAATTCAGATTCAAATCCGATAATTTGCGTTCGTTATGTATAAGTTTTAGAAGACATGCAACAACAAAAAATGAACCTATATATTTTTCAGATGGTTATCTTCGATGATACATAATAGAGAATGGAACCAGATTCGAAGCAGACGTTAATGGTCGTGGAAAGGTACGGTATGAGAAGGAACATCACAGCTAATCAAGTCCCAGAATACAACAATTAACATTGTCTCAGACCATCATTTTTTTTTCTTGTAAAATTAAATCAGACAAAAAGTAACATCTATAAGACTATAACACTAGCCACACGTCGTTCGAACCATTAAGCAAATAACTTTCATACAGTAAATAAATACAGAAAGCCCTTTAAAAAAGTAGTAAATAAATACAATAACAATTTATTTTTAAATAGTTATGTATGTTGACTTTGTAATCTTGAATTAATATCAATGATATTATTTGCCGTTAAAAATACAATATAAATTAATAAACAGTCACAACATTTTCTTAAGTCGGATCTTTTGGTCTATAAAAGGATTACGGATCGGATCTTATATATTAAAACTGATCTAGAATTTTGTAACCAATAAATGAATACTATAGTCGATAACATTTGGCCGACGTTGAACTCTAGACTGTAATCACTTAATATAAACAAATCTTTGGACAGAACAACATAAAAAAATCTCAATCTGAGAAGGAACCAAATTTATGTGTTGTTATAATTATGCCGATAATTCCCGACCAGAAAACACTAGAACTAGCTAGATCATGATTAATCGCGTCACTGTACTTGAAAAATTAATTAATTTCTAACCAAAAATAAAAGATTTTATTTTATTTTGTAAACATGAATCTTTTAAGAAAAATGATGTGAGAGTTATGTTGCTTCCTGGTCAAGTCACGATTAACTATCTAAATTTTGGCCGAAAAGATTGATAGATTCAAATTATTAAGCCAACGAAAACCATCATCTTATTTCATGCCTTTTGTCGGGCTAGAATCAATTCGTTAACTTATTAATAATATTCAATTAAACAACTGTATATTATTTTATATACATAATATTTGTTCTTACAGTTTTCGTGATTTATGAATTCATGCCTTTTGTCGGGGTAGAATCAATTCGTTAACTCGTCATAATATTCGTTAACATATATATATACACACAGATATATGTATACTTAGTTCTTACAAATTTACGTGGGTTATGAATTCAGCATATATAGGTTTATTAATGTGAAATATATACATACATAATTCATATATAAGTTTATTATTTAATGTGCAAAAATATATAGACCAAGGAATCGTTTGAAAGGAGATGTGGATAAGACATTAATTAGTTTTGGCATATATTCTCCCTGACAAAATTACATAATTTCCCTCATTTCCCCCTACTTTTCTTGTAATCCGAGCATCATCTACACCAATTCTTCAACGAAACATAGATAAGGATGTGACACCAACATATTAATGAAATAAAAAATGTAAGAGCTAGAGAATGAGACAAAATAATCGTCTGCTTGTATATATACAGTTCGTTATTGTGTTTTTTTCTTTTGTCAACTAAAATCCCATACACAATATACGCATTTTAAGAAAAATACAAGATTCTATATTTATATGTCAAAGATATTATTTCATTAGCTGTATAAAAAATCAACTTTGAACAACGATACGATTTAAAGAAATACGATGATAGAAGGCAGCAAAGCCTTCTCAAAACGAATTTTCATTTGTGTAATTGACTTAAATGGATAGAGTTTATTGGGCTTAATAAGGAACCCATGACAGGCCCATTTATGTCAAAATTCAAATTATAATTACTTATTTCCCTTTTTATTTGGTCAAACTATTTTCCATATTCCCCTAAAAACGAAAAAACGCCGAGAAAGAAGAACAGAGGAAGGCGAAGCCGAAGCGACGGAGAAAGAAGAATCAAAGAACGGAGAATCTAACGTTAGAGAAATTGATTTCCCTCCAAAAATTTCCCTCCGATTTCGGCAAATCTAAATCACATTTCCGCGTCGCGAACCTAAGCGGTGAGTGTTTCTTTTTCTCAGTTGATTTTCCCGGGAAAGTTTCCGATTCTTTGTTAATTGAGTTATTTTTTAATGTCATTTTGGAATCTAGGGTTTATACCTTCGTTGTTCTGTTTTTTTTTTTAAATTCTCTGTGATTTTTTTTCTTTTTTTTTAGGTTGTCTTTGTAATCGTTGATTCTTAGTTCATTTTTTTGTTTCTATGGG
This sequence comes from Cardamine occulta, assembly GCA_028015245.1. NCBI lineage: Eukaryota > Viridiplantae > Streptophyta > Magnoliopsida > Brassicales > Brassicaceae > Cardamine > Cardamine occulta. The sequence continues at coordinate 11,402,419 of CM051393.1, read as the reverse complement.
CTTATACATAATACGTCTGATCACAAACTATTTGATGTATCAATCTTTGATTTCATTGGGAACTGAAAGATTGATTCTTTTTATACTGTTCATCAACAGGTGCTTGATAAGATAATGAAGTTTGGCTTTGTGTAGTTTCCTGTAAAATAATAGTTACTATGAGCACACTGATGAAACAAAAGAAAAAACTTTGTTTCTGTTTTTTTTTTTTTGCTAGAAAAAGAGAAGATGGAACAACCAAACCAAGGCCTGAGCTCATCTCTTACAAATAAGCGAAAAAGGGGTCGTCCTCGCAGAGATGAAAGCCAGACACTGCAGCAAATGAACCCACCTCCTGTTACTTCTACTGATGAGAATATGATTGGTCAAGTTGTTTCTGGTGTGGTTGAAGGTTCTTTCGAGGCAGGCTATTTTCTCAATGTAAAGGTCGCTGACACCGATAAGCAATTGAGAGGCGTTGTTTTCTTTCCAGAGAAAGTAACTCCAGTTACTCCAGCAACTGATTTGTTTCCCCGAGCTAGGATGTATGCAAGAGAACATATCCCAATTCCCTCTTTAAACCAACAAACTCTGCCTCAAACCGATAACTTGAACGCTGACAAGAACCTATCTGCTACGCTGCCCAATAATCATCCAATGAGTGATACAGGTGTTGGTTCTGAGGCTATTAATGAGAGGAATCTTCCTATTGATACACAGATGCAAGATGTTGGTGGCTCTTCTGCAGAGGAGAAACTCACTGAACCTGAAGGCCAAACCCTCTCTCTAATGCCACAATTTGCTAGTGATGCTACACCTAAAGAGGATCATACTGTCCTGAGCTCTGAAGCTTGTGCAGCAAGTAAGTCAGCTGTTACAATCACTACTGCTTTACCTACAGTTTCAATTGCTAAAGGTTCTACTACTTTGGTTGATTTCTTTCCAGCACCTGAAGCGTCTCGAAAGCAAGCCATGGGATCCAGCTCTACGCTGAGCTTTGAACTCTTTCAGAATGAGACTAAGCGATCGGGAACTGAGAAAGAGAAATCTCATGCTGATGCTGAACCACGTGGAGTGGAGGATAAACTGGCTTCTCCCGTTGATGATGTGCCAGAGGAGCTTCAGCTTGAGCTTGGCAACAAAAAATTGAGTGCTTCAGCCATTGCTCCTGAAGCAAATCCTGATCACTCTACTTCATCAAAGAGTGGGTTCTTGACGAATTTATTTGAAGGAAGAGAAGAAACAGCAAAAGAACCAGAAGGACCTAATGCAGCTTCAAAGAGTGGCTTCCCAGAGGCAACAACACAAGTAGATGACAATGATTCTTGAGAAGTGGATTGCAACAACAAAGAAGCTATTCGTATTATTGAGAACTGAACAGCTTTTTTTTTTCCTTCTTCATTGGATAGAATAGTTGGTAGAAAACTTAGCAGCCTCTCTTTTTTCATTTGTGGCATTTTATTTTTTGGTCTTTGACACAGGTTTAAATCTTGCCTTTAGTTTTTCTTCCCCTTCACAGTTATGAATTGACTTGGTTCATCGTATTCGCTCTCTAACCCAAAATCAAAGTATATCTATTTTATGATCATGTTAATAATGTCGAAATTTAAAGGAAAGAACTTGAAGATGTCTACATTAGGTTCAACGGAACAATTCATGTAACTGAAGTCTGAGTTCTCGAGGACTAATGCTCTTAAAAGCCCAGCTATCATCGTGAGTTCAAGGCCCCAACAATGTTTGATACATCTTCCCTTTTTTGGAGACGGCAAAATTGATCATAGCCTCGAAGTCGATCTTATCCACGTAATCCAATGGACTATAGAAACAAATCTTGAAACTGACTTGATCTTGAATTCTAGAGATCCATTGAAGCATATAACGGAAAAAGGAAGCCCTAGCATTTGATGTTGATTAGAGACAGAACGGTTCAAGAAATCAGATTCCTTAAAAGCAATGTTTCTGGTCTCACGACAGAGATACCTCCATCGACTGGAGAGAGCACTAGTACTACTTACACATTCCTTGAACGGTAAGAAAGAAATGATCGGAACAAGAAGTACATCCGGTAGAATCAAGAACATGTCTGGTTGACTAGTTGAATCCATCGTAAGAGAAATGTGGTGAATTCTTTTAAAAAGAGATGAGTCTATGATATGATCCAATGGCTTGAACGCAACAGATTGTGTTTCTCTTCTATAGATTCTTTTGAAAGGTGGTCACTTTTTGTATTGCAATGGCTTTTTTCAAAACCCTAGTAAACATTAATTTTCAATGACTTTTTTTTTTCAATGACTTTTTTATATTTATGCGATGACTTTTTTTTATTGTAAAATTAATTTCCATTAATTGAAACTATAGAGGTAACAATTTAACTAACCCAAAAACGCACCAAAGCAAGAGAAGGGAAATGAGTGGAATTAACCATAACTTCCCTTCATTGTACACATTCTTTGTGTTCATCAACCCAAAAGCGAATACGCCTTAAAAATCAGATCAAGTAGGAAAAACAACAACCTAATACTTTGATTTAAATGAAACGAGATTAAAATAGTAGTAGATAATATCATATTGATATTACTCGATACATTTATTATTATCATTGGTTTACATTGATGACCAAGTCCTCATTTTTTTCGAGGCTCTCAATTGTTGTGTACAAGAACTTGTACATCCCCCGAAGTACTCTGCAACATCTCGGCTTTAGGAAGTGCAACCATCCTTTCATGCATATCATTCTTTATGTAAAGCTCAACTCTTTCTAGTACAGGTCCAGGTCGATGTCCACGTCCAGACCCAATCAAAAAATTCAATATATATAGCTCATTTTTTCCATCAGTAAAGTTCCTAAACACTACAGCCTTAAGTGTGTTAGGAAGATACTTATAGGCACGCTTTTGATGCCAATAGGTTCGTCGATGGATGCCACAATATGTCACACCGTTCTGCAATATATCAAATGAAATCTATGAGGTTTAAAAAATAGGTTCATACATGGTGATATGACTATATTAATCTCAATTCGGTACTATATAGTAATCTTACCGAGAAAATGTTTCGACCAAGATAATCAAAAGTTAGCGTTTCTAACTTCGGGCAATTGTTGAGAAGGAGCCTAATTCCTTTAAACTCCACGACATTCAACTTCGTTCTCAGCACCAAATGTTGAGTTTCCATTGGATGAAGCAAAGAAAATGGATTTTCACATTCTTGGATAACCTTCCAAGAAATAAAAACCCACACATGCATGTTACGATCAAGATTACTACTGTCTAATGGTATTAGATAAGGAAACTATACATATTAGTACTAAACATATTCTTTTTATTCTTTAGGCCACTAAAAAGTTTCATATCGCAAATAAATTATATTGTGAAAAAGATATAAAATAGACTTATATCCCCGAGTAGAAATAACTAGTTCAGTTCCCAAACGTATGTTAATAACGTGAAATATATGTAAATATTTTATGACTTAAATATACCTGAAGGAAATAAGGGCAGACTGTTAAGGTCCTCGCACCTCGAAGACTGTTAAGGAAGCGAGAAATAACTTCTGCTTCTACTTTGGTTCTTTGATCTGGTTCATCATATCCGTTCTCTTCCATAAAATCCAAGAACACTTCTTTTATGGCCATATTTATTCTCTTGGAAGAAAATGATAGAACTGGACCTGAGTACTTGAAGATTTCTACAGCAGGCAGGTCAAACGAACAATTCTTATCAGAGGAGAACTCGCATTTCTCAAAAACAAATTCTCTCATATCTCCAGCTATCTTCTTGATATCAACACCCCAACAAAATTTGATACTTAGACTCTTGAGCGTGGGAGAGTTTGATAGCAAAGACTCGACGTTTGTGAGTTTGTTCCAACCAATAGAGAGACTTCTAGGCAATCTCGAGTTCATGAATTTCGAGGGGTCAAACCCACACGAGTAAATCTTCAATGATTCGAGGGTTGATAGACTGTAGACGCATAAGGGCAGTTCCACAACTATTGTGCTATACGACGACGCATTGCTAGTGGTTTTCCAAGAAGGGATTGAGAAAACAAGAACTAGGTTCTTGACTTGTCTTGAGACTGCGAATTCGATTAGGGACTTGATCTTTGCCTCAAATCCCAATGGATAAGAGAAATAAATCTCGAAGCTATCGATGTAACGACCCTGAAATCTAGAGATCCATTGACTCATATAGTTAACAAACGAAGTCCTTTCGGATTTTTGGTCGGAGGCAGACCGGTCAACATACTCGGATTTGTTAAACACAATGTTTCTGGTCTCACGACAGAGATACTTCCACCTCTTTGAGAGAACACTGGTCCTTACACATTCCTTGAAGGACAAGGAAGAAATGATCAGAACCAGAACTAAATCCGGTAGACTCGATAATATGTCTGGCTGGATACTTAAATTCATTCTCTCGGAACTCATCTCTCTCAATTGAAATCTGCAATGAATAAACTAAAAATCGTCAGTGAATTTAAGCTCCTTTGCATCTACAAATTTTCAAAAAGACCTGTATGAATCTATTGAAACATATCTCATATTATTTAAACAACAAAAGTATATTTATTTTTATAAAAGCAACGTACCTGAAAATTTTGTCCACTTTCGTTTCTCTGTTCAAGATCTCAAGATTTATTTTTCAAGAATTTTGAAAGGTTTATCGATCTGTAATTTTGTAAGTTTGATGAGTATATAGTCATAGAGTGAATTTGGCAAATGCTAAAAAGGAGAAATTATTTAGGTAAATGACGATTTCTATATAATACATGCATGCATTTGTAAAAAATACAGGTAGAAAAATACACTATTTTTATAAGAAATCTCTTCATTTAGTATTTTAGGCCATTAATTTGTCATGAATATATATTTTTTATTTGTTTAAAAATCTGGTCATACCAACATTTTTTTCCCCTTTTAAGGTATAGCTGTATAAATCTTATTTGGCTAAAATCCTATCCCACCGTCTTAGTCCAATGAACTTAATTTCTTTATAAGTAAAACAACTTTATTTGGTATTATTATTAGCCTAATATACATTTTTATTGTTAATACATTTTTTTATTTAAAAATCAGGTCATACCAACAAGATTTTTTTCCTTTTAAGGTATAGCTGTATAAGTCTTATTTGACTAAATCCTATTCCACCTTCTTACTTTTATAGTTTTATTTACCAAATTAGAAATTTGTTGAAATGATATTATTGCTAATATCATGTGGTAAGCCAAAAACAATTATAATTGGACTTAGAATGTGGGCCGAAATAAGAAGCCCATAGCAACTGTTTTTGGCTTTTGCTTTGAAAAGAATACTTGAGAGATTTTTCGATCATAGAAAATAACATAAGAGTTGAGTACATGATACATGTAATAACAAAGAATCTGCAATAGAAAATGAATATATCATTTGTTGTATTTTGCGCAGAATAATATTTTTCTTTTTTCCTTGTTTATTATTTAGATCTAAGATTCGTATCTTAATTATTTTTTAGTGGATCCCAATATTTGTCGCTTTTTGTAAAGCATGACATAGAAAAAAAGCTGTTGAAAAAAAAAACTGTTGAGAAAATAAAATAAAATAAGAGAAACCAATTAAATGATAATAGGTCCAAAACCAGGTAATGTTGAGTTAAGACTTAAGATTTGGACAAAGACAAAGACGTATCCAAAAAAGCAAAGAGATCTCAAAGTGTGAGTTCTTACTGGTTTGGCCCTTTGATGACATTCAAAGGTTAATGTTATGAAAAGTGTGTGGTGTTCCTCGAACCGTAGTTTGGTATTCGTCTCATTCTTTCTTTGTCCCATCATAACTCAATATTTTTGGAAGTGTATACTTTTAAATTTATAATTAGAAAATCTTGATAAAATATAAACAAAAGTGTTGATCGAGTTCAGAAACATTCACTGACATGCCAAAAATTATCTTGGTCTCATGGATCAACTTAGGGTTGAACATGATTTATGTACATTCTAAACATAGATTGATCATACAAATAGATAGGTATAAGATAGCACAAACTATACAACCAGAAAGATTTTCAAGACCAAAAAAATAAAATTTAGTAGCCAAAAGAAAAAGGACACCATAAGTTTTATGAACGGTGATTTTATTTTATAATTGATAGCTAAAACAATTATTGATAATTACAATATTTTTCTTCTCAAGATCGAAATTTCTCTTTTGTAAGTTCTACTCCAAATTGGTTTGGCTCAGAATTTTAATCTAATTTTCGGTTGAAAAAAGGAAAAACAAAATTAGAACAAGAATAAATTAGGAGAAATAGTGTTAAATGTGTGATGTGTGACTGTGCGAGTCTGTGACAGAGAAGTGAACAAAAAAAGAGAATGGCAATTCCAAAGCAAGAGGACACATAAAACTGGCTTTCGTCTCCCACATTTTCGTTACTTCGGCAGTCTTAATTTTTGTTGACTAAGACTCTCATAGTCTCATTACCAATTATTTTTCATATTTATTCACGGATGTATAGACATAGTTTTTCATAGATCACTCCCAATAGTTTTCTTTACAAAAGTTGTAACCTTAGATTTTGACTGACGAAAATCTTTTTAAAAGAATGTGTCGTTTGACAAAATAAATTTACGCTTAATATGGACAAATGCAGAAAAAGAGACATGGCCTAACTTCTTAGTGGAGATAACAAAAATTCATAGTGGATTATCGACGTCAATAACTATTTAAATGAAGACTACTTTTCCTGCAATTCATATAAATTTCAATTTTTATATTTTGATAACCGGATTATTCGCGACAGAAATTCATCATAATTTTGGGAGTTAGAAATTATATATCATGGTTTTCTAAATTTCATAATGAATCTTTAAACTACTAGACTACCATGAGTACAAAGGAAATGGTTACTTCTTTAAAAACAGTTTAGAATACGAGTGAAATGGTTACTCCTTTTTTTCTAGATTTTTGTTAATTATCATCGGCGGTGGCTTGTAAGTTTTATAAGAAAATATTGGCAATATGGCCTTCAAAAAGTCAGTGTAAATTAGGTCAACATGATCAGTTCGAATCCTAAGAAAAATATAATATACGAGCGACGGGACTTTTGAATCTTAAGAAATATAAAAAGCAATCGATGTTATTTCTAATTCAGAGAATTGAGATTTATTAGTGACACGAAACTTCTAATCCTTTTAAAATAGGGTTTGAGAAAGACTTATAAGAGAAGGAACCCTAAAAAAAAGAGACACACGAAACAATATAATTCAAAAAGAAAGATCCTTGTAAACAAAAAATTTGTACAAAAAGAAAATAATGTGTGTAAGAAAGATCAAAGAGTTGCTTTACTCAAGGAGACTGTGACTTAGTGGCGAAATAGAAAGGTTGGGCTCGTATTGCGTGTCGTCCAAAGTTTAAATACTTTTTTATTGTTTCTCACTGTCATATTTAGATCACATTTTTCCTAAAATGATATGGTTTCAGAAAAAAGCATGTGATGCTGATTTGGGGATGTGTTAATAAAGGCAACGTCTAGGAATATGCAACTATAATTGATTAAGCGAACAAATAGCGACTCAGTTCGTTGTATACATGAATTCGACATTTTTAGAGGTTTGTAAGAACATGTGAAGTCTCAAATCACTCAGATCCAAACATTTGTATTCTTTTGTAAAGCATGGTTTATCAATAAGACTTACATGTGTCAGAGGTTTCAAGGGTTGTTATACTTGCTCAATCATTTAGTATTTGTGTAAGTTATTACTTTTAATTAAGAACTTTATTTCTCAAAAGAAACCAATTAGACCATACCAGATCCAATATGAATTAGGAGAGGAAAAAGAAAATAGTTTGTTGAAACTTTTTTCTGTTCTTATTTTCAACAGCTTTTTGGCATGTGATCTTATTTTAAAGTTAAAGATCCCTGCACACACACACAAAATCCCAACTTTACAATGTTTTAAAATGAAAAAGGATGTAAACATAGTACTTTACCAATGAATACAAAAGAAACCCAATTGTTAACATAACTGAAAGCAAAGTGTATATCCCACTTGTCACAACAGACAGATGAAAAATAAATAACATTGGCCATACAATGAATACAAAAGGATGTAACATAATCACTACAGCCTTACTCAGGGGACGAAGCCAGAAATTTTTTTAAATGGGTGCAAAATATTGTAAAAATGCTATTAGGAGGCATTGAACCTTCTGCCACAAGCATTTAATGGATGCATTGCTAAACAAATTACTATATTATTTAATCTAATCTATATAAAAATATGAAATAATTAAATTCTTTTGTAAACACTTTTCCTTGTGATTAGGCGATTAATCAAGGAGTGAATTTCTAGTGAATGTGTGATTGATTAAAAAAAATGCCTAATGGTTCAAGAAAACACCAAATGAGATAAAACCTTTTTTGTTATAAAAAACATCAAATGAGATGCCTTAAGACCAAAGAGGACTGTTTTAACAAACAAACAAAAAAAGCCCAAGAGGACTGTCCTAGATTGATCTAGCCAAGCGTTTCGAAAGAAAGAAGAAGTTTGCCCTAGAGGAAAAGACCAGTCGGTCCACCTCCTATTTTTTTTTTTACTTAAGAATACCATTTTTTTCTGTCGCTTCTTAGGTTTTTTTTTATAACTTTTGTAAATTCATTGGGAGCTATTTCGATTCTTGTTGATAATTAGAGAAGATATATATCCTAACTCTATCTTTATTAATTATATTGAATCATAAGCATTTTTCTGATGAATTTTTTATGCTATAAATTCAAGTATGTAAACTTAACAAAGAAAACAAACTATAAGAAATAAACTTTTCTGTTATATTTTTTGGGATCGGAATTTTTATTTTTATTGGTACTTTGAATTAGACTAAAACACCAAGAAACATGCCAATTGTCATCCAGGTCAAGGCTGGTTTTCTCATTGGCCACACAAAATACTATATTACATTATATATGTGTAAAGCATATAATACAGCACAGACAAAATCAATGGTTCTCAAAATTTCCACCGAATTCAAACGAAAAATCCTGACCTTTGCGACATTAACTTTATTTAGTCTTCCAAAATAATTAAAAGTACTTATATAATTCAGTTTTTTTTCTACATGATAAGTTGATAACAGAAGAGAATTATATTATAAGGTCTATAATTCCACGTACCTAATTTTATGTACGGATGATTAAAGATTATGTAGATAAAACTGCAACTCCATTTTTTATCTACTCGATATATATACATTTTCTTCTTATGATGGAAAATGTGAATCATTGTCTGTAAAACAACTTTGCACTTTCCTTCAGCACAATTAACCACATACAAATGAATTTAGAACAATACACGCACACAAATATTGTTTCCAATATACTATTGGTTTGAAAATTTTACCATACATAAATTTTAATCTAACACCTAAAATTTCAATCATAGCATTCCTTTCATGTATACATGAATAAGTTGTAAGTTGTTAGATGTTGTGGCTGTTAGACAAAAACTTATTTGAGCAGTTGATTATATTTAATGTAATATATAATCAAGTATGTGCTTAGAGAGCAATGATGATTTGGCATCATTTTTATGTTCTTAGTGCTGTAATTTGGCACAAACATTTTAAAAAGCATATTGTATTATTATTATTATTATTATTTTATATATACTTTTCTATTTGACTCTTTAATTGTTTTTATAATTTAAAGCCGCCTCTAAAAAATAAGATGGCGTGTAAAGTGATACATTTTGTTAGTAGTTTTTGAAGGAAACAACAAAAAATACAAAGTGGAATCAGCTCGCAATTAGCCTTTCATTACAACTCAATCTCCATCCATGTGCTGCCTTCTAAAGCAACTACACACGAATATTCTATATTTATGCGTCTGTCTTCGTGGGCATGTAAAATGGACATACTACTATTTGCACAGAAGTGACTATGATGGATGATTGAAGTTTAAGTGATGCAATTAAAGATATTTTACTCAAAGAAGATGGTGCGATTAGAACTATTGAGAAATAATAATATATATTGTTAGAGGTACAGTAGAATCTCTATAAATTAATAATATTAGAACCATAATATTTTATTAATTTATAGTGATATTATTTTATCTATAAATTAATAAATATTAATTTATATAATAAAATAATATTTATTAATTTATAGAGATTTTTTTGTCAAAAATTAAAAATAAATAAATTAAAAATTTTTGATCTAAATAAAATTAATGTATTGGATATTATAAATTTTAATATTTTTGGAATTGAAAGTTTAAAATTTGAAATAAAATTAAATTATATTGATAATAAATAACAAAGATTATAGATGAATTCACTTATATAAATAATTAACATAAATTTAAATTTATAATTAGTAACCTTAATTATTGTATTTAAACAGTCTATATGACTATTGAAATAAAAACTATGCATATTTATAAGTTAAAAATTTATACAAAAGTTTGTTTTATTTTGTGAAAATTTTTTTTTACATTATAACAATAAGATAGTTTAAAATACAACATAATATTTTCTTATATAAAAAACGTTATTTATGAGTTTTAACATAAATTCATAAAAACAAAATTATATTGTCTAATTCATATATATATATATATATATTTACATGATTATTAATTTATATTATTAATAGGACCATATATTTACATAGAGATTCTAAAAAAAATTATTATCTTATTATCTTATCGAATTTTGTTCATTTTTACACCGGTCCGACATGGGACCAGCAAATTTTATTAATTTATAGTGTTTAGTAATTTATCGAGTATTAATTTATAGAGGTTCTACTGTAGTAGTTTAATAATAATCTTGATTGCTAATATTTTAATGGTTGAAATAGTAAAAATAAGTTAAAGTAGAAAAGTAGATGTAATCAATAAATATATATTTTTATTTAATGTAAATTTAGAATATCCGACCACTTTGTAATTATTTTTGACATATTATTAAACTATGAATTGCATTTTTTATATACAATAAACTATAAAAATATTCAGTAATATATTGATATGTGATTGACCCGGATCGTTCCTCGGTCGACTCATTGACCCAGTGACTCGAAGAGTAATCCAGTTCGCCATCCAATTTAGATTTAAAAATATTTTAAACCTATGCCAAATCCATAATTAATGATGTGGATATTGAAATATCTTGATGATCAAGAATATTTTTGGAATTAATAATTCCCAAGAATAAAAGAATGTACATTTTTGTTTAAGAAAGATTTGATATTTATTTTTTATTAATATTTTATTTTTATTAGGTATGTATTTGTTTGGATGTACAAATAAATATAGAACTGTTTGTGTATAATGATTAGTCATTTGTACTTTAATTTTAATAGTATAGAAATACTAAAAATAATTAATTTATTCAAAATAGTTAAAGTAACTAATATCGTGTTTCAATCGGTCGTCAACCCCAAATCATTTAATTAGTTAATCAAAGAATAAATTACGAAATGTTTTAATGAAATCCGTCATAATAAGCCAAAAAAGTACTATTATTTCAATTGAGACTTGAGAGAAGTGACAATGACTTTTACTTTTATTTTATAACTGATGTAAATCTAGAAAGCCTTTAAGGAAATTTAGAAATCTGCAAATTTACTTCTCCGTGAATCATATGATGTGTCAAGGACTTTTCATCAACAAATAGTTATTAGCAACACTTTTTTTTTGGTCAAACCCATATGATGTTTCATTGGAATACTTAAGAGTTGTTGTGGATAAATTCCTCGACATTACACAAAGCCGATTTTGCCATAGCATCGGCACTATCATTGTTTGATCTTGAAATGTAATAAAAGGAAACATAGGTAAATAGAGATAAAAGGGATCGGATGTCATTGGGTGTTACAATAAGTCCCTTCGTTGGTATTTACAATAGCATTGGTAAAAATGTGTTGTTTAAAAATATATCTCCGAATCCTGAAGAGGTTGACAGAAAAAATGTGATGTTTAAATATACATTCTTTTTTTCTTTTTTTTTTGATAAAAGGCATTTGTTTAAATATATATTCCTGACAAGATAATTTAATATAGTACATTGTATTGAACAAACAAATGGAATAGAAGAGTTCCCCACTGTATTGAGAGACATTTGTAATTGTAAAAGTGTTTGGTTATGAGTCTATGACTTTTACCTTTCAATTACTATAAGATGACAACAAAAAGTAAAGTTAAGCTTGAAAAGACCGAGTCGTTTGCGTTAGAGACTAAGGAATCTAATTAATATGAAATCATTGAAAAGGGACCTCTGAATTCACATGCCAATGAGTGATATATTCTACAAAGAAAAGATTCGTTTTGCAAAAGAATATTCAGATCCAGCAGGTAAGCAAGAGTTTGACTTCACAGTCAAAAGAAGATATCCATATAATATTATCGCATTCGAACAATAAATCCTCTCGTATAATCCATGGTTTTGGGTGAAATTAAGCAGTTTCAAAAATATAACTAATTTTCTTATAAAGTGGTAAAAAATAACTAGTGTTTGAGAAAAAAATGAAAAAGAAATATTGTGAATAGACCAAATGAAATTTCTTATAATATATAAATAAATGATTTAAAATCCTGAGGGAAATTGACTAAGGTGGTGGTGGATAGATTGTGGAGTCTAGTCTCTTGCATCCGATATTTGATCCAAAAGACTTGGCCAGACTGATAGTTTTTAATTAAGGGTGTTCACTGGTTTTACATAAATATTTTTTAACCATACTAATTTCATAGATGTTTTCTTTAACTCGTAATAAACCATATTTTTTACATCACTTTTACTATGCATAAGTTGTTAAGTTTGATAGACTTCCAACTCAAAATCAATTGACAATTAATGGATTGATCCATATTTCTTATATACTAGTGTTACTCCCTTTATATAACTGATGTAAGATTCTAACACGTCCCCTCGAAATAATGACTCGTATCATTTCATCTCAAACTGAATTTCACTTTATGACTGGTAATAAACTTTTATTGAGCCATCCTACTTGTGTCAACAACGAGATTCTGATGCAATGCTAAGTTCGATGGACTTCTAACTTAAAACTAATTGGCAATGAATGGATAACATATATCCCTTAAATACTAGTGCTTGCCTTTTTATACGACCGATGTGAGATTCTAACATAAGCATTCCCTTTCATTCCACCAAAACTTGTACGATGATTTTTACCGTGCATGCTTGTTGAGACATATGTATTGACATTTGACATATTGTGGCACATTTGCATGCAAAATAAAAATAATGTCTTTCACAAGATTTGTTTTTTGATAAAGATTTATAAAAAGAATATGATCTTTCACAAGATTTTACCACTCAATGTGTGTGATTTAGCTCGAAACTTCTCACATGTTTGACTTTAATTTACAGCACAACTATGTTATATGTCTACATTTTTCTCATCCATGGACCACTGACTAGGGATAGGCATATATCAGATATCCAGGATTTTTAGGGTATCCGAATCTGTCAGATCCGAGATATAATTATCCGTATCTGAATCCGTCAATATCCGCGGATATCCGGATCCAATTCAGATCCGCCAAAAATAGCTTAAAATCTTTAAAATAGATTTATTAAAAATGAACAAAAAATATCATATAAAATATTTTAAATTAATTATTATAAATATTTTTGAACATATTTACTATGTAAAATTTTAAAATACGCAAAAATTTCAAATAAAATTTATTTTTGTGTTATTTTACATAAATCTCTATCTATTATATAGTATATATATAAATATTGTACATATATTTTAAATAAAAACTATACATAAATATGGATCCGGATCGGATCCGGATATCCGGATTTTCAAAATAAAATATTCGGATCCGGATCAGGACACCTCGAATATCCGGTTTTTTGGATCGGATTGAAACGGATCCCGGATCGGATATCGGATCCTGGATATTTTTCCCACCCCTACCACCTATCACATATATACATATATTCTATACATTATATATACCTTCGTCCATAATTATGTAATTTCAATTACAATAGAAACTAAGAAAAAGATTTAGAGGAATTGATAACCGGGAGTAGCAGGTCGTCTGGTAAACCCCGACCAAACAATAACTTACTTTATTTCTTATGAAAAGAGAAGACCGACCAAAAAGGGAAATTTGGAAAGAGAGAAAAAAAAAAATTCAAGAAAAAAGGTTTGTTTGACCAAAAAAAATGGTCAGGAAAAGATGTAAAGAAATTAGAAAACCGACGTATATGGTTACCGGTCAAACAAGTGTTTTTTTTCTTCCCCTTGAGGTCCAAACAAGCTTTTCTTATATTTTGGGGAATAATAAGTTCTATATCATTTAATCATAAGTTTTCAAAGTCTTATAAAATTTAGTGTTATTAGTTACTCTCTCCACTTGTAAATAAATTAAGTGATTTGAAAAGTTGTCGTAGCTATGAGGTTTTAGATGATTTTGAAGAATTTTTGGTAAATTTGAAAAATTATTATGATTTGTTATTAAAATTTTCTAAAATCTCATTTAAAACCATGAGATTTGAATCTTTATATTTTAACTAACAAAATTTTACTAAATTTTTTTAAACTACCTAAAATCCACAACTTAAAGATATTTTCAATAACAATGGATTAGATTGTATATTTTCAAATCACTAGTCCAAAAACACTTAGATTTCTAAAATTTATGTTTAAATAACATAAACATTATCATTCTAATATAATTTACTTTAAATTCTCTTTGATACATCCCCTAAAACTCAAATGATTTGGTTGAATATACGTCTTTTATTTCTTTCCTTTTTCCAATACTTCTTAGACATATTATTTTTATCTATATTGTTTTTTCCCGGGAAAGGTTTTTACTACCAATACACTAACCCAAACATGTCGCTATAAATAGAGATGGAGAACGTCTCCACACCCGTCAAACCCATCTTCTTCTCCATCGTTCACCTAAAATCTTATTTTACCCCCAAAAACAAAAACAAAAAAACTTCCTTTATACAAAGATAATTTTGAGAAAATAAAGTCTCAATTTTTCTTCTTTTCCCGAGGAATGCTCGTTGAATCCCGTATAGATCGTGTGATTTAGAATCGAGGGTTTTCTTCTGATTCTCAAAAAGAATGGAGCAGAAGAGCGTATTGTTGTCAGCTTTAGGTGTTGGTGTTGGATTAGGGATTGGATTGGCTTCGGGTCAAAGTTTGGGTAGATGGGCAAACGGGTCGGGTTCTGTAGAAGATGGACTCACCGGAGAACAGATTGAGCAAGAGTTGATGAGACAAATTGTTGATGGGAAAGAGAGTACTGTCACCTTCGATGAGTTTCCGTATTTCTTAAGGTAACTCAGAAAGAAAGAAAAAAGCTCTGCTTTTTAACTTTTTGTTCTCTGTATTTTCAGATTTATATTCTCTTAACTTGAGCTCAATCAAGGATTCAATGTTTATTAAGGATTTTTCAGATCTATGGATATTAGATAAGAGTGTGCTTGATTGAAAAATGCCAACTTGGCAAGTTGATTATGACTTTTTATATTTCCAGCTGTCAAAAAGATTGAATCTTTGGAAAAAAATATGACTTTTCTTTTGTTTTCACAAGAAATTTAAGGATTTTCACTTGGAATCTTAGAATCTCTGGGTTTTTGGTTTAAGAGAATGATAGAGATGGGAAATTCTGTGAATAAAAAGTTTACTTTTTTTTTTCCCAAGAAATTATTTAGAAAGTGAGAAAAGAAAATGACGAAAAGTGGGGTAGGTTAGTTGCACAATAAGCATGTGGGTGATTTGGCAAATGGATACACACAGAAAGAGAGAGACATAGAGAAATAGAAAGATTTCTCACATGTGATCCTACTAATTTTGTTAATCACTTTGATTAATTCTTATTTTTCTCTGCTACACTGTTTTTGGATTCACTTTGAATCCAGTCTGTAATATATTAGATTACTTACAAGCAAAAATATAGCTTAAGCTCTTGCATTTCTAAGAATGTAATGAGATTAGTGAATTATTTATCTTATGATAAGATTCTAATGATACATTCTAAACTGAACTGCATTTTTCATATGAAAAAACATGAGCTTTGAATTCGGAGGGAAACCAAAAATTTAGTTTATGGCATTATGAAAAATAAGAATTTTTTTAAGCAGAACCCTGTTCTGGCATGTTCTTGGTAGTTAAAATGAAGACATTTTTTATTGAATCATGCTTGTTTAATTTTTTAATGGCAGCAAGAGAACTAGAGTATTATTGACCAGTGCAGCTTATGTTCATCTAAAAGAGTATGATATTTCCAAGCACACTCGGAATCTTGCACCTGCAAGTAAAGCCATTCTACTATCCGGCCCTGCGGAGTTTTATCAGCAAATGCTTGCAAAAGCTTTGTCTCATTACTTTGAATCAAAGCTATTGCTGTTAGATATTACTGATTTCTCTATTAAGGTAAATCAATCACTACATATTTAATGTCTCCACAATAAAACAGAATAACTTCTCTAAGCTTTCTCTATTCTATTCTTTGGAAACAGATACAGAGTAAATATGGATGTACCAAGAAGGAAGCTGTAAGTTGTTACTTGTCCTGTGTTTTTTTTGTGCTGATGATTTCAGAGAAATGATTCTGTTTTCTTCTTTTGCATTGGTTTATAGTTTCACAAGAGGTCTATTTCTGAGTTAACATTAGACAAAGTGTCGAGTTTGATGGGTTCCTTCTCTATGCTCTCTCAACGCGAGGTTGATCCAAGAGGTAAAAAACACAACAAAAATTCTTCCTTTTTTTTTGTCTTTTATCACTTCAAACATGAGCTAAAGAGTTAGAATTTTTGTAAATTTTAGGGACAATGCGTCGGCACACCAGTGGAAATGATCTTAAATCAAGGTTTGCCTTTTGTTTTCCCAGGAGTTAGTTTTTTCAGTTTTTTGTATTTGTGAGCTCAATCTCTACTTTAAATGCAGAAGTTTAGAGAGCTCTAATCGTCCTCCAAGACACAAGAGACATGCTTCTGATTTCAGTAGCATATCATCACGCTCTTCGAGTTCTGTTTCAGGTTTGAAAACTGATTATTATATCTTCTTAGTACACTGATTTCAACTTCAGGTTCTTATGCCTCTTTGTTTCATCTATGCCTTTTATGGCTTCCAGCTTCCAGCAACCGCAGTACAAATCTATGTTTCGATGAGAAACTTTTCTTGCAGTCACTTTACAAGGTAAAAAACAAACCTTTTCCCAACTTTGCTACATTGTTATTTAGTGAATTTTTCAAAACTGTTGTCTTTTTGCAGGTCTTGGTGTCTGTATCAGAAACAAATCCTCTAATTATATATCTAAGGGACGTTGAGAAGCTTCTTGAGTCAGAAAGATTCTACAAGTTGTTCCAGACGCTTTTGAACAAGCTCTCTGGTCCTGTTTTAATTCTTGGCTCTAGAGTATTAGAACCCGAAGACGATTGCCAAGAAGTAGGCGAAAGGATTTCCACTCTGTTTCCTTACAACATTGAAATCAGACCGCCAGAGGATGAATCTCAGCTAGTGAGCTGGAAATCTCGGTTAGAAGAAGACATGAAGATGATTCAGTTTCAAGACAACAAGAACCACATTGCGGAGGTTCTTGCTGCTAATGATATTCAATGCGATGACTTGGCTTCGATATGCCATGCAGATACAATGTGTTTGAGTAACCACATTGAGGAAATTGTGGTTTCTGCAATCTCTTATCATTTGATACACACCAAAGAACCGGAATACAGAAACGGAAAGCTTGTAATATCTTCCAAAAGGTAAGTACTAAAATCTGTTATTGATTCTCAGGTAGTAACTCATTTTCCAGCTAATTAACTGATTCATGATCTTTCAACAGTTTGTCTCATGGACTGAGTATATTCCAAGAAGGCGGAAACAGATCATTTGATGACTCCTTGAAGCTAGACACAAACACTGACTCTAAGGGAAAAGGAGAAGTATGTTCAAAGAGTGATTTGAAACCTGAAACATCGGGTCCTGAAAACAAAAACGAGTTAGAAAAATCGCTTCCTTCAAACAAGAATGACAATCCATTGCCTCCAAAAGCGCCTGAGGTTGCTCCTGACAATGAGTTTGAGAAGCGTATAAGACCAGAAGTTATACCGGCAGATGAGATTGGTGTGACATTTGCAGATATTGGTTCTTTAGACGAAACAAAAGAATCTCTTCAAGAGCTTGTAATGCTTCCACTTCGAAGACCGGATCTCTTTCAAGGCGGTCTTCTCAAACCATGTAGAGGAATACTATTATTCGGCCCACCTGGTACTGGCAAAACAATGCTTGCTAAAGCAATTGCAAATGAAGCTGGAGCTAGTTTCATCAATGTCTCCATGTCTACAATCACTTCTAAATGGTTTGGAGAAGACGAGAAGAACGTGAGAGCTCTGTTTACTTTAGCAGCTAAAGTATCTCCAACGATTATATTTGTAGATGAAGTTGATAGTATGTTGGGGCAAAGGACAAGAGTTGGAGAACATGAAGCTATGAGGAAGATTAAGAATGAGTTTATGACACATTGGGATGGGCTAATGACGAAACCCGGTGAAAGGATTCTCGTTCTTGCAGCAACAAACAGACCATTTGATCTTGATGAAGCTATCATTAGGAGATTTGAGCGAAGGTACTAAGCAATTTTGGTATAATACAAAAGCTCTGAATTAATCTTAATGAATCTACATACTATAGTGAATGATTTTTGTTTTGTGTTGGAAATAATAGAATAATGGTGGGACTTCCTTCGATTGAGAGCAGAGAGAAGATCTTAAGAACTTTGTTGTCAAAAGAGAAAACAGAGGATCTTGATTTCCATGAGCTTGGACAGATGACAGAAGGCTACAGTGGAAGTGATCTCAAGGTTTTTGTCGATCTCTAACCAGAACCAAAAAATGTTTGTGTAAAATCATTGGAAACTGACTGTTTGTTAAACTTTTGTACAAACAGAACTTATGCATCACAGCTGCTTATAGACCGGTTAGAGAGCTGATTCAGCAGGAAAGATTGAAAGATCAGGTAAAAAGAACTACAAGACCCTCTCTTGCGCTCTCTATTGATCAAATTCTCTTCGGATTTTGAAATCTCTTGGTGGTTTTAGGAGAGGAAGAAGAGAGAAGAAGCAGGAAAAAGCACGGAAGAACCAAAAGAAGAAAAAGAAGCAGAAGCAAAAGCAGAAGCTTCCGAGGAGAGAGTTATTACTTTGAGACCTTTGAATATGGAAGATATGAGAAAAGCTAAAAACCAGGTTTCACTAAGATCTATCTCATTTTGACAAAGATAATACAAGAAACATAAAATACAAACTCTAACTAGATCTGTTATTATTGTGATTTTGCAGGTAGCAGCGAGTTTTGCATCAGAAGGAGCAGGAATGAATGAGCTGAAGCAATGGAATGATTTGTATGGAGAAGGAGGCTCAAGGAAAAAAGAACAACTCACTTACTTCCTCTGAAAAACTCTTAAAGTGTGAATGTATGTTTCTTGGTGCACAAGATATCAAACAGATCCGTTTGATCTTTGGTACATCAAGAAAAAGAGTCTTCTATTACTTGTTAGGCCATTCCATTTTTTTAGACAAACTTTTTAGGTCCATCTTTCATCTCTTTCTTTTTTTGGGTTTTTAGAATTTTCCTCAAAACTGTGATTTTTTTGCTATGTTCATATTTATGTCATCGTGAATGTGTAGTTAATATATGTAGTAAACATATTTATATAAATATTTGCATGCTTGGTCTTTGCAAATATTGAATTCAATACACCTCATAAATACATAACTAGTTTGCAGAGATGTCACTAACAAAAACATTGGTTCCCAAATCTCTCTATATTAGATCTGTTTTGTAGTGTAGATACGTTTCTCTAAGGAATCACCCAAAAATGTCAACTTAATTTTGTTATATGCTTTAAAATTTAATTTCAGTCCATTGGATAAACAAACTTGATAATGTTTGACAGTTAGAATGTACTTTCTAGCATTTTTCATCATGAATATATTTTCTAATTCCTTGATCAGTAAACACTTTTCACTATGATTGTTTGGATTCTTAGTCTTGTTCATAAGATATTATCAAATATTATCATCAGGTTATATTAGAACTAGAAATCGATTTGAAACCAAAACCATATTAAACCAAATACTATACCGGTTCCGGTTTGATAACTAATTTTCAAACAAAAAAAAATGATAGCACAAAAGAAGAAAAGAGAAAGAGACGTAGAGACGATGATTGTCTCTGATCCCAGAAAGGAACAATGAAGAGATACAAAATCTGATGGTAGGAGAAGCCCTCTCCAAGAATCATCTTTACCCATTTGCTTGCAATGAACTCAGCTCCATTTTAAAGCAGGCTTACTCTCAATCACCCAAAAATGTCAAAGCTTTGATCTTCCAAGATACTCTCTCCGCTTTTCGTCTTCTTCCCGAGTAAACTTTCTTTTCGAATTTCTTGATTTTTGGGGTCTGTTTATGTACCAAATCCATCTCGATTTTAGGGTTCTACGATGCTCTAGTTTAGAGATGCTGTGTGCTGAGAATTCGTTCATCTATTCTCGTTGAATTACTAGGGTTGATAGAATTGAAAAATCAAATAGCTTTAAGTTAGGAACTTTCAGCCAACTATGAAGCAGAGGATCGAGATGATTGCACCTTTGAGATAATTCAATCTTATGGTTTATGTATATTGATGAAAATTCCTGAAAGTGAAACCAAAGTTGGGAACTTTCTTAGATTCTAGCCAATAATGAAGCAGAGGATTAAGTCTAGTTGGGGATTGATTCTTTGAATGACTTTATTTCACTGATTCAAGCTTTGATTACTTGTTAGAAAAGCTTGAATGTTCTGTTTTTTTTCTTGTATATAAGTACCAGATTTTAATAATGTAAACGTAAAGGCAAAGTTTTTTCGATTGGAACTACAAATCCTTAGTGTGACAATAAGACTACTCAAGAGTTCATAATTCATATAGCACACAAATCTCTTAGATTCTTGATATCTCTCTGTTTCTGCAAATCCATGTTTCTTCTTCTTGAGTCTATTAAGACGAATACTACTAACAGTTTCAGAATCTATATATTTCTCTTTTCATTTAGCGTGAACACGTCAGCTGCTGTTTCAGCCGCTAACCATCTCCTGAAGAGCGTGGAAGCCGTGCTCCCTAAACAGAAGAAGAACTTAGCCATTGTAGAATTCAAGCAGGCAAAAGTAGCACTGAAGAGACACAGTAAGAGCCATGAGGAAGATATAGGTAATGTTTTCTAGTTATCTTTCTTGAACTCTCTTCTTAAATATCCCAAGATAATCCTTCACCGCTTGCAAATCTTTTTTTTTACAGATTTACCTTCAATTCCACAAGATATCCTTATTCACATCTTCAGTTTCCTCGATGTATCGTCATTACTTTCCTCAGCTCAAGTGTCTCGGTACTTCCTCCTCCAGTGTCTTTTGTTTCTTCTTTTTTTTTGTCTCTTCTACTTATCTGTTTTGTTTTGTCTGTTTGTAGCTCATGGAACCAAGCAACGTATGATGACTCTCTGTGGCGATCACAATTTGACCTTCACTTCAATCACAAAGTGATGATTCGTATTCAGTCTGATATTGACTGGAGAGAAGCCTTTAAGAAAGAATATATTGGTAAGGGTCTTCTTCCACGGTTTTATCTTCTCGCTTGGAGAAGCGGCTTTCTGTATGTAATTTCTAAAGTATATACTATATGCTTTGCACAACCGTGCAGCGGATAGTTTATCAAAGGTGTTAAGATCTGGTCGGGGATATTGCAGTTACTGTATCTCCATTGTTTGGCACGAAAAATTCAGATGTCCGAACAAACAATGTCGATTGAAATCGGACAAGAAGACGCTAGAACTCATATCAACTCACCAGGTAAGCTTTTTCCTCTTTGAAGAAATGCTTTCCGCTCTTTCGTTACTTACTAAGCAATCCTATCTATCTGTGCTTTTGGTGGTTTTGTTTCTTCGCAGGTTGTCAACTATTTACTGGGGATAGCGAGTTCGTCTGATGAAAGTGAATCAGACGATGAAGCCGTTCCAGGACTATGGGCTTATGATAGGTCTTGGGATGCACATAGTGGAGGAACAAAAGGCTCAAGTTGAGCTATTGATAAGCTGGCATAAGAAGAAGGCTGAAGAGATAAGAAGAAACCGTATTCACTAGTTGTCACAGAAAGTGAAGAGATCAGAGTTAGGGCACCTTATGGTGGTGAAGAACATTCTTGTTCTTGAGAAGTGATCAGAATATAGTTCGTACCTTGAAACTTATCAAATTATCCTTGTAAACTTTGTTAATCATAAATATATAACACACTCATATTCATAGTTTTCAATACCGAGGAAATGTACAGAAAGCCACCTAATTGGGCGTGTGGCCTCTAATATGGACTTGTTGGGGTTTATGAGTCCTAATTTATTGTCTATGGAGCTTTTGGCAACTTTGAGTATTAGTCTAGATTTAGACTATGGATCTTTGTAGAGTTTTTGTTTTTGTTTTTATCAAAAATTAAAGTGAAATAGTTATAAAAAGATAAATTATTGACGGAAAAAAATACATATACTCATAAATTCTATAAAAAAAAATATTCTCTCCCAAACACAAAAAAATAACTGTTATGTGATCTTTTTTCTACAATCTTATTGGCCAGTGTCGACTCTGACGTCGGACCTACTCCTTCTAATTATATTTCATTCTAAATAACGTTTTATCAAATATGTTGATTGATTGGTGATGAATTTGATGACTCTATGGTGATTTCTACACTGATCTATTCCGATATTCATTATGATGGTGGAGGTTGTGAACATAACTATACATACAATAAATTTTAATCAGATTTCGATTCAATTTCATGTATCATTGGCGGAGAATTTGAATTCGAGAAAGATCAATTGTTTTGTCTCTCAGTTGGGGAGGGTTGTTATGGTGGGAACTATTACCGGTATCTTTCTGATGTCAATAGTTTCCTATAGAATATTTAATTGGCATTGGTTTCTCACTTTAAATCCAGAAAACCCCATGAAATTATCTAAATAAATGGAAAGTCTTGGTAGTGTCATCGAAAGAAGTCTTCGATAAACGCATGGATATACAGAGTCAAAGCGAGAGAAATATGAAGTCTACATTACTATCAAGGACACGAATACGGACTAACTGGTATTGTGTTGACATTCCAAAACATGTACCGGATGCAATAATCTTTCATTGTACAATTTGGAAAGCAAAAAAAGTAATGCCAATATAACATACATAACGTATCAAAGTGGGACGAATAGAAAAAAAAAAAATAACAACATATAATGTTTGGTAGCGTGTAAGAGTTATTTTATAAGAAAGCAGCGTTTAAATCTTTTTTTCTAATATTTTGTTTTCGGTATATGGTGCATATAACTGCTTATATAATAATTTGTATTTCGATGTTTTGTATTCGACTTCGTAATCCTCTTTGTATTTTAGTATTTTAATAGAATTTAGACGGAAAAAATTATAAAAAAATCTATGAAAGAGGTACATGCAAAAGAGAAAAACTAATTTTTTTAGTTTTTGGGGAAACTTATTTTTCAAAATCTTGATTGGAAGTTTAATGAGTTTTCAAAAAAAAAACAAAAAAAAACTAGAAACTCAATTAAGTACTACTACCATTCAAGATCTTAAGAATATTTCGATAGATTTCCAACCTATTAGGTTTCCGGTAGCCGGTAGATGATCATTCAAGAAACAATAGAATTGAAAGTAAAAATGGAAATTACAAATTGAATGAAGTGGAATAAAATGTTGCAGAGAAATAAGGAATTAGAGGGGAGGGGGGAGGGGGGGGGGAAGAATTCGTATTTCTAAAATATAAAAACACAGGTATAAAAAAAATTATTAAACAAAGATTAGGAAAAGCAAAATGATAAGTTGAGTAAGCTATTAGGTAAATAAATGCATGTCTACAGTCTACGCAATGTTTATTATGCACATACTGTATATTGTAACTAATCTAATGATAGTTAGTCGTGGAAACCATTACCATATAGTTTTTTACGAACCACATTTTTTTAAAGTAAGAGCTGATATTGAATTATATCTCCAAATTTTCTTTATTGTATTAATGAACCTTTTTATAGGCTAAAACATAACATTTCATTCAACTCCTAATAAACAATAGTATTATATGTGATGATGCATACACACATTCCATGACAATTGTGTGGGTTTAGTGTTACTAACGTATGAGTAGGCATATCTTTTGTATTATTCTATAAGTCATTTTTAGGTCTAAGCACTTTAGTCGGTATAGCTCAATGCTATCTTAGAAAACTATTATAAAGGAAAAACCTAAAATCAGTTCTTCCATTTTGTCACCGACTATTATATAGTTTAACTACAGCCAAATATAAACCAAATTAAAAAAAAAAAATGCTTCTGATGATAGTAACAAAAAGCAATCCAGTGCATGCAACGAACGGAGCTGGATTATTTTGGTTTATTCGTTCATACATATGCTGCATTGAAAACAACAATACTATATTACTTGACAAATACAGAAGCTTTTTAGTCAAAATAAATACAAAGTTCTGAAAACATAAAAGAGAGTTAGGCTAATGAGTAACATATTAAATCTCACTTGTTTTAAAGTAAAAAAAATTGCTTAACAAAGAAAAAAGTTAAAGGCAAACTGTTCTTTAAGCTTTAAAGTGAAAGAGGGTGGAAATTTTTGAAATTCACAAAAGAAATAGCTTTTCAAGTCAAAGCTTTTGAGGTTAAGAGCATCTCCAACCTTTGATATACATATAATAAAATTACTAGTATATAAAACTTATTGTTTATGAGTAGAGACAAAAGGAAAATTGAAGTATGTAATGGGCCAACTATATACTTCTGTCATGGAAAGAAACCCAACTTATCTTTAAACACAAAGGTCAGACCATCAGAGAGGTAAACTCTTTCTTTTTCTGTGTTTTATTTTTTTCATTCTTATTTATTTATTTCTGTGTTCATGCATGGTTTTGTCTTGGTGTTAACTAAAATATATTAGAGAAACAGATTTACTAACATTATAAACAATTAGCTGGAAATTTATATTATATTATGATAAATATTATTGAATATTCTAAAGTTTTCCTTTCTCACTAGTTTCATGTAACTTTTTGTTAATATATTAGACCCACAATGATTAAGTTGAGTTCACATACATGTAGCAAAATACCAGCATTCTTCTTATGACATTGTCCATTCTCTGCCAAAAATAAAAATTACCAGTGTGGCAAGGATTAATTAGGGATGTTGAGCACATAGAGAAAGAATATGTCTAATGCGAATGAACAACGCTTTGTCTTTTCTCTTTGTTAATGTACTTTTGCAATCTATTATTTTGGATAACCAACTTTTGTCAACATTGTAGGGTCTTCATATTTGATTCATTTGTTTGAGGTGTCAAAAATGTTATCTTCAAGAAAAAATCACAAGAAATTTGTTTTAACATTCTAATTATTATTGATTTATGAAAACTAGAATACTTTCTTTTAGTAAAACTACTCCTTTTAAAAATGCTAATTTATAAAAGCATTTTTGTTAAAAGTTAATAACATAACTTATTGTTGAGGATGATTTAGTAGGACATATAATTCAGCAACCGCGACAGGCAACAAAATGCAGTCCCAAATTTTCTGAAAAAAAATAATTTTAGTTGTGATTCATGTCTTACATGGATGATCCAACACACTGTGAAATACTTTTGCCACACATGACAACAGACTTTACAAACATTCAAGTATTTTACAAGCACTCAAGCATCGTAAAATATAAACGATCGGACAATGAGAGCTCAGCTGAAGTCTCAAGTCTCACACTTCCATAATTTAAATACGACTCTAGAAAAAAAAACACTACAAAACATATACGTGAAATATTATTTCAGAATAATATGTCAAATAACAGTTATGATATATTTAAAATTTGTGTCAAGTAACAGTTATATATCTAATAAAAAATATTTGTATAACTTAAAAATAATTATTTTGATAATTTATATAAATTAAATAACAGGTTGAATCTTTTAAAATTAAGAAAATACCACTTTGTTTAGATTTTATGGCTAAAGAGTTAAATTTAGGGGGTAAGGTTAACTTATGGTTTAGTTTTAGGATTTAGGGTTTAAATTTTGAAATGTATGGTTTAGATTTATACTACTTTGCATTAAAACTGACTATTTTCTTAATTCCAATATAAATTTTATATTTCTTTCAAAATCATTACCTTAAATTATTTGCAATATGTATATTAATTTAGTAAATTTGTTATTATATATGTAAGGAAGGAAGACAAATGTTTTACAACATGAAAAGTGATAGTTTTGAAGAAAAAGAAAAAAAAGTAACAGATTTAGGTTATTACAAAAAAAAGACATATATTATATTAAAATTCCAGAGAATAAAGTACTTTAGCTTAAAGGAAAGCTACTACCGTATGTGTGCTATCGCATAGAATGATAAATAAATCAGGACAATAGATAGAACAAATGTTTAACCTGTGCAAATATAAAAAGCAAAGGAAAAGTAAAAGAAAAAGAAAGAAACAAGAAAAAAGAAAGGAGCGGTAATAAAAAGTAGAGAGAAAGCTCCAAAAAAACAAAATAAAAACAATAACTTTGTTTTTTCTTTTCATTTCTTTCTCTTTCAAATGCCATTTTCATTTCTCTTTTTTTTCTCTCTTTACCAAATTTTTTTTGAAAAAAGATTAAACCCATTTCGAAAAGCTCACCTTCTCTTTCTTCTTCCTTTATAAATCCTTACTTCCTCATTTCCGTTGACAAACCCAAACCTCTCTTACTCTTTCTCTTTCTCTTTCTCTGTTCTTCATCTTCCTCTTATCTAAATGGAAGCCCTTACCTTTATGAAATTCTGGCTAAACAACACCACCAACGGCAAACCTCGCCGTGAAATCAGAATCTCAGAATCCGCCGTTGGAACCACCACCGCATTGGGAGATCCTGAATTAGAGCTTTACGAAGGAGATGATTCTTTCTTCGAGCTCGAGATCTCTCTCTCAGATTTCTCCCTTAAAGCATCCAAAACCACTGAAGAAAAACAGAGACTTGAAACGACGACGCTCTCTGTCTCTAACAAAAGCAAAGTCCTTCCTTTCGTCGAACCTCAATCCCCGACCACTCTTCTTAAATCCGGTCAAAAGTTTCGTGCTTTCTCCTTCAAGAAGTCAAAATCCATCGACTCTGAAAAGTCAACGACGACGGTGAAGAAAGAAAACAGCAACAGAAGTCTTAACGTAAGGTTTAAAATCGACGACGAAACAAGCTTCAGAAAAACGACAAGCATTGCGAGATCACAGCAAACAGACGACACGGTGTTCGACGGCGACTCTGTTTCTTCCCCTGTTTCTTCGTCTTCTTCTTCTTCTTCATCTTCTTCTAAGAGATTCTTCAGTCTCATTAAGCCTTTATACACTAAAACGGCTAAGAAACAGAGTAGTAGTGGTGTATCGTCGTCGATTACTTCTCCGGCGAGGGAGAAACAGAGGAATAATATTCCTCGAAGTGTACGGAGACAACTTGAGAAGAGCCGGTCAGCTTCTGCGGCGATCGGAGTAATGTCTCCGGCGAGAAGAATCGACGAGTCTTTACAAGTGCAACAAGATGGTATCCAAAGTGCGATTCTTCATTGCAAGAAATCATTTCAAAGCTCCAGAGGTAAGCAAATATAAAAAAAACAGAGTCATTCTCTGTAATTTCTCAATTTGATTATTAAGTTTTGTTCGATTTGATTTGGGTTCGTAGTGAATATTAATGGGTTTGTGTTTGATTTCAGAATCTTCTATGTTATCAAGATCTACGAGTGAATCTTCCTCACGAGAGAAGCTTAGTACTTCGTCGTCTGAAGGTAAATTATAAATTCTATAATTGGATGAATTTATTTTGTTTGAAGGTAATTAATTATGAAAATAATGCTAACTAAAATTTTGTTTATGTTTTTTATTTTTTGTAGATTCGTATTTGTTTTCAAGGATTGTAAACGATTCAATGTCGGAGAAATCAATGGATAGCCTGACTTCAATTAAGGAGCAGCGGGAGAAGATTAGCGAATAGCGAATAGGGTTAAAAAAATTTAAATGTTAGAGAAAAGAAAAAAAGAAATTAGATTGCAGGATTTTTAGGTATTTGTTTTAATTAGTTTAAAACGAGGATGATGATGACAAAACAGATAAATCTTGTTACAGGATCAGTGCAGAGTCTCAGATTAGTGAAGGGTCTTGTTTTGCCTTTTGTATAGTGATGTATCATTATGTGAATCCTGACACCTTGAGATTTGAAGAAAAATATAGTAAATATGTATATTTGTTACATATCTCTGTCGTCTTCGTTTGTCACACAGCTTACAACAATATGTCACAATAGTAAAATATTTCAAGAGAAAAAATATCTTACTACCAAATTTTTTACACAAAAATATTTTCTTTGAGCATCTGATTTTGCTACCAAATACTTTGCTATTAGGTATAAAAAGGAATGTTAAACTGAAAAATGCGTTCAGTATAATGTTACTACACTCAAAATACAATTACTATGTATTTTGGTGTAAGTATTCACATTTTTCTGTATGAAATTATGATAATGAAAAATTATTTAATTAGTCTACAAAACCATTAAACTCGTAATAAAATAGTTACCAAAAATTAATAAATTCTTTTTATGCAATTTTTAATCTAATTAAAATATAACATGTATTTTGAAGTCAGCAAATATCCAACCTCAAAGTTGAAGTATCCGAATTTGAGGCAAAACCAGTATAAAACTAAATTGAACTTCTCAAATAATTTTGTACATCCCTGATAAATAGGCTATTTTAGAAAATTGCAAGCAACTTTCTTGTTCTACTGAAAGTATTAATAAAAAAAGTCTGAAAAAGCTAAAGATTTAAAATTAATGGAAAATTTCCTCACTTGCGCATTTGGAAGTGACTTGACAGTCACTGGTCCATTATTTTTCTCATTTTTCGCTGCTTTTATTTCTGCTATTTCACTTTCCAAGAAAATATATATGAAATCTGACAAGTCCTAATTCATCGTCCTGAACTATATCTATCTTGTCTATATCTATTAGATAATCTAATATTTTGAATCGATTGTTCAGTTTTATTTTGTAACCTACCTACATCCTCGAGAAAAAAAAAAGGGAATAAAACAAAAGTTTGTATATCAAAATTTTTACTCCGTTTGAAAGTTTCAGATTTTGGGCGGCAACAAATTAGGTTATGTACAGCACGAAGAATGTTTTCATATTTGCTTTATCACTGATAAATTATCAGTTTATGTATAGTATGTTTGCCTTTGTGAACTATATATATATATATAAATTTTGATATAGACTTTGAGTGCTTTGTCAACCGAATGTGTTAGAGAATGCATTCCTTTCTTGACTAGAATTATCTATTTTTGGATTATATATATGAGTTAACAAACGACCAAAACGAGTGACATAGTATTTATTTAAGGTTATTACAAAAATCTTGTAAGTGAGAGTTTCGGATCCCACCACAACAACCGACCAGAGTCACCTAACAAAAGTCCGAACCCAAACTTTAAAATGTTCAAAAATCATAATTATATTTCTTCAAATGTAAACAAGAAAGTATTTATCAGTAATAAACGGGTGTAAAAAACAGAGAACATGAGACGACCATAAATTACGAGATTTGACAATGTGTCTAGTTGCCAAACTTTTTTATTTACGATACTTGGAGGAAAAAAAGTAAATATATGTTTTGCATTTCTTATTAGTTTTATCCACTATTTAACATATAATCTGGACTGGTTGATCTACACTTATTTCATTCAATCTGCTTAATCCACATTTATTCGGTTTAAACTGCACTCTTTGGTCCTTTATCATCATTCAAATCCATGAAAACAAAACTATTGATCAACATACTAATCTTCACAAGAGAATCAAACACTCGATAAACGTTACGTTTTATCAACAAAAACAAAACTTACTTTTTGCTTTTAGGAACTTAAGATATTTTTCACTCAAATTTTTGATTAACAGTAAGAAATATTACTCCCTCTATGTCAAAATAGATGATTTTTGAATAAAAAGATGTCATTTAAAAAATATTAAATTATACGTCTTAAATTACCAAAACATCATTTATGAAAAGAACAATTAACCAAGAATATTAATTTAAAGTAAGATTATTATATTTTATTAAAATGAGGTATTGTAATTAACAATGAGTTTATTAAAGTTCTTTCAATTATGTGGTTTTATAATTAAGGGAATAAAATTTGTATTTAAAATCTGAAAAAATCAAATAATTTGAAACAAACTCTTTTTTTTTTAACATCATCGATTTTGAAACGGAAAAAGTATATAAATAAAACTAAATCTTAACCATAGTTATTAGATAGTAATAAATCCTATTCATAAAAATAAAAACACACAAATCCTTAAAAATACTATAAATTACTCATTCAGGAAGAAAACACCAAAGATATAAATAGAGTGAGCTTTAACAAGAGACCACGTGCTCTTCGATGCACATGCTCAAAAGAAAAGCGTAAGAAGGCTCGCAGAAACAAAAAAGGTAGCAGAGCCACGAGACGAGCCATCTGCTTTGTTACAACCGAACCGGTCAAAGCTAAAAGACCACGATGATGGCGTTGATCAAAACTCCAATTTCATATATCATCAATTTGTTAACTAATTTTATAACAAGTAGGTGAATAATAAATCTGGATTTGAATTTTCAACAAGAGTTTATCACATTTATTTCCAACAAGTGTGAGAGAGAGATGCTTGTAGTGAAACACATCATTAAAGAAACATCTTTACGCGTTACATAAATTTTTGCAATTTCTCCACTTCAATTTGGCGTTCGTTACAAGCTCTACATCGTGTCCTCTTCTTCCTCCACTCATTATATATATATATATAAATTTTTTTTTTCTCGCCTCGTTACTCTAATCTCATATTTTTGGGAAGTTATATTTCACATATCAATCGTTCAAGTTACAAGGAAATTGCTTCATGTTGGACCATATTAACTTGAGAAACATGTCAATAATTTACGTTAGTGTCAATATTAACTAGTAGTAGTATACTATGTTTTATCTTTCTTTCTTTTTTTGTTTAAAATGTAGTATGTATTATCTTTTTCGAAATAAAAGAAGAGAGAGAGAGATGGTGTGAAAATGTTGACCTGAGAAGTAGCCCGACTGAAAAGTGGGGAGTCTAAAGTCTAGGCAGAGATGATAACCACTCAAATGAATATTTGACCTATTTCTCTCTATCTCTCTCTCTTTTGTAACTATTTTTTTCGTTTTCTGTAATTCCATCCTCAATTTTGTTATTGAAAAAGAGAGTAGTGGACGATTTCCAGATCTTATTTTGGGTTCTCAAGTCTCTCTGTTTGATAGACTATAACCATAAAAATCAATTGATTCAGTTACCAGAAAAAGACAATTCACTGATCTCGACACAATAATTAAGCCGTGAATACTACATTCCAAGTTCCCCCACTCGTTTATACCTATTTTCTTTAGAATATTTAAAATTTCAGTTTTAACACTCATGAGTCATAGCTAACTAAAAGGTTTAAAACCAAAAAAATAAAAAAAACCTAACTATAAGGTTGGTAGTCTACTAGTACTATTTTTAATCTCATTGGTACAAAAGATTAACTTTAAATCGGAATATCTAAAATATGTTATTAGACACATACCAGAAATGGTTATAGATTAAATATCTAAAACTCACATGATTTAACAAAAAGAAAAAACATACACAACCAAAACCGTCCAATAAAATTCTGATTACTCTGATACGATAAATTTAATTAAGATATGATATAGTAATTATTATAGTGGTTATGCCACCATCCAAGTTCTAATCTATTTAGTTTATGTTTTTGAAAAAAAAAATACCTTCCATTCCACAAAGATATATTTTAAAGGTTTTGCAGACATATTAATAAATATTTTACATAATATAAATTATTCTTATTTTTTAATTAAATGTTAATTATTTTCTTTGTTTTAACTATAATTAATAAGGGTAAACAAATTATAAAACTTTTGTATTGAAGATACAAAACATCTATATTTGTGAAACAATTTTTTTTCCTAAAACATTCATCTTTAAAAAACGGGGAAGTATTTGTTATTTATTTTAAACCATCACTAAAACTTTATTCAATTTATTATTCATTCGATAAATTTTGGTTCTTATTTTTTGTACCACTTATTATGCTAACGTAAATCAAATGAAAACTATGCGTTGCCTACAAATAATTTATAGGTCTCTTGTAAAACTAAACCATAGTCACCACACAGATAACTACGAAGGCTAATGTAATACGTAATTATATACAAAGTCCCTTGCAACGAACATGGACCATAATCTCAAATAATAGTTGAAAAACAAAGATTCATGTAGGGCGGAAATAAAATCGGCCACGAAGATCGAGAGTACGCATAGATGTGTTTTATCCAAAAATAATGCCATTTACTCATTTAAGGTTAGATCAATCATGTAGCAATCGGTGAACCATATGAGAGACCAAGTACCCAGCAATAGTTACATGGAAAATAAATGATTGATTAATGTCCTTTTCATAATTTTTATTTCTAATGCTTTTTATCCGACGTATTATACAAAAAGAGTAGAGAAGATTATAAGTTCCAATACCAACCAAAAAAAACTTATTTAATATATTTGTGTCTCCTCTACGAGGAAATTGTGAGCTTATTTCAGATTTTTTTTTTGCTAAAGGGTTAATTATTTCAGAATTTCTTGGTTTAAAAGACCATGATATGCTATCATGATATTTATTATCTGTATATGAATTCAGCAAAACCATTGAGTATTGTTTCTAATAGTAGCCTGAATCTAGTACAAGTGTTGCAGCATTTTCTTTACTGTTCTTATTACATTGCCTACTCTGATTGTTTGTCCGTCTTATAGATTAAATATGAAACTGAAAAAAAAATGAAACTGATACCAAAAAGCTCATGAAATACTGCATTGGTTCAAACTCTTTTTAGATGCCTTTTGTTAACTAAAAACTAATTACATAAACCGAGAGAAAATATTCCATAACTCCGACCAATATAATGATCAGAATCTATAGTACGCAATGACTAAAATTGATCAAAAATATATAAAATGACTATTCTTTTAGTGTAAAATGCTTTCAAGTGAGTAAAGAGTTTACGGTGTTACTCATTCAAGTTTCATATATTTTTTTCGATGTCATGCTATTTTTAACACACTATTCTAACACATTTTTATTATGATGCATATTTTTTTTTTAAATCAACCTCGACATTTTTTATTTCTTATTTATAGTTTCTCATTGATATATACTGCCAATTATGATCCAATCTCTAGTCATTTACCTAATTAACTCTATTATAAATCATTAGAATACTATCATGCATGTGTTTGTAATTTGTACGACATCATTTCCACGGTCATGTGATTGTGTCAAACAAAGTTCTCGCGCTTTCGTTTACATTTTAACAAAATTTGATATTTTATTTCAAAATATTGGAATATATTCATTTTCACTTATAAAATAAGTTTTGCAAAATGAAATTGCTAATGAAACTTTTTTTTGTTGTCTTAATTACATCTATACATTAACAAAGGAATCTTGCTTAAAATACATTTGATTTGAATGCAAGTGAAAATACTAACAAACAATCAGGATCTAAGGTATATTTTACATAGTAGACATGAACTTAAGTTATATTTACTCCTAATTATAACCCGAGCTTATATCTTATGAGATGCTTCCGAAGTATTAGTGTCGAGCTGAGCATAAAACAAACTCATCG
The DNA here is from genome assembly GCA_028015245.1 of Cardamine occulta. Taxonomy (NCBI): domain Eukaryota; kingdom Viridiplantae; phylum Streptophyta; class Magnoliopsida; order Brassicales; family Brassicaceae; genus Cardamine; species Cardamine occulta. The sequence continues at coordinate 11,368,622 of CM051393.1, read as the reverse complement.
CATGCAATGGATCAGTCTCATAACATTCTGTGCAAGAATCATAATACAAGATTCGCTCGAAATTCCAAAAATAAAGAGTTAACCGTTAACGAACACTTCATTCCTCTTTTGTTACAAATAAATAATCATCACTATCATGTCGATTAATACAGAAATAATTAAATAATCAACACTATCAATATCATGTCGAGGACATCCACCTCACAAGGAAGCAATGAACAATCGACGCCGGATAACCGTACACGTGGCCAGGTTCAAGGGCCCCACAAGAGGAAGAATACGTTGCACCTTAGAAGTGACACGACACCGTTTTCTACTACATAGATGATAGAACAAAAAGGAACTTTTAAATCTTGTTTAGTTCTGAGTTTTTTTTTTAAGTTTCATAAGACTTAAGTAGATTTGGTTGTCCCCTCTTCTTAGATTTTCTTTAGATGCTAATGTGGGGCCATGTCTCCGACCAATCTAGCTTAATAGCGTTTTCAAGTCTGTTTGTCCCGCAAAAAATTCAATCTGTCTGTTTATGTATATACACAATGCATTAATCATTACATATTGCAATATGAATTATCTGTATTTAGACATCTTTTTGATCGATAGACGACAGTTATAACTAAATTAACGAAGATGGTAATTTGAATTGAGGTTCTTTTACATTACTCGAGGTCTCTATGCTTATCATGGGGTTTTGAATGCATTGCATGTGACTGTTTGTGATTAAGGTCATATCTTATTATATATAATCATGGACTAATTTGATTAATTTCTATTATAAACGATGATTAATCCATCAAAATTTATAGGAACATATGCGATTATGATGAACAATCTCGTAAACATTCAAATCCTTATTACAATAGAAAACACTCTTTCTAATATGCAAGACCGAGACCACGACATATGATTTTTCTTGCACCACTTTAAAACTTTTGACCACCTTTCATCTAATAATCCGCTAAAAATACATTCTCTAGGATCAGAACTCCATATTTGGTGTATAAATGTTTAAACTCTTAACCACTAACCTAAAAAGATCCTAAGTGATTGAAGATTTATATATTAAAAGAATTATTTACTAATGAAGGAAACAAAAAACAATATTAAAATTTTTAAAAACTTGCGAACTTTCAGACAACTTATAACAATTTGTTATATTATTGGAAGATATATTTATATTATAAAAAATTATTTCAATATATGTTTATAAAACATTTGAAAACAATATTCATTTAAAATATACATATCCTAAATTTTTGAAATCTTGTGTATATTTTCCAAAAGCTTTAAGAAATTTCTATTAATTTTTTTTTGCAAATTTCCGATAGTCTTAACAAAATTTATTTTGTATCAATACGTGATAAACAGCACCAATACACCATACTGTACAAGGCAATTAAGGATAATTGTTTTATAAATGCGGCTTATTTGGCTCAAACCATATAACAAAATAACGGTTTTGAAATGGATGTCATATTAAAGACAACAAATGTACACGAGTGTTAATTGCTTCTGCGTGTTGAAAAGTGCATCATTAGTATGAAACAAATATCATGAAAATTATTTGACAAACAAGAAACAAATTAAATTATGAAAATATAAGTAGATTAATACGAAGAGTAAATCCATGAAATCAATAATATGGAATCATGTCCAAATCGGAGATTGCAAGTAGAAATGAATCATAATTCATAAAATAAACTAAACTAATCAAACCATGTTCAAGGAAACCTCGGAGATTGCAGCTTGAAATGAATCATAATTCATACAATAAACTAAACCAACTATGAGAAATCCACCAATCCAGAATCCTATTTTATATGAACCAAGATAGCTATTGTTGTTCATCATTCAGAAGCCCGTTCGTAAAAAATTTCCTTTATTTTTATTCATTCTCTCTTATTTTACTTTTATTTTATATTTTATTTTAGCTTATTCAACTTATCTATTGAATATGATTAATTTAAATATGATTAATAAAGTAGCAAAAAAGGATAATAGTATTAAAAAATGAAACCCCAGTCTTACGTTTCCACATCAAAGTGAAATAGAGAACTTCATTCTCTTTTTTTTTCATTTCATGCCTATTGGCGTTCCAAAAGTACCTTTTCGAAGTCCTGGAGAAGGAGATACATCTTGGGTTGACATATAGTGCGACTTGTCAGATATATTGGGCTATATGGGATTTCTCCATTTTCTCCCTCGATCGAGATATCCTCTGTTTCGCCCAAAAAGATTGATTGAATTATCAAAAATTTGTAACGCGAAGCGCAAAAAATAAAGTGGAATTAAATGCAGGGAGTATTTAGATTGATATTAGATTATCAAAATTTTTTTATGGTTTACGTAAAATGAAGTATCCAGGCTCCGTTTAGCAAAAACCCAATTGATAATTAATATATAATATTTTTATAATTACTACTTATATGATATGCAAAATTATGATCAAAAATTCTATTAAAAAATAAAAAAAATTGAAACAGGGTGATCTAAAACAGACTGTTGCTCAAATCAAATAATATAATTAAAAATTTGTTGACTAGTTGACAGAAGACATGCGAAAGAAATGAATTGAAACGAAACATCATATATATACCGGGGAATATGATATTATTATTTCAATAATTGATCTTCTCTTTTCCAATTTGGTTACTGGGCTATATATGAATTTCAGAAAGCCCATTATGTATAGGCCTATGTAAATTTTCGATCTTTTGTATTGGGCCTCATAACCTATGTTCTCTATTTATTTCTCATAAGCGAACAAAGTAGCGAACAAAGTTTACTTGCATATGCGTAACCTATATATTTTAAAAATCGGAAATTATAAACATATTATATTATGACAAGTTGATATAAAAAATTTATCAAAAATTTTATTTATTAAACTGAAAATAACCACTTTTATACATTTGCATTACGATTGTTGGTTTAGTAATCAAACAAATTGTAGCAATGTTAGTCACAAAATTCAAAGTTTTGCAAGATTTACAAAGAAAACTGTGGTAGCTGCGATAATTAAAAAAAAAAAACAAAAACAATATAGATAATCAAATACATTTGTTTTCTTTCTTCTAAAACGAAAACCAAAAGTAAACCTGTTGACACTGAAAACAAATAACAGCATATCAATTAAACGTATTAACAAAATATTATGATGTCACGGATTGGAAAATAATAATAGAGGAGAAGTGTGATAGAAAACAGTAGGCCCGTGACCTTATTACAATTCGTTCTTCTTTGTTTTCTTCTTCTATGCTTCGCATCATTAATCACTGTATACACATGCATATATTACTCATATTTATTAATGGTATTCATGGCTGCTAGCATATGATATGATATGAGTATATAATATTGTTCAAGTTTTTACGTCCACATGTTTCAACTTTTAAATCGTTCTTTGGCTTTTATTCCTCCGTTTTTTTTCTATGTCAAGTTCTTTGGATTTATTCATACTTATTATTCTGCCAATTCTTTGGATTTATCGCTAATTTCCCATTTCTGTCTGCAACTAAATATATATTTTTTCTTAAAATCGGCAACTTCATTTATTTTCTATGTATTGTTGAGTTTTGAGCATTTCATTTTTTCCGGAGCGAATGTCTAAAAGCTGTTGAATACTTTCTTGGGTACAAAAATAAAATAGTTATGTATAATTATATAATATTATGTTTTTTCAAACAACTCTGTATGAATAGTCATTACAAAGACATCCAATAAACTAAAACGATATATAAAACTAAAATAGCATTACATCGACCAAATAAATGATATATAGAAAATATCATGAATTTTTGTGGTATAAATATATTGACGCGAACTTTATACTAGTAAGAATATTTTTTAACACCATAAAAGCTGGTTTAATTAATATTTTTTGTTATAATTAGAAAATATGTCTTGGGGAGTGGTTTTACTTAAATGGTTCTCTTCGAAATTCGATTTCAAATAGTCGTGTTTTAATAGGATTTAGCTATAGATCAACGCGCTTGTCGACCCAAACATCCAATAAGAAAAAAGGGTCCCATGAAACTCAGTGTTTAGAATAAAACCAAAAGCCTGCAAAAATCCAAAACTGTACTTCAAAAGAAAAGGTAAACAATTTAAAGTGAAAATGAAAAAAAAATGTTAAGTTTAATTTTGGTTTACAACATAAACTCCAAAATACATCATCACAAAACCAAAAACAAAAAACTTATTATAAAAATCTTCTTCACTACACTGTTCAAGTAAACTCTTTAACTCTTACAAGTTAGATACCATAATGGAAAATACTTCGCCGCCACCGCCGGAGACGGCGGCTTACACACTAACCACCTCTTCAATCTCCTACGCCAAACCCAAAACATCTCTCTCTCTCCTCCGCTGCGCAGCGACTGAGCCACCCTCCTTTATCCTCCGCAACATTACTCTCACCGCTCATCCGACCGAGATCCTCGCCGTCGTTGGCCCTTCCGGCGCCGGAAAATCAACTCTCCTGGACATTCTCGCCTCCAAAACCTCCCCAACCTCTGGCTCAATCCTCGTTAACTCCATTCCCATTAACCCTTCCTCTTATCGCAAAATCTCCTCTTACGTTCCCCAACATGACTCTTTCTTCCCTCTCCTCACCGTCTCTGAAACCTTCTCCTTCGCCGCTCGTCTCTTGCTGCCAAACCCGTCAAATGTCTCTCAAACCGTAACCTCTCTTCTCTCAGAACTTAACCTAACACATCTTTCCGATACAAGACTCGCTCAGGGCTTATCCGGTGGCGAAAGAAGAAGAGTCTCTATAGGTTTAAGCCTCCTTCACGACCCTTGCTTTCTCCTCCTCGACGAACCGACTTCTGGTTTAGACAGTAAATCTGCTTTTGACGTCGTTCACATCCTCAAATCCATCGCTGTGTCAAGACAAAGGACCGTGATCTTGTCCATTCACCAACCTAGCTTCAAGATTCTCTCTATCATCGATCGCTTGTTACTTCTTTCGAAAGGAACTGTTGCGTATCATGGAAGTCTCGATTCCCTCGAAGGTTTCTTGCTCTCCAAAGGATTCACCGTCCCTCCGCAGCTCAATTCTCTCGAATACACCATGGAAATACTTCAAGAACTTCGAGAATCCGATGGAAACACCGATGTTATCGCTCTCCCTTCAACCGAAAACAACAAACAGAGAGAAAAACAGAGTACTGTTCGATACAGAACATCAAGAATCACCGAGATAAGCCTTCTTTCAAGAAGATTCTGGAAGATCATTTACCGGACAAAACAGCTCCTTCTGACCAATGCATTGGAGGCCCTTTTAGTTGGTCTAGTCCTAGGTACTATCTACATCAACATCGGAATAGGCAAAGCAGGAATCGAAAAAAGATTCGGCCTTTTCGCCTTCACGCTCACGTTCCTCCTTTCTTCAACAACCGAAACTCTCCCAATCTTCATCAACGAGCGTCCAATTCTTCTCAGAGAGACTTCGAGTGGCGTTTACAGACTCTCATCTCACATTCTCGCCAACACATTCGTTTTCTTGCCCTACTTGTTCGTTATCTCAATCACTTACTCGGCTTCGGTCTATTTACTCGTTGGTCTCTGCCCCACTTGGCAAGCTTTTGGGTACTTTGTTCTCGTTATATGGATCATTCTCCTAATGGCGAACTCTTTCGTTCTCTTCTTGAGCTCTCTTGCCCCAAATTACATTGCCGGAACCTCACTTGTGACAGTTCTTCTAGCTGCTTTCTTCTTGTTCTCAGGTTACTTCATTTCCAAGGAAAGTCTTCCCAAGTACTGGCTTTTCATGTACTTCATCTCAATGTATAAGTATGCGTTGGACGCGCTTCTTATAAACGAGTACTCGTGCTTGGCCTCCAAGTGTTTGGTCTGGTTAGAAGAAGCTCAAGCGAAGATCTGCGTGGTTACTGGAGGTGACGTGTTAAAGAAGAAAGGACTTAATGAGAAACAAAGGTGGTTTAATGTTTATGTTTTGTTAGGGTTCTTCGTACTTTATCGTGTGTTGTGTTTTCTTGCTCTCCTTAGAAGGGTCTCGGGTTCCAAAAGATGATCATTTTTTCTTTTCTTAATTACCTTTTTTTTTTAATTTATTTCTTCATCCTGATCAACCTAAGTTAAATTAACAAAATTTCTCTGTTCAATACTCTCTTCAAACTATTATAGTCTCTTTCGTAAAATTTCGAATTCGATGCCAATAATTCAATATATATTTCATCTTTCGATGTTAACTAGGTGTTCTCTATGTGGAGACATTTCACATACGTGATATGAGAGGTCATATTCAACGTTTCGTAGACCTGTCGAGTGTCGAGTTACATTTTTTTCATAATTGTTTCTTACAAAGATCTTAGGATCTAATTTCACATTATGCTTTGGATGCAGAAGGTAAGAAGGAGAAAAAAAACATCAATATATATAGTGTTGAAAAAAAAAAAACGTCAATAGTCTGATGTGGACACGGTTTTTTCTTTATTTAACAAGAAAACGAAATAAGTACCCCCACCACCACTAGTTTAATTACTAGTTCCAATAAAGTGGTAGTTGTGGTAAACAAGAAATACATATTTTTTTCATGGCATGTGTCTATATGATAGATTCACATTATTGTCACTAGATATAATTTTAATCACTGTGTTATTAGTATGGAGACTGCATATATACATGAGCTTATAGTATTTTTTCTTTTAGTAGAGAAACTAAATCAAAATGTGAGGCTAGGATTTAGGTGAGGGCAAGGTAGATAAATTATGGCATAGAAAAGTCGCTTTGGTTAACTTGTAGCTTGGAGACAAACCTTAGTCTTCACGGGTCTCCATCTCCTTCTCTCTCAAAAAAAAAAAAAAAAGACAATGCCATGTCGTATTCTAATTTTACGAACAAAATGAAAAAGATTCGATCAAGACATATATTATAGTTGCGTTATACTAATTATGTCTTATAATTTAGGTTCAATTGCGGTAGTATGCTTGTGGAACTAGGCTTAGACAGCAAGATATCGAATTGTAAGAACACTCGAATTTGACGTTAGAAAAATAAAGAATCTAGAACACTCGAATTCGTGGTTTGGTGGTAGTTGAATTTTCCACGTAAAATTTTTCCAAAAAAACTGTTATTTTAAAAGTAGGACTTTTTTCATTCTGGTCACGTTGTCATCCAGAATGAAATGCTGCTTTTTTTTCTTGTTTGTTTCCTTGAAGTTTAGTTCCAAGTGGAAGAGTAGTGATGATTAAAACGCAAAATATAGAGACACAAATGCATATAAATATGTGATTTTTTATATATGATAGTGTGAGTTCACGGACTTGTTCGTTGTCTACTCGCCCGTGAACGCCTTTTCACTGCATCCCATTGTCACCAAACATTTCTTTTGTCGTTATTGTTTAGTTTCCGTTAACGAGTCTTCGAATAGCTTAACTGGGTCTGTCAAAATTAAAAATAAAGCATGTATCCAAACATGGTTAGCTTAACGATTAAATGGATGTTATTTCAGGTTAGTGACTCTATATTTTTGGGATTAGAATGTATCTTTTGATGGTTATTAGACAGGAGAGTTTTACACCGAAACCTGTTATTAGACTGGATCAAATAGTTCAGCCGACTATTTGGCCCATAATACTAGATTACATGGAATTAATTTATCTTGTATAGGGTAATATTTGTACTCTAAACTGACTCAACGATTTGAACATCTCATGATTCTCATAATTTTTTGAAAAAAATGACAAAATAAATAATCTATACCTAACTCTTTCTTCCTACACTTTGGAGGAAGGTCTTATTTCTGTTTGCTCTATTTGTGACTATATAAGTGGGGGACAACATTGATCAATTAGTTGATGAAAAATAAATCTTACAAAAGATGGATAATTATTATAGCAAATCGTTTTTATGACCATAGTAAATCAAAGACGTAAAAAAGGCACCGCATCAACAACTTGTTTGATAAGATGAATTATTTTTTAGATTAGCACCAATATTTGGTCGCCGACTTCTCAAACCAAAATTAAACATGCTCTTCGGCAAAAGTTTTTCGTAAGTCCACCACGAGTTAAACATGTAAATCAAAATCCAGAAGTTTAAATAGTCGAAACAAAGTGATAAAATGAAAATTTAAAATCTTGTTCATATCATTTGTGAAGATTCTCTTCTTTATGAAACAAGAGAACTAATCTTGTTTGGTTGTGGTGTGGATGCTTTTGACAGAATCTCAAGTTATGTGGATCAGGCGCAGTTGAGTTTTGACATTACGTCAGTGCATAATTTTGTGTAAATCTTTTTCAACTCGTATGTTTCGATAATTATACAATTAATAAAAATATATTTAATGATTAAAATAAATTTTAACTATTTTAAAATTTATTCGTTTGAAAAATCTTCAAGGTTTTTTTTGTAACTAAAAAGTTTTTTTAATTTTTTTTTTTTGATAAAGTATTATTAATTATTTGTTGTATAACATGTTCATATTGAGTACTTGGGCTTTGTTTCCCTCCAACTAAAAGTCGTCTTTGTGGTGTCAAAGGCAAATCTCAACAGCGATTTGAACATCAAAGTTTCGACCTTTGAAAGTTTCATGCAAAAGAATGATGAGCAAAGTAGCAGCTTCTGCATTTCTCTCTCGCACTAACGAACTTGGTAATCTTCAACAATCATGTATTCGGATTCTCTCCTTTTGCGAATCGAATTCATCGCGTATTGGTTTACACATCCACGGCCCTGTAATCAAGCTTGGTCTTTTAGAGAATCTCGACTTATGCAACAATCTTTTGAGTCTTTATTTGAAAACCGATGGTTTATTTAATGCACGTAAAATGTTCGATGAAATGTCGCACAGAACGGTTTTTGCCTGGACTGTTTTGATCTCTGCTTATACCAAGAGCCAAGAGTTTGTATCAGCGGTTTCGTTGTTCGAGGAAATGATGGATTCGGGAACATACCCGAACGAATTCACATTTTCCTCGGTTATAAGATCTTGTGCTGGTTTAAGAGATTTCAATTACGGAGCTCGAGTTCATGGTTCTGTTATAAAGAATGGGTTTGAGGGAAACTCAGTTATAGGAAGCAGCTTGACTGATTTGTATTCAAAGTGTGGGAAACTTAAGGAAGCTCGTGACCTGTTTAGTTCTCTTCAAAACGCTGATACCATCTCATGGACGATGATGATATCTTCTTTACTTGAAGCTCGTAAATGGAGAGAGGCGTTTCAGTTTTACTCTGAGATGATTGAAGCTGGTGTACCTCCTAACGAGTTCACTTTCGTTAAGCTTTTAGGTGCTTCTTCGTTTCTTGGTTTGGAGTTTGGTCAAATGATTCATAGCAACTTAATCGTTAGGGGAATTATGTTGAATGTAGTATTGAAGACTTCTCTTGTTGAAATGTACTCCAGGTTCTCTAAAATGGAAGATGCTGTAAGGGTATTGAATTCAACTGGAGAACAGGATGTGTTTCTTTGGACGTCTGTGGTATCAGGGTTTGTAGAAATCTTGAAAGCCAAGGAAGCTATTGGTACGTTTCTTGAGATGAGAAGTCTGGGTTTGCAACCAAATAACTTTACTTACTCTGCAATCTTGAGCTTGTGTTCCTCTGTCAGGTCTCTAGATTTAGGCAAGCAGATTCACTCACAGACAACTAAGGTTGGCTTGGAGGATAGCATTGATGTCGGAAATGCACTTGTAGATATGTATATGAAGTGCTCGGCATCAGAAGTAGAAGCTTTGAGAGTCTTCAGATCAATGACCTCACCTAACATTATCTCTTGGACAATGTTAATCTTCGGTCTTGTTGATCACGGGTTCGAGCAAGATTGTTTTGGACTGTTGATGGAGATGCTAACACAAGGGGTAGATCCCAATGTTGTTACTCTATCTGGTATTCTCCGAGCCTGTAGCAAATTGAGATCTCTAAGGCAGGTATTAGAGATTCATGGATATCTACTCAGAAGACACATTGATGGTGAAATAATAGTAGGGAATTCACTCATCGATGCATATGCCAGCTCGAGTAAGGTGGATTATGCCTGGAACCTGGCTAGGTCAATGGACAGGAGAGATATTATAACGTACACGAGCTTTGTAACGAGACTTAACGAGTTGGGAAAGCATGAAATGGCACTAAGTGTCATCAGTCACATGTGTGCAGATGGAATCGGAATGGATCAGTTTAGCTTACCCGGGTTTATCTCAGCTTCAGCCAACTTGGGCGCTCTTGAAACTGGGAAACATCTTCATTGTTACTCTGTGAAATCCGGGTTTTCTGGTGCGGTTTCGGTGTTAAATAGTCTCGTTGACATGTACAGTAAATGCGGTAGCTTGGAAGATGCAAAAAAGGCTTTTGAAGAAATAGCTTCCCCTGATGTGGTTTCTTGGAACGGGTTGGTATCTGGTTTGGCATCAAACGGTTGTATTGCATCAGCTCTATCTGCATTTGAGGAGATGAGGATGAAAGGAACCGAGCCTGATTCAGTAACCTTTCTGATACTGCTCTCCGCTTGTAGTAATGGAAGATTGACCGAAATGGGTCTCGAGTATTTCCGAGCGATGAAGGAGATTCATAACATTGAGCCACAGATAGAACACTATGTTCATCTAGTTGGTATCTTAAGTCGTGCTGGACGGCTAGAGGAAGGGGCGGAAATTATAGAGACAATGCCGTTAAAACCAAATGCTCTGATTTTCAAAACATTGTTGAGAGCTTGTAGATACCATGGGAATCTGTCTTTAGGAGAAGATATGGCTAATAGAGGCTTAGCACTTGCACCATTTGATCCAGCCTTCTACATTCTTCTGGCTGACTTATACGATGAATCTGGTAAACCAGAGTTGGCCCAAAAGACTCGAAATTTGATGAGCGAGAAGGGTTTGAGTAAGAAGTTAAGAAAGAGCACTGTGGAAGTTCAAGGAAAAGTTCACAGCTTTGTCAGCGAGGATGTTACTACAGTTGAGAAAACAAGTGGGATTTACGCAGAGATAGAAACGATAAAGTATGAGATTGAAAGGTCGGGTTCTTCATACCGAGGTAATGAAAACGCAAGCTTCCACAGTGCGAAACAAGCTATCGTTTTTGGTTTTCTTTACGCGTCACCTCAAGCTCCGGTTCATGTTGTTAAGAACAAAATCCTGTGTAAAGACTGCCATGATTTTGTGTCCAACTTGACACGGTTAGTCGATAAGAATATAACTGTAAGAGATGGGAATCGAGTACATGTCTTTAAGAATGGTAAATGCTCTTGCAAAGGGGATGAAACATCATTTGTATTATCATAGGTTTTTTAATAAGAATGATAAAAGCATTTGTGAAAACATACAACATTGTCATAGTTTTGAAAATTATTAAGCATTTTATTCCAGAGGCTGGCCTTCTCTGAAACAACTCTAGCCAAAAAAGCAACAAGCACACAAAATGTAAAACTGGGAAGTTACTCCTTCAACTGCGGATCACTTGTGCTAGCAGCTGGGATTTCTGTTTTTGCCTCTGAAAGTAGACCTTCAAGCGTTTTGTAGAATTCTTCAGGAAGAGGACCAGGTCGATGCTGAGGAACGTGCTTGGGAATTGGTGCATCATTCTCGATTACTTCGCATTCGTAGTCATCTGGAACACCCCAAGGGTCCCATTCTGCAAAATGCAAACATAATGCATTAAGAGTTCATAGTGAAGAATGTGTTGTAAAATGGGCAGACTAAGAATAAACAAACCAAAACTCTAGACAGTTGAAAATCTGCTCAGTAGCATACTACGACAAAGAAAAATGTGATAAAGTTCAGAAAATAGCTACTTCAACAAACAACAGCTACATTTCAAATGAACAAGAAATAAGATCCCTGAAACCTCACTCAAAGTATCATGTAATTATAAAGAGGGTTTTCATAAGCATTAACACTAATATACAGAGATAACTGTAAAGCAAGAACACTGATTAAGAGCAAACTCTAAACCACACTTATGTGACACAGAAGCAAGAACCGTTCCAAAGTTAAGTGAACTAGACAAACTTTCACCTATCACCTACGTTCGCAAATAATACAAAAAGCTTGAATTTTGAAATTGACCATTAACACATTGTTTGTTTCCAGTTTCCACTAATTTGATAGCCAATAAAAGAGTCACCTTTGCAATGCTCAATGTTCAGTTTCTTTGCTACTTAACGAACCCCAAAGCCTCAAGATTCAGATTCTCATTTTACAGACACATTTCATGGGAACAAATCACTCTATAGTCCAATTGTTCATAATTTGTTCCCTAACAAGAAATGAAAAGCAAAATCTAATCATAAAATTTACCTCTCACTAATTCATTCACAAAACCCAATCTAAAATATCAGATGAATCATATAGTCGAAGAAATTACGAACCGATCATTTTCCCAATGAGTGTGAGCTCATCGCGAGCCTCTTCGATAAGCTCTTCAACCTGACCACAACCAAGCCGCTTCTCGATCACCTCCCAATCTTCTTCTTCCTTACACACATTGAGACGGTGACGCGTGAATGATTCCACAGCTTTACGGTACCCTTCATCCTCCGGCACAGCTTGGATCTCCTTTAGGGTTTTGCTGTATAAATCGATCAACACCGCTCTCGCGTTCGGGACAACGTCAAGCCCGACGATCCCAGTCGTCTGCTTCACTTTAGCCAATAATGGCCGTCCGATTGCTCGTAGAAACATCTCAACCGCTGGATCGCTCCTCCTTTAACTCCGGCGAAAATCTCAGAAATGTTTGTTGTTTTACAGTGTCAACTCTCACTTTTCAGATGGAAACAAAAAAAAACAAAAGAGAAATATGGAGTGAGTTAATTGGGCCTTCTTAGTAAGATATATGGGCCTTAAAAGTAATTGATAGGCTCATTGTTAAGCTATGACGTGGCAAAGACAGCTTCTGAGCTGGCAAAAGACTGAGGTCTTTGGAACAGTCTTGTAGACTCTGATTCGTTTAGAGGTTATCCATTTAGAGAATTGGTTTGTTGTAACAAAACTCCGACGTGAGTTTTGGAGTTGATTATTCAGAGCCTAAAAAAATCTGTAATTCTAATCGATTCTGTTCTTATCAAATTATAGTATTAATTCAAGCTCTTGTTGATCAAATCTCATCTCATTTTTTTTCCTATCTCATTCAACTTCATCATTGTCGATTTTTTTCCCTCATGGTTCGTTTATCATGTGAGGATGTAATTACAAAGAATCCATTGGTTTACACACTAAGAGTCACACCAGAGTTAAACCTAATCTTTTACAATTCTAATGCCAAGGTGAGTTTATCAATAACAGGAGGAAGCAGTACTTGTGAGTAATTCTCAAAGAAGTACACACTCCATTGATTTATTACCTGGCATTGACACTCGGATGACCTTTGATTCTTCACACTATCCGTTTTATGAACATTATGGTGCATATTAAGGATGATCTCGTGAAGCATGTCAGTATCAATTATAATTCACTTTCTGTTAAAGTTTATTCTCCACTAGAAGAAATATTTCTTGTTCCTGGTGCATCTTATGTTCTCACTATTGAAGGAGGCCTAACCATGAATATTTATGTTAACTATACTACTGCATCTGGTCAAGCTAAAGCGATCAGCCAAGGTCGAAATGTTGACACGGACGAATCCATTATTTATCAACTTTTTGACGGTCTATTGACTGTATTAGTGGCAACGTTTATTGGGATTTCCTTTGTGTTATTAATGTTTGTATGTGCCATTAAACTCGAAGATGTAAGAAAGCCTACAAAGATTAAGGCGAACGAGAAGATTAGATTTTTTTGTCTAGGAGATTAAACATTTGATTTGTAAACCATGAAACTTAATCGATCTTTTCCATCTTTGCTTTGGAGGAAAAAAAAAACACCATATAAGTATTTATTATTTTATTGTATTATGAATATGTGATGTTTTTCAATTCGTGAGTTGGGACCATATTATACAATTTGGCCAACTTATACGTTGGATATTTTCTAAAAAAGAAACACTTTTTTACCTCAATTTGTTTTTATTTTTTGGGGACATTAAATGCTAGTTCACTAAAGTAATATGAAAACACTTTTATAAAACTAATACGATAAGACGAAAGGGTAACAACTTGCATGCCCATCTTTCGTCATGAGAATCTAGACCGACCATAGTATATGATATTTTATAATTTCTTTTAGAAAAATTTTATTATCTAAATCGTCATAGCCTTATTCTAATTATATCGATAACGACCCTACTTTACTTAATTCTAGAGACGTTTAATTGTAAGATTTTTCTAATACGAAAATACCGAATAAAATATGTTTGACCGACGCTTCGAATTACGACAAAATATAACATATATAGTATTAAAAAAACTTTATAATAAAAAATGGTTGACCATTTAATATGAAGCCCAGGCACATAGGCACAAGTGGGACTAAAGATGCCAGATTTGGGGTCTTGTCTCGTGAGATTAAAGCCAGCAAAAACCGGAGTCGTAATTTCCGGTCTGAACCGAATTAACTGTCGTCTAGCTAAGCTACCTTCCCACATGATTGTTTTTTCAATTATTACACTAAACCGATGTTTTAATTATCTCGACATTAAATGAAATCAAATGCTAGTATGATACGAATTTTTTAAGCATGGTTCTCGCTGCCAATATTTTTTTAATAGTCCCGGACATTAAATTAGCTTAATTATTTTTTTCAAGATAAATTACTTTTAGTCTGTTGCTATTTATTTGTTTGTTTCAGTATGTAGCTCTATTTATTTATTTTTTTCTCAACCCATATTTGTCTTCATAACAATTAAAATAGAGGATTTGAAAAAATATGTTGCTTTTTAGTATCTATAGTTTCAAATTTAAACTCCAAAGTATGATAAAACTATTGACGGAAAAAATACTCCGATTGAAACCAAGAAATAGGTAACAAAATGTAAAATGTAGATTTATACATTTGAAGCCAAGAAAAAGCTTTGGTATATGCAATGTCAATTGTAATCTACCATATTATTATTAGAGACTAATTTTCTTAATTTAGCTATCAATCTAAACGAATAACAGTTATGACTAGTCTTTCTTTCTCTCTACATATATATTTTTAATAACACAACAAATGCCAAGTTTTAACAAAAATAATTATTAAAACTGACTTCTTTTTTTTTTTTGTAAATTGAGATTATTCGTCTTCATCATCTACCACCGTCTCCGGCGGATCCTGCGGACCAAGAGGGAAAATTTCCAGCGAAGAATAAATCATCTCGATCTCTCACCGCATAATTCGGTATTAAAAGATCGTCCACGTCATCATCTTCATCATCTTCTTCCTCCTCAACTTCATCTTCTTCTTCTTCGTCTTCCATGTTGACTTCTTGACTGATAATATCTTCATCTCCATTAGTTCCCTGAACGTCGTCGGTTTCCTTCAATGGTGTAGTCGGAGAAAGATGATTCTCTTCTTTTACTGTATCCGATCGAGGAACGGTTTGACCTGATGGGTCTGGTTTAGGAATCGGGTTAACATGTTGAGATTTGTTTCGAGTACTACCGGCGAGAGAGTTCCGGTGAGTAGGACGAGGATGAGTGTGTTCTCCGGTGTAAGTAACAATGAAAATATTAGGATCTAAATTACTTCTTTCAACTTGTTTTCGAGCTAAACATCCTTTTGAGCTACTACATCTGTAGTAATTCCTGTTTTTATGTTAAAAAAAAACTATTAATTAGCACATTTTTGAAAGAAAAACAAAAGAGGAGTCATTTTTTTCTAAGGAAAAAAAACCTTGGATAAGGAGAGCCTTTGATGGGTTTTTGACCGTATTTACGCCATGCCCACATATCAGAAGAAAGATTCTCTTGCGTTACATGACATATGGTTCTCTTTTGCTGATTTTTTCTGCTTAATTAGAGAAACAAAACAAAACATAATTAAAGAAAGAAAGAAACGTTCAATTAAGATAGGTTTTCATTAGTTTGGATCTAAATTTTTTTTGAAGATAGATAGATGAACTAACCTTTTTCTAGATCGAAGAGGAGCTTGAGATTGTGGTTGAAGAAGTGGGTCGCGTTGACCTCTGAAAACAAAGACAGAAGAAGAAGTAGAAGGTGGGAAAACCCTAACACCAAGAGGAGGTTTCTGATCTTGAGATTCAAGAAGTCCTTGTTCTTGTTTCATTAAGACATTAGGAGCTGATGAAACTTTAGGAGTAGGAGAAGACCAAGTTGTAGTAGTAGTAGTAGTAACGGACAAAAAAGGTTTGCAAGAATCTTGTAACTCGGTGCAAGAAGAAGAAGACTCTTTGTCTCTGTCTCTGTCTCCATGGATGTGTGTGAACAGAGGAGGAGGAGGAGGAGGATCTTGATGTTGTTTACAGTTTCCTCTGTTGTCTTCATGACCACCACAAGAAGTGGTGTTTAAAGTCGCCGTGGAAACTGAAGAGCTACAGCTTCTGACGACGGCGAAGAGATCCCAATCCTCAGACGACATGGAATGATCTTGAATTCGTGGGTTTTTAGGAAAGCTTTTTAGCTTTGTTTGGTGAGGAGAGAGAGAGAGAGGAGACAAACTATGTCGTAAAGGATGGCGCTGACTTTTTCTTTGTCGAAAGAGAGAGAGAGAGAGAGTAGGGAAGAGTTGGGGCAGTGTCCGAGAGGAACGATGGGTGGGAGATAGAGCACTTGACTTGCTATTGTTTTCATTTATTTATACATTTGACAAAAGAAAAAAAAAACTTTTAACGTTTGATGGGTTTTGATATCTTCTTTTTACATATTTTTTTTTTTTTTTGCTAGTGTGGTTTTTAGACAAACTTTGTACGTTTTTGTTTAAGTGATGGTTTTCTTCTTTAATTTATTGGGAAAATAGCATAAAAAACTTTCAATTTTACAATTTTTTTCAACTAAAACCTCCAACTATTTATATTTTCAAAACAAACATTCAACTTAATAAAATTTTCCAACAAAAACCTCAAATTATTTTTGTTTCCAAAATAAACTTTTAACTATAAAGTTTTGCTTACTTAAACTTTCAAGTTTCTAATATTGAGCCCCATTGAGCAGTTACTAACGGTCAACGATAACTCCCGTTAACTATGTTTGTCCATTTTTACGTATTTTTGTTGTTATTTAGTTATTTAGTAAGGAGAAAATAAGTTTACAACTACAGAAAATCTATTTATATAGGGTTCATATTCGAAACTGATGGAATTAACAAATATTTAACAGGCGTTTGCTGTGTTAACTGGAGTTATCGTTGACTATCAATTAATCCTCAATCAGACTCAAGATTGAGTTTTTTCATCTATGATTTTTATTCAAAACTGATAAAATTAACAAATAGTTAAAATGCATTTACGAAATTATCGTTAGCCGTTAATTAACCTTCATTGGGATCAAGATTGAGAATTTGAGGGGTTAAGTAAGCAAAACTTTATATTTGGAGGTTTGTTTTGGAAACAAAAATAGTTTGAGGTTTTTGTTGGAAAATTTTATCAATTTGAATGTTTGTTTTGGAAAAACAAATAGTTGGAGGTTTTAGTTGGAAAAAGTTGTAAAGTTGAAGAGTTTTTATAGTATTTTTTCTAATTTATTTGCGACCAATTTTTCAATATTGGTTATTAGAATTGTTGTTAAGATTAAAGTGACAATAATGGGTTGTTGAAAAAAAAAGGAAGATAATGCAAACTATGCCGTTAGAACTTATAACTTATAAGTGATAAAAAAAATTTAGTAAGAGATAAAAAATTATGATAGTGTTCTTATGCTCAATAATATATAAACAAAAAGAATAGATAATATGTATTAGCATGGTTGATAAAACAAAAGTAGATAATTTTTTAGGGTTAAAAACTCGTTTGAAGAACTACGGAAAACATGTAATCAAGAATTTATTATTGAGTAGATAATCGTTGTAACAAACAAAGATCAATATACAATAAATCTCTAATCTAAAATGGATTTTAAAGGTTCGTCTGCTCTTGTCTCTTGCGTTTTAAGTTTGTTGTACGTTTCTTGAATTTTTTTTATCTCTTTAGTTTCTTTCCTATTTATATGGGTCGAGATATCGTAATCATAATCTCCCTAGAGATAGGAAGTCAGTGTTTTTATTTTTTATTTAGGTAGATTCGATTCTATCATGTGAGCAGATAGATACAACATTCTTCGTATCAGAAGATAGATACGACATTTTTCGTATCAAAAAGCGTATATGACATTTTTATATCATGTGACATATACGACATTCCTCGTATCAAAAGGCAGATTTGACAGTTTTCATATCAAAGCAGATACAACATTTCTCGTATTTGGACATATATCACAAATTTCATAACTGCTTCTCTTTCTTCAATTTTAATTCGGGTTTTATATCATTCTTCTATCTTGACCTGAGTGATTAAATTATGTCCAAAAATAGTATGTATTATAACTTTTATAACATTCTAAACTACATCTAAACAATACTTTTGTTTTATAAATATTTGGTTATCTTATCATTTCGTTTAAACAGGTAACAAAATTACCGTGAATGTGTGTGCATGCTAATATTAAATTGTTGTAAGCATGCATTTTTTAAGCAATAGACAATATTGTTCTTGCAAATTATAAGAATCCAAGAAATAAATTCGTTTAAAATTTGATGACATAAAAGCACCTCTATATGTGAGAAACTCATTAACTCTCTCACTTATATAATAATAATATATTTAATAAAAATTAACTAAATAATGTAATTGTAAATTATAAAAAAATTTAACCAGTTATATAACTATAAGTTTCAAAAAGATTTTTATGAGTATTTCAAAAAAAATTAAGCGTAACGGTTCTCACTTTTTTTTGTATTATTTTTTTTAATAGTGAGATATTTACTCATTAAAAATATTCTAAGTTCGATTCTAGATTTTCACAAACTAATTTTATCATTGATTTTAGAGACATTTGTAAGCATTAAACAATATGTTTCTTGTAAATGATAAAAATCCAAGAAATCAATTGGTTTAAAATTTGAGGACATAGAAACACCTCAATATGTGAGAAACTTGTTAAAGTCTCTCACTAATATAATACTAAATATTTTAATAAAATTTAACTGAATTCTTTAATTCTAAAATAAAAAATAAACCATACAAGTGTCAAGAGGTTTTTGTGAGTATTTTAAAAAATTTTAAGAGTGTAACTGCTCTTATTTTTCTCACTTTTTCTCACTTTTCTTCATTACTTTCTATTTTTTAATAGTGAGATACTTACTCATTAAGAACCTCCTACTAAAGATGCTTTAAGTTCGATTTAGATCTCGCAAAAGAATCATATTACTGATGTTAGAGACATTTGTATGATTTCTTAAAATTGTAACGGTTCTTACTTTTTGTTTCTTTTTTTATTACTTTCTATTTTTTTAATCGTGAGATACTTACTTATTAAGATGCTCTAAGTTCGATTCAGATCCTCGTAAGAGAATCATATCATTAATTTTAAAGACATTTATATAACTTTTTAAAAGTGTAACGGTTCTTATTTTATCTCTTTTTTCTTTATTACTTTCTATTTTTTTAATAGTGAGATACTTACTCATTAAAAAATTCTTACTAAAAATGTTCTAAATTCAATTCATATCCATATATCACTCATTTTAGAGAGTCTTAAAACTGTAATGGTTATTACTTTTTCTTCTCTTTTCTTCATTACTCATTAAAAACTCCAATTAAAGATACTTTAAATTCGATTCTAGATCCTCACAAATAAATGTATCACTGATTTTAGTGACATTTGTATGATTTAAAGTTTTCATAAAATCTTACAAAAAGGTTATAAAAAGCACGAATTGTAGTACTCCTTCACACCTCTCATTGATTAGGAAAACAAAAATAGTACGAAAATTGTAAATATAAATGTGTGCTGCAACGAAATGGTAATGGTACGAATAACATTCGAACCAAACAAAGCACTTGCTTCACTTGTCACTCTCTCCTTTATTTTCCCTCCTTTTTATATATATATTTGTTATATCTCATAGACACAGAGAGTTCTCGTAATTTCCTAGTGGAATTTTGATACAGATTTTTGTTCTCTCACTGCAATCTTATCCCACAAAAGTTGCTTTTTCTTTGACTTTATAAACCAAGTCAAAAGTAGGGGACCACCTTTTTTAGGCGCACAATAGCAGAACCAGCGCAGAATAGTCAAATGCTTGCATCTGCGATGAAAATTAAGCACAAAGGGCATGATTCTCTGCTTCCGTATTTCTTTGCTTCTTTTTTTCTGATTCGTCATCGTACTCACGCGCGTCTGGGCCGTGCGATTTACGCCTCCGTGTCAATATGTACCCAATCTGATTAGCTGTTTTTTGTTTTTTGTTTATTTATTCATCCATATATATAAAAAAGAAAACGATTCTTTTATAGATTGGTGGAATCTGTTGCTTAGAAAGAAAATAAAATTGGAAATCATTATAATGAAAAGATAATAATTTGTTTAACTGTTGAAAACTATTCTTTTAGACTTTCAAAAAAGGTTTTTAAAATTGTCAGTGTTTTTAAAAACTCATAAATAATTCCCATTTGATTTGTTAGCACCTGTATAAACTGTGTATTATGAGAACTTCCTGTCGTAATTAACTAGACCCAGTTACACTATTCTTCACTCATTTGGTTTTGACCACAAATCAATTTATATGTGTAATAAAATACATATACTTTCAAAGAACTTTAACCAAAAATACTTTCAAAAGAAAAGTAATTCGTAACGGCAGACTTTTAAAAGAGTTTGATTATATTATAAGTTTCTGTTCTGATCTAAAAATGGATATCGAAGACGACAATAGCTTTTATCAGCCACGTCTCAAACCCGTTTTATAATAAAGGCACTAAGAAAAATCTCTAGTTCATGAAGCCACTAAATAACGCTTTTCTTTTCTAAATAAAACAAAGTTTTTAGGCGGGGTTAAAAATAAAGGTGTATCCTTGATTACATGTGACAAAATCTCCTTTGTATCATATAAAGTAATTTTTTTTGCCAATTGACAAAAACAAATTTGCTACATACCCAATTTATTTTTCATTCCATTTTCAATATTAGTACTTTAGATATATCCTACAATTCAATATTAATGAAACTTTTCTAAAATATAAATCGGATAAATAATGTACTTTTACAAGATTTTTGAATTGTGTTTGAGGATTTCATCAACAACATGCATTATGCAAATTTAATTTCGAATAAAATAACAACAGTATTAACATAATTGAGTGGATTACAAATTATAAGCACACACACCATCCACAATTGTGTACATAAAAGGATACTTACAAACTTTTTTTTTTTTTTTAAATACTTTAAGAACTTCGCCGTTAAAGTAGCGACTTTCAAAGGAAAGAATTTATAATCGGTGCGAAAAAATAATTTATAATCATATATCACCGATCGGATATTACTTCTCGTACAATATATATATATATTCTATAATACGTCACAATGCACCATTATGGCTTGATAGATCGATACTCGATAGTTATGGAATCGATTAAAAAACCCAATAAGAGGAGGAGGCATGGGTCCATACATGACACGTGAAGTAAACGACAACATGGAATGGATTCTTTGCTAATTCCTAAATATATCATTTTAATGTTTCCGTAAATGTTTTGAGTTGAGATTTGGAGTTAATATCACTCGGAATGTCATTCTATTCGTCTTTGTTTTGTTTTGGGGATAAATTCTTTGCTTTTCGTAAACAGATATTTTTCTTATATGCTTTATTTATTATTATCCAATTAAACATTTGTATATGATAAAAAATCTTTTATAAGAATAGGCTTGTCTTGTTTTGAACAGAAAAAAAAAAACTTATTATATTAAATGAAAACCATACTGTATTCTATTTGTTGTCCATTGGTTTTGAAATGAAATTCTACGATGGCATCATGTAAGACTAATCAAAACATTGGTTAAATTAAATTTTGTCTAAAATAAATGAATAATTAATTCATCAGACTAATTAAAATGCATGTAAAAAATTCTGCATCACAAAAAAAAGTTGTATGTGGAAGCACCCTTTCTCCATTGATTAAAGATTTAAAAGGTTTTCGGGTTTGAGTCCTAGAGAATATAGTTTTTTGCAGATTAATGGATACAAGCTTATCAGAGATTTCGAGTGTTGTGGGGAGAGCATTCCATCATAGGGATGTTGTACATGCAGAACTGTCCGTCGTAGATCCGAGTGTTGCGGGAAAAATCTGTCTATCATAGGAATGTCGTACATGCAGAACCGTCTGCTGAAGAGAGTTTACATCGTGGAATCGTTGTTCATCGTAATCGCATATGATGTAGATAGTCGAATATCATCATAATATGATTAGATAAAAAATATATCTAATAATGATGTAATAGACAAAAAAAAAACTATATAACTTAGTATAAAAAGACATAAATCACTGATCTACTTTTACAAATTGATCTCAAATTGAACGGTTATTTATCTTTAATTATCATGTCATCAAATTGCTATATATGTTTAATTTGATCTTAGCGCTTGGATTAGCTTCATTACAAGAAAACATAGGATTAACAACGAAATTTAATAACGAAATAACATCATCGTAATTTAAAAACGAATTTACAACGACTTAACAACGAAAAAAATATTTGTTGTTAAATTGTTGTAACACAGCGTCGAATAGAATCGTCGTAAATTTGATGGTCTTTTGCGTATGCTTAACGTCGAGTTTACGACGATTTGAAAATTTGTTGTTAGTTCATTGTTAATTTACAACTGAGTTACGACGAAATATATTTACATTGTAAATTCGTTGTTAATTTACAACAGTTTTATTCAAAATATATTTAAACATTTATCATTTTATTTGTTATAATATTTTTATTTGTTGAACTAATTAAGATTAACATTATGTTAAGAAAATATAATACATGTTAACAATGTAACAACATCATTACAACGATTCGTCGTAAATTCGTTATTAAACGTAATAACGAATTTACAAACAACTGTAACAACGAATTTACAACGAATTTACAACGAATTGTTGTAAATTCATCGTTAAGTTTAATAACAAATTTACAACGATTCGTTGTTACGGTTGTTTGTAAATTCGTTATTACGTTTAACAACGAATTTACGATGAATCGTTGTAAATTCGTCGTTACACTTAACAACGAATTTACAACGATTTGTTGTTAAATTTAACAACGAATTTACAATGATTCGTCGTAAATTTACAACGAATTAGCGATAAGAGCTAAATTTATATATACGCAGGACATTTTTCTTCTCTGCTCATTCTTCACATCCTCACACTCTCTCTACGTTTTTGCTCTACCTCCTCTCTAGATTACACACCTTCTTCCTCTATGCATACATAACGACTTCAACTTTATAGCCGCTAAAACTGCTAGTGCCGAACATTTTAGCGATATTGATTTGAACTCTTAGAACATTTTTGTGTAATATTTTGTTTTTGTTTTTAGTTTTATAAATTTAAACTTTATTTTAATTAATCAATCAATCAATAAAACGTTAATAGATAACTTTTTTAACAATACGAAGATCGTCGTCAGCGACGAATTAACGTCGATCATAGAGAATAGTAGTTGTTAATTTGTTGTAAATTTAACGATGAACTAACATCGATATTTGAATAGAATGTTGTTAGTTCGTTGTTAATTTAACGACGAATTAACAACGTTATTTACATTTACGATGAATTATGTTCCTGACATTATTAACGACGAATTTACGACGAATCTTCCATTACGAGGAATTGTTAACAATGATTTCGTGTTCGTCGTTAATTAGTTGTAAATCTTCATTAACAGCGAATTTACAACGATATAAGATGTTGTTAAGCCTATGTTTTCTTGTAGTGCTTCTTTTTGGGACTAATTGGTGCCGGTTAGGGGATCTTAATACCTAAGTGTGTACTGTCACTTAATTGTATGTATATTTAGGTTCACTTGTTAATAGAAATACACAATTCTAACATGGTATGAAAGTTCAAGGGTTTGAACTCGTTTGTTTCTTTCTTTCAATTCTTCTTTTTGTTCCAACGTTCATCTTCTGTCAAAAATGTTTAGAAGTGAACTGCAAAATAATTAATAAAAGTCATTAAATTATAACATCATACGTGTAATAAGGGAATCTAATATCTTCTCAAATTTTGTTTATATGCGTTTGTGAATCCAATATACGTGGTATATTATATATCGTGGTGTTGAATGAAAACAATTGTGAAAGAAATCGTAAAAGAACTTTGACCTTCATCTTCGTACTTGTCTTTTTCTTTTTGATTCCAACGCTGATGCTAAAATGAATGCATGACGCATCATATACATGTTTCAAAATCTCCACGCTCTTTTTTTTCCCACGACTAAAATGAGATTCTACACATCCCGCATTATTTTGAATGTCCAAAAATCAATAAATTCTGTTTTTTAAAATGGTTTTCTGGCTAATAATAATCTACAAAATCTTGTATCATTAATTTTTATCTAAAAGATTTCAAGGAGCTCAAAATCTTCTTTTGTTGTTGTTGTTTAGTATTAGTTTTATTTCAGTATAACAATATATGTATGGATGATCTCATCAAAAGAGTAAGAACACGAGAATATATATATTTTCCCATGTAAATTCGATGGCTAACACCACAAACTTAGTATATTGATGTTTTGGTGAAAAAGAAATAAAAATAAACTTGAATGTACTAGGTAGGGATTGATGCAATCAGGTGAAGGCATGGCCACCTTACGTCACATGCTCCCCACTTCTTATCCAATGCCAATGAGGGCAATGACAGGCTGAAACATGTGTTGGGCATGTGAGTGGGAAACAGGTTTATTTCATTTGACTATTTTTAGAAAGTCAATGACTCCAGTTGGATCGTCGAGTCCTTTCTCACTCTTGTTGGTCATAAACTCTTGCTTTCGTAAGTTCTCCCAAATTTTCTTTTCTTTTGACTTTTCATATGTTTGTTTCTAACTAATATATGTAGTCCCAATCGGCAATCACTATGCTAGTAGATATTGATTACTTACATTTTTGTATGGATTCATACTTTTTTTTTGTCAAATCGTAAATATGTCATTAAAATGAAAACGATTTAGGGTTACAATCTTTGATTATAGGACCTAAAGAAATGATTCCATAACAAAAAAAAGATAAAAACATGAAAGCATAAACTGACACAAAGATCTCAGTCCATCTACTCGACATAAGCACATGGCTAATGGAGTTAGACACAGTTGATTTGATGTAGTCAAAAAACGGAAAAACTTCATAAATGCCGGATTACGCAAAGCAAATAGCACTAGAAGCCTTTCACTGGAGGTCCGAGACTAAGCCGTCAACGGCGAACTACTCCATGAACTATCTCAGAATGGAATCTCACGAACTAAGAACTGCAACCGGTAGGAAGCTGTTTATCTACATCATATGCGATTTAATTGGATAATAATAAATAAAGCATATAAGAAAAATTATCTCTCGCGGTAGCGGTCTCAACCGGACACTAGAGAGGCAAGCAAATCGACGACGGAAAGAATATTTCGCGTGAGAACTGAGTTTTGAAATCGCCGCGCGTTGTGCTCACGCGCGAGAGCAATCCTCAAGTTATTCTGCTTCGTATGGATTCATGTTGATTTAAAATAAGTTTCAACAAAAAGAAAACGTAAACCAATTTTGTTGGCTTATCCACCATTTAGATTATCATAATATGATCACACCTAATTTTCTCAGCTCGAGAGAAAAAGAAACGTAGCGTTGTTCTTCTCTTCTCCGGTGAAGGCGCGTTGTCGCCAGATCTGTGAGGAAAGTGTGTATTAAAAGTTCTTGTCCTTGTCTTAGGATCGTAGTAAGCCTAGCGGTGTCAATTGTTGTGGCTTTGTAATTTTCTGGTGATAGCGCTTTCAGATCTGGGAGAGAAGTCTCCGTTTCTGGTAGATATGGCCTCGGTAGGAGCTCGCCGTTGATATCCGGCCTCACATGAAGATGGATCGTCTTAGATCTGGAAGCCATTTAAAGGCAACAGTTTTCACGATGGAATTTGGTATGGTTTGTTCTTCTATCACGGCTGCTCTGTTCAGGCTGACTCCAGCCACTCTGACTTCTGTCTATTGTGCTGTTGCTCTAGACTCTCTCGGATGGGTCGTCTTCTCCGGTGATGCTTATCGTTAGATGGGGAAGATGGTGATGTGGTGGCAAGGGTCGTGACGGCATGGGGCTCAGCCGTTGAGTCCAGTGATGGTTACGTGGCAAGTGTGGCGGCTAAGGTTTGTCGCAGATCCCAGATCTGTTCACTGCTCAGTTCCCAAGTACATCTACTCGGGGCTTTTGATTTTGTCGCTTTGTTTGTGTTAGTCATTTCTGTTGATGGCTGCTCATTTAGTTCCGGTCTTTTGGGGGCTTGCTTACATCGTCGCCAGCCTCATTTTCTGTTAATGGAGTTTGCCTTACTATCTTTTCGGTTCGATCTTTTGCCGTTCTTTCGTTGGTTCGGTGTGATCCGGGTTGATTTGGTTCGCTCCTTGTCTCTACTTTATAAATCTGATCGAGATCTCATCAGTTTAATGGTTTCTTTGAGGCGTTGTACAATCGTATTCCATCGATTTCGCCGTATCCGGGAGTTCTATCTCCATCTTGATGTCTTTTGGCTTTGATCCCGTCTCGCCGGTCTGGATTCCTCGGAACTTCTTCTCAGTGTGGTAGTCTTCATCCGCTATAGGTGGAACCGCTTTTCGTTGGTTGGGATTGTCGTCCCATTCGTTTTACTGTCGGTTAAGGCTCCTCCATTTTTACATGTTGTGGTTGGCTTCGTGCGTTGGCTTGATTCCAGACTCAAATGCTTGTTTCTCATGTTTCAGATTTGGTCTTTGTATCTTTTGCTGTTTAGGATCTTATTTGCCCTTTGTCTTAGTTTATAAGCTTCATATTCTTTTGGGCATAATTTTCCAGGGATGGTTTGTTATCCGTTGGCTTTAGTTTCCAGAAACATCTATGTATGTGTCTGCTGGCTTTAGTTTCGTTGGATGTTTGTATAACTTTTGGTTTTACATCATCTAATAATAATCCAGATGACAAAAAAAAAAAATATATTGTTGGCTTTATTTCTTCCATATTTTCTTCCCTAGAGAATTATCCCTTTCAAATCATAAGTTGACATTCAAATACACAAAGACACCAAAGAGTACAATTTAGTTTGCATGAGACTTTTGACCCAAAAAAATAAAATTGCATGATACTGTACGAGTTTTAAAATATATAGGTTGCATTTAAATTTTGCGATGGATTAGTCAAATTCGGCTCTAGTTAAATGTATATATGTAACACATAGATGGGTTATATTTTATCTTCTTTTTTTTTGAAGATATAATTCGGCCATGTAGTCTTACAAACTAATCACCCGGTTAACAGTATCAAAAATTAAAAAAACAAACTTAATTTATTTAATCTGATACACTAAATTTTAGCATATGTAATTGTTTGTTTTGAGGATTGGATCCGCTCTGATCCGAAATTGTTTAAAACATGAAAACATAATCCTATTTTGACGAAAGTGGACCAAATGAAAGTTTTGGTTTAACATCAAATCTCACCTTGAAATTTCCGTCTTAAATCCCAGCTTGCAATTTGCATGTCAAATCAGTAGAAGCTGCCGTATCATTTTACCAAAATTCAAACTTTCACCAGTCAAAGCAATCTAATTCATAAATGGGAAAAGAAAATCATAAGTCAATAGAGTTTCTGTCACGAGCACGTGCGCCTAACGTATGTCACGTGGCCGAATTCCGTAGAGTGAAATATAATTGCACATCAAAGAGTGGAAGTGGACAATATAGACAAATAGCAGAAAAGATGATCCAACCATCATATAGTATAAAAGTTGAAGCAAAAAAGGCATCACTCTTATTACGAGACATGACTACATTAATTCCCACTATAATCATAACATTCACTGCTTACACTAATAATAGTTACTACACACTACATAACCTATTAAGTTTGCTACCAATGATAATAATTTGGTAGATAATTTTCAAGACTAAAAGATAAGGCAACATTTTCAAAATTAAAGTTTTTTTTTGTTAATTCAAAGTTCAAAAATAAAATCGGTTAATAATTTCGTGCGACTTGAAAGGTACAGTATTATTAGAAGGGAACGGGAAGAGAATTAAGATAACAAAGAATTCACGCACAAAAGTAGTCTTTTCCCATCAAGGGTCGGAATCAAAAAGTTATTGGACAATATTGAATGCCTTTATAAATTAAAGAGAAGGTATAGTACCAATAATATTCCATTTGTTATTCATTTTGCAACAAACTATCGAGAATATAACCCTTTATGAGCACAAAAGGTTTCTCTTCTATGATTACCAAAAAGAATATGGCTTCATAACATGTAATTTTATAAACCTTTCCTTTTTTTCCAAAAAAAAAAAGACAAGAGAGAAAAGATGTATATATGCTTCTAGAAAGAAAATAAGGAATCAAACCCGAACATCACTATATTCACTCCCAAAAGTTACACATTTTTTTTTTACTTTATCAAAAAAGTTACACATTTTTACTTTTTTTTTTCACAAAATAAGACAAGAAGAGAGCGAGAGAGGTAAGAATATAATCATTAAGCTCGTTTAACCTTACGTCCCAAACTAATTAATCTGCAATTTAACTGCTCTTCATCAAAACGAAATGACACCAAAAAAGAAAACGGAAAGGAAAAAAACTCTAGGACAAACAAATACATGTCTTAAGACTCTAAACTATCCAAAATAATTTTAACGAGCACTTTAATTTACAATTTGTCCACAAGACAGAGGGTGTGAGAGATTAGGAACATACGTGGAAATATAAAGCCTTGGTTTGTTTAAAAAAATAGCTTTTTTTTTTTGTTGCTGATAAAAGGCTTTTCAAAAAGATAGTTAGTACTTAGAACTTAGAAAAAAATGCAGGACCTAATGTTGGAGTTGGAATCTTGGATACATGAAAAATATGTGGTTTGGATTTGGCAATAAGGTTATATGATCATATATGATAAGACATAAATAAAGGAAATAAAGATGAAATCTTATGATTTTTGGACCACACCCACTATAATGTTTTTCATATTTGATGTATCATCTTTCTTTTTATTTCCTAAAGAAAAGACATCCAAAGGGAATGAAATGAGAGAGATGTTTGGTTAATGGTTACAGTTCCTTTCACTTCTTTTTTAAAGCATTTTGGTTTTCATAGTTTGGTGTATGTCTAAAAGGAAAAACAAAACCAAAGAGAGAGTTTTGATGATCAAATTCCAAAATCATTCTATGAATCAATTTGGTTGTCTCTATAAGAAGATTTAGTTAATATCTTTTCTCCTTTCGGTATAGGTGATGGATGATAGAGAGAACAGGCTAAAGCTTTTGGTCCTTACAAAGAGGGGCCATTGGAGATAGATAGAGCGAAATAAGAATAAAATGATGTGATTGTCATTATCACTTAGTACTGATTGTGAAATCTTCTATGACCACGTTTGATATTTGTGGGTTTGGTCCGTTTCAAAGGAAAACAAGCCAAGGATCGTTTCTAAAACCTTGGCCCCTCTCCCATTTTTGTTTCTTATGGGTTTGGCCAGCGAAAACGATTTATGATCAACCTCATGTAACTTTTCTTTTGTTATGATTATGTCTATATTTACTCTATGGAGAGTGTATTCAATCAGCATTTGAATTTATTTCTGTTTAAATAAAAAAATTTTATGTTATTCAAGTATGAATTAAAAAAACAATCTAAACTCTAGTGTTATTAGGTGTACTATTTATAAATATTTTTTATGATCCAAATTTTATAGGATTTGACGCGCTAAACCAAGAGCTACTTGATAATGATAAATGTATTGTTATTAGAAATATTTCATGCGATTTTCTTAATGATTTTATGGCGTTTAAAAGAATTCTAACAAAGAATCTTCTTATAAAAAAAATCTTTCATAGCTTAAAATGATATCTACAATATTTCTAACAACAAATTATGAAAACTTTTCAGTTCATTCAACATATTTGATTATGTACCTCGGATTTAGAGATGTTATGGTGGACTATCTGGATTTCGTCTTTAGATTATTGGGCTTAGCTCTGAATGATTAGGCCTAGCTATAGTTTACCCTTCATTTTTAGGTTTTAAATACGATCTATGAGAATTCAAGAATAAATTTGCGGTTAACCACAAAAAACGAAACAAAATGATGGCTTTCACAGATTTAATCCGGAGTTGAACTTCTTTTGCAAGGTTTTAAATAGATCAAGCTAGAGTTGAGAAAACTTTTAAAATAGATCAAGCTAGAACGAACCATAGGCTTTTCAGTTTTGACCAAACAACGTCTTTAGTGCACGCATGAACCTTCATAACAGTGACAACTTAAGCGTAGAACACAAAACCGGTCTCTCAGTAAAGAAACCAAACATGTTGAAAGAGTTAAATAATGTGTCATAATATAATAAAATATATGATTTGACTGATTAAACAAAATCTTCCAAAATTTTCTTACATTTTAACCCTTCCATAGCTTCAAAACTCTGTCTTTACCACCAGAGACTACTTTCTCACCATCTGGACTCCAATCCACAGCAAAAACCTATCCATTACTCAAAAACAAGAAAAGGGTTGCGAAATTACAAGAAGAAAGAGAATGAAATTCCTGTAAAAACTTAAGCTTTGAAGGTGTTAATACCTCATCTGCATGACCAGGAAGATCTTGTTTTAACGATTTCGTCCTAATTTCCCATATCTGTGGAAGTAACAAACTTTCTGATTCAGAAACTGAGTAAAGAGTAGGAATGACATTTCATTGAGTTCCATCACATTATATAAAAGCAAGTTTTTTACCTTGAGAGTAGAGTCTTTACTGCCACTCAAAAGCATTCTACTGTCTGCAGACCAACTGACCTGATAAACAGGTCCAACATGGCCCCGGAAAGCTTTAACGAATTGTCCTGTGATACCATTCCATAGCCTAACTGATTTATCGAATGATGCACTTGCAATCCATTTCCCATCAGGTGAGAAATAGACATGATTTACAAGCTGTTGATTTGACCAAAATTAAATGTAAAGGACCAGAAGCAGAACCAAAAAAACTAGGTGAAAAGAGTGAGATTGTCAAGTAACTTACCTGTTGATGACCAGTCAAGCGCTTTGTAGGTTGCTTACTAACAGATGGTTCCCAAAGGAACATTGTGAAATCGTCAGAACCTGACACTAATCTTTCAGGGGAATTCCCTTTTGCTTGGTTGTATCTCTCGAGCGCCTAAAAAAAAATGATGCCAGCAAATATTCCAAAATGAGAGATGAGAATCACGGTAAAAGGAAAAAACTGATCTTAAGTGTGGAGTGGAGTGAGAAGCTTACCTTTTTCATTTCTTCATTAGGAGGATATTGTCTTCCAGTGTGGTCAAAAGCTCCTGTTCGAAGAACATATTCTGTGCTCAATGCAAGGGAGTTAACCCAATGCCCATGCCCCTGAAGTAAAAGAGTACGAATTGAGGTGGTTAGAAGTGATGCTAGGTGAATCTGATCGAACTAACGGTCAAAACATGCAGAGCATGAGAATAACGCGTAAAGACGTTTATAATACAGTTGGGATGGAATCAGACTGGTACTACTGTGTATAAGGTCTTTAGAGATGGTAGACAAATGAGAAATGCATCTGATACTAATGCAGAGGAAAAATGACCAGAAAAAGGTCTAAAATATAGCTAAAAGTTTACCTTCAATTCACGAATGAGCTTCCCATGAGTAGTTTCCCACATCTTTATCGTACAATCTTGAGAACTGCCAAACGCAAGAAAAATATTTGAATAGAATGCAAGAGAAGGACAGAATTATGTACCTAAGAAGTGATTATGGAGCTTAAGTTCATTTCATTATGTTTATCAGATATACGATTCACCCTTTACCAACAATGATATGATATAAGCTATTAACAGAAATTACATTAATATATTGTCAATACACACTAGATAACAAACCTATGAAAGAGGATAAGAAACATTTCAATTATTATTAGAAATATACCTTGTATATATAATTCCATCTCCGCCCCATTTGACACAAGTCACAGCAAGTGTGTGTCCACTGAGACAAATTAAAGATTTTTTCAGTGTAACATCCCAAATCCTTGCATCCCCATCTTTGCTAGAAGTTACAAATCGACGGCATGGAGAACTAAGGTGAACTGGTTCCCATGAGATACCAGTAATCCATTTCTTGTGGCCCTAAGAAAACGGTAAAGATCAACGGTAATCAGTAACAAATCAAAACATGTGAACACTACTCCACAAGATAACCAATATCAAGTGAAAAAGACTTTACCGTAAGTGGGCTTCCTTCTAGTTCTCCTTTCTTTGGATTCCAACAACAGATTTCACCGGATTTACTACCACTCACAAGATGCTTACCATCTGGAGACCAAGCAACTTGGAGAACCCAATTTTTGTGCCCTGTAAAGATTAGAGATTAACTATTAGTGGGAATCTACAGAGGGAAGTAAAAATAAAGAAGGATAATGATGAGGAAAATAAAAACCTTTGCAAGTAAACAATGGAGTTTCAGTGTTGAGATCCCAAAGCCTGACAGTAGTATCACCTGAACCACTTGCTAACTGCTTACCATCAGGACTAAACGAAACACAAAGAACAGCTTCCGCGTGACCTACGATTCAAAACAAACCGAGCAACTCAAGTAAGCCATAGACACATTGTATAACCTCTTTGAAACTGAAAAAAAAAGGAAAGAAAATGAAGTATTATGACATACCAGCAATTGTTTGTGAGCAACGATTAACTGGACGAATTCGAAAAACAGCTTGTTGTTGATAAACAATCGTCAAAACCTTCTCCACAGACACTGAAAACACACAATTTTGCAATAACATTAATTAGATTATTCATAGAACCATAAGAAAAGAAAACCAAAAAAGCAAACTGCTTTATGAGTGTTTAACCTTTGTTTTTCTCCAAGTAAGTTCCTACAGGTACAAGAAGCTCTTCGTCTGAAATATAGAAACTATAAGGTAACATCTCCTCCTGAATAAATTAACCAATACCCAAATTCAATTGCATAATTAGCTAAAAAGCCATCAATACTTTTAACAAAAAAAGAGTAAGTAAAACACTATAAACAGAGGTGTTCAAGTTCCTGCAAAATCCTCAGCTACCCAGAAAAGAAAAATCAAATCTTTAAACTAATAAAGAGTCAAAGAAGAGTGTTACGTTGTTGAGGAACTGATTAACGAGCTGAGTAAGTTGCAAAGGACCAGCATTTTGAGGAATATACATGGAAGAACCTAAGTGAGTTCCTTCTGGGTCTGTTAACAAACACATCACCGTCTTCCCCATCCCTGCCTCCGTCTCCATGGTCATTGACGACGACGAGTTTAGCAAACCCCGACCTGTGAATTAGGTCTCTTTTTTTTGCGTCCGAGTGAAAAGAGAAGACGGAAGAGCGAGAGAATTAGGTTTTTGTTTTATGGGCCAGAAAACCAATCGTTTGACCAAAAAAAAACAAAAGTAATAGTATACATTATCTCTGACGCCGCTGGTTAAAAGCCACGCGCTCTACCACTGAGCTAAGACGGCTTAGATGTTAATAGATATACAATAATATACCTAAGCTAGCAAATTGGTTATCAAACAAGTTTATATTACCAGACAGTCTATTTTTTTGCATTGGGAGAAATACACGAATTCTTTCCCATTCAGATTGTTGTATTTTCGAATCTGAATGTGTATGTATAAATTTGATTTATCTAAAATTAAATGTGTTTATTGATAAAGTTGATGGATGAGTGAATAAAGTGTATGTATAACAAGTAGATAATTTCGGTTGAAGTTATTAAACCATCTGAGAAAAATCCTGAACCAGAAAAATCGGCTCCAACTAAACCGGCCAAAATTGTTGCAATAGACAAAATCACTGAGCTGAATTCATATAGCAACAAGTCCTCTTGCTTCACCTGCGACCAGAATTCAACAAATCCAAAATTTGACAACAAGACTGCAACAATATAACAAATGGCTAATGTCAATGCATCATTGACACAACAATATATTTTTTTATTTCGTCTAGAAGACAATATGACATATTCGCAAACACAAACTCTAGAAAAAGATTCACTACTTAAGAGTTAAGAACGTTTGAGAAAAGTCTCATGAACAAGTTGTGCAGTTAAGAGATCCACAGTTCCCGAACCAACGGACTTAAAAACCGTTATTTCTGTTGAACTCTTTCTCCCTTCTTTGTCTCCTTTTATCAACTCCACCAAATTCCCACAAATGTCTTCTTTCTTAATCACTCCTCTCTCAAACGCTCCAACGAGCTCTCCTGCTTCTTCCATCGCAATGTCGTTATCGACAAACACACGCCCTCTTTGTATCGCATTGTCGTCACATTCCCTCATTTCATGGCTAAACGATCCAACAAGGTCAAGATGAGTTCCGGGTTTCAAGAACTCACCTTTGACTAATGGAACAGTTGAGTTTGTTGCACAGCTTATGATATCTCCCAGAGGAATGATTTCATCTAGCGAATCATGGCTTTCGAATGAGATTTCATTGTGTTGAGAGTCCTTAGAGAGAGTTTCAGCTAAATCCTGAGCCTTTTGTGGAGTTCTGTTCCATATGATCACTCTTCTCAAGCTTGGTTTTGCAGCTAAATGGGATTTGATCAGGTGTGGTGCGAGAGCACCGGAACCAACCATGATCAGCACCTGACTATCGTCTCTAGCTAGGATTTTGGAGGCTAACCCTGAAACAGAGGAAGTACGGTAAAGAGTTAAAACGGTACCGTCCATAGAAGCTAGGGTTTGGCCTGTGGCGGAGCTGAAGAGTGTGTAGGATCCATGGATGCCAGGTAAGTTCTGAGAGGAGTTACGAGGGAAATAGGTTACGAGTTTGACGCCCATGTAAGGGAGAGAAGGAGAAGATGACCAAGAAGGCATGAGAAGCAGAGAGGAAGGTAGTGAAACGGTGTAGTTTTGCCGGACAGGGCTTGTGATTGTTAAGGAATGTTTGGGAAGATTGGTCTGAAAGTGATGGATCAAGGCTTTATGTGAGAGGATCGATGGAAATGACTCGGCCGGTATGAAAACTGGGCATGCAGCCATTGATAAAATGATTTGTTGATTCAAGGTTTGGAGGACACGATGGTAGTTTTAAGGAGATAAAAGGGAAGAAGACAAACCCAGATTGGTCTTTGGTTGAGTCACAAATGTCTATATCAAAGGGCATTTTGGGGAAGGATTTAAAGACGATATTTCTTTAAGTGACTCTTCTGCAGCTTCCACCCACCAGTCATCATCTTCCTCGTAATTTTCCTGTGCGCCAAAAAAAAAAAACTTTTTCTTTTAATAAACTCGAGAAATTAGATAGATCTTAAGTAAAGAACATGACACCAATTTCCATGTTGTTTCCTTTTTAAATGTGTACAAGTATAATACTTTCGTTGAATGGAAACAGTAAAGTCAACTAACCCAGGTCAAAGGTTCGAGATTCTTGGCTTTGCTTTCAAGATCATCTGCGACTTTAACAGCTTCACGCCACCATGAGCCTCTGCTAGCAACACTATCTGGATCACATTCGTTATTAATGTAACATTCTCGTTCGAAATCAAGTTTGTTACATAAGTTTTGTGTATCTCCTTCATGGTAAACATTATCTTCAGGAAGGCAACTATCTGGAACTGGACGTAGTGGAGATCGATAATCTGCAGAAAAATATATAAGCTTTGAATTTCTTAAAGCAAAGGAACAAGGTTCTGTTTTCAGATTTTTTAGCTAGACAACAATTAAACACAGTATACAAACCTCGGCAGTCTGGATCGTAGCATTTCTGGTAATAGATTCCTCTTCTGAGATCAACAATGTACATCACTGTAACAACAAAGTTTGTTTTAGGTAATGTTAATATGTTCTTTGGTAGCTGATAATACAGTGAATGCTCAAAACTCATAGCATAAATGGTTACCATGATTGCTTTTATGTTCCCTGCCAATTCGTTCGCAATATCTATTTCTCAACATGCTGTACACAATCAGGCTATCTTCTGAAAACCAGTACCAGCACCTTATCTTCCCTAAATATCACAGCATATATTTTAAGAACATTAGCATTGAGATCTCTCTCCAGAACACAAAACGTTGCAGAAAGATAAAATACAACCTGAGACATTTCCGGTGGATGCAATGGATTCAATGAATTGGTCCAGGTATGGGAACGGGGACTTGCCCCCAAAATACGATGTTGACATGACACTTGCGCAAGCATCCAATTGAAATTTCTGACCGTTTTGGTGTATTACAAGATTGTTATTGTTCACCTGCCATTCCAAAAGAGTTTAGTTTAAACGCATGGACGTTTTATAGAATCTTTACTCAAGTGTGAGGCAAAACTGATGAAATTACCTCCGTGTCAAAGCGAAGTGTCTTCATGCAGTCTAATTCCTTCTTGCAAACCAGAAGCTTCTCACAGTCTGATGCCACATTGCAGATTAAGGATGTCATGAATACGTCTTCCTCACCCTGTTTGATAACAATGTCTTGTTAGAGACTTGAAATGCTATGAACTTTTCTAAAGCAACATAAAAATGAGGTGAGAGATGGCAGAGAGAGACTTGGATGAAGGTGGGCTTACCATATCTCTACATTTGAATCGCCCTGTAGGTAGAAGAACCGATGTCTTTCCAGCTTTTGATGATAAAGCAAGACGGAAGCAACGATTTTTAGAGTAAACAGCAGTATCCACGAAAAGTTGGGATGCCGAATCATTAGCCTCTTTGTGTACAAACAACTTGCAAAACCTCTCATCCTTTTGCTTTTCATTTACTATCCGTGAGCATAGCTGAACAAACATCAAGATGAAAGTGAGTAATGCCCAGCATAACCTCTCAAGTTCCAACTTAGGAAAACATCTTTCAGACTACAAAATGAAATATACACTGAAGCATACCTCTCCTACAAAAGCACCAACGTGTAAGTTGTCCTTAAAGGCAATCTTTGGAATGAGGACAACTAAATGACGGGAGAACTTATCTGCATATGAATATGAAAGAAATCTTCAGTCAAGAGATCCAACCTTCTTATATAGAAATATCTAAAGAGGAAACATTTTACAATAACTGGCATTTTCAAAGTGGTAGTCAGAGACCAAAGCTGAGGAAAAAGGACACCACGACAGAGAACGAAGCAATCACTCATGTAGCAGGAAGCAACATGATTAAGGTGAACTCGAAGAGCATATATGTTACTCTACCTTTAGTTGAGGAATCGAGCTCTACTATCCAGTCCTCTTTTCCTTCAATAGCATATTTCTCATGTAAGGCTTCTAGAATGACTGATATCAAGATATCAACCATTTTATCCACATTTCTTCCTTCATTTACTTTCTGATTGAACTCCAAATCAAAGTACATATGGCATGGCAATCCCTGGGAAGCGTAGTAATCAAATGCAGTGAATCAAAAGTCATGACAAAGAATGGAAGATCTACTCGTGAGAGCTATGCAGAGCACAGCGAAATAGTTTATGGCAAAATAAGATAATAAGATATAGATACCTCCTGAATCACTTCATAATGGTGACGGTGCCTTGGATCCATAGATCTGTATCTAAGGTGGAAGAATAAAGTAATTAAAGCAGTTGAGAGAAGTGATCCTGACTTGCAAACACTCAAGTAATGTTAAAAAAGGGCATTAAAAAACCTCTTCCAGAATTCTTCATATGATGAAACCAGAAACCTTCTCTGGCCACTAAAATGATCTTGATAACTAAAAATTCGCACATTGGCATGCCTTTTTCCAAACTTAATCGCTTCATCTTGCCGAGGAAATGTAGCCCAAACTCCTTTCCTAAACA
This sequence comes from Cardamine occulta, assembly GCA_028015245.1. NCBI lineage: Eukaryota > Viridiplantae > Streptophyta > Magnoliopsida > Brassicales > Brassicaceae > Cardamine > Cardamine occulta. The sequence continues at coordinate 11,330,814 of CM051393.1, read as the reverse complement.
AAGAGAAGACCGTGCCATGATGAAGATCTTCTAAAGACAAATGAAGATCTTCCAAGTAGCATTAAAAGCCAATCACTGACTTATCTATACATTACCTGGAGATTGCTTTCCTTTCTTCACTGAGATCAATACGTATCTCACGCAAGAGCCTTAATAAACTCAACGGTTTTTTCGGTGGAACGCCATTAGGAGATCCATAAAATACAACGGGTGAAAACTGCCTCCCAACACTCTTTTTTACATTCTTAGAACCAGACTGAGATATGACACATAAGAAGACATTCAGAATTCAATTCACATCCATTTAAAACATAAAAAGTAAACTTTGGTTCATGATACGTACAACAGAGCCTAGACTGACACCTCCATCAATCTGATATCTTTCTCCATTTCCAGAAAATCTAGATAAAGAACTTAGCTGCAAGTTCTTACAGGTCCCAGGAGAGTTATTCTCTGGATTCAACATTTTTTTGCTTCGTTTCTTTTCTCTCACAGCAGAAGCTGAAAAGTTTCACAGATAAATACCATCAATTTACCAATGGTAAATTCATATTTCAACTTCATCTATTGCAATAAAAAGATCTCAAATTTTCAGTAACAGGTCATCGTAGAAGATGAAAGATTCAATTGAAAATTGCATTAACCAGGCTTTCAATTCAACTACTAATACCAAAGAATCTCTCTTCGAGCAATCATAGAAGATGATTCCAGTTTATGGGAGAAATGGAAAGAAGCTCACCAGGCGGAGAAATTCCACACTTGAAACACTGGAACAATCGATCAACGTCGTCCATGGCGTTCCCGCTAAGTTTCTTCGACATTTTTTTTTCTTCACTCCTTTTTTTTCCTCTGTTCACAATTCTAATAAGTGAGATTTCATTTCCCCCTTCGATAGGATTTGAAATTTTTGGAAGCAAAACCGAATTTTTTTCTTTTTTTGCCCGTTCACCAAAAAACTAAAAACAAGGCGCAAGAAGAGGTGACACGTAAGCGGAGTTGTCATCTTATCCACGTGTCTATAATCTATTGGGAGATGCTTCAGAGAGACGTAAAACTACCTTCTGTTTAATGATTAGAGATAAACACACTGTGGCGTTCATACTCAGGTCCCACATGCCGTGTAGTTTCTTGCTTTCAGAAACGAACGACACGATGTCTGTCATAAACGAACATTTCGTCGTCACTGGCTCAGGCTCCAGAATTTTAAAAAAAAGGAGGAAGAAGAAGCTTTAAAGTTTATGTGGGAGATTCCATTATCTCAATGGTTGAGATTTGAGAATATTATGTTTGATCGAAAGAGACTCCATAATTCTGCATCATAATCCAATTTGGTGTTCTTCGATTTTGCAGAACACGGAATCTAGATCATACCAGTCCAAAATCTAGAACACCAAATAGATTGCGATGCATAATTTAGGAGTCTCTTCGATCTAGGTTAAGTGTTCTATCAAATTTATTAATCAATCTTTTTTTTCAGGAAATTTTCATACGATTGTTTAAAATTTTTGCCGGATCCAAATCGGCTATGAATAGGTACGTTGCTAATTTTGATTTTCATTATGTAATTTTCATGAAATGTGACAAAATGATTTAATTATTTGCTAGTGGAGAATGATTACAGTTCATTATAGAGGATTTGTTAGCAGGATATATGAAGAAGATAGTGATGTTCTTCCTATATTATAATTTTATTAATCGTTAATGTGCTTAGCTAATTTGAATAATATAGCATTTTGTGTCTTCCTTCGATTTGTTGGTGGAGTTGGCCAATTTTGTAAAAAGAACTACTTAGTTTTGTTCTTCTGAACTATTTTAAAGCCTCTTTTAAGAGTCATTTCTTATCTTGACCCTTACAGATATTATTATTGTTGTGGTGCTTTGAATAATCTTTTGCTTCTTTAGTGTATCAGTCGATATCTAGTTGGTATCATCAAGGTTTTTGATCCTTTACCACCTGCTCCTTTGGAACCTAGTCTGTTGTATTAGCGTTTCTAAACATCCTAGATAAACTTTAAAATAGATTTTCGTGACGGCAATGATTTGGTAGAAAGGACCACAAGAACTTCGAGTGTTCTTTGGTATGCTTGACAATAATGGATAGTGAATAGTAGATTTCACTTGCTAATACGTGTGGTACCGTCTTCTTCTCCTCACACCTTTTATATAAGAATCGTACCACATATCGATGCTCTTTTTTGTGTAACACGGTCTCAAACACTACCAAAATAGTTTCATAACTCAATACTGACACCATTTCTGTGCTGAGCATAAAACTTGATTCTCAGCTTTACTTTACTATTTTGGCCAACATCTCTACATTAGACGTTCTGATATCAGGGATTGTTTTCACCTTATGTAATACCTGAGATTTCAGAATGAGATTACTTCTTTAATATAAAATTTTGGATGGTGGTTCTTGGATTATGTTCTCCTGGTGTAGCAGTTGGTATGCTATGTCATCCACTGCTACTATTTAAGTTCCTATGATACTCAAACTCATTCACTCTCAGTTTCAAACATTCATAGTCTTTTGTCTTTACCTTCTAAATTACATAAGAAATGGCAGCAGATGATGTCCCTTGTTGTGAGACTATGTTCTGGGTTTACCTACTCGTATGTGTTGCTCTAGTGGCTTTTGCAGGTTTAATGTCAGGGCTGACTCTTGGACTCATGTCCCTTAGTCTTGTCGAGCTTGAGGTCATGATCAAAGCTGGTGAACCCAATGAGCGCAAAAACGCTGGTCAATTTCATGAACTCAGTGACCTACTCATACTTTGTTACCTCATATATATTTCATACTAACATTGTTTTTAAAATTTTCCTATAAAATGGCCAGAAAAGATTCTACCACTCATTAAAAACCAGCATCTTCTTTTGTGTACTCTCCTCATAGGCAATGCTTTGGCAATGGAGGTATCAAGCTTATGCATATATCTTTGGATACAACTTGTGTTGTGCACACTTTGTGTTTCAGTATTTACTGACTATGTTTCTAATAATAACATCGAAAAGGCTCTACCGATCTTTGTCGACTCCCTGCTTCCAGCTTGGGGTGCTATCCTGATATCCGTGACTCTCATACTTACATTTGGCGAGGTTAACGGAATTTGAATTAGCTTTCTCTGCTGATCTGATTTTGAACGTTTCCCAAAATCTTACAGTTCTTTTTCCATTGTCATAGATTTTACCTCAAGCTGTATGTTCTCGATACGGGCTGAGCATCGGAGCAAAGCTATCGATTGTGGTTCGGTTGATTATCATAATCTTCTTTCCATTAGCTTATCCAATCAGCAAGGTAATTCAATCAGCTTAATATCAAGGGAACTTTTAGTGGGATCAATCGAGTTTATAATTAAGCAGAACTCATTTGAAGTTAAAAGAATACTTCAAACTTTGTTTCTTTCAATGCTTCAGCTACTTGATTTGTTGCTTGGAAAAGGACATTCTACACTTTTAAAGCGAGCAGAGCTCAAGTCACTTGTGTATATACACGGAAATGAGGTTCGTGTCAAGAATCTTGAGATGCTTTTCTCGTTTTGTCAATATGCAAGGTGAATCCATGTCTTTTTTTTTTTTTTGTGTAAATTAGGCAGGAAAAGGCGGGGAACTGACTCGCGATGAAACAACAATCATATCAGGAGCTCTTGACATGTCTCAGAAGAGCGCCAAAGATGCAATGACACCACTTTCCGAGATATTTTCACTCGATATAAATTCTAGGCTCGACGAGTATGTACCTCTCTTGGAATTCCCCTTCATTCTGCTTTTCGAAAACATATATTCAGCTAGTTCATTATTCTTATCATACTCTTTGGGCTTCACAGAAACACAATGGGATTAATAGCAAGTGAAGGCCATAGCCGAATCCCTATTTACTCCGTGAATCCTAGTTTTATCATCGGATTTATTCTGGTGAGTAATCAACAAATCTTGAGAAACACTTAGCCAATCCTTTTACATGATTTTTGTTTTTGTTTGAATAGGTCAAGAACTTGATCAAAGTCCGTCCTGAAGACGAGACGCCGATCAAAGATCTTTCCATCAGAAGAATGCCCAGGTATGTAAACATAAAGACTCTCTAACTAAACTGCTTTCGAAACTGGACCGATTAAAGCTTATTTTTTCTTCCAAAAAATCTGCAAGCAGGGTCAATTTAAATTTACCTCTCTACGACATCCTCAACATCTTCCAAACAGGTCGAATACACATGGCTGTTGTTGTTAGGACCAAGAACTATACCAATACTAACACTCCTGTCAATGGCAAGTGCATCAATGGTTAAGAGACTTGTATATATGAGAGAGCATTAAATCCCAACTCATATAAAGTTAATTGAGACAAGAAAATTTTGTATGTCTTTTTTTTCTTTTCAGGAACGGCTAATAAAGACGCCAACGTCATTCTGAGTATGCATGAGATGAACTCCAGCGAAGCTAATTTTCAAAGTCCAGTCCAATATATTGATAGTACTGTTGACGAAGATGATGAAGTCGTCGGCATAATAACTCTAGAAGATGTCATGGAGGAACTAATACAGGTAATCTATATTATATTATTTCAAATGGTTAGATTACTAACATTTGAATTAACCATTTGATGAACCTTGTAGGAAGAAATATTTGATGAGACGGACCGGTACGTCGAACTTCACAAGAGGTATGATCACCCATTTATCAGTCTAGATTGCAATTTACAGCATTTTACACCGGACTCAGAATTTTTGTTTCTCTTTCTAGGATAACAATAAATATGCCAGTTTTGGGAAATTCGAGGTCACAATCACTGGAAACTGCCACGTTTGCTTCGGAGCTGGCATCTCCTATCTCGCCGTATCGCTCAACTCCACTGTCACCAAACATTATGATCTCTACGCTGCTCAAGTCACCAATAAATTCACCTTACCGTCAGTCTCCGTTTCTCCGGCCAGCACTTTACACTTCTCCACCTGCACAACCTCCTTCGATGCTCTCTCCGGATAGTAATGAGCGTTATTACTATTTGTCTCCAAGTAGGGTACGTAACGTGAGCCTCAAGAAAATTGCTTTGCAGTGCTTTCTTGCGCTATAAGTTAATTTTCCCCTTTGCTTTTTTTTGTTTGTTTCCGTTGTTGCATTGCAGGTGTTAAAGAAACCGTATACGAAGCTATCAAGATCAAATGGTTCGTAGAATTGTATCTATTATATGTAGTGAATTGAGGTGAAGAAAAATAAATTTATCATTTTCCGACCACACATTCCATATATATTCTTAAAATTCTAAATCGAAGAAAATATTCCAACGAATTTCTTGAAAAGAAGGAAAATTTAATGAAGGATAAAATAGTAGGAAATGTGTGGCAAGGAAAATATCTCAGAGATAGAAACAAAATATAAGCCACACTATAGACTAAAACCATATAATACATGTAGATAAGATAAATAAAGAAAAGAAAAAACATTTGAAGAAGAAATAGAAGAAAATAAAGAAAATGAGGGCTCTCTTGTGCTCAAACCACTTGCTACCATTATCATCTATCTCAAGAACAACTCTCAAACCCAAACCTCAAAATCCAAAAACTCTAATTCCTAACAACAAACCAAGATGGGAATCCAAGCTTTACGCGGGACCAAAGGGGTTTCAATCTTCTAGAAGCTCTGACAAACCCGCCCGGCCGGACCCGGACCCGGAAGACGACCCACCAATACCTCAAGAGGTGTTCGAGAAGATGATGGGGAGGATTGTGGTGTCGGTTGGGACACCACTGGGACTGGGAGTAGCAATCTTAAAATTACTCGAGGTTTTGAAGGATAGAAACGTCTGGGACGTGCCTTTGTGGGTCCCGTTCTTGACCACTCTCGTGACGTTTGGTGCGTCAGCTCTTGGGATCGCTTATGGGAGCTTGTCTACGAACCTGGACCCGGCCAAGACTGGCTCTCTTTTCGGACTCGAAGAGGCAAAGGAGAATTGGGTAGAGATGTGGAAAGAAGAGGAATGATGATGATGAATTAATGATGATAATGATGATGACGAGCTTAATGTCGATGTTTTTCGTCTTGGGAGTTGGGACTTGGTGGTCCATTGTTACATAAATTAGTCTTTCGTCCCCTATTTTAATATTTTGCTCTTGGTTTGATTTTTTTTTGGGTTTTTAACCAAGGAACGAAGTCGTAATTTTTGGTATGAAGTACCCCTGGGCCCTGGGCAACAAAACCCGGATCAGAAATCTGAACCGGAATCGATCCAAAAAATTTGGTTTGGATCAGATTCGGTTATAGTCATTTTACCTGATTAATTTCTGCACTGCACATAGAAAATCCTTGGATATCAATTCGGTTCCGGATATTTACCCATGGATATGTTCGATTTTAATATGAAATTCCAAAACCCACGATACGCCTAGTATTTGTTTTTATTTTCGTATTTTTTTTTTACAATTTAAAACATTTTTAAATTCACATGGAATTTTGTGATTAAAACTATATTTATTGGTATGTATATTTGAAACATCTTCAAATCCACATAAATTTATTTTATTTTAAAATAATTTTTCATATCCATATGGATGTCTAAATGACCAGAATATGTATAAGATTTTTCTGTATTTCTAACTAGATTTTTCGTCTATAGTTTATAATTTTAAATCATCAATTGAATAATATTATATTTTAAGTAAGTTTTTTTTTTCAACATCATGATACATCATACAGATTTGCCTATTGATTGGTCCACTAGCACAAGATTTATGTTGGATTTCAAAATCAACTCAATTCATAAATCCAAAGCTTCAGTTTTTTTGAATTTTCTTACGATTCATATTTTAGTTTTGTTTTGGTTAGAAGACTTTGAATAATTCTGCCATTCTGAGTCAAGAAGGAAATCTCCTAACAAACCGCATTCCACATTTGGGTGGACACCCCCCCCCCCCCCCAAGTCAGTCTGTGTATACTTTTTTTATTGTTTTGTTACGGAAGACTTTCGGATCTTGACCATCTCCATCTCAGTTTCACTATTATCTCATTCACTAATTATTCGAAACTATTTTATATCACACGATCGAATGTATTACGTGAGCGATCTTGATTCTTGTCATGGTCACATCGGAGTTGAGAGCGACTTAACTATGTGTGTGTGTATGTGTGTCTATTTATCGAATTTGTATTTAATTGATGAACCGATCCAACCAATCACTCGCAACATACTGATTAATGATTAATATACTAGTTAGAGACAAAGTTTAGAATATATTCAGCATAAGAGAAAAGTCTACGTGAACGAAACCGCAAAGGACACAAAAAAAAAAGACTAATTGAATTATCTTTTACGAATAAGCTCATACGAGAAATGTATATTACATAAAGCAAAACAATTACACTCTTCCATCAAAATTAAGGGTAAAATAACTTGAACATATATTATTTGAAATAACTCTATAAAAAATCACATAATCACACAAATATTTGGTTCGTCCATTACAACTCTAGAAGTCGCGTATGGATGATGATAGTAAGAACTTGCATAGGAAGGATTGTACTGGTGTGGGTAGGCCATTGGAACCGGATATGCAATCATTTCACCCGGTTTAGGTGGATCCGGTTTTTTCTCTTCAGGTTTTTTCTCTTCTGGTTTTTTCTCAGGTGGTTTAACAACTTCAACCGAAACAATCTCTGCGCTACATATCTTCCTTAGCTTAATCACAATAACCGATAAATCAACATCTCCAACTACCGTCATTTTCCCGGTTTTGTCATCCATGGTTATTGAAGTAACCCCTATATCAACAAAAAATAAAAATCATAAATAAAAGTAATTAAACAATATCATATTGTAAAATTTTGAAAAATGATTTGAAAGATACCTGGAAATTTAGAAACGGTCACAAGCACTTTCGTCCTGATTCTTTCCTCGTGAATACTCAATTGCAACACAGATTTCTGTCATTTGAAAACCAATATTAGTTTTTTTTTTTTAAACAATTATATTTAAATAGTATATATATAACGATGAAATCTACTCTTAATTATTTTAGGAGAAATAAAACGAAATGAAGACTGTACCTTCGCGGCCATGACTAGAGAAGACAATAGAGAAAAGCTTCAGAAATTTCGATATTTTAAGAGAGAGAGAGAGAGAGAGAGAAAGAGAGGAGAGATGACTTGAGATATCGAAGTTTCTTGATGACACAATTGCGAGTTCTTGATATCGATTTAAATAGAAGAAATTGCATAGGAATTTCCGAATATTATATTAAATGTAATAGTATATCCCCACCAAAGTTTTATTCTATATTGAAGATGCATTGTAACGACCAGTAAAGTAGTCAATATCTATTATTATTATTTTAGTACTTGTCGGGATTTGGACAAAAAATTAATATAATAAATGTTAACGAAAGCAGACGGAAGTGTAGTATTCAGAATGCCGCGTGTACGGCGAGTTGGACAACGTTGATTTTTATGACCCTATTGAGTCTTCGGTCACGTAAGAACTTGTCACGCAAGTTCTCTACAATCTAATCTATATATTTTCTTGGCAAATTTAAATCACAACAAAACCAAAGATGAAATTGGAATCAAACCGAGATTATTGAAGTCCCAACGGTTAGAAAAAAAAAAAAAAGTCTCAAAGGTACTTTTATAATTTTAAATATTGTTGAATTCTGTTTCCTGAATATGGTTTTTTTTGTTTGGATTGTTAGATTTTTATGTTTTCCTTGACATAGTAAAAAATATTTTTGGGGTATACTATTTAGATTATTGTATTATATTACGTTAAGAACAGTTAAAAAAAGGTAATTGTTCATTTTTATTCATTAGACATCTAATCTAATTTTTTTAGGGGATGTATTCAACCAAGAATTTAAAGTGATTTGAATTTTAATGAGTTTTTAAATGATTTGGATAAATTTTGGTAAATTAGCGAAGTTATTGTGATTTATTATTAAAATTCTTTATAATATCATATAAAATCATGAAATTTGGATCTTTGTATTTTTAACTAACAAATTCCACTAAATTCCTTTAAATCACTTAATATTCACAGCTTAAAATTAATTATCTTGAACCCTATGCGCAAACCCATCCTTGCTCGGACCCGAAGAACTATATTTCTTTTAGGATGGTATATCACTTGTTTCCAGCCTCACCATTGTGTTTTGTGCCGGCGAGGTAAATGACACTTTCTCAATGACACAAGATCTTTATATAGTGACTATTGTTAAATTCCCCGAAATGCTTGCGGAAGTGTCTTTAACACACCATGATCTCGTTTGTGGCATGTTGCATTGTGGCCTCTGTCTCCTAGCTTCTATGGACCTATCAATGAAGTTTAATGTTTTCCTAATCTATCTATTTACCTTTTGTTGTAAACTTGTGTCTGTTAATCTCCTTATACCCAACCATTTAGTTGTTAACCTTGTACTCTTTATCTCTTATTGGGAGTGAATGAATAGATATCAAGTATGTTTGCCCAAAAAAAAAAAAATCACTTAAAATCTTAAATTCCTTCAAATCATTTAAAAATCTTTCCAATAACAATATATAATGGTACATTTTCAAATCAATAATTCAGTAACACTTGATTTTATATAACATTTTAAAATTCATATTTAAATAACATAAGATTTGTCAGTGTGCTACAAATCTGATTTGTCAGATCACTTCAAATTCTTAACTCCAAGGTTTTTCCTTTGTTGTCTCGCTTCTTGCTGTCGATGAGATCCTTCTTTGTTTACTCATGGTTTCCGATCCTAGTCCCATGATGGAGCCAAATATTCTTAGTCTCTTCTTCTATAAGATCTTCCAAATCTGCTTCCTCCGGTGCCACTAGATCCTTCTCAACTACTTCCTGAGCCTCCCGATCCGCCGGTCCTTTTAGAAAAACCATATCCCTCCGACCGTTTGGTTCATTAAATACCAGCGACTCCAAGTCCTTGTTTCCGTCACTCCAACATTCCGGATGTGCTCTCCATCATCAACAGTCTCCTCGGTTTTATCGACTTGTGATGCCCATCTTATCTCTTGTTGCACCCTTTTTCTCGAGCCAACCCATTAAAAACATTAAATCTTATTCTGATGGTCCTTTAGTTGTCGACGGGATAACTTCACCTTAGTTTGAGGCTGAGCATCTTTACAACTTTTCACTTCAAATACTTTTTTTGGATTGATTCCACAATTTTCCTCCTTTATAGAGCGATCTAATCCACCAACCTCCAACCTCCTTCTATATGAAGTGTATCTTTGAAAGTTATGCATCAAGAATAAAAGCGCCAGTCGTGCAAGCACCAATTGACCACGATGTGGTTTTGGGATTCAAGAAGCTGGCTTTCAATGTTGATTCCCTCCAGGTGAGTAGAGGTGTCCCTTTGGAAGCTTAGCTTCTGAGCATTTTAACATATAAATTTTCAAGTCTCTATCTTTTTCATTTATGTCTTTTTTTTTTTGCCATCTGCGGTGAAGTTAATGTTATAACATATAAATTTTCAAGTCTCTGTTAGCTAAAGTTTCTTATAATGTATGTTTATCACTCGATTGAAGGTTGATATAAAACAATGTTTGACAAAAAGTAAGAAACACAATATAAACCATCGCAAAACATTAACACATTTAAGACATTCTAACAATTATTTATGTGATTATTGACATAAATGGTTTGCAAATTTAAAATTTATTCTCTCTGTTGTTCAGAGAGTGTTATTTTATGTTTCATAACACTTAATTTTTTGTTTGACAAAGAGTGCTATTTTATGTTTTCAATGCAGGTTTTTAAAATAAAATCTCAGTTCTTGTCCTTATTATTTCAGCAAATTAATTAAAGATACAAACTTATTTAATATATTAATGAAGGATAGGGAAAGAAATTTACATATTTTTCTTAATTTGTGTGAAAATGTCATAATGACACTCTTTAAAAAAAAATTAATAATAAATGTTTTCTTTGCTATTGGTTTTGCGAAGATTTTAGAAGATCATATTTCAAAGAAAAAACATAACTTATCTTGGTATTTTTTTTGATATGAATCAGTGAACCAAATTTATATCGGACAATTATGAATCGAGTTGAGAAGCATATAATCGGACTATTACCCGGATCAAACCACTTATTTTCATGCCGTACAACATATCCATTTTTCTCGTTTCCAGCAAAACAATTTCATTTTTTTGTTTACTTGAATAGTTGAATTTTAGTTTTGATTATTCGATTTGCTTGCTCTCTTAGATGTTTATATTTTGAAATAACTCTAAATACATAATTGAATTTTATTATTATTATCATTATTAATTAATTTAAATTTTTTATTTTATTGATTTTTTATTCTTTTTTATTAATCTGCACAACAAAATTGCTGAATTTTGCAATATCTTTGTGACCGATTACAACATTTTTTATTATTTTTTCCGTCACAAATACCATCTCACATTATCAACGAATTTTCAACAGATATTTGTGTTCTTAAATGCATAATGATTTGACACACAAAAAAAATGTATAATGATTCAATTGATTCAAAAAAAAACATTCCATACCATCATTATTTTTGCCACGATCTTGCTATAACCATATTCTTACTAACACCATATTCTTACTAACACCTTTTACTACCGTTGCAAATAAATGACTTATCTTTAAAATAGTCACAAATTTGGGACGTTTATTTTAGTTGCTGTACCATCACATTTGTAGCAAGCTATAGCAATAATATAGTTTTACAATGACATATTTACAACGGAATATGGCGGTCTCAAAGTAGTCGAATAATTAGTGATGGATTTGGTCAGATTTTTGAAGGTTTATGGCGCCACAAAGGCACATATATAGTTTTTTTTTTTAACATATAGATTTTACTGGTTTAATATGCTTAACGCTATTGATAACCTAATCATCTAAACAAGTAATCCTTAACTCTTTTTTTTTTGGTGAAACCATGATTTCTCTTAGCTCTTAATTCAAAAACAGACAAAACTCTAGAGCTCTTGTAGTGAGTTTCTTTTGAGCTTCCTGCCAAGCTTTAGCATCAACGTTTTTTTTTTTTTTGGTTTTAAAAAATAATATATGAATAGTAACATCAAAGATTTATACCCCGAAAATTACATTACCAAAAAAATCACACTATTACAGTATCCAAAAAATTACAGTACCCTAAAAATTACACTCTTCCATCAAAATTAAACATAGATATTACTGACTGCATTTAATATTCATCATAGTTATCAAAATTGTTTAAGTGTAAAATACCTTGAACATGTATTATTTGAAATAACTCTATAAAAATCACATAATTACACAAGTATTTGGTTCCTCCACTACAAAATTAGAATTCACGCATGGTTGATAGTAAGAATTTGCACAGGGAGGAGGATAGGATTGGTACGGAACCGAAAATACAACCGGGTTAGATGGAACCGGGTTTTTCTCTTGAGGTGTTTTGTCTTCAGGTGGTTTAACAACTTCAACCGAAACGATCTCTGCTTTACATATCTTCCTTAGCTTCTTCACAATAACCGGTAAATCAACTGCACCAACTACCGTCATTTTCCCCGTTTTATCATCCATTGCTACCGAAGTTAACCCTAATATCAAAAAAAAAAATCATAAATAAATGTTTTATTTTCTCAAGTAACTAAAATTAATTAACCAATATCATATTGTCAATTTTGAAAAGAATTTATAAGATACCTGGATATCCCGAAACGGTCACTAACGCTTTCTTCCTTATTTTCTCCTCGTAGACGCTCAATTGCAACACAGATTTCTGTCATTTGAAACCCAGTATTATCAGTATGGCTAATTGCATAATTTAAATTTTAAAAACATAATTATAGTTAAATAGTATCTATATATAACGATGACTCAACGCATAATTATTTTAAGAGAGATAAAACGAAATGAAGGTTGTACCTTCGCGGCCATGGCTCGAGTAAACAATAGAAATGGTTCAGAAATTTTCTGATATTTTAAGAGAGTGTAAGAGAGGAATGGTATTTTGAGATATCGAAGCTTCTTGATGACAATTGCATATCCTATGGTATCTATTTATATAGAAATAGAAATTGCATAGGAAGCTTCTTGATGATATATATTTTTTTGATAAAGAAAAAAAAAATGAATATTCTTAAAAAAAAAAATGAATATTCTTGATGATAATTGCAAACCCACAAAAATTTTTTGATATATTTTTAAGTGACAGTTGCATTTTAAACGACCAGGAAAGTAGTCAAACTCTGTTATTTATTTTTAGTATTTTTCAAGATTTGGTTGAAAATTAAAATTGTTGTTATCGAAAGCAAACAGAAGTGTAGTATTCAGAATGCCGCGTGTAGGACGACTTGGCCAACGTTGACTCTTCAAATAAATTTAAAAAAAAAAAAAAAAGAACTAGTCGTCAACGTTGACTCTTCAAATAAAAATTAAAAAAAAAAAAAAAGAACTCGTCAAGCTAGTTCTCTACATACTATTGGTAAAGATGAATCACATAACTTAAACCAAACTAAAATCGAATTCAAACCGAGATTGAAGTCTTAACGGTACTTTTATATTACTTTAAGAACAGTTAATAGAAAAAGTTATTTGTTTCGATTCACCTTTTTTTTTTTTAAAGATGTTGATAGTTGAAAATGAATAGAAACGAACAACTTTTTTATTAACTATTCTTAAAGTATACCAATAGCTAGTTTACTCTACAATTATTTTTAAAAGTTTTTTTTTTATGCATTCTATTTATTATTTTAATTTTTAATATATATCAAAATTGTTGAAAAACAATTTGTATAACGACACGTAGCAAATAAATCTCTAATGTTTCTTTTTAATATATAAAGGATATCACTTGAATATATAATATATACAGTAAAATCTTTATAAATTAATAATGTCGGAATCAAAATATTTTATTAATTTATAAAAAGTATTATTAATTTATAAAAAGATTTATCTAATTTCAAAAAAAATCTATTTAAAATAGGAAGTAGAAGAAAATATTGTGATATGTACATTTAGACATCGTTAAATGTTACGAAACATCACATTTAAAATGCTTCATATTTTTTGGGTGCAATTTTAAAAGATAATATAAGTAGTTTTTGATGCATTAAAAAAATATTATAGATCAATTTCAATAAAAATCCAAATTTATGAATAAATAAACAACATTATAGTCATATTTCACTAAATTATATTAAGTATATTTTATAAGTTTATGAGACTATAATTTACATAGGATTTTCAAAAAAAATATTATTTTTTTATTTTATCGAATTATGTTAATTGTTACATTGTTCTAACTCGGAACCGAAAATTTTTATTAATTTATGAAAATTATTAATTTATAGAAGTTCTACCGAAATCTATCATAGATCTAGACCAATACGTGCCAAACCTAAAATATGGTAGGGTCAAAATAGTATAATATTGTTTTATCTTTGTAAGTTTTGACCCTAGATTATTCTTTCTCACAATTATTAAAATTACCACACCGGATTTTGACATACACAACATCCATTTAAATGATGGTAATAAGGTGGTCATAGGGGGATATAATGCTGAATCAGTTTCGGTTTAGGTTTCGTCGGATCAGAATTCTTCTCTGGTTCTTTAACCGGTCCAACCGAGATTATCTCGGTGCAACATATCTTCTTCAATTTCTTCACAATCATATAGGCATCAATTTCTCCGGTCACCGTTAGTTTACCTTCCTTCCACCTCCACTGACTGAACTCCTTCATTACAAATAAAAATATTCTTATGACTTAATCAATTATCCAAAACTATTTTGATGGTTAAAGTAAACTAAACTATAAAGTGTTCGTGTACCACAGAGACAACAGACAGTTGCCATAGCTTTTTGTTTGATTCTTTCACAATGAACATCCAATTTCAGCACAGCTTTCTATCATGAAAATATTGAATATTATCAAGAACTAATTAGGATAGTGTAATGAGATTTGATATACAGCGAAGCTAATTTATACATATAAGCAATAGAAAAAAATTAGGGAAAATCTTTACATATTCTACAAGCTTCCAACTGAGAAAAAACATATCATCATGTAAAAAAAAGAATCGAACCTGCATTTCGTCTACAATTAAAGAACAGAGAATAATTAATAAGTAGAGGACCGCTAATGAGCTTTGATGTTGTTTCCTTTATATAAGCAGTTGCGAGTTGCATTGCATGCAATCATTTTCTTCTCAATAAATATGGGAATATATGTGGATTGAGTCATGTGGAAAGGCAATAATAAATAGGGATAACTAAACTCGCCAATATTTCTTTTAACTTAGAGAATGAAAAAATCGAGTGAAGTTATAAATGTCTTATAAATATTTTTATTTTTAAATTTCTCCAAGCATATATACAATAATTTTTTTTTAGTTTTTAATATAATATTGATGTTTAGTAACACGTTTTCATCTTTTAAAATGTAATAAAACGATGTTTATGAGTAATTGTCGACCAACCCATATATTATCTGTCGAACAATAAAAATAACACTCTTAAAAAATCTGCTACTAAAATCCACCCAAGTAAATACTTAAATTGCAACCAAGTTAGAATTATCTATCCTATTTTAAAATTAGAAATAGAATCTTGAATTTTTCTTTTGGTGGAGATTTAAGTCAAATAAAACAATTGGGACCAAGAAAGCGAGATTGCAGTTGAATTTGCATCAATTAATGTGCATAAATCGACAAGTTTGCAGCGACTTAATAGCATCAAGTCTCCAACTGTACGAATAGTGATGAACCAAGAAAGACAGTTTCGACTTCATTTCCTGGAAAATTACCAACTCAGTTTCATTTTAATCGTCTTTCCTTGAAAAAAACGTGGTCGGATTAGTTTCCGACATAATCTATCAATCAGATCCTTGTTCTGAATGTTATCACTACAGAACAGTAGACAACCTAGCTGGGTCAACGGGTTAGCGGGTTTGAGCAACTCAAGCTAATTAGGTTTAGGCCAAAATTCTACACAAGAGAAGATAAAAGCCACTTGGGCCAGTTACAACAAGAAGCTGATTCAGTTACAAAACATTATCCTTTTGGAGTTTTGTAGAAAAAATAATTTCATTTTCATAAAGAAAATTGCCATAGAAATTTGACAATTAAGAAATTTTATGAATTATTTATTTTTGTATTTAGAGTAATTCACAGGAAAACTCCTTTTTTTTTTTTTTTTTTTTTTCTGAGCCTCACATGTGAACAGCTAGAATTGAACTCTAGGTGTGTCTACCTTCGAATGGACTAACTAGTCCAGCCGAAAACTTAAATGTGTTAGATATTTTTTATTGTTTGGCCCATTATAGTGCACTTTCATTATCCCACTATGAGGATGATAGAGATCAAATGCTTTTGGTGAATGAGAGAGCCTCGCAAAGTATGAAATGACAAAGAAACTGAAGAAGATATGTAAACATATTTCCATGACCAAACTTGTAACCGATGAAACTTTTATCAAAAAAAAAAAAAAACTTGTAACCGATGGAGAACCGGAGCAAAACCGCACTACAAGCCGTGAACCGAGGCCTACGACTGATCACTCTCGTCCGCCTGGACCTCACGCTCCCACTTCGAGAGTTGCGAAAACACGCATGCTTGTAACTTCATGTAAATTGAAATATCTTTTGTCTAATAAATAATAATAATCAGTGTCTAGAAATTTTAAGACCATAGGCGAAATAAATATAACAAAAAATTTGTATTTTGTTATTTAAATGTTTTATAATAAATTTATTACAATATTTTAAGCAAAAATTACAAAAATAAATCATCAACAAAAATATTACCAAAATAATTGAAATTAAATTGACCATAGCATGTAACCTAATAATTTGTGTTTCTATTATTTTTGTTTGTGTTACTATCCGAATTCAAATCACATAATGTAAGCAGTTGACAGAACTAAACAAAATTAGTTTTGGTAATTAATAGTACAAATTAAATAGAAAAAGCGATATACAAAATGTGGTACCAAATACATACAAAATTATTAACAAAAAAAAAGGTTGGATAAAAAATGGTTAACAAAGAAGAATGAAGTTGGTAAAGAAATGAGAAAAGAAGAATTAATGTGGTGAGAATAAATAAAAAAAAAAACAAGCACCAGGACACACAACATATGAACAAACAACCTTGAGTATTTGGCTTATTTGGTGGATTAATTGAGAACATGAAAGAAAAAACTTAACAAGCACTTTTACCGGTGGTTAATAAATATTGTTACTTTATTATAAGGTTATAGTTAAAAGTCATTATTCGTCAACAACTAGTCCTTATTTTGTGATGAAATCATTCTAATATATGAAAAACGTAGTGTCTCGTTCCAGGGTTCAGCGCGTCCTTTACACGCGCTTCCCAGTTTTTCGTTCAGGCCAGTGTCTGGTGGCTTCTCTAGCACCGGCTCCGGCCACTACTGTCTTAATTTTGTTGTTTCTTTGCGGCGTCTAGGGTAAGGGTTTCGTTCGCGTCAGATCTAGTGGCGTCTGTGATTTGTCGACGGCGGTGGTGTGGTTACCCGAGGACGGTGACTTCCCGGCGTCATCCCCAGTTCTCTCTCGTGCTGGAGCTTTCTCGGCGGTCTCCCTCTCCTCTTCCAGTTTCGGCGAGATTTGTTCGACGGGTCTCGCTAGATTTAGTTCGTTGTGGGTCGTTTGGTTAGGTTAACAGGGCTCGGCGTGTGAGGACGACGCAAGTGCCTTCTCTCTTCTTGGCCTTTCCTTCTTCGTTACCGGAGCTAGGTTTTCAGCAGCCGTGGATTTCTCGCCGGTTCTTCGGAGGCTCCATGCGCGCTCTTTTATCTTCGCCTCCTATTCGATTTGGGATTTTCTAAGCAAGTGTGGAGTAGCTTTGGTTTGTGAAAGCTTGTCGGTGTTGGATCCTTATGACTCGGTTTTTGCTTTGTCGGCGAGTTGTCCCTGATTTCTCTTCTCTCCTGTCTCTACTGCTTGAGGACAGTGGTACGTTTCAGGTTTGAGATTGTTGAGTTTTGGGTTCCTCATCTCTTTCAAGACAGAGCTTCGCCGGTGTTTTCATTTCTCTCTCGGAGCTCTGTAGCAGTGGTCTTGTATAGGCCTTGGTGTCTAGGGCCAGATTAGCCTCTGGTTATGCTTTTGAGGATGAGCTCATGTCGGTCATCGATTAGAACCAAACAAGTTGGGCCAGTCTTAAGATTTGGGCTGGTATAATATTGTTAGGCCCAAATCTGGTCCTCATAAGACTTATGCCCGGGAAATAGAGCGATAACAGACTGCATTTTGTCAAAGACATTTTTCTAGTATGTGTTAGGTATGGTTTTGTCCTCATGTATCTGCAACGCGGTGACAGAGTGGTATTAAAGAAGAGAGCAGCAGCAGGAACAAATTAGAGTGGCATTTGGCGTTTCTATAGAGAGAGAAAAGCATAGAGAGTGAGTGAGAGAAATTTACAGTGAGGGGTGAGAGACTTTGTCTTCTTCATTGATCTTCTTTTTATTTTTTTTGGGTTTGATTCTTTGTAAGGTGAGAGATATGAGTTTGAGGTGAGTTTGTTCAAGTGTAATCTGTTACTCTGAATCTTCTTGTAAACTGCTTGAAGTTCATCGAGACGTACTAGGATCGCGTTGATCCTAGAAACTCATAAATCTCTGTGTCTATTTTATTTCTTGCTCTGCAAACCTAAAACCTGCAAAATCAAGAACAGGGCACATAAGTAAACAATCTGTTAAGATTCTCAAAAGATTCTTAGACTAAAGTACTCAAGTGATATCCTAGCAGTCGTATTAGAGCTAGGTTAAAGTGTTTTATCAACAACAGAGCTAGGTTGGATATCTATTAGGTTCAACAGATCCAAGGAGTTACTGTTCCATTGATCAGAAAGGTCTAACCTTTAAGGTACATTTCTTCACCGGTTCTGAATTTTCTTATGTATCTAGGTTATTTCTGAAGAAGACACAGAAACAAGGGTTAAGGGACACTATGAGATCTATTGTTATTGGTTGTTGGTTGATATTATGCGAAGTCTGGTTGTTAAAGGTGGTGGCTTTATGTACATGTTTGGTGCTGTTAGACTTGTTAAACTACAGGATCTGAGAGATGGAACCAACACAGGGAAGATTTGGGGTCGACAAATTTGATGAAGAGGGTGATTTTGCGCTTTGGAAACATAAGATGCTTGCACAACTTGAAATCTTAGAGTTTGAATATGTGCTTAAACCAAGACCAAAGGATACCTCTGATGTAAAGACTGATGAAGGATAGGGGATACAGCAAAGACAGAATCAAAATGGCTGGAGAAAGATAGAAGAGTGAGAAATCTTCTAAGTCACAGTCTTGCTGACATTGTGCTTAGAAAAGTCATGAAGGAACCAACATCATATGATATGTGGATTACTCTTGAAAATACATACAAAGCAAGACATTACCAAACCGGTTTTATCTTAAACAGAGGTTCTTTAGCTTCAAAATGGAGGATGATAAAAGTCTTGATAAGAACTTGGATACCTTCAATAAGCTAGTGTCAAATCTTTCTAGCCTAAATGCGGAGATGAGTGAAGAAGATACAACAGCCATTCTCATGAACAGTTTACCTAAGAGGTTTGACAACCTAGTTCATACCCTAAAATACAACAGTGGAAAAGACAAAGACTTTATTACTCCTAAGGAAATTATCATGTCAGCATATTCTATTGAATTGGAGCTGAAAGAGAAAAGTGTATTGAAGAAACCTATTGATGAAGGGTTGTTTGTGCAAACAAGTGGTAAAATTGAGAAGAGAACTTAGCCGAAAGGAAAGAAAAACTCAAGAAGTAAGTATAAACAAAAGAAGAGAGCTTGCTGGATTTGTAGTAGTGAAGAGCACCTGAAACGTGAGTGTCCTAAGAAAAATCAAACAAGTACAAGTCATAAAGGTGAAGCAGGAGTAACTCAAGCTCAATGGGCAGAACCTTTGATGCTAACAGCTTCAGAACTGCATCCTGAAACTGCTTGGATTATAGATTCTGGATGTTCTTACCACATAACATTCAGGAGAGATTTAGTGTTTGATGTAGAAGAAGCAAATGGAGGAAAAATTCTAATGGGAAATGACACTTTCTGTGAAATAATAGTTATTGCTAAGATCAAGATTGTGAACTACAATAGGACTGAGATAGTGTTGTCACAAGTTAGATACTCACCTACAGCAAGAAGAAATCTAATCTCATTAGGACAACTGGAAACTCATGGGTGCTGGTTCAGGTCAAAAGATTATAGACTTCAAGTCCATAAAAGTGATAGGGAAGTTTTTGCTGGAGACTACAGAGATACTCTCTACTTCCTAGATGGAAAATAGAACTTCAGTAGGTAAATGCAGCTGTAACTGCAGTAGACACCACAACCTTGTGGCATAGCAGACTTTGTCATACAAGTGAAAAAAGTGATAAAATTACTAGTCAAGAAAGAGTTACTCAAAGGAAATGAGATTACTGAATTAAAGCAGTGTGAAGACTGCATTCTAGGAAAATCTCACAGATTGTCTTTCAAGACTGGCAAGCATACTTCAAAAGAGATATTTGAGTATGTACATTCAGACCTATGAGGCTCTCCAAATGTGACACCAAGTCTGGCAAAATGTCAGTATTACATATCATTTGTGGATGATTTCTCAAAAAATGCATGGATATACTTTCTCAAAAAAAAAAAGATGAATCTTTCTCCAAGTTTGTTGAATGGCTGACACTAGTTGAAAATCAAAGTAGAAAGAAGTTGAAGGCATTAAGAACAAACAATGGCTTGAAATATTGCATCAAGACCTTTGATGATTACTGCAAAGAAAAAGGGATAATGAGGCATAAAACTTGTCCTTATACTCCACAGCAAAAGAGAGTGGCTGAGAGGTTGAACAATACAGTTCTTGAGAAGCTAAGAAGCTTATTGGGTGAAACTAGATTAGAAGAATCATTCTGGGTAGAAGCTTCATCTACAGTGGTGTATGTGATGCTAGGGGTGGACAAAAAATCCGCATCCAAAACCCGACTCGAAAAAATCCGATCCAAACCCGATCCAAAGTTTTAAAATATCCGAATGGGTTTTAGACTTCTAAACCCGAACATCCGAACCCGAACCCGAACTCGAATAGATACCCGAACATACTCAAACTATAAATACATAATAATAATATATTAATAATATATATACTTGTAATAATCCAAATTTTAAAAATATTTGGGTATTTTAGATATTTTTGGATATTTCATTTATTTTTCGATAGATTCATGTAAATATACCAGGGTTTTGGAGTATCTTAGAGTAGTTTGAATATTTTAAAACCAAAATAACTAAAACATCCGAAACTTTTTACTTATTTTGTGAAAATATAACCAAATTTTATTTAAATTTAACCATTTTTTATTTTTCTCTAATACTTCGGGTATCCGAACCCGATCCAAACTTGAAGATACCAGATCCGAACCCACCCGAAGCTATGAATACCCGAACGGGTGCTGTACCTCTAAATCCGAACATCCAAAAAACCCGAAATACCTGACCCGAACCCGAACGGATACCCGAATGCCCACCCCTATGTGATGCATAGAACTCCCTCAACACCCCTAAACTTCTAGATACTAGAAGAGGTTTGCACTAGAAGAAAACCGGAATATACTCACCTCAGAAAATTTGGCTATCTAGTTTACTTTCACTTTGATCAAGGGAAGTTAAAATCAAGAGCTAAAAGGGTGGTTTTTATGCGATATTCACAGGGAGTTCAAGGTTACAGGATTTGGAGTAGTGAGGATAGGAAATGTATTGTCAGTCGAGATGTAACATTCTTCGAAGATATTCTATACAAGAATATAGGTAAAATGTCTGAGTCGGATGAGATAACATCAAAGAAGCAAGGGAAAAAAGTGACATTCATTTTACCAAAGGAAACTACAAGTGGGGAACCTCCTGAATCCACAAGTGACATCACAGAACCAGGTGGAGCTCTCACAGAACAAGGTGAAGCTATATCAGAAACAGATTCAGAAGAAGAAGACGATTGCCAAGATGATTCAGATGTGGATGATCTTAGAGGTTATCAACTTGCAAGAGACAGAGAAAGGAGAGTGAACATCAAACCACCAAGTAGGTTTGATGATGGAAATGTAGCTGAATTTGCTCTCACCATGTCACAACACATAAATGCTGAAGAACCTCAAACCTATAAAAAAACTATAAGCTGTAAAGACAGACTTAAATAGATAGTTGCTATAGAAGAAGAGATGGATTCACTCCATAAAAATCATACTTGGAACCTTATGGACAGAACATAAAGGATGAGAACCATTGGCTGCAAGTGGATCTTTAAACTTAAGTCAGGAATACAAGGAGTGGAAGAACCTAGATATAAAGCTAGGTTAGTTGCAAAAGAATTTTCTCAAATTGAAGGTATTGACTATCTTGAAGTTTTTGCACCAGTGGTCAAGCATATAACCATAAGGTTGGTGTTATCAATGGTGGTTAATAAAGACCTTGAATTAGAATAGTTAGATGTAAAGACAGCATTTTTACATGGAACACTGGATGAGTAGATCTTAATGGAACAACCACAAGGTTTGGGAAAAGGTGATCATGTCTGTTCTCTAAAGAAATCTCTATATGGTTTAAAGCAGTCTCCAAGGCAGTCGAATCTAAGGTTTGATCAGTTTATGAAATCTCAAAAGTATAAACGGAGCCAGTATGATCCATGTGTTTACTTAAAATATCTTAAAGAAGATGAATATGTCTACCTACTCCTATATGTAGATGACATGTTACTGGTGGCAAAAGACATGGCAGAGATTTCTAGATTGTAGGAAATGTTAAGAAAAGAGTTTGAGATGAAGGATCTCGGAAATGCAAGAAGAATTCTTGGCATGGATATCACCAGAGACAGGACTAAAGGTATTCTCTTACTGTCTCAACAAAATTATCTTGAAAAAGTGTTAGCAAACTTTAGTATGAGTGAAGCAAAACCAGTTCATACTCCTATGGGTACAAATTTCAAGTTAGCTAGCACTAAGCTTGATGTTAAAGAGGCGGGAGAGGCAGAGATGAAAGACATACCTTATCTAAGCGTTGTTGGTAGTCTCATGTACTCCATGGTTGGGACACAGCCCGATATATCATATGCAGTAGGTGTAATGAGTCGATTCATGATCTCCCCTTGCATAAACATTGAACGGCAGTTAAATGGGTGTTACAATACATAAGAAACACATCAGATTTCAAGCTCACATTCACAAAATCAAAGGATTTTAAAATCAGAGGCTACTGTGACAGTGATTATACAGCAGATCTAGATAGAAGGAGATTAATTACGGGGTATGTTTTTCAGGCTGGTAAGAATATGGTAAGCTGGAGATCTGGTCTTCAACAAGTAGTAGCTCTGTCATCAACTGAAGCAGAGTATATCGCGCTCGCTGAAGCGGCCAAAGAAGCTCTATGGTTGATGAGGATCGCAAGTGAATTGGGGTTTCCGCAAAGACAAGTTAAAATTTTCTGTGACTTCCAAAGAGCAATTTGCTTGGCCAAAAACTGCGTGTACCACGAGAGAGCGAAGCACATTCATGTGCGGTATTATTTTATTTGTGACGAAGTGGAGGAGGGCACTTTGAAAGTTTTAAAGATCCATATAAAGGTGAATCCGACCGATTTATTGACTAAATTGATACTGGTGAAGAAATTTGAGGAAGGACTGAGTGATTTGAAGGTGCTACGACACTAAATTTAGCTCTATTTAGAGCTATAGTTTCGATGGTCAAATCGGAATGGAGGTTTTCAGTGGTGATGTCAGAAATGGAGCTTCAGAAGAGGGTTGACTCTTCGGTGTTTTGTCTAATTCAATCAAGATGGAGATTTTCGGTTATCGATTAGAACCAGACAAGTTGGGCCAGTCTTAAGGTTTTGGTCGGTATAATATTATTAGGCCTAAATCTGGTCTGCATAAGACATGCCTAGGAAATAGACGATAACAGACTCTGCGTTTTGTCGAAGACATATTTCTAGTATGTGTCAGGTTTGGTTTTGTCCTGATGTATCTGCAAGGCGGTAACAAAGTGGTATTAAAGAAGAGAGCAACAGTAAGAACAAATTAGAGTGGCATTTGGCATTTCTATAGAGAGAGAAAAGCATTAAGAGTGAGAGAGAGAGATTTACAGTGAGGGGTGAGAGACTTTGTCTTCTTCATTGATCTTCTTTTTATTTTTTTTGGGTTTGATTCTCTGTAAGGTGAGAGATATGAGTTTGAGGTGAGTTTGTTCAAGTGTAATCTGTTACTCTGAATCTTCTTGTAAACTGCTTGAAGTTCATCGAGACGTACTAGGATCGCGTTGATCCTAGGAACTCGTAAATCTCTGTTTCTATTTTATTTCTTGCTCTGCAAACCTAAAATCTGCAAAATCAAGAATAGAGCACATAAGTAAACAATCTGTTAAGATTCTCAAAAGGTTCTTAGACTAAAACACTCAAGTGATATCTTAACAGCTCCCGTTAGGTTCGTGTCTTGTCTCCCCTTCACTGTAGCTTGTTCTGTTCTATGCGGCGACTCTTATCACTCCGGTTTCTAGTTCGAGTTAGTGTTTCCACTGGTATTGTACATTATCTCTTTCTAGTTTGAGATCCTTTCTTCTTTGCTCTATGCCAGTCGAAGCTTGGTTGTTGTTTTCCCTGTTATGTGTTTGCGTTGTTGATCGGTTCAGTAGCTTAGGCCTTGCTCTGTTTTTGTGTTGGTCTTCGGTCTTTGCAGGTTCCCTTCTGTCACATGATGCTTCTTTTCTCTTCTCTGTATCTTAGAACGACATTCTGTGGTTTGAGGATGGCGGGTCTTCAGTTTCTCTAGTCTAGCTCTGTTTCTCTCCCTTTCCCTGGCTGGTTGAGACTTAGTGTCCTGGTGGTTTCCTCTTCTTTCTTCAGTCTGGTGGCTCAGCTCTGATTGAGTAATTGGTGTAGTCAAAGCTGTTACGGCCAGTGAAGTGTAGATGCGGTATGGTAAATGTAGGGATTAGTCTTCGGGATTCATTGTCCCACCTCCTTCTCAATGGAGTTGTGGTCTGGTGTTGTCTTCAGGCCTTGGCTTTGTTTTCATCTAACTGGTTGCATAGGCTTTTTCTTTTCCTTTAAGTGAGTCTCTAGCTGCGGTTCCTTGTGCTTGGGGACTGTTAGTTTGGTTGTGGTTCCTTCTTGTATTGTTTCTCTCTCTCATGTTTCTTGGTGGTTTCATTTCCTTGGGTTGTCTCTGTTCTCACCCATTCGGTGCAGTCGGAGGAGGTGTTTGAGTTTGTGGGTTGGCCCTCTTCTTAGGTTGGACGCTCTATCGGCATGTTATGAGCTTTAATCTTCTTAGAAAGTATTAGGAAACAATTCGCTTCCTATATCGTCGTTCGTCGCTTGGTTGTGTTGGTTCATGGCTTTCTTTGGCCTCGTTGTCATCTCTAAGCTTGAGTAGAAGCATATATTTTTTTGTATCCTTCCTTATCTCTTTCCCTTATTGTTCTTCTTATGTAATATTTTCTCATGCTGTAAACTCTTCTACCTGCGACCTCCCAAATTTTCTATAAAATTTTAAAGTCCTGGGTGAGTGTTTCTTTATTTATTGACTAGGCATAACCTTGTCCATAATTGTTCGTTAACCTAATCTCTTAAAATTCTTGAGATTCCTCTCCATCAAAGTTTGATGTATGATGTATCACACAAACGAAAAATAATTGAATGAAATTATCTCAGAGCTTCATGGACCTATTATTTTGAGGAGTCACTTTTTCTTTGTCAAAACTTTCAGAGCTTAGATTTTCCTTTCCATATATCGTGATTCCTTTCGTGGTTTTTGTGTCGAACTTTGGTATTGCGTGGATCCAGTAGTTCTGGTTGATTCTGTGGATTGATAAGGATTCAACGTACTGCTTGATTCTGTGGATTGAGAGGTATTCCATAGCGTGGATAAATAGGTACTTTCCTTACTGGTTGAGCCCGTAAGCCAACTTTGTATCTGCGTTTGTGTATTATTGTTTCCTTCTGCATGATATGGTTCAACACAAATCTTAAGGTTAAACAAAATACAACAAATAAACGAGAAAAAAATTTATTATAGAAGATGAAATGAAATTCTAGTCCATAAGACCAGAACACTCACTAGTCCATGTAGCTCAAACCGATCACTACCTCAAATTCATCCCCTTGAAATAAATCTAAGAAACTAGGAAAAAAATTATGTATCGTACCTGTGTATGTTGAGCTACGTAGCTTATTCACTTTTTCTTTCTCGATACGTAGCTTCTTTGCCTTTTCTTGCTCAATACGTATCTTATTTGCTTTTTCTGTCTCGATATGTAGCTTCTTTGCTTTTTCTTGCTCGATACGTACCTTATTCGCTTTTTCTTTCTCGATATATAGCTTATTCGCTTTTTCTTGCTAGCTTATTCGCTTTTTCTTGCTAGCTTATTCGTTTTTTCTTTCTCGATACGTAGCTTGTGTGCTTTTTCTTGCTCAATACGTAGCTTTTCTTTCTCGATACGTAGCTTCTCTGCTTTTTGTTTCTCAATATGCAGCTCCAGCTGCTTGATTGGAGGTCGTGGATTGTATAGTGCACGAAAGCCTGTTTTTAGCGGCACCTTCAAGATCTCGATCGCCTTGTCTACTGGCCACTTATTTACTACTGTCGTTTGCGCTTTTTCTTTCTCAGCAGCTGCACGCGCACGAGCACCAGCGGCTCCAAACATCGGTGCCTGTGTTGGGCCTTTTGAGCTACTAGCATCGGATTGCTTATTTCCTAACATGTTGAACTTAATTTTTTTTATCGTATCCTCTTTCCCTTGTATATCTGGTCCAAAAGATAATATCTGAACAGATTCATCTATCTTTTGTAGTTTTGTCAACATTTCTAGTTTATTAAATTCTCCTCCCTTCACCTCTAGACGACGATTTTCTTCGACCTATACCGAAGTAATCTTTAAGAACAACTAACATTAATGTTTTGTTTTAAGACTAAAAAGATTGAATTTCTTATTTCTGTATATAAACTAAATATGCTACCATCATTTATTTATATGGTTTACTTAATATAATTATAGATTTTTGTTTGTGTACCTGAAAACTCCCAGATAACTTCCATGGCTTCCGGTTTGATGTGTTCATTAAGAAGTTTCGACTCGTATACATCTATCTCCTGCAAAATAGCAGTTCATGATAATTAGTAATAATTTTATTTATGTATATATGCGTGTATATTTCTGCAGAATTCGTACAGTATGTAATATTAAACCACTGAAATTTTTATTGCTATTTGAAAATTGGAAAAAAACGAACCTGAACTTTTGGAACGTTGAAATAACTGGAGATTGAAGAGATAACCGAATTGCGATTTTGCTCCGGTTTTTGCATTGGATTGATAATGTCGACAGATTTATCTATCTCCTGAAGTGTTGTCCCCATTACATACTTATCAAAATTTCCCCTCACCTTTACTTGACCTTTTTTACTTGACCTTTTTCCCTTTATGTCTACGAAAGTAACTCCTAACAACAGAAAATTAAATAATATTGCTTTATTTATTATTATAATTATTTTAATATTGCTTTATTAATTAGGAGTGGGCATTCGGGTTCAGATAGGGTATTTTGAGTGTTCAGATTTAGGGGTATATGACCCGTTCGGGTATTTCATAGTTTCGGGTCAGGTTCGGTTCGGGTCCATTCGGATTCCGATCGGATTCGGGTATCCGAAATGTTGAAAAAAATAAAAAATATTAAATTTGAATAAATTTTAGTTAAAATTTTCACAAATATAACTAATAACTTTTAGATATTTTAGTTATTTTATATATTTTGATTATTTTTTTTTAAATAATTGATATTTTAGAGTTTATAATTGTAATTTTATACAATTGGGTTATATCAAATCTAAATATAATATATATATATATATAATTATATTTCGGATATCTATTTAGTTATCGATTCGGGTCGGATTCAGGTTCGGGTGTTCGAATTTTTAAGTCTAAGACCTGTTCGCGTATTTTAAAACTTCGGATCGGATTCGAGTTTCGGATGCGGATATTTTGCCCACCCCTAAATTTTTCTTAGCCTAAATAGATTAAATTCCTTATTGAGTTATTTGGTTTCATTAATACAACCATAGATTTGTGTACCTGAAAACATCCAGATAACTTTCATAGCGTTCCGTTTGATGCTTTCATCAGAAACATCCAACTTGTAGTCAACTGTCTCCTCCTGCAAATTAGCAGTTCATAGTAATTGCTAAAACTATTCTGAAAATTTATTATTACAGTTCATAGTAATTGCTAAAACTATTCTGAAAATTTATTATTAAACCAATGGAATTTTAATTGCTATAACCCTTCTGGAAAAAAAACCGGACCTACATTTTTGGAATGTTAAAAAGATTGGAGAGTGAAGAGAGGTAACGTGGAGGAAGATGATTGCAACCTCGCAGCTTGCTCAATAAACCTTAGCTTCCTCGTATATTTATACAATATTTTGTCTTTAGCTAGTGAATATACAGTAACGATTAGGAAATAGTTAATTTTGTACATGAAGACCGAACCAAACAATTTGAGTCTTTTTATATAATTGATGGTAGAATCAAAATAATTTCAGTCTTTCTAAATATTAATTAGATGATTAGAAGATGGCCGGGTCTCTTTCTTTAGTGGCTTCAATTAATACCGTGTTATAGTAAAAATGTGATAATTTTTGTCATTATCTCGATAATATAAGAACAATTAAAGTCAAAGGATGTACGAATATTAGGTTTACGACACAGGTTTTGATTATCTTAAAAATTCACAACCAAACTGCAACAAATAATCAACTACGAGGCTCGCAAGCTCTGGTCACAATGCTTATCCAATCGCAACTGGAAAACAAAAAATTAGACTTGTAACACAAAAGCTCTTCTAACACGTTTATGAACCTCGATTTCAATTCGTTATATGTTTATATAACACAAACGAATTTCAAAGAGTTAAGAATGAAGGAGCACTCAAATTACTACACTACGGAATAGAATGAAAATCAAGAACATAAACGGTTAAGGAAAGAAAACGAGAAAAAAATCTCATTTCTTAACTTTTTGAATCTCTCGTAGTGTCACGAGTTTCTATGATCCAAGAGTCCCAGGATACAATCCACTATCAATTGATTTCGCAAACACACGAAATTCAATTCTAATCGAACTAACTCTACGATACTCTCAATACACTTACTTTGAAACTAGAGAGATTGCTGGGTTTCTTTTCTTTCTGTTTTTGTGTGTGATTGTCGAGTATTTAAAGAGGTTTTGGATTACTTAAGTTTGAATTCGTTTTGCCACAAATCCGCCCAAGTCAATCGCAAATCTAGGAAGGTGGGCGATGTGAAGAAGCCATCAATCTCTCCATGAATCCGAGTTTCAAGGAAACAAGATGAAGAAGAGGCCGAGTCCTTCGCAATTGTGAAACAGAGCAAAGCGTTCTTCGTTTTCTCTGTTCAAAACCCGACCCGAATTTCACCAGATATCCACGTGAGCTAGGCCATTCTTAAAGCCCATTTCACATTCACACAATCGATTTTACTAAGCCCATTTGGCTTTAGTAAAATTTAGTCCAACAAGAACCTCACAATTTCTTCAAAGCTAGGAAACGAAATATCCAATTTGTTGTAATTATATATTTTAAAAAATTGTATGATGGATTGGCTGAAGAGAAAATTAAAACATTATAAGATAGATTGGGGTATTCTATATATCGATATTGATAAATTGGATTCGCAATTTCGAGATTGTAATGGACTTCAAGATCGGTTGAAGATTTTCAAAGTCGTAATGGCCTTTCAGATTGGTACTGTTAGAAACGGTAAATATAATGGAAAATAGAATAGTAGAATTATTTGTATGGGTCAATAAATAGGTTTGCTAGTATGAATTACATGGAACGGTTAGTAGATTTCTATTACTGGATATATTGACTGATTTTTATTGGGATATCAAGTATCAATCAAAGTCCTATATTGGAAGATTAGATAATAAACATCACAAGATTCACAATAGATAAGAACACACGAACTTTATTTTAGAAGATGAGATGAAAATTTAGTCCAGAACACGGTAGTCCATGGTGCTCAATCATTATATGTAAAGAAATTATTAGATGATTTAACAGAATTGCCGCCTCTCCCTTGATTTACAGTTTGTTGTGAACGTTGGTCTCGCATGGATCCACCCGTTTGTGAGTATTGAGAGGACGTCCTCTGACTGCCTAATTGTGTGGACCAATAGGAATTCCCCATAGTGTTTGAGTTCAAATACGATGAGTTGCCCCGGGAGCCTTGTGTTTGCATTTGTGATGTTTCTCCTTTTGCATCAAATGGTTTAACACAAATCTTAAGGTTAACAAAAAAAACAATAGAACATGCCAATATGTAATAAACACCCCAATGAACAATGAGACAAACTTTACCACTATAATAAACTTGAAAAAGTTATGTAGTGAACCTGTTTTACTTGTTGAGCTATCGGCAAGTCTGGCAGGTGGGGGGCAATGACGTGCTTTGAGGTCTTCTCGGTCTATAATCCCCCAGGCTCCCTCAGGTTTTGCCTGCTTGCCCACAACTTTTCTCCAAAAATTTCCAACAAAGCCTGGTTTCTCCTGTTTGTTTGGAGGTGGTAGATTGATCTCTGCACCAAAGCCTCTTCCTTGCGGCAGATTCTTATTCACTGGCGCTTGCACTTTTGCTTTCTCCTGCTTGTTTGGAAGCTGTGGATTGATCTGTTTCACTTCTGGCTTCGCTATCTTAACAGATTTGTCTATCCTTTTTAGTGTCGTCCTCATTTCCACTTTATTAAAATTTTCTCCCGTCACCTTTAGAAGACGATTTTTCACGACCTCTACTGAAGTAATTCCTAACAAGAACAAAACAAGTAATGCTTTATCCCTTGTTTATAAGACTAAATAGATTGTATTTCTAATTTATGTATTTAAACTGAATACCCACCTGAAAACTCCCAAATAACTTCCATAGCTTCCAGTTTGATTCGTTCATCGAGAACTTCAAACTCGAGTGTTACAACTATCTCCTGCAAAATAGCAGTTCATCGTAGTAAGTAATAATTTAATTACATACATACATATATATATGTACGTCTATATTTCTGCATTACTCTTATTAGGGGTGAAAAAATTATCCAGAGATTCAATTCTCAAAATTCTAGATATTAAGTACAAAATTAATATTTTTTAATCATTAACTTCGGTTTTAAAACAATTTTGCATTATTTTACGATTTCATTTATTTGTTTTGTGAAAAAAATATGATAGTCATAATTTTAAACATTTATCATGGATTCAAATATCTGAATTTTTCACAAATGTCTGATTTTCTAGTATGCGGATAGCAAAAACTATGGATCTAATGAGTTTGAATCCTAATACCTCTAACTCCTACAGCATATAATATTAACCACCAAAAATTTTAATTGCTTAAAATAATTTTGAAAATTGGAAAAAAGGAACCTGAACTTTTGGAACGCTGATGAAAACACTGGAGAACGAAGAGATAACATATTTGTAATTTTGCTCCAATTGTCCCATTGGCTTGATGAAGTCAACAGATTTATCTATCTCCTGAAGTGTTGTCCCCATTACATACTTATCAAAATTTCCCCTCACCTTTACTTGACCTTTTTCCTTGATGTCTACGAAAGTAACTCCTAACAACAACAAATATTATCGCTTTATTTTCTTAGCCTAAATTGATTAAATGACTTATTGATTTCTCTGGTTTCATTAATACAACCATAGATTTGTGCTTGTGTACCTGGAAACTTCCAGACAACTTTCATAGTGTTCCGTTTGATGCTTTCATCAGAAACATCCAACCTGAACGCAACTGTCTCCTCCTGCAAATTAGCAGTTCATACACAATAATTTTATTAAATATATACATATAAGTATTTTTCCTATATATTTCTGCATAATTCCTCCGTGTAGATAATACTATTAAACCATAAAAACGAACCTGCATTTTCGGAATGTTAAAAAGATTGGAGAGTAAAGAGAGATAACGAAGAAAGGATATGATTGCAATCTCTCGCAATTTGCTTCCCCTATATTTATACTCTATTTTTATCTTTCAGTCTAGTGTGAATATAATAATGATTATGTCCAGCCATCGGAATTAAAAAAAGTATACTGTTAATTTCGTAAACAAAGACCACAACAAACAATTTGAGTCTTTCTATATAATAGATTGTAGAATAAAAACAAGTTCAGTCTTTCTAAATAATAGATGGTTAGAAGGTGGCTGGGTCTTTTACTTTAGTGGCTTCAACTAATACCGTGTTATAGTAAATATGCGATATTTTTTTTGTCATTATCTCGATAATATAAGAACAATTAAAGTCAGGATATACGAACGAACCTCACAGTTTCTTCGAATTTAGGAAATGAAACATCCAATTTATTTTAAGAACAATTAAAACATTGTAAAATGATCAGAGATGGCTCAAATTTTTTTTGGGCGCTACTAAAAAAACTCAAAAAAATTTTTGGGTCTTTAAATAGTTTATATTATTAATTTGATAGTGAATCCTGGCGAAAGTTCCTTTTGTTCATGATGTCCCTGAATGTGATGTATAATTGGATTAGTTGAAGAGAAAATCTAAAGGAGGTGCAAAAAGATTGCCAAGAAAATTAAAACATCATAAGATAGACTATCGAAGCTTGGGGTGTTCTACTAATCGATCTTGATAAACTAGATTCTTATAAATATTGAGTTACTCTTATCTCTCATAGTCGGAGTATGGTTAGACATTTACGAGCTTTCGACAATTCGTCTAACCGATTATCCCATACTTTTTTTTTTTATCAGGAGTTTGGATGATCAATTTTTTTTTTTTGAGAATTGTATTGACCAATAAAGTATTATAATTAAACAGGGCACTTGTACAAATGGTTATTGATGTATTAGAGAAATCTGTGCGGAGCATTAATTTTATATCTTCAAATGTTCCTCAACTGGTGTCAAATACAAATAATTGACTTTTTGTACATTTTAGGGTAATTAAATAAGTACATTTTTGGCTTAATGGACTTAAAGACAGTCATGAACGTGTCTATTATGCCCAAGCGAAGACGAAAATTCATTTCAAAAAAATCTGACACTCATCAGTTAAAACGAAACAGCTGATTTGTTTCCTAGATTAACAGTAAATAATATTTTTCGGATTTTAAGACTTTGGCTACTGAATATTAGGACCGAGTAAAGGGTTGATTGCCTACAATCCCCCTATAGTGCTGTTTTTGCGTCAATATATGTAGACTGTGAAACTCTTGATTTTATCCTTCAAAGTATCACATTTAAACACTGTAACTCCTAATTTTTTTTTCTGGCCAATTGCACCTACGAAGTAAGAAACTCTAAATTGTGATCAAATTAGGTAAATCGTATTTACCAAATAATGATTGCCCAAATCTGATTTAACCCGAACCCATAATCCAATTAACCCAATTTAACCAGAAACCATAATCCTCATCCTTCCTTCTTTCATGAAATCTCCCAACACCAAGAACGTGTTCTTCATTATCATAATCATCATCATGACCTCGAAGAATCCGACGACAACAACAACCGTAGACCACTTCATCAATGTCGTACAGCTCCAGCTATGGAAATCATCAACGACTTAAGACCTAAAACCTCACAAACTTAAAAAACCTTCACCAATCTCAAAATCCATTATCAAGCAAGCTATTTTTTTGCTAATCATTTACTTAACCTTAGGGGTTTCAATCTATTCATTCAATAGAGTCATTACTCAGGAATCGAAACTAATCATGTAGTTGATGCTCTTTATTTTTGTATCGTCACTATGTGTACAATCAGATATGGTGATATAGCTCCTTTGACTCCATGGATGAAGATCTTCGCTGTTGTTTTCGTTTTATTCGGATTTGATTTTTTAGATATTCTTCTTAGTGGTGTTGTTAATTACGTTTTGTATCTTCAAGAGAGTATGATTCTCACTGGATTCAAATGGGTTCTTCGTCGAGACGATAGATTCTCACCTAAAGATTACATAATTAATTTTGAGAAAGGAAGGATGAGGACTATGGGTTCGGGTAAAATTGGGTTAATCGGATTGTGGGTTCGGGTTAAATTGGATTTGGACAATCACTTTTTGGTAGACGCAATTTACTTGATTTGATCGCAATTTAGAGCTTCTAGCTTTGTAAGTGCAGTTGAGCAGAAAAATAATAATTCAGGAGTTACAGTGCTTAAATGTGGGGTAAAATCAAGAGTTTTACAGTTTAGGTGGATTGACGCAAAAACGACACTATAAGGGGTCGTAAGCAATCACCCCTTCTTTTTATGCCTAAATAGATTAAATTACTTATAATTGTAAATAAACTGGATATCTTAATTACATCAGTGATTTATTAGTTAGTTTAAATGGTTACATTGATTTATACATATTTGCTATACCTGGAAAGTCACATACAACTTTCATAGCTCTCCGTTTGATTCTTTCCTCAAAAACTTCCAACTTGAATACAATTTTATCCTACAAAGGTAAATAATTTTGTGATGCTTTATATAATTTAAATTTTTTATAATATAAGCTATAAATTTTCTGAAAATATAAGAAAAAAAGACGAATCTGCATTTTTGGAAAATGATAGAAAGTCTGATGATTAATGAAGATAGACGATGTAAAGGAATCTGATTTCAATCTCGTAGCTTGCTCATAAACCTTTGCTTCCCCGTATTTATATAGACATGACATCTTTGTATATATTTAGATAGCGAATATAAAAATGATTAAGTTAAGCAGTCGAGCTAGAAAATGAAATAGTCCATTTATTACGATTTAATCAGGATGAATAAAAACAGTTTGAGTCTTTCTATATAATAAGATTGTTAGAATGTGTGGCTGTGCCTCTTTAGTTTAGTACTTTAGTAGCTTCAACTAACAACGTACATGTTATAATTATATAGATGCGATGTGGTCTTTTAATATCTCGTCAATATACAAACGATTAAATCAACCCTACGAGGACTTCACAACTTCGTCATAAGATTAGTATATACTTAAATACAGGAAAAGTTTTAAACGTTGAGTTTATTTTATTTATATTTAAATTTGCATGGGAATAATAAAATACAAGGATGTCAAATACCCGGTTTGGTCTACCTTCTACACAACCCAATAACAATACATAGTATCACTGTTAACCAACGTAAACCATCGATTTGAATTCTCGTGGACAAATTAATAGAAGCAAAACAAAGAAAAAACATGTCAACATAATTTAAGTTAATTGGGCTCTAGGTCACTGGCCATTTGCAATTGTTTGGTTCTTAATTGTTAAATACATCTCTACCATGGACTTTTTGTAAACAAGGTGGGCTACTTTTGCTCTTTTTAAAATTTAATAATGCAAAATTTTTATCAAAAACAAAATATATATTAGGAAACATAACAAGTTTTTTTTATTGACATATGGTATTATAAGATTGAAACAACCGATACAGGGAATCCAAGAGTTTTTACCAAACCCAAACAACTAAGGGCTGGACTCGAAAAGAAACATACACCAGCAAACGATACCAAGTAAAGATTGACTCAAGATATCGACTAAAACTTAGCAAAACAAAAGGAAAGATTGTTTCAGACTGCCAACTCTGGACAAATCTAAATTTGACAAATTTAAACCCGTTGAATGTTTGAATCTTGAAACTCGAACATCAAACTAAAAGAAATGGATTAGTCCGATTAAAAGCCCTCCGCACGCCTATATAGAAAAACCCGGTACATAACAAGTTCGCATGGCATACTATTTGGACATATTGATGAGTCATATAATATGCTAAATACACAAATTTCCATAATTTTAAAACCCCATACATAATATTGGGTAATTAGAAAAAGATTTAACCATCTTATTATATAAACTTTGGTTACATTCACGAGAAGCTGACACGTGTCAAAATTATAATTAAAAAAAAAATTCAATAATTTGTAAATTTATCGTTCTTTAAAAAGTTTATTACAATTAATAATTATTCATTATATGCCTAACTACAATTTTCATTCTTTGACAATACAATCCAAGAAACTATGCATCATTTTCTTCTAAAACAATTTAGAGATCAATTATGTGACGAAAATATTATTGAAATTAGTAACATTATTGTGCGAGATTGCAATAAAAACTATAAAGTTCCAGATCACAAGTTTCTGATGAGATTTATAGAGACAACAAAAATTATCAGGGTCGGACAATAAATATGTCAAATACCCAAAGAAAAGTTTCGTTTTCACAATTACGATGATTTAGTTAAATCTATAGATATGACAATTAATTTATATGGTAAGTTGATAATTATCTATTTTCCAATATAATTAACTATATGTTTGCTTTAAAATATGTTTAACATTATTTCATCATGTAGATGCAATCAGATATATTAAACATATAGAAAAACTAATATCCGTGCTAAGGCTACACATGCGCTAAGAAGAGTTACTCTCACTTTATTGCTAGAAGGGTAACGTATATGCATCCACTGATATTATTTTATACAGAAATATTTTTAACAATTCTTTAATGTTAGATCATCTATTAATATTGGTTTTTACCTCGGTTGTTTTGCATTGTTAATAGTGAAATTAAAATATCTGCAACACTGTAGGCAGAACAAGCATAACTGTTTAAAGACAAATATCATGTGGTGGAAAATAACAACATTGTTCTCATCATGACAAGTGTTTTGGTCAAGATCTACCAAGGTGCAGTTTATTTGTCAGCATCTTTTGGCTCTAAATTCTGTTTCAATCAATATTTTGACTCTTTTGTTGCGTTTCGTCAAAGATATTTACTCTAATTTTTCAACCCCTAATTCACTAATTAAATTTAAATTATTTAATTCACTAACTTTTCCCAATTGAATTATATTAGTTTGAAGTTCGATGGTGACTACTTAGTTAATTTAGGTGGCATGGCTGAACATGATAAATGTCTTGGAGAACAACACTTAATTAATGATATTTGAGATTTTGTATCATCTAATGACTGTCAGGTAATACTACTCTTCATATGTATTATAATTTTGGGATATATATTATTTCAATATCTAATATTTACATATTACTCACATATTTGTGATCATTTAATAATTACAGGAAAGAAAGTTTGTTTGCAAATCAACCATTACCGAAAGTGTGTTGCATAATGATTGGAATTATATATCATGTTCAAGTTGTTCCAAAAAACTACAAAAATCTGGGTCTTCACTTATATGAGTAAGTAGTCCTCATTCTCTATGGGAGCATTGCTGGAGACGCCTAGCTAAGGACATACCAAAAAAAAAACAAAGAAATACATTAAACTTCGATGATATGCAATTCCTAGATGAAGTACTACAGAGTTATACACTTATAGAAATAGAGCAAATGATGGCGTTGAATAATAGATCACTTCCGAGTTTGAAGATATGCCAAAGCCAGACAAGGAATTGTTGAAACAAATAAATAACTCAATGCTCAAAGATGAACAAACCTACAATATTGATGAACAAGAAGAAGAACACTGCAAACTAATAAAAACATTAAATGACGAACATAAAAAAGTTTATGATGTTGTCATCGACTCGATTGGCCATAAAAAAGGAAAAATGTTCTTCTTATACGGACCAAGTGGAATAGGAAAACATACGTGTATAAAACAATAATATTGAGGTTAAGATCGCAGAGAAAAATAGTACTTTCAGTGGCTTCATCTAGAATTGCAGCTTTACTTTTACCTAACGGTCGAACTGCACATTCCCGTTTCAAAGTTCCAATAGACCTTCATCAAGACAGTATGTGTAACATCAGTCGCAACACCATGCTCGCTGAATTACTTACAAAAACAGACCTAATAATTTGGGATGAAGCACCTATGTGCCATCGATTCGCATTTGAAGGTCTTGATAGAAGTTTGCGAGATATGCTCTCAACGACAGATCCAGATGCAATCACCAAAATCTTTGGTGGAAAAACAGTGCTTCTAGGAGGAGATTTTAGACATATTCTTCCGGTAGTACCACAAGACAGCAGGCAAGGAACTGTTATGGTAACAATCAACCGTTCACATTTGTGGAAATATTGCTCTAGATTCACTCTTGAGAAAAATATGAGATTGCACCAAGCCGAGAAAGATTTTGCAAAATGGCTATTAGATGTTGGTCATGGCAAAACACCAAAACATCTTAAACATGGAAACTCAGATGATGATACACCCATGGTACCAATAGACAAAGACTTGCTTCTGCAAAAAGATGGAGAATATGTTAAAAACATTTCAAAGTCTACATATTATGATTTCTCTGATGAGTTTTAAAACAAGAATTATCTAATAGAGCATGCTATACTCACTCCAAGAAATGAGACAGTGGACAAAGTGAATAGTTACATGATATCTTGCCTAGAAAGAGAAGCGAAAGAATATTTAAGTTCAGATAGTATCAGTGATGACAAAGAAGAATTTTTAAACACATTGAAATTTTCAGGAATACTTAACCACCAACTAACTCTGAAGATAGGTGTGCCAATCATGCTACTAAGAAATATAAATCAAAGAAAGGGCCTATGCAATGGAACGAGATTAGTAGTAACTCGCCTAGGGACAAGGATAATCGAAGCAGAGATACTTACTGGAACTCATGTTGGAAAAATAGTTCTGATTCCTAAAATAATTCTCACACCAATGGATGCAAGATGGCCTTTCAAACTGAAAATGCGTAAATTCCCTTCAGATTTTGTTATGCAATGACAATGAATAAGAGCCAAGGGCAAAGCTTGAATAAAGTTAGTTTATATTTGCCAAATCTAGTGTTTTCACACCGGCAATTATATTTGGCGTTATCAAGAGTGACAACAATTGCAGAACTAAAAATTCTTAACGTTGGAACAAAATCCTACGACAATGATATTCTTCAAAACATTGTATATCAAGAAGTATTTAGTAACATATAATGCCAAAAATATTGTATTCCACGAAAGTAAGTTTCTAACAT
Source organism: Cardamine occulta (assembly GCA_028015245.1). Lineage (NCBI taxonomy): Eukaryota > Viridiplantae > Streptophyta > Magnoliopsida > Brassicales > Brassicaceae > Cardamine > Cardamine occulta. The sequence continues at coordinate 11,291,819 of CM051393.1, read as the reverse complement.
CTAATTAAATGCTAAAATTACCCAAAATTATCATTATTAATAATTACCAATGTCTTCTAATGTTTTAAAATCATCAAACAGGGAGAAAAAATAAGTGGAGCTTACAAGATCTGAGGAATAGCAAAAATGATGTACTTTAGGAGTTTATACAATTATTTAATAAACATCGAGATGTCCATATTTTAAGTCTTTTTTTCTTTGGTTATGTCTCATATTCAATCTGTTTTTCAATACACTTGCATTAATTGTGTTGGCCTCCAAAAGATTTTTATTGTAGACATGAGCAAAGAGATAACCTGTATTAAGCTCCAATAAAAATACATAAAACAGACAATAAAAAAAGGATAAGTAGCTATCTAGCCCCATGTTGCAAAAGGTTACGCCAATCAAATACAATTGTAAGATTCAAAAACACTTTAATTTAAGACCATCTAACACTATCAGTTTCACTAATAGCAACGAAAATGCCTAAACTAGATGATAAAAGGATCTATCAAAATTTCATCCTTAGCAAAATTATTATGGCTAAAAGAGATAAGGTAAATGGTTTAAATAACAAAGCACTTACAGTTCCTGGAGGGAGAATGGCATCTAACCAATCGACGCCAAACATTCCGAGGTTAGAGAGAGTGAAGGTAGCCATCGTCGGAGGAGGAGAAGAAGCCAGAGCCAGAGCCATAGCATTTGAAGTCCCACCACCACCGGAAGAATTAGCTTTAGCTCAGAGATCTCATCTTCAGTTTCACAAAGTAAAGCAAGAGCGGATCCGAAATAGCCAATTACGACATTTGGAGTAACACAACCTTCTTCAACCATGATATACGCTATCTACTCTTACTCGCCTGGCAAAACACCAATTAAGAGATTTGGACTGCCATGAACAACATCCTCTACCACAGCTACCACTCTGCTGCTGAGACAATTGAAAAATTAATAGAGTCACTATAGTCAACCGCGTATCCGCTTTCTAAGCACAAAATCCACTCAAGGCATATGTAATTTTTCAACTCTGGTTTGCGCGATGAAAATCCACTAAATCGATTAATCTCCCTTGCCAAAAGGACTTCACTTTAAGTTTAACCAAATTTTTGCAACTAGGCTTCACTACAACTCCATGTAGGCCTTCCAATGGGTGCTCCACTTCCTCTCTAGGTTAATTTCATTATATTCAAATTTGATTGTCTGTCTTATTTTAGAATAGGCTTTGTAAAATTCTGTCTTCCTTGCCACATTTAAATTAACGAGTATCAATTAACAAAAAAATATTATGAGATATAAATTTTTTAAAGGAAAAGTAGATTAAAAAATAGGATTTATAATATTTATATGTTATGGACTTGCGAAGTATCAATAACTAAAAATTTAAAATTAAATTACTAACCATATGTTTTCATGAGATACAAAAATATTGCTATATATTTTCAATTTTTTACAATCATAGTAAAATTATAAATATATTAAAAATCACAAATATGTATAATCTAAAAATATAATATTTATGTAAGAAAATTCATTACAAACAGTGTACTTTAAAAAACTTATATATATTCAAATAATATATATAATTGTATGAAAATAAAAAATCGTTAAAAATAAAACAACGTTGAATTTCGACCTTCCTCTTCTTTTTTTTTTCTCTAAAAGGCCCTTTTTGTATAACAAGAGTTCACACCAAAAAAGGACAATCTTTATATAAGTTTCAAATACGTGGCACGTTATAATTAGGTCGTAAGGCTATTTGCCGACCTCAAAAAATCACAAGAGTTTCTCGTGAAACAGAAATGACTAATGAGCATATACATGTATATAATATATAGTTTTTTTGACGTTATGTATAATATTATATATATCTAAATCTCTGCCGTCTTCTTCTCATAAGCCACATTTTTTTCTCTTTCTCTTCTCTACACAGCTTTAAACCAACAAAAAAAAAGTGAGAAAACTCAAACAGAGCAAACCAAAAATCCCCAAATTCTCCTCAATTTTTCATGGTGTCTAGAAATCCGAATTCTTCTGACGGTTATTTCTTGGATCCGACCGGTATGACCGTTCCTGGCCTTGGACCTTCCTTTACCGTCGCCGTTTCTTCCTCTCCGACGACTTCTTCAACCGCTGTGGCTGTGGCGGATGCGACAGCGACGGTTTCTTCTTCGGAGGATCTTAGTAAGAAGATTAGGAAGCCTTATACTATCTCCAAGTCGAGGGAGAGCTGGACGGAACCTGAGCATGATAAATTTCTCGAAGCTCTTCAATTGTGAGTTATCATTTGAGCTCGCCATTTTCTTGTTGATTGTTAAATTCCTTTGGGGTTTGACCATTTTGGAGCTTCGATTTGGTGAGAATTAGCTGCAATTTTGCTGGATTAGGGTTTCTGATGGACTTTTTATAATTCCGTGAACATTCGTCGAGTTGCAATTGGGGTAATGCGCAATATATTGAAATCAATAGTTTTTGAATGTGCTGTGATGAACAGTGGAATTAGGTTGGTCTTCGGATATGGAATTGGAATTGAGATAGGGGAGATGGTTTGTCTATGTTTTCGCATTTTATTGAATTAGGCGTCTGATCAGTATGTCAAAACATGAGAATAATTTTCTTGTAAATGTGTAAAAGCTATTGAAATTGGATGAACTGAGATGCTCTAAGACGTGTATGATCATCAATAGTGAACCAAGAACGGGCAAGACATTCATGGATCTATTATGAGGAATCAGTGATAGGAATTATATGTATCTTAAAGAGGGTTCAATGAAGACTATTTGAGATGCTTTTTTTTTCTTGTAATAGCAGTCTCTTAACATCGGTAAGGGAGTAATTGAAGTACTAAGGTTGGTATATAGTGGGAAACGTCTTTAAGTAGTTCTAGTTGGAGGCTGTGATGATGGTACTGTTCATTCTGTGTGTTATTGAGATGTATACAGTCTTATATGAGCGATTAGACACATTCTATATTTTGGTTGTTTGGTGTTTGATCTTGCATCTCTCATGCTTATGTTTTATCATTTTAGGTTTGACAGAGACTGGAAGAAGATTGAAGCTTTTATTGGGTCAAAGACAGTGATTCAGGTGCAGTAAAAAGAAAGTATATCTTGAGTTACTTTTTTTTTTCCGGCTTCTCTAGTTGTTTGGACTCTGTCATCTGTCTCTTGGGCCCTTAGTGTTACCTTGAATTGAGGTTGTTTCTTCTCGTTTGATATCTTTACAGTGTTATTTTAAAAACAACTTTATTGTCTGAACTGTTTTGAACTATTAGTAACAAGAGTGGCACATGCTTTTGTCGCTGATAACCATGAAAGTTAAGGAAGTGTAATCTTTAGATATTTTGCATTAGACAAGTGAGCGTTTTGAACTCTATTGTGGTTTCTTATACGGAATCCTTTAATATCGCAGATACGAAGTCATGCTCAGAAGTATTTTCTTAAGGTACAAAAGAGTGGGACGGGTGAACATCTCCCTCCCCCTCGACCTAAAAGGAAAGCCGCTCATCCATATCCTCAGAAGGCTCACAAGAATGGTACGTAATAAATAGCTACTGCAAAAATCAATTGAAGTTGTAATGTTGTTTGCTTATCGTAAAATCATATTGAAGCATTTTTTATGGCAATGTACAGTGCAACCTCAAGTACCAGGGTCCTTCAAATCAACACCTGAGCCAAATGACCCAAGTTATATGTTTAGGCCCGAGTCTTCTTCAATGCTAATGACTTCTCCAACCACTGCCGCTCCCGCTGCTGCTCCATGGACAAATAATATGCAAACAATTAGCTTCACGCCCCTCCCAAAAGGTTATATTCTCATCTACAAGCATTATGCAATTACTATTACTCTTTTAATATAATCTCCTTTTGAAATTTAACTAAATAGAGAGTATTTTTCTTCTATGTTCTGATGAAAGCAGCAGGAGCAGGAGCAGGAGCAGGAGCAGGAGCAGGAACGAATAACAACTGTTCTAGTAGTTCCGAAAATAATCCAAGACCACGATCCAACAGGGACACAAGTGAACAGGGGAATCTTGGCCATTCATTAAGAGGTAAACATCGTTACATTGTCTCCTATTTATCTTTATTTTTGTACCATATTCCCTATTTTTTACTAGCAGGTCCTTTTTCTTTATTTCAGTTTTACCGGACTTTGCCCAAGTATACAGCTTCATTGGAAGTGTTTTTGACCCATATGCAAGTAACCATCTACAAAAGCTGAAGAAGATGGACCCCATAGATGTGGAAACAGTACGATTCTTGTCTCTTAAGTTTCACATTAATCTCAGTTGAAACCACGTTAGGTCCTATGGAGCATGTGGATAAACTTAATCGTTCTGTCCTTTGTCTTTACTCCCACCAAGCAGGTGCTACTATTGATGAGAAATCTATCCATCAACTTGTCTAGTCCTGATTTCGAGGATCACGTAAGTATCTTCCTTCACAAAAACTCCTAAGACATTTTACCTTAATTCAGAAAGTAACCTCAAAACTCTTATCGATTTCGAAACAACAGAGACGGCTTCTTTCCTCTTATGATATCAGCTCTGAGACAGCGAACAATCATGGTGGAGTGAGTAAAACCTTAAACAAAGAACCACCCGAAATCTCTACTTGAAGTTTAATAGAAGAGGAGAATTATGAAATGTCACAGGTGAACGAAACCCAGGTTGGCTACAGACTACATAGATTCTGTTTTGGGTTTTTTTGTTTGTACATATGAAGAAGATGAAGGTGAGATTGAGCGGTGTAGGTTTTTTTTTTTTTTTTTTTTTTTTTGGTTATAAATACACGTCTTTTGAATTATGGATGGTATATGTACAGTGTATTATCCTAAGTTAAATACCATTCCTCTTCTCTCAAATTTGTTTGAGTTTTTGGTTAAGCATGTATCATTAGTCTCTTTGATGGAGACCAAATCTCTTAATAAAAGTTGTCTTAGCTTTGCTTTTCATGCATTTTTTTTTATATACAGAGGAAGAAATAGTGAAATACGGAGACCAATGTTACAAAATTTAAGAAATTATATTTTTGGTTTTTTACAAACACAAGAACAGTGGCATGTTCTCGTGTATAAGAAAAGATGCATCCAAAGAAAATCAATTAAGAATGGTTATAGTTAGGTGATTTGATTAAAATATCACAGGTAATATTTACGTTATAGTTAAGTTTGCTCAAATGTATAGTTATAAAGTTATTATCATCTGTAAGATTCTAATGATTAAATTAAATAACATGCCTCTTAATTCAATTCACAAGACATAAAGGCCCATATTTCATGAATGTACAATCCATTATAAGCCCAAAACAAAGTATATAAAATTGTCGTCTTCTCATTTCCTGTGAAACCCTAATTTTCTTCTCTAGAAGTTCCGTGCGTCTCTGCTCGAGCAACATCTCCCACCGTTAACAATGGTACACATGAGCTCTGCTTCAATCTCTCGGCTCTCATCATATTTTTGGGTCTGTCAATGTTGTTTCGTTGAATTTTAACCATGTTCTTCTTCGTTCTGCTCTCAGATTATCTCAGAGGCTAACCGCAAAGAAATCTGCAAGTACCTTTTCAAAGGTTCGTCTTCCGTAAATTTCTACTTATCTCTCTGTTGTTTGTATCTGTAATACTTATGACTGCTTCAGCTTTTGCGAGCTAGTTAGACATTGAGGCGAATTGAATCATTCTTTGGTTAATTTCAACTTTAGTGATGAACATTGTGAGTTTAGAGTTAGTTAATCTAGTTTAGGTTTCGTATTACATCCGAATCTGCTTATGGAAGAACTCTGAAATTCGCATTCAGGCTTCAGATACATTATAACATATAGATTTAAAGAAATATATTTTGTTTACTTCTGGAGCTGTATTGTGTTCAAATTATTGGTTGATGATAGCAAACTTAGAAACATGTGTTTTGTATCAGGAGCTGTTTTGCTAGCAGTTAATGATATTTACCTTGGAAGATGAGATGGTGTTGATAATCATAATTTCTCTGGGTTTTGCAGAAGGAGTTTGCTATGCGAAGAAGGATTTCAATCTTGCGAAGCATCCGTTGATTGAATCAGTACCTAACTTGCAAGTGATCAAGCTCATGCAGAGTTTCGAATCCAAGGAGTATGTTAGGGAGACATTTGCGTGGATGCATTATTATTGGTTTTTGACCAACGAAGGAATTGAGTTCTTGAGAACTTATCTTAACCTTCCTTCTGATGTTGTTCCTGCTACCTTGAAGAAGTCAGCTAAGCCTGTTGGTCGTCCATTTGGCGGCCCACCTGGTGATCGCCCAAGGTGATTAACGATTTGCTTAGCTCTCAGTTCATATCTGGCAAAAAAACTTGTTCTTTGGTTTGATGACATTGGATTTGGGGTTTGTTGATATTTCAGGGGACCTCGCTTTGAAGGAGACCGTCCCAGGTTTGGTGACCGTGATGGATACCGTGGAGGTCCTCGTGGTGGTGGTGAATTTGGAGGTGAAAAGGGTGGAGCTCCAGCAGATTACCAGCCATCTTTCCAAGTAAATTCTCACTGACCATTCCTTCTATTTACCTCTGGCACACAAACTTCATAAAACGTCCTTGTTTTAGATGTCTTAAGCATAGAGCTCCTGGACCTGTTAAACGACTAACCATTCAGTCTCTCATCTGAACTTTCCATCTCTTGATCACTTTTAGTTACAGTCTTGCTTACCAATTAAGTATTTCAAAGTCTTTAATGATAGGTTATGATGTTATTTGCCCTTTCTTTTTTTTGGTTGCCATTGGCTTAACATCCTTTGTTGTTTTGCATTTTGTTTTGCAGGGAAGTGGTGGTAGGCCTGGTTTTGGCCGTGGTGCTGGCGGTTACAGTGCAGCTGCACCATCTGGTTCAGGTTTCCCTTGAAAAGGAAATGTTTTTTAGTTTGCATGAGGGAGTTGTTTCAGCTTTAAATTTTGGTTGTGTAATTCAGATTCCGGAATCCTTCATAATCTATTTGAGTTTAGTTTTGTTGTTGGAGTAAACATCCACTTTAAAATTTGTGTTTGCCTCCAACCTTTTCCCTCCTAGAGGCTAGAGCAGAGAATACGTGATTCCACCATTTGACAAATCATCGGCGATTATATACATGTAGGTTAAAAATCTGGTTTCGTAAAAGTTGATTAGTTAACGTTTTTAGTTCAAATCATCCTGCCAAAGTTTTAATTTTCCTATCCTATGAGGAGTTGAACTTTCTCACTCTATTAGTCATCACTTCTATCCTTTGCAAGATTTTTGTAAATTCAACCTACTTTCAAAAGTTGAATTTTTCACTCTACGAAGTAAAAGGAACTTATTTACTTAGCCGAATCTTAGGGTAATAATATTCACTTGAAAGAAAAACAAAAACTGGAAACACTTTTTAGACAGACTCGGAGATTAACCGAACAACCATCGAAAAAGTTACAAAGATGCTTAACGACACCAAGAGCAGACAGTTTGGAAATCTAAAAACTCAAAATTATTAGACGCATCATAACCGTAAGAAAAGTTTTTTTTTAAAAACTCTTAATCAACTTCCTCCATCTTGCTCTCTTCAGCAACATCCTCTTCCAACGCAGGCATATCCTCTTCCTCGACGTTCTCATCCTCATCAATACTCAGACCCAACTTCAACATCCTGTGAATCCTAGCCGCAAACGTGTTTGGTTCATCAAGACTAAACCCAGAAGTTAGCAAAGCTGTCTCAAACAGCAGCATCACAAGATCCTTAACAGACTTGTCGTTCTTGTCAGCCTCGGCTCTCTTCCTCAGCTCCTCCATGATGCCATTGTCAGGGTTGATCTCCATAGTCTTCTTGCTTGACATGTAACCGCTCATGCTGCTATCTCTCAGTGCCTGTGCCTTCATAATCCTTTCCATGTTCGCAGACCAACCGTATTCACCAGTTACAAGGCAGCATGGAGAATCCACGATTCTGTCAGAGACCACAACCTTCTCAATTTTGTCCCCAAGAATTTCCTTGATCGTTTTGCAGAGATCTTCAAAGGATTTCTTCTTCTCTTCCTTCTTTTTCTTCTCTTCTTCAGTCTCATCTTCAAGTTTTAACCCTTCTTTGGTCGCAGAGACAAGTTTCTTACCATCGTATTCCTTCAATTGCCCCACAGCGTATTCGTCAATCGCATCCACCATATAAAGCACTTCATAGCCTCTCTTCTTAAGCTTCTCCAAGAACGGAGAATTTTCAACAGCTTTTTTACTTTCACCAGTGATGTAAAAGATGTCCTTCTGTCCTTCCTTCATCCTCGTGACATAATCTTTTAAACTTGTCATTTCATCACCACTCTTCGTTGAATAGTATCGAAGAAGATCAGCAATCTTCGCTCTGTTCTGACTGTCTTCATGGATACCCAATTTGAGGTTCTTGGAGAAAGCCTCATAGAATTTGGTGTAGTCCTCTTTGTTCTCAGCGATTTCGTTGAACATCTCTATGCACTTTTTCACTAGATTCTTCCTGATCACCTTAAGGATCTTGTTCTGTTGAAGAGTCTCACGAGAGATGTTGAGTGGCAAATCATCAGAGTCAACAACACCTTTCACGAAGCTGAGGTACTCCGGGATTAGTTCTTCACAGTTATCCATAATGAACACCCTCCTGACATACAACTTGATGTTGTTCAACTTCTTTTTCGTGTCGAAGAGATCAAACGGAGCTCTCTTTGGGACAAAGAGAATGGCCTTGAATTCGAGCTGACCCTCAACTGAGAAATGCTTCACAGCTAAGTGGTCCTCCCAGTCATTGGTCAAGCTCTTGTAGAAAGAAGCATACTCGTCCTTGCTGATCTCTTCTGGCTTCCTCAACCAAATTGGTTTCTGCTTGTTGATGAGTTCCCACTCGTGAGAGACTTCCTTGATTTTCTTCTTCTTTTTACCGTCTTTCTCCTTTTCCTCATCGACTTCTTCAACCTCGCCTTCATTTTCTTTCTTTGCTTCGTCTTCATCATCATCATCACTAATCTCCTTCTCAGTGGTTTTCTCGGTCCATAAGTAGATAGGGTAACTAATAAACTCAGAGTGCTTCTTTACCAAGTCTTTAAGTCTCCTCTCCTCCAAATATTCAAGCTGCAAGATTAAACAATTATAAGAACACACCAAACCTTTAAACAAAAAAGCAATCCTCGAACACTCCAAAAGGTACGATTATTTACCTGATCCTCCTTGAGGAAAAGTGTGATCTTAGTTCCCCTACCAAGTGGTTCCCCATCCACATCCCTAGTGACAGTGAAGGAACCACCAGCTTGAGACTCCCATACGTATTGTTCATCATCATTATGCTTCGTGGTCACAATAACCTTCTCCGCAACAAGATAAGCAGAGTAGAAACCGACACCAAATTGACCTATCATGCTCACATCAGCTCCAGCTTGAAGTGCTTCCATAAATTCCTTGGTTCCAGACCTCGCAATGGTTCCCAAGTTATTCACCAGATCTGAAAGGTATAAAGAGTCAAACAACAGCACAAACACCAAAACAATTGGCACCAAGAAGACTAATATTAGTCATAGATTCATTACCTGCTTTAGTCATGCCAATACCACTGTCAATAATCGAGAGTGTCTTGTTGGCCTTGTCTGGAACTAGTCTGATAAAGAGCTCAGGCTGTCCATCAAGCTTGCTCTTATCGGTTAAGCTCTCAAATCGGATCTTGTCAAGAGCCTACAAAACATATGTAAACACAATCAGAAGTTTTCCTCAATAACATAGAGCAATGGCAAGCAAATCAGCCATGTTCTAAGTACGGAAACTAGGTTATTGCCTAATCTCTTTACAGTCTAATCCATTAATGAGAAAGATTTAGAGAGAATATAATTTAACAGAAACCACAAATCCTCGCAATAATCTCAAAGATAAATCAAACACTGCTTCAACCCTAAGAGCATTCTAGCTACCTAGATACAGATCATCTAACTAAATCATACAGGATACGAATCTATCCATTTATAGCAAGATCGAGAGACGAACACAGCCTGTAAATCCTAAACTAACTTGATACACAAGCCAAATCACGATTTGTTACATTCACTACATACCGATTGAAAATCCAGGAAACACCAGAAAAACTAGGAAGAACATGCAAAAAAAATAGGAATGGGAGGAATCATAAAGCAGAGAGGTTTAAGGGACATACATCGGAAGAGTTACTGATGAGTTCACGGAGGAAAATCTCTTTGTTGCTGTAGAAAGTGTTTATAATCAAGCTGAGAAGCTGGTTGATCTCGGCTTGGAAGGCAAAAGTCTCCGCATCAGCCATCTGAACTTCCGCCATCGTAATGATCTTAACGTAAACGAAGAGAATGCTATAGAGAAGACGAATCGACAACTTTCAAAGAACGCTTCGAGAGAGAATTGATTGTTTGCTGAGATAAGAAGGGAGGAGAGGAGGAGGAATATATTTATAGAGGGGGAATAACTTCTAGTCTCTTCTTTTGAATTGCGAGGAAAGCCAGTGGGTTCTCGATTGTTCGGTGAAACGTTGTCGTTTTAGCTGCCTTCCAACCTGGAAGCGGGGGGACCCACCGTTTTTTTTTTCTGTGATCAACGAATTCCGGAATGTTCTTTTCGTTTCCAGTTTTTTTTTCTTATACCCGAGTTTCTGGTCTATTGTGACAGTGAAACCAAGGTTCGAGGTAAGAAATTGCGCCGGTTCAGTATTTTTAATTTATACTATATATTATTTAAATAAAATAAATTTTGTAAACTTATTTGTTAATAGGATAGTAGATTCAATTGTTTAAAAATTTTTATCTTTAATAAATTTCTTTGTTTGTCCTTTATTACCAATGGCAAATGATATATTATTCAACAAATTTAGTGTTAGTTTTCTGAATGTACTTCTATTTAATATTAGTAGGATTAAACTTAATTATGCACTTCAAGAAGATAAATAATCATTTTTTCTAACAGAGTTCTGTAAAAATATTATTAATTTATCAAAATGCCTTCCAAAGTTTAAAAATTACATAGATGCCAGATAAATAAACAAGACATAATTTATTTTCTACTTATATATTATTAACAATCAAAACTGACAGATTCATTAATATTTATATTGTAACATTTTGATTTAGGCCTGTAGTAAAACCCGATCCGTTTCGTATGTTTTCTTAACTTTAAACTTAAAAGCCCATTAAATACACTAAGTGTAAACCCTAAAAACTAATAGTATACATAGATGTTAACTCTAGGATTAACTTCATTAGCACTAAAACATGAGAAAAAAAGGTCAGAGAACCTAGCATTTCATAAAACACTTGTGATAAAGTGAGGATGTGATTTGTTAACTCTTAAGCATGTCTAATCGTACTATATTACAATCTAGCCACATATTTTCAGCAAATATCTCTATTTCCATTCTTATGGTATAACATAATACTACGAGAAGTCTTATCAAACAAAGAGTTTACGAATCACATCCTCCCAATGGCACAAGAGTGTCTCACATGTTAGGATTCATGACAACTTGAGGTGACCCCTCCATTTTGGCTTGTGGCTATTTCTCCTTCTTTATGCTTGTCTTCATCTTTACTTCAAGCCACTCCATCATTTTGGAGCTTCTTCTTCTTGGATCTAGAGATTAGAGATCCAAAAGCATTAGAGATTTAGGATTTATAGGAATTAATTTTTTTTTTTTAGATTAGAGGTTTTCTCTCTCTCAAACTCTTGGATCTTTTTTTGGCAGCAGTGGCGAATCATAGATTCATGCCGTAGGCAAAGTAACAACGGCGGCTCAGGGAAGCTTGTAGATCTCCACGGGTTGGTGGAAGATGCGGGGCCGACTCAATATTACTATGAGTCGTAAGGCAAAAAATTTTGTTGGTCCCTATATAATTAAAATATTTTACTTAATGTTATTGTCTTTTTATCAAATTTAAATTTTATACTTCCAATGTTTCTCAAAGAATGTCATTATGACATTTTCAGGAAATATTAAAAAAACTAAGTAAAATTTTTTTCTTTATTAATACACTAAACAACTTTCTCCTTATAATTAATAAGCTGAAATATTAGGGACAAATAAAATTTAGCTTTAAAATTTGCATTAAAAACATAAATAGTATTCTTTGTGAAACAAAAATAAATCTTTAAAACGACATTTTTTTAGAAGCAGATGGAATATAATATCTGTTGGACAAAATTGGAACATTTTGTCCCCATTTGGTCCTCTTATTAACTTCATAGTGATCAATGGACCATAACAACTGGGCATTAATAAAATGGCTACTCTGGCATCATTATAGAGAAGGGGAGGTTGGTCTCTACCACCAGCGAGATCCCCTGAAGCAGAGCAGCTGCAATGTCATATGACCTCAATTACGCTCACCTAAGTCGAAGACACACTGATCTGGAACTGCCTTGGTACTTCATCTGCAATCTATTGCTCGAGCACCATCTATGATCATCTACGAATCAGAAAATCATGCGTTAAATGGCATTCTATTATATGGTTAAAAAGGGGAATACCCAAACACAAAACCCTTACCTGGATGGTGAACCTTAACAGGTGCCCCACCAGAGATCGTCTTCTTTCTTGGGGTCTCACGACTGACCACCTATGTCTACTCTGTAACCAAGCATCTGAATCCCGTGATCATCTGTACTTCTCTTGCTCTTACTCCTATGTTATTTGGTCTAGGATCTCCTCCATGTTCTAGATTCTAGGTAACTTCTCTTCCTGAGAATCAACAATTGACACTTTCATCTCTCTCAGCGGCAATAAACATTGGCGTTATCTAATCCTCCTGGCTTGGCAAGTGCTGACTTATGAAATCTGGGCTGAAAGAAACTCAAGGTTTCATCACCAAACTTTCCGGTCACCTGATGCCATGTTTAAGCGATTGGACTCGACGGTGAGATCAGATCTCCTCCTTCCGGCATCAAAATAGTCATCTGGCAAGTGCTTGTCTGCAACTTTGGTTCTCAGTCGCGAGAAACTAGAACTCTCTGATTTGTTCGATGACAACGAGACTTTTCTAATTCCCTTCTAAATCTAACGAAGTCAAGGGGCTATGGACTTATTGGGCTACTTTGTTAGGCTTTTTTACTTGGTTCAATTCTGTTCTTTTTGTGAGTTTATTGGGCTTTCGGGTACAATGCTATAGCTGGCTTATGTAAAACTTATAAACAGTATTGCTTCATTTAAATTAATGCATTAAAAATTTTCAGAAAAAATTGGAACATTTTAAATATTGGATTTGGAATTAGATATCACTACTGGAACTTATATCGAAAATTATATTAAAAAAAAAGTTTAAGGCTCCCATTATATTATTAGACCCGGAGTTAGACCCCGGCGGTCGCACCACTCGCCTGCCATAGTAAGCTGACACTGCGAGGATGGCAACCTGAGCACGGAATGACGGCAAGGCTTTCGGCGGTGCAGGGGCTTGGGCGGTAGCAAGGACTCAATTTTTCTCTCTTTTTCATGAACTCCCTCTCTTTCTCTTTAGCATTTTTTACCTTTAAATGCTAATGAGGCTAATCTGGATTTAGGCATCTATTTTTACTATTAGGCTTTTAGGGTCCAAACTTAGTGTGCTCAATGAGTTTCTGGGTTTAAGATTTTTTTAGAGAAACAAACCGGATCGGTCTTGTGAACCGGAATAGGAATGTTACAAATATACACTCAGAATGAAACAAAAGTTGTCCAATTTAGTTTCCCATATCTAAAAACAAGAAAAAAAAATGTTATAATTAGTGAATGCCTGTAAAGTTATTTGTATGGAACGCTTGGTTATACAACTAGTGCACTATGATAAATAAATAAGGATCGCATTTCGAAGTATTTATGATTTTTTTCTACAAATGAATAAAATGATATCAAGAAGACGAAGAATTGGCCGTTATGTTTAAATAAACCAACTCTCTTTTGTCCTTCACCAATAGTCATTACAAGAACACTTTCCATCCTCAAACCGATGAAAGCGATTGTTATCTCTCACAATGATCACTCTTCCCGTACATATCGACATGAACTTGGTCGCGTTATGGCAATCGCCGCACACACGCAAGTTCTTCATCACACGGATCGGCCTATCAGCCGGAAACATGATCAGCCCAAAAGCAATAGCTAGTCTCTCGCTATGATACCTTATGGTTTGATTCTTCTCGTCTCCGTCCACTTCTCTCAGAACAAAGCTCGTGTCTGCAACGTAACCCGCTTTCTCCATCTCTTCCCCTAACTCAGCTAGCTTCTCATAGATCTCCTTGCTTCTCTCATGGCGTCTATCTCCAGCTGCAAATGTATGAACTTTGTTCCTTTCTTCAACCCAACTTAGCCCTGTTTCCTTCTTTTCCCCTCGGTCTCGAAGCAATTTTCTGGCTTTGGCTGCATCTTCGAATCTACCATCAGCTGCATAAGCATTGGATAACGAAATGTGCATACCAGGACTCACAGGTCCTAATTCAAAGACCTTATCAGCTGCAAATGCTGCAAGCTCTGTATTCTTATGGATTGTACAGCCCGTTAATAAAGCCCCCCATACGGATTCTGTGGGATCGATTGGCATATTCATGATAACTTCGAGGGCTTCTTCTAGTTTACCAGCTCGTCCCAGCATATCCACCAAGGAAGCGTAATGCTTATCTGTCGGCTCGATTCTGTACTCTTTCATCAGATCAAAGTAGTATTTTCCTTCATCCACTAGACCCGCATGGCTACAAACATTGAGCACATTCAAAAAAGTTATGAAATTTGGCTTCACTCCAGAGAGTTTCATCCGTTTGAACAATTCCATAATTTTTTGAGTATGCGAGTGTTGTGCACACGCCTTGAGCATCGCATTCCAAATCCCAAGATTCTTGATGCTCGTCTCATCAAAAACTTGATACGCTCCTTCAAGAACACCACATTTTGAATACAATGAGACTAATGAACTTCCTACATAGCTAGACGAGTCAAAGCTGGACTTAATACACAATCCCTGAATCTGTCTACCTAACTCAAGCAGAGTCGAATTGGCACATACACTGATAACACATGAAAACGAGTAATCATTAACAGCGAGATTTTCAAATAATGCTTCTTTAAATAACCACAAAGCTTCCTCATTTTCGCCCATTTGCGCATACCCATCGATCATCCCACTATAAGTAACCACATTTCTTTGAGGCATTTCGTCGAACATCTTCCTCGCATCAACAATTTCTCCACACTTGGCATACATATCAACTAAAGAACTCCCCACGAACAAAGTAGTATCATACCCATTCTTCATAGAAAGACAATGAACAGATCTGCCGATATCACAACGATTCAAAATCCCACACGACTTTGTAGCTGACGGAAGAATATGATCATCAGGCCTAAGGTTTCCCGCCAACATTTTCCTAAGAAACTCAAGGGACATCCATGGAAGCTCGTTCTGCGCAAAACAAGAGATGATTGAACTCCAAGTCGTCTTGCTCTTTGTTGGGTTATCTTCAAAAGCTTGGCGAGAATCAAGAGGAAGCTGAGATTTGGAGTAGAAATTAATGAGGTTATTAGCGACGAGAGGGATAAGAGAAAGGCCTGATTTAACGACATAGCCATGAAGCTGAAGTCCTTTAACAGTCGATTTGGATCGAGCTGAAGAAAGAAGAAGCTCGCAAATTCGATGGTAATTGTGGCATGGGATGAAGAAAGCTGAAGAACCATTGCCTTGAAGAACTTGATTTTGCATCGGACCATCTCAGGGAGGAACAAGACCTCTAAGGTTAACGGGTTTGTCTCTAGTGGGTAGATTTTGACTGGACCCATTAATTGTTCGACCCATTAGGCCCATTTATTTACAAGTGAATTTAGAGATATAGCCTTTAAACCCTAACTTAGAGGCTACGGCAAATCTGGAACCAAAACATACGATCTTCGATCGAAACTCGATGGAAAGAGAAGATAACTCAGATCCCATTCCGATTGACATCATTCTTGAGATACTCTCAAGATCTTCTATTAAGTCAATCGCTAGGTTTGGTCTCGCATCCAAGTTCTGTGCGTCCATACTTAGCCGTCCAGATTTCGCTAAGCTGTTCTCGGCTAGGTCCTCAACTCGGCCACGTCTCTTATTCGCCGTCCGAAAATCCAGTAAGTGGCACTTGTACTCGGCGCCTCAGCCTCAGAATCCAGATGAGAACCATTCTCTTGTAGTAGCGGCCGATTTTCATATGCAGTTACCTGGAAACATGGCCCCAGAAAATAGTTGTGGCCCTGTCTCTAGCTTACTTTATTTCCCTAATATGCAGAGCGATGAATTGCCGGTAATATGTAACCCTAGCACGGGCCAGTACCTAAGATTACCTCAAAGGAGATCGAGAAGCTTTTTAGGGTATGATCCGATTGGCAAACAATACAAGGTACTGACCGTATGCAATTCACTTGGACATATTTTGACATTAGGAACTGGAAAAATGTCATGGAGGAAGATCCAATTCCCCCACCATTATCCTATAAGTGAAGGGATATGCATCAACGGGGTTTTGTATTACATAGCTGCCAAGCGATTCGAGCGTGTGAGGAAGATTGCTAGTTTTAATGTTAGGTATGAAAAGTTTAGCTTTCTTAAAGCAGATTCTACTACTGATATCATAACCAGTTTATATTGGCCTACTAAGCTGATATATTACATGGGTAACTTTGGTGTGATTTCTTGGCGTTGGTACGCTCAAGCTGGTATAAGTCACATTGGTTTGTGTTTGTGGATTCTATGGAATGACTGTAATAAAAAATGGTTGAAATATGAATACACTTTTCCGGCGGCTATGACTGATGATCAGGGATTTGTTTCCGTCGTTGGAGTGACTTCTACTGGTGAAATTATTCTGTCCGTGCACTATACATCTAAACCATTATTTGTTTTCTACTTCAATCCTGAAAGGAAGACTCTCAAGAAAGTTGAAATCCAAGGTTTTGAAGATTCTAAGAATCGTAGTAGAGTTTACACCTTTGTAGACTATACAGAAGATCTCAGGTTTATATAACACAGAGTCTAGCTTGTTTGCCTGCACATGTGACTTTTTATTTATAGATTTAATTCGTTTTGAGTTTCATCATTTTGCTGGCTTATCATTTTTATTTCCAGGTTTTATCCTACATTAACTTAACTTTCGTAATGATATTATAGTTTAAAAGATTATTTTAAGAGACCTCTATAGCAATATTCTTGTTTCTTTTGTTTTTAAGAAACTACTGATTGATACCCGAAATAACAGCTGTTTTAGTCCAGAACTTAAACCAAGAGCTGTATGAGAAAGCATCAAAAACAAAACAATCTGTTAAGGTTGATTGAACAATATGGGATTGGAATCACCTACACTTGGCGTCTTGGTGACTCACTCTTCTTTGTTTATATTTACGTGATTAATTAGAAATAGTAATAGAGCTTAACACTTTACCCTTGTGAACAAGAAGAATCGTTAAACAATCCAACAACATTTAAGTATTTAACGTAAACAGCTGAAAGACAATGATGATGATGATAAAAGTTAAAACTAGAGACTTGAATTGAGGTTTGATAGGACGGAGAAAACTCCTAGTAAATTTTTTTTTAATTTTAGTGTTCGTAATTTGTTTTGCATTTGGCGGATATTATATTTTTTGTAAACTCACGGTTAAACAATCGGATCAAAGTGGATTACTGATCGAATAGAAATATCACAGATATTTTTTTCAGCGTTACATTTTAGAAAGGAAGTTCGTCAACGAGATTTAGACATGTCATTGTTTACTAAACTCGGAAACCTTTTGTAATTCATATAATCAAGAGTTGCATACAAAAAATTGGATGGTTTTTATTGTACAAGTGATATTTTTGTAACGCCAAATAAATTTATTATAACGCTTTCCAGATGTTATTTACATATATGAATTTTAAGTTTAAAATCATGGTATATCTTAAGATGTCATACTAAAAATTTTAGATTAATTTTGGTTTTCTTTCTAAATGTGATTTTAGCGAATTCCATTATAAAAATTAATGATGTCGAGAATAATAAAAACTGATACTATGAACTAGAACCTAGATGAATATATCACTCATCATATATGTGTTTTCTATCAAACATATACATATCTCTCTTTTTTAAAGGAATGTTGGATATTAAATCTGTGTTATCCATTATGCACTAGTCTTGATCAAGCATGTCCCAACAACCGCTTAGAGCAAAAACATTTGAAACTGCACGCGTTATTTACATTTTTTAGAGCGGGAAAGAAGTGTTGCAGACTTGCAGTGTAATAACAACTGTAAACGCACAAATGGTAAATGTAGGGAATTTTAGTCTCTAGGTCTAATATTGCTTTATTGCAGAGATGTTATATTCGCATATAGAGAAAGAAATGAAAAATCTTACTGAGAATGAAGATAGGGACGAAGTGATAATGGAATTACTCAGGTATCGAGGTTGATGGCAATCTCCAAACTCTGATCTGTCTTGGTTACATGTTTGCTCTAAAAAGCCAATAATTTGGGAAAATACTGAGGATAAAAACAAAGGAAACTAGAGCTTTTACAGTCTATAGGTTGCACGAATTTACAGTGATTTTACTGTTTGAAAAGTGTAAACACTGTACTCTCTTTACCTTCAATAATTTTGGTAGATAGTCCCTACATGTAAGAGTTAAAGTTGGAACCTCAAGCTTTATGTGCATATAATTTAATGAAACGAGCCTCACTTGTGAACTGTGGAGCCAAAGAAAGAAAAAAAAGATGGAGCAGAGAAGAGAAGAAGAGAAGTGTTACGTGAAGAGAGGTTTGTGGAAACCTGAAGAAGATATGATATTGAGAAGCTATGTTGAGGCTCATGGAGAAGGAAACTGGGCAGACATTTCCCGTAAATCTGGTCTGATTCCAAATTTTTATTCATTTACTCGAAAACGAATGTTTTAGACTTTTGGGAAACTATGAATTTGTGTGATGTTTTGCAGGGTTGAAGAGAGCAGGGAAAAGCTGTAGGTTGAGATGGAAGAACTATCTAAGACCAAATATCAAAAGAGGAAGCATGTCACCTCAAGAACAAGACCTCATTATCCGCATGCATAAGCTTCTTGGAAACCGGTTTTTCCTCTTCTCACCTTTGATCTTCATACTCATCACTTTCTCAAATGTTAACTTTGTCTTTCTTTTCTATCAGGTGGTCGTTGATCGCTGGTCGTCTTCCAGGTCGCACTGACAACGAAGTCAAGAACTACTGGAATACCCATTTGAACAAGAAATCTAATCCCAGGAAACAGAATGCACCTGAATCAATCGGCGGCACTCCTTTCACCGATAAGCCAGTTATGTCTACACATGTGAGAGGAAGCCAAGGAGGAGAAGGAGAAGAGGACAGTATAGTAAGAAATACCTGGATGGAGGAGACCAACCGCTTTGGCTATGATGTCCGCATAGGATCTCCATTGCCTCTCATTTCCCACTACCCAGACAACACTCTTGTGTTTGACCCATGTTTTGGTTTCACCGATTTCTATCCCCTGCTTTAGAACTTTCCTGGATTTATCTCGAGGGATATATTCTTGCATAGACATTGCGAATCATATCGGCTTTAGTTATACAATTTAAATTAAGGGACTTAGTCTACGCAAGAATTAATTTTTTATGTAACAAGTCCTAGTTCGTTATGACCTCATCATCAACTGTAGCACAATACCTGTCTCTAACTATTTCCGACACCAGAGTATTATCAAGTGGGAAAAAGAAAAAAGCATACATGTCCATTGACTTAATCATTGTATGGGATTTCTAGTAAAAGCAATCCAAATTTTGGTAACATGTCCTTAAGAAAAAAAGGAAACTTGTAATACTTACAAAACAACATCTTCCTGAGGATATAAGATACCGTCATCAAGGGGTAAAGAAGGAGGGGTTCCTGGAGGGATACTAGCAGCACCGTTTTCACCGGCACATATGCAAAGTGCTTCGGCATCTCTGATTGTCGAATCAAGGTCGATATGCCCAGAGAGCTCATTGATGAACTTTAAGAGAGTGTCGAAATCCATCTGCTCTCCCATTATCTTGCTGCGGAATCGCTTCAAGATCGCCACACAAACATATAGGTGAAGGTGTTCTGAGAGGTAGTGAGTCCATAACACCTCCCACAGCTGCATTGTCTTCTCGTACTCAAACTCCCTGAGACACATTATTGTCACCAGAATCAGATAGAAGACAGCAAAACAAATATAATAAGATTTCTTCTTAAATATAAGAAAACAATATTGGGGCTCGTCATTCACATTCAAATTATGATAGAACTGTGTTTCAGGTATTTTAGACAGCGTATTTCCTGGATTAGATAGATATCTCAGACATTGCAGGGTTAACGGTTGGGTATTTAGCTAGTTGAGACTATGGGCCATGCATTTTGGGTATTTTGAGTCAGTATTGTACGATGGGTAAGCTGGTTCACTATAAACAAATGATATTGATCACCGTCCCATTGATTGCCCAATAAATAATGAAATACCACTAGATGTTAGTTCGGATAGCCCATTTTTTGTTAGGGTAGCGATTATTTTTGTCCAGCCCAGATGAGGTTGTGGTACAAATATCTAAGCAATAATAAGAACGAGGCAGAAAAGAAGAAACAAACCTTTTAAACTGAATCAGAATCCAGCGGAAACAGAAGAAGTAATTCAAGCAGTCATTCTGCTTAAAGTAATTATGCAGCGGGCTATCGAGCAACTCTACCAGCTGTGGGACAGTGAAAATGAAAAGGCTCCAGAGTCAGATCCCAACATTGATGCTTAATGCTGATATTAAGGAAGAGATGCAAAATATAAACTGTAGAAATGATCTAGAGAAAAAGATTATAGACCTTTGAGAGTGCAAAGAGTTGAGTATGCATCCCATTCTGGTCACGGTTAAAGTTGGGTCCAAGGCGTTCCATCAGTGCCACAAAACACCAAAAGGATTCTGATTCATCCCCCATAACGAACAAGATAGGAGACAAATAATCACTCATTCCCTAACAGAAAAGCATTTTTCAGTTAAGCCACAGAGTGGGAAAATTCTCAAAGCAAAATCCAGAAATAGAAGAGTGTCCAGCATTCCTGCTTACACGCTAAATGGGGCCAACCAAAACAAAATAACAGTAAGGACACTGCCAACTTGTAATTCAGTGCTAGGAATGAACTTTGAAAATGAATGAGTACCTGGCAGTAACCCAGGTCAAAATTGTAGAAGGAGTAGGTCAACAGAATATCACGCATGCTATTGACATTCAGATTGTCATCCCCCTCATAGAATTCAAACGCCCTATCAGTTCTTACCTACACAAGAAGAAACAACTAGCTTAATAGGAATTCGATAAATAGGGCACACCACAAAAAACAATACCCTCACACTCTTCTTACCACATCTTTATCTATCAGCCCCTTCCTTTCTCGATATTTTGTGAACCTTTTTGCTTGTTCAGGGGAGATGCTCTGTCAAAAAGAATAAATAGTTGTTATGAGTCCATCAAACATGAGGGAAATAAGCTACTCTAAGAATGCCTTGAAATTTTATTTAAATAGCTCTGACATCATTGGACCAAGGAACTACATAGCAGATTAAGGAATCTAGAAAAGAAGTAATATGATGATGAACAAACCTGCCACTGCTGTTTCAATGTTGCATATTCCATCTGTTTGACAGATCGAAGATATTCTCTCTCTGCATGCGTCGTGTCATATGCATAGTATCCCAAGAGAAAGGGCCAGACCTATAATGATGATACTAAGGTTCAAAAATCAATCTGCATATAATAACGGAAGCCTAACTTTAAATTAAATTTTATATGAAACAGAAAAGTTAACCTCTCTTCGCAATTGGTGCTCAATGCCTCCATAGAAAACTCTCTCTCGAAGAGCTTTTGATTCCACAACTCGCCCTTCAGAATCCAAGAATGCTGTGAACTGAAAACCCACCAAAAGTTTGAAATTAAACAAAGATTCAAACAAAATAGAAAGGATATGCGTACACAGTTAGCAAACAAAAAAGGAAAACATATTCTCTATCAGCCTATCAGGCTGCACATACTTTGTCGATATCTTACATTTCACCACAATGCTTGGCTATCATTTCTTCTCTAAAATTTAGTGAAAAAAATTCCTCTCTTACAGAATTCAAAAGTGCTTACCTCTTTAGACCCCATTTGTGGTTGCCTTGGTTTCCCCCACACCAAACTCAGCTTATTAAACTGCAAAAGAGGAACAGTTATACAGCATATTCTATCACAAATTCATAAGTTCCATATTTTACATGTAAGCACCATTATGAGTGGTCAATTGATCATCAGTACCAGATATTTGGTGCTAATGAAACATAGAAAGCATTCCATCCGTAAATTTTTATATTACCAATACAATGTGAAGCATCCTCATATATTGCCAAAGTGATGATCAACTAAAGCTGAGCGTTTAAATCTATGCTAAACATGCTTAATTAAAAAAATTGATTGCCCTTGAATTAAAAAGAACTTTCAGAGCTGTGTTTCCAACAAACTTTAACAAGAACAAGAAAAAGTGTAGTAATACACTAGTCACTAGAATCTAGGGAATGTTCCAAATAACTGAAAGTACAAGCACAACTGAAATGCATGCATAAGTCTATCCATTGAAACACACTATAGATCAAATTACGCGCGGTAAGATAACTAAAATACCAAGGTCGTGGTGAATGTCAACCGGTTATCTAGAATGAATTACAGACAAGGGAAATTTTGCCATGTATGGAATTTAGTCAATACGTAAAATACAAACTTAACCTTGCACATTATAGACAAATTAAAATCTATCCAAGAGGCGAAAGAAAACTATATGTTGCACCATGACAGACAAGAAGATTCACAATATACTGATATAATTCCCACCAACATGCTAATGCTTATAACAAAACAAAAAAAATGATCCTCACCTCTAAGGGGTCAGCAGGAACATCAATGTCATTAGAAATGTCTTCATCCTTGAGAAGGTCATTTTCAGAGTAGCTATGAGGGATTTCATGATGTTTTTCCTCAGCAATATTCGACAACTTGTCAGGATAACTATGCACAGGTTGGTTATTCCATCTCCTGTCAACTGAACCAAAGCCATTATTTTCGGAAAACAACTGAGTGGTTGTTTCTCGAGCAAATTTGGTAACCCGAGAAAACTTCTCTAGAAGATGGATTGACAGATCCCGAGTAGGATCATGACTCTTGTGCTTTCTCAAGCCATACTGAGAAACACTAGAAACTCTGTTACCAACATCTGAACTTGTTCTCCCTTTATTTTCATTAAGAGATCCTCTGTCTGATGGGTACGTAGATTGTCCACTTGCAACAGGCAGTGAACTTGGCAGCTCCAATGAAGACAGAGTTCTCTATCGGATATAATCATAAAATGTATTAGCCCATAAAAGATAAACCAAAATCATCACTCGACCCAACATGAGATGATTTGATACAGTTACCTGCAAGGGACTCTGAAAATCATTCACAAGGAACACACTGGCATCTTCTGCCGACCTATAAAAAGCTAATAACATGTAAGACTATGAATTCTTAATATATTTTTTGTGGCAATAGAATGATAAACCCTGGTTTGATACAGTAATCAAACAGAACATAAAGAGATGCCTTCCATAAATAAGAACATCAATACAGGCCAGGGAAAAAAATTAACTATCTCATAACAGACACAAACCTTGCAAGAAAAACATGCTGTTTTACTATGGCCAGAAACTCCCTGACTCCTCCATTGTAGAAGTACAGAGGCGGATGTGCAAGCCCTGCAAGTCATTTTAAATGCTTAAAATTCATTTACACACTAAAGTGTCAAAAACCACTAGGAAGACCACAGATTTTTAGCATTTATTTCACTGATTTTGTTCCCTAATTCGAATTCCAAAAATCTTAACTTCGTATATAATTATAAAACCAATAGAGATGTAAACCATTTTAATGATATTGTTTAACGCAATTGATCATCCCAAATAGTGATTCAATATTGTCATTATAAATATATCTCAACAAAAGTAACAGCCAAAACATTTTACTTACCAGAAGACTGCACAACAATGACATACTGCCATCCGAAAGCAGGAGTGTGTCGCTTGATGGACCTCACTTCTGTGAATGGAACTGCTGTGATCGTATAAAGACTCCTATCTAGAAAAAGATATAGAAACTAGTTAAGGCATTTTCTTTAATACCTAATTTAGTTAAACTAATCCTAATTACCTTTCTCTGATAGCTTTGCATTTGAGCTTTGTCCCTTATACGGAATCCACGACTAGCCATCATGAAGAACAAAATGGAAGCAAGTGAGCAATCAATTCGTTATCTTAATTCTTGGATCATATCCATTCAAAATCAAGAAATCTGAAAGCAGATTAGTATAAAAAAAAAACTTCAAATTACCAAGAAGAGAATAGAATCTTGCTTAGTTAACTTCAATCTACCACTAATCCTCTCAGATGCGAACTGAGTAGGATGAATTGCAACATTATCTTTCAAATAAATCAATTCAGCGTCTTCGTGTTCACTAGGTGAACTTCTCTTTGAACTATCGCACCGCATCATACTAGCCGATCCCTAAGAGACATTAGAAAGAAAATCAAAATGATCAATCCAACACGAAAATCACTTGGAGATCAACTCAAATACAGAATGAAATACAAATTCGTTTAGGCGGAGATTTTGATTTGGAATTTACGATTGACTTGAATCAAAATCGTGAAAGCAAAGAAAACAAAAAACGACAAAATGAGGATAACGAACTTGTAGTTGAGATGCAGCGTAATCGGCGTCATCAGAGAGATCTTGTAGCTCCGATGCCTCCATACTCATGATGATGATCTAAGGAAGAGAGAGAAGAGAGATTACACTGGAGACGAAGTAATTAGAGCGTAGGAGAGGAACCTTACGCGTCGTCGGGAATATTCTATTACGTGTGTATGAATTTCCTAAAATTTTCAGATAAAAATCTTCTAATTATGGTTCGACGTTTTAACCGACCCGTACCGGACCAATTTTAATCGAATCGAATTCAGTCAACTTTTTTGGGTCAACTTTATAATAATCCTGAGAGCTGATAATTGAAAAAGAGTTATTTAGTAGCTAATGTTAATTTGATTGGAACAATTTCTAATAAGATTAATATTTATGAATTTTCTTATATTTGATATTTATAGTTTTAGTCCCAACCCTTGATTTTTATTGATGAAATCCAATCTTAGAACGAATACACAAATTTACAGATTATTAATTAAAATCTAATTATTTACATTAACAATTTTACGTGTTACGCGGATTTTATCTATTTTCATATAAATAATCTTCAATATTTCCTGTAGTCATGTTGATTGAAAATTTCTACCAAAACAGCCGATTACTAACCAGAAAGCAAAACATCAAATGTAAGAATTCTTTGTAAGTATTCTCCTAATATTTACAGTTTTGGTAAGAATTATGTGTTTTATTTAGACAAAATAAGAAATAATCTTTTTTTGTGAGACCCAAAAACTATAATAATTTCTCCAAAATATTCAGTCACTGTATACGGAGGAGGATTTACATTAATAAAATTTAAGTTGAGGGGTTATTTCATTAAATATATAATTGATGAGATGAGTTTTCTTATGATTCATTTTTAGTTTAGAAAATTTATTACTAAAATTTTTTTTAACAAACTTCATGATTGGTAACAGTTTTAGTTGTCTTTGAGTTATGTTCATCACTCAACATAAATCAATAGTAACTCATGCTACCAATCAGACTCATAGTATCAAATGCGTATTTGGTGCAGGTGAACCAAATTAGCCATAATTTAATAGAAATTTTGATTTTTAAACTAACTAGAATAATACTTTTTGTTAAATAAAACCGAATTAAAATTTATCTAAATCGAACCAAAATAAAATTTAGTTTTATTTCACACTTTTTCCATAAAACTTAATATCTATAAAACCCAAACCGAAAATCGGAGTTTAGAAAACACAAGTAGATGACACTAAAATAATAATTTTAACTTAAATAATGAAATGATGTAGTTGAATTTTTTTCTAAGCAACAAATTAGAAAAACTATATTGTTTCTCAAATGAAATGACAAACATTCATATTTTCATGTCTTTGTAGAGTTATTGAGTAAACCTCTCTCTAACATTGAGAGGATAGTAGAAATATTACAACCAAATATAAACCTTTCTTTTGTTTATCACAAAATCTAGATCATCATCTATCTTCCCTATAGTCATGCTCCATAAATAGTCGACTAGTTATACATAGAAAGTATATATAAACGATCAAGGTTTGTAAAACCATTAAAAGACTAGTCTAAAAAGAATTGAACCAAAAATAGTTTCATGATGTTCCATTTCAATTATGGTTTTGGAAAACAAAATCGAAACCGTAACAAATTTTAATGTATATGTTTTAAATCAAATTAAATACATACATATCTAGAAGAATAATTTAAAGTTAAAACAAATGAAAATTGATTTGTGATCTATTTTCTTGTAGTTAGAATATATTTTTAGAATCTCACCTAAAGATGGATTGCTATTTGGATGAATACCGTTTCCAGATTGAAGGTTTTGTTTTATTATCATGTCTTTTTGGAATTAATCATTGTACTAAACTAGTACAATGACACTAATCATGTTCTTTCTTAGGCAAAAATTGTTGAAATATGGACAGAGGGTGAAATTTTTTTACTCATTTATTTGGTTAAACAATATCTTATATTTCTACTTTTCTTGTGTACAAATGATTTGGCCTCAACTACAATGTCTTTCATCTGCTCCAAAATTTACTATAGTGTGGGATGACAAAAGGCTAAACCTTTTTGGTAACTTCTATCAATCACATATATGATACTTAGTCATAACTTTTTGATATTTTATTCTATTTTCGTTTTGATAACTTAGAGAAACTATGGTCAAAACTCAACCAAATCAAAGCTAAAACCTGATATATATATCTATATATATATATATATATATAGTTGTAGGCTTGTAGCAATGATTTAAATCACTTGTAAGTTATATCGTTGAAATCTTTTCAAATCACAATTTCACAGAAGAAACTAAAGCGTGTAATCTGATGAAGCAAAATAGACCAATAGAGATCCAACATGTGGAAGATGGTGATACTCATTGCCTACTCGGTAGAAGAAAAGGCAATGTGGAGCCATTTAATAGAAGTGGGAGTTATTCGTTGTCGATGAAATAGGAAAATCCTAGAAATGGTCCAACACACCTCTCCTAACCTCAAAACTCGAAAAGTCGAAAGCCACTACCAATTTTTTTATTTTTTTCGTGTGGTCTGTTTTTACTTCTTGTTGGGCACTCTATTTAAATTTATAATCTTTTATTTAAAAATGTTGAACTTGAGATTATAAAATTTATATATACTAAAAGTTTTTTTTCAATTAAAAATTAGTATTTAATATGCAACTAAAGTTAGTTTAGTAATTAATATGCATATGTTGATAAAACAAAACATCAAATTAATTTAAAGTTTGTACTAAATTTAAATAAAGTTGAAATAAATAAATAAAATTTCCAAAACATTATTTTTAAAAGATGCGCATTTTCACCCATTTAAAAAACATTTAAACACTACATATATATTATAATAATTAAAATTTAGATGATTTATATCTAATTGATATAGATAAAATAGAAAACAAAATTCTGTAAAAAAAAAACTGATGTAAGTATCAAATAGTACTGATAATTGTTTTTTAAACGTTATTGTAATTTAAGTCTTACAAAAAAGTAAATCGAAAAACAACCTAAAAATAATTAAAAATTAAAAACAATTGTGGACTCTCTGCATTTAACTATTGTCACTGCAAGCTTCACCACACAATCAACAACACAGCTTTCCCTTCTCTCTCTCATTCTCTCAATAACTCTCTTTCAAAGTTTCATTAACCTCAACGAGCTAGCTCCTTCCATGGCAACAGGACTCTCATCAATCACCGTAACACTCAAACCACTCAACCATCCTATCACCGCCGCCGTTTTCTCTCCGTCTCTCAGATTCAACGGCTTTAAACGCCGAAAGATCCTCACCGTTTGTTTCGTCGTTGAAGAGGGGAAACAAAGCTCTCCTATGGATGATAAACCGGAAAGCACCATAAGCTCTTCCGAGATCTTGGCGACGTCACGGCTTCTCAAGAAAGCAGAGAAGAAGAAATTAGAGAGATTCACTTACTTAATCGCAGCTGTTATGTCAAGCTTTGGTATTACTTCTATGGCAGTTATGGCCGTTTATTACCGATTTTACTGGCAAATGAAGGTAATATAATAAAAATGATCTGAAAATTTCAATTTTATTCTTAAAAATTGAAACTTGAATTTGGTTTTGAAATTAGGGTAGTGAAGTGCCTGTATCAGAAATGTTTGGTACATTTGCTCTATCCGTTGGTGCTGCTGTAAGTTTTAATTTCTTGTTAAATTTTCAGAGTTATTTAACATTTTTTTTGTAAGAAAAACAAAAAATATTGTTTTGATTTTGAAGGTTGGGATGGAGTTTTGGGCAAGGTGGGCTCATAGAGCTCTTTGGCATGCTTCTTTGTGGAACATGCATGAGGTATAATTCGAATTTATATTTCTCCTCATTATTCTGGTTTTTTCGGGTTTACTGGTAGAAATGATTTGGTTTTTGTGGCAGTCTCATCATAAACCTAGGGAAGGAGCGTTTGAGTTAAATGATGTGTTTGCTATAATAAACGCGGTTCCTGCGATTGGTCTTCTTTATTATGGATTCTTTAATGAAGGACTTGTTCCTGGTCTCTGCTTCGGTGCCGTAAGTCCCTATCTCTCTCTCTTTTTATCTTCTCCGACAATATCCGAAACTTAAAAAGAAAAAGAAAAAGTAAAAAAATGAGAGAGGAGTCATAGTATATAATTGGTCTTTGACTTCTTTGAGATTTTAAATATTTTTTTTATTTAATCACGGAAACCGAAAGTATGAAATTTTGTGGTTTTTTCACCGCCCCACGACAAAAGTGTAAACATGAAAGATTGGTTAATTAAACTAAATTAAACTACTAAACGAGTATTCTCTCTGTATAATTTAATAGGGGCAGCCATAAAAGTCGAACAAAAATGTATATTTTAATTTACACTTTGGTCGGAATTTACCTGGTTATACCAAAAAAAAAACAGCGTTTAGCCACGTTTGCTTGCGTTTTGGGGTTGGCTGATTCTGTAAGCGGATTGGTTTATAATGGGCAGGGACTGGGAATAACGGTGTTCGGAATGGCTTACATGTTCGTCCACGATGGACTTGTGCACAAGAGATTCCCTGTGGGTCCCATTGCCAACGTCCCCTATCTCCGAAAGGTCGCCGCCGCTCACCAGGTTTTAAATACCATCATCATAAACCAGCGCTCTTAATTGTTCTTTATTCCATAATTAATGTCGTTTAACAATATTAATCTAACGATGGTTTTAACCTTTTCAGCTACACCACACAGACAAATTCAAGGGTGTACCATATGGGCTGTTTCTTGGACCCAAGGCAAGAATCTTAAACCATTAAACTAAGCGAGATATTACAACCTATAATTGTATATGTTATTTTTGTTGACTTGTGATCTGATTTTGTTTGTTTGTGTGGTTTGGGTTTTGGGAATGTTTCAGGAAGTGGAAGAAGTGGGAGGAAAAGAGGAGTTGGAAAAAGAGATAAGCCGGAGAATCAAATTATACAACAAGGGTTCTTCCACCTCTTAATTCCTACAACCAACCCCAATTTTAATTTTCTTTTTGTTAAATTTGGTTTGACTAATATTTGTTTTAGTATATATATATATATAAATGAAGAAGAGTCAGGCTAATTAGCCTTTTAAATTACAAATTTGGTATTAGTTTCGTAGGCCTTCCTCTCAAATCAAACTCAATTAACAGACTCGCATGTTCTAATTGCATATGTTATTTTGGGCACTGAATCAAATTTTCACTTGATTTTTATATTGAAACGTGCACACTAATCTCGTGCGCATGTTATAAAGATACTTTGATATATAACACGGGAGTTTGTTGAGAAACAAAGAAAAATGCAAGTGTTTAGTTGAAAAAGGGGAAAAAAGAAAAAAGCTTCATCAGAAAAACAAATGGATCATTTGGCATTTGCAAATTGCTATTTTGCTAAATGATCAAATCGTTCATTAAGAGTCACATATGCAGATAACTTTAATCTTCCACAGAAAATTTTCCAGGTTGAGTGAACTTCTTTTCGAGTTGCTCCAATTTGTTGAATCTGAAACCTCTGATTCTTATTTCTTCTGGAACCGATGTGTCTTTGTAATCTACGCTCTCCATGGTCCAACCATTGTTCTTGATCAAACCTCCCAGTTTTACCTGTTGTCACATAAGTCTTAATAATGATGATAATCCAAGAAAGAGGTAACAATGGAATATGACACACTACATACCTCTGCATCATCAATGGAATCTACAATAAGAGCACCGTCCAAGGAGAGATCCTCAATAATTACATTACGACCCATAATAGCCATCGTGGATCTCTGAGAGATCTCAGAGATCCCGCTCACTTTCTTTTTGATATCAGAGAAAATCATTCCCCATTTAGGTTTCCATGTGATACGAGACCATACTTCAACCTCTTGGCCGTTCAAAACCTGCTTCAGAGGCTCTCCCACTTTGACACCAGCCTGGGGAATTCGTAATACCAAAGATAAGAGATGCTGCTTTAGAGAGTATAAACCATCATGGAGAAGACTATTTAGAATTGTTTGGCTTGAACCGAATTATTTAATGATATACACTACAATCAAGTGTCTCTAGAGAGTACTAGCATATGATTTACCAGAAATTAGAATCGAATTAGACACTTTAGAAGCATATGTGAAACAGAGATCAATGCAACTAAATTACCTTTTGAAGAATAAGGCTGTTAGCACAATAAATCGCCATTTCTCCAGAAGTTGCACTGTGATATGGGTTTCCCTTTGGTACCTTCAGTGGATAGAAAAAAACCGCATTATTTACTCAGAAAGGAAGCACCATCATTCGTAGTAGGCAGTGAAAAATAAATGACAACAAGTTGATTAGTCTCAAGAACTGATATGCCTTTCAATTTTTTAGTTCAGTTTAAGAAATCAATATTAGCTCTGTGCATTAAGTATTTTAACCTTGGCAGCATCCTCGGGATTATTCTTGACGGGTGCATAAGCAAGCCATATATCCATCACCTACATGAAGAGATATTGTCATAACAAGCATGCATAGTTAAAGTACTGTCTTACTCTACAGATAGCAATTACCGTGAATCCAACTCGTGCTGTGGGAGGCAATGTCTTTGGATAATCTTGCATCATACATTCTAGACGAGTTGAAGATTTAAACGCTGTTTTGGTGCTATCCTTGTATCTATTATATAATCCAGAAAGTGGACGTCAAAGCATAGAATCAGAGTTTCTGTCTAATACTGAAGACAATGATACATTCAAGCACGGGAACAATAAGGAAAGAAGAATCAAGGGGAGAGAAAAGAAAAATTACTTTGGATTAACAAACTCTTTAATAGCTCCTTCAGTTTTTTGCAACTCCTCTTTGTATGAACCAAGTTCCAGAATCAACTACATTGAAAAACATAAATAACTTATCAAGAGTCTTGAAATCTTTTTAGATAAGAGACAAAATTGGGCTCATCGAGTAGAAGACAACTTACTTGATTAATATTTCCCGGGAATGGGGAAAAGCCAGTCTCACAATTAACATCCCCGTCAGGGAATCCAGTTGCTCTGAGTAGAGGATCAAGTTGATTGTACTCCACATTGATCACCATAGATCTGCCTGGAAACCATTTAAATCGTTACTACCGATTATCAAAAGAAACATGAACAGTATTATTCAGCAAATGTATAAAAATTATGGATTTTTTACTAATCACTAAAATTACCATCAGCATGGGTAAGTTTAGTAATTCCTCCAATAGCTTCTTTCGCCTTGCGGGGAACAGCCAGAGAGTTTACATGATACTGTTTCGTAGCACTTACACCCAAAGAAGCTGGAATTGCCTGGACCAAGGAAGCACATTAAGGAATTGAATTGTATGAACATTTAACACACAAGAGTTGAGTAGCTGCAACTAACATTGAAGAGAAGCCCATTTGTGTCTTGGAAAAACAAAACCCATTTTAAACCAGCATCATGCCTGAAATTGCAACAAATAAAAGAAAGAAAAATTATAGGCAACAATCTCATAAAACAACATATATATGAAACTAACTTTAAAAGCTATCTGATAAAACATAAACCATTTATGAAGAAGGCCACTGGAATAAAGAAGCGAATGTACATCGCCATGTCCATGAGGTTTTGTCTATGAATAGACAAAAAAATGACAGTCAGCTTGCAATTATTATACTAGCTTTGGAAACATTAACCCTAGATACATGTACCTGGATCACGTATTTGTTGTTCGGGTCTAATGCAAGCCTGGCATCATTATCATCAAGACATGCAACTTTTTCCTAGATAAAAGGTAGCCAATAGTGCATTGTTTCTCAAAAAAAAAATTACAATTTAACAAACTCTTTACAAGGCCCTCAGTAGTAATCATTTACCTGTTTTAGAAGATGTACTTGAGTAGGTTTCATCCCAAAATAAGAGTTTAACTCTAATAGCTCCAGTGTACGTGAATGCGTATCATCAGATGTCATGATAATGAAAGGAATGTCTCTCTGACTTTCATCTGCAAAATGTAGATATACAAATGATGATGAGAAATGTGAAAAAGGTACTTCCTATTCTCACTAATGTTGATTGTAAGATGTCAGATATCTTGTATAAACGTTATAAAAAGGATATGTATAAACGTTATAAAAAGGATATGTATAAACGTTGTAGCATTGTGTCAAAGAAAAAAAAGAAACACACCAGAAGCAACCTTGTTGCTAGCTTCTTGAAGAGCCAATATAGATTCAATGTAGTGCTGCAAGAAGCATGTCCCTGTAGTTGTCTCTCTTGGAAGTGCCACCTAAGAAATAGATTCACAATTGGGTCAAATATGTCTGGAGGCATATTCTTGAAACGATAGTGATTAAATCAATGAATCATTGTTCAGAAGTTACCTTGATACCATTGTAACCAAGACGCTCGCCAAGGCCGCCAGCAACAAGAACAAAAGCAGAATTCCTAGCTTCGACGACACCTCTTTTTTCCATTTCAATGAAGTTGTCATTACCAAAAGTAAGATTTTCTCCAGAAGGTACCTGCAAAGACCACATGATACCATTTGTTAAAAACAATAGAGACAACACAAGAATAAAACTTGTAGAATTCATAACAAAAAAAAAGATTTATGTTACTTACAGAAGGAGAGAAACCATCATATGGATTCTTCCCTACTTTTGAATCGGCAAGTAGCTCTTTCGCAGTCTTAATGTAGGCTGCTAAACCTCCAGGATAGCTTGAATTTAAGCGAACAATCTAATAAGCAATAATTTCAAAAGATTATCATTAAGTCCTTCTTCTATGATCATTCATCTAAACATTGAGATGTTTGGTCATCAAACCTGATCGAAAAAGCTAAGTTTCTCTTTATCATCGACGCCAGGTTGAGGCCATTGTAGGAAGAGATGACTCTGACCATTTTCCAATAAGATCTTCGCCAATTCGATCTGCCACAAAACCAGATTCACTCAGCGTAAGAAACAGAATGTCAATAAAAAAAGGATCACTAGTCTCAGATCACAAATGCAGAAGTACAAACCTGATCAGGAGACAAAATTCCGAGGTTACTCTGGAGAGCTGGGGCGGATGAGAAGAAATCGGAGGAATCCATCGTAGAAGCCATGAAAGGCTCTTAAACAAAGGAACGAAGGAGGAGAACTAGATACAAGCGTGAAACTGCAAATGCAAGCTGTGATGAGTTAAAAGTATTACTCAGAAAAAAAACAAGGGACTTATATTATTGTACTCTTCCCCAAGAGTCATGTAATGATCTTAAGGAAGCATCACCATCGTTGAAACTTCATCATCATCATTTGGATCAACTTCTTCAGTCATTAAAACTTCATCATCATCATCTGGATCAACTTCTTCAGTCGTTGAAATCCGGATCGGACCGGCCGGTTAGACCGGTTCAATCGAGAATCGACTACTTAGTCGGGTCCGGTTTGTAACAAAATTCAGATTTTATTAAAACCAACCAGTGATCTGGTTCAATGTCAACACCAGGTTCACAAAAAATAAATCAAAATTTTAATTAATTAAGGATTTTGAGTTAAAATTTAAACTTTAGTTTAAATTCATTTTTATTACTTGTCAATTTCAAATTCTATTTTCTAATTCTAATAAATAATAGTTTTATTTTTATTTAAATTGATTAAAAATTTTGATATCTACAATTTTTTCGTATTTTTCTTTTGAGATTTATTATTTTAAGTTAAAATTTAGAGAAAAATTATATTTAACTTCTTATTATTTATTTTTATAAGTTTAAATAATCAATATATTGTTCTATTGTTGTTTTATTTTGTTGAAAATACAATAATAAATTTTTTAAATTATATTTCATGTTTCTTTAAGTTTAATATTCAAATAACCAGTTTGACTAGTTGAACCGGTTTGACCAGCTACCCAATGATGATGCCAAGTTGGTGTCCGGTCTGAAAAACATTGGTGTATTATCATTATATATAAACATGGATTCATTAACAAGAAAAAATCTGTCTTTGGGTCTTTCTAAAGTCCAAATTTAGTTCTATTGACATTTGTTGACAAGTCTTATTTTTTCCATGAAAGATGTAACATCCTATATATAATAGATGAATGAGCTCTCTCAATGGATCACACATCATCATCTCTTAATTAATTTTTTAAATAAATATTTTTTATTGTTTGACAACTAATCATTAACTTGAAATTAATTAGCTTAAGATTCATCAATGTATAAAATTTGAAATAATCGTAGTTAATTTTAAAACATAAAGGATATATACCATAAAACTAAGAAGAAGATTACATCTAACTGAATTTTGGTAAACCAATTTCATCAACATGATTTTATTTTTATGAATAAGTTTTTTTTAATATGAAAAGTGAGTTAACAAAAAATAATAATAATAAACAAAATATAAGCAAAACATAAGCAAAATATAACTAAAATATAAAATATAGTTCAATTTATTTTCATGTATGTATATATTTTATTACATAATAATTAGTTATTCATTATTAAATTTTAAAAGTATTAATGAAACTAATTTAAATATTTATCACTATACAATATATAAAAATATTTTGAGCATATGCGCAGGTAGAAGTATAGTTTTTAATAATGCATTAAATGAGTATATATCTAGTTTTTAAAATTTAATAGTATAAGTATTCTCAATCCTATATGGGTTAATTATATAACTTATTTAACCCATAAAATATTGAATTAAAATCAATAATATAAACTATAGATGGATTTATTCCAACTCACAAAACATACCAGTCATGATGAACTGAATTTGTTGGATTGAGTTGATCCATCTAAAAAGGCTTCTTAATTTCTTATATATATAGATTATAGATATATATATATATATATTGGTGAAATTGGTTTAACAAAATTTAGTTAGATGTAATCTTCTTCTTAGTTTTATGGTATATATCATTTACGTTTTAACTACAAATTTTAGTGTTATACTTTGATGACTTTTAAGTTAATTAATTTCAAGTTAATGATTAGATGTTAAATAATAATAAATATTTATTTAAAAAATTAATTAAGTGATCCGCGCTACGGCCGGATGCTTTTTTTTTTTCTGGGATGAATATTGAGTTGCAATTAATCTCCAGATCGAAGGCAAGAAGGGTATGTTGTCAATCCCACCAATGGTCCTATCCCGAGTAAGGCATTTGTTGAGCACAAACAAATCTTTTAGTATAATAATTCTCCATTGATGCATTCAAAGAAGATGAGTTTCACAACACTTTCTTTTTTTCCTGGAAACTAAAGCATATTTAGAAAGCACATTCTCAGAATTGTACCCGGGAGATGAGCTTAGGTATGCTTTCTCTTCAAAATTATAAAATGCATGAAACATAAACATTGCATTACGTAATCGATAATTGCATTTTCCTTGTTAACATAAGCTAAGATGAGTATTTCTCATTGAGAAATCTCTGTATTATATATATAAGAAAATGCCAAGTATACAATACATACGCTTCTATTTATGGATCGGAGAGTATTATTGCCTCTTCAAATTGTTTGATGATTATTTCTCATTCCTGTAAAATAAGAATATTTAATCTTTAAAATACTTAAATAATTCTGATAGTTATATTTTCAAAGAGATGCATATAATGTATGAGTGGCAAATATTTCGTTAAGTCTGGTTATTAGCTAGCAAAAACACTTAATCATGATCGGTTTTAAGTGGTTAAGTGTTTTCGGGTAATCATTAATTCATGATTATAGGTACTTAAGTTTCGAACTATGAATTTGTGTGTATTGAGCTATTAAACTTTAAATTGTGGGTAAAAAGGATTGAAACTTATATTTCGGGTAGTTGAGGCATTAGTTTTGTGGGTATCTGATCATATGATAGTTATCGTGTGGAAATAGATCGTCTGCTCCGATTATTCTAGAACTGCCATCATCTGCCACGTGTCACTTTTCATTTGGATAAAATACCATATGGGCTCCAGTGTCTCCTACTCTTCTTCGTCATCTTCGTCTATTTTATTCCGCTCAATGC
The DNA here is from genome assembly GCA_028015245.1 of Cardamine occulta. NCBI lineage: Eukaryota > Viridiplantae > Streptophyta > Magnoliopsida > Brassicales > Brassicaceae > Cardamine > Cardamine occulta. The sequence goes on along the minus strand of CM051393.1, from coordinate 11,255,171 downwards.
GCGAAAATCTTTTCTCTCGCCTCTGCGTATTCTGTTTCGCTGCATCCAAATAGCAACTTTACGTTAGGGTCTCTCGTTATCCGATAAATCAATCTCTGGAGTTCTTTGAGCTAGTCTGCTTCTATGCCATTTACCCGAGGTTAGGATCCGATTCCTTTTTTTTTTTTAATCTTGAATTTCCATAAATCAATCCAATTTGAGTCGATATTTTAATCCTTGATTGGCTTACGTTGTGTGATCTCTGAATTAATTGGTGTTTAAGCCTAATCAGAGTCTATTGATCTGAGCTATTCATGTCGTGTTTGGTTTGATTTTGGTATATGATTTGGTATATGGTTTATTGGCCATAGTTTTCTCCCAGATATTGAATCGCAGTCTTTTCTAGTCCCTTGTGAAATTGTGTTGATAGGTCAACTTCACTAACCTCAATGAGTAATTAAGTTGACTTTAATGATTCAGTTAGGTTGTGAAAAAGCTTTATTGTTAATGTTTTGAATATAGAACTGTGTTGATTTTGGCAAATTACTTTGAGATTGATGTTACGTAATCTGTTATACTCATCTGTAAGTCAATAATCTAATAAAGTAAAATTTCTTGTAGAAAATGAGAGAAGTCAAGGGATTTTGGAAATTAGGACTAATGCTTCCTAAGGATAAATCTGCAAATTCCTACAACGTCTCTCTTCTGTTATCTCCGGTTGTCTCTGTTTGGGATTGTATCGTCCGTAAAATGAGGTATACCTACATACCTGAGTGGTTGTAGTAGTCCTTGAGAGATCATAGCGCCTTGGTTCAGTTATTCAGTTGGTAGAATCATCAAAGTAAAGAAGAAGCCATTTTTAAAATGTTTACTTTTTAGTTTTTATTCTTTGAAGAGTATTTAAAAGCCAGGCAAACAAAGAAGAAGTTGAAGAAAGTTTGTAGCAATCATGGATAGTAGTAGCTCGATGTGCAAACAAGCTCAGCCGATTGTTAGAAAAGGGAAGAAGAAGCAAGTGAAAGACGAAGTGGACCGAATCAGACAAGCTGAAAAGAAAAAGAGACGACTTGAGAAAGCTATTGCTACTTCTGTAGCGATCCGGGCTGAGTTAGAGAAGAAGAAGCAAAAGAAAAAGGAAGGACAGCAAGAGGCAGCATATGAAGAAGAAGAAGAAAACTTAGCAGATGTTGCAGCAAAGAAGAAGCAGGAGAAAGACGAAGTGGAGCGTATCAAACAAGCAGAGAAGAAAAAGATTCGTCTGGAGAACTCCATTGCTACTTCTGCAGCCATCAGGGCGGAGCTAGAGAAGAAGAAGCTAAAAAAACTAGAGGAACAAAGGAGATTAGATGAGGAAGGTGCCGCCATCTCAGAGGCTGTTGCTTTGCACGTCTTACTTGGCGAAGATTGTGATGATGGCTCATATCGAATGATGCTAAACCAAGAAACGGGTTTCAAGCCATGGGATTATACTGCCAAATTCAATCTTTTCACAGGTGGAAGTAACAGATTCTTTCCTCATCAACGCTGCTCAAGCTATGTGGTTGACAATAGCAATAGACAAAGAGACAAGAACTGGTCGTCAGTCTCATATGGGTCTTTAGCAAGGGGATGGGATAACAACATTATGGGAGTATCAGCTGATTGGATTGCTACTCAAGCTGTATCGTCACTGCAGATTTCTGAGAATACTGGCGTAGATTCCATTGTTTCTAATGGGATGTTCAGAAGATGCCAGTAGCACCATATTCCCAAAGAATAAGTATTCTATCTATCAAAGTCAGAAGATGACTCCATTTGTTTTGCTACATGCCTCTAGTTATTTATCCTGAAATTAAATACAGAACAATGATGCTAATCGGAAAGAATAAGCGTTGTGTGATGTTTTTTTATTTTACATAGCAAAAACCCTTTGTGAAGATACTTCCATCTCTTTTGTTGTTTAGAGAAGTGAGACTTGATGATATGTTCTGTTTTTGTTTCTTTTGTTGTTGTACTATTATTGAATCATCTAATCTCATTTCATTTGGCACTTGGCCGATACTAGCAACAGCTTAAAGCAAAAGGCGACGACTTTATTAGAAACTCACTAGTCAACGGATAAAAAGATGGAACCAAAAGAATAACGACGTCGTTTAAACTAAGTCAACCTAGCTTATGACTAAATTAGTAAATTTCAATTGTGCCCTCACCGAGTTGGTTTCCTACTTAACCTGTTAGACATTTACTGGTTTACAGCCAGAAATTCTGGTGCTCCTGAATTTTGATTGAAGTCTTCGAGATCGCGCTTTAGCTCCGTAAGTTGCTTTCACTGAAGTTCTCCAAATTTCTGGAATATATATCGCGAGGAAATTAGGGTTTTCTGGTATTGATTATTGTATGATTAAGATTCTGTGGGTAAGAGTGACTCTAGTAACTAGAGTCTAGTTCACCACACTTGGAACAGACAATGAATTTGACTACAGATCTTGGCTTCCTAGTTCTAAAGTTTTCTCTTTTTTGGTGCTTAGTCAACAACTGCAAATCTCTCATGGAGAAGCCTCTGTTTTTTTTTTTTTTTTTTTATAGTTCTGTAGCATTAGAGAGAGTAGTAACTGAATATTGGTGAATTGTGGTTTATGCTTTTCTTTTATGGCTTAATGGCTTTTTTTGATGAATAATTGGTCACATCATTATCAAGTTTCTATTTAAAATCTTTAACATCTCGAGTTTGATTGCTTTCTTGGCCTTTGAGAGGGTAACTTGCTTATATCAGAGGAAAAAGTTTTGATCTAATGTTGAGGTTGCTTATTTGCAGGTGGATGCAGAATACATTTCTTTAAGTTCTTGCTTGAGCTTGGACTAAGACTTTTTCCAAGCTTGTTGTTTCTGCAATTAAATGGTAACTGCAATCTCTTCATGTCAGTTTATGCGTATATCTTCAGTTATTCAATTTTTTAATTCTATCAAGTTGGTTTTTGTCTAGCTTAAACACTGTTGAAACTCATTGTAGAAAGAAAAATCTTGTTAACTGTTCTGTCTTATGTTACATTGTGTCTGTCTTTCTAAATATTTTTTACATATGCACTATAGGATGCTGGTGGGTTTGTAGATGAAAAGAGCGAGAGCAGATTATATGTTGGAAACCTGGATCTTAGAATAAACGAGTAAGTAAAAATATTATTACTTCCATTCCATTTATCTCTTTGTTCAATACCTTACCTTATATAACTTTCACTTCCTCACAGGGCTGTATTGATAAAAATGTTTTCTCCATATGGGAAAATCATATCAGAAGACTTCCTTTGGCACACACGCGGGCCAAAAAAGGGAGAACCACGCGTTTATACTTTCATTCAATACAGCTCTAAAGAGGTAACGAATAATCTGGCTTTCTTGGTTTTTTCAAGAAGTGTAAAATTGTTTAATTCTTTTGATTTTGATTTGAGCAATCTCCTGATTTCTACATCTAAAGTGAGTACACAGGAAGCCGAATTAGCTAAAGAGAAGATGCATGGGAGGTTAGCTTGTGGTAGGCCTTTGGTTGTGCGTTTAGCTAGTGAGAAGCTTTTAGAAGATTCTTCTCATGATCGCTCCAAAAGATCATTACCAGAAGCAAACAGAACAAGGTTTGTAACTGGGAGCAGCTCAGAACAAATGAGCCGAGACGAAAAAGTAGCTGCCATTAAGAACAAACTCAAAGCTATAGAGGCTGATGAGAAACGAGATCCCAAGAAACAGGAGATAAGAATCAGTTTGAAACACACAACTTTTGAGTCTCTCTTTGAAAGAGAGTTTTAACGTTTTTTTATTGTATCAGTCAGTGTTTTGTTGTTTCTGAGATATTTTTACAAGGAAATGAAAATTCCAAAGTTAAACCGAATTGAGTTGGAGGAATAATATTAACCGGTTTTGGTTCCAAACTTCCAATTATACGAACCTGAATAAAAAACTCAGATAACCCGAATGGAAAAAGAAATGAAATTCAAATTCAAATAACTTAACCGGTTTTGGTTTGGTTCGATTTGGTTGACTGGTTTAATCTAAACCAATTTTGATTTTTGTTTCGGTTCAGGTCAATGGTCAACGAGTCCTACTCACTAATCAGTATTCACTACTCCCTCGCCTTTACCATCTTTCTCGTTGTGAAGCAGAAGCGAAAATGGCGACGAGCTTGGCGTTACTCAACGTGACCGGAATCTCGTTACCGTCGTCGGGATCAATTCTCCGGCGGCGTTCGCACATTGTTTCACGGCAAGATCTTCCTGAATTCTCGACTAAAGCAGTATCTTCGCACCTTAGCTTCTCTCCTGCTTCGTTGTTGCAATCTCGTAACAGAAGCGACAGGTTTCTCTCACCGGACTCGTTACCGGACGTATCTTGTCCGATCCGATCGGTAACTGTGAGATCGCAGTTGAGTACGCCTCTCATTTCTCCTAACGATGAATGGGGAACTTGGACTGCTCTCTTCGCCATTGGAGCTTTCGGTCTCTGGTAACGCCATCACTATTTATAAACTGCGATCGTTATTTTATCTGATCGGAAATTTGAACTTATGCCATGTTGCTTCTTCGCTGACGCACATTTCGATCACTTCATTTGTTTTCGGCAATTTTTTTAAAAAAATTGATTGTTAGGCGAAGTTGATTTTGCATGAATTCTGTTTATTTATAAAGAGAGGCGTCAAATTTGTTTCCGTGGGAGTATTGAAAATGACGTTTGAAATCAAAAAGTGTGTGCGATTGATTTAGCTTTTGAAATTATAGGTCGGAGAAGACAAAGATCGGTAGCACGGTGAGTGGTGCATTGGTCAGCACTCTAATTGGGCTAGCAGCTAGTAATATTGGGATAATTTCTTCAGAAGCTCCTGCTTTTGCTGTAGTGTTGAATTTTCTGCTCCCATTAGCAGTTCCTCTGTTGTTGTTTAGAGCTGATTTGCGCCGTGTGATTCAGTCCACTGGAAAGCTTCTCTTGGCTTTTCTGATTGGATCAGGTAAAAATTTCCTTTCTTGTTGAACTGGGGCAGAAAAAGGCTCATAGTTGACTCAACATTCACACTATTTCCTATGGTTAGATTCTTGAGTTTTTGACTTTGAATTATCAGAAAGCCTGATAAATTTGTTGTTTCATGGGTTTTATAACAGTTGCTACAACGGTCGGTACAGCTTTGGCCTACTATTTAGTGCCAATGAGATCACTTGGTCCGGATAGTTGGAAGATTGCAGCTGCTCTCATGGGAAGGCATATCGGCGGAGGTAACATAACATCTATGTCTTTGAACATCTGCTAGACACAATGATTTATATCTTGCATTTTCTTGAAACGCTAAGCTTCTTCCCTTCCTTCTTCTATAGTGGCTTATTAGTTGCATTTTGTTTGTTGTTTGTCCAGCCGTCAACTATGTAGCTATATCGAATGCTCTTGGAGTTACACCATCAGTATTAGCTGCTGGACTGGCTGCTGATAATGTTATATGTGCTGTGTATTTCACGACATTGTTTGCTTTAGGCTCCAAAATACCTGCAGAATCTGTGCCGCTGCCGAGTATTGGTAAGTCTGAATGTTGCTTTGATGTCCTGTTTCGATTGATTTGGATTTCCTCAGTACGAATGGATCATCGAGGTTATGTGTGTATCTTCAGTTAGGAAGTTACTTCTATTGGACTAGATATTCGGAGGAAAATGTTCTGTTCCATTCATGTTTCATGTCGATTCTGGTCAGCGTTTGTTCTATTGTTATGGCCTTTCAACTACGTGGATACATTCAGTTTCTGAATTCTGACTAGGATGTTTGCTCTCTCATGGCAGATGAAGAGATAATCAAAGGTCCTGAAACTAAAAACAAAATTCCTGTGCTACTGATAGCTAATGGAATTGCTGTGTCATTTGCTATATGCAAGGCAGGGGCTTTGCTAACAAAGTATTTCGGGATTTCGGGTGGTAGCTTACCAGCTATAACCGCGGTTGTTGTTGTGTTAGCAACTGTCTTTCCCTCCCAATTTGGTCGTCTTGCTCCATCTGGAGAAGCCATGGCTCTAATTCTGATGCAGGTATGAGACAACTACAAGAGTCTCAAGAACATTGCAATCATCCTGAAAATGTATATTAAACTACTCTTCCTTTCAGGTGTTCTTCACTGTGGTGGGTGCGAGCGGAAACATATGGACTGTGATAAACACGGCGCCAAGCATATTCTTGTTTGCATTGGTTCAAATTGGGACACATCTTGCTGTGGTATTGGGGATAGGGAAGCTGCTCAACATCGAGCTAAGGTTGCTGCTTCTAGCATCAAATGCTAATGTCGGGGGACCCACAACTGCAGCTGGAATGGCGACGGCAAAGGGATGGAACTCGTTGATAGTTCCCGGGATTCTGGCCGGAATATTTGGGATCGCAATTGCAACTTTCTTAGGAATTGCATTTGGAGTGAAAGTTCTCAAGTTCATGTGAAGATGGTAATATCACTAAATTATTGATTAGACTCTACTCTCTGGATCTCTGTCTCTGCATCTTTCATTAAAAAAGAGAAGAGTGGCTTCTCCAATCTCGTGTTATGTTGGTTACGGTTGCAAAAACCTATATAATTTAGAGTTTGTGTGCAACAGAGATGTAAGCTTCTGATGGTTGTAGAGTTAGTTATCTTTTTATAGCAATAACCGAATCTTGAATAAAACGTCGTCGTTTTGAAATAATGTCATCTTGGCATTGCTCATTTCTTTTTTTTTGGTGCATTCCAGTTTTAATGGAGCTTTCATATCGATGGATGGTGGTGGGAGTGACTTTTCGGATTAAAAGAGAATCGTCAGTCCCTTTCCCGTAATTATAGAAGTTAATCATTTATTTAAAGGCTTTAAAAAGTTAGAATTGGGACGTTTATATTTGGTCGGGATCTTCTCCCTTATCCAGTAAAGAGAAATTCCCTATGAATTTTGAAGCATCTTCACCATTTCTCCAATAATTGTATCTGAGCTTAACCGTCAACCGGAGAATTTAAGGATGCTAACCAAGTCCCAATAACCGAAAAACTCTTCAAAATCAAAATTTTCAAATACCTTACAAATTACAATAGAAGAATTCTCATACAAGAAAGCTTTAGATTTCTAAAATTCGAAAGATTCAAATCTCAACAGAAACCTTTCTCTCTCGTAGGCGGTGATTTCTCCGACAAATTGACAATTCCGCTTTCGCCATTGATGAACCTACTTTACAAAAAGCAAAGACTCTCCACTCACAACCTCTACAAATACTATTACCATCATCTCTATCTTCTCTGTTTCTCTCTCACTCTCTGGAACAGAGTCTGCAACATCGTGACGAGCTTGCCGTTTCTGAATGTAACTTCCGTCACATCTCCGCCATAAACTTTTCTCCGGCGACCTCATATTGTTTCCCGCCAAAACACTCCTACTTTCTCTTCTAAACCAGTTTATTTGCGCCTTAGCTCCTCTCCTTCTTCATAATATTCAAATTCATCTCTGTTGTCACTATTTATTAACCGAAGCCAGAGATTTCTCAGACCGGTCCGATCAGTTACAGTGAGATCGTAGTTAAGCACGCCTCTCATTTCTCCTAACGATCAATGGGGAATGTGGACTGCACTCTTCGCCACTGGAACATTCGGTCTCTGGTATGCATAAAGGATATGTGTCAATCCACTCACCATCAATTGGTTTTTGAATTTGAACATTTTACAAGTCAGGAAATACCAAAATCGGAAGCGCAACGAGCGGTGCACTAGTGAGCACACTAATAGGACTTGCAACTAGGAATTATTTCTTCAGAGGCTTCTACATTTTCTGTAATGATGAATTTCTTGCTCCCATTAGCTGTTCCTCTGCTTTTGTTTAGAGCTGATTTCCGCCATGTCATTCAATCTACCGGAAAACTTCTCATCGGATCATGTAAAACAATGCTTCATCTCTCCGATTTTTATCTACATGATCATGCCGACTCTTCTTTTTCATAAAAGCCAATTTTGTTTATATATTCATTAAAAACAGTTGCTACAGCAATTGGGACAGTTTTGGCTTACTTTCTTGTACCGATTCATCGCTTGGTTCTGATAGTTGGAAAATAGCAGCTGCTCTTATGGGAAGACATATTAGTGGAGGTAACTAACAATCCATATACTAAAATCCAAAATTTTGAAACATTATAAAGTTGATTGTTGTTTTTGTGAAGCTGGAAACTACATTGCTATTGCAAAAGCTCTCGATGTTTCGCCTTTAGTAATAGCTGCTGATAGTGTTATATGCGCTTTATATTTCATGTCATTGTTTGCTTTAGCTTCTAAAATACCTGCTAAATCTTCAATACCACAAACTAGTGGTAAGCAGATCATATATTTCTGATTAGATACCAAAGTTGTATTTGATTATTCAGCATTCCTTTAAATTTCATGGCAGATGGTGTGGTGATGAACAAAGGCACATACAAAATTACTGTGATACAAATGGCTACAGAAATAGTTGTGTCCTTGGCTAAATGCAAAGTTGCAACTGTTTTCAAAAGTATTTCTGAATTTCGAGTGGAAGCTTAGCAGAAATAACTGCCATTGTTGTTGTTTTAGCAACTATATTCCCATCTCAATTCGATCATGTCGCACCAGCTGGAGAAGAAATGGCTCTAGTTCTAATGCAAGTGAGAGATTTGATCAAATAGTTGTTATATATATTTACACCATTTGAATTATTAATGTGTTTGATAAAAAGCAATTCAAAAGTATGAAAAACAGGTGTTCTTTGCTGTGTTGGGAGCAAGTGGGAACATAAGGAGTGTGATAAACACAGGTCCCAGCATATTTATGCTTACTTTGTTACAAATATTGATACATCTTGGGTAATTACTAAGAATAGGAGAGTTGATGAAGATAGAGCTAAGGTTTTTGCTTCTTGCATCAAACGCCAATGTTGGAGGCCCAACAACAGCTGCAGGAATGGCGACGGAAAAAGGATGGAGCTCGTTGATTGTTCCCGGGATTCTTGTCGGAATATTTGGGATCACCATTGCAACTTTCCTAGGGATTGCATTTGGAGTTAAAGTCCTCAAGTTCATGTGATGTTTCAAATCCCATTAATGTAGAGGATTGGGATAAGTTTGTGTCATCAATATTAAGTTAAATCCCAAACAATTATTTATCTCATTTGCTCTTTTGCCTTCACTTTTATTGGCAAAGTCAAAATTCAAACTTCCAAAATGTAAAAAAAAAACATTGATTTCTTTTGTTGCTTTCTACAAATATTGAGACTATTTCCAAAAAAGAAACCAGTAGCTAATAAATCTAGAAACGATCCTAAAATCCTGAGAAGAGAAGAGATGAGGAATTAAAAAAAAAAAAAAAAAACTCATCTGCAGGAAACTGTTCCTCCGCTCTAAACCCACCAGGAGGAGGAGGAGCCGGAGATGATCTGCTGCGACCGCTCCATGAGATGGGAGAACGGCTTTTGGATCTCGACTCTGACTGCTGGTAGTTCATTCTCCTGAAGACAGAAGAGCTCTTAGTAGCTCTCATCTAGTTTTTCATCCTATCAGGAAACTGGTTGGTATCATCATGCAGGCCCCTGAGATCACCATCCACCCCATTTGAGAATTTTCTTACCTGATATTTTTATCCACCATCTGAAAAATGCCTACGTGGTGCATGACCATCTGGTCTTGCACCACGCTCACTTGGTCCTGCACCACGTTCTGACCATGATTGATTATAGTTGGTCGTCATACCTAGACCATCTACAATGCTTTAAGGTCGTGCACGTTCGAAACCAAACGAACCACGGTTGTAATTAGGTGGGGAGAAGCGGTGTTTGGAATCCCAACTGCTGGAATACCATTTCCTAGGATTCATTTTACCCATATGCATCCTTGATCTGTCGTCTCTCCTAGCTGGACCCGAGCTCAACTTGTAATTATCAGGTCTGAAACGAAAGAACCATCACTCAATTAATAACAAACTATTAAAAAGTGAATAGCACCTTTTAAAAAAAAAATAGGATAGCAAAACTTGCCTTCTCCTCTGGATGACATCATCTGACGGCACCTTAAATGGTTTTGATCCAAAACTCCTTGAAGAAGAAGAAGAGCCCTTAGATGTGGATCACTCATGTTAACAACAACATGCTTCTCGGAGTCATTTCCTTCATTAGCTTCCATAATTCTTGACGCATCACCAACTTAATTTCGTCTTTGCCAAGATTCCCTTATCAGACTCCTCGAGCTTGTTGTCATTACTTCCAACCATAGAGAAGAATTTTTCATCCACATGTTCAGCCTCACCTTCGTAATCTGCACAAGGGTCTGGTTCCTTCAACTCTCTATCCTCAAGCTAATTTCCGGCAGGTGCTTCATCAGCCTTAAGCCCATCTATTACATCACTAGGTTGACCCCAAGCATCCATTGGAAGATTTAGATCCCACTGTAACCTAACATTTTTAAGCCCTTCAGTGTTCTTTTCAGTGATCTCATCGACCGATGATTTCTCTAACACAGTTACAGCTCTACTATCAGGTTTTTCTGCTAGGAATTCATCAGACCTTTTTGAAGGTGAAGGATCCATAATTCTCTGTTTCTTTAATGGAACATAAATGCCAAGCTTGTTGAAGAGTGATTCAAACATAGGAATAAATGGGTGAGTTAAAGTATTTTTCAGTTTTTATTTTCTAATCAATTTGGGGGGTTTTCAATTTTATGTTTAATTGTAAAACATAAATGAGTTCAGGGTTTAATGGGTGTCAGTTACAATTTTTTTCTATAAATTCATGTTATCTTTCAGTTCTGATTGTATCAGAGAAAATTAGAGCATAAAAGTATCATTCAGCAAAAGTGTTCTTATTATTTCTCTGTTTTTATTTTTCTCTATTCTAACACCTCTGTTTAACAACAAAGCTGCCATAAAAGGATCAAATGTTAAAATTCAAGAAGCTATAAATTTACCTACCTAATCAGGCAAAAAAAGCTAATATTAATTAAAAAAAAAAAAGATAACACAAGGGAGAGGACAGAATAAACCTTCTCAGGCTCTGATTCTCCAGCTACTGTTGAACTCTTGTCGTCTGCCTTAATATCTGAGGCAGCAACACGTACAACTGATTTCTTGTTACACCTTGACGAACTTACGCTACCTTCAGCCACCATTTGCTCTTCACCGTCACTGCTTGTCATGCTTCAGTGCACTCTACTGGGAACGGTTACTTCACCTGCAAGCAATTAACTTTCATAAGCTAACCATAAAAATGGTTTCATATTTTAAGTTCTCTTTGAGCTATCGTAGATTTTTATTGCAAAATGTAAATGTATATTTTTAAGATGAAAAAATGATTTAATATTTTATACAATAAATAGTTTTTTTTTTCAAATGCAAAGTCATAAGCTTAGAACATATAAATATTAGGTTTTAGGGGTTGACATAATACAATAGAGGTAGACACAAAACTAAATATACATTAACATTTCAGGATATCCATATTTGAATACGTTAGATTCGAATACGCCAAATTCAAGAAACAAGTAAGCGTATCTTGATTTGATAGGGTATTTTTAGTAAATAGTTCAAAGCTAATTAAAATTTCAAAAACATTATACATATGAATGAGAATGTGGAAATCTTGATCTTCAAATCAAAATACTCAGATCTAAATTAATTAAAAAAATACATATATCCTACTTTTTGGATCGGATCGGATCTACGATCCTGATTTTTTTTTCAATTTTAGATATGATCCTAGATTTATGTAGTAAAATGTCGGTTATGTCAAAATCGAATCCATTAAATATATATAAATATTATATAAATTTTAAATTATAAAAATTATCTTATAATTTACCAGATTTTAATTTAAATACCTAATGTATACAAATTTCATTTTTATTATTTTTACGGATCAGGATCTGATCAAGTTATGAATTATAAGATTAAACCTTGTATATTTTTCTCCATCAAAAATTTCCATACATATCAAAATATATATAAATAAAAGATTAACACAATAAGTTAATACAAATATATCTAGTTAAAATCTGTAAAGTCTAGAAAAAAAAAAGAGAAGGAAATATAACATCTGGATTACTTGAAATGTTGTATGTTTACCTTTTTATATGCTGTCTTTCGGGATAGTTTCTCTTTATCAAAATTTGAAGTATCTAAAAATTAAGAATAAAAATGTTAAAGAGAAAACAATCATCAATGAAACATTTTTTATATCGAATTATAAAATGTTGACATCATTACAGTGTCGTGAGAAAACTCATGTGGATATTAAGAAAAACAAACAAAGAGACTGATTGAGAAAGAAAACGTATTTCTTACCGTCTGGCCCAAGTCATAAGCACATATCTCTCTAAGAGCGCTTATATATACGATTGTACTAGTGCCATTAATATGTTATACATGTTTAAACCTAATACAATATATGTTGTTGCCAAATTAAAAAAGTTGACCAATTAAATGACCATGATTTCAATCAAATTTGGAAAAGAAAAAAAACCATTGGGAAAAATACTATATGGGAAGTCCGATTAATCATTACAGGATTTACTAAAAGGGTTGTTTCAAAGATGCAATATTGAATGAATGAAAGTCAACAAGTTGTTTTGCAATTGTGAAATAATTAAGTAAACATCAATTGGACTTTGAATTGACTAACATTTAATGATAGGTTGCAATAAATTTACTGATAATTAGAAATAAACAAAATTTTCTTCAACTATTTAATAGTATGATTTACAACACAATTCTTCAAAATTCAAATGCATATCTAAAAAGAAATATCTTATAGTAAAAAAAGGAGTTGTTCCTTCTCTCGAAAAAAAAATTCGACGCATCGTGTCTTCAGTTTGGTTCCAACCTTCATGGCAGCCATCAGAGTTATTTTGCCACCGAACCCTCCGGATCCTCTAAACCTAGTTTAATCCTTCCGAGTCACATCCACGCTTTTCCTAACTTTTTCATATCCAAATTAATCAGAATGTGTGTGGTTATGTTTTGCCGTCTCTTGATCTTAGCTAAGAGGTTTCATGATTCACTAATCTGTCGTTTGTTTCCCTTCCGACTGGTTTTGGTTCCTCTGCGGATAAGGGAGTTGGCTGGTTTAACAACAAACAAACATTCTAGTTCGCTTTGGATGGTTGATCACTTTATGCTACGACAGTGTTCCTAAAGGACCTGCATGCTACAGTCTTGGGTTCCAAAACTCTTCTTATTGATTTGGATTCACTTCGTTGAATCAAAACAACAAGTATGGATCGTCTCAATTGATTGATCTCTACGAGATTCTTCTCAGCATTTTTATTTTATCCTTTCTCTTAATTATATATGTTTTCTTATTTATACCTAGAGAGACCAGTCGTATGTTTGATTTCTCTTGCAAAAGTATCATAAACTCTTTTGTTTTGTTTTAAAAGTTAATGAGTGTATTTGCCAAAAGACAAAAAAAAAAATGGTTATAAAGTAAGCATATTAAAGACTGATTTCAAAGATTATTCAAATTTTCCAATTTGTTCCAAATTTTTACAGCATACGAGTTGTTTTGTTTTCTATTTCACTGTTTTTTGTTTGTTTTTCACATTAAACTATCAAAGATGCAGACAAATAACAAAAAATAAAAGTCAACATGTTAATTTCCATTTCTGAAATAAAAACAAATTATGAATTGGAATTGGAAAGAGACTCGAAAACTGCCTCTATGCGGATGTGATTCCTCGTGCTTTTCATCAACACTTTTGGACCCTTTTCATAAAAGAGAATTTGATATGATTGGGACTACGTGAAAGTGAGAGGACCTTCTTTAGTAAGACTTAGCAAATATTGCAACTTCTTCTGCTGCATTTCCAGTCATTAGGCATGTTTTAGTCCCTTGAGTCTGTTCAAACGGAAAACAACGAATGGTTGCTCCGGTTTCTTCTTTTACCTTTTGCTCATCTGCGTCACTCGCTGACCAAGGACCTCTCGCCCATTTCCCTGAAGAAATTGCGTCTTTGAGCTCATCGTATGAGTTCACATCCACAATGTTACTGCACAATCACATCAAAATGTGAGTGTTTGCTAATTAATACTGAAAAACTAATGGTGTGGGAGAAAGATTAACAAAAAGAGTACCTATCCCTGAATGATACCGCCTTTTCTAGAAGCGATGATTGGATCTCATCCAACTTCTCTTTTACATATGCCACTAACGTTGATGCCTCCATTGATATTCCAAAAACTTTTCCTGCTTTTCCCGGTATATCCCTCCTCGAGATGACGACAGAGTTACTAGACACATCGCGTGGACCAATTTCAATCCTTAGAGGGACTCCCTGCAAACCCCAAATTTTCAAATACGGATGTAACTATCAGAGCTGATATTGGTTAATTCATTGAAATCTAACTATGAAATTATTTTAAACACAGAAAATGATTCTATTGTTTTAGAGAGTAACAAACCTTCATTTCCCAGAAATTGAACTTCCATCCTGCGGTTCGTTGATCTGTATCATCAAGTTTAACTCTAACCCCAGCAGACTGGAGAGCTTCCTTCACTGATGATGCAGCACTGAGAACTCCTGTTTTCTCAGTGTCCTTTTTCCATATAGGTACAATTACTACCTTCAAAAGAAGAAAAGAGAAGATGCAATTCAATCCCAACTCTCGATCATCATTTCCAACCGAGTTACTGGTATAAAACAAAACCATTTTTGCTAAAGAAAACAAGCATAGTTATCGATTCCACTACAACAGATCCTCTTTAACTAATTAATTGAACTTCGGATATAAGGCAAAGGAGACTGCTTAAGAAATTCCCAAGCAAATGGAAGAACCTGTATTGGAGCTATCTTGGGGGGAAGCATGAGACCAGCGTCATCTCCGTGAGTCATGATAATTCCACCGACAAAACGTGTACTGACTGCCCATGATGTCTGCCACACATGTTGTCTTTCTCCATTCTCATCTGCAAACTGGGATGGTCATATACGTCATTTAACATTCTTTCATGATGAAGTTGCAAAACAAAACATGGGACAAAAGAAACTATAGATGAAGCATGACATAAATCTAAGATAATAGTTCTGTACCTGAGTTCCAAAGGCACGAGAAAAGTTCTGCCCTAAATTGTGGCTGGTACCAGCCTGCAAAGCCTTCTGATCTCCCATCATAGCCTCAATAGTATAGGTTATATCAGCACCAGCAAAAGTCTCTAATCTTGATTTTCGACCGGGAATAACAGGTATCGCAGTTTGCTCAAACGCAAATCTGGTGTAGATTTCGATCATCTGTTTTGCCTGCAATACAACACTAAACATTTGTCACAGGATAGTACCACAAAAAGACTCCATAAGTTGACCACAACAAAACAGAGAATAAACCTCCTTTTCTGCCTCCTCAGGAGTGGCATGAGCAGTATGACCCTCTTGCCATAGAAACTCAAGAGTCCTAATAAATGGTTTCGTCCGCATCTCCCATCTAGTGACATTAGCCCACTAAACCACAGAAAGAAAAAATTTAACCAGGAGCAGTGATAAGTGCCAGATTTACAATACGAATACTGATAAACAATTTAAATGTCTGTCCACACCTGATTGATCATGAGAGGAAGATCACGATAGCTGTGAATCCACTGAGTAAACATGTGATTCACTATGGTTTCACTAGTAGGCCTAACCTGCCACCACCTCAACGAGTGAAACAATCAAACCCAAAATTTAGAGTAGTGAATTTCACAATTCTATCATTATGGTAAAAACATAGTAACGCC
Organism: Cardamine occulta; assembly: GCA_028015245.1. NCBI lineage: Eukaryota > Viridiplantae > Streptophyta > Magnoliopsida > Brassicales > Brassicaceae > Cardamine > Cardamine occulta. The sequence goes on along the minus strand of CM051393.1, from coordinate 11,239,492 downwards.
GGAAAAATGCCTACCACAAGCTTCTCCTCAAGTTCCTTTCCTCCTCCTACAGTAACAAGGGCTAGTTCAGGACTAAATCCCTCAACATGTGAAGCTTCTTTCTCAATAAACGAGTATGGTATAAACTGCACAATAGACCAAAACATCACTATTAAACCCCAATCTAACATTAAAACATAATAATCTAGCAACGATCTTATCCTAACACTGCTAAAAATTTCTAACTAAATTAACAAACTAAACCAGCTTAAGCTAATTTTCGAATTTTCTACTTCAAAATGTACCTGTGGGAAGTACATATTGCTATGACCAGTCTCTTTGAATTTCACATTTAAATACTCCTGCAAAATTATCAATCACAACAAAAAAATTGAAGCGATTCAAATAAACATTTGGATTTCAAAAATTAACACAAATCCCAATTTTCAACAAGAAACCTGAATCGCTTCCCAAATCGCATAACCGTACGGACGAATGACCATAGTCCCACGAACCGGACCATAATCGGCGAGTTCAGCACTAGCTATAACATCGAGGTACCAAGCATTAAAGTCCTGCGAGCGAGGCGTGACAGCTCGGTCCGACCTGAGCCGATCGACCTCCGACGACTTTGTTTCCGGCGAAGCAGTGCTATTCGACGCCGTCGCGAATCCAGAAGCAGGTCTGTTCCGTAGACATATGGTTCGACGAAGAGTGGCTGGATAACGAGTTGTGGCGGGAAATAGAAGGGAAGTGAGTGAAGGGAGTCTCAAAGACGCCACCATGTATCTCCTTTCACAGACAGAGAGATTTTGTGTTTATGCTGCTTAAGGTCAGAGTTTAGTCTTCTCTTTCGAGATGATGATGACGACTGAGAAAACAAACTCATGTGCGGATAAGCCCATGGATCTTTAAATGGATCTATAAGCCCAATAGGCCCAATAAACCTTTTCGAAAGCGAGTCTTAACAAGGGATTTAAAACCGTTTAATATTTTGGCTGTACTAGACAAGTATCGTTCATGGATAACCTCAATTGATTCTCACCATATAACATAAGAGGTAGCGGATCCAGTGAATTCCAGTTGCGAGTTCGAAACATTGGTATCGCTAAGTCGTCGTTATATCTAGTTTGCGACGACTTACTAACGAATACGGCCGTCACTAACTTCATGTTTTCTTGTAGTCCATTGACCAGACCAGAAGCTTAGTATGCAAGACAAGAGAAAGTCATAGAGTTGATTTTTTCTAGATCGAAAGAACTCAAAGGAGGAGGATTGATTTGTCTATATACTAACCGAATTGATGGGAAGCTACCATATGCGTCCGATCCTCTGTTCTTTACTTGAATCAGGAATCCGCGAAGCCACTTTTGGATCTCCTGGTGGATGGTAACATTTTGTTCTCAAGTAGCAGTGCTGAGTTAAATGATTTGATCTCTATGGCAACCGAGTTCCAAATATGAAGGAACTTAACAAGATGGAGAGACTCTCATGGTTTGTTGTCCGGCAGTTTCATTAATGAATATCATTCATTTCAAGTTAGATTCATAGCTATGAATCTCATCCTTTTGGTTCCTACTTTAAGGTTTTGTCTCTTTCATTTAGCAGATACAACTGTAAAGCACTAATAGACACACTATGCAGTTTTATGCGGTTAAGCTTGATGCAGCTACACTAGCACCTCTAAAGAGTTAGGTATCTAATACTGATGATATTATATATATAATCATATATTTATAAGAAAAAGAAAAAGAAAAAAAAACAATATCAGCATATACTATCTTTCGGTACTGTTGATCTTTCCCGTTCTTAAACGAAATTTATTTTGATTACTGACAGTCCGAAGAAGACTAGGCTCAACCACTTGGGACACTCCTATCCTAGGTGGCGCATGGAAGTCCTAATGTGGACTGTTTATCTGGTTTTTTTTTTGTCAAGTTTTATACTATACATGTATTCTTCACTTGGGTTAAGTGCAATTTCTTTAGTATCATATGACTATGAGAATGATTCTAAGATTCGTAATTAACTCTTTCCAAGCAAAATGTATGTATCATCTCTGCTTAAGTATAAAGTATAAAGTGTCAAAAGAAAGCAAATGTGTAGGATTTGGAAAAAAAAAACACTTATTTTGAAAATTTAATATCTCAGGCTGAAGAGTAGGATTATATCAGAGTACCAAAGAATTTGGAAATAAAAATAAAAAATTAGGCGACGATAATAAATGAAACATGGGATGATGGGACTATATCTTTTCTGTCAAAGTGAATGATGTTATCGTAATGTTTGTACTATTTATTTATAAAAAGATATTGATTGTGTTATCAGTCCATTAGATGGATGTATAATATAGGTTCATGTTCTAGGATATTGTACATCGTTCTCTAAGTTATACTTCATTTCGTCTTTTTATATATATTCTCTATTATTTATGGAAAAAGAAACAATTCTCTCTTATCATGACAAGTTACTGGCTGAATTAAAACCCTACCCGCCTAAGTTAAAAAAAATACACATCATCTCTCTTTCCGATCGAAGTAAGTAACAACCTCACATTTAATTATCAATAGTCTAAATTCTTTAGATAGATCATCTCACACTTAGTTGTTTGTTAATCTATTGAATCATGCTTTATCATTTAAATTGTTTATTTAATATCACATGAGATCTGTTTGCTTTCAATAAATAATTGATACCTTAGAACATCTCCATCGGTTATTTTTTAAAGAGTTTCTACAAAAAAAATATAATAAAAAAAAGAAAAGTTATAGAGAGAATATAAACAATAGGAAAAGCCATTTCTCGTTTGAGAAACTTTCACTACAGTAGTAGAGACTCTTACACCACATGTCTCTTTTTCAGTAGTTGATTTTTTTTAAATTAAAACATTTATAGTTTAATGTCGAAAGACTTAAAATGAGATACCACCGATGTTGTTGTTCGTAGAGCATCTCTCACATGTCTTATTTCTATTGGTCCATTTTTCTTTTTTAATTAAAACATTATTTTTAAAATTTATAAAGAGTCACATGAGTCTCTACCAATGTAGATACTCTTACCTTTTTGTTTCGATGTTTTATTATATTTTCTTAAAACAAAACAATCTTGCATCTGAATGTTTAATTATCGTGGTATGATCTATTATAAATCCTATACTCACGTTTATCAATGTTTAATGTTTATAGTTTATTGTTTGATATTATTAGAAAATATCATCATGATTAATTAGGTTAGAGTCTATATAATTTATTGTTTTCATTGTTGTTGTACGTCCCAATATATAATCTGATTGTTATCAACGAATTGAATCTACACATGTTTACTTATTTTTTAAAACCTGATTGAATTTGGAATTTATCATGTTTTGCTAAGCAATGTCGTCATGCTTAATAATTTATTGTTGGTTTGATAAATCCTTGAATTGATGTAGAAATTGTTAGATAATTAGAAAACAAATCTAACGATTAATTATTATCCTTTGCTTTATTCAGATATATTAGTTTTACCCTTTCGTTATTATTTAAGACTTCGTTGATTTATGATCGATTTTTATTATTTACAATGATAGTTTCATGCTAATTAAACCATGTTATCAGTTTTTAATTAATGAAACACTAAGATTCGTTTTTGATATTGTTTTGTTTCATATGCACATTTTTATTAGGATGTAGATGAACATGTGTACAATATATAGATTAATTATATTTTTGATAATTTCAGTGCATTATGCCGAACCTTATAAATTTTGAATTTAAGACATTTGACATCTCTGGAGAGAATTATTTATCTTGGGTGCTAGATGCGGAGCTGTACCTTATTTCTGAAGAATTTGGTGACACAATCAAAGAAGTACTAGTAGAAACCAGAAGTTTCCTAAAAATCTCACTGTATGGCGAAACTGGTTATGCCATTTCGGTTTTAGTGATGATGCGAATAAAATAATCGACGGCTTTTAGCGTCCAATAAATTTAGATTATATCAATTTTCCGGTATACTAATACAACGAAAGTTTGTGGACTGATCACCCACTTATTATCTTTGTTATTGATCCGCAACCATGTGTTTGTGGGGCTATTTGGTTAATTGATAATGCTCGTAAATTTCATTGGAGTAATTATTGAACATCCTGTACCTTATGTTCATAGACAAGATTGATTACATCATGCCAATAAATAAACTATTATATGATCTCTCCATCAAAATTGGTTTTGGTCAGGAACTAGAGATTTTTCATCCTAAAAGTTTTGAATGTACTATATATGTCGAGTTGCTCCACCATAGCAATATAAAATGGGATCTCAATGGAGGTTAGGAAAGTATGTTGGATATGAAACTCTCTTGAAGAAGAGACTGTTGTTTCAAATAAGTTAATATTTCCAATATAAGAAAGAGAAATTAAACAGTTGGAAAAAAAAGAATGGAATTATCTTGATTCTCATAATATGAAATAGAAATCCAAAAGATAATTCATTTACAAAGTTTAGCGTATTAATTGCTTGACGCTTACTGACTGGAATAATGTGATAAAATCACATATACCAGTTGTACTCCAATTATAAAGATAATATCAACTGCATATAAGTCTAAAGACCGCATGAAATGTGATAGACTTATTGGTTCCAAAGATAAAATTGCTCAAAAAATAAAAAGAGCATATATTAAAAATGACAGGACCGAGATAATAGTGAAAGATCTCGAGAAGAGACATTAGACATGAGAAATAAAGAAATCCAAATACTTGGTAATTATAAAAAGATTTCAACGTTAAGTCATGTCTGGAATGGAACCATAAATAAATCGACGTTGTAATATTTGTGCATGCAATGTAGTAGTTAATGTAATAATGAAAAATCGAGGATCTGAAACCGTGGTATAGGAAATAAAGTAAGAAAAGTACACCCAACGTGATAAATGACCAAACATGAAAGGACTTAATATCATATAGTGGATGTGATTAGTCTGGCAATGAGAAAAAGACTTCATTTATGTTATAATCACATCACATTATTATATTTCTCGAGAATATTGTTATTATATAAGATAAATTCGATATCATTATGAATAAGAACAAAAAAGATGTAATCATCTTAGTGCATGGGTATTTGTTATTTAAAAGTTACTGCATGAATAATATAAGTTTATTTCCTAACAAGTAGAAAGAAGACTTAATTGGTTTTCTAGATGCATGATGTTTATCTAATTTTAGGATTCATCACACAACTCAAGGAAAGATACATAAAAGGCGGTAGAACAAAGCACATCTTACCAAAAAATTTCTTCGCACATGAACTGCAGAAGAATGGCGATGTTAGTGTTCTACAGATTCGTTCAAGGATCTCGATGGACGTACTCATAAAGGAGAGTAAATGTGCGTTGCACTCTTTTTCTCCTTAACCATGATTTTTTCCACTGAATTTTTCGATTAAGATTTTTAATAAGGCAGCATCTTAAGCACATTAGGAACATTTTTATTATAATGACATCCAAGGGAGAATGTTATGAGCCTATTAGGTGGATGTTCATTATAAACTCATGTTCTAGAATGTTTTAGTTTGTTCTCCAAATTATACTTTCTCTCCAAATATTGTACTCCTATATATACTCTCTATTGTTCATGGAATAAGAAACAATTCTCTCTTATTCATAACAGGTTGATCTTTTTCGTACCTCGAGTTATTACCTTTTTAAGCAAATATATTTTTTGGAGTACTATTTAAAAAATATTATTTTGACCACATTTATATAAATTAGTTATTTGGTTTACTATCATTTTAAAAAAATTTAGAAACTTACATCTTTAAAAACCCTCGAGAAACTCATACTTTTCTATATACAAATTTTAATTTGGCGTTTTAGATATAAGTATATCAGCCTTTACATATATATTGATATATCCAATATAGATGAATCAATTTTACATATTTATATACTCACGTTATGATGACAAACAACCATGCATAATAAGAGGGGGGGGGGGGGGAAACTATGCATAGTAAAAAAAAATCTCTAATTTTAACCTAAAAGTGTTATTGGTGCGAAAAATGATTAAAAGTTATTTTAGGTAAAAAAACTAAATAAATAAGTTATCTCATATTCATGGAAACTTTTGGTCAGTGGAATTATAAGCATGATAGTTGGGGAGATCTAGAGCCGACGCTCGAGAGTAGATGAGTCTTCATCATAAATGAACGCCCAATAACATTGGGATGTCTTTTAATTAATAATCTTCCAACGTACAACTAAAAAAAAGGTTTTAAGTTAAATGGTGTAATAAGCGTATGAAATAATATTGCATGTTCTTAAAAAAAAAAAAAACAAATATATTGCATCGTATTTATAGTATCCAAAATATATGGGAGTAAGCCTATTGGCATGCATAGTAAATGTGGTGCCGTTAGAGCATTACCAATGGTAGTTTTTCACTAGAGTTTTTATAAAGTTTAAAATTAATGTTTTAGTTAAAATTAAAAAATTGGCCAATAGAAAAAGATATGTTAAGATGGGTCTCTTACACTATTGCCAAAAACCGATTTCAACATGTCTTTTCTCTACTGGCTAAATATTTTTTTTAGATAAATCATTAACTTTTAAAATTTGAGAGAGTGAATCTCTCCCAATGTTAATGTTCTTAGTTCTCTTACAAGAATTGAATTGATTAATTGTTATAGACAATTTCTTTCCGTGAAATCTTTTGGAGAAGTCCACAGAATTCGATGAATATAGAAAACTAATCGCAACCTCTTAACCTCCAAATAGACATGTAATATTCCCTTATTTTATCTGTTATATATTTTGGGTTATTAGCTATTATACATTTTAAATCATCTTTATCCAATAGGTGCTTATAGGTTATATGATCATATTTTAATATATTCCAGTTTGAAAGTCAAAGGTTGGTAATTTAATCTCAAATGGCTTTGCTTTTCTTTTTCTTGTATCAAAAATCTAAACTCATATATTTGTCGACTAAATTCATTAATATTCCGTTTTTGTATGGGATTCATCACTAGAGCCATCTTCTCAAAGAAAAAAGAAAAAAAAAAGAACTTCTCTCTGTTATTTTGCATTGTTGCTTGATCCCTTTGAAAAAATTAATGGTTTTCAAATTATCTCCATCTTTTCTGTAATTTATTTTAAGAAGAACCACACCAAACCATAAAAGAATATATCACATATTTGTTAATAAAAAATGAATAATAACTTAATGGTCCAATATAATGCCACTAGGCCTACATAGTATACAGATGTGATTACATGCATGACTAACAATGTTACATTTATTGCAAGCGTGTGTAAGCCATTTGTTACTTTTCTTTTCTTTTCTTTTAGTTGTAGGTTCGCTACTTACTTCAGATCAAGTGAAAGATATACCAACGTCAACTGCATAAGATGTGTGAGTTGTCATAAATGAACTTTTCTGTTATTTCAAATTTTCATTAAAATTCCTCTAACTAAATGAATACTTATAATCTTCAGCCTTCATTTATTTCATATGAATGTAATGTCGTCATCGAGAAAGCTGGTTACATCACAGTTCAGATAGGACCGGAAATGTTACGACTTCATGAAATTTCCGATGAATAAATGAAAATTCATATTTTCCTTTCCCATTTATTATAAAACAATACACTTAATTTTACGCGGTTGGAGTTATAGAAGATAGAAAACTGACGGTGCAGTTGACTATTTCCTTTAGAATTTTAGTATAGAGCTTATAATTTTCTGATAAACGAAAGACTAATGACTGTTTTATGACTAATGACTGTTTTTTTTCCTTCTGCTTATTTCATAATATGTGAAACATTTTTTACATATATATATATCCATAAATGGATTATTATTCATCATTAATGTTAGGAGTCTGTAACGTAATATGAAACATCAAATTACATGCTTGATCAAAAGTTTATCCTAGAGTATTAAATGTTATCCTAACTTTTACGAAGAAGATCTGGCTCAAATTAATTTTATCTATGTGATATTGTTGGTAAAAGAATCTAACAATCCAATCAAACACTCCATACGGTATTAGTAACGTATATTAGAAAGAAATCATCTTAATTAACCAACAAGAGATTCTTTCAAAAGATTTTGCATAATTTAAGCCGCAAACAGCTTGCACCAGACAATAATAATATTATCTTTTCTAGTGACCAGGTTTGTATATTTCATATATGCAATTAAATATTCCAAGGACACGGAGTTCACAAGTTTCGCGTAAAGATGGATAGTTCTAAGAATTTCAATTTTAAAGAAAATATATAAAAAAAGAACATCGAATGCCATGGGGACTGGACCCATCCAACGCCAACTTTTATTAGTGTTTAAATAATTGAACTATGAGGTCCATGACCATAAAAGTCACCATATCATATATATATTTTTCCTCTAATTTCCAAAAACAAATGTTATTTTCCTATATTCTCACCAACATATTCACTCACGTTAAAACTCAAGATTGACCAAGTCATATGTACGTACCATACAAAATGTAAGACGAAGGAATTCTATATCCGACACGACAAGTTTTATCATACAAATATCTTTGAATATATTTACTTCTAAACCAATATAAGTAGTAATTTGCTTCAATAGAAAATAACAATGCCATGGAATATTAACTGATTTGATGCAGCTTGCTAAAAAGTAAAAACCTATTGCACAATAATTAGTAGGTATGATGTCTAAAGAATCATTACCTGTCAAGTTGTTATTGCTACACCTGCGAGATTCTGGTACAAAATTTCATCAGATATTAGCTTTTTAGGGCATAAATTCTGTAATATCTGAGTGATTATAAGATATTGAGTAAATATTACAATAGTAAAATATTAAAGAACCTTAAGAAATTCCCTAAAACCCAATCACTCTTATCTTTTATTACTATTAGTAAAAATATAAAAAGTCTTTTTTCTTTGTTACATAAGATTCCTACCTTCCCTTTTTCTTCCTCCGATCCTCCATTTTTTTATATATTAATACACTTTCGAAATGGAAAATCACAATGATAATAATATCAGAATATCCCGAAAATTAATAGCAACATTAATAATAATATGGTAAATAATAAAAAAAGAAAGAAAAAAAAAAGTGTGAAGTTAACGCCAAGCGGATGCGACAGCGAGTGTCCGTCCCATCCAACCAAAGCACACACCTCCGTTATCTTCTTTAACGGTGAAACCTGGGTGAACTCGGTTTCCGTTACTGAGTCGACTCTTCATCGACTCAGTTATCTTCTCACTCAATGGCATTAACTCAAACCCAGCCATGCTCATCCTCATCCTCCATTTCCCAAACACCTCACACCGCTCGACCCGGTCCATGCCTTCACACGCCACCGCGTTTATCAACTTCCGGCCGATCCCTTCCTCAACTTTGGCCCGGTCCAAGTTTGAACTAGGAACAGTCGACTCGACCGAGTCAAGCAATGCACCGTAACACGCGCATGACTCGCTCACTCGTCCTAAAAACGGCGCCGTATTAGAATTCATTTCTTGCTCCACTATAGTCACCACGCGCGGCTTGAGTCCCTTCACGCGCCGGAGAAGCTCATCTCTCGGATTCTCCATGCATACGCTTTCGTCTGGTACACGATAGAGCTTGAAAGCTAAGTTCACAGCTAAAGGCTCGTCGGGATCGCATCCGAGAGATTCACGGCTTAGATCACCGAGTCGTAAACTCGCCACGACGTTGAACCTCCAGGAGATACCGAGTCGATCACCGAGTTGAGTCAGTAGATCTCCGACGGCTTTTAACCTCTCCTCTCCACCTTCGGCGACAACAAACTCGTCGCTGTTGTTCGCCACGGCGGTTATCTTAACAGCCGGAGGATTCTGATTCGTACCATTATGGCGCGTGGAGAGCGCGTGGATTAGGTTCACGTACTGTCCACCTTCTCCGATATCGAAATCGACAACGTGCAGCATTATCCCTTCGTCGCTGTTACCGACGGCGTCGAGAATGGCGAGATTTGCCGCCACGAAACCGAGTTTGAAACAAGGAGACAACTCGTAGAGCAATTGAGTCGAGATTAGATGCTCTTTCCCGTACAATTCCGTCGCCGGAGGGGCTGGATTCTCAGCCGGATTAATCCGAGATCGAAGCGCCGTCACCATGAAATCCACCAGCTTCTCTTCAGAATTCCTCTTAAGATTCGGCGTCTGAGAAACACGCGCTAGTATCTCCGACGCTATCTCCGTTTTCCCTTCCGCAATCGCCGTCGCGATTTCCATAACTGTTTGTCTCGAACAAACCGATGTCATCGTCGAAGCTGTTGAAGGCGAAGAAGATGAGGAAGAGGAGCTCGGAGAAGAAGACATAACCGGGTTTGAATTCGGGTTCGGAGTCACGAGATTTTGAATCCAATCGCTGTTTGAATTAGTGATAACCGACACGTCATCATCACCTCCCTGTGCATCACTCTCATCGTCATCATCTAAAAGCTGTTTCTCAAGCTCTCTTAAAGTATTCAACATGTTCTCCGATTCTTCAACCCCGTTCTGTACCACCGGTTCAATACAAGGAACACCGGTTAACGTCGGGTTGTTAATATTATTATTACCCGACCCGAATCCCATTCGGATCCCACCGTATAAACCTAAATCCGATTGCTGCTGCTGCGTCTGAGACCTTAGAAACGGTAAGCCATAACGCTGAGACGAACCACCGAACCAACTCATGTCATTTACAGATGTGAGATCGATCATCGGCGACGGCGATTGAAGATTCTGGAAAGTTCTAGGCTTCACAGACCTTAAAAGAAACGCTTTGAGAGCTGCTTGATTATGAAACGGTTGTTGTTGTTGCTGCTGTTGAGCCGCCTGAAAATCTGCTAAAGTACGTTTTCCGGCGAATCTGTTTCCGATCTGATCAAGGAAAATTCCGGGAATCTGGTTCCTATACGTCGGCTGAGGATTATTGTTACCGGAGTTGATAACGGTTCCAGGACCACCAGGCATAGATCTATTACCACCAACGCCGTAGAACTCCGGTCCACCACCGCCGCCGGAGAATCCAGATGTCATTGTTTTTCTCTCTCAAAAAGCTCAGAAACAAAGAAAGAGATCGGATTTTTAAAAAATTTACCGAATTCCGATGAAACGCATTATAGAAAGAAAGAGAGACAGAGATTTAGATACTCTGAGAAATCTAGAGAGAGAAAAGACGAAGTTGCTTTCGCTTATGGCATTTTGAGGTGATAGTGACGAAATATAAAAGGAAAGAGTAAGAGACTTTACAACCGTTGGATTAGATATTTAAATTTACGTTTATAACCTTGAAGAAAAGATCGTACGGTGAGGATGTGTTGTTAAGACTCCCAAACACCTGCATCTGTCTTGTTTCCACGGCAATAGTTTTCACCGTTTTCTAACCGAATGTTTTCTGCATTTACGAACCACGAGACCTACCTGAACTACGATTACGACACGTGTCTAATTTTAAAAGATCTGTAGCGTTGGATTGTGATCATAGTCTGTTACGTTATAAACTCTGTGAGTATAACTGAGTTCGGTCTTTCAAAATTTTCTAATTCTTTTTTTATTTTTTGATAATAAAAGTTTCCTTCTTTAATAACTCTTTTTTTTTTTGTGCTTAACAAGATTATCGGCTAATTTCTCTAGGACCATCCGCCACGTGTCGGTCACATACTTGCATTTTTTTTCTTTTTGAACAGTTTAAATTATAATACTATATTTTTAGGTTCTAGAATATTTTTATTACTGTAATTGAATCCAAGTTATTAAATTACGTTTAAATTAATCATTCTGAAGAAAATAAGAGATAATCAATAATCATTAACTGTTCTGAATAACATTAGCACAATTGCGGTAACAAATATTCTCTACAATATTTACAATTAACGGCAAGTTGCCCACTACATTTTTTTTGTTGACATAACATTTTGTTTTCATTAAAAACAAGAATCAACAACTCTTAACTTGAAACAACCACATTTAACTTTTATAGCTAGTATCCTAGTACTGTAATAGTAATACAGTAAAACTTCTATAAATTAATAATATTAGGATCGAAAATTTTATTAATTTAGAAAGAGTATAAATTAATAATTTTATAATATAATTTAGAAAGGGTATAAATTAATAATTTTAAAATATTTTAATATTTTGTTGAGATCAGAAGATTTGCATAATTTTAAAATACAATTCATATTTAAAGTAAAAAATTAAATATCATACTTTAATATTTTTAGCGGTAATTATATGTTAGGAAACCATTATCGTATATACAGTTTTTAATAATTTTTGATGTAATTTGAAAAGATAATACTATATTTTTATTATGTAGTATGACAAATTTATAGATGAGTTACATAAAATATAAATTTATGAATAAACAAATAACATTAGAGTCATATTCACTAAATTATCTTAGTTATATTTTATAATTTTATATAATTATTAATTTATGATATTGATGTGATCATATAATTACATAAGATTTTTTAAAAATTATTATCTTATTATTTTATCAAATTATGTTAAATATTATATTGGCCCAACTAAAAACTAAAAAAAAATTATTAATTTATAAAAGTTATTAATTTATAGAGTAACACATATGTGAAATCTCCATGACAAAATGTTTTTTTTAAAACTCAATTTTGGCGTATCCTTTGAACATTAAATAAAGCCCTAAAAAAATAGGAGAAATAACAAAACATGCCACTTGGGTTTTGTTTTTTCACATGCAAGTGCGTTCTTTCCGTTTCCCACCCATCTTTTACCTCTTCCGATAAAACATATGGACACTGTCACGATGCAACTTTATAATTCTAGTGTCATAAATAATATATCTTTCTATCATTATCATTATTTAAGCAATGTTATAAACAAAATAACCTTATATTTATATAAAATATTATAACAAATACTATTAAATAATTTTTTTAATTTTTTTCAAATCCTATTAATGATCATAATAATTATATATTTAGTTAGTCAATTCTCTAATAAATAGCACAAAATCAATATATAGATATTTTAAATTTTAATTTTTAATATATTAAATTTAAATCTGTTTATTTATATTTAGTATCTACTAAATAAACATGCATTTTTTAATTAGAGTATTTAAATAATATAGTATTAAATATTTTTAAATAAAGTCATTAAGAATACGATAATAATCACAAATCAATATAACTAAATAAAAAATTAGTAAATAATCATTGATAATAATTTATATATTTGAGTAAATCAAACAATTATAGATTTTTGAATAATGTGAAAATATATGTATAACACCAATTAATTTGCAACGAAATTATATTACAATCTAACTTACCAAATAAAATTTTCAAATATATAAGATCGCACGTAATTATATATTAGTAATTTTAATTAACATAACACAAACCATAAATAATAATAATAAATAAGATAAATAAGATATTAAAAACATAAAATAAATTTAATTTAAAACACTAATAATAATGTATACCAATATAAAATAATAAAGTATGAAGTCAATATATATATATATATATATATATTAATAATACTAAATAAAATTAATTATATGCTTACCAAAAAAAATTATATTATAAAAAAAATCTATAAATTTATAAAATATATTTTTATGTGCTGCACATCGCGGGTTACTATGTAGTACATTATATAATATCATTATTGGAAAAAAATGAACTTTTTTTTTTGGCGAATCTAAAATTGAGTTACATAACTTGAAGTGTCATAATTCTACCCTTTTTTCTGGAAAAAAAAATGGAGTTACATATATATGTGCAATTAGAGTCATTAGACATAACTAATCTCAATTAGAAACAGCATAGTAAAAGATAACTGCTTTTTTATATAGGAAAAAGGCAATATTTTTCTTGATTACGATAAAGTATTAACATTATGAGATTATATATATTTGATCGTCCAGAATTTTTTTATAACAATTTTGTAAAGATTTATATTATTCCAAATACAAAAAGCCATCGGAACTAAATTTATGGTCTTATGGTCATAATCAGGTTTATAAGAAAAATCGATCGCAGGCTGTATAGTATAATTAATACGCATATACTGTACTACGTTATCTCGAATTTTATAAAGCACTTATTTTGTTGTTCTATTTTCAAACAATAATTGGTTTTATAATAGCCCTACCTTCCATAACTTTGCCAAAGTCTTAACAAAGTGTATATGTACAGACACTGAGGAAAATGGATGAAAAAATAAAATAACATTAAGTTTCAAATTGCCTATGAGAACAAGGGGCCCTACAAACTTGTAGAAGCAAATTGCCACTTTAACAAATAGTTTTTTTTTATTTTATATAAACAGTTTAAACAAATAGTTGGCCCTATCGATAATCCAAAAGCTGTTTATTTTATACCTGAAGGAAATATTTAAGAAACAAGGATTAAAAATATGATTTATTGGGGACTAAGAGTTATGGGTTTGTTTATGCACTTTCTAAGAAAAGGTGTGAACCACAAAACATGGTTAATGTGTCTTTACATGTAAAACCATTATTCATAAACAATTTTGGTACTTAATTAGATGTACATTTGTTGACATGTATGAGCACTTCAATATATATTATGTGCATATAGTATGTTTTAGTTTTTAGATGCAAATATTATGTTATTTATCCATTAATTTTGTATACATAATTTATAATTTGATCTAGAAGACCACATATGTTAGCAAGCATGTTTTACAATTCTAGTGTTGGTAAAAAAATTTTAATTATGTAACTATTCCCAAATATAAATTAAATATTCGTATAATGCATAGCTGTTGCCTGTTGGAGAGAAGAAGATATTTTCTATTGAATATAGACTTTTTTAATTGGTCGTTAAGTTTTTAGCCTTTTACTTTCCATTAATTTAAACGTTTCAATAGTTGTTTTTTGTTACAAGTCTTTAAATTTTAATTATTTATTCTTTTAATGTCTTTATTTTTTTTTTGTGTGTAACAAGTCGTTAAACATGTTTAATTTCATTGAGTTGAAACAGTCAAACATTTAATATGTGCGTGTTATGTGAAAACACGGAATTATAATGAGAATGAGCTGAGTGACGACCAAAAGAAGAGAATTCGTCAGCTTTTATTCTACTAATAATAAAGTAAATCCTTTTTGATTTCACGTATAACTCTAGTATGCAATGAGAGATAATCAGATAAGTATAGGTCGGTCCTTGATGTTTTAAATTATCTAAAGCTTTCCTAGAGTTTTGAATTACTCGCAATAAATAAAACCACAACATAAAGTTTTTGACATTTCTAGTAAATACAATCTGGCCTAATTGGTCCCAATTACTTCTCCCAAGCAATTTAATCCGGGTTCAAATTACTAATGATAATGATGTAATAGAAAAAAAAAAAAAAGTTTTTGACATTTCTTGGTAGGTTGCGTGAAGGCAAAAACCTAATGAGTAAATATTCGCTTAGCAACTATATCTTCCAAAAATACCGTCCACCTGAATTTTTTTATTTTAAATCTTGACTACTTTAGTTTATTGTTTTAGATTGTTTCTTAATTTAACAGAGTTTGATCGCCACGTGTTCTACTTATGCCTTGCCTAACTCGACTCTTCTCCACCATATATATTAAGTTATTAACACAAACTCGGACTTCCAACCATTTTTTTTTTGTTAAAGGAGTTGCAGCTTTATTGTAATACTTGTATTTGTGTATAACGTAATCTTCTTCGTGCATCTTAAGTTAATATTGGTTGGCTAACATCTGTAGAGAAATATATCGTTATAATTTATAAATGCCAGCAACAAAAAAATGTGTAGATTTTTGGTTCTAGGCTTCTAGCTAAGTAAAGAAAACAAACACGTAGCTAGATTTCTGGCCTATCACCCAAAAGATCCAATTAAAACCACACATGGCAATCAAACTTTATTCCGCAAACCCAAGTTTGAACCTAGATGGTTTGGACTTTGGAGTTGAAAGTTGTTTTTTCACAAAAGAAATAATTTAAAACAAGAATAGCTAAATGATATGATTATTAGAGAATAGTACTTTTCCAAGGGAAATAGTCGAATAGATTTAGATTATAAAGTACAGAAAGACGAAAAGAAACTCAAAAGTAAAGTTGACCAGGTGAGGATATTTTGGTAGTTTTAATCAAAAAGCAAAGAATTACAAGAGTGGGTAGGTCCCGATTTGGTGGTCGACTGTTCATGCTAACCGGAAATTACAGGTTATAATCGTTTGATTCTGCGGCCGTAAAGTGACTTAAAGAAAACAATGCCCTTAATTTTTAAACTTTTAATCAATGAAACTAATAAAAAAAATATGGTTATTTTTCCCATATATTTTCTTTGGCATAAAGCTGTCAATTTTTTTAAAATGTCTATCTATAACAAAATGTCAGTTTTTTTCAAAGAAAATATAGTTATTGCATGTACTAATAGTCTAATAGTTGAGACTTGAGACCCTCTTTTTTTTTTCTCGAAACTTACACTTTTCTTCTTGTTGCAAAATGAGAAATCAAGAGAAGAGATTAGTCAGTTTGAACGGTATGGTTTTGGAATTTATTGCGGTTAGTTCTCGATCTCTTTCTAAATTCACCAAATTGTTAGTTTTTTTCTAGAACAAATAATTGATGAACATGTTACATGTGTTAACCCAAAAAAGAAAAGGTTATAAATGAAAATTATAAGAAAAATTAGGAAAGAGAGAGCCAAGCCACGCGCTTCTCGATGATGGAGTTGATAGAAGCTTACCATCGCCACACGAAATCCACACATGACATTTTCATTTTCCTCAATCTCTTTTCTTTTATTTCTTTTGCAATTTGTTTCCACGCGTCCAACAAAATTTTTTTCTTCCTTTTCTTTTCAGTGCTACAACATATAACCTATTACAGCGTAGCTAGCTATATGCTACATTGAGCACCACATTTTTTTCTTTTTCTAAATCATTGTTTCCATTTTACATCTTTGTTTTATTAATTAACAAAACTCTACTCATAAAACTAAAATAAATAATTTTCTGAACCATAGTAAGGTGGATTTAAATTTCAAATTTCTTTTTGTTTTTTTTCGTAACCAGAGATGACCGAAATTTTTAACACCTGACTAATCCTCCACAGTGAGTATAATCATCAAGTAGTTTACTCACTGAGTTTTCTGATATATTTCGATTTGTCAAATAAGAATAATTTAAATAATTTTACAGTTAAAGAAAATCGATATCTGGTTTATACTAATATAATGATTCTTTCTCAAATGGGAACCACTAAACCAATACTATTTGATTCCCGAAAATATCTTCCTGTGCATAAATAACAATCAGAAAGAATTTACTAATAATTTTATTTTAAATATAATATTTAATGGTTTTTTATACTAAATGTTATAGTTCTGATATTATAGTGTATACTATACACATTTGTATTATATTTTATTTTCTCCCAAATGCATTTTCTTGAAATTTAGGACTGGAACGTAACGAGAATTCAGCCCATCCATATAAGTCTCTCTTGTATGGGATCGAATATTTTGGGAAGTTCGTTATTAGTATCTTGTCGTAAGTTTCGTTTTCTTTTTTCCTATTTTTGTGGGACTACTTTTTTCTTGTCTACGAGGATTCGGTTTTTATGGGCCTACCATAGGCCTGTTTAAGGCTCTTTTCTCCCTGGTTTAAGGCTTATTTATTTTGTCAAAAACATCACGCACACATAGCATTGTTATTTACTTATTTACTTAATTAGTGAGCATAATTCCTCAAATAAATAAATAAATTTTGAGAAACTCACATCATACACTTAGCCAATAAATTTATTTCTAATGTCGTGTAAAATTTATACTAAAAAGGAAATATTACAATAGCCAAATATATCTGGTAAAACATTTTACTAATGATACTTATATGTTTAGTTTAGTGTTTAAACAAAAGTCAGGGTGGCCGAGTGGTCTAAGGCGCCAGACTCAAGTTCTGGTCCTCGTGAGAGGGCGTGGGTTCAAATCCCACTTCTGACAACTAAAATTTTTGTTTTCCTTCTTTAATTCGTTCATGCTAATTTGCTAAATATCAAATTAAAAGTCTTATTTTCGAAGGATGAAGTTTATTATTAAAAATTAAAAATTTCTTTAGAAAGCAGAACAGAATATTGTGTACTCGTCATCGGAATATGTATTTAGGTTTTCTAACAAAACTCCACATCTGAAAAATCATTTTAGTTGGAGCTTAGATTCATAATTAAGCTTCATGAATGTGTGTGAAGAAACACCTTACAAAGCCTCATGAGTGTGCGTGAAACATCTCATAATAATCACAAACTAAGTAAAAAGAGTAGATTCCTAATTAAGTAGCAGTAGCAGCTTTGTGCTTCCTAGGCAAGCGATATCCACCAAAAATACAAGCATGGTCCTCATAATTAGGCTCAAGAGGCAATATTTCTGATGCTCTCAACTCTTCCATTTGCAGCTTCTCCACTTCGTTCTGATACACTGTTTCGCTAACGTTGCGTCTATACTATTCGCCTGGAACAAAAACACTTATAGTTAATAAAACAAACAATGCACACTAAAAAGAGAGAATGATTTTGATTTTAATCAATGCATGGTTAAAAAGTTTTGTTACATACCTTTATAGATATCATAAAGTGACCACCAGGTTTGAGGAAATATGATGCATTGTGAGCTAATATCTTAGCTTGATCTGGTTGATTAACATCAGAGATTATGACATCAACCATACCCACAAGCATTCTATATTTAGCTGGTTGTCTTGCATCTTCAATGATTGGTACAACATTAGTTCTCTTCTTTGCCATGGTTACTAAACCTTTACCACATATATGAGAATGCTCAACAGCATAAACACATCCCTCCTACAAATCAGAAAAATCAAATTTAAGTAACATACATAATTAAACATAATCAAAAGGGTTAGGGTTTACTTACAGAGCCAACTATATCAGAGATATGAGATACAGTGGTTCCGGAAGAAGCGCCAAGGTAAAGAACTTTAACACCAGGTTTCTACAATTTCAAGAAACAAAGTCTTTTATACTTTCAATAACATAAGAAAAAGAAAAAGAGATTATTAGTTGATGTTTTTTTCATGTGTAAGAGATGGGACTTACGATCCAAATGTTATCAATACCAATGCTAATCGCAGCAGCTAACTTAGAGCGATAAGGGTTCCAAACTCTGTAGTCAACATTAGTTCTATCTTCGTTCTGAACAGAGATTCTCTTCTCATTGTCAACGGTTTCACCAGGAACTAAGTTCTTGGTAAGAAGAGCATCTCTTTTATTCTTGGCTATGAAAACTCCTTCGTGTCTGTGTGGCATCACTAACACTTTGCTTCCTCCTATAATTCCTCCGTCGGATTCACGTTCACGGCCTTTTACACCTCCTGGCCCTCTTCCACGGCCTCTTACGGCACTTCCGCCACCGCCTCTGGCTAAACCTCTTCCGCCACCACCACCACCGCGTCCTAAGCATAATCATATACATAAAACCGAAAATAAACTAATTAATGAGAACAGAGTATTACTAAATCTTCCATTAAACTTGGATTAAAACGAATTTAGAGTAAACGCAACCCTATATTTTAGGTCGAATAGAGTTATTTTAGGGTTCGTACCTCTTTGGGGATGTCTCATCTTTGCTATAGAGCGAGAGCAAAGAAAAAAAATAAAGTGAAAGTAACAAAGAGAAGATTTATGGCGATGTTGAAGCTTTCGTGATTGGTTTTGTAGAGACGCTGATAGGGTTTAAGAAGGTTTTACCTATTAGAATTGGAGTTGGAAAAGGAATGTTTCTATTTCTTTTCCGATAAAATTGGAAACCTTCTAATTTGTCAACATAGTATTTCATTAACAATTTCTATATATTTGAGTTTGACTTCTTGTAGGCTTCGTTTCTTATCAAACCCTTTATATTGAATGAAACATCAGATTGCTTGTGATGCAAGGAGTCCATGAAAATTGCTGAATAAATGTATTCACTGTAAAACAATTATTTTTCATATTTAGTATATCGGCTCCATCTTGTTACTTGAAGATGAAGAGTACCTAATAGAACTGGTATAATATCTTAATCTAGATTGATTACAAGATAAGAGTTACGATTCAACTAGGTTTAGGAAATATCCGAATTTATATTTCTCGAGTATAAAGTAGCTAGCAAGGAAGCTTTTCAAGTTTGATTACTCTCTAGACTCTCAGTTTTTTCTACTAATGATGAATTCAACGAATGATTTGCCTTATCTTCTTGATGATTTACTGTTGAACTGCTTAGCCCGTGTCTCGAGATTGTACTACCCGATTCTCTCCTTAGTTTCCAAGAGATTCCGCTCTCTTGTTGCATCACCTGATCTTTATCAGACCCGAACGCTTTTAGGATGCACCGAGAATTGTCTTTATGTGTGCTTACATTTCAGTTCTGAATATAACCGTACCATGTTGGTTCAATCTGTGCCGAAGATTACCTTGAACCCCTACGCTCTAATCCTAACCTTATCTCACAATGGTTCAGTTCCTGGTTCAGACCACAAAGAATGCTAACAAATCACACTAGGAAGGAAGAGAAGAAGTCAAGTGAAAATCGTTGGGTGTCAGTCAAAACTCGCAATTTTTCTCCTCCGTTTTGGCGGACTCATACCGCTATTGGTTCTAATATCTACATGATTGGCGAGTGTTTCTATAGTGCAATGACTGCGGTCACGTCTAGGGTCTTCTTCATGGACTGTAGGTCTCACACCTGCTACAGAGCTCCAAGAATGCAAATAGCCCCAAAAGTTTCACCCTCGTGAGTGTTCTTGACGGGAAATATATGTAGTAAAAGGCTATAAAGATCCCGATTCCTCAAATTTGATCGAGTTTTTCGATCCGAAAACCCAAATATGGGAGCATGTGCCTAGCCCTAGCGCGGAGATAAGTGGGAGTTATATATATCAGGAACCTTAGTTTTCGACCGAAAGCCTTACCTATTTGAGGATAAAAGTGTGGTAAACAATCCCAAAGAAAATAATTGGGATGTGGTTGGGTTGGAGATGCCTTTGCATTGGACTCCCTCTTATTATTCTTGCGTAGTAGATAACATAATCTACTATAATCTACTCTTATGGAAGCTCTAGAGAGCTCCTATGGTACGACTCTGAGAGAAGATCGTGGAGAATTTTGAAGGGTTTGGAAGAACTTCCGAATTACCAAAGAATGGGACTTGTGTTAGATTGGTGGAAACATTGCGGTTTTGTGGGAGAAGAATGTGAATGATACAGGTCCTGAGAAGGTGAGTTGGAGTGCTGAGATTTCGCTTGAAAGGTGCAATGGAAAAGAGGTTTATGGGAAGATTGAGTGGTGTAACGTTGTGCTTACACTTTCCAAGCCATACGAATTCGTTCAAGTTATTACCGCTACGGTTTGATGAACTGAGGAATTCGTGAGCCATTGCTTGGACATGGTTATATCATTTTTTGTTTGTTTTCAATATGCTTAAAGCATAATGCATATAACGTTTGTGTTTCTCTCTATTATAATGACTCTGTTTAGTAATGTTCTCAGCTACGTGTTCTGTTGTTTCCTCTCTTCTCTGATTCGCTCTGTTTTTTTTTCTTATTTTGTGTTTTTCTCCTGAACACATCCAAATATGACACTGTAAATCTCTTGGTATTACAGCTTCACAAAGTTGATTTGTGTCATGGAACTATGGAAGATTCAACATATAATGACTGTATATCTCTTAAGTCTTTTATGTTTATTATTATGCGTTCATGTTCTCTAATTCCTAGAGCTATTTGCGACCTACTTGGCTTTGAAGTTAATATACTTTTATTGTATCACGTTTTAAACCAAACCGACCCAATCTAAGAAATTTCACGGTGGTTACATTGTGGTTAAGCTTTAACCAAAATGATTTCAGGCTTTAAACTAAACCAAAATTTTAAAATCCTTCTCTAATTTTTGTTACTTCACAACTCACAATTGGCCATTTGAAGAAGAAGTTTGCTTAACAAACAGACGCACTGGAATTTGAAGTTTGCACATTTAGGCGGTTTCTTTTGTTTTTTCAAATTTGAATTTTTCTATATAACGGAAATAAAATTGGGCCGTTAGAAAAAGAGAAAGAGCGACTACAAGTACTAATCTCTCTATCACATTTCTCATATTTTGAAAAAAAAAACTCAAATTCTCATTTTCAAAAATTGTCTGCAAAAGTTAGAAATGACGTTTTCTCTGAGTTGGGCGATTCCAAGATCAGTTATAAGAGAGATCCAATTCCGATGATCCTCAATTCCGATTTGTGTTTCTCTGTTACCTGATTCGGTTACTGTTACTTAATTTTAACCAATCAATACGTTAATCTTCCTGATTTTGTTATTTCATCGCCGATAGTTTTTGATGATTCGTGATTTGGTTTTGATAGATGAATAAAACGATGGGGTAGAAGATCAAGGGGATTCCATGAGTGATGGTGGTGGTGGTTACGAAAGCCATAACGGAGGTTAGGGATCTGGTTTACTTTTTGTTCTACGTCACTGTGTCTCCGCTTTGGTTCTTATTCTGATTTACCTTTTTGATTAACAGATCCTTTAATAAATCAAAGAAGAAGAAGAAGACGCTCCTCTTCTCTATCTCATCGGTAATCATTTTTATTATTTTGTGTTATTTTCATCGAATTTAATGTGTGTTTTTTTTGCTCCACCGTTTCAAATGGGTCGATCCTATTGAGCGTGTTACTCGTTTAGCTTATTATTCTGTTGTTGTTGTTCATAATAGTTACCAGCTTCACAAACTCAATTTGAAGATACTGCTATAAACAGTGCATATCCCACATATCATTCTCATCAAGAAAGCGACTCTTAGGTATGTATCTTACCACCCTCTTCTTTTATTTTAATTTCACTTGATATCTGAATGTATAAAGCTCTATTCAACTTTTTAATGTCTCAGATTAATGTCTCTGTGTATGACAATGAAATTTATTGTTCATGAGTTAAGGTATATTTTTCTGACACATGGCCAAGGTTGATACTTCTCTTTACGTTTATATAGTTTACTCTGGTTACATATTTGTGTTTTGTTTCATAAGTGCAGGGTATGTCGTAAATCTGATAAGAGAACGATTGTTTGGTGTTGTCTTACTCATTTATTTTTATCTGAAACTTCTCTGATATATATCTTTGCTTTCTCTTCTCAAATATGGGAAGGAAGAGTATGTGGCATACATTCATACATACATGCTTTCATACATACATAACATACATACTATAGATATATGTAATACATTACATATATCTATACATACATGGTTGCTTGCTTCTTTTTTTACTCATTTCCTTTCTTGAATCATTGTTTGATTCTTTGGGACATCATTTTCTGTTTCTTTGTTTCTTTGCTTCTCTGTTTCCTTGCTTCTTTTCTTGAATCATTGTTTGGTTCTTTGCGACATCATTTTATGTTTCTTTGTTTCTTTTTTTCTTTGCTTCTCTGTTTTTTTGCTTCTTTGTTTCTTGGCTTCTCTGTTTCCTTGCTTCTTTGTTTACTCATTTCCTTTCTTGAATCATTGTTTGATTCTTTGCGACATCATTTTCTGCCTTCATTCTTTTTTACTTGCTTGCTTCCTTTCCTTGTTTACTTACTTGCTTCTGTATTTCCATGCTTGCATGCCTATTTTTTTAATTACATACTGTCTTTCTTCCTTAACTATTGAAATTTGTTTCACTTCGTTACTTTCAATCCTTTACTTGCTTGCTATTTGCTCACTAATTAATTACTCAGTTTATCTTAAAATATGTACAGGCTCTAGACACTTCAGGTTACTATTTGAAATATTATTACAGGTGGAGACTCTTAACTGTCCATCAAGGCAAAGTCCTCGGCGACACCACATAGACCCTTTTGTGCATGTGGAATGTTTATGGAATCCAGTTATACCAGCCTCATAGAACTTTACCAGAAAGACAAAGATCAAGTTCTATGATCATTCCTCTCTCTCCTTACTTTCTGAAAGTTTTTATATGTATATGTATCAAATACAAGGTGATCTCGATTGTATCTAAATATTTTATTTGTTGGTTTTAAAATTTCAGGGTTTGAGACCTGGGCGTTTACTTTTGCAACCAGCTTCTGAACCAAAAACCAGAGCCATTCAAGTCCAAAGTAAAATCTAGTTAGAGCAATCAAAATTCCTTTCAAAATACAATTTTTACACAAAGTAATTTGTTTGTTTTGGTTACTGAAATTGAAAAAGTGAGAATTACTTGAAATTTGTGTGGTCCTCTTTAATTGTGAAATTTTACTTTTAAAGGTCTAGTCCTTCTCACCGTGAAGGAAAACGTTTCTAAGAGAAGAATATCTATGAAATGAGTTCTGCTTCTCTGCATCTTCTCAGCTCCAGGTTTCAATTTGATATTTCTTCAAAACTTTGTCTTTATTTTTGGGGCATTTAGTTAAAAAGTTCTTTGTGCTAATATATGGTGATGAACTTTGCTAATTATTCTGATGAACTTCTGTTGTTTCTGTTGTATTTCGTTAATAGGTGTTCATGGTTTGGGAATTAATACAGCATTTAGCGCCACAGAAGGACATTCATACATCACATGTGTGATATACATTCATACATCGCATGTACATCCATATTTGTTTTCTTGATTGATTGTTTAGTTCATTGCTTGCTTCTTTACTTACATCGTTAACTTGTTTACTTGCTTTCTTCTTTGATTCTTTTGTTTACTTCATCACTTAACTTGCTTGTTTCTTTCTCTGGTTTACATGCTTAACTTTTTTGTTTCTTTGATTCTTTGATCTTTCCGTTCTCAATTGCTAAATTCATTGCTTAATTTGTTTGTTTCCTTTCTTCTTTGCTTCTCTGATTCTTTGTTTCCTTACTTCCTTCACTCTTAGCGCACATCATACATGCAACTTGTTTACTTGATGCCTCCTTTGTTTCTTTGCTTACTCATTTGATTCATCGATTGCTTGGTTACATGCTTAATTTCTTTACATTTTCAAATTTTAATAAAATTATATATTGTTAACACTTTTTCAATTAGCTTAATTATGACACAAATATTTAGATGAACTGATAATCTCTTTAGCATTCTTAAATGATTGAAAAAGAAAAATAGAAACATACAACTCGTTTTTAATATAATTTTTAACTCGTTTGCTTGCTTACGTGCTCAATTCATGAGCAGCGGTGAGGGAAGATGAATCTGATTTTAGGTTTCCAGTGACGAAGAAGATGTTTTAGGGGAAAATAAATCTGATGTCGTGGGTTTGTTTTTAAAAATAAATCTGATTTTTTATTTTTTGTTTTTTCATTTTTATCTTTTTTTTTGTCGACAATCATTCATTTTTATCTTTTAAGTTTTCAAATTATTTTTTTTCCTAATTTTAAATCAGAATGGCGTTAGTGTGATTAATATTATTAACTTTGGTTTTTTAGTATTTTGATAAAAGATTAAGGTTAGTCTAGTTAGTCTCTATTTAGGAAGTTAGTCTAGCAATTAATTTACAGAGTAGTGTTATTCTAGTATAATAACAC
Organism: Cardamine occulta; assembly: GCA_028015245.1. Classification (NCBI taxonomy): domain Eukaryota; kingdom Viridiplantae; phylum Streptophyta; class Magnoliopsida; order Brassicales; family Brassicaceae; genus Cardamine; species Cardamine occulta. The sequence continues at coordinate 11,214,023 of CM051393.1, read as the reverse complement.
TAATTATAATACAAATTTTTAGATGAATTGATAATCTCTTTAGCATTCTTAAATGATTCAAGAAAAATATACAACTCATTTTAAAATTAGTTTGTAAAAGAGTAAAATAAATCAACTAGAAAAAGGTAAAATATCCTTTTCTTTAAAGAATAAAATTTGAAATATGGCGTTTCTTGTTTGTTTCAGTAGCTATATGAAACAATGCTAGAAAAATGTTGCGATTAGGCTCTGTTTCAACCACATTATGCATTATTTATTGGAGTGAGTCGCATAGGATTGCTTATCGCAGTTGACGCAGTGGTAAGGTTATGTAGTGAAAAAACAAGTCAATGATTATGATTTTGGACTTATCTATATGAAGAAGACACCATTGAGGAAAGTTTTTTGTTTGTTTGACAAACGTCATTGATGAAAGTTGCGTCCACTTATTGAATGATCATATAATATCAGTGGTTCTTTATGAAATAATCCAAAATACAACACATGATAAAAAGCTTATCCAAACCTTAAACGCATAAAAGTTCGATAAGTTATTTAAACGCATCTCTCTTCGAATCTACCATTTGTTCATAGTTCCTAACCTTAACTCCGACACAACCGAGCTTCCTCATGGCGGAGACATAAATAAAATATTAAAAGCAAGTTACGAATCAACACTTTGAATCAAGCTGATTTGAGTTCTTCTAGTAGAAATAAAAATGGTTTTGACTTGCGTATTGGAGCGAGTCGCAAAAGATTGCAGTTAATGCAATGTAAACTCATGTAGTCAGACAATAAGTATTGACTTATGTGAACGATTGATGAATGCGTCACATATTGAATGATCCATAATATCGGTGTTTATAAAACGATTAAATATCCAAACACGACATAAATGCATATCCATGAAGCTAGATCAAACCAAATAAATACAAGATAAATAAACCCGCTAGATCACACTAGTAGTCCACAATTCCACTAAGCAAACACACAGAATCGCTCTATGTGGCTGCACCCTTTTGTTTCTTGGGCACGCGGTAAGCGCCAACAACACAAGCGTGGTCACGCTCAAAAGGCTCAAGAGTTATCTGTTCGGCTGGCTTAAACTGCTCCAGCTGCAGCTTCTTCACCTCGCTCTGGAACACTACTTCTGCTGCAACCGTAGAGTCAATACAGTTGGCCTAAAATGGAGAACAAGTTTATTAAGTGAGAAACAAAAACCAAGTGAACATTCTAAAATTTGATTCGATGTTGTGAGGAGAATTAGTGCAAGGATAAGAGTTACTACTAACCTTGATTGAGATAACAAAGTGTCCTCCGGTTTTGAGGAAGAATGAGGCATTCAGGGCCAAGATTCTTGCCTTCAAGAGTTTAGGCAAATAATGGGTTTCAATTTAAAAACATAAACAGAGAAACGAATGACAAAACAAAGAACAAAATCATTTATGGTTCCATTGCAGTCTCTGCTTCAATTATTAACACAAATATTCAAAATAACATAAAATGCAATGCTGAAAACTTTATGGTTTCAATACCAAAAGAAGAATAAGAAACATTTATGGCTTCATTGCAGATATCTTGTGGAGCTATCTCAGCAACAGCAAGCTCACTCACTACTGATACTACAATAGTCTCTGGCCTCAATCATAACAAAAATATTCAAAATCACTTAAAATGAAATGTTGAAAACTTTTCCAAACGGATTAAAAGAAAATCTATGAAGCCAAGAGACAAATGTTTTAAACTGAAGAAAAACAATAGAAACAGATTTGCAAACGTATAAAATGAAAAGGCAATGCATATCGGTTGGAAGTGTTAAACCCGAAAAGGCTTTATTTTTAAGCAAAAACTGAAGTAAAAAGATTAAAAGTAGCATCAGAAACTTGGAGTTTACAACACCCATAATGTTCTGAAGGGGAATCCAAGTATCATCATCATCTGCCGATTATAAAGTACTCATTTTTATGCAAGGAAAAGATGCAATGCATTATAAAGCTAAATTCATTGATATATAACTATATAAAGGAGTCATCGAACAACATTCATAATAAGAAATAAGGAAGAACCAAACCTGATCCGGTTGAGCAACATCAGAGAATATGACATCAACCATACCCACAAGCATTCTATACTTAGCAGGGTGTCTAGCATCTTCAATGATTGGTATAACATTAGTTCTCTTCTTAGCCATGTTCACCAAATCTCTACCACTTCTATGAGAAAATTCAACGGCATAAACACATCCCTCCTACAAATCATAAAGCAAAACAAGCAAAGATAAGTCACCAAATTAGGACATGAAACGACCTAATTAGCTGAAGAAAACATCATGATATAGTAATAGACTTTAACTTACAGGGCCAACAAGATCAGACACATGAGAAACAGTGGTTCCAGAAGCAGCACCGAGGTAAAGAACTTTAGCACCAGGTTTCTACAAAAGGAGTTAGAACATAACCATATCAAGAACAAGTTTTTCAATAACTAACTCATTGTGTTATATATAAAAGATGAGACTTACGATCCAAACGTTGTCAATACCACCGAGAATAGCAGCAGCTAACTTTGATCTAAAAGGGTTCCAAACTCTGTATTCAACTTTAGTCCCATCTTCATTCTGAAAAATTCAAATAAACTATTAACTATCAAGTATAAAAGTAACACAAAAACATCCAATTCTAAATCATATTTACATGAATACTCAAACTTGATACCTGAACAGAGATCCTCTTTTCATTGTAAACAGCTTCACCAGGAACCAAGTTCTTAGTAACAAGAGCATCTTCTTTACCCTTAGCAATGAACACTCCTGCGTGTCTGTGAGGCTCTACAATAACTTTGCTTCCTCCTTTCATTCCTCCACGTCCTCCTCTTCCATTACCACGGCCTCTGTCACCTCGTCCTCTGCCACGTCCTCTCATGGTACTTCCTCCACGGCCTCGGTCACCTCGACCACCTCTGAATCCTCCATCGCTACCACATCTGAATCCTCCGCCACCACGTCCTGAAAAATTAACGAATTGAAATTAAAGTGTAATCAAAATCTCAACTTTTACTTTAAAACAGTGAAGACACAAAAGGGGCAAGACTGTAAACCCTAAATATCAATTGAAACTAAACGAATTCAGATTTGACACAATCGTATTTTGAGCTGAACTTGGTTATACAATGGAGGCAAACAGAAGAAAAAAGATATAGACTTTGATTAGGGTTCTTACCTGTAAGTGGAGGTCTCATATTTGCTAAGGGTACTGAATCAAAGACGAGAAGCGAAAGAAACCAAAGCAAAGGTAACAGAAGTGCGGTAGTGGCGATCGTTGCAACTTCTGTAAGTGATTATATATATATAACATTTTAGGGCTTTTAGGGTTTATGCTTGATACTTCTTATATTTATAAATAGATCCTTTTATTTTGTATATCTTCAACCTTTTGTAGCATAAACTAACTATTGGTACAGATGAGTCCAAAGTCAGGGGTTGGGCTGGACCTGTATTGGGTTTATGGGTCTTACTGAAATGGTTCACCCTAGTCCACTTAGAGTTTAAACATGTCGATACTCTACTGGGCCTGTCTCGAATGTTTCATTACGATTTTATTTTTATTTTTATTTTTTTTGGTGAGACAGAGATATTCTCATTACAGCAACGAGAATAAACAATTGTATCTAGGGTTCTCGATCATCTAAAGTTTTTAGGGTTCGACCTGGTCCTCCTCGTCTCTGTTTACCAATGTTAATTTGTGTAATTTTTCTTAGCTAGCTTATGTCATCAATAGAGGCTGAAGAGGCCGTTGTTTCTGTAGACAGCATCAGTGTGTTGCCCAACGATTTACTCGTCCAGATTTTGTTGCTTGTCTCGACCAAAGATGCAGTGGCCACCATGTTTTCGTCAAAACGGTGGCGTTTTATCTGGACGATGATGCATTAACTCGAATACAAAGGTATTTTTGATAAATTCAAAAGCATTCAGAGGTTTATTGACAAGTCATTGGAACTTCACAAAGCTCCTGTATTAGAAACTTTGCGTATCCAACTCGGTAGAAAATCTGATGTAGATGTTGTGAAACTGGTCGTAAATGCAGTTGATCGTTTCGTGCGCAAGCTAGAGTTGCACCGCAGAGCCTATCAGCTTGCTTAAGAGCTTTTACACATGCAAAACGATTGTGGATGACTCTTACGAACAAGATTCTCATCGAAGTTCTTTGTTCGGCTTGCCTCCCGTCTCTCAAAGTATTGCGCCTTTTTTATGTGATAATCAAAGATGAAGATTCTATGGAAAGGCTTTTCTCAAGTTGCTCAGCTCTTGCTCGATCGAGTGTGCACCTCGTCATCACTGATTACTTGAGATACGACATTTCCCGGCTGGATAAGTTTTGGTTTGGTCATATGCCACAGATCAGCGTTTTTTGTAATAGTGATGACAAGTTTCATAGGGCTATTCCCTTGGTCACGGGTCTTCATTTACGTTCAAAAGATCCAAAGGTATATATTGATTTTGATCTCTAGTTTTGTCTCTTGGTTGTTATTTTGATCACATTGCTTTATATTTTTGGTTGTTTTCATTGCAGCCTATGAACTTTAGTGGCAATACTTCCTCTCGACTTGGATGGTTTTTTTTACTATATAGATTGCCATTGTTGGTTGGATCAACTTTCGCTAGTACTCAACAACTCTCCTAAACTAGTTTTTCTATGGATCTGTTCTGTAAGTAACAACTCAATATATAAACTGCTTCTTTGATTCCAAATTTTAAATTTTGATTTACTTAATTACTTGCATTTAGGTTAGTAAATATCGACCCGGGTCTCTCCCATTATCATGGAACCAACCAAGTTTAGTTCCCAGATGCTTGTCGTCTCATCTAGAGTCCTTTAAGTGGAAAGGATATAGAGGAAACGAAGCAGATAAAAAGCTCATGAGATTTATACTTGCAAACTCAGAGTGTTTAAAGAAAGCGACAATCATCTTGTCAACAACATTCAATCTTAAACAGAAAGAGATGATAAAAGAGGAGTTAAAATCTATGTCTAGAGTTTCAATCGTCTGAGCTTCTGTTTGAATGAAGAGAATAATTAATCTTTTACCATTTGGTACAAAATGATCACATATCTTTCTCTTTTTTGTACGATCTTTAATCAAGCTAGTATTTTACGATCACATCTATATCAAGAGGACCACGCCTACAGCTTTAATTTGTGGTATATATGTTCTTGCTCTACCTCTCCTTCCTATATATGTCGCTAACAAGGAGTTGGACACAAATCTTTTCTTCTCCCACGCTCTTGTTTTCTTCTTTTACCGAAAGGAAGCTTTATAGTTTATATAGTTTTCTTTTGTTAATGGATAGGAAACTTTATATAGTTATTAACCAATAACAGTAGAATCCCACAGTTTTTAAAAATCTTTAAGTTTTTGAACAATAATATAATGAAAACCAATGGTGAATGCTCTTGATTGCTTCCTTAGCCAATACAATCATAGACACAATGGATTCTCGGTATCGGAACTACAAGTTGATTTATTCAAATAATGATCCTCAACTTTTGATTAAAACTTCTATAAATTAATATTTAATCAATTGATATTATTTAAAATTTTCTAAATATATTTTAAAGGTGTTTCCATGTTTTTTCGTATTTTGCTTTTGCATATCGGTTTCCATGTAACAAACTTAATCACGAGATTAGCACCAGAACCAAAAAAAAAAGTAACGATCAACTGGAAGAATATAGTATATGTTAGTTCGATAAGTTAGTTAAACGCATAGCAGTCTCTTTAAATCTACCATTTGTTCACAGTTCCTAATCTTTAACTCCGACACAACCGAGCTTCCTCATGGCGGAGATAATAGCACTGTTGAATCGGTAGAGAAGTTTGTGGATCAGTATATGGTTTTAGGATTTGTATTTGTATTCGGGGATTTTTTTTTTTATTGAAACTAGCACCGTTAACTTGGAGAAAATGTAGTATATATCACATTGACTAATTTCTAAAGGTTTTTTAAATGAAATAAAAAAATATTTTTGGCAAAAAATAAAAGTTACTCCGTATATATTTGTTTTCTTTACACCCTAGATAATTAGGCAAGTGCTTATAAACACAATTGACTTGTTGGTAAACGAATGTTTCACGGATAAAAATTACGATTTTCCTTTTTGTGAGACAGCGAGAAATAACAATTGTATCTAGGGTTCTCGATCATCTAAAGTTTTTAGGGCTTCTACCTACTTCTCCTCGTCTCTGTTTACCTATATTTGTGTAATCTTTATCACAAATTCTTAGCTAGTTATGTCATCACTAGAGGCTGAACGTTGTGATCAAAGTACTGAAGAGGCCGTTATTGTTTCTAGAGACATCATTAGTTCGTTGCCCAACGATTTACTTATTCAGATTTTGTTGCTTGTCTCGACCAAAGATGCAGTGGCCACCATGTTTTTGTCAAAACGATGGCGTTTTATCTGGACGATGGTGCCTAAACTCGAATACAAAGATACTTTTGATAAATTCAAAAGCATTCGGAGGTTTCTTGACAAGTCATTGGAACTTAACAAGGCTCCTGTATTAGAAACTTTGCGTATCCAACTCGGTAAAAATTCTCCTATCGATGTAGATGTTGGGAAACTGGTTGCAAAAGCAGTTGATCGCTTCGTGCGCAAGCTAGAGTTGGAGCTTCTCTGGACCGCAGAGCCTATCAGCTTGCCTAAGAGCTTTTACACATGCAAAACAATTGTGGAGTTGACTCTTACGAATAAGATTCTCATCGAAGTTCCGTGTTCAGCTTGCCTCCCGTCTCTCAAAGTATTGCGCCTTTTTTATGTGGTCTTCAAAGATGAAGATTCAATGGAAAGGCTTTTCTCAAGTTTCTCAGCTCTTGCTCGACGTATAGTGTTTCTCCACATCACTGATTACTTGAGATACCAAAATTTTCCGTTGGATAAGTTTCGCTTTGATCATAGGCCACATATCAGCGTTTTTTGTGATATTGATGACAATTTCATAGAGCTGTCCCCTTGGTCACGTTTCTTCATTTAAGTTAAAAGATCCTGAGGTATTGCTTTTGATCTCTAGCTTTGTCTCTTGGTTGTTATTTTGATCACATTGCTTTATATTTTTGGTTTCTTTAGTCATGGCAGGCTCTGAATTTTAGTGGCAATACTTTTTCTCGACTTCGAAAGTTTCTGTTCAGTCCAGATTGCCATCTTTGGTTGGATCAACTTTCGCAAGTTCTCAACAACTCTCCTAAACTAGTATTTCTAGGGATTTTTTCTGTAAGTAACAACGCAATATTCTTGTTATATACATAAACTGATATATTCTTTGATTCCAAGTCTTAAATTTTGATGTACTTATTTACTTATTCAGATTTTGTTGCTTGTCTCGACCAAAGATGCAGTAGCCACCATGTTTTTGTCAAAACGAAGGCGTTTTATCTGGACGATGGTGCCTAAACTCGAATACAAAGACACTAGTGATGAATGCGAAAGCATTTGGAAGTTTCTTGACAAGTCATTGGAACTTCACAAGGCACCTGTTTTAGAAAATTTGTGCATCCAACTCGGTAAGAATTTTCCTATCGATGTAGATGTTGTGAGTGTGGTTGCAAAAGCAGTTGATCGGTTCGTGCGCAAGCTAGAGTTGGAGCTTCTCTGGACCACAGAGCCTATCAGCTTCCCTAAGAGCCTTTAAACATGCAAAACGATTGTGGCATTGACTCTTTCGAACAAGATTCTCATAAAAGTTCCTTGTTCAGGTTGCCTACCCTCTCTCAAAATATTGCGTCTTTTTTATGTGGTGTTCAAAGATGAAGATTCTATTGAAAGGCTTTTATCAAGTTGCTCAGCTTTTGCTCGATCGAGAGTGTACCTCGGCGTCACTGATTACTTGAGATGCCCATCATTGATGGAGATACCCTTTTCGCTTTGATTGGCCACATATCAACGTTTTATGTAATGCTGATGACAAGTTTCTCAGAGCTATTCCCTTGGCCACGTCTCTTTTTTTACTTGTGAAAGATCCAATGGTATCGAACTATCGATTTTGATCTATAGCTTTCTCTCTTGGTTGTTATTTTGATCACATTGCTTTATATTTTTGGTTTGTTTTGTCATTGTAGGCTCTGGATTTTAGTGGCAATAATACTTTCCCTCGACTTGAAAAGTTTATGTTCTGTCTAAGGTTCCATCTTTGATTGGATCTACTTTCGAAAGTTATCAACAATTTCCCTAAACTAGCATTTCTATGGATCTTTTCTGTAAGTAACAACACAATATTCTTGTTGTATAAACTGATTCTTTGATTCCAAGTCTTACATTTTGATGTACTTGTATACTTGCATCCAGGCTAATGAATATCAACCCGCCCCGGGTCTCTTCCATTGTCATGGAACCAAGTTAAGTTCCTAGATGCTTGTCGTCTCATCTAGACTTCTTTGTGTGGAAAGGATATAGAGGAAATGAAGATGAGAAAGAGCTGTTGAGGTTCATACTTGCTAACTCAAAGTGTTTAAAGAAAGTGACAATGAACTTGACATCAACATTCAATCTTGGAGAGAAAGAGATGACAAAAAAGGAGTTAAATTCTATGTCTAGAGTTTCAACGTCGTCTGAGCTTCTGTTTAAATGAAGAGAATATTCTTTTACCATTTGGTACAAAATGATCACATCTGTATCAAGAGGACCATGTGTATATGCTACGACTACTATGTAAACTTTTAATTAGTTAATTTTTTTCAAATCTAGACTACGACTACTATGTTGTTACAAAACCCTATATAGAATAGAAATATGTCATTACATAGTCCAAAAACATGTTGAGTACTAAGAGATCAAGAGGTGTCATTCAATGGAAAGGTGTGAAATTTTTTACGACGATGTAATCTGTAGTGGAGGCCGACTGGCCGAAGTAGAAGCACTACACTGGAAAATGTTGTTCAAAATCTCGACTTCAAGGAAGTAATTTTCGAAACTGCATATTGATTCATTCTATCTTCTTAATGTTCTTACATAACTTGATGACTAATGTATGGTTGAAGCTGAGAATTGTCTATAAGGAGTTATGTCTGCAGTTTTCGAATATTCAAATTAGATGCATGTGTGGCTTAGAAAGGTACATGGATGTGCTGATAGTATAGCGAAATGGGCCTCTTGTTCGTCGGAGATAATTGCGTTTTTTTTTTTTTTTTTGTACCTTGTTGGCTACGTTATTTTGAAAATATCACCCGTGACTAAGAATTGGGCTTTCCCGAAATTACACGTGTGAATCAACGTTGGCTGGTTGATATCCCAAGAAATCTATTTTACAGATATATTAGTATTTAAAATTATTATTATTATTAATCTACTATATAATTATAGTTTAGGAACACAACAAAAAATTTACTACAATTTTATGAAACTCAAATTTCAATATATACTATACAAACAATGGATTTTTACATTTAAACAGAAAAGAAAAGCAAAACAGATATTATATAACTCGATTACGGAAAAAAAAAAGAAGAAAACTTATAACATCCGATCCATATATAAGCATTAAGACCCGTATCATATATATAGAAGAAAATTTACATTTTACTACTACAACCAAAATTATATAATCACCAATTGTTAACCTTTTATAAAGTTTATAAATGTTGACCAAAAGAAATAAAGTTTATAAATTAAAAAAAGTACCAATCCCCACACACCACACAGTCAAAGTATCTCTCAGAGAGACGAGAGAGACCAAACACAAAGCCCTTAAAAAAAGGAAGATCGTTACTAGTCATATCTTTGCTATTTCTCCACACAAAAAAAAATGAGAGAGGAAAGAGAAAGAGGAGATGAAGATGAAGAATTGTCATGGCCTTTGATCGGAGAGAAAAGTAGTGTAAAGGAAGAAGTGAAGAAGCAGCTATGGCTGTCTGGTCCACTCATCGCCGTGAGTCTTCTTCAGTTTTGTCTCCAAGTCATCTCTATCATGTTCGTTGGTCATCTTGGCTCTCTTCCTCTCTCCGCCGCCTCCATTGCCACCTCCTTCGCCTCCGTCACCGGTTTCAGCTTCCTCGTTAGTTTTTCTCTCTCTCTCTATCTATACATTAATATCTAATTCTAGCTTTTACTCTAAAGAATTTTTTTTATCAAAACAAGAATATATATATCCATTTTTGGTGAAGCACGTATCTTAATTTTCTTAAATATTTTTAAAAGGGAATTATGAAGAAAAAGTTTGAATTAGAATTTGAATCTTGATTGGGTTAATATCGGTGACATTAACTTTCTTATTTTCTTTCTATAAATGCATCATTTGATTTGTTTAATATGTATAGCTTTAAACCTTTGATATATCTTAAGATTAAAAAGAAATAAATAATACATAGAAAACTATATGATGGTCTGATCACTGATGGACTTATCAGGCCACTTTGTTTGAATATCCAAGTTGCGTAAGCATCTTTTCTGCCACTCCTACAGATTAAACAACAACAAAAAAAAAACATTTTGTCATTTTACGGACAAAAGTGAAAACGCCAAAATAACAAATAAAAAGGTTTAGTTAATTATATGTTAAAAACAAATACAAAGGTTTTTCATTTTTTTTAATGAACGCTTAAATTACGTAGGGACAAAGAAAGATTGATCGGTCTCAACTCTCAAGTCTCAGCACAAATGAATACTTAATGATGATATTGTAGGGTAGGGACATAGATAGTGAAAATCCTATTACCATTTCATTGGGTTGATGGCTGAACCCACAAAAGCTGAAAATGTAGACACTGAAAAATATATGAGTTTGATTTCTGTTAGAAGAGATTATTTATTAAAAGCTGATTTCGACTCTGGAAGATGTACAAACTAGAGGTTTGGAACTTCCAGATTAACCCCAAAAAAAAATAAAAAAAATCAACAGATCCAAATTTAAATATTTAAGTGAAAGTTTTACAATGTGTTCAAGCAAGAAAACTACACTAACTCATTTCTTTTCTTTTTTCTTGTTCCATTTTCTCATGAACAGATGGGAACTGCAAGTGCCTTAGATACACTTTGTGGCCAATCATACGGAGCAAAGAAGTATGGAATGTTAGGGATACAAATGCAAAGAGCAATGTTTGTTCTTACACTACTCTCTATTCCTCTCTCAATCATCTGGGCTAACACAGAACACTTTCTCATCTTCTTCGGACAAGACAAGTCCATTGCTAAACTCGCTGGCTCCTACGCAAGATTCATGATCCCAAGTATCTTTGCCTACGGTCTTCTTCAATGTTTCAACAGGTTTTTGCAGGCTCAAAACAATGTGTTTCCTGTGGTTTTCTGCTCTGGAGTCACCACTTCTCTTCATGTCATTCTTTGTTGGGTCTTGGTTTTGAAATCTGGTTTAGGGTTTAAAGGAGCTGCTGTGGCCAACTCCATTTCGTATTGGCTTAATGTTGTTCTCTTGTTCTGTTACGTCAAGTTTTCGCCTTCTTGCGCTCTGACTTGGACTGGTTTCTCTAAGGAGGCTCTTCGCGATATTCTCCCTTTTCTCAGACTAGCTATTCCTTCTGCACTTATGGTTTGGTAATACTTATATAATGAATTAATTACATGGATCCCTTAATTAGCTATCTTGATTTTTCTAAGTAATGTTGTTTGGATGCAGCTTAGAGATGTGGTCTTTTGAGCTTCTAGTTCTCTTATCAGGACTTCTTCCGAACCCGGTTCTAGAAACTTCTGTCCTCTCAATCTGGTAAAGAACAATGCATATAAATTAACTGCTTATCTTCATAATTCAAGAGTGTTTAATTAGTTCTTGGTTATAATTCAGTATTTGCAGCCTTAATACATCAGGAACAGTTTGGATGATCCCATTTGGTCTCAGTGGTGCTGCAAGGTAAAACATATACAAACCAAATCAAATCATGTAACCTTATATCAAAAAAATTGTATAGACCTTTGACTATCATTTTAAATCCGCGCAGCACAAGGATATCAAATGAATTAGGAGCGGGAAATCCGAAAGTGGCTAAGCTTGCGGTGCGAGTGGTCATGTGCATTGCATTAGCCGAAAGTATTGTGGTTGGATCGGTTTTGATATTGATAAGAAATATATGGGGAATGGCTTATAGTAGTGAAGCGGAAGTAGTCAGCTACGTTGCCTCGATGATGCCGATTCTCGCCTTAGGCAATTTCTTAGACAGTCTTCAATGCGTTCTCTCAGGTTCTTTTTCTTTCTTTGCTTGCAAGTAAAGACTTTTGAAAATACCCTAATTCATGAGGAACTTGGTTAAGTCCGGTTATGTTATGTTTTTTTTTTCCGGTTAATTAACAGGGATTGCTAGAGGATGTGGGTGGCAGAAGATAGGAGCATTCATTAATCTTGGAGCTTATTATTTTATCGGAGTTCCTTCAGGCTTGTTGCTTGCTTTTCACTTTCACGTTGGTGGTCGGGTAAATTAAATTAACCCAAATCAAACAGATTTTTTTTTAACTGATTCTAATGTCAAAGTTAAACATATCTATAATGTTAATTTGTAGGGGCTTTGGCTTGGAATCATATGTGCACTCACAGTTCAAGTTTTTTGTCTTTCTCTTGTTACCATCTTTACAAATTGGGATGAAGAGGTAATAAAAAAGCTTGGTTGTAAATTTTATTTTTCCTTTTTTTGTTTGTTTGTATATATTTGACTATGCATGTGGCTATGATTACGATTTATGATTAATGTTTTCTTCGTTTATTTTAATGGATAGGCCAAGAAAGCTACAAATAGAGTTGAGTCTTCTTCAAGTGTGAAGGATTCTGCAGTAGATGACGGTTTAATTGTTGTATTTTGAGAGCCATTGTGTTCTTTTTTTTTTGTTAGTAACTACAAAAGCACTCTTTCATTGATAGTAAAAAGAAATGTATTTTTATTTCATCAATTGATTAATCTGGAAGAGAAGTGGGAATAAAAGAAAATTTCAAACTTCTAGATTGAGCTTTTCAAGCTCTGCTCTTATATTTCGGTTTATATCCTTGGATTCTTCGAATATTGAGTCCTTAATCATTTCAATACATATAACTCCGACACAAAAGCTGGCCAGTCACTAAATTATACATGTACTGCTACAAAATGTTAACTTGTTAAGCATGCAGGATTTAAATTTTTTTATCCACACTGAACTTTTCATGAGACTTTTACTGCATGTTGCTCTCTGTTTGTAATTCTTCGTTTTCCTTTTGTGTGAAAATTACAGAGCCAATCATTAATATTCATTTCATTATCAATCAAGCTTTACCTAATAAACCCAATTATCAATAATAAAGAAACCAATGGAACATATAAATACACAACTGAGACAGATTCTGATCTTTTCAATCCATTAAGATGCACATAATGCTTTGTGAGAATGTCCTGAGAGCTAATATAGCTTCGTCTCTTTTGGCTGATCAAAAAAATCCTCCGAAGCTTCCCAATAGAGAAAGGCTTATGCTTTTTAACACTACAAGTCCAATTTTGGTTCTTTCAATCTTGCCTTGGAGGAGCAGTAGCTGTTGTTTCTCTCGTTGTACCTGCAACAACCCGGTTTTTAGACAATTTGGAAGATGATGACAGAGTTGTCAATTTGTTGATTGAGTACTCATGGACTAAGTCCAACAGATGAAAGGCTAACCATTAGGTTGGCTTTCACCAGTAGGTGTTTGTACAGTTGCAGGTTGTTGTAGCGGTTCTTGAGTCTGAGTTTGATCTTCTGTTTGGCTTTCAGCGAGAGACGAAGCTTTTAGCTGCTCTTCCGTGATCTTGAGGTAATCCTCGGTTGTGTAAGCTTTTGGTGACTGAGCATCATCTGCTATATTTCAATGAAATCATCTTAGCTTAGCCTCACTACTCCATTCATGAATATGAATTTGGAAAAACATCAAAACAATAACACTCGGTTACAGATTAGTCAAATGCTTACAGAGCTCATGGTCTAGACGAACCAAACTACTTTTCTTATTTGTCTAAGAATTTCAGTCAAATGCCTAGTATGTTTTCTATTCTGTTAGCAAATCGAATCTGTATATATCTCCAGAACCAAATGACAGTATCTTTGATAACTTGGTTTGGTAACTCGACTTAGTGGAAGATGAACAAGAACAAAAGCATATGCGCATTAGTAAAGTAAGACCACTCACTACGATCGTTTACAGTCACAGGATCTTCACTGCTAGGAACTGATGGTGGTGGAGGAGGAGGAGGTTGAGCAGTGTTCATTCTGTTTTGGTTGTACACGTTGATTTCATCGAGACCAATTTCACGCTCAAGGGTACTTTTGAAATCTCTTGAAACATCCTAAATAAAAGACATGTACACAGTCAAAACTAGTTGGCGCTTATACAAAACCAACCTCAAATTTTCTCAAAGTCTTGAGATAAAAATTAAACCTGTAGCTCTCTTATCGTTGGCTGAAATGTACGCAGAGTTTTCCCAAGATTCCGAGCTACCTGCATCGATCATAGCAAGTAAAACACTTCAAAGATCCAAAACAACTTCTAAAGACTATCTGGCGAAGAAACAGTGATATCTTGAGCTATTTTCTCTTCTCATTTCCAAAACTCAGACTCTCAAATGTTCAGTAAAGGAGTCGCAGAACGAGTGGAATTCGTAATTGAACAAAGAAACTTCCTCCCAATTAAGAACTTAGATAAATATTACAGCTTTAATCCACAGAGATTCAAACTAAATTAAGCCAAAAGCTGATCCTTCTCTAGCCTTATCTATACTCCAATTCTCCTAAGATAAACTAAAAAATACCTTCTTAAACGCTTCTTCAAAGATCCAAAACAAAAAGACTATCTGGTGAAGAACAAGTGATATCTTGAGCTATTTTCTCTTTTCATTTCCAAAACTAAGACTCTCAAATGCTCAGTAAAGCAGTTTCTCCCAATTAAGAATTAAGATAAAGATTATAGCTTTATTCCACAGAGATTCAAACTCAATTAAGCCAAAAGCTCACTCATCTCTACCCTTATCTATACTCCAATTCTCCTAAGATAAACTAAACAGTACCTTCTTAAACCCTATTAAGCTATGAACCAAATCAATCATCAATAAATTTGCCACACACAGGACACTAACCTCAGCAAGACCTTTAGGACCAAAGACTAACAAAGCAACAACACCAATAACCAAAGCCTCAGGTGCTCCAACACCAAACAGAGACGCACGAATCACCATACTCTTACATCTTCTCTTCTTCTCTGTAAAAAAAGCACCAAACTTTAGAAATTGGACAAATTTTACAAAACCCTGAAAAAATAAAAAAAAGGAGAGATAATAAGAGAAATTGACACCTGGGTTTGAAGATTTGGGTGAGATTGAGATGCCCAAATGCTTTAAACCAATGTAGGGAGAGAAACGAGAAGAACCCAGAAGAGAAAACCATGAGGAAAGATTAGGCTTTGAAGCTTTATAAGAAGATTGAAGAGGAGGGAAAGACAAAAGATGAGATTTTGTAATCGTTGGTGATGAAGAAGAAGAAGCTATAATCTGAAAGGCCATGGCCATGTGCAATTTCGAAATTGTGTTATAGTTTTGTGTTGTAAGCTTTTGAAGAACCTAAGCCATAACTCAGTTCTTCACCTTCATCACCAATCAAAATGAGACTGTGTAGCTTGAAAATGAAATTGTACAGAAAAAGATAAAAAAGAAAATCTAAATTATCCTTTGGAAAATCTGAATAAGATAGTCGCAAACACATAAATATTGTTTTATTTTTCCTTTTATTTTGCAAGGAAAATGGGCCGTGAAAACTGTTGGATATTAAATAACTAATTGGGTTACGTTATTTGGGCCTTAGCAGATTCAATGATGCTTTGCAAATAGAATCTCTCTGATTAAATTATAATCCTTTTTTTTTTAATTCCCTAACTAGCACATTTGATGTTGGGGCATTATAAAAAGTGATAAACTGAAATTTGTCACCATGTCTTAAAATTGATAGCACATCTGAAATATTTTGATTTATCTCTAAATCCAAGTTGAAATTTTTTTAAACAATTGATAGTTCCACTTTAAACAAAAAGTATATAATAGAAATTTATAGAATTATATATTTTTCTTCTTAACTATGATTGAATTGTTAGCCATGGTTTATTCTATACTTAGGGTTGGTTGTCTTTTATGTTATAATTGTTCTCTGCAAGCTCGGTTGCTGATTTAATATTTTATATCGAGAATCTTTTCAATTGAAGTGAAGACTCATATCTAAAAAGGGTCATGCTGAATGAGAAAAAGCTTAGAAATAAAGAGTGGCCGAGTAAGTGACCTTATCTACGGTAAAGAAAGACATGTAGTTTAAAAGAATGTTACTAATGAAAAGGACATGTATTATTAATAAATTCATGAAAGTTAAAAGTTTTGACTAGTGATATTTTAGAAAAGTGCGATGAATAAAGTTGATAAAATGACGAGAAAAAAATATAAAGAGAACAGATTATAAAATGTACAAATTTTAATATGAAATGGGGATATAAAAAAAACTTAGAGCTATACAGGAAGGATCAAATGCTAGACTAACCTTCCAGCTTTTTCAATGTGCCAAAATAACCTCTAAAATTTAATATTTTTGTTTTGATTTTTTTTAATGTTAAAAATGTGTAAAAGACCATATAACCTTTAAAACTTATGGTTATTACAAAAAAACCACTCTCCTAACCTTCCCTTTCGCTTCCTCTCCCTCCTTCTCCTTCCCCTTCGCCCCTCTCTCCGCATTTGATTCGCCATTAATCTCTTGAGTTCAAACCCGAACAAATCTCTGCTAGTTAAGCTTAAATCCAAACTTTTTTTCCCATTTCTTATTATTTTCAGTTTCTTCCTCTCTCGATTTTTTTCTTTCTTCCAAATCTTCTTCATCTTGTCCTCGTCATCTTCGGTTAAATTGAAGGTAAACTAATATTTATTTGTTCAATTGAAAACTCTGAAACTTCAATTTTGGGTTTAGAGTCATATTTTTGTTAGGGGTTCATCGTGGAAGAGGAATTTATGAATTTAGGGTAATTGCGATTCGGTCCTCAAGTTATCTTTGGGTTATCTTGGGTTAAACTATTTTCAAACTAATGTTTACTTGTTCAATTTCAAACTACTGAAACTTAAATTTTAGGTTTAGAGATTAGACATTGTTTTGTTAGGGGTTCGTGGAAGAGGAATTGATGAATTTAGGGTTTTAAATTGGGGTATCGATTTAGGGTCTTCAATTTAGGGATTAAGTATCAATTGTATTGGATGTTTTGCAGATTTGTGATAGGTATATAAATTGAAGACAATGAGGAAGAGAATTGGAAATGTGAAGGATCCTAAAGATCCAGCAGTTGGTGATAGTTCCCGTTCGATCCAACAAAAGGAATTGAGGAGAAAAAGAAAACATAGGGTATGATTTTTTGAATTATTTGATTACGATTAATAATTAAGAATTGGTTTAACATGTTTATATATCGTTTTTCTTGTAGCCTTCTCAAGAAGTAGGCGGATCGGGTACATATCTTTGGTGGTCTTGAGGAAAAAATTGTAAGTATTAGAGTTAAACTAGACTTACACTTGCCTTTGTGTTTGACATGTTAAACTAGAGTTAAATGTTAGGTAAAACTAGAGATAAACTAATACTAAACTAGTGTTAAACTGTTGTTAAACTAATGTTAAAATAGGGTTAAACTTGCAGTCTTAGTGGTTTACATGTTAAACTAGTGTTAAACTATCGTTAAACTATTGTTAACATTACTTATTTTACTGTTTTGAATGTAGGTACCTGTACAGCCGTTGGGGTTCTTTTTTGAGCCTAGCCAGTACTCAAAGATCACGAAGATTGGTACACGGTGTGATCCTAGTAAGTGTGTCCAATTCATAAGGGATCTCGGTGGACAAGAGCTTAGGTGGTTCCTCCGACATCCACAGTTCAAGCACATCTTCCATATGCATCAGGAGAATAACCGGAAGGTAATGATCAAGGCTCCATGAATCAATTGCTGAAATGTCCAAGGCAATTATGGAAGGGTTCAAAACCCTTAATAGTAAGGTTAGTGATCTGACAAGTAGGATTGATCTCTTGGAGAAATCCAAGAGTGGTGAACTTGTTTTCGTGGATGAAGATTTTAACAACGACAGTCCTGGGAGATGTAAGTATATATTTCTCAAATAATTTGTATTATTATTATTTTTTTATAAAATGGACCAACTACTTCAACAATTTCTATAGGGTCGCCCATGACCTCTCTTATTGCAAATGTATATGATAAAGCTACTGGGAAAAGAGTGATTGAGACGTGTGGTGATACTGATGACGAGGACGATACTGATGATGAAGGGGATAAGGAGGAGGAGGAGAAGGTGGAGGAGGAGGAGGAGGAGTCTGTGGAGAAGGAGGTGGAGGAGGAGAAGGAAGAGGCAGAGGAGGAGGCTATGGAGAAGGAGAAGGAGGATGAAGAGGATACGGAGGAGGAGGTGGAGAAGGAGGAGGAGGATGAAGAGGATACGAAGGAGGAGGAGAAGGAAGAGGCAGAGGAGGAGGCTGTGGAGAAGGAGGAGGTGAAGAAGGAAGAGGCAGAGGAGGAGGCGGAGGAGGGGGAGAAGGAGGAAGAGGAGGAGGAGGGGGAGGGGGAGGAGGAGGAAGAGGATGAAGAGGATATGGAGGAGGAAGTGGAGGAGGAGAAGGAAGAGGTGGAGGAGGAGGCTGGGGAGAAGGAGGAGAAAGAGGAGGAGAAGGAGGCGGAGGTTGTGGAGAAAGAGGTGGAGAAGGATGAGGAGGAGAAAGAGGTGATAGATGTGGATGCCAAGGACGACAATGATGCTGAAGGTACTTAATTTAATCTTGTCATATCGTGTATTTAAATTTCAGGTTAACTTGTTAAATAAATTTGTTATATATGGGTACCTATAGATCCTCTAACTACAAGGGGTGGTTGGAGGCCTCCTCAGGAAGAGCCTACGGGCAATTGGGTTGGAGATGGGGGCAGTCCTCCAAAATGAGGATGAAGGGTTAGGCAAGAAGAGGAAACGTAGGGTCCAAACACCTTCCCCCACCTTAGACTGAGGCGAAAACAGGGCGAGGAGGAAGAGGCAGAACAGGAGCAAAAGCAGGCACAAGACAAAAGGCATAAATGCTGGCAACAGCATTTCACCTTGGAACTGTGTCGTCGAACCTGTATATTGGCAAAAGTGGTTTTAGTTTGGATTTGTTTGTTGAACCTCTAGTTTGGCAAAAGTGTTTCATTTGAACTTGTTATTTTAGGAATTTATGTGAACTTAGTTTACCTTCGTTTACCTTCAATTTAACTTTAGTTTAACTTCAGTTTAACTTCCGTTTAGCTTCAGTTTAACTTCAGTTTAACTCAGTTTAACTCAGTTTTACGTCCGTCTAACTCAGTTTAACTTAAATTAAAAATTAACGAATTTTAAAAAAAAAATTACTAATTAAAAAAAAACGGCGCTGTCATTCATTTTAATTTAAAAAACGGCGCCGTCATTCAATTTTGTTTCCATAGAGTTTAACCACCTAGTTTAACCAAAAATCTAGTTTAACAAAGTTACACATAGTTTAACTTCCATCTTAAAAACCAAAAACCTAGTTTAACCCTATTTAAAAAGATTTCATATAGTTTACCATTTTGAAATTTCATTTTAACACACATATAACATCGTATTATAAATTAATATATATTAAAATGATCCGTTTATTGTATTTTACAATTCAGATGATAGTAATAACTAAGTAACATACATTGTATATGGTTTTTACCGAGATTTCAAACTGAACATACATTATATTTTAAAATTTTATTTTTTATAATTTTAACTATTAACTAAGATTAACCATATGCTGCAACTATATTTTGTTTGACGGTTATGAATGTTGAAGAATTAAGTTTGTTAAGATGACCTATTTACCTTCAGTTTAATGGTAGTTTAACTTCGGTTTAACAGTAGTTTAACTTCGGTTTAACGGTAGTTTTACTTCCGTTTAACAATATTAGTTTAACAGTAGTTTAACAAAGGTTTAACTTTTAATATAAAAATTTGATATAGTTTAACTTGATTCTGGAAGTTATACCTGATATATCAAATACACATCCAGCAACAAAAGAACAACCGCAAGTCTTAATTCAAGAAATTTAAATAAATAAATTAGGTCGACATATTAAAGTAACTTCCAAGACCTTGGGATCTCGTTCTTCCTCGATGTTCTCCAACTGACGAAAACATAGTCTGTTGAGTTCTTCCTTTTTTTTTTTCCTAGGCAAAACGATCTACCAAAGAATATGAACAGAACTACCCACGCAGATATATTCGGTCTGGATAGATGGTCTTACAAGAAGCCGTCACCCAATTCTCGAAAAAATCATAACGTGAGCAGTACTCGTGTAGATCGACCTCTGACGTTTTTCCATGGAACATAGTTGCAGCAATCGCATGTTCACATGGATATTTTTCTATATCATACCGCCTACAACTACAACTTTTGCTTCTAAGATCAACCATGTAACGTTTTCCATCTTCTCCAAGCACCGTGTATTACAGTAAAAATTAAGCTCGAGATCTTGTAACTTTTTTGCAATCTCACATCTCTTGTGCAATAACTTATAGACAAAAGGTACTAGTTTCTGAGTAGTTGGTACCTCCACGGCAGCCTTCCTATGTTTGTTGGACCATTCACAAATCTTGGCAATAATCGAATTAAACAATGGTAGCAACAAGTAACTTCTTTGATCTTTGAACACACCATTGATACATTCAACAGAATTGGTGGTGCATATGTTGTATCTTTCTCCTGGAAAATAGCATCTTGCCCACTTACAATCTTCAACACTTTCATCTAGATACTCACCACATTTAGGGTACCTTATCCTAAATTCTTGATAAAGTCAGAGGAACTCAACCTCTGTGTAAGTCCGACCGTATTCTCTAAACTGGACTGCAACGTATTTTTTGTTAGCGCTATAAGCACGCGATTTCACATTCTGAGACATATGCCACAAACAATATCCATGCTTAGCATTGGGATACACCTCCCCTACAGTTTTTATTTTTATCCAAAACGAACACAAGCTCAGGGTGATCTGGCACAACTGTCTTCAACGTTTGGAGAAACCACCTCCAACTTGCATCGTTTTCACTGTCTACTACCGCAAATGCAAGAGGATAATTGTGATGCTCTGGATCTTGAGCAGTTGCAATAATAAGAACTCCACCATATACAGTCTTAAGAAAAGTTCCATCCACGATGATAACTTTCCGCATTACTTTAAATCCTTCTATACTAGCACCCAATGCAAAGAATACATACTTAAACTTGTTTTCTTCACCACATTCCAGCCGTGTTAACGTACCTTGATTCATCTTCTCTAACATGTACAAATAAGAAGGCAACATTTTATAGCAATCTTCTCACAAGTCACTACCTAGTTTTTTTCATCTCAAAGTCTATATGAGACCTCACAACTTAGCCTTCTTTGCACTAAACCCATCAACATTTTTGGGGTTAGAGTTTCAAATTGATCCGGATAATCCTCATGCACAACTGATGCAACTAATCGCGGTGTTCCCTTTTTTTAATGTTGCTTGTATTCGAAGTTAGCCAAGAGCATGTATGCATCTTGTTGTATGTTCTAACAGACCAACGATCTGACCCCTTTTCGCTCAATCGACCATATGCAACCAATACCTCGACATTTATACACTAACAACTTACGTGTCGACTTGATCGTAGCGACCTCGAAGCAATGCTTGTGTACAGCTCTATCAATTAAATCTTGGACTTCGTGCTTACTATCAAATTCTTGTTTTATCCTCATATCAATATCATTATCCCATTCAACCTCTACAACATCCACAACCTCATCTGGTACTACAACAGGTGAACCTTGATAGTTATCCACATCCGGATAAGCAATTGTACCTCGATAGTCTCCGACATCCAAATCAACATGTGTACCTTCAGCATCATCGACACCTAATTCACTGTGTCCAATATCTGGATTACAAGGAACAATATCTCATCCAACAATACTTTCTGATGATTCTCCAATTTCTGGTAACCAACTAACTCTATCTACATTATCTCCAGCATCATTCCTAACATCGTCACAAATTCCCATAACTCTACTTGATTCACCAGATGATATCTCATGTCTTGAAGCTTGTGAACTTTTCCGGTTTGTTCAACACCTTCCACTACCTCGACGGGCAAAACAACTTGCTCTTTATTTTCACATAACCACATGTATCCCAAGACATCATTGTCATCGTAGAGATATGATACTCTCTGTAACACTCCATGAAGGTAACTTAATTTCAGCCTCGTCGCTTTGTCTACATTCACTTTTCTACGAATTTTCTCAAGCAACGATGAGTAATTGAAGTCCTCCGCACCACCATAAGTAAATATAGAATATATTTGAACTTCTCTTGGATTTCATTTAACAACATCTCCCCTATGTGAATAATATCCACCATAATCAAAATAAATGAGCGTCATTGTCCCCTGCAAACAAATAATAAAAAAAATCAGTCTATAATGTGTATAGTTTAACTTAGTTTAACTTCTGCAATATAGTTTAACTTAGTTAAACTTAGTTTAACTCCTACAACATAGTTTAACTTAGTTTAACTTAGTTTAACCCTGTAACATAGTTTAACTTTCGAACTTACTTTACCAATAGTAACTGCGATTCTACCCAGATCCGATCGATGAATTCCAAAACAAGATTTGAAAATGGCTCAAATCCAAACTCGAATTTAAGCTATTACTCATATATAACACTTATATTGAAGAGATTAAAACTCATAAACAACATATTGAAGAGATTGAAAGCGGACTCACCTCGTTGTTAATGGCAGAAGGAGTTTGAGGATTTCGGAGAAGAAGAAGGAGTTTCGGAGCTGTATGACCGGAGAAGAGGAAGTGAGATCGCGGGCGACGGAGGAGGCTCGTCTGAGGAAGCTCGCAACAGCTTCGTGTCGTCGTCGTCGGAGATTCGTGTCGTCGGGGTCAAATGACGAAGTCGTCGTCGTCGTCGGACCAAATGCTGGAGCTGACTTTTTTTTTTTTTAAATTAAATCAAGGTTAAAATGGGAATATCACATATGTGGGTTAAATGAAGATCATATAGATTACATGAAGGTCATACAGCTCCCTTTTCTTTCCATAAGGTTAGTCCAGCATTTGATCCATACAGGAATAAAAAAACTGAAATGATAATAGTATTTGTTTCACTTTATGTGAGTATGTTGCTTGAAGGGAAAAGGAGAGTCTCTAAGCAGGTGAAAAAATACTCCCGAAAATTAGTGGTTTTAAAAGGCTACTCTTGAAAGACAATTTGGAAAATATGATGAGTTATGGTAAAAATCACTCTTGAAGTCAATTAAGAGCTGATTCATTTACTATGGCAATCTCATAAATAATGTTCTGTCTTCAACGAAAATCTGTATTTTGGAACACAACTTATAAGCTCAAGATATGGGTTTGTTGTATGTATGTTGTGGTTGGTTGTTTTCTCTGTCTCTTTTGTAAACTCTTTCTAAAGAACCAAAAAGTGGACTGCAAAGACAATCTTTTCGAGATTAGCTTGATTGAGTGAATTCATCACGTGCTTGTGTTCTTTCGAATCTGTTTGGTTTTTCTTTTCTTTCTCAATCGAATAGAATGACAAGAGAGATTTATGGTTCTAGTTCTTCCCAAATGTAGAATCATAGGGATAATAATCACAAGAACAACAACAATCTTTAAAGTTTCAGTTGAAAAAATTCTTTAACAATGCTAATCTAGTAAAGATACCCTACTATACAAGTTGTATTTTACAGAGATAACCAACCAAGCAAGTTGAATATTATAAACAACAAATATGATTTATGTCGTGATTGGTATTCGATTTAACAACATGATATGTTTTTACTTTTTCACAAGTGAGAAGAAATTGAATTTCAGTGTGATTATTTCAATATAGTTCATATGATCAATCATATCCTAAAAAAAAAAAATAACTCGTTTTACTTGTAGAGAGTCTTAGAAAAAGGAAAAAAGAAAGAAAAGAAAGGTAAGGAGTGGCAGTCGTACGCACGCACGAGGGTTTGCTCAAAAAGCCATCACAGATTCTCTCACACACAACACAACTCTGTACCAATGAAGATAGTGTGCGCACGTGCGCTTTCTTCTTTCTTTTTTTTTTTCGGTGTGCCTGACATAGTGACATTTCTCCTCTTTTTACTCTTTATTTTACTATTTTATTAATGGGCACAGTTAAAAAGAAATATTTTTTTATCAACGATGAAAATACTAATAACTAATTATGAATGAGAATAGTTTAGAAGCAGTAGAGAAGAAAATTGAAGAGGTTACAAATCATAAATGAAATTGCCTCTGGCTCTGGTTATAAAAGATTAAAGTAACTCAAAGTTGAGAGGAGTCACATGGGAGATTCAATGATGAAGCGGCTATAATATTACCTCACTTATTGATAGGTCCCCCTTATCATATGCTTACAATATGGTTTAGTCAACTCTTCGCATGGTCCAATATTTTCTTCTTTCCTTTGACTATAATCATCCATTTCAGTATATTTTCACAGATTAATTTTAAAGAAAAAAACTATGTATAGACACTAGACAACGTTATTAATTTCAGTGTATGGGAACACGAATTATTTAAGTTGTATAGATTCCTTTTTTTTTTTTCCGGTTATATACCCTCCTACAATGAATCATAACTAACATTGATTAAAAATAATTTTTACTTTAACTGAAGTGTGTGTGTGTGACGGAACTGTCAATTATGATGACGTGGCAATAGCTCGTGGTAAAATTGAATGAAAGCTGGACAAGATAACGACTAGAGAGAGACTGGGACCCTTCCCGGAGAGATAGAGAGAGAATTCAATCCATCATTATACAAACCTTCGTTTTGATTTCTCTTTAATTTTCCTATTTGATTTTCTCGGGAAAATAAGAGATCCAAGTGGTTGTGGGAGGAGTAGAATTACAAATCTGGATGCTATTGTCGGTGTGTATCTGAGAGTCAAAATAAGATGAGAGACGTCAATAATAGCGTTGAGACTGTTAACGCCGCCGCTACAGCCATTATCACCGCCGAGTCTCGAGTACAGCCGTCGTCTGTCCAGGTACCATTAGCTTCTTCTAAATTAATCTGAGGTTGAAATGTCTTGTCTTCTAGTCATAGATCAGTATTGTTACTTGCTTTTTTTTTCCCCAGTAGATCGTGATTCGAAGATTTGTAGCTTTTGTATTATTGCATTGCAAAATTGATCTGTTTCTTAGTTTGAATTTCGCGATTTTGATGTTTTGATTTGTGGATTAGAGAGTACGAAACGGAAGTGATTAAGCTGTTAGTGATTTTGAGATTTCCAGTAATCATTTCAGCTCCAATCATTCATATTGCTTAATTATGATATTAAGAAATTGAAGATTGTCTTAGGAATGAAAGAAGTCGAAAAAAATTCGAAATCAGATCTCTCTCTTTTTTTTTTGGAATTTTCTATTTCTGTACAGTTAGGATTTGTAGATCAAATCTAAGATTTATGCTATCTCTGAGTTTAATTTGAGTTAATTTATTCTTGATTTCATGACTTTTATGGTTATCTCTTGCTTTATTCTTCTGGATTACAATTTGGTCTCATAAAGGTAAAAAGACGAGTTTTTTGCTTTTCAATCTTACTGAAAATTAGCTTTACAAGTCATAATAGTAAAAGGTTAAAGCGTTGTTTTAGTAAATTTTCCAAAAGCATAGCGTATAATGTTTAAAGTAATTATTGGAAAACCATAAAAGATGATATGTTCTTGTTCTATGTCACTTTGAGAAAGTTTTGGTGAAACAGTACTCCTATATATCTCTATAAAGGGGATTATCTCAATTTTATATCTAATTTCATTTGCTTTGACTCTATAGAAGAGAAGATGGGGAAATTGTTGGAGCTTATACTCATGTTTTGGATCTCAAAAGAACAATAAACGAATTGGGAATGCTGTGCTTGTACCTGAACAAGTTACATCTGGAGTTCCAATGGTTACAGTTCAAAACTCAGCAACTTCAACTTCAATTGTGCTTCCATTTATAGCTCCTCCTTCATCTCCAGCTTCATTTCTTCAATCTGATCCTTCATCGGTCTCTCATTCCCCTGTTGGTCCGCTTTCGCTTACTAGCAATACATTCTCTCCTAAGGAACCTCAGTCGGTTTTTACTGTTGGACCATATGCGAATGAAACTCAACCAGTGACTCCTCCGGTGTTCTCTGCGTTTATAACTGAACCATCTACTGCACCGTATACTCCGCCTCCTGAATCATCGGTTCATATAACTACACCTTCATCTCCTGAAGTGCCTTTTGCTCAGTTGCTTACTTCTTCTTTGGAGTTAACTCGGAGGAATAGTAGCGGGATGAATCAAAAGTTTTCGTCGTCACATTATGAGTTTAGGTCTAACCAAGTGTGTCCGGGAAGTCCTGGTGGTGGTAATCTTATCTCCCCTGGTTCAGTGATTTCAAACTCTGGTACATCTTCTCCTTACCCTGGCAAGTCACCTATGGTTGAATTTCGTATTGGTGAGCCACCAAAGTTCCTTGGTTTTGAGCATTTTACAGCTCGTAAATGGGGGTCGAGGTTTGGTTCTGGATCGATCACACCTGTTGGGCACGGTTCAGGTTTGGCTTCAGGTGCTCTGACACCAAATGGTCTGGAGATAATATCTGGAAACCTAACACCTAGCAACACTACATGGCCTCTTCAAACTCAGATCTCTGATGTCGCGTCTCTAGCTAATTCGGATCATGGCTCTGAAGTGATTGTAGCAGATCATAGAGTTTCGTTTGAGTTAACAGGCGAAGACGTGGCACGTTGTCTTGCGAGCAAGCTAAATCGATCACACGACAGAATGAACAACAATGAACGGATTGAGACAGAGGAGAGTTTGTCAATAGAGAGAAGAAGAAACATAGAGAAAGAGTCAAGAGATAGAGAGATCGAACAGCAGAGAATTCAGAAGCTGAATTCGTCTTCGATTGGATCGAGCAAAGAATTCAAATTCGACAATACGAAAGAAGAGAATATTGAGAAGGTCTCAGGAAACAGCTGGAGTTTCTTCCCTGGGTTACGATCTTGAGTCATCTAAACAAATTAAAACAGACGAGACTTCCTTCTTCTTCATTACCAAAGATGAAAATAAAAACCCTACACCAAACCTTGAACATGGATCTTGAAAAAAGGTAAGAGTTTGGGTTCTAACAACTTATACACACTCAATAAATAAGCCTAAGCTTTGGTTTGCAGTTGACTTCTCTAATGTAGTTAGGAACTTAAAATATTCTTGGATCAGCTATTATATCTCTATTTTTGTTACATGTCGTTACATTGATATAAGCAGTAATGCGTTGTGAAATAAATTTTTATATCTTTTGTTTCTAACTATTTCACACAACTATTTTACCGGAAGTGTTTGAACTGAGATACGCATTACTGGATCGGGTCTATAGTCTAAGGGGGATGTATTGAAATAAAGATGCGGTGTGATTTGAGTTTTAACGAATTTGGAGATAATTTGAAAAAAATTTAGTTAAATTTTAATAAATTAAAGATTTAGTTATTTAATTTTTACATAAAATCTTAAAATTTTGATTTTTATATTTTTAATTAAAAAATTCTCAAAAATCTCATCAATTTTTAAATCTAATTTTTGAAACATTTTCAATAACAGTGGATTTGGTTATATATATTAAAATCTTTTAATCTTTCAATACATCCCCTAAATCATTAGCCTAAAACATTTTATTTTTTGTTTCTTTTTCAGCTAATCAGTCTTTAAACATAGATTTTGTTGTTGTTATCGTAAGAAATCTAATAGAACTGTGAACTATCCATCAAAGAAAACATCAAAATAATCCAAAAACCAAACCGGACTGAATAAACCAAAAGTAAAAGAAAGACAAAGCTGGGATGGAACTAAACCGGGTTCAATTCTCCTTGTTGGGACCGTAATACCTCTTGAAAGCTCTCGGTAAATAAACCGGAATCAAAACACCAAAGAGATTAAACGACCAAACACCTAAATTCACCGCCGCTAAAACTTTACCGACGAAAAACCGCCGCGACGAAACCGTCCCCGTATCCGTCCCCGTCCCAGTCCCTATCCCATACACCGGAGATCCTCTAGAGAACTCACTCATAATCCATTCCACAAGCGTAAGAACCCTCCTGGCGTTATAAACAATCGGCACAAGAATCCTCGCCGGAGCAGAAAAGCCACACGTGGCAGCTACTCCTTCCATAAAAACCTGACTCGCAAGAAGAAACACATGCGGTGCAGCAGCGCTCACACCGTTCTTATCGTCCTCTATCATTCCTTCAAAGATGTAACAGATCGGGATTAAAAGTCCGACGATACCCGCCGACGCTACATAGAGACGGAAGATTTTGTTCGTGGAGCTTGTGAGAGGAGCGTCACGGTTTGGATTTTGATGAGGAGGGAAGATTAATTTGGCGAGGAAGAAGAAGTAGAAGGACGTGACAAGTGTGAACAGAAAATCTTCGATTGCTACGAGACCACTTGCGGAGAGAACTATGATTACGGCGAGGATGTTTAGTTGCCGGAATGAGAATAATCCGGCGGCTTTTTTGGCGACTGTTGAGGTTTGGGCGTGGTATTCTTCTTCTTTTGGTAAAGCTATGTCGTTGTAAGTTGGACCGACACCTCCAGACATGGTTTTTGGATGTTTGTGTAAGGTTTTTTTTTTGAGAGGAGTTGCGATTTTTTGTTTATCGGGAAAATGTGGTGAGAAAAATTTTGGGTGGAGAGAAGAAGAAGAGTAAAGAGTGTGAACAAGTGGACACGTGGCGGATGGGGAAGAGTTTGAATGGAAGAGGTTTAGAGACGTGGAGGATTTGCAGAACCGGAGTTGTTTTTTTTTTTCCATTACCGGAGTTGTTTTTGTCTGTTGTGCCCACAATTATTTTTAGATTTTAAGTTTTAACTATGAAAAGTGATGAGATTTGTTTGATTTAAAGAAGAAGAATTCATATGTGTTTAAGGA
This sequence comes from Cardamine occulta, assembly GCA_028015245.1. Lineage (NCBI taxonomy): Eukaryota > Viridiplantae > Streptophyta > Magnoliopsida > Brassicales > Brassicaceae > Cardamine > Cardamine occulta. Next base: position 11,185,043 of record CM051393.1, on the reverse strand, counting down.
TAGGATAAATATCGTTATTTTAATGGTCAAGGATGGTGAAATGGGGGGAATTTATTTTATTGTCTAATATAATAATCGTAGGGGATCCTTTTAAGTTAAAAAATATATCAAAACTTAAGAATTTGGGAATACAGAAATTGCATAATCAACCGGTTAGATTGTTCGACCAATTATGGTTGACTAACCAGTAACCTAGACTGTTAAAATTTTGCATTTAAAAAATGTCGTTTAAAAAAAATTCAAAATATATTCTTTTGCTTTAACCACTCAAGTTAATTTCCAATGAAAATTCTTAGCAAGATTATATCAAGGATTGTATTAAGAACATTAAGGATATGAATCTACATGCTTAAGATAACTTAATTACATGGGCTTTTGGGCTTGCATTGGCCTTGGCTTTATTTATAAGCTTCAACAATTTCTAGTTAAAATTTAAAACGATAAAACTTTTCACTAGGGAATGCACGGAATCAAACTAAAACAGATTCGTTCAAATAAAAACGGATGTAAATACACAAAACTTAATAAACTCAAAGATAGTTAAAAATCATAAAAAACAATGCATTGTATCACGGTATTCCTAGTTAATAGAATTATTGTAGATAATTGATATTTTCAAAAGTATAGCTAAAGATCATGTGAGAGAATACTTAGTTGCAGAAACAACTTTAAATTCCGACTCCACTATGAAGGTGTCCATCTTGTCCAAGTAAGTCTCACTAACTTTGGCTATAGACACAAATTTCTCCCAACCCCACCCTATGGTTGATTTCTTGTACCAGGTTTTACCTGCAAGAAAAATAAATATACGTAGCATATTGAAAACAGCATCAGCATCTAGGAGCTTTGATCCAACTAAAGTAAATAAATTGATTATAAAAAAAGAACTTGTGTTTTATGGCCATACGTACATTTGCATGTGATATGATTAGATTCGTTTGGGTCTAATACTCGGATATCTGCATGCACGAAAATCTTCTCATCCTCCTATAGGGGTTTCACTGTCAGCCATATTCAAAAAAAGGGACAACCATAATTTGCCATCTGCAGATTGTCTCTTGCGAAACAACTTTAAAGCCCTAGAGATCACATTATTTTATATATACGAACTTAGCATACATAGGTGTGCACATATGTATACAATGATTTTAGATGTTCTCACCATTCTCTTCCTCCAATTGAAAATTTCTTTGAAACACAAAGATTCTCTTTCAATGTGGAGAAATCTTTGACACTCCAGGAGAATTTGGGATGTGAGAGTTTTTCGTTAAAAGAGACGACCTCCCAATTGGTAAGGGGTGGAACCACCATGACATCAACACCAAACTCGCATTTATGTCCCTCGAATATATATCCGTTTTTCAGATCATTGATTAAATAGAGACGAAGCACTTGAGATAATCCCCATACCTTTCTTAAAGCATTGAAACTCTTTACTTCGGTATCTATATGAAAATGGAGTAATATATAATATATATTCAACGTGACATATGAAAATGAACAAGTCTTAATTATAATAAACGTAAAAATCTTGAATGATATATACATATATATGTTCATACCAACCTTGAATAGTAAAGTACTTATGTTCTTTCTTGATATAGAGGAAGAACTTGCGATATGCAAAAACTTCAGATGTGCTGTCTATTTCCACGTACATTGAAATAAAACCGCTTCCGTTGTCCTCGTTGTTCCCTTTCGGATATATAATTAGTCTCCTGAATTTATTTAACAAAATGATTGCATAAAGTCATAAAGATTTATGTGAACATAGTAAAATCATGGTAAGATAGAAAAATTCGATCAAATATTATAGAAAAATTCGATCAAATATTACGGAATACTAATTAAGTAGGCCAATGTAAGGCTAGATTCTAGTTACATACCAGTCATACCCGCCTACTGTAAAACGACGAGATTGGTATTTTTCATCATCGAGTTGTGTGAGATTCTCCATCTTTAGTGAAAAGGAAGTAAGAGGATGTTCACTTAAGGTTTTCGTAATTGAAGAAGTTGTGTCGCCTGAGCATGTTGTTTCACCGAATGGGAACGTTGATACATTCGAAACTGTGTTCCCCATTGTTCTTGGACCTTAGAAAGCCTGAAGTTGAGAGAAGATAGATATATAGAAGAAACAAAATCTCTTATAACCTCGATTTCCAACTTCTTAATGTGATTTAATCAAAGATTCATCTTTATCACTTTAGGATATGTGATATCTTCACTTATATTTATTTTATTGTTTTTAATTATTCTATTTAATAATTAATAGATATTCAAACATAAATCTTATCGTATCGTATCTACTTCAAAATTTATCACCGTTAGTTAAACAAGAACAGTGATTCGACTCGACCTCCACCATGTGAAAACAACTTAAAAATTAAGTCTAGCTTCATCAGTATGGTACAAAATAAAAAAGTTATTTGGTACGCCCATGGATCATCTAGACCAATTCGACCTTCTTTGTGGAATGGTAAAGATTTATGGAGTCTCTGAGGATGTGAAAAACTTGACTCTCTTTCCATTCTCTTTGTGAGACAAGTCGACCCAATGGAAAAAAGTGTGTCATCATTAAGACAATTCCAACTTGGGAGCAAGAGATAACTTTTCACTAAATTTTTCTCCAAGGAAGAAACAAGTGGGTGAGTGGTTACTCCACTGAATCCTGGTTCGAGCATGGTTGTCTCTAAAATGTGAGAGAATTATTTACTTTATGTGGGAAGTTGCTTACTGGACTGGCCTATTGTGGTCCAGTTCAAATGATGACAAAAAAAAACTGGCATAAGTTGAGGAATGAGTCGAATGACATCTCAAGCTTCAAGTAAGGGACTAATGAGTCCTTCTACGAGGCAAGATAAAGGTTTTCTAAGGAAACTCTCCACCGTAGAGTGATGGATAAATACCGCATTGCATTGGATATGACAGCAATGAGAGATTTGCTTGCCAAAAGGTAACTCAAGGAGAACAATTGGTATATAATTTTGCTAAACAGTTCATGCTGTAGTGGAGACTACAATCAAACCGTGAGAAACCCTAAAACTGATGATAACGAGTTTCAAGGAGCTAACTGATCTATTAGATAAAGTTTTACAAGTGAATCAAAGAACAGTAAATTATTTGGGAGAATTTGAAGAGTATTAAGGACACCAAGAATTTGGAGCTGCAAAGTGTGAAGATGGAGAATTCGAATTATATGGCAAATCAAGAAGGTTTACAATATCGTTAAACCAACCCCAACTTATCATATAGAAGCAACACTGTGGAGAACTCTCAAGACCAAGTATACCCTCCTTAAAAGTCATTTTTACCACCAAATTAATGTGTTAATGTATTATTGAGTTTGGTCAATAGTTATATATAATTAATTATATAAGTGTGTATGTAAGTGAATGGGTGTGTGCTATGTAAAGTGAACGGCTGTGTGTTTGGGTAGTTTTATTTATTCAAGTTTCTGGAAGTTACAAACAGTTACTTTCGGTTATGTATAAGTTTCAAGTTTGTGTCTTATCTTAAAAAAATAATGTTTTCAGTTTTACTCTGTTTTGGTTCTCGTCCAAGTTCATTCAACAAGTGATCACAAGTACAAATATTCTGATTACAACTTAATGTCATTTTTCGTTCTTTTTCTTTTGCATAAAGGAAGCCCATCATTTTGCTCTGTGTTTGAAGAATCCATATTTTCTAACATGGTATCATAGCTTGATTCAAGGACAAAGAGAAGAAAAATCTGGAAAAAAAAAAACAGAAACGATGGAGGGAACATCGCAACAAGTAATTCCTATATTCGATTAACGGAACGCTATTGGATCGAATGACAAAGACATTGTTAAAAAAAAGATGACGGGATAAATACCCGTTGGCTAGATTCCGCCGTTCGAAATCTAAGCAGAGCTAGCGCTTAAGGGTCTCAAATTCATCACCAAGACTGATGGCGTCACTGGTTGGCCTGGAGTTGAGAAACGGTTCGATGAGATAACCATGAATACCAACGGTTTATTGCACCGGTTCAGATTCGGTGAATGTATAGGTTAGTAGTTGAACATATCATTGATTAATATCTAGAGATTTTAGGCGCATAAAGATGAAGACCATTTTAAGAACCCGAAAATTATGGGAACCTAAACACTTAAATATGCAATGCAAACACAAAAAATTAATGAGAAAATGCAATGAAAATCATGCTAAATAGGCAACATATCAGTGTTCCAAATCAACCAACGCAAAGAAAACACACTCCCGAAGTCCTGTAATTAAAAAATAAATGGGAGGATTTATCATCTAAAGATTTGATGCTGATGCGGCGATGCAACTCTTGCAAACGGCTGTCACGGATCAGATATTTCCTTGTGCAATCACAAAAGGTGCTTGGGATGCATTGGCGTCGGAATTTCAAAATGTTGAACGAGCTCTCTGGTAAATTCTTATTAAGCAACAAACATTATAGTTACCACCAGAGCAAGAAACGTGAACGAATAAGGTCGTGTAGTAGATGTAGACGAGAGCATGCTTAATTATCATTAAAAGAGACTTTTCAGATCTGCTTGAGAAATTCTATGATGTAAACACGAAAGGCTTTGCAGATAACTTGGACCCCTTGAAGATTGGCATTTACCATTTCTTCAAGAGTTTTTGGATCCGGAAGATATTCAGTTAGTTAGGAATCTTGCAATAAGTCAGACTTATAAGCCGAACATGTTAATTTGGCCTCATACAAAATCTGGACGTTATACGGTTAAATCAGGGTTAAATCAGGGTACTGGTTTGCACAGTCTCTAGAAGGTAATGTAGAATGGGGTCGAAACTGTACTGATTTAAAAGCTCAAGCTAGGAAAGTCAGAGCGACACAAAAAATAAAACATTTTATATGGCAAATAATTTCAGGATCTTTTGCAGTCACATAAGGTTTAATTCAACGAGGGATAATTTGTGATAATATTTGTAAGAGATGTGGATCCACGGAGGAAACCATCAATCATGTTTTGTTATGAGTGCCCAAAACATGATTGATGGTTTGGTATTGCTCCCATGTCTCCACCTCAGATTGCTTCTCATCTTTCAACCAAAAAGGCCCAAGCTCATCAAATCCGTGTCAGCTAAGTCAGCATTTGTAACGGTTGACTAATATCGGTTAACGACGACTCCGAATTATGCACAAAATAGGAAATGTGGGTCTGAATGTCTGTACAAGTTAGAAAAGACACTTTGCGGATTGTACGGGTCGAAAAAGACCCATTTCCCGTACCCACACTCTCAATGTACATAGAATTTGTCCCCGATTCCATTTACTCCTGACAGTTTTCTTACGAGTTCGGGTTTCACAAATATGGATATTCTATTTTGGAGATTACCTACAAGATCAGCAGAGGAGAAACTGTATAATAGGAGTAGTTTTCTATGTATCTCATGGTTTTGTAAATCTAGGAATCAAAAAGTGCATCAACGGACTTTCCCCAAACCCATATTTTAAGTCATGCTATGAGTGACCACTTGGTCTGGGAGGTGCCTCAATTAAGTCCAAATAAGTAACTTGAGGAAAGAAATCCATTAAACCGGATTACTAATTCTATAAGGTGTCAAACAGACTAGTCTTGGAAAGATTATGATCCCACCTCAGGGCTAAGGTTGGATTTGTTTGCAAGGAGAGGTATAAATCATGATTTTAGGTGCTAAGTGTTATCGTAGAAGTCTTTCATCACTTCACTCGGAGATGGAAGTATTAATTTGGACAATGAAAACAATTCTAGCTAGAAGGATAGATTGTCAGACTTTCAAATCAGATTGTGCAGAACTCGTCTCAATACTGCATTCTCCTAATGACTGGCGTGCTTTCTCTAATCTTCTAGATGAGATTGGTCTGCTTCGAGTTTCATATTCTAAGTTTACTTTTTTCTCTCATTAATCGTAATTCAAATTTAAAGACCGACTGTTTAGCTCGGATTTCTTAAAAAAAAACTTGCTGAATTTTCTAATGTAAATTGTACTAGTGATCTTGGAATCTTGAGAGATCTAGCATTTGTAATGCTACATTGTGACCACTAGAAGAAGCCTTAACTAGATCTCTCAAGATTCCAAGATCCCACTTGTTGGCATACACTACCACTAGGTAAACAAAATGTCTTATTATACGAAAATAATAATGAGGCTCTTTGATATTTGTGTATAGTCCAATTACAAATTCATTGTGTGTGTGGCTAAAATCCAATTACAAGTGAAGTCTACTTAATTGTAAGTTTATAATCACGGGTTAAACGATTCATCCATTCTCAACTACCAAATTATTTTATTCACGTTATAATGGATCTCTCAAGATTCCAAGATCACTTTTTTGGTATACTATAGACTATCTAGCAACAACCATAATAGTTAACACTTTATCCAAAAAAAGGAAAAGAATATTATAGTTAACACCGGAGCAAGAAACGAGTAGGAATATGATCATGTAGTAGATGTAGACGAGAGCATGATTAATTATCATTAAAAGAGACTTTTCAGATCTGCTTGAGAAATTCTATGATGTAAACACCAACGACTTTGCAGATAACTTGGATCCCCTTGAAACCAGACTCTCTAGCGAGTGACTCAAACTCTTTCTTGGTCCGTTCTTTGCCTCCGGAGCAGTTAGCCAACATAAGACAGTCTAAATTGATTACTACTTTAGACAGAGGACTTGAATCTGCGATCTCTGGAAGTATATACTCTGCTAGTATCACCTTTCCATTGTCTGGAAGCGCTTTGTAGCAATGCTTCAGTAATTCTACGCAACGTTCATCGCTCCAATTATGGCATGTCACCTGTCACAACAATGAGAAAATCAATAAAAATGTTTTCAGACTTGTTTCACAAATGAACTTATTGTGTAAATATATAACTAAATTGGGACAATTTACTACTAACCTTCATAAAAATGGCATCTCCATTAGGGACATTTACAAACATATCTCCTCCAACATGCTCAATACCTGCGTTACTCAATAATAACCCAATCTTTCCATCAAGTCTAAAACGGAGAATCCAATATTTTGAAAATGTTGGAAAAAGTTTTATTACCGGGATAAGAAGGAGCATCGTTGATAACATGTGGTAGATCAAAGTTGATGCCTTTAATATTTGGGTATTTAGAGAGAATCATTTTGAGACTGGCTCCAGTGCTACCACCAACATCAACCAAAGAAGTCAAGCCATCAAAACCCTTATAGGTCTCAAGAATCTTCTTCATTATGATAGTTGAATTGTTAGCCATTGCGCTGTTGAAGACCTTGTTGAAACTAGGGTCAGTCCCTAGGTATTCGAACACACCCATACCATAAGCCTTGTTGAATGGGATCCCACCGTCAAGAACGGCATCTGTCAAATGATGCCTAAAAAAGGAAAACATGTGCTTAGGTCTCCTTAATTAAAATATGTTATCAAAATTTCATAAAGCATATAGATTTGGTAAATCTTGTCTTCAGACTTCATTGTTCTACAACTCGAGGTCGATTTCGTTCCATGGAATTTGTTCTCTTGACAACCAAAATGTTAGTTTTTTTTTTTGTTATTTTTTTTTTTTTTCGGTTTGAATGTTAAGATTAGTAAATGTTTTGTTATTCTTTCTCTAACTAATTGTCCATCTTCACTTCTCTACTATTATTTTTTTTATAACTATTTGTAACATACTAAAATAATTATTTTTTATTAATTAAATTTTATAGTATAAGATGTAAAAATATATTTATTAAATTTATCTTACAAGGTTAATATATATATATATATATGTATATATTTATCAAATTGTTTTTTTAAATATATTTATAAAATTTATATTACAAGGTTTAGAAAATATATTCTTACCAGGCTTCCATGCCGACCTTGCCGTAGGTCAGGAGACAAAGATCAGCAAGGGAAACGCCGTCCTCGTTCTTGGTCAAGTACTTGCAAACCGGAGCAAGTCCATAAATCCTCTCGACGCCATCTCCGCCGCCGGGAAGTGTACGGACGGAGCAAGTGAGGACGGAGTGTGCCGCAAGAAGACGGAGGATACGGTCAAGCATGACCGGAGCTTTGACGTTTTTAGTTGAAAGATGAGAAGCGATCTCAGACGGAGACATGGGAGCAGAGTTCTTGGCCATCATGATCTCGAGAAGGTCGAGCTCTAAAGCCGATTTCAAAGCCATCGGAAGAACGGAGGCGCCCGTTAGCTGCAGGGCGAAGAGGGTAGCTTCATCGTCGGTGACTTGCTCCGGAGTTATCAGCTGGTTTTCCAATCTTGATCCCATTTTAGTGAAATGAAATGTCTTGAGATTTTTTAATTCAATTAGCTAGCTTTTATAGTCAATAGAGAGAAGAACGATTACGTCTTCTCTATTGAAAGCCATGAAACAAAAGAATATAAAATAAATCTTAAAAAAACACACAAAAAAAAAATAGAAAGCGAGAGATTCTGGTTTCTGCTAGCATATTTGTTCTGTTTAATTTTTCGATAAAAAACCAACTACCAAATTTGTTTCAGAATTATCTCATTATTATTTTTATAATTCTTGTACGTAACAAACAAAATAAATTTCATTCAAGGAGCTCGTTAGGTGTAACAAACATGTCAAAACAACGTAGTTTTGTTACTTATTGTTTAATTCTTATTGTCTCATTGTTTTTTTTTACACTTAGTGGTTCTCTCAGCACGATTGCATTTTAGCCTTTTCTTTTCTTGTTCCTTCTGTGCAAATACATAGCTTATGAAACGACATTTTAAATAAATAATCCCAACTTGATTTACCATAAGATGAAGATCTACTAAAAAAATCAGAACTCATATCATAATTTTCAGTTTTTCACCGGTAATTTCGTAAAACCTTAATAGCTCGAGCCGTTGCTGCCGGTTCAGAAATAAATAAAAAGTAATGAAAGTCAACACAATTTCCTCATCTTGTTGTTGTTTAAGTTTGATCTTTCATACAACAAATAAGTTCAACACCATACTTCTTGTGTTTATGTGAGATCTTTTATCTTCAATTGCTTGGAATGTAATCCATCGTAGTGGTAACTGGCGAAGACCACAATTATATAATCAATGCAGTTATATATCTAAGTGTGGGCTCGTGTTAGCTTCCTGTTTTGAAAATTAAGACAGTTCATGTTTTTGGTTCTTTGTCTGGCAAATCTTAATCTTAACCAAACCCCAAAAAAACCTACTTCGATTTGAATTTCTCACCGAGTTTCCGACATTGTCCTTAAACTCTTCCACTGTCTCCTCAGCCTTCATCACAGAGATATTTCTGATCTCATCAACCCTGAAGCTCGTTTGTCTCCACACTTCCTCTGCTTCTGACTTAGTTTTCATTTTGATGCTGACATAGGACTAACACGTGCTCCACACGTGTATGACGAACTCAGACGAAGAGGTGTTGACGGAAACCGAACTCCACCTCTTCCGTCTTGACCTCCCACTTCTCACACATCACCAATTCTGAAAAAAAGAAACTAAAAGAAAACAAAGCAATCTAAAAAATCTCAAAGATTTCACGAAAGTGGGAACAAAGGCGGAGACACAGATAACTCCGGAGCAAGTCACCGACGATGAAGCCATGCCGGTAGCAAGCGCCTCTGTTCTTCCGATGGCTTTGAAATCAGCTTTAGAGCTCGACCTTCTTGAGATCATGGCCAATAACTCTGCTCCCATGTCTCCACCTCAGATTGCTTCTCATCTTTCAACCAAAAAGGCCCAAGCTCATCAAATCCGTGTCAGCTAAGTCAGCATTTGTAACGGTTGACTAATATCGGTTAACGATGACTCAATTATGCACAAAATAGGAAATGTGGGTCTGAATGTCTGTACAAGTTAGAAAAGACACTTTATGGATTGTACGGGTCGAAAAAGACCCATTTCCCGTACCCACACTCTCAATGTACATAGAATTTGTCCCCGATTCCATTTACTCCTGACAGTTTTCTTACGAGTTCGGGTTTCACAAATACGGATATTCTATTTTGGAGATTACCTACAAGATCAGCAGAGGAGAAACTGTATAATAGGAGTAGTTTTCTATGTATCTCATGGTTTTGTAAATCTAGGAATCAAAAAGTGCATCAACGGACTTTCCCCAAACCCATATTTTAAGTCATGCTATGAGTGACCACTTGGTCTGGGAGGTGCCTCCATTAAGTCCAAATAAGTAACTTGAGGAAAGAAATCCATTAAACCGGATTACTAATTCTATAAGGTGTCAAACAGACTAGTCTTGGAAAGATTATGATCCCACCCCAGGGCTAAGGTTGGATTTGTTTGCAAGGAGAGGTATAAATCATGATTTTAGGTGCTAAGTGTTATCAGAGAAGTCTTTCATCACTTCACTCGGAGATGGAAGTATTAATTTGGACAATGAAAACAATTCTAGCTAGAAGGATAGATTGTCAGACTTTCAAATCAGATTGTGCAGAACTCGTCTCAATACTGCATTCTCCTAATGACTGGCGTGCTTTCTCCAATCTTCTAGATGAGATTGGTCTGCTTCTTGAAGTTTCATATTCTAAGTTTACTTTTTTCTCTCATTAATCGTAATTCAAATTTAAAGACCGACTGTTTAGCTCGGATTTCTTAAAAAAAACTTGCTGAATTTTCTAATGTAAATTGTACTAGTGATCTTGGAATCTTGAGAGATCTAGCATTTGTAATGCTACATTGTGACCACTAGAAGAAGCCTTAACTAGATCTCTCAAGATTCCAAGATCCCACTTGTTGGCATACACTACCACTAGGTAAACAAAATGTCTTATTATACGAAAATAATAATGAGGCTCTTTGATATTTGTGTATAGTCCAATTACAAATTCATTGTGTGTGTGGCTAAAATCCAATTACAAGTGAAGTCTACTTAATTGTAAGTTTATAATCACGGGTTAAACGATTCATCCATTCTCAACTACCAAATTATTTTATTCACGTTATAATGGATCTCTCAAGATTCCAAGATCACTTTTTTGGTATACTATAGACTATCTAGCAACAACCATAATAGTTAACACTTTATCCAAAAAAAGGAAAAGAATATTATAGTTAACACCGGAGCAAGAAACGAGTAGGAATATGATCATGTAGTAGATGTAGACGAGAGCATGATTAATTATCATTAAAAGAGAATTTTCAGATCTGCTTGAGAAATTCTATGATGTAAACACCAACGACTTTGCAGATAACTTGGATCCCCTTGAAACCAGACTCTCTAGCGAGTGACTCAAACTCTTTCTTGGTCCGTTCTTTGCCTCCGGAGCAGTTAGCCAACATAAGACAGTCTAAATTGATTACTACTTTAGACAGAGGACTTGAATCTGCGATCTCTGGAAGTATATACTCTGCTAGTATCACCTTTCCATTGTCTGGAAGCGCTTTGTAGCAATGCTTCAGTAATTCTACGCAACGTTCATCGCTCCAATTATGGCATGTCACCTGTCACAACAATGAGAAAATCAATAAAAATGTTTTCAGACTTGTTTCACAAATGAACTTATTGTGTAAATATATAACTAAATTGGGACAATTTACTACTAACCTTCATAAAAATGGCATCTCCATTAGGGACATTTACAAACATATCTCCTCCAACATGCTCAATACCTGCGTTACTCAATAATAACCCAATCTTTCCATCAAGTCTAAAACGGAGAATCCAATATTTTGAAAATGTTGGAAAAAGTTTTATTACCGGGATAAGAAGGAGCATCGTTGATAACATGTGGTAGATCAAAGTTGATGCCTTTAATATTTGGGTATTTAGAGAGAATCATTTTGAGACTGGCTCCAGTGCTACCACCAACATCAACCAAAGAAGTCAAGCCATCAAAACCCTTATAGGTCTCAAGAATCTTCTTCATTATGATAGTTGAATTGTTAGCCATTGCGCTGTTGAAGACCTTGTTGAAACTAGGGTCAGTCCCTAGGTATTCGAACACACCCATACCATAAGCCTTGTTGAATGGGATCCCACCGTCAAGAACGGCATCTGTCAAATGATGCCTAAAAAAGGAAAACATGTGCTTAGGTCTCCTTAATTAAAATATGTTATCAAAATTTCATAAAGCATATAGATTTGGTAAATCTTGTCTTCAGACTTCATTGTTCTACAACTCGAGGTCGATTTCGTTCCATGGAATTTGTTCTCTTGACAACCAAAATGTTAGTTTTTTTTTTTGTTATTTTTTTTTTTTTTCGGTTTGAATGTTAAGATTAGTAAATGTTTTGTTATTCTTTCTCTAAGAGCATGATTATTGATAGTAAATAGGTTAGAGGTAATATATGTTGGAGGTAATATAGGTTGGAGAGAGATAGAGATAGAATGTTATATTTACTGATAATATAGATGTTATTTTTAGAACTTTTGGTGATAGTAAATATAGATTTTGATTTAATTAAATTGATTTAATTTATATTTACTCACTATATTACCTATTGATAATCATGCTCTAACTAATTGTCCATCTTCACTTCTCTACTATTATTTTTTTTATAACTATTTGTAACATACTAAAATAATTATTTTTTATTAATTAAATTTTATAGTATAAGATGTAAAAATATATTTATTAAATTTATCTTACAAGGTTAATATATATATATATATATATGTATATATTTATCAAATTGTTTTTTTAAATATATTTATAAAATTTATATTACAAGGTTTAGAAAATATATTCTTACCAGGCTTCCATGCCGACCTTGCCGTAGGTCAGGAGACAAAGATCAGCAAGGGAAACGCCGTCCTCGTTCTTGGTCAAGTACTTGCAAACCGGAGCAAGTCCATAAATCCTCTCGACGCCATCTCCGCCGCCGGGAAGTGTACGGACGGAGCAAGTGAGGACGGAGTGTGCCGCAAGAAGACGGAGGATACGGTCAAGCATGACCGGAGCTTTGACGTTTTTAGTTGAAAGATGAGAAGCGATCTCAGACGGAGACATGGGAGCAGAGTTCTTGGCCATCATGATCTCGAGAAGGTCGAGCTCTAAAGCCGATTTCAAAGCCATCGGAAGAACGGAGGCGCCCGTTAGCTGCAGGGCGAAGAGGGTAGCTTCATCGTCGGTGACTTGCTCCGGAGTTATCAGCTGGTTTTCCAATCTTGATCCCATTTTAGTGAAATGAAATGTCTTGAGATTTTTTAATTCAATTAGCTAGCTTTTATAGTCAATAGAGAGAAGAACGATTACGTCTTCTCTATTGAAAGCCATGAAACAAAAGAATATAAAATAAATCTTAAAAAAACACACAAAAAAAAAATAGAAAGCGAGAGATTCTGGTTTCTGCTAGCATATTTGTTCTGTTTAATTTTTCGATAAAAAAACCAACTACCAAATTTGTTTCAGAATTATCTCATTATTATTTTTATAATTCTTGTACGTAACAAACAAAATAAATTTCATTCAAGGAGCTCGTTAGGTGTAACAAACATGTCAAAACAACGTAGTTTTGTTACTTATTGTTTAATTCTTATTGTCTCATTGTTTTTTTTACACTTAGTGGTTCTCTCAGCACGATTGCATTTTAGCCTTTTCTTTTCTTGTTCCTTCTGTGCAAATACATAGCTTATGAAACGACATTTTAAATAAATAATCCCAACTTGATTTACCATAAGATGAAGATCTACTAAAAAAATCAGAACTCATATCATAATTTTCAGTTTTTCACCGGTAATTTCGTAAAACCTTAATAGCTCGAGCCGTTGCTGCCGGTTCAGAAATAAATAAAAAGTAATGAAAGTCAACACAATTTCCTCATCTTGTTGTTGTTTAAGTTTGATCTTTCATACAACAAATAAGTTCAACACCATACTTCTTGTGTTTATGTGAGATCTTTTATCTTCAATTGCTTGGAATGTAATCCATCGTAGTGGTAACTGGCGAAGACCACAATTATATAATCAATGCAGTTATATATCTAAGTGTGGGCTCGTGTTAGCTTCCTGTTTTGAAAATTAAGACAGTTCATGTTTTTGGTTCTTTGTCTGGCAAATCTTAATCTTAACCAAACCCCAAAAAACCTACTTCGATTTGAATTTCTCACCGAGTTTCCCGACATTGTCCTTAAACTCTTCCACTGTCTCCTCAGCCTTCATCACAGAGATATTTCTGATCTCATCAACCCTGAAGCTCGTTTGTCTCCACACTTCCTCTGCTTCTGACTTAGTTTTCATTTTGATGCTGACATAGGACTAACACGTGCTCCACACGTGTATGACGAACTCAGACGAAGAGGTGTTGACGGAAACCGAACTCCACCTCTTCCGTCTTGACCTCCCACTTCTCACACATCACCAATTCTGAAAAAAAAGAAACTAAAAGAAAACAAAGCAATCTAAAAAATCTCAAAGATTTCACGAAAGTGGGAACAAAGGCGGAGACACAGATAACTCCGGAGCAAGTCACCGACGATGAAGCCATGCCGGTAGCAAGCGCCTCTGTTCTTCCGATGGCTTTGAAATCAGCTTTAGAGCTCGACCTTCTTGAGATCATGGCCAATAACTCTGCTCCCATGTCTCCACCTCAGATTGCTTCTCATCTTTCAACCAAAAAGGCCCAAGCTCATCAAATCCGTGTCAGCTAAGTCAGCATTTGTAACGGTTGACTAATATCGGTTAACGATGACTCCGAATTATGCACAAAATAGGAAATGTGGGTCTGAATGTCTGTACAAGTTAGAAAAGACACTTTGCGGATTGTACGGGTCGAAAAAGACCCATTTCCCGTACCCACACTCTCAATGTACATAGAATTTGTCCCCGATTCCATTTACTCCTGACAGTTTTCTTACGAGTTCGGGTTTCACAAATACGGATATTCTATTTTGGAGATTACCTACAAGATCAGCAGAGGAGAAACTGTATAATAGGAGTAGTTTTCTATGTATCTCATGGTTTTGTAAATCTAGGAATCAAAAAGTGCATCAACGGACTTTCCCCAAACCCATATTTTAAGTCATGCTATGAGTGACCACTTGGTCTGGGAGGTGCCTCCATTAAGTCCAAATAAGTAACTTGAGGAAAGAAATCCATTAAACCGGATTACTAATTCTATAAGGTGTCAAACAGACTAGTCTTGGAAAGATTATGATCCCACCCCAGGGCTAAGGTTGGATTTGTTTGCAAGGAGAGGTATAAATCATGATTTTAGGTGCTAAGTGTTATCGTAGAAGTCTTTCATCACTTCACTCGGAGATGGAAGTATTAATTTGGACAATGAAAACAATTCTAGCTAGAAGGATAGATTGTCAGACTTTCAAATCAGATTGTGCAGAACTCGTCTCAATACTGCATTCTCCTAATGACTGGCGTGCTTTCTCCAATCTTCTAGATGAGATTGGTCTGCTTCGAGTTTCATATTCTAAGTTTACTTTTTTCTCTCATTAATCGTAATTCAAATTTAAAGACCGACTGTTTAGCTCGGATTTCTTAAAAAAAAACTTGCTGAATTTTCTAATGTAAATTGTACTAGTGATCTTGGAATCTTGAGAGATCTAGCATTTGTAATGCTACATTGTGACCACTAGAAGAAGCCTTAACTAGATCTCTCAAGATTCCAAGATCCCACTTGTTGGCATACACTACCACTAGGTAAACAAAATGTCTTATTATACGAAAATAATAATGAGGCTCTTTGATATTTGTGTATAGTCCAATTACAAATTCATTGTGTGTGTGGCTAAAATCCAATTACAAGTGAAGTCTACTTAATTGTAAGTTTATAATCACGGGTTAAACGATTCATCCATTCTCAACTACCAAATTATTTTATTCACGTTATAATGGATCTCTCAAGATTCCAAGATCACTTTTTTGGTATACTATAGACTATCTAGCAACAACCATAATAGTTAACACTTTATCCAAAAAAAGGAAAAGAATATTATAGTTAACACCGGAGCAAGAAACGAGTAGGAATATGATCATGTAGTAGATGTAGACGAGAGCATGATTAATTATCATTAAAAGAGAATTTTCAGATCTGCTTGAGAAATTCTATGATGTAAACACCAACGACTTTGCAGATAACTTGGATCCCCTTGAAACCAGACTCTCTAGCGAGTGACTCAAACTCTTTCTTGGTCCGTTCTTTGCCTCCGGAGCAGTTAGCCAACATAAGACAGTCTAAATTGATTACTACTTTAGACAGAGGACTTGAATCTGCGATCTCTGGAAGTATATACTCTGCTAGTATCACCTTTCCATTGTCTGGAAGCGCTTTGTAGCAATGCTTCAGTAATTCTACGCAACGTTCATCGCTCCAATTATGGCATGTCACCTGTCACAACAATGAGAAAATCAATAAAAATGTTTTCAGACTTGTTTCACAAATGAACTTATTGTGTAAATATATAACTAAATTGGGACAATTTACTACTAACCTTCATAAAAATGGCATCTCCATTAGGGACATTTACAAACATATCTCCTCCAACATGCTCAATACCTGCGTTACTCAATAATAACCCAATCTTTCCATCAAGTCTAAAACGGAGAATCCAATATTTTGAAAATGTTGGAAAAAGTTTTATTACCGGGATAAGAAGGAGCATCGTTGATAACATGTGGTAGATCAAAGTTGATGCCTTTAATATTTGGGTATTTAGAGAGAATCATTTTGAGACTGGCTCCAGTGCTACCACCAACATCAACCAAAGAAGTCAAGCCATCAAAACCCTTATAGGTCTCAAGAATCTTCTTCATTATGATAGTTGAATTGTTAGCCATTGCGCTGTTGAAGACCTTGTTGAAACTAGGGTCAGTCCCTAGGTATTCGAACACACCCATACCATAAGCCTTGTTGAATGGGATCCCACCGTCAAGAACGGCATCTGTCAAATGATGCCTAAAAAAGGAAAACATGTGCTTAGGTCTCCTTAATTAAAATATGTTATCAAAATTTCATAAAGCATATAGATTTGGTAAATCTTGTCTTCAGACTTCATTGTTCTACAACTCGAGGTCGATTTCGTTCCATGGAATTTGTTCTCTTGACAACCAAAATGTTAGTTTTTTTTTTGTTATTTTTTTTTTTTTCGGTTTGAATGTTAAGATTAGTAAATGTTTTGTTATTCTTTCTCTAACTAATTGTCCATCTTCACTTCTCTACTATTATTTTTTTTATAACTATTTGTAACATACTAAAATAATTATTTTTTATTAATTAAATTTTATAGTATAAGATGTAAAAATATATTTATTAAATTTATCTTACAAGGTTAATATATATATATATATATGTATATATTTATCAAATTGTTTTTTTAAATATATTTATAAAATTTATATTACAAGGTTTAGAAAATATATTCTTACCAGGCTTCCATGCCGACCTTGCTGTAGGTCAGGAGACAAAGATCAGCAAGGGAAACGCCGTCCTCGTTCTTGGTCAAGTACTTGCAAACCGGAGCAAGTCCATAAATCCTCTCGACGCCATCTCCGCCGCCGGGAAGTGTACGGACGGAGCAAGTGAGGACGGAGTGTGCCGCAAGAAGACGGAGGATACGGTCAAGCATGACCGGAGCTTTGACGTTTTTAGTTGAAAGATGAGAAGCGATCTCAGACGGAGACATGGGAGCAGAGTTCTTGGCCATCATGATCTCGAGAAGGTCGAGCTCTAAAGCCGATTTCAAAGCCATCGGAAGAACGGAGGCGCCCGTTAGCTGCAGGGCGAAGAGGGTAGCTTCATCGTCGGTGACTTGCTCCGGAGTTATCAGCTGGTTTTCCAATCTTGATCCCATTTTAGTGAAATGAAATGTCTTGAGATTTTTTAATTCAATTAGCTAGCTTTTATAGTCAATAGAGAGAAGAACGATTACGTCTTCTCTATTGAAAGCCATGAAACAAAAGAATATAAAATAAATCTTAAAAAAACACACAAAAAAAAAATAGAAAGCGAGAGATTCTGGTTTCTGCTAGCATATTTGTTCTGTTTAATTTTTCGATAAAAAAACCAACTACCAAATTTGTTTCAGAATTATCTCATTATTATTTTTATAATTCTTGTACGTAACAAACAAAATAAATTTCATTCAAGGAGCTCGTTAGGTGTAACAAACATGTCAAAACAACGTAGTTTTGTTACTTATTGTTTAATTCTTATTGTCTCATTGTTTTTTTTACACTTAGTGGTTCTCTCAGCACGATTGCATTTTAGCCTTTTCTTTTCTTGTTCCTTCTGTGCAAATACATAGCTTATGAAACGACATTTTAAATAAATAATCCCAACTTGATTTACCATAAGATGAAGATCTACTAAAAAAATCAGAACTCATATCATAATTTTCAGTTTTTCACCGGTAATTTCGTAAAACCTTAATAGCTCGAGCCGTTGCTGCCGGTTCAGAAATAAATAAAAAGTAATGAAAGTCAACACAATTTCCTCATCTTGTTGTTGTTTAAGTTTGATCTTTCATACAACAAATAAGTTCAACACCATACTTCTTGTGTTTATGTGAGATCTTTTATCTTCAATTGCTTGGAATGTAATCCATCGTAGTGGTAACTGGCGAAGACCACAATTATATAATCAATGCAGTTATATATCTAAGTGTGGGCTCGTGTTAGCTTCCTGTTTTGAAAATTAAGACAGTTCATGTTTTTGGTTCTTTGTCTGGCAAATCTTAATCTTAACCAAACCCCAAAAAACCTACTTCGATTTGAATTTCTCACCGAGTTTCCCGACATTGTCCTTAAACTCTTCCACTGTCTCCTCAGCCTTCATCACAGAGATATTTCTGATCTCATCAACCCTGAAGCTCGTTTGTCTCCACACTTCCTCTGCTTCTGACTTAGTTTTCATTTTGAGGTCGTTGGCTTTGTTCTCTATTCCATAAACTTTTTCTTTCAATGCTGATATCAGAAGGCTTATCTTCTCTATGATCAAGTAGATTTACTTCTCTGGATTTCTCTCCTACATCTTTAGCCATCTTCTTTAGCTTGGCAACTACATTTTCAGCTCTCTTCATGGTTCCTTCGACAGAATATTGCTTTCCTGCGTTCAGCCAGGTGGACTCAGTTGTTGTCTGTTCACAGAGGTCACTGTCAACAATCACTGTTAGGCCATGCTTCTCCCATCGTCCTCTAGCTTCTTCTAGCACTTTTGCTTGTTCTCTTGCTCTTCTCGCTTCATCCTTAGCCCAATCCCTGCAAAAAAAAACCAAATCTCAAACCCGTAAATGACCTGAAGATCAGACTCTCTATTCAATTTGTAATCTCAATATAAAAGATTTTCATGTTCATTTAATTTAGCTTGGCAAGAAAGAAGAAACTTCAAGATGATATTTTCCTATACCTGGCTATGGATAAAGCGTTCCTTTCAACTTCAAGCTCATTTTGCAACCGTAATATCTCTTGGTTTTCATCCTCCACTTGCTTTTGAAGTCTATCAAACCTCTCCTTCTCATATGACATCTCTGCCTTGTTACTCACAAGGCTTTGAAGTTGTTCCTAAAGCTCATTTCGTAACCTTGCAAGAGCCTCCATCTCTGTTTCAATTGATGTGCGTTCCCTTTCCAATGCAAGAGTCTCCTCTTCTTTTTCAACTTTAAGTCTTGCCAGCTCTGACTTTGCTTCTTCAGCCAATTTCTCCACTGTATCTACTATTTCTTTTTCTCGTAAAACCTCTTTCTTGAAGCTAGCATTAATATCCTTCTCGGCCTGAGAAACAAGTGCGTTATGTGCAGAAACCACATTTTCAGCCATAGCTTCAGCTTCAATACGAGCTAGCTCCTCACTGACTATTTCAAAAGCTTCGCCAATTGCAAGAGACACAGCTGTTTGGGCTTTTGTAACCCATCTGGTACGCCCTAGAGGGACACAGGGTTTTTAAAACCAGATCTTCTTTGTGAACCTCTAATGATATGATTACTTAAGTAACAAGAATCTCACTCACCAAAAGCAAGTGCTGTTATTCCGTGTTCTCCAGCAGATAAGTCAGCTATAAGGGCAGGCCATGCTTCTGGGTTTATCTTATCAATGTCACTAAAACCAGAGAGTTGGTACAGCTTCTGAAAAGGGAAAAGTGAGTTGTGTAAGGTTTAGAACGGTGAAATGACTAAATGTGGCAAAGAAATAGACAAAGAACCTTGCTATCAGCTTCTGGGAGCTGTCGGAATTCTAAAGCCATCTTCCAGCTCAAAAGATCCTGACGTGTTAGAGGGCTGTAGAGAAAAAGAGATATAAGAAGAGTGAATATCACATGCCTTGGATGAAAATAAATAGCACGTCTACCTTTCTGGGGAGAACGTAAACGGACTGCTCTCAGCAGAAGGCATGTCGTGATTAGAGAGTTTGCTTGAGATAAGTCCAGCCTCTGCCAAACCTATACTATCCAATGAAAAATGACGAAAACAGATTAAACTTAACTTCACTGATTCAGCATGAATGCTAAAAAAAAAGAAAATCCAATGATCACCTTGAATGAAAGGGAAATCAGGATCTTCAGGTGTGATATCATCAAATGCAAGTTGAGTAACATTCTCTATGTACATGGCAGGATATACTTTTGATGCCGAGTTCCTATAACCAATGAAGGTATTTTCAAGATGTGACGAGGTGAAATATTTCACAATGTTTCAAGAGTAGAAGAGAAATTTTTTGATAGTTACCTCGATAGAGCATTGCTTGCAGAAACCACCCAACGAGCAAACTCACGGCGTGTGCATAAATCATAAGGTAGCGCATCAGATTCAATAACCTGAAAATTACATAGGTTTTTCGAATATGCAATCAGTCTTTATCAAATCATAAAACTGTTGCATTGATAGATAGTTCAAAATAATCAGAAAGTTAGAAGCAGCATCTTTAAAGCTTGTAAAGCTGCAAACATTTGACTTTGAACTGGGTCCACAACCGTTGGAAAGATAGGTTTTAAGGGGTTTACTTGTGGAACTGTGGAAGGAGCAGGTATGCCTATGTAAGAGCGGGTTTTTTGCTTTTCGTTTGGGATTTGAGAGGTATGCGTAACTACTCCATCCAACTCTTTCGATGATTTGTATCTCTCAGTTAGGTTTCTGATGGTTTCTTCGCCTCGTCATTTTCTTTTGACATCACATCTATGTTGTCATCCCGAGATAAAACTGGAGAATCTAAACTAACATCCAGAAAAGGGAGCACTTGTTAAACAGGGAAGCACATTGTGACGTATAGGAAGTTTCTCTAAAACCTAACACCAAAGAACTTCACCAAGAACTTAAATAGATGAATTTCCAAGCCAGCTGAAATGTATATGCAATAATAACCTAGGTTTGTTGAATGTTGAATGTCTGAAGATAAAAAGAAGCTAAAAGGTTCTAGTCCATACCTCTATAGCTTTCCTGGTTATCTTGATCCGTCTCATTATTTCCCTCACTCCCAGCTGTGTTGATTTCATCACTTGAACTTTCAGTAACCATAGTCACCATCACTTCTACTTTTGGTCCTAAAGTTCACCAAAGCTTGATGCTTTATTTGTTTGATCAATCACATTGTATCAATTTGATTCTTAATCACACAAATGAAGATGCATACTAACAAAATTGCGCTTGAAAGATAAAGCTGCGCAAGTTAGCCCAACGAAGAGAACCATTCCAGCAACTCCAGGTAGCAAGGTTCCTGAAAAAATCAAAGTCCTATAAGAAATTCATCAAACCCAAACCAAGAATTAGCTTACTTTTCAAACCAGAAATTCAAAATCAGTAAGAAAAAAAGAAGAAGCAAACTTTCCAAATTCAGCAATGTACACAAAAATGCAGAAAATTATACCAAATTCGAATAAAAATCGTACCTTTAAACCAATCGCCACCGCGAGAATTGGTAGTATTCTCATCGTCTTCAAAATCAGACCACCCAAGAAAATGATCCGACCCGTTTCTCTCATCCAAGTTGCGACCCGATTCTGCATTTCGCGCTACGCATGACATCCGGAGACGATGGTTGAGCTTCGTCATCTTGGCTCTCACCGGAGCTCTGAAGCTCCGATAATTGAGGGCAATTCTAAGCTGGAGAGAGCTTGGTTTCCATGTCGCCATGGTAGATTCCATAGTTCAACAAAAATCGCATGAACTGATTTTTTTTTGTTTTCCCTTTTCTTTGGTTCGTTGTTTCATAGAAGAGACAAGAAACGTGATACGAGCCTTTCATATAATTACGAAACAGGCCCTTATATTATCTAATATTTCCAAATGTTACCTACTTTAATTTTCTTTATCAAGTTTAGCCATCCATCTTTAATTTTGCACAATTAAGTCGCCAAAGTACACAACAAAAACAAGTTTATTTCATTAAGTAGTGAAATTACATAAAGAATAATGACCGGAATATATATTATTTAGAAAACATTCCTATGTTCGAAATATTAATAAGCAAAACACTTGTATACAAATATACTAGAAGTTTAGAACTTTAACTTTTGATCTAAACTGATAAAACAAGTTTTAAAAGAATCTTCTTGAAAATATGTGTGTTAACGCAATCTAAAGTGGTCGTATAATTAGAGGCAAACCGTAACCCGGTCTAAGAGAAAGCATATACGTCGGCAAATGACGATAATCGGGTGAAACCGAAATCTCGAACCGGGACAAAACCAAAGACAAGACAATCTTGTACTCCATGGTGGTCAAATTCCGACCAATACACATTCTACCTCCGAATCCAAACGGCAAAAACCCCATTTTATTCGTACAACCACCGTACAAATCGCCGTCAAATCTCTCCGGTTTAAACTCGTTGACGTCGTCTCCCCACAACTCCGGGTCGTGGTGCATAGCCACCACATCGATCCAAATGTTAGTCCCGTTTGGAATCACTCGGCCGTTAACTTCAATGTCATGCCGAGCTTGCCGTTGTGCGTTCGGCGCCGGTGGATATAGCCGGAGAACTTCTTTCATCACCCAACTCATCTGCGTAAATGATCACAAGTTTTATTCGTTAGTATAATTTACTATTCAAGAGGTAAAATGATTTAATTAAGAATCATTAGTGGCCTGTCGTGTCACACGTTTTAGTTATGGATAAAAAGAAGATAATTCAATACTGCCACGTAGATTGAGATTTTTTTAGTACGAAGATGACGTGGCGCGTCAGGTATTGGTCAGCGCAGTCGTTGACTAGGTTTGATCTAGAGAGGCGACGCGCCTCTATTATTTGATCAGCTGCTACGTTTTGTGGATTTTGACTTCTTTATGACTTTGACCACATAGATCAGATGTAAATTAATTAAGTTCTAATTCTAATTAACATGTTTTTTTGCTATAATATATTTTATGTACTATCAGGCTACGTTGTATCCTCATTTATGTGCATTAATTCGTTTGTTTCTAAGAAAATGTGAACATGCCAAATTGTACACTATTCTGTTAACGCGGCCAAATAGATAATGATATAATCTATGCATGCATATAATTAAGCACGTGTAATGTTGTGTACTGTGTTTGGTAACGTACCTTCTTTAGTCCGGCAAGTTTGTTATATTCAATCTCGGAATCTCCGATGACATGTTTGATCTCTTCCCTGATCTTGTTTTGCCACTCGGGATGGATCGCAAGAAGCATGAACGTCCACGTTAGTGCTAAAGCTGTGGTCTCATGGCCAGCGAAAAAGAACGTCTTGCATTCATCCACAAGCTCACTCGCCATAAACATTCCTTTATGATCCGCCTTAAGTAACATTCCGAGAAGATCGTGGCCTTGGTCATCTCCTTCGACCAAAGCTCTCTTCCGTTTGTTTATGAACGATAAAAGGAGATCGTCGATCTCTCGGCCTAACTCCTTCGCTTTATGGGTTTGTTTGTAACTCAAAATGTTGCTGAACGGTACACCTACGTAGCGATTTGAGTTGAAGAGAGCGAATTGAACGGCTCTTAGGTTTTTGAGGACTTGAGTTCCGTTTTCTCCGGTGACTCCGAAGCTTGTCTTGGCGATTATTTCACCGGCTGTTCCTATGATCTCCCTCTCCATGTCAAACTCGGGATTGCCCGAGTTTATCTGTTTGCCCCATCGGTCCAACATGTTGGAGGTTGATTCAACCATCATATTTGTCATAACCTATTATTTAAGACGACCAATTAAAAATCATGAGAAAAAGAGAAATATTCTAGTATGAAGCTTTGATTTGAATGAGTCTAATAATATATATCTAAGTCTTTTCAACACTATAAGACCATGAAATTTCTATGTCATGAAATTTCTATGTCATGCATTTCGGAGAACAACTTTAAAGTCTAAATTGTTGAACAAGATTTAGTCACCCTATTAATTGTCAATATTTGGACTTCTTGCCAAAGTAAACGATTTGATTAAAGAATTTATTTTTTGTGAAGTATAGAAATATACCTTTAGATTAAGAGGCGCAAATGCAGGAGTGATGATGTGGCGATGACGTGTCCAATCATCCCCTTCGACCATAACCAAACCGGTACCAAACATTGGCTCTCTGTCTTTCTTGAAAACATTTGGCTTTCCCCAACTCTTCCCCGTTACACCTTTCGACATAACACTCAAGAATTCAGGATCCGCTATGTACACGAACGGCTCTATCCCAAGCCAGTACACAAACACTTTCCCTGCATCACATAAAAAGTAACCAATAATATATGTTAATATTTAACTGATTATATATATGCTCTAAATGTCTAGAACTTAAATATGAGAATCGAGATTTATTAGTTACCATATTGTTGTTGCCACCGAGCGAAATGTGGAAGCGCAATGGAGTGTATGTCATGGTTGATTATGGTGGAAGATTTGCTCTTTTCCACCTTTACCATGGCCATCTTCAGCTTTTTCATGTCATTAAGGTTTCCTAATGGAAAGCTCGGAGGTGGACCGATAAATCCGTTTTCTCTAAGCTTCTTCTGAGCTCGAACCGGAAATATCCGGCAACGCAGAAAGAGCTTCAAGAACATAAAGCAAAGAACTACGACGAAAACGTTGAAGAACATGTACCAAATATGAGACACCTGAAGAAACTCCATCTTGATCTCTCAAAATATGTATATAAGAACAGAAATTTATTTTTGTAGTTTAATTACTATGAAGAATAATATATGAGGAATTGATTTAGGTGCAATATGGGCTGCTGTATTCAGAATGTTTGCAGGTGAAATATGGGAATGAACCAAATGAGGTATTTATAGATGTTTTCTAGGTTCGAGTATAGAAGAATGTCAGACTTTGACCAATGAAACTATTCTCTCTTTTCATTTGATATTATATTTTTATATTTTGTTTTAGTTTATGTTGGTATATAACGTTTTTTACCATTTTTTGGTCAAACATTATCGGCATTTAGCCTAATTGTCTTTTTTCCTTTTGTCTATAATGTGTTTCATGTACAGTTTGTTTGTTGTTGTCTAGTTTCTCCGGCTGCTTTTTTGAATAAGATGAAAGTGATGTGAATGTAAGGATGTTGTCTTTTAATCCTTCTGGGAAAAAATAATGGTTTTTTATTAACTGAAGTAATTAATTGATGTCGTTTTCTATGGATAAATTACTTAACTGGTAACTACGTTTTAAACTAAAACACTAACTTGCTAGTTACTTTAGAATAATGTCAGTTCTTTCATTGAATTACACGTTTTGTCCTTTTAGTGTTCCGTTTATTTTATTTTTCTTTTATGACTCTTTCAACTTTATGATTTATCTTTTCTATTGCCTTAATAACACATAAATAGAGTTTAAAAAAAAAAAACATACACACACATAAATAGAGAAAATAATACAGTACAGTTTTAAAAATTAATAGTAGTGGAACCTTAACGTAAAGTGAGATTTGCCTTAAAAATTCATCATCTCTGTTTTTACTTTTCCAGCAAAATTAATTTTATTCTTTGCCTTCCTATTTTTTTTTCTGAAATTCTTTTCATTTTTAATTTTCCTTTTACATAGTGAAAACAATATTCATGAATTTAAGTTTTTAATTATTGATCTCAGTTATCACAATATGATATATGTCAATAATCTAATAGACCATTTAGGTGAAAAAAACTAGTAGTAAAAATAAATTATGGCTATTATCTTTAATGTTATTGATGAAGTTGAAGACGATACTATAATACTCTTGGAACTTTAAGAATTCTGGCTACCATTCTTAATCTTAAGAAATAGTGTCTAGAATTTTTCACAATCTTTTGTTATATATAGTTCTAAAATATAACACTAATTTTTTTGATGAAATTAAGAAAAATAGAATGAGCTCTAATGATCACTTCAAATTAAAAACTAAAAGAAACAGCATTAAAATCATATATGAGTAAACTATTTTAGTAATCTTTTTGTAAGGTTATTAGTCACTAAGGTGTTCTAGTAACATGACATATATTTAGATGTGAGTTTTTATTTTATTTTTAAAGACAAGGTAGTCAAGTCAGATTCGGTAAAAATATTGTTTTGTAATATTTACTAGTTTATCTAATACTAAATTTAACGAAATTTTACAGTATTCTCTCTTTTTTTGTTCGGCTCCACTACAAACTTCTCTTTTTACAAATCTATCTACATGCACTCGATTAAAATTGAAAATGTTGCATTCAGATACAAAAAAGGTCGGTTAGTAAAAAGTATAATATTTTAGTTTCTATAGTTCTAAGCACAAAAGTTACGCGTTCAATCACAATCAAGTGAGATTGAACATGTGAAATCGTTTGGACCCAATATGTGAAATCGATCACTGTCACTACTTAACTGTAATAGCGAGAAAGAATCTAAAATGCTCTAACAGTTCAATGTGAAACCCTTAGGCTTCGATCGCTTAGCCCAAAGTAGATAATATATCATACATCAATTCCCAATTTATTATTTAAACCACATAAGATTGAAGTATCTGGCCTAACGTGGACCACTGGATCTCTTTATCAACAAGACACAGCTATGTCTTTTGTCTTTTTCCATATTTTTTGTTGGAGTTTCAGATTTTTTTAAGAGGGGGCACATGTGGATTATATATTAATTACGCAAGTTATTAGCTAATTATAATTCAAAGATTATAATATAAGTTCAAGTAAAGAGCTCATTAGTCAAAGGTTGTGCGTATGAACTACGAACCATTTTTTTAAATTACACGCGTAAAGCTGTTACGACTTGTGCCAAGAACACAAGATCTGACATGCTGTTACGACTTGTATAAGGTCCTCTTTAACTGCTTAGTGTTTTCTCAACAGATAACATTTTTTTTTTAATTCACTTTTGGTTCGTATTAGAAATTCTGTTTGTTCGTCTACTTTTCGAGTCTAATATTCGTGCCAAGAAAGACTAGTATCGTAAATCATTTGAAAACTTCAACTGTTTTAAACATTACACTACAGTATGACCCTGTTCGTTTAGCAGTCACCAACAACAGCGATAGTGCCCAGCGATTAAAACCAGCGATTTGTTTAGTTGTTCGTCTGATAATCACAACGATCAATCGCGGGGACTGTTCGCTTTGTTGTTCGTTTCATAGTCATTGCGACTATTTTTTATAAATTTTTATCTTTAATTAATGAGATTTTGGCTCAAATTCTTTTTTAATTTTTAAGATAAAACATGTAAATTTTATATATTTTTATATTTTGAAAAAAACTTAATGTAATTTGATTTGATTTAATTTAATTCAATTTGATTTATTTTAGTTTCATTTATTTAACATAAATTTAATTAATAGAACTTTATTTTAGTTATTTTTACATAATTTATTGTATTTATATAATTTTATTTTATTATATATAGTTTATTATTATTATTTTACATAATTTATTTTATTTTATATAATTTTAATTTATGTTACAAAATTTTATTTTATGTAAATTTTTTAGTTTATTCTATTTTTAATAATTATTTTTGGTTGCTGATCGCTGTTCGTTTTGCAATCGTGTGACTGGTTGCAGCGACTAATCGCTGAAAAATTTCCAGCAATTCAAAATTGTAGTCATTTATCGCTGTGATCAATCGTTGTGACCGCTCACCGGTCGCTGGGACTGCCAAACGAATAACTGCTGTCTCGTTGTATTCTCCAGCAACTGCCAAACAAACAGCTTTTATATGCATTTATACGAGAATAAAAGTTACATGTTTTTTTTCAATTTTCCGTAAAATATTTTTTTTAATTGCAAATGTTATGGTGTAAAAATGATTGATGGTTTTATCAACCTTAAAAGAGTATATAAACAACTCAATTAAACCTAATAATGCTCAAGATTTATCTAGCCGGGATATTAAGAGATATAACCGAATGTAGTGATAATCAACTTCTATACACTTGGTGCGCTCGTGTAACACCAAGTTAGTGTAAGGAGCTGGCTTGCAGTCTCGTAATGACGTCGATGGAAGCAACTTCTCATGCGACTATATATGCCTTCCACATTAACCATGCAGACTTCATCAATGGAAACAATTTCTATACGGTTGGTGCAGTCTCGTAATATTGTTCACACAATTCGTCAAGTAAAAGCTCCAAAGATGACTGGATTTAGCCTTGTGTTATTCGGTGAGTCAAAGTTGATTTCATCATTTGAATATTTCATGCTTTTTGTGCTAACTTCTCTCAAGCGGACTTATGCACACATTTTATGTAAACAAAGACAACACCAAAGATATCACTTAACAATGCCAATTTCCTTCGAATGTTTCTCTATTTCTTTGTTTTCTCCAGTAAAATACTTATCGGCTTCAACCTACCAGTTAAACAAATGTATATATATATATATTGCTGTTGTAATAGATACCGCTAAATACTTTACTTAATTAATGCAACTTTTTATAATAATAAACAAATCGTAAGTATTTTACAATTTTTTGCTTTTTATATGTTTCGATTTTGTGTACCACGGAGTTCCTCTCTGTGGGTTGAAGCGACGTGACCTACCACATTCCGAATATGATCACAATCACCCTTAAGAGATGCAATATACTTTTGATTAATCAAAATTAAATTTCAATTAATTACCAATCTTTTTATAATAATTTATTAATTTAATAATATATCGATAAAAATTTGATCACAAAATTATTAATATATATATATATATATTGTACTTGATCCATATTATATATTATTTTGATTTTTTTTACTATCTGATAATATATAGTAGATGTAATCTTTCAAAGTTCTATACAAATAATCTAAAATTATATAAACTATTTAAATTCTGATTGAACGTTGTACATGCTAGGTGTTACAACATTGTCACACTAACACTCAATTTTTGTTCACGACTATCGCTTTGTCATTTTCTGATTAACGGACTAGCGATCAATTTTAATCAGCGACAACCATGTGACACAAATTGTCGTATGTTTAGATTTAACCACACAAATTCATGTGAACGAAACCATGAGTAGTTGTTTGTTTGTGTTCTTGAAGCGTGTCAAATGATTTATGGGTCCACGACGATCTATTGATACCATACATTCACTGTTTCCTCATTTAAGATTCTTCGTTTTTTTTGTCTCTGTAGTAGGAATACATATGGTTGCACCGCGTATAGGTCGGTCCGAGTGAGCTAATATAAGCATCCGAGTATCTCCTTTTTTTGTTCCAAAAGTACAAAATTAACATCACATCTCAAAATCACTATTAAATTAGAATTTTTTTTGGTTAAAGGGTTTCAAATTTAAACTCCAATTAACAGTTACACGGCCATAACTTTTTTGTGTTATGCATTTTGAAGAAAATTTAGAAAGTAAGGAGATTAAGGATATACTTAATCGACATTTGATAGGATTAGAAAATAAGAGCAGATATAGTGAGGAGTACAACATTGTGTATGTCCTTGGCCTCCATGACTTCCTCGGCCTCATTAGAATACAATAGTGTGGATATTAAATTAGAATTTAAGCTATATATAAGATTAGACACCACACAATTTTTAACAAATGTTTTTGTCGAAGTACCGTAACAAATTTAGCTTTGACTTTATTTCATAAAACATCTTTTATACAAAAACTTCAACTCAATGATCATATTTGACATTTTCCAAAACATCATTTTCAATTGCAATCAATACTAGTCCATTAAGCTATTTTTGTATCTTTATTTTGCGCAAATAAAATTGCTACTATCCTAAGTTTGGAATACTTCTATCAATTTCTCATAAGTACTATTTATTTTCTGATTTGTAATTAGACAAAATTATTTACCAACTTAATTAGGTTATTGATGGCGTGGTAGAAGTACTATGACGCAATTAACTGGTTTAGTTTCAGAATGTTGGAATCGCAAAATTTCTCAAAAATAGATGTACCAAAAATAAAATAAAATAGAGAATACAGCTCTTCTCAAAAATATCTTCAAAAGCTCGGTTATTGAATCCCAAAACAACCAAATACAACTAAGACCTAAAAAACTTGTTTATGATAAATACTAGTAATTATGAAAATCTTAAAAGGTATCTTAATTATGCGTCAGAAAACTTGTTTTATTACACAATATTGCACCATTCCTTCTGAACAGAGAGAATCATGTGAACGTTTTATTTATACGTGAAATTATTGCATTTACTATTTAATTTAGTTTGAAATAATGATATATCTAGTTAATTATATGTTTAACTATATAATTAACTAATCAATAATCCCTCACAAGTATACAAAATAATGTTTAATTTAATACAAATAGTTGAAAATTTAAAACTAAAGTATTCGTGAAATTTCAAAACCTAAACGCCAGATATTTGTGTATTATGAATAAGATATATATTGTCATTGTACGACATCTATGAAGAAAAAAGAACTCAAACAAAATCAAAAACGATAATGTTTTGGAATTACATCACATGCCTTGCATACTTACTTATATCCCCAACTTCCAATATTGCCAATATATATACAATCCGCAAGAAAGTTATTTATCTCGTGTGATTATATATCATGGAGGGCAATTACGTAAATCCATTCGGTGCATGTTCACACCACTTCATGAACAGAATCACGAGTGGCTGGAGAATTTCTAAGGACTCCGGATTGTAACGTTATTTTAATTCTCTTAAAGTAGGGATGCGAGTCAAACTCTAAGCCAGAATAAAAGCATTTATAGGCATAATTAGTAATCATCGGGATGCGAGTCAAACTCTATAAGCTAGGATAAAAGCGCGTTTTTAGACATAACTAGTTATATTATACTTATATATGTTCCCCAAGTGTTCCTAAACCATACCTACCAAACTTGTAACATTTTTCTAATTGTTTTGGGTGACATTCGATAGCCTATATATAATGTACTTCCTCTATTTCAAAAGATTGATTTTCTAGGTTTTTTTCTCTATTTCTAAAAAAATGATTTTCGAGATTTTAAATATTTTTTTAGTAATTAATGTTAGTAGTGAATATTAATTGAGTATGCTTGAATTGTTGAATTTCTATTGATTTATAGATATGAGAAAATGTTTAATGTTAAAAAGTAATGTATTTATTACTAAATATTTATTATTTCTTAAACTGTGTGAATACTCATAAAATCATTTTTTCTGATATAGAGAGAGAGTATTACGTATACACCGTCTCCTCCTTCGTTTTCCCACGTGCATCACGTTACCATAAAGGAGTTTCAATTGATCAATTCTATACTACGGATTATATGTATGTAAATGAGTTTAATTTAATTTCCATCCTTTTTTAATTGAAAATATACCATATCAATACACCGATTAAGGCTGGTTAGATGTGTGAGAAATGATTCTCCTCTACCAAATTAAAACATTTGCGTCCTTTTTTCTGTCTGGTGGATTATGCTAAGATAAAACATGTTGGGGTTACAAGGATCACTTAGAATCATATACAAAAGAACAAAACTTTACATAATTGTTCATCTTACATTTCTATCACGAAAGTCTTTTTCTGTCGTCGAACATACTGGTTTGTATACTTCGGTGATTTTCCTTACTTTTCATAAACTTTTAATTAGTTCTTTATAATCTGTCCCAATATTAAACCTTTGACAATCCTAAAGATTGTATTGAATTCCATCATTAAAGTTTCACTTTCTTTTGGCAATTTCAGATCGGTAAAGGGTGCTCTTGATGGAATGACTTTGATAATGTGCCATTTTATATAAGCCTTTTAACAAAAAAAAAAAAGTGCCATTTTATATTTTAACAAAAAAGTTGTGCCATTTTATATGTAAAAAAAAATTATCCTAAAAATTAAAAATAATTTATTATGCTACTCGTAATAACAATTAGAATATTTAATTAATTCATTGACCACCAAGAAACTATCAAAGCTTCCCCAAAAGAAAATGACCTCGGTATTCCACCGATAACTGAAGAGATTTACTGACAAGTATTATTTTAGCTCAATAGATTTTATTTAAGTGCAAAATATAGAAAATGAAAAATCTTTACAAAATCACCAAGCTAAACTATAATTTTTTTGATTAAGATTAAAACGGAACAAATTAGAGTTGTACAAAGTTGCAATCATCATAGTCACATTCAATGTTCTCATAAAATACATGGATACTTATACTAATCTAAACTTGTTAAAAAAAAACTCTAATTTTATGGGTTTGTAAACATATATTGGGTTATTAGATTGTGTTTGTGTCGGGCATTTATGTATGCTTCAATACTTCCCCGTAAAATTGGCATAGATAGAACATCTACTCTCAAATTTAAAAGTGCAAAATGGTTAATTTGGTAGAAGCCTGAGTAGTCAAAACATCATATGAAAATGCGTGTAGGTAGATTGCTCAAATCACCGTAAAGGGAAAATTAGTATGAGATCGTGTACACATAAACAAGAGGATAAAGCTCAATAGTTCCATTGCACCAATGAGAGCAAAAAATAATACAAAGCTGCAAACAAGCAACGTGAATTTTGGTGCATCCCTTATTTAAGAGACTTACGAAGTTTGCAAAATTCTGTTGTAAAGGATGAGAAATCCTATGCCGATCGTTGTTTATATACTTCTTCCTCAAGTATATCATATATCATCTTAATGCTGAATCTTTCGGTTTCGTCTAGAGGCAATATTTAAGAAGTAACAAAGTATTGGCATCTTTGAGACTAAGTGCAAAAATTTCAGTATATTCAAATTCAAGACCACCTTCTTGATTATTTCCAAAAATCACTAGCCGCTTTGTTGTATTTAGTCATACGGACCATCATATTTGTGTTTAATGCGAAATATATATGTACCCATTTGTCATCAACTGCTATATATATCAACATCTTTTTTTGTTCCCACAACATCAACAGCTATATATATATATATATTGATAAATAAATCAATATCTTCATTCTTATAATTTGTAAAATTTAAAAGTCGATGTCTCAATATCTTCTAAAGTTTGAACCTCGGTTGCAAAGATAATGAAAATAGTAGATGTGTTCGAAACATATCATATAATAATTATAAAAAATAAAAATGTCATGTAATTAATTTTCCTTTTGAAATTTTTAATAGATATGTTCTAAATTTTCTTATAAATATCAAATTTTAAATAATTATATGATATGTTTCTTTCATATTTTATTTTACTTTTTGTTATTTTAATTATTTTAACTGTTTTGAATGGATCTAACCTAAGTATCTGTAAATATAAACGGATTTAAATCCGAATACTTGTTTTTTTTAACCATTTATTTCCAATATCGTAGAATCCTTCCCTAAAGCTTCCAGCCACATATAACTTTATACATGTGTCTATTGGTCGCTTTCGTGATTTAACGAACATGTTACTCGTGTGGGTTAATTGACAAAAATGAAATCATCAGTGCTGACGCAATAACTTATTTGTTGGCATTTTTTTGTTGCGTTTTATATGTACCAAAACAAATGTTATTGAAAACTATATAAAATTCTATTCAACAAAACAACGTTAAAATTAAATTAAATAATTAGTTTCAAGTAATTATATATCCTTTTGTTTGTAAAATCATACAGTTAAAATATACTAACTTTATATCAAAAATTTGAAATACAGTATATATACACATGATTTATAAGTATAATATTTGTAATATATATCCTGATTTCTAAAAGACGATGGTGCATGAGAAAATTTTAAAAATAGATTTGGTTACGTACATATATCATTAAAATGTATATATCTTTTTCTTCATTCGAACCACATAATTAAACGTGTTTAAATTTGAGCGATAGAATGATGAGTAATTTATTGTGAAGGGATTTATACTATCCTATAAATGTGAACAAAACACGAAGAAAATAATTTGTAAGAGAAGTTGTGAGAATCTACTAATGGTGGTGGTTGAGACGTTATAGTACATTTTTTATACATAAATTATAAATCTGTTATGATAAAAAATCTATTATTTGTAAATAAATACTTTTCTTAGTTACTTTTTAAAATCTTATATGATTCTAATATCAAATCTCGACGTAGTCCTTATAATATTTTGAG
This sequence comes from Cardamine occulta, assembly GCA_028015245.1. Lineage (NCBI taxonomy): Eukaryota > Viridiplantae > Streptophyta > Magnoliopsida > Brassicales > Brassicaceae > Cardamine > Cardamine occulta. The sequence goes on along the minus strand of CM051393.1, from coordinate 11,150,741 downwards.
TAATCTTTTTTTTATAAAATAAGAGATGCATTTTTAATGGGAATCTTACTACAACAACAAAAACCTCACTAATTTTCCATAAATTAGCAACATAAGTCTTATCCCTAGTTTGTTTTAGCAATTTAACAACTTTACACAACAAAATTATGAGGCGTTTCTATTGTGAAAATTATGAAAAAATGTGAAAATTTCTAACATAAGGAAATTGAAAAATTCTCCTATAAGTTGTAACACAAAAATCTCAATTCATTTGTAAAGTCAGGTTAGAAAACATATTTCTTGGTAAAAAATATCCATCATCATCGCTTCGCTTATCTTTTGTAATGACACCTCATGAAGGCAAGAATAACGGATGCATGTATCTTTCTCGGATGCCTCTTTATCTCTTCTTTCCTTCCTTATTTTAATAGTTCCAACAACAACTCAAAATTTAGCTTAATTAACCTCAAAATAAAAGTATATGTGAGCACTTTTTCGTGTATATATTCTACTTGCCTTTTATTCTTGAAAGCATGTGAATTCGAAACTTAATTTGACAGGCAAGTCTAAGATCATGGTAAAAAAATCTTGATTTGAAGACAAATTTTCCTTATATAAGGCAAAGACCGGCCATTGTTACGTAAGTTGGCCACTTATCCACATTTGGAACAGTATAAAGCTCTCCACTAGTTTAATGTCTAGAGCGTGTCCACATCCCTATAAATAAAATCCTAAAACAATTCTAACTAACACAAGTACTTAAAAACCCTTATCTTTTTCTTGATAATAGTGTTAAGTGAAATAAAATTAGACTTTGCTTTGATGGTGGCAAATGTCATCTTATTAGCATAAGTTGTAGTGTATCCATTGAATGTTTATCATCCATATGGTCGGAGTCTTCATTAATGGTCATAATGTTTTTTTTGTTTGATAAATGGTTTAATGGTCAATAATGTTATAATTGAGAGATCTTATCCATGCTTGAGTCCCAAGGAAAGGTATACATACCCCTATCATTAATCTAAAACCTTCATTAGAAAAAAAAACAAAATTCTAAAACCTAACTTACACACACATTACACATATATTTATACCTTCGCCAGTTGAAGCTTTTGGCCCACGTTCTTGTCATTGGCCCAGTACGAAGATAGCGAATATCAGAATTCTGTCAAAAGCTAACTTTATGTAAATGTTTTCTTGTTCTACTGTTTAATGGTTTACTCGCAGCTTGGAGATAATATAGTAGAGATTTGCCATTCTAAAGAAGCAGACTATAGAGAGAATAGCAACCAAGTTCTCAGCCTCACCAACACCAATATAGTCCTATTCAGTTCATATGTGAATCACACGTAAGAGTTTGACCAAACAGATCGATAATAATTAATTTTCGGAAAACTCATTGATAATCCTCAACACTAATTGGTTAGATGAATTATCTAATCACACTTAAATTAGTTGTTGAATAAATTTCATTTGGGGAATTTAAACACAGTTTTCTCCTAAGATATTTTGTCGTTGGTGCGTTCGCATTAGACTATAAAGTCGACAATGTAGAATTGAAATCCCTGCGTTAGTTTGGACCGATTGGCCTATACCCAACATACAATTTATTATTATTTGTTGGGCTCAACAATTGCTTTTCACTAACCCAAATTTGAGTAAAGGGTTATGGTTTATCAGCCTAAAATATGATTTTCATATTTATTATATGAAACAGAAAAACGGGACTAAAAGAAGAAAATTTTTATATACATGTAAAATTTTTTTAAATGTTTTCACATGTCAAATTTTCATGAAAAGTACTGTTTAATTTCATATAATCAAATATATATATATATGTACATATAGTTGTCTCCTTTTTTTAACATCTGCTTTATTAATCTAGAACGAGTTTACATGATCATTAAATAGAAGCCTCCGTATACATCTTGGATGATAAAAATGAATAAGAGACGTCACACTTTGAAGAAGTGCTGCTTTTGCCAATTTATTTGCCACCTAATTACACTCATGTAGAACTAATATATAGGATAGATTGGTGAATCGATCCACCCAACTACGGATATATGTAATTAAAGATTCCATTACTGCATTCATTTGTTGATTATGAAGAAGTTTGTAGAGTTCTTGGCAATCCGTTTTCATAATCACGTTGCGGATCGCCTCTACAAATGCGGATATCTATAATTTTTTGTTTTTTTGAATCGGCATATAGTTGGCTCATTTATATAACAATTGTTCTGTTGCTATCGTCCAGTTTAAAATAAAAACAAAAAAAAGTGGGGTATCACCGGTGAAACGACACGATAGATCGCTAAATTAATTACATTACGACTTTAGTAAACCACTAACCACATTAAAGTTATAGGACTGTTTATATGAGCATGGAAGTTTTCTTTTCTGTCCCGGAAACATGGAAGTCTCAACTGTATAAAGAACCAAAACGTATTAAATCTCCTAATTCTATAGTGACACGTAATAAACAAAATTGAAATATGATTTTTCTATTGCAATTTTAACTATATAAATACTTAAAATTGTAATTTAGGATATTAATAAGAGTTTTAGTTCGAAATCTGATGATTATACAAAAGTCTTATCTAATATAGTAAGTAAAGTTCCTTTTCTTTGAAACTCCGAAATAGTGTTATGTATCCCTTATAATTATGACAGATTTTCTCCTTTTCCACTTTCATTCTTTTAAATTCTCTTTCTCCTAACAAAAAAATCAAACTATTCCAAATTTAAAAATGCTTTATTCCAAATATAAAACCCAAAATAAGAAGCTTATGTCTATAAAAATTTATACAAGGTTTCCTTATAGGATGCGTAATAAGATAAAACCACGTTTTAAATTTAAATATTATGTATAGGATGCGTAATTTAATTGAAATGAAAGTCTGTATGCCTAAGCTCTAATAATCCGAATGGAATTGTGTTACATGTCCTCTAACGAAGTGAGCTCCCTATTCCAGCGGATTTAGAGCACTAGGGCCATCGCATCATATGATCATCTAGGAGACCAGATCGTCTCTTGGCTTTCCTAAAAGTGATTAGATTAAGTTGGCGTCAGAAAAACACCTCTAAGAGTCTCTCATCCAATCATAGTACCTTAAAACAGAAATTAAGTCGGAACTGGTTCCGTTTATGGAACCATATATCACGCGAAGTTTACGTCAGTAAAGATGACTCCGTGAGTGTACTAACGTTAAGTTTCACTGTCGAAAAATCATAGTACAAAACTTGGCAGTAATCTCCACGTTTCAAGTCTCTGCCGTCGTTTACGGAGAAAGTGTTTATTTTTTTCGTCGAAACTACTTTTCTCACCTTCTTCTAAAATTATTTATTATATTCATTACATTTCGCTATAAATTATTTAAGAAAGACTAGTTTGTCCACTGAAATTATGACCCTCTTAATGAGAAGATGGTTCGGTGCCAGATTTTTGGAAAAGTGAGTCAAGGTTTCACAATCGACTTTGACTCAATCGTCGCCATTAATAACGGAATTATATATGTCTAAACGAATTTTCAACGTTATGTAACTTTTCTATTGAGATGAAAATAGAAATTTCGATTAGCGTTTCAAAATTATGTTTGAAGCAGATTTCCTAACGTAATGTTAGTTTTATATATAACTTTATATTATTAGTTGAAGAAGTCACAATTATTACCCAAATGGATGTAGTTCTGCCATTGCTTACTGATAGTTGTTGCTAGAAATCGACTAAAAATTAAAAATGTTTCAGGTAGAAATTAGGTCTTACGATTACGAACTAGTTAATTAGATTTTCAGTTTAGAGGGTAAAAATAATATATAACCATGATCTTAAGAACACAAAATCTATACTAATATATTTTCTCTTGGTATTTTATCTATATGTTTCACTTGATCATATGCAACGTACAAAACAAATCATTTCAGATAAAACATACATTATAACAGAAAACCTTCATTAAAGTTAAATGAACAAATTATTACTCCTTAAAATACAAACGACACACCATAATCAAACATAATCCATAGATCAGCATCTGATAATTAATTCTGTATTTTTGTTAGGAAAGAAGTTTCGTACGTGAAGTTCATAATCTTTTGAAGTTCAAACCAATCTTTAATAATATTAATCAAAATGTATAATCATTCCTCTCTAGCGTATACCCGAACATGGGAGCGGAGCAATTACTCAACCCATTAAAGGGAATTCTTGTTAACCAAGCGAGATATTGACGCTTGAGTTTGGGGACATTTTGATTTAAGTTGTTGAAATTCAAATTTGGTATAACAAATTATTATATTGGTTAATTAATTAAATGTCCATCTATATAAATAACTACTATTCATTGGGAGCAAGCTCCATCATATACAATTGCAATTAAATTGTTCAATTTTTTTTTTTGAAAGGAAATGATCTCTTAATAAATATGAAATGATTCTTAACTAATAGAATTAAATATGCATGGACACTTAAGTCCATCGTATAGAATCAGAAAGATACATAGTATTGTCTTGTTAATGAATCAAATAAACAAGTCCTTACCTGATTAATATAACAACGACTTTTTAGTGACCACCCACGTAAACTCTCCTTGGTGTTTCATTTGTCAACACTATTGTCGTTACGCATTGAAATTAAGGAAAACAAAACGCGAACTTCTATAAAATTTATTTATCAACCCTCTATAAATAGGCTAATGCTCCATCACCTAAAACCACAACAACAACAAAAAACCTCCTCTTCATTAGGCAAATTTGCTCTCTCCATTTCTTTTATTTGTCTCTCTGTGTCTCCACTTCATAACATGGCTTTGAAGACAGTCTTTGTTGCTTCAATGCTTCTCCTTGCCATCTATTTGCAAACGACGTTTGGTAGGTTCTTGGCAAATTATTAATCGCTATTTATATTTCTCACTTGTTGCTTCAATGGCTATTTATATTTCTCCCTTGTTAAATAACGAAAATATCTACAAGTATACAAAATACAAACTAGATATTTAATTCTATTGTAAAACATGTTGAATTTGCATCGGTAAAATGTAATTAAGCTAATTTTGCTTTCTCGATTATATCTTAGCTTAAGTAAGACATTTTCAAAGGTATGTTATTGTTAAGTCCATATACAAAATATTAAGTAGCATTGGAATTAATTTGGTAGGGTACGAAGTCAAGTGCGAGAATTTGGACAAAGAGACTTGCGCCTTTGCGGTGTCATCGACAGGAAAACGCTGCGTTTTGGAGACGAGTGTGAGGAGGAGTGGGATCGAGGTGTACACGTGTCGATCATCGGAGATAGAAGCGGACAATGTCACTAACGTAATTGAATCAGACGAGTGCATTGAAGCGTGTGGTCTAGACCGGAAATCTTTGGGTATATCTTCAGATGCATTGTTAGAATCCCGGTTTACTCAGAAACTCTGTTCGGTTAAGTGCTTAAATCAATGTCCTAACGTCGTAGATCTCTTTTTCAACCTTGCTGCTGGCGAAGGTATGGTTTTAGGGAGACCGGTTCGGTTCAAATTATTATTTTTTGTATTCTCTCTAACAGATATTTTGTTTAATCTATTTATTTGGTTTACAACAGGAGTGTTTTTGCCAAAGTTATGTGAATCACAAGAAGGGAAGTCGAGAAGAGCAATGTCGGAAATTAGGAGCTCGGGAATTGTAATGGACACTCTTGGACCGGTCAGGTTGGGTGAGATGGCACCGGAGCCGGCTACTTCAATGGACCATATGCCTTACGAGCCGACACCTTCACCGTATTAATTAAGGCTACCGAAAATGGGGAGAACACGTACGATGATGTCATGAGATTCCGAAGAGAATAAATAAGAAGTTGTGTTTCGATTGATAGATTTTGTTACATCTTCGTTAAATGTATACTTATATATATTTCGATAAAATACACGACGAGGCATAAAGAGATAGTGAAAGTAGTCTTATTATATTTTATATATCTTCCAATAATATGTTTTGAGGTTTTGTCAAAAGAAAAAAAAAATATATGTTAAGAGTTTATTTGATACTAAGATGGTCATGGTCTGGTGTTTTATATACCGAGGTGTGCTTTCGTCTTATGGTTTTTCGTAGGTCTCGTCCAAAGTTCTTATATATCCGTTTTAGTTCCTGCCTAAAAAAAATGAGTTGATTTTGAACTTGGCAAATATTAAAAGATATGATATATACGAGTCGTAAATCTAAAATTTTTGGGTATCTGTATATATTTTCTATTTCAAACGTATGTTATTAACTCGATTTCTTTTCTAATTTTTTTTTGAGGATGGTATCAAAACACCAAAAATTTACCCAATGGGTACATAGCTAACTTTTCGTAGCGTACCAAATTTCCATAGCTAATGTCGAAACCTCGCCATGATGTATTGCTAAATAAAAGTATATTGCTAAATAAAATAAAATCATACATTACAAATAAAATAAAATAAATCATACATTGCTAAATAAAATAAATCATACATTACTCTTGGAAGTAGTTAGTTCTTTAATGTCGGCTTTGAAAAATCGGTTTTGACCACATACCCGGTGCCCATCTCTAAAAACATACATTGCTAAATAAAAGTTTTTTTTTTCTTGTTAAAGAATTTTCTTTTGCTAAACAAAATTTATGAAAACAAACTTGATTTTGATCGCTATTGGTCGTCGTTGACAAGATCAAGACGAATAATAGAAAAATGTTCCACGTCGTTATTGTTAGGCGCCAGCGCCAAAATATATTTTTTGATTTTTCTAGCAAACAACACAAAATATTAAAAAACAAATCCTAAAAGCCTAAATGATTTATTAGGTTTAAAGAAAACTTGGACCTAATTTAATATTGGGCCGAATAGAGCCCAAAGCCCATTTGAAACTCCACCAGAATTACAACATCCCTTCTTCGGTGTCTAATCAACGAACAAGCCTCTGTGTCTTCTTCTTCCTCTTCACTGTCTCTATCGCCGCCGGCGAAATCAATCGTCTTTCTCTAGATACAGTTGTTGAAAATGACGAACCAAAAACGAAGACTTGCGCAGAAGCGATACAAGGAAGCTCACCCAGAGCTGTTTCCAAAAGCAGAGCCAACGCCACCAAAGGACCCTGATAAGAAGAAGAAGAAGAAGAGCTTGTTCAAGAAAAAGAAACCTGGATCTTCTACTGATAGAACTCAGAGAAAGAGCTCCTCAATACATCCTCTTCGCGTTCCTGGTATGAAACCTGGAGAAGGTTGTTATATCTGTCACTCCAAAACTCATATTGCTAAGCTCTGTCCTGAAAAATCTGAGTGGGAGAGAAACAAGGTTTGCTCTTTTCTTGATTTTAATTCTTTAATCATGGGCTCTGAATTAGGGTTTTAGTTCAATTTGGTTTTGTGTTTATAACTTGGTGTGTAGGTCAAGGGTTTAATTGAGTTGAAAGATTTGATTTTGTTCTTTCTAAGACTAAATTGTGTGTGTGTTTTAATCACTATGAACTCAAAGATGAATACTGAATGTTGATACTTTGATGATCACTACACTTGTTGTGTTGCTAGGAAAGTGAATAGTTTTGGTTTATTGATGTTTGTTCTATTGCTATTAGATATGCTTGCAATGTCGGAGAAGAGGGCATAGTCTTAAAAACTGTCCAGACAAGAAAGATGACAGCTTTGAGAAGAAGATCTGTTACAATTGTGGAGATAGTGATCATTCACTTTCCCGTTGTCCTTACCCTATAGAAGATGGTAAGTTTGTCTGCTTATCTTCTCTTGTCAGCTACTATGTGTTAAATCCAGATTCAAAAGGTTTGTTTTTTCCTATTACAAGATTTGAAAAATGAGTAGCATGTAGAGTTGTTGATTTTACCTCTGTCCACTGATAGTTGACTGATGTTCTGAAGTGTAGTTCATGTTATTTTGAGAGTTGACTGTACTTTCTCGTAGAAATCGTATTTGAAGCTCTACTATATTCTTTGTTGTGTGTTAAAGCATCGCTAAGATTAGATTTAGCTGGTGTTTTGATACTTCTGTAAGAGGGGCCAAACTTGCACAAATATCAAAACATCAACCAAATCTAATCTTATTTGACTGATGTTCTGACGTGTAGTTCATGTTATTTAGAGAGTTAACAGTGCTCTCTGGTAGAAAATCGTATTTGAGGCTCTAATATATCATCTGTTGTGTGTTAAAAACTCACTAAGATTAGCTCTGGTTGTTGTTTTGATACTTTGTTAGGAGGGACCAAATTTGCAAGTTGTTTCATATGCAAGGGACAAGGGCACATAAGCAAGAACTGCCCTCAAAACAAACATGGAATCTACCCAATGGTAAAATACTCAAATCTTGTCATTTCCTCATAGAGGATGATTTTGTTATGTTGAACACTGAATTTGGTGGGGTTTCTTTTGCAGGGCGGGTGTTGTAAAGTGTGCGGGAGTGTGGCGCATCTCGTCAAAGACTGCCCCGATAAATTCAACCAAGAGTCAACCCAACCAAAGAGATCAAGTAACATTTTATTTTCTTCCTCACACTTTCATTGTTTGATCCTAGTTATAAGTGATTTAGGACAGTAAAATGTGATCTGTTTTATCGTATAAAGACCATAACTTTATCTCCGCCTAAAAACGACAGGATTTGATGCTACACCAAGAGGAAAGCTCACTAAGTTAAGTGGGGATGATCTTGAGGACGATTTCACTGAAGAGCCCATAAGCACCAAGAAGATCAAGATCTCTGATGATTCAGATGAGAAGAGCATCGAAGTTAAGAACCCTAAAAAGAAACAAGGTCCAAAGATTGTCAATTTCGTAGGATGATCACAAATTGAAACAAGAGGATCTAAAAGGGTCGTCAATTTTGTAGGAAAGATGAGTTCTTTTTTTGTTTTCTATATGCCTCTAGAGTTGTGTAAGGACAAATTGCTATTTAAGATTCAGAACAATGCTATGTAATGGAACCACACAGTTCTGTTTCAGATATCTTCTAAACCAAACAAACTAGCCTAGAATCAAATATATCGAACTACTAATGGGAAAATGTTCAAAAATTATCTTCAGCTTCTTGTAATTCGGAAAATCAACTCGAACTCTCGTGTGAGCAAAAGAACTCAATAAGTCAATGTTAACTATGAGGAATTTAATAGTCATTTTCCCTGTAACAAATAATATTTATTAAGCTTATAATCGGCAGACAAAAGATAAGCTTATTGGGTACCTTTTTAGCTGCTTCTGTTTCTTCTAACGTCTAAACCAAAAAAATGGAAAGGGCTAAGGAGGAGGGAGATCTATTGGTGATTCCTAACGAGCTGACCATGAAAATTGTCAAGAGGTTGCTTCTCTGATTTATGCATACTCTCACCAAATTGGTTATCTATGATCCAAATGCGGATATGAATATGTGCAAAATGTGCTATTGCATAGGACTATAATTAATTAATAAAAAATTTAATTTATTTTAGAGCCCAAAATAACAATAAATATTTTTTCACATATTATTAGACCCCCATTTTTAAATTCTGAATAGGGTCCAAAAGTTTTTTCCATTATTGAGCCGTGACTGCTATGATCTTCCATAACAACTATGCACAATCTGAAAACACTAACAATTTCATCTTCACCTCGACGCGAATACCAGAATCACAATGTTTATGGATAATTACGGAGATGCTCGATACTCTCATCTGATGTCTAGCTCAAGCTGTTTGTCTTGTAAACCGATTTGTGGCTTGATTCTCTTTTACCATGGACCATATCTTCTTGTTTGTAATCATCTTCTCATAAAGTTTTTGGATCTTCACCCGATGCCTATATCAGCACTCTGCTACTTCATACTCGATCATGTTTCTGGGAATTTCAAAGTTTTAGCCATATCTGGACCCTGTGGCGGACCCAGAAAATAGTTGAACTCAGGTTTAGGGGTGTCAATACTCCAAATTTAAACCAATTTAGCCAAATAATCACATTGTAATAAGCTTAAAAAATTTAATTATATATTTTAAGGGGGTGCAAGTGACACCCCTATTTCTCATGTAGGTCCACAGTTTCCTATTTATTACAATTCATATATGATAGAGCAAATAATAATAACAATTAGGCTTTAACATAAAATACATAATATTTTAAAATGGGTTGGAGTAGCAAGTTTATATTTGGCCTCTTGTTTAAATGGTAAATTAAAATGTAAAAAATTGCTTCCTTGTTAGTTTTGTAAGGAATCATGCACACACAAGAATAATTGTATTTAATATCTTATTTAAATTTTTTCTTAATTATTATACTATATGTTTTAAGAATTTTTTGTTTGTTTAACGGCTGATATCGTATATATAAGTTTGAATCATGGGGGCACGATTTTTAATCTCGATTATGACCTCTATCTCGTTAGACCGGCTCAATTTGGAGACCCCTCAAATGTAAGCACCTCATTTTCCTGCCATTAATTTGTTTACCCTGCTATTAATGGGATTTTCTTAGACAGTAAAATTCACTATGAAGCACATGGTGAAGGACATATCCTCATGAGTTTTGATGTGCACTCTGAACAATTTACTCTCACTTGTTTTCTTGAGGAAGTTGAGTCTTCTGTTGATTAAATTTAACGAAAAATTAGGCATTGTGACGTACCCCGTCTTATATGGTATTTTTGACATGCAGGTTTTAATTTTTTGGATGAATACAAGACATGGTCGAAATACCATTTTAGCATTCCTGATTGGGTTGATATGGTTGACCATTACTACTATAGGGGTATGATTTCTACTGGTGAGCTTATTTTGGCACCAGATCATCTCATTCGTGGTGCGGTTGATATGTTGGACTATGCTATGGAACTTTAAATTTTGTCAAATGTTAAGATTGAAGGAGTTGCTAGCCGATGATGATGCAATAGAGATTTTTCTGTATTACATTGAAGAATTGTTGCTCTTACTCGGAGGATCTAGAGACTTCCTCATGTATTATTTTTGTTATTTATAAATTTAAGATGAAAATTGTCTTTTAAAATTTACACTATGCTTTCATATAGCTGCATCTTACAAGGAATATGGATTAATGTTTTGATATGTTCAACTACAAGGAAACAGTTTCAATTATGATATATGACTGCAACAAATGCACTAGCCAAATTGATGAGTGCTTTATGAGCAAATCTCACATGAACAATAAAAAAATATATCTTTTATATATTAAAAGATGAATATTGATGAGAAGGTGTCAAATCCACATTTTCAGATTTTTTATTTAATTAATCCAAAAAAATTTACAAGAGCTAGCCAAACATTCATATTTAAATTTGTGTCTTTACTCGTTTGCTTATTCTCTGCCAAACATTAACAATTACATCAATTTACATTTATTTACGTTATATTTAAAATTTCAAATAATGAAAATCAAAAACAGATTTTCCATAAATAAATTAAGGAAAATCACATAGAAAAAGTCCATGCGAAAATCAAGAAAGAAGTTGATCTCGTCGAGGACCTAAGCTCTAAATTAGGATATCTATTTAGACCTTGTTAACAATTTCAAAAATGTATTTTCTTGGATGTACATTGTTATCTGCGATTTTATTGATAAAATATGCTCTGGTTTGATGATAAACCTAATTAGATAGATGATTAACATACTGTAATTAAATGGGATCGGATGAGACAAAACATAAAATGTCTTTAAGATAAGCTGGGAGAGAGTATAAAAAATCACTTTTTTTAACCCTCCATGTTGTTTTACTTTTACATCTCTATTATCCTGAAGAACAGAGATCTCAGAGATTAAGAGAGATAAAGTTGAGAAAGGGTTTTGCTTTCATTTCTCCTTAACATTTTTGTTATAATGGGTGCTCTTATATATGTGAGGTGTCATGAGCGAAAACTCTAATAGTTAATGACAGGTGTCAAGCTACACACGTTTGTAATGGTTAAAATGTGTTTCGAAGTGTGAGAGCTTCTGTACTGCATTTCACACGCTTCAAACATTCTTTTCTTTGCTCTGCATCAACTGTTTTTGTCTTCTTTTGCAGGTACAGCTGCAACGGTCACATGTCTGATTTGAAGCTTGGATTGTATCGTGGGCTTCTCTTTGTAAAGGCCCAACTTCAGTTTTGATCCATCAGTTTTGCTAATGATGAGTGAAGCTTCTGTTTGCTTCAGAGTTTTTGGCTGAGGTTGATTAATATCCATGTCTGTTATTATCATATTTATTTCAAATTTGGCTATTTACACTATTTACCGTTGGCTAAAACTTCCAACATTTCTTGTAGCTGTCTCTGAGTGTGAACGTCCGGTTAAACACAAGCTTTCCCGGACTAGAGTCCTTGTCAACCGCATAATAACCAAGCATCTCGAACTGGAATGTGTCCCCGACCACATCATCTTTAATTGTTGAAAAAGCATAGGCATCAGAAACTACAACTTTGGATTTGGATTAATGTCAGTGAGCCAATCATCATTGAGTTCAGCTGGATTCTGTTATATGATTTAAGCAATTATTTTAGCTCCATGGAATATATATCTTTGTTAACCAACGCAACAAAAGCAAGAGAGAACAACCTCGGAATTAAAGAGTTTCTCAAATAGCCGGACTTCAACTTTTACGAGATCAGATTCAAGAACCCAGTGTAAAACACCATGCAGATGACAAAGGAAACGATTAATAAGTGCCACACAATTTCACGACTTTTACAGTGAAGGTTACAGAAAGAACCTTTGGCTTTGTCTTTTTCTCGAGATCATACTCCGCATGTATCTCACAAACGCTTTCATTGTCATCAGCATAGACAGTGTTTGTGCACTTGATTCTAAATTAGTAATGACCACCTTAAGAGGATTCAATAGCACCATGGTTCGGGGAGCTGTTTTATTCAACTCCTCTCTAATATGATGCTTAAGACGATTCACATGTATCATGCTACCATCACTTCTAGTCATTCGAAGCCCTCTACAAATGCATTAATTGAAGTTGAAGTTACACCTCTCCGTCTCAAAACAGTATGTGTCAAAAGGCGTGGATCATCCCAACCATCAACATACTTGTTTGTCACAATGTAGTTCAGCTTACGCTTGGACATTACAGTGTTTGTGACATTCAACCGTGAATATTCCCACACATACGGCATGCAGAGACCCAGGGAATGTAATAACCAATAGTATGAAGTCAGATTCAGATTCATAATATGGTTAATGCAGCATTTAAGTCAACAACCAAAAGATTTAGAAAGAGACAACCCGAGTGCGTTATATTCTCAAGAGAATCAACAATGCAGTGAGCATACGCATACCTCGGATAAATACACCGTTTGTCACCAGCATGAGGATGAGGTGTGAACTGCAAAGCATATAAACAAGTCAGAAAGCTGCAAAGCATATAGGCGTGACCACTTCGAATCAACTCCACTGCTAAATCATACAGTTCTTGGAAATAATCACTAGTGTAGGTAATCTAGAAGAAAACAAATGGGAACTGTCAGATCAAAATAATAATAACACTAAGCGATTCATACAACCGAAAATAACAATACCTTGAAGGGTTCCCAACCCATCCCGTTAACAATATCTTCAATGTGATTAATATACTTTTTCTTCTCGGCCTCAGGATTTGAAATCAGATTTTCATATAAGTCCTTAAGAAAGAACAATGATTGCCATAGAAAAGCAAGAGAAGTAACAAACCCAAGTTCTTAGCTTAGATAACAGCAACCCCCTCGCTCCTTTGCAAGACCAAAATCAACAAACATAGCCTGAAAGATACAAACCATTAAAAATGACCATAGAGAAAAAAAAACGTAAGCCTTGAAAAAATACGATATATCATGTATATATTCTACCTCCAGTCGCCTTGAGATGTTTGTCAAGCACCTCCTTCGTATTGCTACATCTGAGAACAGAGCTGTCACTGAAAAATACGTGTGTGTGAACCTGAGAATATAGGTGAACAAGAACTTACAATGGTTACAACACTATTTCTGCCACTGACTCTCTATAAGCATATGTTGCATGACATTTCTAGCTTATGTATTCGTCCATGACTAAACCAGAAGTAAGTTCATATCATTCAAAATTTGGCATCTTCCATTTGTCTCACAAAGCTCAACCGTAAAATTTCATCCATGACTAAGCCAGGATTCAAATTTGACATCTTCGATTTCAACCTCATAAAGTCGTTTTGCAACATCACAACATAATAAAAAAGGGAATCAATACAGACCAAAACCAATTCTACTCTGGTTATATCACTCAACAAGCACATAGATGAATCATGAAAGATTATAGAAATCACAGAAACATAAACAAAAGCAGTGAGTTACTATTAAATTTTGCGTTGGCTGAGGGAATATAGAATAAGGATTAAGTTCCTCTTCAGCTCCCATTGCTGCTTTCTCTAGTTTGACAGTCTTATCTTTCTTCTCCTTTTTTTTGCTAGTTAAAGTTATTAACGCAAGGATTGATGAAGTCTATATAATTTGATTGTTTTGGTCGGCCCAATATAATTTAGAGACTATCTTTTGTTTTTTTCAGCTTATAATTTAGGGGATTATTGACTTTCTTCTTCTTAAATTTCTCAATTTTTACAAAAGAATTTTTTTTCTACGGACCTACTAGAGAATAAGTAGGTTCTAACTTTGTTCTTGTATTCATCATACACGATTTAATTTTTGGTTTTTTTTTTTTCATTTTATAAGCGAAATCCGATTAATCCAACTGCTAATTCGATTTATCAACCAAATTCTAGACATAGTTACGGATAAGGATACAAATATGCTAAAATTAGAGTGGAAAAGTTTGTCCCGAAAAAAAGGATGGTTAGGCGAAGTTGAAGGATAGAGAGAAAAAAAGGTGTGGTTTTGATGTTAAAAGAGGCGGAAGCATTAATGGTTGTCCGAGTTCGTCTCCATTGGCCTCTTCAAATCAAATTAAGAATCTCTTCTTCTCCCAAATTTTCCATTTCCCTTTTTCCTTATTCTTCATCTCTCCTCCCACAAAAGAGGACACAAAAAAAAAAAAAAAAACAAGTCACATCTCTCTAATTTATCTTTGTTGTCTTAGGTTTACCTTCATCAACAAAACGCAATGGTGTGTTCTCTATTCTCCTTTTCTTCTTTCTCTTTGTAATGAAATTGCATTTTAGATGTTTCAACGTTGTTATACATCGATTATTTGTCTGTGTTTGTGTTCTTTTTTCTTTAGTTTACATATTTTAGTATTGTTTTATTACCATAACTTTTACTATTTTAAACAAAAGCATGAAATGGTAAATGGAAGACAATAGATGGAATTAACATGAATATGATATAAATGAATATAATATGGAAGTTTTTTTTCTTTTCTTTTTTTTTGATAAAGAAGAATATGGAAGTTAGAGAAATGTATTCATTTTTCTCTAATGTATGATTGGGATATATTGTTTTGGGATTATAGTTCATTATTTAGGTTTTTTCCTAGAGGATCGGAGTGACAGAAATTTGTTTTCCAAGAATTCATTGTATATATGTGCTAACGATGAATGTTTTACTCAGCCCAAGTTTCTCTAAACACACCTGAGAAATATTTTGAAAAACTGAAAATCTATTTGAACGCAACATATGCATAACTTGACGTTTGAAACAATCATAGATGACTTGTCAGTATTTTAAATATTTTGTATCTTGACTGATATATGAATTTATATAGGCAAACGCGGCATCGGGGATGGCGGTGGAAGACGAGTGTAAGCTCAAGTTTTTGGAGCTAAAAGCGAAGAGAAACTATAGGTTCATAATATTCAGGATAGACGGACAACAAGTGGTGGTTGAAAAGCTGGGAAAACCCGAAGAGAACTACGACGACTTCACTAATTCCCTACCACCCAATGAATGCCGCTACGCTGTTTATGACTTCGATTTCACCACTGCTGAGAATTGCCAGAAGAGCAAGATCTTTTTCATAGCATGGTAAAAATATACAACTTTGAACATTTTCATGTCATTTAAACATATTATATAGATTATGAATGATATGTATATATGTTTATATGGTTAGGTCACCGGATTCGTCGAGGGTAAGGATGAAGATGGTGTATGCAAGCTCAAAGGACAGGTTCAAGAGAGAATTGGATGGGATTCAGGTGGAGTTGCAAGCCACTGACCCGAGCGAGATGAGTTTCGACATCATCAAAAGTCGAGCTCTCTAGCTCATTCATATATATCCTCCCTGCTTTGCTATTAGATATAATCCATAATCATCGTCATTCAAACAATTTCTTCATCTTATGTAACTTTTCAATCTTGGTTTCATTTATTCTTAATTCTTCCTCTTGACTATTTTTTTTATTTACAATTAAATTTGACATGGGTTTTATACTTTTGCTTGGGACAAGTTAAAACCATGTAGTTTCTCGTGTAATAGCTACATACTTTCGTTGAAAAATAAAGATCTATCATTTTTTCAACAAGATGTCGATATGTCCGAGTGGTTAAGGAGACAGACTTGAAATCTGTTGGGCTTCGCCCGCGCAGGTTCGAACCCTGCTGTCGACGGTTTTTTTTTTTTTTTTGGTTAGTTTAGTCTTAAAGACTGTGGTTATATTTAACCATCCACCTTAAATGAAATGTCTCATTAAGAAAAGAAAAAAAAAAATTCCAAAATGATCGTTGACTTGGCCGACTTAGACCCAACAAACACTATAATAAAATCACATAATCAACCATCTACAAGGTCCGTTGCCCGAGATCGGACATCGTCAAATTTACACATCAACAACAAAAGAAAAAAAAAGACCAGATAAACTTCAAGAAAAACATACAGAAGAACTCATAAATAACATTATTGCAAAAGCCAATAGAGATATGTAACGGAAATAAAACATTTATCTTTTGGACTCACTCCAAGTTTTTTCCTTCGAAGAAATCGTCAAGCATTCGCTCAAGTTCCTCAGGAGTGAACCTTATATACTTTTGTGGGTTCTTACCAATCTCGATCATCGGCCTGAGACACAACAATACAAACAAAGCAATTTTTTTTACTTTCTTGAAGGACAAGAAACCCCATAAACTAATTTTATCAAATCGTTTAAGTGTTTTTGAATTGTATATACCCGAAACGTTTGAGGAACGATCTGTAGGCAGGTAAAATATCATCTGCAATTGCAAGAATGAGAGATTCACGCAACTCAATGTCCGGAAATGTCCATGCTTCTGTCATAAATCTACAGCATGTACAAACCTCAGCTGTATTATGTACTAGGAAATGATCACACGTATGCGGAAGCTTAAATGTTTGATATTTGTATGATACATTGATACAATAAAAAATGCAAAAGGCTGAATCATTGAAACAGTTCCTATATAATTATTTTATGGATATAGCCAATTCACTTTTACAGCTTAGGGAAAAGAAAAAAGAAAAAAAATTGTTTGATGACCTCACCAATTTTCCATTAGATGAAAAATAAAACTGAAACGAAAAAGGAAAAAAAATAACTTGAAGAAAACAAAATACATATAATATTGCAAAAACCAAAAGAAGAGAATGTACAACAAAATGGAAACAAACATTAATACATATTTATCTCTTGGGCTCACTCCAAGTCTTGCCTTCGAAGAACTCGTTAAGCATTCGCTCAAGATCTTCAGGACTAAACCTTATGTACTTCTGAGGGTTCTTACCACTCTCTATCATTGGCCTGAGACACTCAACACAAAACAATGCAACAACATTTTATTACTTTCTTGATAAGCACGAAACCAAATGTGTTTTAAAAGTGTTTTTGATCGTACCCAAAACGTTTGAGAAACGATCTGAAGGCAGGTAAAAGAACCTCAGCAACAGCAAGCCTGAGAGATTCACGCAACTCGCTGTCAGGAACTGTCCATTGGCATTGTCTTTGGTGAAGCTCTTCAAACTGAGAATTGAAAGTCTTGAATCTGTCTTTTACCGATGCTCTTGATATATTTGAGTGTTCTACCGGACCGCTCCCACTCGACTGAACCGTGAGACACTGCAAAATCTACAGAAGAAAATACTTAAATCAGAAAACACATTTTAAAGTATTTTAGAGCATAAACCTGAAACGATTCAGTAAACCTTTGCCCATGAAACTCTCTTGTACTGATTTGCATGTTGTTGAACGATTCTTCGATGTATTTGAACCCAATCATCACCTAATAAATCCTTTGCTTCTGACCTGTGAAAGTGTGAGTCTAATTCAAGATTATCTTTAGGCTTTTTTTTTGTTTAAGAGAGCTTGAGCCGAAGAAACAGAACCGAACCTCCTGACAGATCTCACTATGTAGTGAACATTGTTCATTAAGAAAAGTTGAGTTAATGCTGCATCTTTGTACTGCTTCGATTTACCATCCAGATTGTTCTGCAAAGCGTGCATGATCCTAGTTGTTACAGCTCCCAGCTCGGAATCAGGATCTTTACTGTCAAACTCTTGAAACAGTAGCCTCAACGTCGATTGGTAACTGTTTCGAAATTCCATAGTTCACTGATTAGTCCAACTAAAATGACAACTTCCGCTAGTGTATGTAAGGTTACTTACTCAAATAAGAACTTGACGTAATTTATGACATAGCTAGTAAGGGGATGTACAGTTCCATCCATAACTGCGGTTTTAGTAGCATCCTTTTCAACAGCTTCTTCAAAATCAGCAAAAGTTTCTTGAGCTGTCTGAGCTAATCGCTTTGTTAGATTCAACGCAGATTCTTTCATCTCGGTACAAGGTTTGCTTCCAAAGACCAACTCAATCTATAAATCAAAGGCAATTAGGTGCACTAATACACATAATTGACACTATGTGTAATGGTGTGAGACATTAAACATTACCGCGGGCTGAAGCTCTCTCATTATTTCATACATATCTAACAGAACAAACAATTTTTCCGGTGATCTCTTGCTTTTAGCAATAGCCTCCCCAAAGCTAAGCAGCACAGCTACACTATTTGCAGTGACTTCAGCAAAACATTGATCTCTGAGAGACTCAACACCATCGAGTATTTGGTCACAGATTTTCTTTTCTGCTGCAAATAACAGTTTCACCTGTCTCAAGGCAACAAAAGCAAGCGCCGTGTAAATGAAGGAAAAGAGTAATGATCTATTAAGATACTATTGTTTTGAGGAAGAGGTTTATACGGATATTCGCATATAATGGATCCAGTTGCCAATCTTGGCCTCTAAGACCTCCCATTGCATTCTCTGAACATCATCTTTGCTAAGCCTCTCCACACCTAATTTCCTGAGGCTCTGTTCCAACACCGCAGCTCGAGTATCCCTAATAAATTACAAAACTAATATGGATCAATATACAACTCATGATACCACCAAGAGAGGGCTAGCCTTAAAAACCTAGACATGCTTTTTGTTATCAAATCCATTTGAAATGCTCTTTGTTATCAAATCTAGGTGAGTTGTTTTATTCGATAGGACCAAGAGAAAATGGTATGAGTTATGAAAGGAGGAGTCTTCCAGCTTAACAGAATGGTATAAAGACAATGTGCATAACAGAACAAGAAAGAGACTAGATTCTCTATTTGATATAAAGCTGAGAAGAGAATGAAACTAATTAAGGAAAATTTGGACCTGTAAGTTTTGAAAAGTTGTTGCTGATGACCAGCTTGAACCATTTGTTGGGCCAAATCATGAAGCAAAGGCAGAACCCTCGGGGGAATGACTGTTGGGACTGTGAAAATAGCGTTTTCTAAGCTCTTGTTGTGCGGATCATGGCTCTTGGAACCACCACCACCACTACTACCACTTTCACCTTCTGATGATGGTCGAAGATTGCTTGGAAGACATTCGAAAAGACGATCAGGTTCAATTGGCTTGCTAAAATTTTGAAAGAAAAAAAGCAAGTGTTAGACATAATCCTTGCACGAGCAAAGGAATTAGATTCAATTAGGCACAAGTTTTAATCTGCATATCCAACGACGAACCTGTAGTTTTGCAGTATCTGTCTGAACTCATCCTCTAGCTTAGATAGAGCTTTAGAGAGCAAATTGTGAGCATGACTAATAACCCCAGTGGCAGTCTTAAACGTCTTGGTGTTGCTGAAAAATTTGATAGTTCCTCTCAGTTGATCAATTGCTTCTAGATAGCTTTCGAGATCCTCATGTGGTCCTCTCAATAATTTAGCTTCCGCCTGACAAACAAAATTTTATCAATCTTTATTCAGCTAA
The DNA here is from genome assembly GCA_028015245.1 of Cardamine occulta. NCBI lineage: Eukaryota > Viridiplantae > Streptophyta > Magnoliopsida > Brassicales > Brassicaceae > Cardamine > Cardamine occulta. The sequence goes on along the minus strand of CM051393.1, from coordinate 11,130,652 downwards.
ATTAACACACAGACAAAAAGGTGATCTTAGATTTAGCCGAAGACAAAACTCTCTTTCTTACCACGAGCCTAGTTTGGAGCAATATCACAAATCTGTCACAATGTAAATTTCTAGCCATAGATGAGCTCGAAGATAAACCTCAAACTAACCCGTTTTACATTTCTTTTGGTAAAATCAAGCTAGAGTAATCGTGCCTAAGTGCATAACAATCACAGATATGCGTGACCCTTAATACAGATATTTAACTTCTTTAATCCAAAAAGCCCTCCTGGAAACCTTAAGAAGTAGATGATTGCTTTAAGAAGAGCTTTAACACGAACATCAAACTATCCATATATACATAGATAGAGGCTAAACCGGAAAATACATATGATCCTTATTGAAGATTACTCTATATCTAACTGGATTGAGTCCTAACAGAAGAACTTAGGGTTCACCACATCAGAAAGCAAACATTTGCTACAAGAGAATACTGTTTTCATCAAACAACTCGAGACCCCTTAACAGAGTTTTTTAAAAAATGACTTTCAAGAAATCACAGGGGAAAAAGAATGATTACTTGAAAGACAAGCAAACAAAGGATAAGCGTGTAAGGGAAGTATAAAGAGAAGAGAAGAACAAAACCTTTCTAGTAAGCTCAAATTGATCCAAAATAACCTCAGCTGCTTTCAGTGCCTTGTCAATATTCTCATGAGCTCTTCTTATAGAATGTGTTCTTATCTATACACAAACACAATCACACAACCAAAAGCCAAAAAATTCCAAATGAAAATTAGCAAAATTCGAAGAAGAATCCACCAATTATGTCTCCAAATCCAGAATCTGATTTCGATTTCAACAGAGATAGATGTCAAATTTCTACAAGAGACCCCAAAAAAAAAACGAAACAGAGAGGAATGAGAGGGACCTGTGTAGGACGCATGGCGGTTTCGAGAGCAGAGAGACGATGATCGAAGGAGCCAAGGATTCCAACCATATTATCAGTAATGGTTTGGCTCTTTTGTAGAGACTTTTTCATTAGACTTGCTCGTTCGGTTAAGGCTTCCATCGCTTGAGCCAACCCCATTTTTTTCTCTCTGTCTAGAATTTTATTGAATTGAAATTGGATCGAAGAACAGAGGAAGATTGGTGAGATTGAAAAGAATGGTTTTGGTTTTGTGTGAAAATTTTCAGAAATTTTTTGGGGATTGGAAATTGAAAATGTTGTGATTGTGTAGTTGAGACGCTCTCTACGATTTTTGTGAGACGAAAAAACAATAAAAAGTTCATGCGAATTTGTTTGGTGACCCCACCCCCACCGATAGATTCGCTATTTTCATCTTTTTAGGTGATTTTGTGGGTCCCTTCATTTTTGTTATAAATTCTGGATAAAATAAAATTTTACATCGTTAGGGTATTTTACTTGTTTGGTTTTCCATAATATTTGGTATCCGAACTTCAAACTAGAGAAGAAAAATGTAAAAATGAATACAGTTAAAAACTATTAAAATCCAAACGTATAAAAATGTTAGAGATAAATATACTTTATCCCGTAACATAATAAGAAAGCAAATAATATTTGGATAGAATAAAGCGGAAAATAACAAAAATTCGGAAAGACTAATTTGTGTGGTATCAACTAATTGCACTGCTTCTGCTCAACTTACTACACATTTATAGTTGTCAAAAAAAAAAAAAAAAAAAGCTTACTACACATTTTTTTGTAAGGATCTTATAAGGATCCAAATGGTAAAAGCGGATCAGGCGGTTCAAGCAGATCAAGTAGATTAAGCAAATTAAGTATGGATTTAGCATATTAGGCAGATCAGGTAGAAAAGTGTGTATCATGCAGTTTAAAATATATGTTGAATGGTAAACAATATAACAAGCGGTTTGAATAATAATAAAAATAAAAAATTATGTAATAAAAATTATAGATAAAATACTATTTAAAATAATAAAACAATGGATTAAATTATGAATTGGTTAAATATATATATATATATATATTTTTTTAATTTTAAAAGAGATAGATTATTTCAATATATTTTCAGTATACAATTTTTTTATTTAGTCTAAGAATAATTTTTATAATTATAATAACATTAATAATGTGTTATCAATACAAAATAATAAATTTACTAAAACACATAATTTATTTATAAATAATTGCATAATTTTATCATTTTATTTATACAAAATTAAAAAAAATCAAGCAAAACTTAATTTACAAGCACAATAAATATAGTCATGTTTATAAATATATATAAAATATTATATAGGAAATAAATACAAAAATAATACGAAATGACTAAAAATATTTACTATCAAGGATTTTTATCTTTCCATAACATATTTGCAATATCTTTTCTAATGTTCGCCATAAAATCTTCATCTGCTACCTCTGCTACTTTCACGTTAGCTAGATCAATCACAACATCTGTATTGGTAATCTCTGTGTGTTTCATTGCTTTAGCGAAATCTTCATCTGAAAAATTTGAAATTCTAATAAAATTATGTAGTCGCATTGTAACTGTTACCACTTTTTTGTACTTTAATATTATATCTAGGAAATTCACATAGAATCTTCTATTTTTTCTTCTAAACTCTAAATGTCCTCTCAATAACAGATCACAAAGATACATGCTATCGATTAAACAGTTCATGTTTATTTATTGGAGGATGATTAATGGTAAACTGTGACATACGATATCTTACTACCCTATTTCGTAAAGATCTGTAAGGAGCCAAAAATCTTTTTTTATTTGGATACGCAGAATCAATTACATAGTATTTGTCTTCCAAAATCATAGAAAACTCATAATTAAAAATGTTAATTTTAAATATATTTTTATAGAATATTTATTATAATAATAACGCTATATTATAGAATATGTTACTAACAAGAGTAAAATATGTTTATAGGATATGTTAATTTTAAAAATGTTTATTATAATAATTGTTAATATTGTTTTTACTTTGATAAAAAAGTTATATATATATACAATTAACCATCATATTAATTACAAAATTTAAATATATATATTATTATTTATGAGGATCAAATGAAAATACATCAATTTTGTTATATTTTACAATTGATAGCGTTTCTATTATTTTTCTTCACAAAAATTAATATTTTACTGTTTATAATATATTTCGTTATTAAATTTCTAATACATATAATTCTAATACGCCTAAAAAATACCACCACCCAAAAACCGCTCCGAAAACACTTTACCATCACTTTACCATTGAGTCACAAACAAAACACACAGATATTTGACCAGATATCTATCACCATGGGCTTATAAAATATCTGACGCTAACACTTTTTTCTCAATTGTTTTTTTTTTCTATTTTAACGCTATAACCAGATATTTTAATCAGAAGCAAATATTTTATTAATTCAATATCAACTTTTTCACACAAACAAAGATTACACCAAAATACATGAGTCACAAACAAAACACACAGATAAACATTCAAAAGCAAAACCCAAATCTCAGTTCCCAAGCTCCCTCCGCAAGGGCACAACTCCACTACCACCACCGCCAGTCTCTCTCAACTCACTTCTACCGGAATCCGAAAACCCCGTTGTCCCTAACCATTGCAACAAAATATTTGACCATATCACAAAAGTTATAAAACACACCAAAATCTTGATTAAACGCATAACACAAGGACGAGGGAGTTTTTTACCAACGGTGCTGCCGAGCGATTGCGATGACTCTTCAACCGAATGTGGCGACTTCGGCTTCGCCTCCTCCGTCGCACCGCCACCAAACCATCCTTTAATCATCCCCACCATTCCTCCTCCTTTCGCTTCCTCCGCAACCGCCTCACCATGTTCTTTCTCCTCCGATTCCTTCTCGCTAGGGATCTTCTCCTCCGTCACTTCCAACTCCTTCGTCGTCGTCTTCTTCTCTCCTCCTCCGAGATGAAGTTTATCGGCGATCATGTCAGACGAAGCCTTGTCTTCTTCTCCAGGTGTCAGTTTCTCCGCCAGATAATCTTTAGCAGACTCACCTTTCTCTACTTCCCCTTGTTGCTTCTCCTCCAAGTCACTTCCACTTCCGGAGAGAGGTAATTCCGGCGTCACGGTTGATCCTGTTTCTTTGTCCGGAGTTAACTTCTCATCAAAAGTTTCCGTCACTTGAGTTTCATCTCCCCCAGAAGCGAACTGCTTTGTGCTCTGTTTTGACTTCTGTGTCTCATCTCTCGTCTCCTCAAAACTATCTCTGCTCTCCTCAAAATCATCTCTCTCTTTTGGACGAGAAATTTCCGGTGAGAATTGATCATGAGTCTCCGTTGGCAAGTCTCTTCCCAATTCTTTCTCTACTTTCACATCATCACTTCTCGCCGGAAAATTATTCTCCAGTCCAGCTTCTGATTCCTCTCCATATCCATGGCTTTCCTTTGCCGGAAAATCTTCTCCAAGACTAGTTCCTGATTCTCCGCCATATCCTGTCGGCGAATCCTTGCCGCTTCCAGATTCGTTCTTCAGACCTAACTCATGGCTTTCCGCCGGAAAATCTTCTCCAAGCCCAACGATTGATACGCTGCCAAATCCCGTAGGAAAATTCTTGTTGATTTCAGTTTCTTTCTTCTGATCAGATTCATAGCTTCTCGTCGGAGAATCTTCCCCCAGCTTAGCTCCTAATTCACCGTCAAACCCCGTCAGAGAATTCTTGACGTTTTCAGATTCGGTCTTATGATCAGATTCATAGCTTCTTCTCGAAGAATCTTCCTCAAACCCTATTTTTGATTCGCTGCCAAATCCCATCGGAGAATTCTTGTTAACTCCAGATTCAGTCTTCAGATCAAACTCATGGCTTCTAGACGGAGTATTCTCGTCGATTCCTGATTCAGTCGTCATATCAAATTCATGGCTTCTCGACGGAGCTCCTGATTGCCCTGCAAATCTCGCCGGCGAATCCTTGCCAATCGCAGATTCCTCCTCCCGATCAACTTCATGGCTTCTCATCGGTAAGTCTCTTTCAAACCCTGATTTCTGATCAGAAGACTCATCTGTCACTTTCAACCTGCCAAGAGACTCAGCAATCTCTGGTACTTGAGCTTCTCCACCTACACACAACAGACAAGAGTTATGTTACTACAGATTCATAAAGCCTAAAAACACGAATTTTTCTTAAATTCTCGCTCAAAGTTCTTACCTTCATGGGTTAGATCGTTAACTTTTGACTGATAATTTGACACACCATTAAGATAATCAGACCCTCCTCCTGAAGTAACCGAGTCTTCCTCCAACGTTTTAGGAGTCTCGACGTTGACTTTCCGTTGACCTCGAAGATCTTCATCTTCACCACCAGGAGCAAACGTACTTGTCACATCCTCTGTTGCAGAAAGCAGAGACACATGAGTGTCCATTGGCTCATGATGAGCCTCTCTGCTCTCGTCCCTGTCCGTCAGTTCCTCTCTTCTCTGTTCCTTGTCCGATGTATCCGTCGTTCTTACAGGATCAGACAGTACCTCATGTCCGTAAGATGTATCTTGTAATGGTACAGGTTCAATAGGTTTGGTGTAATCGGAAGACACAACAGGAAAAACCTTTGTTCCTGGTGGAACAATCTTCTCCGGTGCTGAAACATTAGCTTCTTTGGGATGACTCAGAGACTCAGGTTGATCCGTTACTGTGTTCATACAGCCAATAAAACTATTAATGTCACAAGAAAAAAACATAACCGTTAGATCATAAATTGAAGGAACTTGTAAAGAAAGTAACCTGGTACACCGATCACTTCTGGTTCTAGCTCATCATCTTCATCGTCTTCTTTTACTACATCGTGATCGTCGTGCTCATGGCTTTCGCCATGTTTAGTAATACTGTTCTTAAACTTCTTTGCTCTTGCCTTCACTTTCCTAAACATTTTAGACGCACCATTCTCATGATGTGCTTCTTCTTCTGTATCCAAATCACAATAATAAGGTAAATTAAGAGGAATGTCACATTATTTAAAAAAATATAAACAAGTTTCTGAAATAAAAATCTACTATTATATATAACCTGGGTGCTGCTGGATTGTGACTGTTTTCTCGGTTTGATCCATTTTCCAAAGAATTTTTTCTTTCCAAGAAATCCAATCAAACTCTTTATTCCTGTGGATTGTTTTCTTGTTTGCATATCTTTCTGAGAAAAACAGAGGAGGGTTCACTAAAGTTTATAGAGAAACTGAGAGAGAACAATGACACGTACGAAGCGTCAGTTTCGTGGTGCCACGTCTCAGACTGTTGCTCTCTACACGTGTCTATGTCGACTTGATATTTTTTCTTTTTGAACTGATGTCGGTATATGATTTGTTATCTTTTTCTTTTTTAAACTCATGTCGGTATGATCTTTATTCGTCGTCATAAGGGAAAGCCTAATGTAACTTTCTATTTATGGTATTCGGTCCACATCTATTGGCCCATCACACTTGTTACCTTACATTTGCATTTTGTGTTGTTTAAATATAACAAACGGCACATCGTTCTCATTTGCAGTTTACTAATCTATTTAGACTATTAAAGCGTGATGTTTCTTTTTCTTTTCTTGTCAATGAATTTTCAAATTAAATTTTTAGGATTTTTTTTTTTGGTTACATCAATCTGAAAATAAATACCAGAAACCTAAATTGAGCTCAGTTTAAACTAAACCAAAACTAAATGGGTTACACGGAGTAAACCATATTGACCGCATAGAATTGACCAAAAAAACAATTATATGTAACAAAAGTATGTTTGAGTCCAAAAAATACACAAAAGAGTTCTTTAAGTTTCTATAATATGGCCATTTAACACTAACCCTTAGAATAAAAACCTAATTTGTGTGGTATCAACCGTCAACAGATGTCAGTGTTTCTACTCAATCTACTAACTTTTCTTTTGGCTATAAATTTTCAAGTACATCACCATTATTTTTAACAATAAAATATTTTGACGCGAACCGACCCTGATATTTTCAGACTTGTAGATCAAAAGTGTTTCTCAAGCTGCATTAAAAAATAAAATAATAATTGCACTCAATGGCAATTCAAGTAAACAAAGCTAAAATACAGGCAGGTGGCCCGCCTCCGCTAACGCTAACTTGTTTTTGCATTCTTAATCCAAAGCAAATATTTTATTAACCCAAATACATTTTCATACAAACGACGGTTACACATCAAAATACATACAAAAGTCACAAACAAAAGCATCAACACAAAAACATACATAAAAACATTCAAAACCAAAACACAAATCTCAGTTCCCAAGTCCCCTCTGCACCGGCACGGCTCCGCTACCAACACCAGTCTCTCCCGTTAACTCACTTCCACCAGAATCCGAAAACCCTGTAGTCCCTACCATTACAAAAGAAGAATCGAGTAAATCACAAACATAATAACACACTTAAACACATAAACAACTTACTTTAACGCATAACAAGGACGAGTGAGAGTTTTACCAACGGTGGTGCCAAGTGATTGTGAAGACTCTTCAACGGAATGCGGAGACTTTGCCTTCGTACCACTGAACCAAGATGTGACCGCTCCTTTAATTTTCCCCGCCACTCCTCCTCCTCCTTTTGCTTCCTCCGCGACCGCCTCACCGTGTTCTCTTTCCTCCAATATTTTCTCGGTAGGTATCTTCTCCACCGTCACTTCCGTCTCCTTTGTCGTCATTTTCTTCTCCTCTCCTCCTCCTGCTCCTCCACCAAGATGAAGTTTCTCAGCTATCACCTCCGATAAAGCTTTGTCTTCTTCTCCAGGTCTAAGCTTCCCCGAGAGATAATCTCTAGCAGACACAGTTTTGCCTTCCCCTTGTTGCGTCTCCTCCACTCCACTTCCACCTCCAGAAAGAGGCAGTTTCGTCATTACGTTTGATCCTGTTTCTTTGACCTTTTCGTAGACCGGAGTCAACTTCTCAGTAACAGTTCCAGCCACTTTTTGCCCATAACCCATAGCAGATCTTGGAGTTTCATCTCTTACGGAGCTCTCGTATTGCCCTCCTCCGCCGCTTTCTCCGGAGTAACCTAGCTTTGAGGCCACGGCATCTTTCGCCGCTATAACTTTGTTGGTTATGGGCGAAGTAGCTGAAGCTAACCTCTCTGTGTAGGTACTGGGTTTGGTCTGATGTGTCGTCTCATCTTTGGTCTCCTCAAAATCATCTCTTTCTTTAGGACGAGAAAGCTCCGGTGAGAATTGATCATGAGTTCCCGTCGGTAAGTTTCTTTTCAACTCGGTCGTCGAAAAATCTTTTCCCAGCTCAGCTCCTGACTCCGCTACAAATCTCTTCGACGAATCCTTTCCGATTCCAGATTCAGTCTGACGATCAAATTCATGTCTTCTCGTCGGCAAGTCTTTTTCTAACCCTGGTCCTGTTTCTTGATCTGAAGATTCATCAGTCACTTTCATCTTACCAAGAGACTCAGCAATCTTTGGTACTCCAACTTCTCCACCTCCTATATTCATTAAACATAAACACACAAGAGTTACTAAAAGTTTCATAAACCCTAAAACCACAATCTTAACTTCTAGCTCAAGGTTCTTTACCTTCTTTAGTAGGATCAGTAGCTTTAGACTGATAATTAGATACACCACTAACATAATCCAACCCTCCTCCTGGAGCAGCTGGATCTTCATCCAATCCTTTGTGTCTCTCAATGTTGACTTTACGTTGACCTCCAAGATGTTCATCTTCACCACCAGGAGCAAACGTCCTAGTCACATCCTCTGTTGCAGAAAGCAGAGACACAGGAGTGTTCATTGGTTCATGATGAGCCTCTCTGCTCTCGTCTCTGTCCGTCAGTTCCGACACTCTGAGAGGATGATAAATCGGTGTCTCTCTTCTCTCTTCCTTGTCCGATGTATCCGTCGTTCTTGCAGGATGAGACAGTGCCTCGTGTCCGTATAAGGTGTCTCGTAATGGTTCAGGCTCAACGGGTTTGGTGTAATCAGAAGAAACGACAGGGAAGGCCTTTGTTCCTGGTGGAATAATTTCTTCAGGTGCCGGAATATTAGTTTCTCCGGCTTGACTCAGAGACTCAGGTTGACCCGTTACACCGCCTCTCACAGCTGACGATTCATACACTGTGCATACCCAATAAAAAACCATTAATACAAAAAAACATAAAAGTTTATAACCACAAAAAACATAACTGCTAATACACAAAACAAAAACAAACAAATTAACCTGGTGCGCCGTGTACTTCTGGATCTGGCTCATCATACTTATCGTCTTCTTCGTCAACATCGTGATCATGCTCATGACCATGGCCATTTTTAGTGAGAGTGTTCTTGATCTTCTTAGCTTTTTCCTTTACTTTCTTTAACACCTTAGATGCTCCCTTCTCATGATGTTCTTCTTCCTCTGTAACCGAATCACAATAGATAAAAGGCACAGATGAAAATTCTGAATTTAGATTGTACTTATATGTATAACAAATATACCTGGATGGTGAATTCTGATTGGCTCCTCTGCCTGATCATAACCATAGGGACGTGTAATCTGCGACTGCATATCTATTTCTCTAAAGTAGTGTTCTGTTTTCCAATGGAATCAAACTCTCTCTGTTTTTGTGTGTATTGTTGCGTCTCTGATAAAATTAGAAAAGGGTTCTCGAAAGTTTATAGACTTAGAGAGAACGATGATGACATATGGCCGAACCACCTTTCTCTAGCTTCTGTCTCTTTACTTCTGTAGAATTCTGACACGTATGGTGCGTCCGTTTCGTCCTGCCACGTCTCAAAACATTTGCTCTCTACGTGGCTATGCCGCATTATCTTTTATCCGATCTTTAAAGAACAAAGAACCTTGTCGATGTAGCTTCCATTACTAGTCGGTCCACGTTTAATGGCCCATCATGTGGTTATTTTACATTTGCACTTTGTGTTGTTTAAATATTACAAAACGGCACATCGTTGTCATTCGAAATTGCAAATTTACAAATCTATTTACATACCAACTACGTGCTGTTTAGAAAACAAAAAACGGCAGATTGTCCTCGTTCGAATTTGAAAGACGACATGTGGCGAACGTTGCTTTGTTACCTCTCTCTCTCCCTAATGAAATCGACGAGATATATATTATTTTTCCTAAAAATCAATCGGTGAAGAATTAAACCGCCAATTTCAAATTCTTTCTCTTCTTCGTCTTCATCATCTCCGTTACAGTCTCATATCCCAAGAAGGATCTAGAAAAGTACAATGCGAAGTCGATTTCTCAATATCGATTACTTCTCTACTCCATCTTCTCTTGTATTTGAAACCCTAGGCTTCCTCAATCTTCCGCCTCCTGATAATTTCCCGGAACCTCTGGTCTGCGACGACGAAGATGACCGTCTTCGATTTGGATCTGTCGAAAATTTCTGTCTCCCAATCGGAAATTTGCCTATTGAAGCTGCTTTGTCGAATTTCCTTTCCGATGTGGTTCCCGATCGCGTCAGTGTGGACTATGGAGCTTTTGAAATCGATGACTCTTCTTCACGCGGAGGTGATTTCTCAAACGAGGTAAAGTTCCTCGGATGTGGAGATTCTCAGTTTGGGAAGATGAAATTTCGAATTTCTTCAGCCTCGCGTTGTCTATGAATATTTCTTATTGTGAGAATGGATTTAGATTTTTCTAAGCTTGTGGTGTGTTTGCTCAGTTTCATATGTAGTAGCTTACGGGAATCTGAATGGAGTTTGAATAACCTAAGTTGTGTTATATTGCAGAAGAATGAGGGCGATACCATTGAGGACAAAGCCACACTTAACGTTATCCATTTTGAGACTCCGGAGTTGGATTTTGAAATGGTATTACTCATTCGGTGTACCATTTGAACTAGTTCAACCTTATCTTTTTCCTTGCAAGATAAATGATATTCTTTATGTAGGAGGAAATGCTCTCATCCAAGAGGGAGGATCTTCAATGTTTCTCTGAAGTTGTAGAAATCGAAAATGAGCTGGTAAATCCTGGCTATCCTGCACCACATCAGTTTTTGATTTTGCTGTAATTGGTTATCCTGTTCTTCTCTGGTTCCGATTCTCCTTTCCAATTGACAAGGTCTTTGACTAAACAGTTTCATGGAAAATTCTATTAGCACCTCATCTCAACTTTCTGGCCTTGTTAAGCTAATTCTGAATTTTCATCTCCAGTCAGCATCTGATTTTAGCTAGTCTTCTTATTGCAGGTTCGATACGACGAGTCAGATATTAGCCTACAGAACTCAAATGATATTCAACAAAAGATTTATTCTGTTGATTACATTTCTTCTGATTACTTCACAGAGAACAATACTTTGGTAACAGAAAATGAATGTTTCCGCAAGAATCAACCATTGTTCAAAGATGCCAGATTTCCCCTTTTAGAAGTGGAGGAAGTAGACTTGAGCGCATTATCAAGCTTATCTATGCTTGATAAAGTATTTACTGTTCTCGAAACAATTGAACCCCAAGACATGAATGCAGAGAGTTCTCTCATTATCAATTCCAAGGAGCTTATAGGCTCTAAGGATTATAATCTATTGGATATCCTCTCTACGGATTGCTATTCGAACAAGAGTTTCCAATCAGATGTGGTACCAGAGGATGAATTTTCTGAAACGGATATAGTGACTATCCTGGAAATATCAAATGCTGAGGAAAACATTCAGTTTAAACTGGGAAAGGTGGCTGTTGATCATGACTTTACCACGGTCCTTGTAACTTTTGAAGAGTTTCAGATTCTGGATGTGGAGATATCTGATGTTTTTGATATCTTCCTTTGTCTTCAAAAAGCCATTGAACCAGAAATATGTCATGGGATGTTCAGTGAAGAGATGAACTTCAAGAATTTCGATGAATTAGTTGTCAGTTCTGAACTTGCCTTCACAGATGATGCCTTCAAGTCTCTGCCTACTCCACTTTTATATGATTATGAGATTACAAGATCTCTGGATCTCATTTTTGAGGATGTTTTGTCAGAGATCAAGCCTCAATCCTTGTCTGCATCAAATGACATATACTTGCCCTGGAACCTTCTTGAGGAAAGAAAGCACAACCATGAATCCCCTTTTGGTGATTATCCGTATGAAGAAATGGTTGTATGCAGCATTGATTTTGAGTGGGAATCTTCAGAAGGAGACAAATGGGTTTATAATTTCATTTTCTCCGAAGAAGCTTTCTGCGAGCCACTTGTAGAGAGATGCACAGAACCTTTCTATCCTATATCTACCATTGATGAGCATCCTCCTCTTAATACTTCCCGTGGGTTATTGGAAAACCCTTGTCAAAAAACAGGAGCCAAAGATTGTGGAGAGGATAATAACGCTAAGAAGGCTACACTGTTGTTCAAATCAATGTCTGCTTTTGATGACTTAACCTTTTTCATGGATCCTCAGAAGGTTGTGATTGAAGAGAATCAGGATTCGAGAATCGAAGCTTCTAAGAATACCAACCATCAACTTATGTATACTGACTCGAAGGCTTCATCTATATCTGGTGGCATGCACCCAAACCCGAAGACAGATGATATGATACTTCACAGTGTGTGCCCCTCAGAAAATATTGTGGCCCTGGTCGGGGACTTTGAGAAGAGCTATTTAACTCTTGTGAATGATGAGTCAGAATTGATTTCAACTTTATCAGAAGATAAACTTAAGTTACTCAGCATCTCTAAAGGGAAGCTTATTAACTGCATTAGAAAGGCAACTGTCAACAGAACACAGTTGGCGGATGATAAGACTTTCACGTTTGCATTACTACTAGCAATTAAACAGATGACATGGTATATGTGTTTCTTCGGTATTCATGTGGCATATCTCTATCTTAACAAGTTGTGTCGGAGCTCAAATGCCATGAAGCTAGGATTGCACACCCTCTACTCATCAGTTGAAACAGAACACAACTCAGTTGATACAGACATCACAAGATCACACCCATCCCTAGCTGTTATCCAGGGGATTTTACAGTCAGAATTTGCTCAGGGGAATTCCAGAGCATTATTTTTGGCTGAGAAAGTTTTTTGGTCCTCGCTGAAGAGACTATTGATTTCCATGGGGTTATCTTACAATGAGCTCAACAGTCCCTCCCCGAGTGGAAATCAACCAAATGTTAATGAAGCCAAGGAGTTTAAAACCACAGAGCTTGGTTTCCTGCCGATCCCAGACTGTCTAATTGTCTCATACGAGTGAGTATTATTTCTTGTTACAATTGTATCCTTATCAATGATCTTAGCTTTCGAAATTGATTTTTATGGGAACTGGAAAGGGAACCAAATACAGTTTTTGATGACATCTGCTCGTGAAATTGCTACTATTTTTTTGTCTTTGGTTTGCCTGCTAAGAAACATACCTTTAACTATTATTTGGTGAACAACATTTAGTTCGATGGTCCTTTTGGAGAGTAGTTAAGCTAACTAGTTCGTGCTTTCTGATCCAAGGCAAATTTCTCCATCTTTTCCTCTGGAGAATTTCAGCATCATTGTAGAATATGGAGGTTCAAATGCTGCGCCCAGATTTTCTTCTCCTTCGAAGTTTGCTTCCTTTCCTTGCTTCCATTTCATAAAACTAGAGCTGGATATGTCCAGTGCATGCGGGCAACTCTCTGCAGGTGTTACAGTACCTCATGGTGTCAAAATTCGAAAGGTGAGCAGCAGTCACTTTCAACCTTTTCTACTGTAAAGATCATATCTGTAGATTGTATAATATGGTGGAAGAGTCTGTGATGAAGGTATTCAATCCAGAGCAGAGGAGCAATCTATATCACGAATAATGTTTTCATGAGCACATACATTGATTTTTGCGAGTCTGAAAATCACATAAGTTTAACACTAGTATGTACTTGAACCTAAAATTGTTTTGTCTCATCACTGGTATTCAAGTTTCTTCCTTAACTGCATATGTTTTAAATCTTTGTTTCAATGTAATGTTCCAGAATATGCATCGGTGTACAGGAACCCTATGACTGAACTTTAATGCCTCTTTTGTAGGGAAATGAACTTGAGACTAAAACTGAGTGGTTGGAAGAAGTGTTGAACTTTGTTCCACTTGAAAGTATGTGTTACACAGAATCTTCAGAAACTACAAAGGATTCTGAATTTGTCTCCATGCCTCACGAATCTGGAAGAAAAAGTGGGATGATTGAACAGGGAGTTCTCTCTGGCCAAAGAGCTGTGATTGTTGTGAACACTAAAACTGTTGATAAAGAGATGATCATATCCAGAAGAAGTACATACCAGAAGGTGTTGGCAATGGAAAAAGAAGGAGTGCAAGTTGTGGAGCGCGATTCAGATCTACCTGTGGACCTGATGCTAAGTCCTGCAATTTGCCTACTATGGTATGATTGTGAAAAAATTAGTAAGAAGTCGGCTGCAACTATTGGTGCTTCCTCAAGCCCACTTTCATGGATTGGGGATATTGCGACCAATGTTTTGACGTCATTGAGCTTCAGTTTCAGCAGCTGCATTATGGTAAATTCCACTGAACTTTTCTTCTTGCCATTCTTTCGTGGGAACATTGCACTCTATATATCGATTTTATTTTTCACTTTAAGAATCATCTCCTATACTTCCACTAAATTGATGAAATCAAACTTACTAGATCTTTCTGCGATGGTTTCTTCTAAGAGTGAGCTCGCAGCAATTCTTAAAGAATGATTTTATTTTATTTTCCTATAGGTTTTTGAAGGGGAGCCCGTCTGCCTGGCTACAATAATGGACTCTTCTGATGAACTGTATGCAGTAGCTGGTAGCCTGGGAATCAATTTACAGATGTTTTGCTCGCCGTCAGCAGATTTAACTGATGATATTATATTGAGGTGTATCAGATCTTCTGTTAAGTTGTCTGGACTCCAAGCCAAAATGCCCGAGTCAGAATCGCTTGCAGAATCATTTCTCACCAAATTTCCTTCTGTGAATCCGCTTACAGCGCAAGTAATTCTGTCATCTACTGGGTCACTTCTCGAATTCATGAAGCTCCCACATAGTACTAAGGTTGAAAGGTTGCAAAAGTATCATGTACCTGAAGAGAGTGCTGATCTATTTAGTTCACTATGCAAATACGGTGCGAGGGAGGACTCCAGATCTGTAATGACAGACAGCTCTTCTTCGGTATCTTCTGGACCTGACTCAGACACACACCATTTCAGTGCCCACTCAGGTTCGAAAAAGAAACAGTACATTAATGGGAAAGATGAAATAGATATGGACGACTTGGTCCATTTTGTTCCCTCGACAGAATTTGCTGATGCACAGCTCAAGCCTTCAAGGGATTTCCAGCTTGATGATTCTTGGTCTTCTAGAGATAATGAGATATTTCACTTTGACCCTTTCATTGAATTCTCTGACGTACCTCTCAAACCTTCTGGGATCATTCATCCAAATGAGTCTTGGCCATCTAAAGATCCTAAGGGATTTGAAAAGAAGTCAGGACCTGGTTCATCATCAAAGGACACGTTTTGGGAAAAAGATCTACCTGATTTTTCAGAGGACAGTCTTGGTGGAATTCCTGAATTAGAAGATTGGACTTTCCCAGTTAAAGATGATTTCAAGAGCCAGAACAGAGGATGTAAATATCCAGTAATGGGAAATATGAACTTGCATGACACTAGGAATTCAGAGAGTTTCATGGCAGATTACAAAGGTGAAGTTATCAACATAGCTGATAGTAAGTTTCTCAAGGAAGACTTCCCGTCTTCTCCTGGTTATAATAGATTTGCAACGATAGTATCTGATGTTGATGAAGAAGAACATCCAAGAAAAACAAAATCTGCTAGGAAGTTATCTTTCTTTGAATCTCTCCAGCCAAACTTCCCAACAGCGGCTGAGATTAACTCAAGTTCTGAAAGATTAGCCACCGAGAAAGATTCAAAAAATGACAATGATGCTTCTTTGCGGCATGGCTATGTTGATAACTATCCAGCAAAACGCCAAAGGACCCTTTTGGAGGAAGTCTTAACACGGAGATCTACAGTTCCAACAACGGAGCTTCCATTTAGAGAAGAGATATCACATTTTGGTGGATCTCCTCTATCAAACGCAATCCATTCTCCAAATACAGTTCAAGGTTCTCCTTGGACGATCGAGTTTCTAAACAGAGTCCGAGAAAGAAGCATAGCAAGGAAACAACAACAATCTCTTCCTTCTTATGTCACTCCCTCTAGTTTGGAAACTCCAGGGAACATAAAGAAAGTTAGTAGCAAGAGAAAGAGTTCTTCCATACTAGAGTTTTTCAAGAATAAAGGAGGTAACAAATTTCCAGATGAGAAAAAGCAGAAGCGGTCTAAGAATTCTTCAGCCTCGCCAAAAAACGAGAGATTTTACTCGCCTCTTAAATCGTGTACACCACTTGAAAAGCGAGCTAAACAGGTACTTGTTCTATATGATTCCTATATAAGTGAGATTTGTGCATACCAGTGATTGCTCTTCACGTTATAACACCTTTGTTTTTCTTTTTCTTTCCAGTCTCTATCTTTCGCAGTGAATGGAACTGGAAGCCAAACAAAACTGGTCTGGAAGTAAAGAATCAAACATGCCCTAAAACCGGAAACTAAGCAAGAACAAGTCAGAAATTCAGTGTGGTTGATCAGATTTGGAGGTCGCTATATCATAATCTTTATGTAAGTACTTTTTCACTGTTTTGAAGAACATAATTAACGGACCAAATACTTATGGAGTCCCTCCGAAATGGACTCATAGGTTTGAGAAAATAGTGTTCTAATGTTCTTATAGCCAAGATCTCATATTATTTCATGGGTCTACTCTTATATACTCTTAACGAAGATTTGGTCAAAATGCTTGTCATAGGAAATATTGATTTCTTGACAAGTTTATAAAATAATGTTTTATGAGAAAAACGAATTCTATTAACAACACAAGTTATATAGTATTTTTCTACTATGATGTTACAAACAGTTGTACTCGCAGCAACATAGAAATACTAAAACTTCTTACCATTCTTGAGGTTTCTGACAGCCATGACAAGTTGTTGTCTTTCGCCTTCTACCTCTGCAAATCTCAGGCTTATCTCTGAATATCTTTCTTCCATTTCTTTCAACTCTCTCTCCATTGAACTGTTTTTGTTCTTACAATAAGCCAATTCATCTGATAGCTTTGTTAGATTCTCCTCTTTGTGCCCGTTTTCTTGTGATCTTGCTTCCATCCTGTTATTGTCGATGTTAGATCGTAATAACTCAAATCATCACAACTGTAAAATGACATGTCAATTTAGTTAGTTTATGTTAATGTACCTTGCATCTAGGATTTTAGTCATGTCTTCTTCTTTTCTCCGAATATCCACTTTTAAGTTTGATATTTGTTTTCTCAGTTCTTCATTCTCCATTTTTTCTTGAACAAAGCTGTTTTGTAATTCACTGTACTGTAGGCTTAGACCTTCCACTTCTTTCTTCAAATTCCGGAGCCTGGTCTCTTTTTCATCGTTTGACGACTTACTGATAGTTAACTCTTTCTGCGATGTATTGGCTTCTGCTTTAGCCAAAGAAAATTTTCTCTCAAATTCATCTCGTTCTTTCCTCCACTCTTGTATTATCTTTTCGGTTTCAGTAGCTGCTGCGTTCGACTCATCTATCAGCTTTGTGAGCTTCAGTACCTCACCTTCAAGCATTTGGACTTTCATTGACAAAGCTTCGTTCTTCTCTTCCACGTGCTTCTTTAGTCCTTTCTCTTCTATAATCTCTCTATGTGCTTTCCCTTGCATTTCCTCAAGATTTTTGTTCTGCTGACGAAGTTCGTTTGCTTCAGCCAATGTTTTTGTTGTCAGATTCTCATGCTCGCTCAGCTTCGATTCCATTTCTAGTGAAAGCCTCTTGCATTTTTCTTGAAGCCGCTCTGCTGTTATAGCGTTTTTCCATCTTGTTTTCCTCAGATTCTCCTCTGCTTTGATAGCTCTCTGCTCTTGTTCAGTTTTTTCACGCATCATTGTGTCGAGATCTTCATCAAAAGCTCGTGCTTGGTCCTCCAGTTCTTTCTTTAACTCCTTCACCTGACTCTCAAGTTCAGTAACCGTAATCAAGCATTCCGAGTACTCCAATGATTGCTGCTTCAGTTTGCCTTCCAGTATCTCTATTTGAGATTCCAATTCTTCTATAATATCCTTAGAATCCGAGAAGTCATCTTCCGGTTTCGAGCATTCTTGCCGCTCTAACTTTAAGGATACATGTTTGTAATTTTCCTCCTTTAAGGACTCATATTCCCGAGTAAGCTCATCCAATAGAATATCTTGTTCTTCATTCTTTTTCCTGTAAGATTCTAACTCCCAATCCAAATCTTCGATCTGTTGCTTTAGTGTATCTATCTCATTCTGTCCAGAATCCATTTCTTTATCTTCTTCAAGCTTCTTAGTCTCCTCTAACAATCTATTCAGAGAAGAGATCTCATTGTTTTTCTGCTCCATCATTTCATTGAGATCCCTCACAGCAAGAATCAAATTAGAGTTCGAATCTTGTGTCCTCTGCAACTGCAACTTAAGGTTACTCGTCAAATCCTTCTCACAACTCAGCTCATCTCTAATCTCCTCAATCATATTACTCGAATCCTCACTGACACATCTCAATCTACTTTCAGCATCAGCCTCATCTCTACTATTCTGCAACCTGAGCTTCTCACACTCTTCCAAAGCTCCATCTCTTTCACCCTTGAGACAACTAACTTCCCTCGACAGTTCTTGTATCCGTTTGCTTTCCTTTATCGCCTGTTTCCTTAAAGACTGCTTTTCAAGCTCTGATAACTCTGATTGTCTCTTCAAAGCTTCCAATTCCATCTTGAGCTTCTCGATAGGGTCAGTTGATTCAGTAACACCAGAGAATCCTCTTTGGAAATTGTTCTCGGGACTGTTTCTTGACTCGATGTAACTCTCATCTGATGTTGAACTAGCTGACCAGTCTGTGTTTGATCTTCGATGCCCGTTGTTTGTTGCAGGAACTGAGTTATGCCGCTGAGGTAACCGCGCATTCCCATCCGTTCCATCCATCCATCCCGATACACCAATGGAATCAAAAGAACCTCCTAGACCGGCATTCTTAGCCGTGTTTACATCTAAGCTCCTTTCCTACAAAACAGATTCCAAAAAACGATTAATAACTAACACAAACTTTCTCAAATAGACAATACAGTTTAGTTAACTCTTTGAACCAAGAACCTTACATCTTGGTTATATCCTTCTAAGTCATCATTACTTTGTAGACTTTTGAAGCTGTCTTCTTTACTAAGTGTTTGATCCTTATTTTCCTCGATAAATCTGCAAAAAATTTGAAGTCAAAAATCTCTAACAAAAAATGCAGAAACAACAAACAACATATAGAAGAAACTAGTTACTTTAAATCACTGGCTCCTTGTATCTTCTCAATAGTCACCTGCACCAACAACCAAACAATTTATATATTTTCCCAAATCTCTTAGCCTTTGATCCTAAAACCTGTTTCTGTTTTAACTCAGGTTTTAAAAGAAGAAGAGAAGAGACAGAGAGGTTACATTTAAGACAGCACCAGAATTGGCAAATTTGAGAGGTAAGGAGACAGTTACTGGCTCTACTTCTGTCAGAAAATCTGCAAAATCAATCGAAGCTTCTCCTAGAAAACCTGATTTTGAAGAACCCTGAAACACATTTTGCAAAATAAAACTCAAAAGACATATTTTTTTTCCAAAAAAACTCATAGATTGCTGATGTCACTCACTGTTGCAACAACAAAATGGTAAATCTTCTCACGAATAATCCCAGATTTTGGTTCCTTGATTAGCTTCACTGACACATAAATTGGATTCTCCCATGAACAGATCCCTTCTTTAACCTCAGCTTTCTCCAGCTTAAATGTTGGCTTCCCAACATCATCAGGAACCAATGAGATCATCAAAGCAGTCTTCTTCAGCTTCGGTACCTTCAAATAAAGGTAACATTTGTCCTCATTTTAAAAAATCCCCAAATTTTCACATTCACATACAAAACAAATCTTGAAACTTGGAATGACAGATCTAGGACTATAGTGAACAACATTGTCTGAATTTCACAAAGAAAAAAGATGAAAATTTAACTATAGGGTTTTGAGATTTAAAAGACAACAAAACACAAACCTGAGTTGCCTGAAACTGAAGCTTGAACACAGCCTTGATCTTGTTCTTGTCGTTCCTCCATGACTTAAACATTGTTTTCTCGAAAGAAACCACAAAACACTTAACAAAACCTTCACAACACCAAAATTTCTCAGATTTGTATAAAAATTGAGAAGTTTTTCTGATTTGTATCAGTTTCTGAAGAATGTAGGAGGAAACAAAAACAAAACACAAAACTGATTTACAGTCTGTGATCACTTTTCTTGTAGAATATAAAGGTTGATTGGTACACTTTTAATATAAAACTTAATCAGTGAGTTATAAGTAGATTTCATCTAAAGCTTTGTTTTTTCTTACTGCTTTAATAGGTAGATTGAGTAGGAAATTAACTTTTATTAGTTTAATATTGAACTGAAAAGTGCTTTCCTTTTTGATCCAGTAAGGCATATAATGGTGGGTGTTTTTATGGGTCCTTAAATTTAATAGACACCCCAACTTCCCTTTTCTTTGCTTGTGTGACTTCAAAAAGTCTTAAGATTGTAATCAAACTTGTATAATACTTCTTCTTTTTTCAAATAGATTGATATTTAAGATTATTCACACATATTAAGAAAAATTAAATTTTATAATTATTTTATTAGTTTACTTTTTAGTTTATTTTTTTCTTTTTTTGTTTCATGGTTCCATTCCATATATGTGATCATTTCACTTTTTTCTCTTTCTCAATTTGTTTTATTTTCTTATTTTCTATTCATCAAATTTTCCCAAAAATATACTCATTATTTAATTTAAAATAGAAAATTTAGTCTACAAAATCAATCTTTTAGAAACAAAAAACACACACTCAAAACATCAATCTATTAGGAACAGAAAGAATACAATATAGTGTTTTTTTATAATGAAAATTAGCATTTTTAGGTCAAGTGAAAGAGTAGGTTTATCTTTTTCACGTTAGTAGGTTTAGTCATTAGCTAAGATTTACTAGATAAAAGTAGATTTTTGGGCATTAATTATATACATACAAAGAAATTCAGATTAATAGTTCCATGGGTGAGGGTAAAAGAGGTTTAGTGGCTTTTAGTTGTGAAATAAATTTTAAGTACACTTTAAAGAAAAGAAAATTAAGTAAATAAGTGATATTTTGTTTTTATTGTACCATAATGGATGAAAGGCATTGCACATATAACAACATTATTGAGACTTTTGGTGGCCGTGGCCCCAAGAAAAACCAGAGACGCCTTTATCTGCATGCCACATCCTCCTCATCATCCATCATCCATTATGTTATATACATACAGCTGTACACACTATAGAATATATGTAAGTTGCGTCTTTTATATTAATGATACACATTTATTACAGAATTGTATATATACATGTATACACAAATCACATATGAATCCGCACTCATACATATATACAGTTGTTGAAAATTTCAACAGTTCTCTAGTTTTTTTTTTTACTAATTCCTAATATCAAACTAATTTTGAAATATGCACATATGTTACCCTTTTCTCGTAATGATTCTATAAGTGTGATTAAACCATAATCAAATCTTTAACAGAGTACTACTATCAAGGAGACCTGAAATTCTTCAAATCGAACCAACTCATCAGAATTAATGATTTTGATTTCTAATAATGAAGATAAATATATTAAAGAAAGTTTATAGCTGATTTACAAAAAGATTAGAAGCTGGATTAGAAGGATATAAAATTGCGCATATATTGGAAGCACATGAAGACATGTGCGGCAAACACTGTCCCTCTCTTAAATGCACTCATGCTTTGTCTCCTAATTTTAACGTCTCTTATCATCTCTCCATAAGTTCTTAGATTAGGTCCAGAGCATATTCAAATAGTACTATTGTGAATAAAAAAATAATCGGGACTGAGTCAAAAATAATCGGAAATTAAAGACTCACATCTTTATCAATGAAGAAATCTGGTTCACTAAAAGACATATCTTCTATGGGCCACTTAGTTGTTAAGCTTTGTGACAAATGTCAAACAACTTTATAAATGCAAGATTTATATAAGTTTTCTTAGTGAAAATTGCTCAAATAATCCAAAAATTATATTAAAAAATGTTAAGTAATCTTTTAAATTTTGTCTTCATCCAAGTAATCATAATATGTATGCTACATAATATATATATATATATATATCCCTATGATTGTGGCAGACCATTTTTTAACTTTCTTCTGATTTAAACAGATTTAATGGCAATTCTAACTTAGTTCTAACTAATTTGCTTTGGAAATTTCTTAGCATCACTTAGCAAGACTTATGACAAATATTATGTAAACTATATGAGCTATATATGACTGACTTAGGCCCTTACGTATAGGTGGGCTGGGCTAATATAGATTGAATTTGAGCCTGTAATAAATCTAACGGCATATCTCGTAAATTCTCTATTCGTTGACTAGTTGGCACGACGTGTGGGTTAGTAGTTGACTTTCATTATATACTCCCAAAAGGATTCAGGTTCTTCTTGCTTTTTGGTTCCAAATTCCTCGTACATCGACAAAGACAAAACATGGCTGTCGGAATAAACGCGAGGATGGTGGCGTTTGTGGCACACTCGCCGTAGTCGTATCGGCATTGGTGCTTTTTTGGTCAATCAGTTACAGAGGTGGTTTTGCATGGGAATCTACTAACAAGAGTCTCATCTTCAATGTACTCTTCTCTCTTCCTACGCTCAATTTCTCAAATCGGTCTCTTTTGATTTAGTTTCCATTGACATAAAACATTTGCTTTCTTGTTTATTCATTCTATGTCTCGCATCTACGTTAACCTATCTTGGATTTTGTATCTTCTTAGTCAATCTAATTAGATATCGTTAAGGATCTGTGTTTTTGTTGTTGTTGTTGTTGTTGTTGTGACGCTTAATCACTAATCCTAATTTAGTTTCTTGATTTGCAAGTTTTTTTTCCTGAATTTTTGTTTATTCATTTTTATATAGCTTCATCCTGTTTTGATGCTCATCGGCTTAGTAATTTTGGGAGGCGAAGGTAACAAAACAATAAGAAAACTGAAAAGAAAAAAGATGATGATATTTATACTCTATGCAGTCTAAAAATTACGTTTTGTTTCAGCAATTATAAGTTACAACTTACAAATCGCTTGGACTTGAGAACCGAGTGAAGAAATTGAACACCTTGTTCTCCACGCAACTGCTCTGATTCTTGGAATATGGGGAATATGTGCTGCTTTCAAGAATCATAACGAGTCACACATCCCAAATCTCTATAGCCTCCATTCTTGGATTGGTATTGGAATCATTGTCCTTTATGCCCTTCAGTGGCTTTATAGCTTTATAGTCTTCTTCTTCTTCCCTAGAGGATCATCATCTCTCAGAAGCAACTTGCTTCTATGGCACGTGTTTCTTGGCCTCTTTGTTTATGTTCTTGCGGTTGGAAACTCAGCTTTAGGGTTTCTTGGGAAGCTTACTTTCATGGAAAAGTCAGGGCTTGACAAGTTTGGATCAGAAGCGTTTCTTGTCAACTTCATGGCTATTATCACAATTCTCTATGGTACTTTTGTGATACTTGTTGTTTCCGCCAAGCCTTCTCCTTCCTCTGATGAAGATAACTATGACTACTATGCTATCTGACCTCTTCAATCGTACTTAATTCCGTTTGTGTATTATAAACCCTATCTCGCTTTTTTCGTCTGTGTGATAAGTTTGTAGAGAAACCCCGGTAGTGCTTACCACTAACCCAAGATAGTAATACGCCGAGAAACTCGAAAGAAGCAAGATAAAAAATTCTCAAAGTATGATAGAAAATTTGGAAAAACAAATAAAGAACACTTAAAAGATTTTTAGAGAGATTTTGAGAACTTATGAAGAACACTCTTTTTTTTTAACTTTATTTTTTATTTCACTTCTTCAAGTCGATTACAAATGGGAGAGGAGGGAGCTATTTATACGCTCCAAAACTACAATATATCCTTCTTCTAATCTTTATGACTCTCTAACATAATATTTAGATTTTTATGTTACAATTATGTAGATTATTCCACATTATTCTCTAGATATTTTATCTAATATAATTTTCTAGAACACTTAAAGGAGGTGATGCTCTTTAAGATGTTTCTAGAGAAATTCTTGGACTTGGTTTTAATTTTGAGTTTGGTCCAATAATGGATAATTGGATTATGAACCCATAATTAAGCTTAACCCAAAATCAAGTTTAATTTCAATAAAGTTTGCCAATAATGGTGTTCAAACTTCAATTGATTTGATTTGTAATTGCATTGATGTAATCCGGTTCAATCAATTTGGAGGCCCTCTGCAAACAAAAAGAATTTGGCCATTTTTCTATACTTTTTTTTTAATTTAGACTCTAATTAGACCATAAAAATGACCCAAAATTTTTTGGGCCCCTGACAAATACTCTACTTGCATCCCTATCAACCACCCCTGGATGTAATATATATAATGTTTTATTGTGAGGTAAATCTTAACGTGAATTTGATGTTCTATCGAATATGAAATTATATGGATATTACCGATCTAAAAATTGAACCAAATCCTAATACAGTTCAAATGACTTAATCTGTTTTCATTTTATCTGATAAAACCGATTCAAACCGAAATGAAGAGGAACAATTTGATTTAACTTTTAGTTTTCTTTAAAACCTAAAGATACATATACTTTGATTAAAAAACGAAAATAGATAAAAACTGAAAGTCTGAAACCTACAAACTAATCCATAACATATTAGGTTTCTTTTAGTTTATTCTATTGTTAAGTTTTATGAACTTCAAACTGAGAACCAATTGGTCTTTTCCAACTTAAAACCAATTAACCTGACTCTAACATCTATTATTTATAAACAAAAAAATATAAGAAACTCAAACCAAAATTGAACCATGCATATTTTGGATTAAACATTTGCACTTTACAGGAATGAAATAAATTCTATAACACAAGGAAAACTAATATTCTTTCCCCTTATGTTAAGGTATCTTGATGTAAAATAAATCCCAAGTTTTTCTTTTTTTTTTCTTTTCATTTTCTCGCCCCCAAAGTCTTCATTCGTTAACTTCCCACCACTACCCTATGTTTCTTTGCATATCCAAATGGAATATCTTCATCTTCAATCCTTCTTCCCTCTCTCGTTGTTTATATATGCCATATTAACATAAGATTGATCTATTTTCTGAATAATTCATGGTGAAGTTAACAATAGTTGGTAGGGTTGAAGATGGATTGCCTCTTGCGCAAGATCAAGCCTATATAAACCAAGACAATGCTAGTTTCTTGTTCTACAAGCAACAAGCCGAATTTCTTCTAAAACAAATTTCCAAAGACTCATTGTTACATCCAAAGATGACCATCTTGGTCGATCATCATTCTTTCCAGTATCCTTTCGTATTAATTTTCTCCATCTTCTTGCTTTAATTTTCAACTTACTCATTATTAATCTCTCATGTTATGAAACCGTGAAGCTTTCTGGTGGAGAAGAAGATATGTTACATCGCGCTATCTGATTCTTCGTACCCAAGAAAGCTACTGTTTCATTACCTGCAAGATCTACACAAGGAACTTGTTAATTTCGACGAGACAGCCCTCAGCCAGACAATCTCAAAACCCTATAGCTTCGTTAGGTTTGGTAAGATCATAGGGAGAATAAGGAAACAATATATGGACACGAGAACACAGGCTAATCTATCGAAACTGAATGCTTCACGGAAACAAGAACTTGATGTAGTCACTGAGCATTTGAATGATATAATACAAAGACGACAACTTTCAGGTACTTGTCTTGACTTTTTTCCCCGGGAAATTAACGAACCTTTTCTATTTAAAAAGCTTAGTTATGTAATCTTTTTTGTATTGCAAGAAACATCAGAAACAGCGTCTTTGGATCCTAAAACGTCTGTTTCAACCATTTGGAGCTCACGATGTCTTCAGGTATGTGAAAAAATAATTCAAACATGGTTCATCAAATTAGGACTAAAGTTTCCCACTTTTAATTCAATGTATTAAATTTGTGGCTTTGGTTATAGTTAATTATGTTTTAACTTTATTTTATTACAACTTTTGCAGGATATTGCGTTAAAATGGACACCAGTGACGATCATTATTCTCGTTATTCTTGTTCTTTTCAAAGCAAGTTTGATTATGACAGATGATTATTTAATTTCAACCATGATATGATCAAGTAATGTTTTTTTAAATTAATTAAAAGAAGAAGACCGAGAAGAGTGTATATATGAAACATCCTAGTAGTTATATAATTATCGTTACTCGTTAAAATAATTTGACTTTGAACTGTTGTTTAAGTAAGTCTACAACAATAGTAAACTCTATGGAGGAAGAAGAAGACAGACTAGGAAACATATATGAACCAAATAATTACACAACACTCAACACACAATTTATTATTCTATCTGTATATATACAGATTGTCGTGAAAAATAAATAACTAAAACCAGTTTTAAAATAAAGATCCAATCTTTCTACAGAATATTTAACTTTTTTTTGTTCATGTTTGATCTAAAGATCCAATCATATCCACTGTTATTGATTTACGTTTCCTTTTAGACGTAATTTTGGTCGCTGTTGATGAAGAAATCGCCAGAAGAATAATAATTTGCATACTCATGATTAGGCTGGAGAAACTCTGTACGGAGCATGACATCCTCAAGTGAAGAGTAGTTGTTGTTGATCATCATTAGTTCTTCTTCATCGATTTGATCTTGACTTTGATTAATATGATTGGAATCTGTAAAAGCAGAGGAGTAATCGATGTATGGATTTGTAGAACTGATCCACTCGGAGAAGAACAGCTTAGGCAAGTTATTGCTGTTGTTGGTGATCATGTTTCTGTTGCTTTCTTGTGATGGTGATGATGAAGATGGTTTCTCTGCCAATTTCTGGAAGGAGATCACGTGATCTAGGGTTTCGGTTTCCAGATTTCTTTTCACGCAAGAAAGTAGTGAAGAAGGAGATTCTGTGAGGTCTGATCTTTGAGTTTTGAGTTGTGGTTGAGATTTGAGCCATCTCTTCTTTAGATAGGAATGCCAATAGTTCTTAATCTCGTTGTCTGTTCTTCCTGGTAAATATTTCGCAATCCGAGACCACCTATTCACCCAAACCATAAAAATCATATGAAAAATCTGCTAGCTAGACTAAAAGTTTTTCATTAGATATAGTGGTTTGTATGCATGTGTGAGTTGTAGACGACGACATCAAACATTTTAGGGTTTTTCTTACTTGTTACCCAAGGAAGAATGTAAAGTCAAGATGGTCTCTTCTTCTTCTGCACTAAACGTCCCTCTCTTTAGTCCTGGTCTTAGATAATTAATCCACCTTAATCGGCAGCTTTTCCCATTCCTTTGCAATCCTGCCACAATAATTACACTTATTTAATTAAGGATGAGACTAACAATCTTAGTTTTAAACAAATATTAACAATAATGATGAAAAATAAGAGTCTAACTAGAGATATTTAGAAGAAAAAGAAAAAGAAAAAGACCAGATAGGATTGGAACAGTGGTCCAGCAAGCATGGCCGTGAGAGAGGATGAAGCTTCTGAGCTTCTGGTCTTCCTCAGGTGACCATAAGCCTTTCCTCTGTTTCTGTTTTGGTCTCTCTCCAGATTTGGTCATCTTCCACACGTATCTTTCTTTCTCTCTCAAGTCGTCTTATATATTAAGAGAAAAGTTATGTGAATGATGAATGTGAGAGAGAGAGAGAGAGAGACAGAGACATGCATAGAAATTATATATGAGCATAGACAATTATGCATAGATTGAGAGACCATTATTGATTATTTTTTTTTAATGTAAACGCAAATTAACGTTCTAAACCAAAAAAAAAAAGCCATTGTCTAGAGACTTTTAGGAAATTGCCAAATGAGGCTGCGTAGTATATAATAAAGACATAGGACATATATAAATTTATACCGACGCAGACTCAAAACTCAAATGAAACTGAATGTACACACGTGTATTGTGTCCATTTGTGCAAAAAGGAGCCAGGATAAAAGTCTGGTGGAATATGTAAGCAAGGATTCGTTGTAAACCCAAGTCACTTGATTTAAACTAAAGTATTAATTAAGACAAATAGAGAAAGAAGGAATCTTTACATGTTTTTGCGACGTTCAAATTAAATATATAGATATTGACAAAATTGCAATCACAAGGAAACTTTTGTTACGGTGATGAGATGTCAGTTTATTTGAAAAAATGATACTTCATCTGTTTCATTAATGTTGTTTTAGATTTTAAAATTTGTTTCATTATAAGTGTTATTTTGTGTTAGTTTTAAAATAAAATTTCTATTTTTACCCCTATGATTTAATGTAACAACCAATGAAATAACTTATTTAGTGTATTAATAAAGAATAAAAGAGAGAATTTTATTGTTTTCTTAATTTGTGTATAAAAATTTTAAACTACGCTTAAAATGAAATAGAGAAAGTAAATGATAATCGTAAATAAGTTAGTTTAGTTATTTTGTGTGTATTTCTTTTCAATAAATAGATTTTTTCAAATGATTTTACTCAAGTTAATGGTTTATTTTTACAGTCTTTTCACCAGATTTTGATTCCAAAAAATCGTTCGGATCAGATTTTATCAACCTAAATAACGTAAAAATGAATAGATTTTGCCGGTGTTTCTCATAAATAATCATGCTATTATTTTATTTGATAACACATCAATTTATATAATATTGCACTGTATTTTAAATTACATGTAAAATAATAATTCATTTATAAAATATTTTGCCACCATATTATTTCCAATTTCGTGTCCCACATGGTTATCTAGAAAATATATATATTTTAATCACAATATTAATTTAACATGTGGTTTTTGGTCTGTTAACAGTTTAACCAATGTGACCAAATATTTTATTGAAGTTTAGTAATGCATCTATTCCAATTTTTTCACTCAGTATTTTAAGCAATCTTTACAAGACCTTATATAATCGGAATTACGTGAATATTACCATGATATCACTTGTCTCCAGTCCATATTTTTATACAAAAGCAAACTCAAAAATACTATCACTGTCAAATGGAGGTGTCAAAATTTGGTTCCGGATATATATTAAAGTAAAAATGATCAAGATTTTGGTTATGTAAAAGTGAAAATGATGTAATTTGATCAAATCACCATAACTGAGTAAAGTGGTCTGACAAAACCATTTTTGTCTGATCCGTTTCAATGATTATGAAAGAAAACGAACCAACTCAATTAAAGAATGTAAAGAATCATCCAATCTGTGTAAAGGTATCTAAGTTTATCAAAAGCAAGCGGACAATTTGGATTTGCCGTTAACCAAACTTGGCACAATATATATATATATATATATATATATATATTTAAAAATCATCTGCAAAATTTCTTCAAATAATCAATATGAAATTTTGTTTGTTAGGATATTATGTAATAAATATTGGAAGGTGAGTCAACGCTTCGCTCCTATTTGCTGCACATTTTTACTTTTAAAATTTTATTTTTGGATTTTATTGATAATAGAAGTAAACAATAACACTAGAAAATAAGGTTTTCATTTGTGAGAGGGAATATTATGCATTTCCAAAGGTCGCAGCCTAAACGGGTTTGCTGGCTTTTTAATATTAGAATGCTTCCATATTTCTTATGACTATTTTTCTATAAATATTTGTTATGACTCTTACGTTTTTCTTTTATAAGCCACGTTTGTTTTCTAAAAAGTATTTGCTTGAATAAAGACTTTTTTTTTATATACATGGTTGACAAGAGAAATGATGATCTAAGGGTGGATCATGGAAGGACCTTATTGTATTATGCTTACGGGCTAGTGGTTATTACGATCTGATATAGACCAGTTCACTATTGATATCGGGTTTAACACTTTTGCCATAAACCTAACCCAAATCAAAAATCAACTTGTTTCAAATCCCAATTAGTTCGGCCAATGCAGATCAACGCCGACTTGATTGCGAGATTCTATAAAAAAAGAAATACTATTCAGAAAAGAAAATTGACTCAAAAAAGAAAAATTAAAAGAAAAAGCAACCTCAATCTGAGAAGAAAAAGAAAATTATCAATCTTTTTGAATTACTATAAATAAAGAGTTATCCCCTCTTCACAAGGCATCCATAAACCTGTACAGAAAACCTAAAAGCCTAGATTCTTTGTTCTCTAATATCTTTTGTTTCTTTACTCGAAAAAAATCATAATTTTTCTTTTGTAATGTCAATCTCAAACATCAGTAATACAAACAGTTCTCAAAACCCTAGTTCTTTGTTTGATCTAAATTTTAAACACAAGTTTAAATAAAGTCTATAGATATGATTTATAAATAAGATTCCAACATTTCAAGTTAACGGAAATTATAATGAATATTACCATGATATCCATGAAAAATGTTTAATTTGATTTCCATAATTTTCTATCACGTTCTCCCCCAAATCAAAATATAAATCATTGTTTTGTGAAAATTCATCATTTTCTATGGAAGTTAGAGATTTCTTTGCCATCTCATCTACCCTAAGCAATTTGAAGCATTTCTTGAACGATCGGATTTCTTCTCCTTTGTAATTTAATCACCTTCACCAAATCATTGATCGATATTTCTTTGAATAATGTAATATCATTGACATAGAATTATGCACTTTTCATTAGTTAAACCATAATCGTAACCGTACAAATGGATGTGGAATGCCTCTTATCGGTCATAGGTGTTATTCATAAACTTTCAACAACCAACAAGTAAATTAAAAATGCACAAGAATTGTGCCAACATGTCTATCAAACTAAAATTGATCGAGGTATTGATAGTTGGGTTTTTATAAATTAGGGTCTATCAAATAAACCTTTTGCACGTTGTAGTACAAAGGGTATCAATCCTATGAGAAACAAAATTTAACACACTATGAATGTAAGTCTATAATTCAATCTAACCAATAGAAAATTTGCTTTGGAAACAAAATTTGAAATGAATTAAAAGCGAAAAATAACTAAAAACAGTTTTAAAATCAAAAAGAGAAAAGGGAACTCTCAAAAATGATAGATGAATAGGACAATTAATCACTTACTAGTGGAGTTTGATTCTATCTCTTAGAGCTAATCTCTCGGTCTTAGATCACTAATATGTACTAATCCACTTCCGTGATACTAATACCTTCACTAATCATTTGATAATCAATAACTCCCATTAGCTACCAAGTAATCAATGAGCAATACACTCAAGTCTAATTAACCACTTAACACATTAATCAACTATTTTCCATAGGCTAAGCATGCTAAGCACTTTAATAATTTGGTTCAAGAATTTTATCAAACACCTTGTGAGATTGAAAATGCCTAAACTCTAAACTACCAATTCCTTGCCTAATCTAACAGACACCTATCAAGCATGGATCTAAGAAGTTACAAGCCAAAACTCCACTAATCAATAACTAGTTACCATAAATCTACATTCCCAATGCTCTAAAATGACTATTCACTCATCATCATGAAAACACAAAACAATTGGTTTGATTGATGCATAATCATGATTATAAAGATAAGTAGTGAATGATTTAAAAAGATAAGAAGATTTGATACTTGAAAATAGAGAGATTAAAAACAAGATTTTTAAGAGACATTTAAAAATCTTATATCCATTAACTCTGGATTTTAATTTTTTTTAAGAAAAATTATGTTTCAATAATATATGATTTAAATCATATCAAATGTTCAGTTTAATACACCTTTTAAAATGTAAGTTAAAATTTTTAATCAATTTTAAAATTCGTGTTGGATCTTCGTAACATGGATCTTTCATCCTCATGCTAAATATTAAATTTACTAATTTGAGAGAATCAATATCATTATGGCCGGTTCTGAAATTTTGGGGGTCCTAAGCAAAAAAAAATTGAAACCTATTTACACTAATATTTTAACTTTTAAAAATTGAAGTTTATTTGTATATAAATTTTGGTGTTAAAAATTTAGAGTCCTAGGCGAATGTTTCATCATGGTATGCCCAGAACTGACCGTGGATATCATAATCATTTTATAGTATGTAATTTCTCTAAACATCATTACTTAGCCGTGGAATTTATAAATTACATCCGTGAATATATAGTACTTTTGTAGGAAAAAAAAGTTAACATTTTGAACTAAGTTCCTTTTTATTGTTAAAGAAAAATGAATAGTTAGAGGAGGAATCGATCCTGGGATACTAAAAGGTAATGCCACTAGACCACTATACTACAAGATAAGATTATGAAATAATTTCAATTCGCTATATAATGCATTCGAATTGAAACGATTGAAAAGTTCTTAATATCAGCTACATATTTTTGTTACAAATACTAGTAGTAACATTGATTCAATCATCTTGAATTTATAGACAGTTTATAAACCAACTGAAATACAGTTTCGTAAATCATGAGCAGAAAAAGTTTACAAAAATAAATACTGATTAGCTCCGTTTGCCCGAGAAAATCTCTAAAACCCCATCGGATCCTCCGGCCACAAGCGTGCACCAATCTTCATCCACTTGTCTCCAACACACACTGCTCACGAACCGCTGGTGAGAACCAAACCGGTCCGGTTGACCCAACCCACGTACCCAAACCGGTTCCTCCCACCTCTTATCGTACACAAACACTTGATTATCCTCCGACCCGGACACGACCAAACCACCATGTCTCCAAACCGACAACCCGACAAAGTTCCGGCTATTAACATGCCCTTGGTACGTGCGAACCACGCGCCTTCTTTTCTCAATATCCCATAGCTTTAAGCTCCCGTCGGTCGAACCGGTGACGATTGTATAAGAATCCATAAACCGAGCATACGACACCGTTTTAGTATGACCGTCCAACACGGTTAAAGGGTCAACGAGTCGTCTGATGTCGTACACGTAAGCATTTCGGTCAGCACATCCGACGGCGAAGGAAGATCCACCAAACGGATCAAATTCTACAGAACAGATCGCCGCTCCACCTCCAGGCCTAACCGTTTCCCCTAACCCTCCGTTTCGTGGGTCCCACATTTGAACCGTTCCGTCATCGGAGCCAGACGCGCCAAGAGTTGATCCATTGTACAGCGTGTAGTCCACGCTCCAAATCCTTCTACCTCCATGCTCGTCTCGTTCGAAAACAGGCACTTGCTTCTCCACGTCATACTCCGTGACTACTCCGTCGTAATCTCCCGACCCGATAACCCGGCCGGATAAATCGGGTCTCCATTTTAGACTACTAAGCTTCGCCGGCGTATAGATACAACTCTCTGAAGCCGTCACGTGATCATCTAACAAAGAACTCAAACGATACGATCTGATCTTTCTTACGATTCCTCCCGTGGCCAAGATTTCTCCGGCGGGGTCGAACTCGATTGCTCCGATAGCGTCTGATCCGGTGGGTGGGGAGGAAACGACAGCGGATAAAGAGAGGTCCCAGTCGCATCTAGGTAGATTCTTTTCGTCCATGATTGTGGGAGAGGAGGTAATGATTGGCCATGTATATGAAGAAGAAGAGAGAACGTTAAGGGAGGATCTGATGTTGGTGGGTATCTCAGAACAGAGCAGCGCCTCCATGAATGAGTTACGACTCGTTTTAGTTTGGTCCACACGACACTGTTTTTACATATACATACATTACTTACATATGTGTGTGAGTGTGTGTGTATATATAAGCTTTGAAGTGGGGTATATTTTTAGTTTAACATAAATGCATGTATATGTAGGTATCATGATTTATATAGTATAGTTAAGCCAAAATATCAAATAAATGGAATTCGCTAAAGTCATGATACTATATGGAACTTTTGTTTTGTGAGGTGATATTTAATGGAATGCATTCATGATTTACGTCATTGGTTATTGTTGTTCTCCGAAATGGTTCCAACTAGAATGATAATTAGGGAATTTACATGTGGATATATGTACATTAGCGGCACATTTCTTTATATTTTTTTGTTCATATAATCTTGATTAATCCTTTAAGTTACAGCAACAAGATAAGAGCATCATTAATGGTAGAACCTCTTATGGGGTTCTTACCAATATTTTAATTCTAAATTTTAAGAAACATTTGCTAAGAGTATCTCCAATGGTAGAACCCATCATGGGGTTCTTACCAATATTTTAATTCTAAATTTTAAGAACCCCATAGTAAGAACCCCTAAAATGGTTATTAAATAAAAACTTTTAGAATCTCTCTCTCCTCATGGTAAAAACTCCTCTAATATTTATTATTATTTGTCATTATAAATTTTAAGAACTCCTCCTCTAAGAACCCCCATTGGAGATGGTTTAAAAACTCCTAAAATGGTTCTTAAATAAAAAATTTTAGATCTCCTCTCTCCTCATACTAAAAACCCCTCTAATATTTATCATTATAAAATTTTAAGAACCCCTGTCAGAAACCTAAGTATATGAGATGTTTTTGTAAATTCTGTGTTATTGATATCGATGCCTTAGGGCTCTTATTTATACATACGATGAGACTATCTTATTGGCTAAGTAAATATGTACTAATGCCTTTATATGATTAAGCGTATATTTACATATTAAACTCTAACTTGATATGCAAGATACGAGAAGATCTTGTCATATCTCAATACCCCCCCCTCACGTTGGAGCATGAAGATCAAGAATGCCCAACTTGGACTTGAAGATTCGAATTCCTTCCGACCGAGAGACTTGGTCAAGATGTCAGCAAGTTGCGTTTTAGTAGAAACATGAATGGTGGAGATAGTACCTCGTTTGATTTCGTCGCGTACGAAGTGACAATCATTCTCAACATGTTTCGTCCGTTCATGAAACACTGGCTTAACAGCAATGTGTATGGCAGCCAAGCTATCACAATGAACAGGGATGGGAGTCGTATGAATGATACCAAAAGAACGAAGAAGCTTTTTCAACCAAAGAAGTTCTCGAACCGTGTAAGACAAGGCTCGATACTCAGCTTCAGCCGAAGAACAAGAAACTATATCTTGTTTAACCATCTTCCAAGAAATAGGAGAGTTGCCGAGTTGAATAAACCAACCGGTGAGAGAACGACGAGTAATCGGGCAGCCGTTCCAATCAGAATCACTCCATGCCGTTAGAGTCAACGGAGAATCGGAGCGAAGAAGAATGCCTTGGCCTGGGTTTTGCTTGAGATAGCGGACAACAAGAAGCGCAACATCCCAATATTCAACTAGTGGTTGCTGCATAAACTGAGTAAGGATATGAACTGAATATGCCATATCAGGTCGCGTGACATTCAAGTAGATGAGACGACCGACAAGCCTGCGATACTTTGTAGGATCATCAAACAGTTTACCTTTGACCAATGCAAGTTTGTGATTTTGATCAAGAGGAAACGCTACAGGTTTAACACCAGAGAAACCAGCTTCAGAAATAATATCCATCGCATATTTTCGTTGAGAGATGTATATACCAGACGGATTACGAGCAACTTCGATGCCCAGAAAATATTTTAGAATACCAAGATCTTTCATGTGAAACCGAGAACTGAGATAGGCCTTGAATTCCGTGATAAGAGCAACTGTATTTCCAGAAAGAATGAGATCATCAACGTAGACTAAAACATGAAGTCGAGCGTTGCCATGAGCATATGTGAAAAGAGAATAATCTGAAATACATTGAGTAAAGCCATATTCAATCAGAGCTGTACTCAACTTTTCAAACCAACAACGTGGCGCTCAAAACCGTAAAGAGACTTACGTAACCGACACACCTGAGATTTATCCGAGGTACGAAAACCAGGCGGGAGCTGCATATAGACCTCTTCTTCTAAGTCACCATGCAGAAAAGCATTGTGTACATCCATTTGATGGATTTCCCAATCTTTTGTTGCGGAGATTTCTAAGAACATTCGTATTGTTGTCATCTTGGCAACAGAGCGAATGTTTCCTTAAAAGCAGTACCTTTAATCTGATTGTTGCCAAGAACAACCAATCGGGCTTTATGACGCTCAAGCGTTCCATCGGAGTTGTATTTGAGGTGAAAAACCCACTTACATCCACTAGCTTTCTTACCGGGAGGCAGAGTTTCAATGGTCCAAGTTCCATTGTCTTCAAGTGAGTTAATTTCGGACCGAACTGCATTCCGCCAATTCTCATCAAGAATGGCCTGAGAATAATGTTGAGGCTCATTATGGCTCGTAATGGTGAAGATATAGTCTTGGTGTTTTTCAGAAAAACGAGAAGTAGTAGTATAATCTGAAATAGGATATTTGCAGTCACTCGGGTTCAAACCACATGCATGAGAAAGCTGAAGAATATAGTCAAGCCGTCTTAGTTGCTTTGGACGTGTACTCTGGCGAAGCTGAGGTTTGGGTGGAGAAACAGGCGTGGTTAAACTTGAGGAAGAGTTCGAGTTTCTAGGTTCTGTTACCAGCGGAGGTGATAAAGATAGAACTGGTTGAGATGAAGAAGTCGTAGGAGGAGGTATCGCTGAGTTCAAAATTGGTGGGGACTCAGCATTAGGAGAAACAAGGTCCACTGAAACTGATGACAGAAGAGGCGGAGAATCATTATTGGTTCCTCTGTAACGATGCCTGCAGAGAAAGGAAACTCTGTTTCACAGAAGATTACATCACGAGAGACCGAGACAACTCTTGTTTCAATATCATAAACTCGCCAACCCTTTTTACCAAAAGGATAACCAATGAATATTGACTTTTTGCTTCGAGGTGCAAATTTGTCACTGTTATATCGTTGATTGTGAACATAACATAGACAGCTAAAGACTTTGATGTGAGCAAGAGGAGGTGGCTGATCATAGAGCATCTCAAATGGGGTATTGCCATTAAGAACAGAGGATGGAGTCTGGTTAATTAAATAGCCAGCAGCAAGAATGCACTCACTCCATAACTCAATCGGTGCTAAAGCTTGAAACCGCAGTGCCCAAGCAATGTTAAGAATGTGACGATGCTTTCGTTCAACACGGCCGTTCTGTTGAGGTGTTCCAACACAAGAGGTTTCATGTATAATTCCTTTCGGAGTAAAGAAATCACGTAGACAAACGAATTCACTTCCATTATCGCTGCGAATCGTTTTCAGTTTTGTTTCAAATTGTCTTTCTACAAGTGCAACAAAATTTTTCAGTTCTTGAGGCGCTGTAGTCTTGTCGGGTAGTAAATAAATCCAAACTGCTCTAGAGTAGTCGTCTACAATGGTTAAGAAGTATCTAGATCCGTAGAGAGAAGTTTTCCGATAGGGACCCCAGAGGTCGTAATGAACTAGTTAAAAAACAGAACTTGTTTTATTCAAACTTGTAGGAAATACATCTTTAGTCTGCTTAGCGTGTATACAAATCTCACACGCCTTGGAATCAAAACCACTAGAACTACTAAATCCAGAAATAGATAGTAAACTAAGAACTTTAAAAGACGGATGGCCCAAACGTCTATGCCATATATCAGAAGCATCATGATCCAAATGCGCCATAGCTGCTACTGCCTCCGTTTCCCGAAAAAAAATAAAGACCATCTCTTTGTTCACCTGCACCAATCAGCATCCTCGTGATGCGGTCCTGAATAATACACAATGTATCAGTAATCTGGAATACACAGGTTCTATCTCGTGTTAGCTGCGAGACTGAAATCAGATGACACTTGCGACCATCCACAAAAAAACACATTTTGAAGAGTAAGATGAGAGCCTAAGCAAACTGTTCCTTGTTTCGTAGACTGTGTAATCCTACCATCGGGTAGCTTTATGTTCATAGGGGTCATATTCGTAACATTGGTTAAGTAATCAAGAGAACCCGTCATATGATGAGAGGCCCCCGTGTCAACAATCCAAGAGTTTAGAAAGAACATACCCGATAGCTTCACTCCTCCCTGAGTTTGTTCACGTTCTGAGAGCATAGCCACCAAGGAGTGCCATTGAGTATCCGACAAGCCGCTAAAACCTATACGATCAGTTCCAGTCAACACAGCATTGGCAGAAGCAGAAGCAGTGGGTCCGGCGGTGGTTAGAAAATTCGCTCGAGCTGCAGTTAGATTTCGTCCTTGGTGTTAAGTAGGCAGAAGACCTGATCCAGCTGATGTAGTATTTGTGCGCGATCTGTCACCCCACCAAGGTGGGTAACCAATTTTCCAAAAACATTGATCCGAGGAGTGTCCTTTCCGACCACAAGTGGTACATGTGATTGATTTGTTTATGTTGTCAGCAATGTTCTTGGTGCATTGTACTGTTTGTACAGCAAAACTAACACCCTCCGTCCGCTCCTCAAGAAGACGACTTGTAATTTTAGACTCCTCATCTTGAGTTACTGCATTATAGGCTTCATCCAAGCTCGGAAAAGGGATGCGCGAGAGTAGTGCCGATTTCACAGATCCATACAAGGTATCGTCGAGACCCATTAGGAACTGATGTACCTTGTCTTCTTCACGTTGTTTTTCAACATCTGTCATAGTCTTGGCATGTTGATAATCCTTCATAGACGTCCACAATTGCGTGAGCTTCCTATAATATGCTTTAACCTTCAAGCGTTGTACTCTTTGTCCGTTTTTCACAGAAAAATGATTTTTGATGTGTTCCCATAAGTCCGAAGCAACATCACAGTGTGATACGTTTGATCGTATCGAATCATGAATCGTAAGTTTAATCCATGAAATCACCAAAGCATTGTTGGCGCTCCAGTCATCAAAATCATCAGAATCTTCACTAGGTTGGGGTATGGTTCTATCAGCAAACCCAAACTTTTTTCGTGCCTTGAGTGCAAGTTTCAGATTTGTAGCCCATTTATCATAGTTCGGCCCTCGTAACAAAGGCTGAGAGATGACGAATCCTGGGTTATCTCCGGAAGAGAGGTCATAGGGTGAGATGGTTCTGCGAGTCAGCTCAGTTTTGGCAACAATTTGCGTCGACTCTGCTGCAGTTTTTGATTTGTCACTCATCGTAAGAAATTTTCGTCGAAAGAGAGAGATCTCGACAAAATTAGGTCAAAGAAAGAGAGTTAGGAACAGATCAAGATCTTTAAGAACAAAGATAGTTTAAAATCTAATACAGGGATCAAACAAGACTTTTTGTATAAACAGCTTATTGTTCTGATACCATGTCAGAAACTTAAGTATGTGAGATGTTTCTGTAAATTCTGTGTTATTGATATCGATGCCTTAGGGCTCTTATTTATACATACGATGAGACTATCTTATTGGCTAAGTAAATATGTACTAATGCCTTTATATGATTAAGCGTATATTTACATATTAAACTCTAACTTGATATGCAAGATACGAGAAGATCTTGTCATATCTCAATAACCCCTCCTCTAAAAACTCACTAATGATGCTCTAACGGTATAGTATATTAGCATGGGAAGTACAAACAACTTGCAATATTTTTTTCATATAAAAGAAATGATTATAAGAGAATTTTGTTTTTACTTTTGGGTGCAGAGAGAAATCGCATCATTGGGGAAAAAAAAACTATCGCATTAAAGGAGGAAGAAATGAAACACGAGATTAGCTTTACGTTAGCGTTGGTTGGATAAGAACCTCAAATTTAGAAGCTTTTCGTAAAGATTAGTTTGGTCGTCGTAGATCTCAAACTCCTACGTGGGTCATAATTAGCCTCTTTATTTCTTATTATCAATTTTTCTTCAAGACAAATAAAGTGAACGCAAAAAGTACACGTCGATCGACGGTCCATTATGCTTAAAATGTTATTGATATATAGTAACTACATGTGCGTTGATATCTAGTCGCATGTGTGGCTTATTTTGACGATTTCAATGTATCTTGAGACTCTTACTATTTTAATAAAGATATTTATCATGACGCTTATTTTTTTGGATTTTTTGGATCAATTCAAAACGTATAGGATTTGTTTCGTTTTTCTCGATCCGTGTCGGTTCTTCGGATATATGAGTTTATGATTCGTTTGGAAATTTTACTAGTTTCGGTTTGGTTTGGTATCTCTTAATTTGATTCGGTTCTGGTTCAATTTTTTTATTCCATATATTTTTTCGATGTCAAAAAGATAAATTAAAAATAAATAATTTTTTTAACACACGTTTGGTTAATAACTTGGGAGATAGAGCAATCTCTTCATTGCAGCTAATTTTTTTTTCTTATCATAGGTACAAAAAGAAAAAGGTTTTCTGCTAAAAAACTATCAAATTTTATTTTTTTTACAAGATCAATTCTCATCCGAAAGTTGTGCAGATCAATCTTACCACCACGAAAATTATCCGTTAAATAATCTTTCCTCGTATCATTGATGTGTCTCCATTTGTCCCAGTTAAAAACTAATAGAAGTTTCAAAACGATGTTGTTTTGGAGATAAAGTACATTACGTCTTTTATTAAGCAAAACAACATAATTTTTATGTTTTCATCAAAACAACATGATTTTGTTTCATTTAATTAAAAAAAAAAGTCTTCTTCTTTGTTTGTTCTTCTTTTTCCCTTCTTCATCGTTCTTCATCGTTCTTCCTTCTTCCTTACCTCTTAATTTCTATTCAATAGATTCAAAACCCAGAAAATTAGATTCAAAATGATAAGAAAAATAAATTAAAACTTTGAATTCTAGAAATATAAGCACTAGTGGAAGAAATTAAAGCTTTGAATTTGGAATAAACTAAATTCATAAAATCAACAACAAAGATTATAGATTTATTAACTGAAATCACGATATAAACAATATCATCTATACACAGAATCTCAAAATTGGATTAAATTTGATTATACTAGAACACATATCCTATAATCTTAACACATATTCGATCATCGTCAGGTTTTGCTTCATCCAGCAGAGTTTCTCATCGCCGTCGTCAACGTTTTTCAGCAACCACAATCAACAGCATCACAGATCTGCATCACCGACGTGTGTGAATCTATTCACATCACCTCCATTAACGCAATCATTTCGTTATTCAATCGATAACAGATCTATCTCGCCGAATCGATCCATCGATGTATCGTCCAAGCCTAGTACTACTCATAAGATTCTTGATTCAAGGAGGAGATGTATATGTTCGCCGACGACACATCTTGAGAATTGAAAAAATCAAAGTTTCAAGATGGGTTAGATTGGAGAAACCATAGATTCTATCAAATCGATCCAGATCTGTCAGCTACTTACTCAGTTGATCAGTCTAAGTTCGTTCTTCCTTCGTTCTTCTCATCGAACTCAATCCGATTTTGATTTCTCATTAAACTGATTAATTGGCATTTAGGGTTCATTAGTGTATGATGAACATCGATGCTCAAGTTGCAGTTTTTTCCTGAATAAAGTTGACATCTTTCCAGAAAATTATAAACCCCTTTGGTTATTAGAATTGATGAAGTCGATGATGTTTTCATTAGAGATCGATCAATTATCACGTTACGTTTATAATTATCAAATTTAATTTTATCCAAATCTAAATATAATTTAACATGAATTAAAAATTATGTTCTTTTTCCAGTAAAAACAACAAACCGTCACAGCGAAACATCATGTAATTTAAAGCAAAATATCATGTAATTTCAAATCAATGTCGTTTGTTTTGACGTTTCTATTAGTTTTCTAACTGAGATAAACGGAGCCACGTCAATGATAAAAAGAAGGATTATTTAACGGATGACTTTTGTAGTGATAGAGTTAACCTACACAAGATTCGAGTGAGAGTTGATCTTGAAAAAGACAATTTTTAGCAGAAAACTCAAAAAAAAATTTGTTGGGATACCAAAAATAAGGGAAACTGAAATTTAATGTAAGACACGCGTTACTAGCTAAAGTCAGGCAGAGATTCGAGAGTCATTTTATGGGATATACATTCGAATGAAAAACATTTTATTTATTTATCTATTTAATAATGTGTTCTTATCTGTAAAATTCTCTTTGTTGGCACTGTTGTTTCAAGATGAAGTCGTATATAGTACAGTAAAACTACGAAATAGCAAATTTACAAACAATACGAAATCCAAAATAAAAATGACAAAAGAAGAGAATAACAACAATCATATTCTGTAGTAAAACTTTCTTTAAATATTATTTATACAATGAAGTCAAGCATGTGATGTGAGTATAATATTATAATACTCTCGACTTACATGATCCCAGTATCCCACACCATATGTACCAATAATTTACCAAACAATTTTACTAATTAGTAGTTTTAAACGAGAACACATGGTTCTGTATTTTTAACATATTTGGTAGTAATTTTGAATATCAATTATGTAGCAATCTAAGAGAAAAAAATAAAAAAGGAAAATTGTTATGTTATTTTTTGTAAAAATATAAAAGAACAAAATTCGGACAAAAAAAAGATTTAGGGAAGACAAAAAAATGGCATAATTAAAAGTTCAAATTGATGCACTGTTTGAATCTCCACCAAAATGTGATGACGGTCACATTGTACCGATGAGAAAAAATAAGACAATTGTGTTTGAGAGAGAGAGAGACAAAATAATTTCGGCTACTCTGATTCTAATACTGGCGATATTTTTAATTTATTTTTGTTTTAAATTTGTTCTCATTTGTTTGTATTTTTTCTTTTTTTTTGGTCTAATATCAGTTTTTCTTTTTCCGACTTCATTTTAACAATTTTTTGTTCATTTTTTATTTTATTTTGGTCACGCAACTGTCTTTATTCCTTTTTGTTGTTTATATAGTTGTGATTTCTCTTAAGCTCTTATCCCGGAATTTATATAGTTGTGATTTCTTTTACGCTTTTGGTTATCTTGAAACATTGAGCCTCAATTGTGCATTGCAATAAACATCAAATATTAGTAAAATGGATGAGAAAATTGATATTTTTGGCTTCTCATTGTGTTTGGAGCATCTCTGATTTTAATACACTATTGAACTTTCCCAAACAACGAGACACTTTGTGACCCAATTGGCCAAAATTTGTACACTTGGGTGGAAACCAAGAGTAGAGTATATCCATGATTGACTAATTAAATTGCTTATTGAGTGAGAAGAGAAATTATTGACCATTACATACCATGGCATCTGGCAAGAAACATGAAGTGAAAAATTATTCCAGTTTTTTTTTTTTAATTTAGAAAATCAATATTTTAGAAACAGAAGGAGTAGATGGTAAGGTGATATTCTCAAATTTAGTTTTTTTAAAACAAATATTTAAAAGTTAAAACATTATCTAAAAGAAGATAACAATAAAGTTAATGAAAATCTACAAGAATCTATACTATATAAAATTTGTTTTCTCTCACGAGAGTTCGACATATGTCAAAATTTTAGTTAATGAGATTAAGACACATGTTAATTAAAAATTTAGATATCTTATATAATTAAAAATGTTAATATATTTCTCTAATTCTGTTATAAAAAGGATTTGATAATATATCCACAAATACAGAACGTAAAAGTTCTCTATCTTATAGGAAAAAAGAAATTAAAAATTTATTAATTTATTCAAATTTTAAACATATTGAGAAAATGAATTTGTTGATATATTCAAAAGAAACAAAAAATGTAAATGCTTCTTATCCTATCAGGGGAAAAAAAAGCATCATTATCATATACAGTGAAACCTCTATAAATTAATACTCGATAAATTAATACTTTGCTAAATTAATAATTTTTTCTATTCCTAAATTGATTTTTGCCCAAATATTACCTTTATAAATTAATAAATATGATAAATTAATAAAATTTTGTAAAATACATTGTTCAATATTGTTAATTTATAGAGGTTTGACTGTAATCATTGTCACTGTCTCAACAAACAAAACAGGTTTGTCTATGAAAACCAATCACATAAAATGATAAACACAACTCGAAAAGAGCCCAACAAAGAGCCCAACATTTATTTTATTTGCTTTGGTTTTGGTGGGCTGGACATATTGGAGAACATATTGGAGCGAAATAGAGTAGCTCGTTGAGATATGAAAATCAAATAAGTTAAAAGCAAACCAAGATATTTCGGTTTAGGGTTTTTAGGTATTTAAGCAGAGGTTGCTGGACACTTAAGATTGCCTATTAAGAGATTGTGTCTTTTGAGTTTGGTTATAAGGTGATCTGATTCATTTGGGTGTGAAATTAGTTGAAACTTTAAAGAATCGTGTTAGGCAAGAAATTTTAGGATCTCCTCGGAAAGCGAGGTATCCGTAAGGCTTCATCTCGAATTAGAAAATGTAATTTGGGCAATGCGGAATCTGCTTTTGCAATGCAGCTGTCTCAAGGTATAATATATACTTACATTAGAATACTAAATTCAAGTATAAACTATTTCAATGCAACGCCTTCTTATTTGGGCAGTTTATAATGCTCATTATGCTTTTCTACTTTATCATTAATCATCAAACTCTGTTTTTGGGATAAAGAAAACAAGATTTATCATTGACACTTCAGCATAAGAGATTCTACAATCCTTCAATAAAACTGGTCTCTATGACAACAAGTAAACCACAGAAATGGGGTCTACTCCTTCACATCATTCTCAGCAGGAGCCTCATCACTCTTATCCACAACAGTCTTCTCAGGCGTTCTGGTTACATGAGCATCTTGATCACCAGTCTCTACGGGCTTAGACACAGATGCGGCTTCGGTTTCTGAACCAGCCACTTTGACAGTACCAACCTTGGCATACTTGCTCATGAACTTGTACTCCCAGTCTTGAAGAGCTTCAAGCTCAAAAGGACCAAGACCAGAGATATCCCAAGTCAAATCTTTCTC
The DNA here is from genome assembly GCA_028015245.1 of Cardamine occulta. Lineage (NCBI taxonomy): Eukaryota > Viridiplantae > Streptophyta > Magnoliopsida > Brassicales > Brassicaceae > Cardamine > Cardamine occulta. The sequence goes on along the minus strand of CM051393.1, from coordinate 11,086,082 downwards.
CTCAAATGACATCTTTGCAAGAGCTCGGCTTGCATCTTTCCCTGCAAACAAAGCATATGGTCCTCCTGGTCCATAGAACATCCTACAAAACCAATAAATATCCAACCTTTCATTACAAACACAACAACTTTGTACACAAAAACCAGTCTAAAGTGTCATAAGTAGATGATAAACTGATTCTGCTCGAAGATGAGTTAAGAGTTTTCACAAAAGATCTCAATCACTAGCAAACATTAACAACAAGAACATATTGCAGTTTCCTTTGAATCTTTCTCTCGTATAAAGTAGCAAAAGGATAAATTTTTTACAGTATGTATGGCAAAAGCTTGATTAACCCAGAAAAGCATAGCCTAGAAAGAATCAAGTTTGCAATTTCTAACACAAATTAAACTATTCTTGTGAAAATTATCCTCAAGGTGAACAACTTTTCAATTTCACAGCTTGTACATAAAAATTACGCAAGTTCAAGTTGTTATAGGCTAAAAACGAAATTAGGGGAAACGATGAATCAAATCCCTAACCTAATTTTTGATTTCAGATTTGAAAATTTCACGAAATATCACCTGCTTTGTGTAACATCATAGATCTGATGTTTGATAGCCATAAGAAGGGGCTTCTGAGGATCAGAGCCATCGTACTGCTTAAGCTCATCCTCAGTGATCTCACCGACCTGAACAGGCTGTGGAATCGGTGGCTCCTCCTCTGCAGCCGAGGATCTAACCCTCTGATGTCGGCGAACATCATCGAACGGTGAGGCGAACCAGCCTGAAACGACTTGGTAAATGGCGAAGGCGAGAGCGAGAGCGGTGAAGAAGACTACTGGAGAGAGACCAGTGTAAGCATGGATTGCTTCTTTGAGAGTCTCCCATAGTTGTAGAGCCATGGTTGAAAGAGAAAGAAGATCAGTATTGTTGAAAAGGTTTCGTCACTTTGGTCTTTGTAAAGTCAGATTTTTCGGCAAAAGAGACAGAGTAGTTCAGTAATTGGGTCGTGACGCTTTGTTGCTTCGTCGATTGCTATGTTTTTTTAATTTATTTATCAATTTTCTTAAATAACACCAAATAAAGTTTTTGTGTTAATTCCCTTACAACATTTTTATTAAAGAACAATTCTTTTATATAACACACATTTTCTAATTTTATAATTTTAGAATTTAAAATTTAAGATTTAAGGTTTTTTTTAAGCCCTAAACCCTAAACCTTACCCCTACTCTCTAAAAACTATATCTTAAATTATAAAATAATTAATCCAAACAAAAAAATAAAATTATAAATTTTATAAAATGTTATTTGTGATCTAAATGAAAATATATACTAAATATGCCATAAAAACTTCATTTTATGCTATTTTAAGGAATTTTTTTTCATAGTTTAAATACAGCTAAAAGCCTAAAACCACCTAACAAAATTTCTTTACTTTTTAGGCTTTTAACTTTTTAGCGAATAATCATTGTTTTCATGTAATTTTAATTTTTTTAAAATTCTTTTTTTTTTGATAAAACACAATCAATTGTAAATTTCCAAGTAAATGGAGGGGTAATAAGATGAGGAGAAAAGATATATTGAAGTGTAAAAACAAAAGTAATATGTAAAAACAGTCAGAATTCTTTTTTCGATGAAAAATCCTAACACTTCTAGAAAATTATATTTTCCATCTAGTATAATAGAGAACCCCTTGGATCAGATTGGTACAAAGCACTTGAATATTACCCACCTATTTTTCTTCTTGATCCACCTAATCCACAAACCAATCTCTACATACACAGTATAAAAACAATTACTTAGAAAGTTCTTAATTTCGAACCTATATTAAAATTCTTAAATAGAATAAAATCATACCTTAAAATCTTTAAACATGATATACAAAACTATACATTTATAACAGGACTTCTAATAGAAATAAAAAAAAAGAAATAAAAAGAAATTATATATCTAAATTACAAAATCTATAATTGACTATATTACATTTCTTTTCCATGAAAAATCTGTAGTTCCAATCCTAATATTTACAATAATAACTCTTTTTGGTCAAAAGCGATAACAAAGATGTTTCCCAAAAAAATATAACACCAAAATATAGATTTGTAATTAGATTTTTTTCACCAAAACAAAGAAAAAAAATTCCAAAACTGGCAATTTTTTAAAATTTACTAAGTTTAGATACTGACAATAAAAATGGCAATTTAACAGTAACATTTAGAAGAAAAATAGGAAATGAGCCAATTTAGCAATATAGAAGAAGAAGAGAGAAAATAGTCGACGTTGGGCCAGAAGACTCGCGTGCTAGTACTGGCTCAAATCGCCATGGAACCTCCGCTTCTACACGTGTAAACCAAACATTAAACCTATTTTTCTTATCACCTCAGTGGAGACGAACCCAAAATCACAATCAGATATAAATAAAGGTTCTTTCTTTATATTCCGACGGTCTCCATTTTCCGAATTCGACGACGTTTGATGTTGCTTTCCGGTGAATTCTTGATGGGTTTTGCGTTTTGAGCTGAGAAAGCATTCTGGGTTGTTTTAGTTTTTGTGAATCCGGGATTCAAGAGAGAGGAAAGTGTTTTTTTTTTCCGGATAACCGGAGGTGAGTTTTCAGGCGAGAAGAAATGAACGGAGAAGGGATCTCCGAGAGGAAAGTGGAAATCAGAGTGAGGAAGAATGGGAGAAAGGATAAGGTGATTAATGAGTTTAAACCCTATTTCCTTAATTTGTCATTAATCTCTCTGAGATTGTCTTTTGCATGTTTTGGTTCTTTGTTACTGAATGATTTTGTTTTTTAGCTCATTTGTGGAAACTGTAGTATCTTAATTGAAGTGTCAATTTCTTTGATTCTCTGTATGATTTTGTAATAATGGCAAAAAGGTGAAATCTTTTGTGTCGTTTTAGTGATTTTCTCTTGCATGCAATGCTTAGCTTGTTGGGGGAAAGATAGACACAAGATCAAGGCTTTGTTATGTAGCTACATTTTTTACTCCATCGATTTTACTTGTAGTTCTGTGGCTTTGAAAAGAAGCTCTTATTACTTGTGAACTGATTGGAGATGTTAATAGCTGAAGTCGTCTTGAGCTTGTGAAGATTTGTCTCTAAGTTTGCCTCTTGTGAAAAGGAAGTATCTGCTTACTCTGCTGTGATAAGTAAGAGTAATAGATTTTGTGAAAATGAGTTTTGATTGTAAAATAACTTGTTTGCTTGTTGATTTATCCGTTTTTATTTGCTAAGAATCACATTCATATTGTGAAAGGTCTGGTATCAGATTGTTCACTGGAAAGTTCATAAACACAGAGTTTTGTGTTGTTTATATGCTTGGAAACAATGTGATTTTGTTCTTTGTGATCACTTAGTTTTGACATTAATACGTTTCTTTAAAAAGAAAAACTCTTTATGTTTAAGTGATACAGGTTACAGTTGAGAAATCTGCAGCTGAAGGCTTACCTGAAGGATGGATCAAGAAGCTTGAAATAACAAACAGATCAGGCCGTAAAGATAGAAGAGATCCAGTTTGTACCCTCTACTATTGTTCAACCTTTCTCATCTTTGATCTCAAAAGAATATTTTGTGTCTTTGAGCTCAATTCTTGGAAATGCCTATGTTGTTTGTTTTTTGGCAGTTCTTCATTGACCCTAAAAGTGAGTATATCTTTCAATCCTTCAAAGACGCATCACGGTATGTTGAGACTGGGAAACTTGGAAGTTATGCACGCAAATTGAAGGAAAGCGATATCGAAGATAATGATTCTGGAAATCGGAAGACCGTTGTGAGTTCCTTTTTCTTTTTTGTTATTGTTAGTTAAGTGGAATGATCTATACATAGCTGGATGGTTTTAATTCAGCTTTTCTCTGTTCAATTCTAGCTTTATCTGGAGTATGTGGAAAAGAGATCAGCAGACCTTATTGAAAAGCAACCCATAGCGAAACGAGTTACTAGGAGCCAAGCTAAAGCCAGTAAAAATGAGGAAGACGAAGATTTTAAAAGAAAAAACCTGGTTTCACCGAATGCAAAATCAGAAGAAGGTAAGTAGATACCACAGCTTAATTTTCCACCTGAGTGTTGGCTGAGATAACAAAAGTATTGAGTATGCCAAATATTTTTGATGTTCTTTGTATTTGTAGATACTGTAAATCCAGATTAAGGAGTGCAAGTTCACAAGTCCCAGGGGAGGAATCTGTTATGAAGGAGGAAGCAGTACAACAAAATTCTACTCAAAAAAGGATCACAAGGAGTGAAGCTAAAGTGAAGAAGAATAAGCTAAGTAATAGTGTACCGCGCCGAGCATCAAAACGATTAGCTGGTATTGAGCTTGAACCGATGCCTGAACTGAAGACAAGAACTAACAAAGCTCAACGAATAGTACCTCCTGATGATGAACCGACGCCTGAGCATAAGACAAGAACCAAAGCTCAACGAGTAGTACCTCTTGTGGATGGCACAGCCGGAAAGTGCAAGCAACCTGTGGATCCTGTTGCCACCAGTGGATTGAAGAAGACGGATATATCCCTCAACAAGGAAGTAGCCAAAAGCTATAATGAACATTCCTCTCAGAAACCAAATGCTGCTGCTGTTGCCACATGTAACAGTCGTGTGAGTGCAGAAATGACTGTGGGAATAGAAATGATCGGTAAACCAGTAGGCAGAAGTCCTTATATAGACAAGAAGAAAATAAAAAAGCCAGTGTTGATATCCGAGGTGGAACTGAATCCAGTTTTTCATCTTGATGGTTACAAGCAGATGGAAGAAATGTCGCCGGTGTCACCATTGTCTCACCAAGCTTCTGCAACAAAGTGTGAGAAGACAACAGCATACAAAAGAATGAGACGGTCGAGTCCAAAGGCTAAACTTACTACCAGTGTGAAAGCGGCTGACATCTCGCCTTTAGGATCATCAGATAAAGGCAAGCATCCGCATCCGCATCCTTCTGATCATGGTAATGCCATTCAAAGTAGAAATAACTTGGGCAACGAGTTATCTAAGCCTTCTATTGTTAGAGGCGCATGCTCAGAAGTGATGGAGAAGAGTACCAACAGCTTCTCCTCTGCGTATGACACGACTCTTACAGATCTTTGGAAAGATCCTTGCATCGCCTTTGCTATCCAAACACTAACCGGAGAATCTCTGCGTCTTCCCAACACTCCAGCAATCTCTTCTGATCCCAAGAACAATCACGCCAAGCAGAAAGGAATTGCCTTTCCCCCAGAGACACCTGCAAATGTTAACACAGGCTCTGAAAAACCGGGATTTTCTGGTGTATCACCGGGTGTGGATATCTGGAGAGACCCGTGTATCGACTTTGCTATAAAAACCTTGACAGGCGCAATCCCTATAGGATTAGACGAACCAGATGTGAAATCGAAGATTACAGCACCAACACAAGAACCGGAAGGTAGGCAAAGCAACTGTGATGATTTGGTTCAACAATGTAACATGAAGAACAAGACTGTTGGTAAATCTGGGGATCAAAGGTTTACACAATCTTTCTCTAAGAACTAACAATAACAAAAATAAAACCTAGTGTTTTCAGGTGTTTTAGGGGTTTTTTGTAACGCCATGGGTACTATAATGTAAGATTCCATGTGCAATGTCTTAGCTTGGGCCATGTTCTGTAAATACATATGTATTAGTATTGTGTATCGACAGAACCTGGAAACTCATAAAAACTCTTAACCACCCAATGGATCGTGTTTCTTCTATATAACAATGGATGCTTTTTCGTTTCTTCTTAAAGTTAGTTTTTTAAGCCTTTGGTTTAGCAGATGATGGTGACGTCATCCAAAACGAAAAAGCCCGCGAAAAATCTCGTATTTTCCGCCAATATTTTTTTTTTTCTCCGTATCATATATAAAATGTAATAAATAGAATACGAGGAAGACGGAGACGAAGAAGATGGAGATTCGAGTGAAGTGTAGATGTGGAGAAGATGAGTGTAGCGAGTGGACGGTCGTAGAGCTTCAAGGAGTCGTTGAGACTCAAGCTTCGTTCCAAGGCTCTATTCAGAATCTCGAGATCGGTCGTCTCTGCCACACCGATTCCTCCCAGGTTTTGTTTTTGTTCTTTTATAATTCAATTTCTCCAATTGGAACTGTAATCGCCGGAGATTGAGGATCTTGTCGACAGTTGTTGATTTGTTGTTCATACCGGCGTAGGGAACCTACACATTCACGGTGGGTTACCATGAACTCATAGGCTCTAAGGTGACTCTAAAGAAGCCATTACTGGTTTTGAAGAAGCTTCAACTAGATGAAGTATCAGGGAAAGCAACGGAACTAGACGTTGTCGGGATTATACGAACAAAGATCTTGTTTAAGACCAGACCTAAGCCTCTAATTTCCGGTACAAACTTCTTCTCTTCTGTTCTTGATTGCTTTCTGAATCTTTGAGCCTTAAATTTGATCTGATAATTCTGAGTCACTTCTTCTTTGTTTCAGGAACAAATTGAAACTTCTTGATTCCTTCTTACTCCGGCTTTGTTCCTGTCTTTGTTCCTGTCTTAAAAGCTACAGAAAAGCGAAAACTTTGTACTCTTTTGTTCTTTCTTTTCAATGAGTTTAAACTCAATAAAAACTTGATTACATCATTTGCAGTACAAAAGGAGAGCTAAATGCAATCGTGACTTCAATCTCTATTGAATTATAAAATTAATAAGGAAGGAGGTAATAGGGAGATTGCTAGTCCTACTCATCATGTGATTTTGATGCTAGCCCAAAACAATGCAACATTCTCGTCTGTTTTATCTACAACAATTGGTTCGGGAGTTGAGTTTGCGAGCCCTTTTCGTGTCTAGGAAGTTGGCACGGGAGCGTACCCTGCACGGGCTCTTAATGTTTCGGTTCTTTTGCTTCTCTCCATCACTCCGACCAGCCATTCTATATTTTCTTTGATTCCTCGCCTGCTCAGAAAATCATACATTTACTATTTCTTGCTTTAAGTGTTTCTATTAGGCTATTCCTGTCTTTAGCTAGGGTTAGAAACTACTTACCCATCATATCCAGAAACTGCTTCAAACATGTACACCCTCTCGTCCAATTTCTTTAGATCCAGGTATCGGTCCAGTTCCTCAGCCGATACAGCATTTGAAAGATCCTGCTCATCAGTTACAAATTCAAAACTATCAGCAACACCATATTCTTTGGAGAACTTACACTAATAAATGAGGTAATGCAACTTCCTACTTGCTTGTTTGCCAATATCAAAAGAGGGGCTCCTTGCAAATCTTCATGCCGCAGGGCTTTTTCTGGTGAAGGCAATGAGTATTTAAGCTTTAGCTTTAAAATGCTGTATTTGAAGTCAACTTGTATGCGCACACACTTACCTAGAGCAGATTTTGAATCTTCAAAGCGGGTTGGGCAAGCTGCATCAATCAAATATATCAATGCATGTGCTTCTTCATAATACTTCTCCCAAATTGACCGTAAACCAGGCTGCCATAAAGTGGAAAAGGCACAGTTATTTGATTAGAAAGAGTGATCCTTTTTCACAATCAGGGTTTGTAAAACCAAACAAACGATTGCTTTCAGCAGCAAAAAAGGTTCAAATACATACGCTTCTAGAAGAATAGTGTAAACTTAGAGAGGGGATGAGTTCAAAAGGATTAAGGATCTTATGATTAACAAGGAACACATAATTAGGTACAAAGAAGAGATATCAATTATATGACTTAAAGGCATTTCCAAGCTTACCTGACCTCCCAGGTCCCAAAACACGATTTTAGCATTGGAGACTTCGATACGACCAATATTAAGCCCAACAGTAGGAACGATCCGATCATGAGGAAGACCTTCTGAGATTGAGTATATAGTCTTCAATTTCTCCAAAAACGTCTGAGAAATTGAAGTATACATTAGAAGTGAATCCTCAACATTTCAGTTACAAATGGCAAAAAAGATAAGAAGAAAACATTACCGTCTTCCCAGCTTTGTCGATACCAAGAATGAGCACATGGAACTCAGTCTTGCTGAACATGTAACTCCATAGTCCAGACATTAGAGAAAACATCACTTCCTCCTTGAGATTTTTTTAATTACTTTGTTCTTCCCTTTCACTTTCACATGAACCAAAATGTGAGTGGAGATTATCATCAGCATCAACGTAACTTGTCTTCCTTATCATAGTTTCAGTAAACATAACAAAAGAATCACACAAGTAACTGGAAATCACAAGACTTCATTCTGAAAGACATTCCCAGATCAAATACACAATGCAAGATCATATCTACCCAACTCCTGTTATTCCAAAATCAAAATACTAAGAGACATCAAACTACCAAAATCACACAATTCCTAACCACTTTCAATCACAAAGGGTTCTAATTTCCACCAAAAGAGTAGATCTCGAGATGGCTTATGGATCAACGAACCAAAAAGACCGTGAATGACTAAGACCCAATTCGCATTGCACAAAATAGCCTAGTGAGCAAAGAACTAGATCAATACAAGCTCCCAGAAGTTAATAAAATCAGAAAAAAATTATCTTTCAATCAGGAATCAAGGAACAAGATTTGAGATATTCTTACAGTTCTGAAGATCTCGCAGAAGGACTAAGGAAAAGATCGAACCTCGTTTTGCACTCAACTGCTGATCTTCGATTCGATCGTCTCTTCCGTCAAAAAAAACTTCTAAAAAGCTCAATTCCGAAACTATCCTTACTCAGCCTTCACGCGTTTGATCCCGCCACGTGTCGTTATAAAAATCGAACGGGGTCTATAGTACTCCACGTGGCGAAATCTCTATGCTGCTGTTGTCAAAGTCAAACAAACGGACGGCATCACTTTCATTGACCGCCTTACGGATTCATTACGTTGGGGAGGGGTAAATTCGAGATTCCCAAAGGTACAGTTACAAGAAGGAGAAAAAAAAAAAAAAAGTTGCGGTCTAAAAACTTGCGATCGAGAGACAAAAAAAAGTTGCTGGAGATTGAAGATGACCGATCCAAAGAGGTAACGCAATTTCTTGTTTCGATGGTTTTCTCTTAGTTCGAATTGATGCGAAGAGGTAACGCAATTTCTTGTTTCGATGGTTATCTCTCGTTGATTTTAATTCCCAGACATAGTCTAGGGTTTTCTTACAGTGTCTTTCGAGATATGTTTTTGTTTGTGGTTTCATTGAGTTCCGATTGTTAATTTGGGTAAGAATTGAGGAACGTGATAAGTTTCTAATACCAATTGATTCCGTTGAGTTGGAACCATTTTTTTATTAAAACCATTACTTAGCAAATTTTATAATTTAGGATTCTTGACACTGATACTGGTTTATACTTCATTTGTTTATGCGATTTCTCATACAATGATCATAACAAAAATATTAGTTTTGAGTTTCGGATGATTTGATGATTGCTTCTTTGATAATCTCTTTTGTGAATTGAGCTTCTGAATTTAGTGGTGTGAGCTTGCTTCATTGTTTTTAAAGGTTAATGATTCGAGTTGTCACTTGTACCGTTGTGTATAAATTAGTGTATTGGATTGATTTTACTGGATTAGCCTGAAATAGAATATAAGCTGCTGAACATGAAGTATGTTTCTTCTTCTCAGAGTTTTCTCTTTCGCTTGTGTCTATAGTTTTCTTCTATTAGAGTTGAGCATGCTTGCTGCATCACAACGGTACCTTGCATGTGTTTAAATATGAAGTTCTAAAAGCCTTCTATGGCGGTACATGAAGGAAGCATAATACAGATCTTTCTCTACTACCCCCATTGATAAGGAAATGGAAGAGGGAGGTCTTAATTGTGTTAATGTTCATGGATTTTCATATTCCAGATGAATTGTTAACTGTAAGATTCTGGAAACTTTATTGTCTTTTAGTTAAAGCCATAGAAATTGAATTTTTTCTGAAACGAGAGATGGCCTTTGTATACTGTAGTATAGTTTTTTCATGAGGTTAGTCTCTCTTGTGCAACATTATGGATGTTCATTTTTATGGCAGGGGGCGTGTACAATGGGATGAAGCTAATATAGTGGAAATTGAATCTAACAAACCTGTTAGGCAGAAGATTACCGAACCGAAGACACCGTACCACCCGATGATTGATGATGATGGTTTGTCTATTTCTCTTTATTTGGTTTCTGTTTGTATATGCAGAGATCTTGTGATACACATTTGAGCGCGCGTATATTTACTTATGACAGTTTTGCATGTATTGTTGATACATACTTGTCATCATCTAAACATACATAAAAAAAGAGGATGTATGTTAGACATAAAGCAAGTATAAGGAAAATGATTAGCTTATCTAAGGTTGTATTCATCTAGGAAGTTTGACGGTTACTACTCTTTTTGGTGTAAACCTTGTACCTGCTATTGGTTTTAAAATCTGTTATTCTAGATGTAAGATTAATTTGAGCTAGTTTTGGTATATGTGAAAACAATTTAAACATACCTTTTCTTTTGGTGTTTCCTGATTGATTGTACCAGGTTCTATATCTCCTAGAGGAAATGCGTTTGACGAATGTGTTGATGAAATACAACATGCCGAAGAACTGAGGGGTGCTCTGAATGATACAGCAGCTTCTTCCAGTAGAAATACTAGCCAAGGTTCTGGTGGTGGTGGATGGAGCTCGTCTGAGGAAGAAGAAGTAGTTCCAATGGATCAAGATGAAGAAGGTTCTACTCAAAACCAAACATATATATAGTCATGTTTAGCTTCATTTTTTAGATCATAATCTCCATATGTTTCTGTTTTTGTACAAAACACAGATTCCGAAAGAGGAAAAAATGCACGTTTCAACGAACACAGAAGAGCACATTACGATGAGTTTCGGAAGGTGAAGGAACTGAGATCCTCGGGGTCATTCTATGAGGAAGAAGAGGAAGAGGATGATGGTGCAAAAGGAAGTAAATCACACAATAAAGGCGTTAACAAAGAGTTAGATGCAACCATAACGGTATCAGGGAAGTCATCTTCATCCTCAAGTTGATGATATGAACCTTTGTTCAATCAAATGTGTACTCTGGTCCAGGTTTTACAGAGCTCTCTATCTCAACTAATCTTGGGTTTTATCTATTTGAATCTTCCAGAAAAAGAAAAGGAAAAAACCCATCAATGTTCTGAAATGATGTTATTGACTTATTGTCTTTATAGTATTCTAATGCAATTGCAAACATTCACTTTTGTTTTTCCATGATCTTACATTATAGTCCAAAATTTGTCATTCTTGTTTTTGTGTTTTGTTTGATCATCTCGAAATGAATTTTATTACAAGTGTAAAACTTTTTCTACCGAATGATTTTAATCGATTTTGAATTTTGTGTAACCGAATTGCGTTAATAGAACCGAATTCAGTGTAAATGTGGTCTCAATTGCAAGAACCATGATTGAAGATGATAATATATAAACTGACTAACATAAACAATCAAAAACTGAACATCAATGGCGAACGAGGAAATGGCTAAGCTATCATCTCAAATCAGCAACCAAATCTCCTCCGTCTTCTCCAAACCAACCTCTCCATATCCACCACCGTTAGATCTCCTCGTAACAGAACTCACCCAAGTCTCCAGCCGCAGAAACGCTCGTATCTTCCTCTACGGCGTCGGACGCGAAGGTCTAATGCTCAAAGCCTTCGCGATGCGTCTCTTCCACCTCGGTCTCTCCACTCACATCGTCTTCGACATGACCACACCTCCAATCTCATCTTCCGATCTCCTCATCGCTTCAGCTGGTCCCGGAGGATTCTCAACCGTCGATGCGATTTGCTCCGTAGCTGAATCGAACGGCGCTAGAGTTCTGTCCTCACTGCGCAGCCGGAGACAGGATCCTGTGTGAAACACGCGACGGCTGTGTGTTATGTACCTGCTCAGACTATGGCTAGTGACGGCGGAGATACGGCGGTGATTGGAGAGAGACGGTTGTTGCCGATGGGAAGTGTATATGAACGGCGCTAGAGTTCTGTCCTCACTGCGCAGCCGGAGACAGGATCCTGTGTGAAACACGCGACGGCTGTGTTATGCACCTGCTCAGACTATGGCTAGTGACGGCGGAGATACGGCGGTGATTGGAGAGAGACGGTTGTTGCCGATGGGAAGTGTATATGAAGGAGCATTGTTTGTGTTGTTTGAAATGGTTGTTTGCAAGTTGGGTGAGGTCTTGGGTGAGTCACCCGAGTCAGTGCGTTCTCGTCACACTAATCTTGAGTGACGTAGGAATTTAATTAGGAACGTGGCGTTGTTTTGGTTTCCCGGTTGAGAAATGGTTGCTGTTTTTAGTTTGGGTCTTATGGATGGATAACTGTTTAGGACTTTCGGAATGTATGTTGTTTCTATTTCTCTAGTTGTTTTTGTATTATTGTTCCTTATATTTTATAACCTTGTAACAAATAATTTCCAACCATCATTTTAGCTTATTAACTTTGATTGAGGTTGAAAACCCTTGTTTGTATTAGTGAAGAATATTCTAAAACAAACGAGATTTCATTAGCAAACTAGACTTATGAATATTGTTGTTTGGTTATAACTATTTAAATTTATTTCATTAATATATATTTTAAATTAATACTATAAGTAATTAATTATTATGTCATAAAATACATATGTGAAAAAAAATTAAACTATTTTACTTATTTTTGCTTATATTTTACCTTTTTAATTATTCTTTGTTAATTCACTTTTTATATTAAAAAAACTTCATAAAAAACTTCATCAAATACTATGTAGAATTAAAAATCATGCTGGTAAAATTTGTTAATTTTTTCACTTAGATGTTATCTTCTTCTTCGCTTTATTATATATATTATTTATATTTTAAAATTAACTACAAATTTTATTAATTTCAATTTTTATACATTTATGAGTCTTAAGTTCATTATGTTCAAATTAATGATTAGATGTCAAACAAAAAAAATTATATATATATAGAATAATTAATTAAGAGACGATGATGTGTCATCCATGGAGAGACTTCTTTCATCTATTATATATATAGAACTAGATTATGACCCATCCGTTGAGCGGAATTTATTTTTAAAATTTATTAATAAAAAGAAGAGTTATTTTTAAAAAATTTTGAATGAATATTTTATTTTGAGAAATAAGTAATTATCATTATCAATATTATTTCTAGAACAAAAAACATATGATTTCGTAATTCTTGTCTAAAAGGATGATTTCACAATTTTGCTTAATAGACATTTATCTCTTAATTTCTGACTAAAAATCCAATGTTAATTTTTTATATATAAAAAAGTAAGATTCTATAATTTCTTGTATATTTTTTAATTAATTATTATGACGACAAAACTATTTCGGTTAGGAAGACTATAAATTTTTAATAAATGGTTAATCGTCTGGTTGATCAAACCGGTAACTGAACCCATTTCAAAAAGTTATCGATCGGTTCATTTTTCTTAACTAGGTGGTTTACTGAACCCCCAATTCTTAATTTATGTCAGGTTTAACTTTTAACATTCTTGACGCCACTGGTTTGCCTATTTGCCTCACTGAGATTAACGTTAATGATCTTCCTTTCAGGTCTAAAGATAATTTATATTTTCTTATAAGTTGTTAAATAGCAAAAATCATCATTTTCGAATTTTATTTTCTTGTTTTCTAATTTCTCGTCTCATATTTTCGTTTGTTCTTTTTTTTATTTAGCATTTTTTGCAATTGTAACTTGTTTGATTTTTTTTTTTATTTTCTTGCATGTAGGCCAAATAATTCTAACTAAAAATCTAAATTTATAGTTTTCTGTAAAAATTGTGATTTTGTAATTTATTGGAAAATTTCATGCAATAAATTAGTTATTAGTAAATATAATGATAACTTATTAAAAATAAATTTATTTGTTTGTGGATCAACCTATTTAACTATTTGATATATAAAATTAAATAGATTTATGTATTAATTTATCCATTAAATTTTATAGATTCATATGTAAATCTAGTCTATTTAGTTTATGATTTATTTAACAATCAACTAATTTATATAATGAATTAAATTATATTATACAAAAAAATATTTTTACGTTCAAATAATTAGAAGCGTATGAATTTTTTTTAATGTAAATCTAGTCTTTTTAATTTATGATTTACTTAACACTCAACCAATTTATATAATAAATTAAATTGGATTATACAAAAACAATTTTTTCCATTCAAATAATTAGAAGCATGTAAAATTGTTTTAATTGAGCCTAAATAATATGTAAATAGAAAAAACTAAATTTGAAAAAAGAAAGTTCAAATTTTATTGACAAAAAAATAATCAGTTTTAACATATATTAAGAAAAAATAGAAAATAAAAATTATCTATTTTAACATTTATTTATTCTTTGTTGGTTTTTATTTTTGATTAAGGAAAAATAATAAGAAATTTTTTTTATATACTTGTCAGAATATAATCGATCAATCGACATGTGTTGTGATTTTGTTAATTATAATTTTGACATGTGTCGAACTATTGTGAAACAAATAAAAAATAGAAATTTGAAAAGAAAATTTCTAATTTTATTAAAAATTAAATAATAAGACTTAACATGTATTATAAATAAATAGAAAGTAAAAATTATCTATTTTTATTATTAATCTTTTTCTTGTTAGTTTTCCTTTACGATTATAGACAATAAAAATATAATTTTTTTATTTGTGTCAAAATCTAAATGATCGATCGATACATGTCGTGATCCTGTTAGTTATAATTTTGACGTGTGTCAAGAGAAATCAAAGATTATTGAGGAAAAATATATAAAGTAAAAAGAATATATTTTATCATTTTTTTAGTTTTTCTTTTTGATTAAAGAAAATAATAACATAAGTTTTGTACACATGTCAAAATCTAAAAGATCAACCGACACATGTCGTATCCCTATTAATTATAATTTTGACATATGTCAAACTCTCGTGAAAGCAAGCAAGCTTTATATAATAAGATATTCTTATAAGATCCTTTAACAAAAAAATATTCATAAGAGATGTCAATAATAAAAATTATATTATCTTATTATATAAACTTTGGTTGCTCTCACCGAGAAGGTACAAGTGTCAAAATCTAATATAAAATTAGTTTAAAATAATTGATGTAAACAAATATGAGGAAGATTCATTAAAATACACTTTAGTAAACACAAACAATTGAAGTGATAATTGTGATTGGTTAAGATATAGAAACAATACTAACATATTTCCTTTATAAACGCTAATATGGAAAACATTTATTAATTGCAAGTGGTAACAGTAGAATTTTTCTTTAAATCGGCGCTAGGTCCTACCTAACCGTCCGACTAACGTCTAATGATTTTTATGTCACACGCATTTGACTAAAAATATAAAATAAAGAATTAGAAAATAAAATTAAATTTTTTTGGATGGGCACCTAACCAGCAAAATTAAAGAGAATCCGGGGGCATAAGAAACAATTGCTTTATTTTCATTACAAATTATTAAGCAAACAATTGCTTCCGCCCCCTGTTTTTTTAAACAATATTAAAATATTTGTTTCTTTTTTTTCATGAGGGGATGGAACAAATTATAACGTTAAAAAAATATATATCGAAGGCTCTAATTAAAAAAAGTTTTCGTGATGTAAAAGTATTAAATAGAAAAAACACAATTGAAGTATTTGGGATTATGGCAGAATATGACATTAAAAAAAAATTCTTAAATGTGCTTTATACTCAGGGATTCTATAATCATTATTATCGGCAGAAACTATCACCGTGTCTCACTAATAAAATAAAAAAGAATAGAAAAAAGATTTTGTGCAAAAAATCATCCACCTTAATTTTTTTGCAAAGATAAACTCACACCTCAATTTTGTACAAGCCAAACTTTTCACCTACGAAGTCACCCGCAAAACAGCCATCAGGTGTATTATCGATGTGTCCACTTAACTATATGTCACAAAACAGACGGAATCCTTAAAACAACGTTTTAGCACTTAAAACAACATGGTGTTTGGTTAAAAATCATATCGTTTTTTATACATCTGGATCTAACTTTCCTTGGTAAGTCACAAGATTTTAGATTTCAGAAAATTCAAAGGCAAAGCAAGAATTTTGACTTACTTTTTATGATGGCGAGCTCTCTTAGTCCCCAGCCTTCAAGCTTAGCAATGGGACAACCACATTTTGATCGGAAAATCAAAACAGCTCGGCCATTAGGTGAAGCCATCTTCCTTAGCTCAGCTCTCAAACACTCGTAATCAGGATTACTCTCGCTGCCTCCTTTCCAAGGTAACCGATCAACCTCCTTAACCGATCCCGATTTAGCACATTCCTCCGTCTGTAACTGCAAATCAAACTCCATAGCCTTTTTCAATCCTTTACACTTAATTGAAGCCGCGAAGAAGACTACGAAAGCGAAGACGAACGATGCCGGAGGGAGTATTCCGGAGGTATCTTCATCGTCGGTGTTGTGATCGGAGGAGAAGAAGATCAGAGGAGAGATGAGAGAGGTGAAAGAGATTTCAATTGAGGGGAAATGAGGGAGAGGAGAGATAAGGAGTGGATTAGGTAGGAGAGGTAGGAGGAGAGGAGGAAAGCGCCAGAGAAGAGGACGAGGATTAGGATTAAGAGGTCAAGAGTCGCCGATGGTGAATGTTTGCAGAGATGGAGGGAAGAGGAGGAGCTGTGATTAGCTGCGGATCTAGAGGCGGAGGAGGAAGGTGGCATGCTGGTGGAATCGTCTTCGGTGGTGGCGGAGGAGGTGGAGGAAGAGACGAGGAGGAGATGGAGCATGTTAAGAGGAGGATGACAGTGGTTGACGGTGGCTTCGGAGCGCCAATGCCTCGTTTACATATAAGTCTCTGTGTATGTATACATTTGGCAATCAAATTTAATTTTGAAGAATTCTTTCTAAAATATATATAAAATACTGAAAACGACATAATTTTTAACCAAACATTATACTGTTTTAAGTGCTAAAACGTCGTCGTTTTAAGGATTCCAGTTTGTTTTGTGACATATGGTTAACTGGCCACATCGACAATACACTCCATGGTTGTTTTGCAAGTGACTTCGTAGGTGGGGGGTTTGATTTGAGGTGAGAGTTTATCTTACAAAAAAAAACGGATGGTTTTTTTGCACAAAACCCAAAAAGAAACTGAGAGAGAAAGACACGTCTCTTGTTTAAGAGACGCATAAAAATCTTCTCGTACAAATATCTTTTTATAATTGGCTGACTGATAATATTTTTAATTAAATATTATCATAATTTATGTTCATACTAAAAAAGTGTGTTCACATTAAAGTTAGAGACCCAAATCAAGATACGACCGATGTTCATGTTCTAATGTACTAAAACTAGCAAATCATGTATGTGGTGTGAGTGTTTAATTTTTCCATTTATTGTATCTATAGAGAGAGAGTGAGAGAAACAAAGAAGTAGAAAATGAAGAGTTGAGTGAGATAGAAGAAGTTTTTTAAGAAAAAAAAGAAGATGGGTAGAAACAATAGTTTTGATCAAATAAAAGAATGAAGGAAGAAGTTGGGTTTTTTAGAGTGAAAATCTATCCTTTGAAAATGGGCTAAGCTTTGTTCTAAAGTCGATGGGATCATTTAGTTGTTGCAAGATCTTTCAAGATCAAATGATCACATATTAACTGGAACAGTACCAAACCCTGATCAAAGAGATCATATGGATGATGTTATTCACCCTATGTGTCCTCCCCTTGCTCATGTGCCTTGGAATCACCTTTGAAACGATCTCTCTTTCCAAGCACTGTTCATCATATTAATTGAAATAATTTTTTTTATCAACAATTCATTTCTTATCATTGTAACCATTAACATTACAATATGGACATTTTGATCCAAAAATTAATTATAAGACGGAGAACTAATAAACAAAAAAACCACTACCACAAAACTAAGTTTCTAACTATTCATGGTTATTAAACTTATTGACCACCTGCATCACACATTAGAATTCCCATGAAGATGCATATTTTGTGACTCTAGCTGCATTTTAATTATGTAACCTTATCTTAGTAATCATAAACAAATTCCTATTTCCTAGAACTACTAGCTTTATAATAGAATAAAATATATTTATTCTTCAATTTAACAACAGTTCTATCTAAAGGAAAGAGATTAATATTTTGTTAGAAAAATCCAATCACGAATCAAATTATACATATATAGTGATAAAATTTACGAAAAAGAAACGGGATCAAGAAATCAGAATCTTGATGTTTATGTAGAATGTGTTATCAGCCTTCTCTTTATTTTTATTAGTTGTTTTCAAAAAAATTAAAATCTATGAGTTTTGAACTTATATTTTAGCTAAATTTTATTGTATATGCAAAGTTAATATTTTAGTTTGGATCATGTTGTTAATTGTTCCAGTTTTGTTTAATTGAAAATGCTATTAATGTCTTTTACCTCTCATGAAAATGCTATTAATATCTTCAAATGTTTTTTTGGGCTATTCCTAACTAGAAACTTCATTTGGAGCTATTCTAAGGATTTTCTCTACAATTATTAAGCACATAAATTACTCTTGGTAACATGGATCTCACCAAGAGTAAATATTTTAAACAATTACATGATTACGCAGATTCTAATGTAGTTACCGATAAAACTTAAGATTTTAATTACATTTTATTGAAGTTTTTAAAGCAAAAGTTCTAATTCAAAATAATATCAAATCACATCTCAGTGGATCAACTTAGCAAAATTATTCAAGTTGCCATAAGTAATTTTACATCCACTGTAGTAAAATAAAAAATCTCATATAAATATTTCTACAAACGTCCACTGTAAAAAAGATAAGAAATCTAGTAATCTGAATTTACACAAGATGCATTCGAAAGTCACATTGTTCAAAATGTTGAAATCGTTTACTGATTTGAAACCTAACCTTACTGAAAACACCATGCGAACATCGTCGGCGGTAAAGTTGTAGGAGACTAAGCGATGCTAAAATTACAAAAAGAAAAACATAAATCGTAAAGGAGTTTAAATAACAAGTCGTTAGGATATTTTTTTCCCACTTAGTTATTATTGAGTTTAAATATTAAATTATTGACATGAATATTTGAGAGTTTTAATGTGTTTTTAGATTTTATATTTTAGCTTTTGGATTTTTGGATCTTGTAAAAAAGAAAAATAAAATATATGAAAATTTTGAAAACTTACGTTTTATTTAAACTCAAAAAAATGGTTTTTAGATTTTGTTTAGAAATTTACAAAATCTCTTCTTATTTTTTTTAGGGAATCTACTTTTCTGATAATTTGGATTGGATAATTAAGTGGTTTTTGGAAGGAAAAAAAAAAACGTGAAGACTAGAGGTTTTCTTATGATTCAGAAGAAAATGCTTCATAATTCTTAAATACTGAAGAAAAGAAAACATGAAAAATGGGTATTAAAAGAGGGAGGGTTTGGTCACACAACTAAACCCATTTAAAAGCCCATCAGGCCTTATAACCAATTAAAAGTAAGATTCAAAATCTGAAAAACCAAATCAGACTCTGTTGTATTACTTGCATCTTCCACCATAGTGACGACGACTCGAGAAGAAACAGAGTGAAAAAGAGTAAAAAACAACAATGCTCGAGCTCCTTGGAACTTACAGGAATCTCATACTTCAAACCCTATTCTCACTCTTCTTAACCCTAATACTCTCATTTCTCAGAATCCCAATCATCTTCCTCCATGGTCTCTGTACTTACATCCAACCTGAAAATCTCGGCCAAAACAACACCGGAAATGGACTCAGACCGGCGATTCGACGTCCTTCAAGTACCGATGATCCTAAATCCAATGTTGAAGTCAGAAGAAGAAATAGATCCAAAGATAAATCCGAATTCGACGAAACCAATGCTCAGATCTTTCGAATTAAACTCGATGAAGACCATCTCAGATCTCGAATGTATTTCAATGAATACAATTCGCTTTTCGTTTTATCGTTTTTAGCTGTTTCTTGCTTTCTTCTTCAGAATTACTTCGGTGTAGAGGATAGTCATGGAGTTTTTGGTAATGGATTGATGTTTCCGCTTGTTTTAGGGTTTATAGGACTGTGTAAGGTGTTCGTTGCTTTGGGTAAGGTTTCAATTGAGAGATCTGCTTCGAAGAAATCTGAGAAGAAATTGAGTTTGATTTTTGGAGGTTTAGGGTTTGTATTTGGGATTATAATCAGTGCTGGTGTTTTCCCTAAAGGATTTGATTTCCAGTTTGGTTCTGTTGATGCGTTTTGCTGCATTCTCATATCATTTTCGATGGCTTGTATCGCTGGATTTATGTATATGCCTGCTGGGAGAAGTGCTAGGTCGTTTTGGGTTGGTACTGATCAGATTAGGAGTAATTTATCGATCATTTCTTGTGGATGGTTTGGTAGAATGATTCTATATGCGAATTATATCGTATCGGTGTTCACTTCGTTGCTTTGGATTCATCCGTTGGCTGAGATTTTTGTGAAGAGAAGTCACAATGGTGGAGCTAGTAGTAGTAGTCACATTGGGTTGGTTGGTAATGTAGGCATGTCAAGTGATGATTTCGGGAAGGTTCGGGTTTTGTGTTTGTTATTGGCGGGTTTACTACAAGCTATGGCAGTTCGTCCTAACCTTCAGATGTTTTTGAACGAAGCAGTGCTCTCTTGGTATCAGAGATTACATGGAAGTAAAACTCCTGATTTGGAGTTTAGTCGAGCAAAGATGTTTCTTCACAACCATTTCTTATGCCTTGTCGCTCTGCAGTTTTTGGCGCCATCTGTTCTTGTGATTCTTTTCCTCGGCTTGTCTCAGATTGACTTGAGCTCTTTTGCTGTATCTCAACTGGTATGTGGTTCTTTGGCTTGCAGCAATTTCATTAGACAAGTCGGTTTGTTGATCTCTTGGTGGGTTTTATTTGTTTGGTCGAGTTTTGCTTCAGCGAGTCTTGTCTTTTATCGTCGAGGTGTGTTATATGTTTCTTGAGAATTCTGAATCTTTTTCCCAACATTTTTATGTATCAGAGAAGAATGGTAGAAACACGAACAACAAATCAGTTTTGCAAAATATAAACTTTGGTCCATTTGTTTGTTTGTTCTACTTGCTACTTATTTCAAACTTTTCTGACCTTCTATTGTTTCCTACACTCTCACAAAATGTTTCATAAAGAGAAACAAGAACTAAGTCTTAGAAATTTAGCTAAGCAGTTATGTGAAGAGCGGCTCTGATCTTGTGAATGGTGCAAGCGATGAGGTTGTTAACAGTTTCGACAGATTCCAAGTTGAGTTTTGCAGTTGGTACGCTGTTCACTAAGATCTGAAATCCTACAGTGAGGAGACATCCTTTGGTGTCGATCTGATCAGACTGGGATGATGATCCATCAGGTAATATCGAGAACCCCGAAGGAAGAAGAGCCACATAAACTGAATCTCCACCGCTCATAACAACGTTCATAGATGGGACATCGACAGGTGCGTAAACCACCAGTGCACCAGAACTGTCATTCCATGTCTCTTGCAAGATGAGCATACTGTTCTCATTTTGATCCTTCCCCTATAAATTGGAATTGGTCTAATCAGCAATCAAGAACAGAGATGTATTTGCAATTTAATGTACAGAGATTCACAATAGTTTTTATAAACTCACAGCAGCACGGAGAAGAGAAACGAAGCCTCCTTCGCGTTGCCCTTTTGAGACGAGAAGCATGTTTTCCATTGAAGCTCCATTAGACAAAATATCCCACTGGTTTCTGCATTTACCATCACAGAGAAACTCAAAGAGTCTCTGCTGAGTCACTGGTAGCCACAGAGACGTTGCAGCGCTCAGTACTACACCAGCCGGCTCAAGACTCTTCCTTGTCAGTATCCTTGTGTCCTGTCCAACATTCTCAGCAAGAAGCTTCTCCCATTTGTGAATGGACGAAGCAGTTACGCCGGAGTAAAAGTTGAGCTTCATCCGCTGCGCGAGCTTTAGTATACTCTTGGTTCCAGCAAGTGACAAACCTATTAGAAACATTCTTGAATCATTTCTCTCTTTCAAATTTCAACATCTCAAGAGTCAAATGAGTAGAGAAAATGATTTAAAAGAGAGAAAACCTGTTTGATCTTGAGAAGACAACAGGATCGTCAAGCTTTCGCATTGTCTCTGTAGAGTCGCAAGCCATTTGGTTGCACCTAACCCAACTGAAGAACTGAGCAAAGGTTGGTAAAGCGAGTGGATGTGACTCTCTTCATACTCTGAATGCTCTATCCATGTCACCTGTTTAAAGTCAACCAAATGTGACAAGTAATAAGTAATAACCCATTTACTAAGCAATGTTACAGAGCAGATTCATCTAATCAAAGATGAACAACATATCCAAGTTTCCATCGATATAATTAAACAAAACAAGATATTTTTGTATAATTATATATAGAGCCTAGAACTAGCCCAGACAAGAAGCAAGCTTTCCCTTGAAAAGTGAAGCTTTTGATTTGATTTAATATTTTATTAAACGAATCTTTTAGAGATTTATGATAAGATATACAGAAAAGCTTCAGGTTCTCAGGCTAAATTGTCGACTCATTTCGCTATAAACAATTCAATAAAATCTCACACAGATCCAAGACACCAAAAAATTTTCACACTTAAAAAAATTTAGAATTGAGAAGTTACCTTGGAGCAACCATTGCCTATGTCCTGTATGATGCAACCTGACGGAAACTTCTTAGAACCAGCACCATAAGACTTCAAGTTCTCATCTTCTCTGTTTATATCATAAGAAACATCGACCACCGCCCATAAACCATCTCCAGGTTGCTTGCAATATCTAAGAAACTTCACTTGTTTGATTGGAACTAATGGAGACATCACTTGAAACTCTGCTTCCATCTAATACCAAACAAAAGATCATTGAATTTAGCAAACATTGTGGGCAAAATATACAACTTTATGGTTCTTGAACAACATACCAATTGAAGAGAACCGTTTCTTGATCCATCACTACTGTTGGATATCACTTCAATGGTTGATGCAACAGCTACAATGCACTCAAACATTTCTGCCCATTTGTTCTGTACCAACCCAAAAACCAAGAGATGTTTATTATTGACTAGTGAATGAATGTGTGTATCGATAAAATAGCGTGTACAGAGTATATACCGTGTCCATCAGAGTGTCGACTAGAGCCAAGCTATTGATGAGAACTAAACCAGTTTCTCTTGAACTCACAAGATGTTTACTACCCATGAAAATGCTTCTACACTCTTCATGGTTCATCGACTCTTGCTCACTCTTTGAGTATTTAATCCGCAAAGAATTATCCAATTCCGCTAACTTTAACAACTCATCCATAGCCTCCATTGCCAGATCCATACACAACAGAGAAGTTCCACCACTAAAGCCATGTCCTAATGGCAAATCCTGTGAGCCAATGCCACCATTTGAAGGCTGCTCAAGTGAAATAGACCCACCAATGAATCTGTTTGCTAAAGCACAAATCCTATCAAGCTCATCCTTAAGCTTAGCATTCTCAATCCTAAGTTGTTGCTGCTCATATGAAACCTCACCAGGTATAACTGCTCCACCACAATCAATACATAGAGAACCTCTCATTGCTTCTTTAAGGAAACCGTTTTCAACTCGCAGTTTTTCATTCTCTTGTCTGAGAATCACATTCTCATGCCGCTCTAGTTGCGTCTGGTTAAAACAAAAATCATTACTTTTCTATAAAAATCAAAACTTTTTCCATCAAAATTACAACTTTTAATTACCTTCATTTGAGTTCTTCTATTCTGAAACCAAAACTTGATTTGCTTACTCTCCAAAGCAAGTTTTTTTCCAAGTTCCAATCTTTGCTTCTCATTAGGATGAGGACACTCTTTAAAGAAACTACAATCAGAAATATCAAACAATATATAACTCAAAACCATTTGATAAATATGAAAAAGTTATATCCTTTTCAAAACAAAAAGTCCTTACGATTCGAGTTCTTGAATCTGGAAAGAAGTGTGCCTATGGTACTTTGTCATCTTCTTCTTCTTCTTCTTAGGACGTTCTTGTTTATTCTCATCACCAGACATTGCATCAAAGCTATCATCACTCAATGATTTACTCTCAAACTCATCATCTTTAAACTTCCCTAGAAAACTTGGATTTAAATCTTCTCTAGACATATCAACATCAAGATCACCATTCATTTTCTCTTTCTGCAACAGAGAAAACAAAAAATAGACAATAATCTAAGTTATAGAGTGAAAAAGAACAAGAAATACAAAGCCACCAATATCTAGACAGAAGAACATAACTGCAAGACTCGACATATTTTGTGTTGTCACTGTTTTTATTATTCAAACTATTCTCAAGTTTACTTAACTTGTTCTTCAAGTTTCAGACCTTTCAATCAATAGTCAGGAAATCTTCTGACCTAAAGAAAAGTTTTTTTTTTGTCTGTCGTAAGAGTGAGATCAGCAAAATGAAAGAGAAAGGTGTGTCTTTTGTTATACATATGATTTGTCTCCTTTTTGGTTTAAAACTCTGCCTTTGACCTTTTAATCCAATTTATTCCAAGAATATTTTAGAAAGTGGGAAAAAACAAAAATGTAACCCTAATTTTACTCGGACCAAAAAACAAAAAAGCTTCGACTTTGACCAAATTGGTTTCTTCTTTTGTCATTTTCTCTCAAGATTTTGACAAATTGCAGAAGAAATCATACCGAGGAAAAAAAAAGCCTTGAGCTAAAAGCCTAAAAGATATCTAGTTTGACTCTGCACAAATTTAAATTATTTTAATTTTTTAACAATGGGTAACTGTAACATAAAATATAAAAACAAAACTTTTGTAGATCGATAGAATTCGTGTTTCAAATTAAAAATCATAAAAACATAATGTAAAGAGTCTTTCTTGAGTTGACAGTGTAAGAAAATATCAAATGCCATATATATTTTTAATGTTAAGACAGTGAGCGCGTGGCCCGAGCTCGTAATGTCCGCCGAGCCGGAGCGGTTCAACCTCCACGCGGTAATAGTATTGTTAAGTCACACGCGCTTTCAGGTAAGGGTGCTTGGTGTTTTTAATGTTGTGGGATAAACAAAATCACGGCCAAGAAGGTATTCATGGAATATTGTAGTCATTTCATCTACACTACTAATTTACTAGACATAGTATTACACATTCATCCGTGATGAATTCGTCATATAAGAACACATTGTTTTTAGAAATTAGTAGAATTTTGAAGCCTGGTAAAATGCCATCAATATATCAAGTTTGAGCCTACAATTTTTTTTTATTTTTTTTTATTACTTGTCCATTTATTAATAAGTGTATGATTGATTTTTGGTTTTAGATTAAGTATCTTTTTAGAGTTCGAATGTAAATGTTTGATAAACTTTCCAGTTTTTTCCCTACTACTTTAATGTTTTAATTAGGGATAAAATATATAATTTAATTATTTTTTTAATAAGTGTGAAAAAACTTAAAACGATACTAATTTATAAACAGATAGAATATAATTTAGTTAATGTACTTTTTGGTTTAAGACCTCCTAGAAGGCCGACCATTCAAGTAGTTTTTGTTTTATTTTTGTGAATAACAATTCAAATAATTTTTAATTTGACTTCAGTATTATTCAATTTTTATTCGAAACCCATTGGTTTTACAGCGAAGAAAAAAAACGAAAAAAAAAAACTGGAAAACACCAACTCAAACTACGAGTTTTTATTCTTAATATCCATCTCTCTGACCTCCCTCCACGCTTCTCCTGTTAAAATGCAAGAAAGAGAAATCTTAGATACATAATTATGCATATATATAGCAATTAATGTGTTGAAGTTTATGGAATATATGCTCTTAGTATTACATACATATAACGTCTAGAATTGATAAAGGATGATCCAAATCAGCTGCATGAAAGAGTAGGAATGTTGCAGCGAGAGGGAAGCCTAGAAGCAATGCGAAACGTGTTGCAGAGACATTCGCTTGGCACTGCCTCAAGAGCATTGCAACACTCGGCACTTGGGTTTGTCCTGTCAGCTCCGGGAACCACAAACTCACCACACACGTTCAGTCCACTCAGCTGTGCATTGCAGCTCTGTCCATCCACCACTGTTGCTGCCACCACCACTAGCACCACCATCACTGCCACCTTGATCATGATCGACTTGGAAGAGCTGCATGAGGCTGCCATCTTCTTCTTTATATCTTTTATGAAAATATGATTTTGAGAATGTGGATTGTTTGTTAGATATATTTATAGGGATTAGGGTTTTTATTTATGTTTATATAGAGTGGAGGAGGATTGGATCGTTACATGGTTAAGAGGGTCTAGGTTCGTCATTTGTGAGCTACCTAACGAGAGAGATCACGTTAAGCTGCACCCTTTTTTGTGTGTGGGAGCGAGAGAATATTCATGCTTGTGATTCCTTAATGTTTTATTGATATATTAATTTATATACATAGATATACTGTAAGAACGTGGCGAAATGATTTATATATTTTAAGAAAATGTAATTTTAGTATTTTACTAACGAATGGAGTTTTATGTATATGTATTTTTGGAATGATAATTTGTGTTTTGGTACTTGTTTTTGCTGGACCTCTCAAAATCTAATTATGTCTTAAGTTTGTTTTAGCTTAATGTTTTTTGGTTTAGAAATGTCTTATACAAAACTTTAAATGGAAGATGATCTCAAAGATAATTGGAAAGGTAAGTTAAAACTTAAAATTAATATGAACATCATGTGTGTGTGCATTAATTTGTTTGCTCTATTGAAATTAGTAAATGTTTGTTTGCTCAATTTTGTGAATCTTACAAACTCGTTAAGAACAAGTTTGGTGAACCAAATATAGAGCCCAGTAACCTCAATTAATCCAGAAGCCCAAATGCTTAAATGATTACCTTGAAGTTGAAGAAGAAGGCCTTTGGCTTTTGTTTTGTTTTGTTTTGTTTTTTTGGTGTTTTCTTCACAACAACAAACAAATCTTTTACTTATCCGGCTTTAAAATTAGAAAGTTAGAGTTAGCTAAGTTAAAACCACATCTGAGACCGAGAATGACACTGTACATTCTATTCCTTTACCTAAGATAAAAGAGAAAACTTGCAGATGCAATTCTAATTTAACTATTCTCTCAAAAGTATAGAAGGTCTCATAACTCTGTAAGATTCTTTTACTTGAGTCAGCCTATTATTCACAGATTACCACTTACCATGCAATGAGAATAATAGCTTTTACTAATAGCGCAGAGAAACCAAGGAGGAAGTCAGTGATCACTGATTAGAGATTATCTAACTAAATGGATTAATCTTTTTTGATAATGGAATAATCTTTATTTTACTATATACACACACACTCTACACACTAAACTAAAAATGATGAAAGATAAAACTTTTTATCAAAAAAAAGAAAAGAAAAATAACACTTATCCATTGAAATCATAACATTTATTAAAAAAAATTTCAAGTAAATTTATTTGAGGTAAAATTTTAAAAGTATCAATATACAGATCTTTCTATATAAATAAAATCCAAAGTATGTACATATAAAATTAAGATTTATTACACATATATACATTCAATTAAGAAAATTAACTTTATCTAGATTTAAAAACATAACTATAATCTAATAATATAAAATTATGCTATGAATCTATGATATGATATCCATCTTGTATCATCATGATTTATTCTTTACATAAATTCAACAAGTGTGCTATGAATCTTTAAAGTTGATATAATCGCTCTAAGATATTAGATATCACGATTACCTAAAATATCTCGCAAGAAAAAGCTACAATTATTTTGAGCAGAAAAAAAAGCTATAAATATATATAGGAATATTGCGGTGAGTTTTTTTATCCGGTCTGACCCGAGCGCGTTTTGAGGCTGTCCGTGTTAACCCTGTATTAAGAAAAACCTGCATAACCCGATACCCAAATAGGTTTACCCGAAAAAAACTCCGTAGGTTTTAGGTATACCCATGGATACTCAGTTATTTTTTTTTGTGTTTTAAGTTTAATTTGGTTTTAATAATTAGAAAAATAGAAATTAAATCTATAAAATGAATCAAATTTAATTCATGTTTAATTTTATAATTTATGAAAGGGAATGAATTTTGTCTACATAACTCATTATAATTTATTAAAATACATATATACAGTAAAGCCTCTATAAATTACTAATCTTGAAATAAATAATACAATACTAAATTTTACATTCTTAAAAATTTTTTTTTTTATCCTTATGATAAGTTGACCGAAAACTTGTAAATGTTATTATATAGTCTATTTTTTGTTACATTATTAACGGGTTTTAGGTACCCAAAGGGCTAAAACCCATTATTAACATCCCTAAATATATATATATATATATATATATATATGTGAAAGATCAAGGTGTGAGTAGTTGTTTTTATATTTGATTAAAAGAAAACATAGAAACCAATCATCGTTAAACGACGATCTCTGGGCCATCTTCTTCAGAGTAAATCTCAATGTTTCGCGATCCTGCCTTTCATTCGTTTCAAACACATTTAGGTAAATCGATTAATTTTTTTTTTTGTATTTAAATAAGAAAACTTAAGATATATTATCTAGAAATTAGTGAGATACGAGTTTTTTTATTTGATTTTTTAAAGAATTAATATACTGATTAAAATTTTCCAATATGTGAAATAGAAATTCATGATCAAAATTTGCATTTTTCAAACATAATTTCTAATGACAATATATGATAGTTAAATGTTGAATCATAAATATGGAAAAAAAAGCCTAAATTCAGGTGGTGGTGGCAAAAGAAAAAGAAGTTTGTCGCCAATGATTCTCAGTACGATCATATCACTATATATATTCTTGATGACATACATTAAGCTTTGGATTAGAGTCTTTAGACCATGCATGATTCTAATTTTGGTTTTGGTGATATTGTAGGTGTTCAATATGTCTAGTCGACTATGAGAAGGGAGACAAGATAATCACTTTGCGATGTAATCATATCTACCACAAGGATTGCATTTCACATTGGTTGAAAGAAAACAGGGTATGAGACCAATATTGTCTTTATTGAAGAACTATATATCTATCTGACAAAAAAAAAACATTTTTTCGACGAACAAAAAAAAGAAGACTTTCTCATCTAACTTTTCTAATGAAAATGATATTTGTTTGTTTATGCAGGTATGTTGCATATGCAAACGCGAGGTTTTCTAATATACTGATTTAATTCTCGTCGGACAATAATGAATAACAATGTATTTTGTTTTTGGTATTAATTATTAACAATACAATGTATTAACAATTTATATCTTTAAAAGTGCTATATAAAAGATTTAAATTAATTATTAAAAATCATAAACATTAACTTCAGCAAATAGTGTATCTTTAATCTCTGGTGGATACACCACTATTTGCCTTTTAATTTATGAAAAATGAATTAGAACACAACTTTGGGAAAAAAAAATGAATTGGTTAAAGCAACTATGGAGCAATGATGCATGTGTTATGTTTTATTTTAGAGTGTTTATCATAAATTTTGTTTTAAATTTAATAACTTTATCATCTATCAGAATTTTTTTGTCATATTATATCAGTAGTTAAATAATTTAAATATCTATAGTTTAGTGGCTAAGAATTGCAAAATGTTGGCTTAAAAATATAATGAATATTTGGGGAAAAAGATAATCAAGACAAGACTGTTTACTATATATAAATAAATTTGGCGATCTTTTTTTCAAAATTAAATGACATATTTCAAAAGAAACTTTTAAAGAAACATATATATCACATTATGGAAAAGAAACCCAATTTCGTGAATACAGTGTATTTTCTAACAATATATAAAAGTCAACGTGGTGAAAAGGGACATTACCATTTTACCATTTAAACAAAAATTTAGAGAAAGAGAAAATCTGGCGGAGCCAATTTTTTTGTTTCAAATACATTTAATTTACACAAATTCAACAGGCGGACAAAGAAACTTTTAAATTGATATAATCTTCTGTTGCCGTCACTAATTACCCATAATATCTCGCAAGAAAAAAAGCTTTAGTCAAGTGCTTATTATTTAAAGGACTGAGAGATGAGATAGATTATGGTTTGACTTCTCTTGTGTTGATTAAGAGAAAACCTAGAGATCAATCATCGTTAAAACTGAAAAGCATCATTTTTGTGATATTGAGAGATAAATATGTATATATTCCGATAAGGATTAGGAAATTAGCGATAAGTCATATTTCCAATTATCTATTAGCTTAAGTTGGTTCTAGAATTATATAAATAGTCTTGTACCTTGTTCATAAATCAATAACAAAGTCTTTAAACACATCTAGCTTTACATGTGAACTCGACAAAAATACCTATGTCTCGGCTTGTAAACCAATCCTTTGTCGATGAAAATATTGCAATGTTCTTACAATATGGGTTATCAGAACTGACGATTAATGATGATGCTATTGCTCGGGAGCTCCAACAGAAATATCAGAATAAATTGACGTGTAACGATGCTGCTATTGCTTTGGAGATTCAGCAAGAAGAAGGTATACAAATCGTTTATATATATTTTTTAGTTTCAATAGCAAAATATTTTTATGATTTTGTTTGTAAAATTTTTAAATCCTCTCTATCAATATATCTTTGTGACTTACAAAGCAGTGATCCTACTTAAACCATCTCTTATTTAATGACTAAAAAAAATTGTATCACGATTTAATAGCTAATTAGTTTTGTGAGTTTTGTCGTATAAAAATCACCTCATTTTTAATATTGAATTTTTACAGAAGCTTGTGTACACTCTTGTAAACAAGATGATGAAGCATTGGCAAGAACATTGCAAGACATGGAAGGTAATCTCGTTTATGTATATATATATATACATACTTTGTTTTAAGTTTGAAATCACTATACACACCAAACAGTAGATAGTATTTAAAATATAACAATTTTTGAGGTTGATTTTTCCTTTTAGAATAACCTCTAGAATTTTCAACTATAATGTTTTCCGGATGATCAACATAGTTAGGAAAGAAAAAGATTTTAAAACCATAAATGATTGAATTAATATTTTCTGTATTATATTTTTGTAAAACTAACATATCATTGGTATTATAAAACCAATAAATAAAAAGGGGATTTATGAATGATTTGATGGTACTTCCAATTTTATTTGTTTTGCAGCTAATCTGCGGGCCTCTCTAAGTGATGATGAAAAACTTGCTAGATATTTGCAACAAGAAGATGAATGTAAGTATATCACAAAATGCTTTAATTAATAATTTTCATTGACTTGACGAATAACTTTGTCATCTTGTACAACGCTTTACTGTATAATCATAACTAGCGGCAAATTTTACGGACGAAGATATCCAAGAAACCACCCATCAATACCAACCCATGCAAGGTATTAAAAAAAAAGTCCGTGGATTGAATTACATCGATATAAATTACAAAAGAACTCAAACTAAGTTGGGATTTTAAGTTTCGGAATTTTATTCGTTTTAAAAGTAATTCCCAAGTTATTTAATTTTTTCTTAGATGTTCAAAAAGAAATAATGTGAAATAGAAACATGATTAAACTGTGTATATTTCGTTAGAAATATTTTTCTCATGACTTTGTTCTATATTATTTTTGCGCTGACGCTTTTATATTTCCTTCAACCTGCAGTGAATCATTCATACATACCTCAACGTGATGCTCCCTCGGTAAGAGTTATATATTTTTTACAAGTGACTTTTTTCTTGTCAAAATTTTCTGAAATTTAATTACTCAGAAACGCTTACATAGTTTATTAAAATTGGCTATATAGCTAGTGAGTAGTGACTTTATCAAATTTCTGGTTACCCAAAAAATATAGTATATTGTTTTCTATTTTTTCTCAACTCTGCGAATTGACACATTATTGACGTAAACTGATTATTTATTGCAATTATTTTGTTGATATGCTTTGGATTTATAACTTAAGACTAGTAGAGCATTTCTTCCAAATGACGATGGTGAAAACTTCTCGGGTCATCATACGCATACTCGTAATTCTTCAAATATCTCAACACATAGTTCCCATAATCCTCCCGCTAATGAGAACATTGATCCCACAAACATGACGTATGAGGTATGTACCATGCCAACTCAATGTTTAGATTCATATATTTATATATATGGTTTCTGATCCCATAAATAAAACTTATATATTGATATTGTTTTCTTTTGATTTGGATGAACAGGAATTAAATGAGTTAGAAGACTCGATCGGAGATGTCGGTAGAGGCTTGTCTCAAGAGAGAATCTCCCGATTGAAGACTCATAAGTACGGTACTAAAACCAAAAATTGGTGGTGGCAAAAGAAAAAGAAGTTTGTCGCCAATGATTCTCAGTAAGATCATATCATCTTTTTAATAAGTTTTGTTTGGTCCTCATTTGGATCTTTCCTTCATTACTAAACAAAATTAATCCATGTAATTTATGGTTATTGCTATTAAATATAAGTTTTTGTTTAGACAATGAGTTTGGTTTGGATGATATTGTAGGTGTTCGATATGCCTAGTCGACTATGAGAAAGGAGATAAGATTATAACTTTGCCATGTAATCATATCTACCACAAAGATTGCATTTCACATTGGCTGAAACAAAACAGGGTATGAACATAAATTCAGGCTAAATGTTTATTCAAAAACACTGGTGGATATCTCTATCTATCATGTATTATAATATTTTTTTAATGCAGGTATGCTGTGTTTGCAAAGCCGAGGTTTAATCCATAATGATAATTCGCGTCGGACCATGATACATTCGCGCTATTGAAAGTTCGGTTTAGACTTTATTGAAAGTTATCGTTCAGTCATTGCGCTATTTTAAAACTTTTATCACTAAACTAGATGAAATTTTTTTATCAGAAAAAAAACTACTAGATGAAAACTCGTGCCTATGCGTGAGTTTTATATATTTCAAATATGTGTTGGGATTTTTTGGTTTCAGTTTGTTTTTGCATAATGCATGCATTGCTGGTAAGGGAATGATATAATAGCTCTATTCAACTAATATAAAATTGGTTATGTATTTTTTTACTATAGTTATTGAGTCATTAAACCAAGTTGGCAAGTTATAACTTGCTATATAATATTTAATTTTTTTTATATTTTTGAAATATATAAAACATTCAAATTTCCGTTGAAAAAGCCTTACATATTTTTTCTGACAATTTTACCTCAAATTTTACACAAGATTATCTTAGTTAGCATAGTTTTACCTCTGAAACTGACCTAAGCCTTCATATATTTTTTCTAACAATTTTACCTCACATCTTTGTGATTGTTTTATTGAGTAATTGTAATCTCTCCTGTGATGAGCTCTACTAACACAACTTCGAAGTTATAGACATAGCTGTAAAGTTTTAGAGCCTTAGAACAACGAAAGTAGCTTGCTTTAGTGATTTTAAGGTTCTCTCTTCTCTCTCTTTTGTAATGCTTTTACGAGTAAGTTTAAGAAACTTGAAAGATAAAAACTTGAAAGTAAATGCAAGCGAGATTTAACGAGTTCGGATCCTTGGGAGGAATCCTACGTCTCGCCGGAGAAGGTCTCCGGAAAATCCACTAAGAACTTTGCTCTAAACTGAGCTCTCAATCTCTGTTACACTTTCTCTCTCTTTCCTTCTTACTCAACACGCACACACACAGTTCTCTCTTACATCCAACTCAGCATATATAGACAAAGCAACACAGCTAAAATTTTTGGAACTAGAGAACTTAACCCAGGTTAAAACCATGGGTTCTCCTTGACTTCGAGTTTGGCACAGATTCTGAGAAGGGCGGCGTTGATCGCAGGTCTGCTTTGCTTTGCCTTCTCCAGACCAGACCAATAGAACAGTGTACGAACCTGAGCTTAGCTTGTTGCAGAGAGAACAGTCACGAAACATGACAAACTTCTTATCTTATCCTTGAAACCTTCTGTTTCACCTTGAGGCTTTCTGATTTTTTTTTTTTAAGTTGAAACCTTCTTCTTGAAACTGTGTCTCTGACTTCAACTCTCTGAAAAAACAGAACTTGGGATTCAAACTAAAACCCCACAAAACTCCACCTTGGTTTGAATACCACCCAAACTTGATTTTTTTTTTTTTTTAGTATACTTGGATTTTTCCTTCTCCGGATTCTTCATCTCTTCTTTAGTGACTTGAGATATTTAGCAGCTCCAAAGCCTTTTGAACCTTGCTCACTGGAACAGTCTTTGTGAAAATATCTACAGGATTCCACAGAGTTGACACCTTGCTTACCTTAATTTCTCCATCAGTTATCTTGTCTCTGATGAAATGCAGACGCACATCAATGTGCTTTGTTTTCTCATGATGCACAGAGTTCTTGGATAATGCGATAGCACTCTGTGAATCACATAGAACTTCAACGTGATCTTGATGAAAACCCAATTCTGCCGCTAAACCTTTCAACCATATAGCTTCCTTTGTTGCATCAGCTAATGCCATATATTCAGCTTCCGTGGTAGACAATGCTACAACATTTTGTAAACCAGACTTCCAGCTTATAGCGTTTCCACCAGCAGTAAAAACAAAACCAGTTATGGATCTTCTTCTGTCTAGATCCGCAGCATAATCAGAATCACAGAACCCTTTGATTTCAACACTGTCTTGCTTTTTGTAAGTGAGCTTGAGGTTATGTGTTTCCTTGATATATCTTAAAACCCACTTGACAGCTAACCAGTGCTCTTTTAGTGGCTTGCTCATGAACCGGCTGACAAAGCATAGTGGATAAGCCAAGTCAGGCCGTGTTCCAATCATCGAATACATTATGCTTCCCACAGCATTTGAATATGGAATCTCCTTCATGTATTCAGCTTGAGCAGCTAGTTCACTCTCTTCTGCAGCCTTGAGTCTGAAATGAACTCCCAGGGGTGTAAGAACACCTTTACACTGCTCCATTCTGTACATATGCAAGATCTTCTTCAAATAATCTCCTTGAGACAACTCAAGAGTTCCCTTTTCTCTATCTCTTCTGATCTCCATACCCAGAATCTTCTTAGCTTCTCCCAAATCTTTCATTTCAAATTCTGAACTCAGCAAATCCTTTAGTTCTTAGACCTTCTCTTTGCTCTTTGCTGCAATGAGCATGTCATCAACGTATAGCAGCAAGTATATGTATGAACCATCTTCAAGCTTTTGATAGTAAATGCAACTATCGAAACTGCTTCTCTGATAACCAGAATCCTTCATGAAATTACTGAATCTCTGATTCCATTGCCTCGGAGCTTGCTTTAGGCCATAAAGAGATTTTCTGAGCTGACATACTTCTTCTTCTGTCTCAGTCTTAACTTGATAGCCTTTTGGTTGTTCCATCAAAATGAATTCATCTAAGTTCCCATGTAAAAACACTGTCTTGACGTCTAGTTGTTCCACCTCTAGATCAAGATTCACCACATATGACAGAATAAGCCGAATTGAGACACGTTTCATCACCGGTGAGAAAATCTCTTGGTAGTCAATCCCCTCATTCTGTAAGTAACCTTTTGCAACGAGTCTAGCCTTGTACCTTGGTTGTTCAATCCCAGAGAAGCCTGGCTTCCTTTTGTATACCCACTTGCAACCAATGACCTTGCAATTTTCTGGTTTCTTTGTCAATGTCCAGGTTTGGTTCTTGTACAGTGAGTGCATCTCCTCATCCATTGCTTCCTTCCAAGACTTTCAATTTTTGTCTCTCATTGCTTCATCAAAATAGCAGGGTTCAGGATAATCTCCATCTTCAGTTACCATTAGAGCAAAACCAGCTAGACTTGGTTCTTGAAATCTGGTGGGTTTTTTTGTAACTCTTCTTTCTCTGTCTCTTGCCAGCTGGTAGTTCTTTAGATGATTATTTCCTTGATACTCATCATTTCTCTAAAAATCTTCATCATCTGAAACTTCTGTTTGCTCTTTATTTTCTGTGTTTTGAACTTTATCCAGGTCTTTTTCTTTCTCATGTTCAGCTCCACCTAAATCACTGGAATCACCATGATTAATTTCATAAATAAGGGGTACATGAGTATTACCTCGATTTGAGCTTGGCTCTAGATTGATTTAAATGTTTGTACATCTTATCTTCATGAAAGATAACATCTCTGGTTGTAACACATTTTTTTTCTTCTACTAGCTAGAACTTGTAGCCTTTAACACCAGCAGGATATCCAATGAAGACTGCTTTCTTTGCTCTAGGGTTTAACTTCCCTTGATCACTATGAATATAAGCCACAGACCCAAACACTCTCAGCTCTTCATACCTTGGTCTTGTACCTGTCCAGATTTCCTCAGGAATCTCAAAATCAACTGCAGAGGATGGTGATCTATTTATTTGATGAACTGCAGTTGCTGCAGCTTCTGCCCAAAAACTCTTTGGTAGACCAGACTCACTGAGAACACTTCTGACTTTATCAAGAATGGTTCGGTTCATTCTTTCTGCCACCCCATTCTACTGAGGCATGTAAGCACATGTCTTGTGTCTTATAATGCCTTCTTTTTTGCATAAATCATTGAATTCTTTGTTGCAGAATTCTAGACCGTTATCTGTTCTGAGTATCTTGATCTTCCTTCCATGTTGATTCTCAGCCATCCTTTTCCATTCCATGAAACTCTCAAAAGCTTTATTTTTCCTTTTCAGAAAATAAATCCATGTTTTCCTTGAGTGATCATCAATGAAAGAGATGAAATATTGGCATTTACCGAGTGAGAGAGGAACGTTTGGTGATCCCCATAAATCAGAATGAATGTAGTCTAGCTTTCCTTCTCTGACATGCTTCCTAACTCCAAAACTCACTCGATGTGCTTTCCCATAAATGCAGTCCTCACAGAAATCTAAATCTGTCACCTTTGATTTGTCTAAATATCCCTTTTTGAGTAGAGCTTTCATCCCTTTCTGACTCATATGCCCAAGTCTTCTATGCCACAATCTGGTTTCATCTTTTGAGCTTGTTGCAACATTAACATTCCCTGTTAAAACAGACCCGTTGAGAACATAGAGTGTATCAACTTTCTTTCCTTTGATAAGAGTCCTGCAGCCTTTGTTAATCTTCATAACCTCATCCCTGGACTGGAACCAACAACCCTGATCTTCCATTGTACCCAGTGAGATTAAGTTCTTTGACATCTCTGGCACATATCTCACATTCTTCAAGAGAACCGTTGAGTTATCTTCATTTTTAATCCTGATGCTTCCAACTCCTCTAACTTCTGAGTATGTGTCGTTTGCCATCCTCACTTTCCCAGTACATGACTCATTTAGATCAATAAACCAATCTCTTCTTGGTGTCATGTGAAAAGAACACCCAGTGTCCATGATCCACATCTCATTAAAATTTTCTCCAAGTGACATTAAGGCTTCTGAAACCATGAGAGCAGCTGCATCAGTGACTTGTCCTGTCACATTCGATGATTCTCCTTTTTCTGTAGAGCTGTCTCTCTGTTGCTTGTTTCTTTCTCTCCACACAAAACACTGCTTCTTGTAATGACCATCTTTACCACATATCCAGCATGTTTTCTTTCCTCTAGACTTAGATTTGTTCTTTTGTCTCCCTTTATCACCAGCTTTGTCTCTCTTATCAGATCTGCTCCTTTCTTGGACAAATAACCCTTCAGAACTGGATTTAAGTAATCTTCCACTTGCTCCCAGTTCAAGCTCTTTTGACCTGATTGCTCCTGTAATTTCATCTAGAGACAGAGACGTTTTTCCATACTTCAAAGTATCTTTAAGTTGGTCAAACTGTTTTGGTAGAGCCATAAGCAAGATTATTGTTTGATCTTCATCTGATACCAAAACCTTAACATGTTCTAGATCTGCTATCAGCCTAAGAAAATCATTTATATTCTCATCTATAGTCATACCATCATTCATCTTGTAACTGTATAGTCTTTGCTTAAGATAAATACGGTTTGGTAATGACTTTGCCATGAACAAATGATCTAAGACTTTGATCATACCTGCAGCAGATTTTTCTTTGATAATCTTCCTGAGAACATTGTCTCCGACACTGAGGATGATAGTAGATCTAGCTTTCCCTCTCTTTTCCTTAAGAGACTTGTCTTCGACTGTTGCAGCTTTTGATGTAACTTCTGCTGTGGTTTCTTTTCCTGATTCAGCAGTTGATTCTTCAACCTCAGGGGCTTGTTCTTCTTCTAAACCATCCAGCAGACCAAACATTTCAAGATGTGCCAACAGTTTTTCCTTCCAGAGCATATAGTCACCTTTCCCATCAAACTTCTCCATCTCAACCCTTACAGACGACATGGCTTCGGATCTGAGATGAGAGAAACACTCCAACCTGGAGCTCTAATACCAAACTGTAGAGTTTTAGAGCCTTAGAACAACGAAAGTAGCTTGCTTTAGTGATTTTAAAGTTCTCTCTTCTCTCTGTTTTGTAATGCTTTTGTGAGTAAGTTTAAGAAACTTGAAAGATAAAGACTCGAAAGTAAATGCAAGCGAGATTTAACGAGTTCGGATCCTTGGGAGGAATCCTACGTCTCGCCGGAGAAGGTCTCCGAAAAATCCACTAAGAACTTTGCTCTAAACTGAGCTCTCAATCTCTGTTACACTTTCTCTCTCTTTCCTTCTTACTCAACACGCATACACACAATTCTCTCTTACATCCAACTCAGCATATATAGACAAAGCAACACAGCTAAGATTTTTGGAACTAGAGAACTTAACCCAGGTTAAAACCATGGGTTCTCCTTGACTTCGAGTTTGGCACAGATTCTGAGGAGGGCGGCGTTGATCGCAGGCCTGCTTTGCTTTGCCTTCTCCAGACCAGACCAATAGAATAGTGTACGAACCTGAGCTTAGCTTGTTGCAGAGAGAACAGTCACAAAACGTGACAAACTTCTTATCTTATCCTTGAAACTTTCTGTTTCACCTTGAGGCTTTCTGATTTTTTTTTTCTTTAAGTTGAAACCTTCTTCTTGAAACTGTGTCTCTGACTTCAACTCTCTGAAAAAACAGAACTTGGGATTCAAACTAAAACCCCACAATAGCTTTTATCAATGTATTGCTCGGTCTGGAAATACTCTTGGATCCATGTAACTAAAAGTACCTGCAACTTCTGTTGTCAATTGTGTACGGTTGACAATTATATATCTTCAAATCCCAAAATTTGACAATTTAGCTCTGTGGTTCTCATCAAACATGATGTTTGAGCTCTTAATATATATATATATATCTTTGTGATAGATTTTGGTAGAAGCATCTGAGTATGTGTATGAAAAGGCTCCAGCAATATCTACTGCGATAGTTAAACGCAGTTCCCAAGGAGAATCATGAGTCCCATGATCGAAAGAAGTGTTTATGGGATCCCTATCTAGCTACCAAAATTTTGACTTCTGGTTCCGGCGAACGAATAATCATTGAGTCGTAATATTGTTCAAAAAATCTCAATTGGGAACAAACGCATATATATACTAGAGTAGGAAATTATGTTTCATGGAAATATCTCAACACTTTGACAATGATTATGTGGTTGATCTACGAGAGGATCACGAGCTCGTTGATGTAAAATTCTACTTGGACAACCTTAATATCTCTAGAAATTATCAATTACAAAACTTAATTGATTCCAATTACAAAACTTGATCTGATTATGTGAGAATGAAATATATCATTGATGGCTAGCAACATTAAATCAATATGTGATCTATTTATCTTTATTAAAAAAAATTTGTGTTTAATCTCTCAAAAAAATTATATAGATAATTATTTATAATGTAGAATAATACTTTAAAATTCAGAATTTTTCTAATTTCGTATTAGGTTAATTTCTTTTCTAAAGTTAATAAAATAAAATATAATCAATATAGCATGAACTTTTGTATAATATATATTTGATTAACTCACACTGTTTTTTTTTAATGAAAAAATTAACTATGATTAACTCACATTGTTATATTTAGGGATTTAGAAATCGGACTTATTTTAGAAAACTATGATATAGAATTATAGATATTGTCCAACTTAAACTTTTATACTTGCGTTGTCTAGAAAGAATTACCTCGCACATGATGCGTAATAGAACCTAATTCTCTTTTTACATCGATAACTTCTTGTTTTTTTTCACTAAATCTAACTTCTGAACCAAGCTGCAATAAATCTATAAGTATCACTTGAGAAGAGAAAAGCCAGGGAACTATAAATAATTAAAAGTGAGTCTTATAATAGAAAATTTTCGGTATCAGAAACACAAAAACTGTGTTACAAATGTTCGATATGCATTAATACTAGCCATCTTCTGCAAGTAGTTCTATAGCATAATCTAGTGTAGACTTAGCAAAAAAAAACAATCAGGACCGTGTGTTCTGCTTCATTTCGTCTTATAGGGTTGTGCAGCTAACTGAGAATGCAATCTTCACTTACTACTGCGACATTTTTGTTCTATATATTCCAATCAGACTAAGATCGGCACATAATCATAAGTCATAACATGAAATCCCATAACAAGACCCTCCTTAAAGGGATTTATATAACTTGAGTTGCACCCATCACACAAATCAACCACAATAATAAAAGAAGTAGCAAATAAATTATATTGGAAAACTCTTAACTAATGCAACGAATTACAAACACATAATATTCTCAACATGATTCGTGACAGCCCAGATTGCAACAAAACCACTAGGCCTTATTCTTTCCGACAACGTTGTTTTTTGTATTTCAATTTTTCTATGAATGTTTCGTTGCGGATCATAATAACAAACATCTAACTTATTATCAAGAATTTTATTATTATTTTGGACTATAACGATTTCACCACCAGGATGAGTGACATCCGCAAATCTGTACCATCCTGTTAAACCTTGAAGCAACTCAAAAAAGGTAGTCTTCAACCACTCTTGCTTCTCAGCATTCTCCATAACCCACAAATCCACGTCCTTGTTGTTGCCACAAATGAGTGCTAACTTTCCTTGGTAGTTTAAAAGAGTCGAATCTCCAGTCTTGACCGGCCAGTTATCCGGAGTAACCTGAACATGCTTAAATTTTTGTGACCTAACATCGAAACTCACCAAAACATAACTCTGGTTCGTTGTCCTTGCTTTGTAATAGATTTCCCCGTTGATACAAATTACATTCCCAAACGGAAAATGATTTCCAATGCCGCATTGAATATTCCTCCACTCCTTTTTAGGATCCCCTAATGTGAAAACCCGACAACGCAACGTGTCCGAGTGATTTTTGTTTTTCGCAAGGCAAAGAACTTTGTATTGATTCTTCAAAAGGTCGTACCCGAATAAGTAGAACCTTCTTGGAGGTAAATGCCTATGAACGGGTAAAGAACCGATCACAATATAAACTCCAAAACCCGATCAAGCCTCTTACGTATTGAAACCTTGTCTTATCACGGTTATGTTTTCCAAAGAATTCGTCGCAGTAGAGTTGATCTTCGTTTGTGGTTTGATGAGGGTAAGCATACGAGAGGACGGAGGAACATATTTTAGAAGATATAAAAAGCCGGTTGAAGATGAACTTTTGTATATAACTTTTGTAAACCCTAATTAACATGTAAGACCTCTTATATATACATATTTTCAAAGGTCTGTTTGTTGATTTTATAATTTCTTTTTTTTTTACGTGGATATGATGATTTCCTTCTATTTAACTTTATGAAGCCTATGTTTTTTAGTTAAACTTGCTCTGTTCCCATCTCAATTTTTTAGTTTAGTTTCTTGTGTCAAACCATTTACATAAACTTTTCCACTACATAAATTTCACATTAAAATATATATATATATATATATAAGTAGTTAGAAAAATTTGTGACCATAAGACTCAATCTCAACATAAAAAATCATAAATTGTAGTGACAAAGTGGTCGCAAAATTTTTAAAATAAAATTGTTTGTCAAAATTTTTTACGTCGCAAAAACGTATCACAAACTAGTAACCTTTTTTGTGACGACATTAGATTTCTAAAAAAATTTCAAAGCGATCAAAAAATGGTCCCCACGACTCCACCAGTAATATTAGTAGAATTTAATAGAGATAACATGCATCAAAATATCAAATTCTCTTGATCACACACACATGACGCTAATTCATATGGCATGCTAAGGATGTCTTTATTGATCTAATTAATGTGAATCGTAATCTTCTCATTAATGTCAATAAATAACTCTCAAGAACTTTAATATTAGTATAAAATAGCTGAATTATGAGGAATATTTTTGTCTGAATTGACAAAACATAGATCAACCTCTGACGATAATCTCTCAAGTTGTATTTTTTTGTCGACTTAACAACGTACTGAGGATGCAATCGAACCAAGTGAATATTGATGAAGCCTTGGCGGCGTCTTTGCTGTATGATCATCCTGAGTTGACAATTTACGATGGAGTTACTACTCTACAGCTTCAACAAGAAGAAGGTAAATCATTTTAAAGGTTTCTCATAATGTGATACCAATATCCAAAGTCCAAAACCCGTTCGGTCTTTTTTGTTATCATCTAAGCCATGATTGAGTTCCGCTTTGTTTTGGCCTTGATATTAGAATTTAAACCTTCTACCCAACCTACCGTAAGATAAATGGCTGGCTCGGGATTTATCTGACCCGTTTAACCTGTGACCAAGGGCGGATGTAGAGCATAAATTTATAGAGGGCATAACTCAAATTGTTCTAAGAAATAGGGTTAGAATTGCAAATAACAAGATGGACATTATTAAAAATACTAAAAATTTACATGTAGCTTTTTAAATTTATCCGGGGCACAACCCCTCTTAGACTAAGTAGGTCCGCCCTTGCCTGTGACGGGCTTTTAACCTCTCATAACATTTCCTAATCAAAACATAGTTTTAGTCTTATGAAAAATCATTGGTAAAATTGGATTTATACGAGTTTGAATCATAGCTTATCATCCAAACTGCTTGACAATTAGTTATAACTTATAACCATCCTTTTTATATATGTTACAAGATTATAAAGAAGCATGTAGGATGTCTTTACTAGCTGATGAAGAGCTGGCAAAAGAATTGCAAGATATGGAAGGTAATTTTGCTATGTTTCCAAGTTTAAAAAAAAAAAAAAAAATTAAACATCAAAACGACTTTTTTTTTACTTTGGTCCTACCTACAAAGTTATAACGTTAATATTAATATAAGTCACTTAAAAGTACTAATATATATGTGTGTGAGTGTGTGTGTGTGTGTGTGTGAGTGGGAATTCTGGTTGATATTTGTTACAAAATTTTGTTAAATGTAGATCATCCACAAGTC
This sequence comes from Cardamine occulta, assembly GCA_028015245.1. Classification (NCBI taxonomy): domain Eukaryota; kingdom Viridiplantae; phylum Streptophyta; class Magnoliopsida; order Brassicales; family Brassicaceae; genus Cardamine; species Cardamine occulta. Next base: position 11,043,056 of record CM051393.1, on the reverse strand, counting down.
TCTCTAACCGATGACGAGAACTATGCTAAATTGTTACAAGACGAAGAATGTAAGTGTATTTTCCTATGTTTATATATGCTTTTTGGTTAATATATAATATTAATATTGTATGTCAAATTTGATCCATATCCCAAGATATGACGAATCCGGTTGCTTTAACGGACGATGTTAACCAAGTTACTAATCAATTCCAAGACCTAGAAGGTAGTAAACAGAGAATTCTCAATACTATATAAATTCTAAAGTACTGTTGAAATATTTTGTTTGGTTTTATAAACTATAATGTCGAAATATTTTATACCTACGTTTCACTTTTAATCTGTAGTGAACCGTTCGAGCTCCCTTCACCGTGACAGTTCCTTAGGTTCCTCATCTCATACTTTTCAGCCTCTTCCTCCTTATGATGATATCGATCCTGAGAATATGTCTTATGAGGTATTCAGAAAATAGCGATGATGTTTATAGATATTTGTGATAATATAAAAAGGCATGATTTAGTAAAAGAACTTATTTCATGCTATGTTATACCTCTGGTTTGGGTGATTTAGGAACTAAGTCAACTGGGAGAGTCTATGGGCAAGGTCAGCAAAGGATTGTCAAAAAGGAAAATTGACCAACTTCCAACTCATAAATTGGGCGAGGCTTCTTCGTGGTTTCAAAAGAAATTTGATGTATCCGAAAACACTAAGTAAGATCATATTCTATGATTTATCTTTTTTTCTTAGTGCTACATAAAAATTATCACAATTTAATTAGTTTTCAGTTGAAAGTGTATAAAATTTTCATGGTATTAGAGTCCAAAATTTTAGTACTTCAACTCGAACTCAAATTGATTCAGTCTGAAAGTGGCCTAATAGACCCGACGCAAAATTAGTCTGACCCAAAATCCAACCGATCTAATCCAAAATTATCCTCTCATGCATAGACTAATAATTAGAAAATCATTATCTCAAGAAGCGTGTTACAAATATCTAACATTTTAAGTGAGATGAAACCTTGAGTTGTATAAAAAAAAAGCATGGAACAATTTATTTATTGCTAATTGGTTATTAGTTGGAAATCCATAAATTTATATATCATTAATATTTTTTTTTAATAAAAGAATATTAATTTATATTACAAATTTTAAATCAAATAACTAATATATGTTAACTAAAACTTTATTTTAAAAAACTTATAACTTTTGAATCTTCTATTAAATCTACTATATTTACTAATACTAAAATTGAAAACTAAAATATATTAAGCCACATTTTTGTAAAACAAAATTATAATCTTAAATGCACTTTTGGCTAAATAGAGTAAGTATTTGGTTTATCTTTGTGCAGTCCGATTTAAGTTGGGATTTTAAATTTGTTTGTGTTTGTTTGGGGGATATTGAAGCTGTTCGATATGTCTTCTCGAATTAAAGGAGGGAGATACGGTATCAACTTTGCCATGTGGCCATATCTATCATAAGGATTGCATTTCACATTGGTTAGAGGATAACAAGGTACATACATAATTAAACTGAATCTACGTAAATTATATGTTTTTATATTATGAAGTGTGAAGCTCCGTACCTATAATAAAGTATATTTATATGTTATTGACTTATTGTTTTGTTTTTCCAGATTTGCTGCGTTTGCACAGCGGAGGTTAAACTATAGTATGCCAATGCGAGTTGGAGTTTTATGGTTTAGGGTTCATTTCGTGAATGAGAATAAATGAAGAAGTATTTAGATAAATGACAATTGTTAGAATTGTTATTAAAAATAGCAAAATAGCATTAGCAAAAAATAGCACATGAATTTTTTATCATCTTCTTAAAATATTTATTTGGTATTATATGGTACATCTAAATTAATATTTAATTTATGCCGACGAAAAAGTAGTCGGCATAAAAGTTAAGAGTTTTTTTTTTTTCTTTCTCAAATTTGAAAATCAAATATTCACTTCAATATTCTCCCATTGATAGGAATATCAACTTCAAATCAATTCACAGTTTTTTTTTGTTTGGGTCAAAATCTCAAACAGTCAACATTCGGTTCACAACTTCACATTCATCAGAACCCATTCAGTTTACTAAATTCATTAGATCATTTATGTCACTTACTACTGCCACGTTTACAAGTTCTCTTCAGAAAATAGGTTAAGCTATTCTTGTAAAACCTCACATTCATTCCTTAATGGTATTTACAATTTGACAAAAAGTTCTCTTCCTATCAGACTTTTATCGAGCTTAATCTCTTTCTTAACATAGTTGATCAGTTCAAACTTTAAACAACAACGTATGCAAGAACAAACAAGCGACAGCAGTACTGAATCGTCTAAGTCTCTTCCTATGTTTAACACGTTTTCAGGTAGGAATAGGATCATGCGATTACAACCACAGTCGAATTAACAACATAAAACAAGCCCATATTTAAGAAACTTGAGCATTGTGAAAGCCTCACCTTAACATGATGCTGACGACAAGAAAGCTGTAGCTGTGCCCCATATGGCGACCTGGCGTTGTGTAGCTTTTAATTTAGCACTTAACCCACGAATTATCTGAAACACCAAAACATATTATGCGTTTGGATGATCTTCCTAAGTTGAAAGTTAAAGAGTTTAAAAATGTTACTGTGTAAAGTGTCAAGTGCACAATTGTCGTCTAGAAGAGAGAAGATCATCGATACAAACAACACATGTGCGAGCTGAAGCGGACCGAATTTGGATTTAGATTTAGATTTGAATTTGGGTTTGGATAGATGGGCCTTCGACTCATTATTTAAATTTTTGTGGTCCAAATTCTTTTTGAAGTTTGGTTGATATAGTCAAAGACTTAATCATTTTTATAGTCTCCAAATTATCCTTTTTATAAAATTGATATTAAATTGGAATTGACTATTTAAAAACAAATAAATAAATTTTTATTTATGTAAAAAATATAGTTAAATAAAATAAAAAAATTTACATCAACCTATTGTATTTTAAAATAAATTAAAAAAAAAAAATTTGTCGTCAATATAGTTTGGGTTGAATAAAAAAACGTTTATTCAATTCAAATTCTTTTTTTCAACAAAGTCTTTTCTTTGCTTTTTTTTTTTGTAATATAAACAAAAAGTTGCAGTTTTTGAATGTTTTGTAGAAAATAAAAATTAGAAAAGATGTAACTAATTAGAGAGGAACTGCAGCTGAAGCGAAAAAAAATAGCTTAGTTCCGAATAGTTTTTTGTCATCGTTTTTTAGGACAACAAATATTTTTGTTTGTTCTTTGTCGCTAAAACTTTCATCCGTTTGGGTTGCCGTATTCGTCGAGATCAAAGCCACAACGACTAAAGACATACTACATTATGGTGGGTAGGGTAATGGCTAGTCGTAGTTTTGACAAAGTTAACTTAAAAATGATACATTTGTGCCTTCACGTTCACCAAATCCATATGATATACCACTCTGTACTTAGTCATCACCATATCGATCAAAGGTACCACTTAATTAACACTAGAATTTAGTGTTTTATTTTACATATTATTATCATTTTCTTCTTTTAAGTAACATGAAATTTACAAGAGAGAGAAAAAGGTAAAATGAAATTTACCTGGGTAAACAAAAAAGTGCTCATGAAATTACCTGAATATTTCCTTTCTCTTTGTTTTGTTTTAATATGCAATCAGTGATATCTTTAGCAAACTTTTCCTTTAATTGTGTTTAAATTTGTTTGTTTGAGATGGGAATTGCAGCATCGACATTATTAATTAGGCCGATTTAAAAAATAAAATTTCTTCGAAGATTAGTGTGAAGCTCTCTAGTAAAACATGAATTCAGAAATTAGATTTCTTTCCTCGAACGATAGTTTTCAGCGAGTCACACTTCTATATATTATTAAAAATCCTCGTTTCTCTGGTGTGATACTTTTAGTATATTATTTGTAGGCCAGTGGTTTGAAAGCTAGCTGTAAGATCTGACAGTTTTTTATTCTATTATTTCTAGCTTAGACGTGATTCACGTTAATCAATTACTTATGGAATGTAACCAATGTTTAGTTACTTAACTTGCAAGGTGTCCAACCCAATCACCGTGGTAAAGTTAAAACTAAAAAATATAACTATTAAGTCTATTAGCCTAGCCAAGAATCGTTTAGTTTGTCTTTTATTTTCAAGAATTCCTTTTACTTTTGGAATGAAACTAATGGTCCACCATATACATTCTTTTGGGAGTGGTTACATTTAACATCCGTGAAAAATAAATTTAACCACACACAAAGAAGTGACACACCCCACTGGACGAGGGAACTTCACGCTATGTATGTGAATTTTAAAACATTTAAATCTATTTTATTAAAACATTTGACAAATGATTATATCGAATTCTCGCCATCGTATTGGTCTGAATGCGTTGGCCACAAGCGCTCATCAACTATTTCTAGATTTTTTGCAACCACTAGATCTCGAATAAAAGGCATTTTATGTTAACGAGAATTATAAATGCTCACTTTTAAATTTGAAAAAGACTTATTTATATAATATTATGAGTCTAAATGTTTTCAGAACGAAGATCAAATCACTCACTCGTCATAATAAAACTAATATGAATAATCTTTTTTATAATACAAACAATTTGTAGCTTAGATAGATATAGTTAAAATGAAATTTCTATTCTATTTCCTCTACCGGTAACTAGGATTGTGATATGATTAGCATCTTCATGGGCACTAGCTAGTTTGTCACATGAAACCATACGCTTTGAATATATTCCATATAAATTTCTCGCAACATGTCTTTCTCTTTTTCTTTAAATAATGTTTTCTAAGTTTCACTTTTTTCTCATCGGGTCTCTTTATTAATTCTTTTTGATATTGTAATAGAAAATTGCCCATAACTCTTAAATGTATTTTCTCTCTCGTTAAAATCAAATATGTATTCTTACAAAAAAAAAATACATAACAGAATTGAGGAAATTAATTCTTACAAAAATAAAAGACTGGTATCCCATAGTTTTCTTTCTTGGTTTTCTTTGATTTAAGTTTCTTTAAACTATTTTTTCATTAATTATACTAAATATTTGAATCACCCTATCATCTTATTACTCATAGAAATAAATAGGTGTCCAGAAAAAATATGGGCACAAAACCATTGTCAGAAAAATCAGTAGTCCAACAAATATAGTCGAAAAGTCATAATAAATCGTCGAATTCACATCCAAGTAACCAGTCTATAAAAAAATCGGAAATTGTCAAATTGCCGATAGAGACATCTTTATAACTGCACCAAATCACAACAATTTTTACAAAGAAACCAATTATATAAAAAAAAATTAAATAATTTCTGTTCACATTAATTTCTTTTCCCCACCCCACGTACCCTCTCCGATCCCTTCTTTTAAACCAAGGAAGCCATTACCTTCTCCCATTAGACAAATAATCGCAAATATGTCAAACCCATTTCTTTCATCCCTAAATTTTCTTTTACTCCACCACATCAAACCTAAATCTTGAATACATAAAGACTAAAGTAGAAAGAAGATCAGAGAGGACTCATCATATATCATCTGATCTTTTTTCTATGGGGGCTTCTTCATCGAGCCTCGCCGGATCCGATCCTTGCGCCGAAAAGTTATGCGGTCTCGAAGACGTGCCTGAGAACTGTATAACGACAATGTTCATGTACATGGAGCCACCGGAAATATGCCTACTTGCGAGGGTAAATAGGTCATTTCATAGGGCGTCGAGATCCGACACGGTGTGGGAACACAAGCTTCCTCGTAATTACATGTTTCTTGTCCGAAGAATTCTTGAAGATCAACAACAACGAAAAGGAGAAAAGGACAAACTTATCAGCCGCAAGAAAGAGATATATGCAAGGCTTTGCCGACCAAACCTCTTCGACGCCGGCACAAAGGTTCCATCTTCTTCTTCTTCTTCTTCTTTTGTTTTTCACTTTTTCAAAAAAATATTTTTAATAGTATTTTTATGTTTAGAATCTTTTGATATATTTGATAGTCAATTACCGCCCACAGATATTTCTTGGGGTGTAGTTTAGGCAAAGAAAAATATATTTCGTCGGGAGGTTATAAAAATAATATTCTTTGGATGATTTTGTAAATGTCTAAATTAGTCTATTATTTCATTTTATGAACAAAATAAAAAGTAGTATTACAAAATTTTCTATATGCAGTAGAATAAGTTGTACGAATCCATTGCTAATGTTCTTTAACGAACCAAAAAATCCGTTGCTAACGATCTAATGTTAGACATTCATGCCTAAAGTGTAATAGTTTTATTCCCATCATGCCTAAAAGAATATTAGTTAATACTAAAAGATATTAGTACTATTTTCCACACTTTTCTTACTTTTTTAGGTATATTAATATTAGTAGAGTTAGACCAAAAAGAATTCTTTCTATAATATTTACGTCTCTGTTTGATCGTACGTATGATGTAGAAAAACATATATATAAATAGGATAGGAAGAGGAACTATTGGAAATAGCCAAACTGAAATGAATAGAGAATTAAATGCATCACTAGTTTGAAAGATATTTTTATAACTCGGTTTTCTTTCTTTTAGTCTAATTCGGTTTCGTTACAAATTCCTTTCATTGTCTAGAAAACAAAAATTTTATAATATGAATACAATCTGGTTCGTGTATATATATTATGTTTCATTTTATGGATCAGTGGTTCCGGTATATTTGGATTTTGACCTGCAAATTAAATATATAAAAAAGGCTAATCTAAAAATCCGTCGAACAAATGGGTGTGCCATGAGTGTACGAAAGAAGAAACAAAAAAGATTATTATATTTAATCATTAAAAAGATTTATAATATCTGTTTTTATATATATATATATATAAATCTTGTCAAGTTGGTTGCGATTTATTCACTTCACATATATAAATGAAATTAATAAATAAAAATATTGACAAAAGTAAATGTTTGGATTGTAATATTAAAAAGGAAGCATGGTTGGACAAGATAAGTGGGAAAGTGTGTTTGGCGATATCACCAAAGGCAATGAAAATAACCGGCATTGATGATCGCCGGTATTGGGAACATATTTCTTCCGATGAATCCAGGTCCTATTGAAATCTTTCTTTCTATGATTATTTTCTATCTCAAACGATTGTTTGAATACCCTGTATCCTAGGTATAGATTAAAAATTTTATTTTCTTTATCAATAACATGCATTACACAGATTTGAATTTTAGATAGTGATGCAACGAAGATGTTAGTATAAACTACTAAGCTATATGTACTGGTTAACACTAATATATTATATAGTTTTCTCGGCTCTTTACTAATTAATTTTGTATTGAAAACTCATGAATTCATTCCTCACATAATAGTTAAGACACTATAAATCTAGTCTAACCAACTGCCCTATTCGATCCAAATAATTATAGAAGTAAAATGGTTTAGTCTAAAACCTTCTATAAGTAATAAAACTGGGCTCGATCCTAATTTCTAAACAGTTAGGAATTGGTTATAGACTTATAGTTGCACCAAAACCAAAAACAGACACAAAATAATAACAATAAGAGAATTCCAAAACTTAGGAGGTTTTAACCTGAAAGTTAGTACATATAAAATATGTTTTCTGATTTTTTTGGAACAAAAAAAAAAGACAAAAAATCAAGTATTTTATGGATGATTTATAATTTGAACCTAATTAAACTCTCACAGATTGGAGTAATTAGTTGTGCCGTAGGCCCTCGTTATTTCTAGTAAAAAGAAAGACTCTGTCAACATTTCTTTGTTTCCCTTTCAAAGGTAATCATTGGGTAATATAAACAAAAAATAACAATAATATTGGTGGCTACAAATCATATAAACATGCCATGACCTTTGTCAAAGTTGATGATTACACATTTCATATTCAAACACTCTATTACGTACATAAAACGTAAAACTCAAAAGTCTATTTCTGTACATGCATTTTAATTTAAACGAGTTTATAAGTAAAAAAAAAGGGTAAACCAGAATAGCTTACTAATGCAACAATTGGGTAAGAATTTTCGAAACATAATGAGTTATGAACTCAAGTCTCTTGGAAACGAAAAAAATAGTATCATGAGTTCATAACTCGTGTATTGCTCAAGTATCATAAATTTTCTTATAATTATATTTTTGAAAGAAAATCAAGATTTATAAGCTAATATTTTATGTTAGTGTCGTTATGTTATTATCTGGGTTTAAATTTATGTATTGCATATTGCTAAAAGTAGGAATTCTGAAATAAATGAGAAAATTATAAGTTAAATAATTTTGTGGACATCCATGATTAAAATAAATTAAACAATGATCAAGTGATATATATTAGATTTTGGTTTTCTATAGGAATCTTAGATAGAAGATATCTATAAACACGTATACGAAATGTATAATGACGTACACATTGTATATATAATTACGCAAATTTACAGGAGATGTTATACATATAGAATCCTTAGATAAGCTCAAATAGCTTGTTTGTTTAGTGAATAGGGAAAGTTTTGGGTCGTCGCCGAAAATGTCATTTTCTCTTATCCCAAATTTGCTCGAGCATATCAATAATTGGATGGCTTTCTTTCAACAATCTTTTTTCTTTTCCATTTCCCCCACATCTATTTATATATATATATATATATATATATGTGTGTGTGTGTGTGTGTCATTCTTTAATAACTACAATTTGGAAACTTTATCCAGATTCTATCCACATAATTCGAATATTTTAACACAAATAGGGAAAAAATCGAGTATAAATATACATAAATCAATTAATCATCAACCCCACTATATCACTTTAATTCACACACCTATGTTCCATGTATATTAATACTCTTGATTGGTAGACATGAATTGTGGAATTTGTGGTACGTCGATCATTAATTAGTAGGCCTCATCGTTAGTAGAAACTTATTTCTTTCATTAGTGCTGCATTTAGATAAGACCCAAATAAGAAAAGTAAGCAGTAAGCACTTATTTATAAGTCTATTAGATGAGATCGAATATTTCCTCCACTTGTGATATCATAATTAAGTGACCTATAGTCTATATAGATTAACTAAAGTAGTAGAACGCTTAACTAACACTCGCATTAATTATGATTCATATTTTACTGAACTTTTTGTTCCTCCAGATTTGGATCAATAGCTTATCTCCGGCAAATATGGTGGTTAGAAGCAGTTGGAACTATCAGATTCGAATTTGCACCTGGAAAATATAGTCTATTTTTCAAGATACAATTAGGCAAACCTATTAGGAAGTGTGGGAGGAAAACATGTAATTTGGACCAAGTTCATGGTTGGGAAACCAAACCGGTTCGGTTTCAAGTATCTACATCGGATGGGCAATGCTCAATGTCGGAACGACATTTGCATGAACCGGGGAGGTGGGTTTATCATCACGTTGGTGACTTTGTTGTGGAGAATCAGAACTCACCCGTTTGGGTCAAATTCTCTATGCTCCAGATAGATTGTACACATACCAAAGGTGGGTTATGTTTAGATTGTGTGATCATATGTCCATTTGAGTATAGAGGGAAATATACATATTTCAATTAATTTTGTTTTTTGAAAGGTTAGATATGTTTTAATTTTAGGATATACATTTTTTTTGTCAATGTATATATGTAAAAATTTCGATCTCGTACTAAAAAGAATTAGAGATTTTCTAATATGTAATAGCCGAGGAGGAGTGTAAAAAAGATGTTAAGGTCTTTTAGAGTTTTTTAAAAATGATTTAAAGAAGAAAAAAAAGAAGACAGCGTACTTTTTTTAACTTTCATTTGAAGTTACAGACATATTTTCAGTAACTTTGGCATAACTTTACCCCCAACCGGAAAAAGATAACAAAAAGAAGACAAAACTCTAAAGGTTGTTCCGAATAACTTCAAACTACCGTAAAATAAAACATAATTAAAGTAGTTATCTAGTGTCAAAATTTTAGCCTTTTTGTATGCATCTCCAATTGCATCTTTTCACCTAAAATGGTTTATTTTCCGTCACAATCTGAAATTACTCGATAAAAATTTTAAAAACTCTAAGATACGTTTGACATCGATAGAAGATATGAAAAGAAAAAAAAAAGAGAACAACAGCTCAAAACCGATAAAAACATTATACATCACTCCACCAAAATTGATCTGCCACATATACATTTGTGTCAGTTGTTTGAAAACTTTTCTATCATCTTGATTTTGTCTATGTTATTTCAAAAAGGCAAAACCGTCCAAATTCATTTCTCATTCTTTAAAATTGTGTCAGTTGTTACGATTGCTGACTCATCTAACACGGAATTGATGATGTGGTATTAAGCGATGTCGCTTTGCTTGTTGAGATTCAATTTTTTTTAAAAAATTGGGTTTTCTAATATTTGAACTCTCGACTTTGAACCCCCAAACACTTGACTTTTACCGGTTGTCTACAACAATCATATGTGTATGTTTCCAACATTTAAATATATAAGCCCAAACCTGTAGAAAATTAATTTTTAAAAATTTTGGTGAACCCCAGAGCTCAAACCCTGAACCTTTAATAGTTTTCATCTTGTCAATTACCAGTTGATCCACAACCATCCTCGAGTCTATCACCAACAATTTTATTTATAAACGTACATCACTATATGTTTTCGATTTTATCAAATGACATCATTTTGTAATTGAGTGAAATAAATTAAAATTAGGGTTTAGAATTGGGAAAAAAATATTTTGTGATTTCAATTTCCATTTCTTCTTCGATGCAATTCAAGATAATTGTGTTTCTTGTTAATTCAATAGAGCATCCTCATGATGTGAAGGTTATGGAGCCATGTAGGGATGTTAACATGGGTATTTTTATCCATCCCAAACCCATACCAAATAAAATCCATCCACCAAATACCCATCCCATATAAAACCTGTTATTACTATGATGGGTAATTAAGTTCAATGGGTAAATTTTCTGGGTCCAGTAAATACCCCATATTGCTATACTTCATAATTCTATATTACTGTTGCTTGGGCATTTCTCATTTTTTTTTCTTTTTTTTTTCTGTTATATTCTTTATTTATGTTATTAACTGATATTCAAATTTTAAAAATTCAGAAAATATTTTTTTTTTCTGAACATAATTAAATGATATTCAAATTTTTCTGAACCATAAGTGAAAAAAGATTCATCAGAATATATCAACACCAATCTCATCATATAATGTGCTTGATCCCAAACTCATCCCAATACTTTGCAAATTTAGATTGCATACTCCTAACACACACCTTGATAAGTATTAATTAAAATAACTGGGAAAAAAAATAAAAGGTTCAACCTTTGCAATATACACAAACAAAATTAAATTTATTTATTTTAATCAGTTTCGTATGAAACTCAATGAACTTCTTTGTTAATAATCAATTTTGGCTTCTTCTTCTCAATCAACAAGAGTTACTGTTACTTCAATCATGAAAATTCCAGGAAATAAAAACTAGGGTTTCTAGAATTGTAAAACTTTCTTCTTCTTTGTCTAAAAATTCTAACTTTTGGGGTACTAGTTGCAACGGAAAAAGAAAGTTTTTTGAACATTTTTAATCAGAGAAATAACCACAACGAATCTCAGAGAGACAAAGTAAGTGAATAAGGTTATAAGATCTACAAACCCCATGAACAAGAACAAGTGAAAATCTCAGCCCATAGCAGCAAATAAACACGAAAATTCACTGACCTGAAGTTGATTTGGGGAAAAAAGCGAAGATAGCAAGAGAAAGAAATAGATAAAATCGTGAGAATTCGAAGATTAAGATTTCTTTTGACGAATATGTGACTGATTCGAGTGAGAAGAAGGATATTAGAGAAAATTAGGGTTCTTCGATCTTGATTTCTAACTTTTCAATTGTCGATTTTGGTTTCTGGAAGTTTTTTATTCTTTATTGAAAACGACATCGTTATCAAAAGTTTCAAAAATAAAAATCTAATGAATGACCCATTACCCATTAAGTAAACTCATATTATACCCACAAGCAATAAAACCCATCCTATTAAAACCCACATCATTTTTTTGGACAAAAAAGTTGGTCCATGTGTTGTGGGTTTGGGTACCCATTGGACTTTCACCCACTATTAACATCCCTAGAGCCATGTCATGAAGAGATTCGAGTTGAAAGGAATGTGGGATCTTTTGCTGATGAAGATTCGAATTTTGACTACTATAACACACCTCCTAACTCTAACGATGAAGATGGTGAGACATTTGTTAGATTCAGAAAAAATAGTGGTCACCTGCAGGTTGAACAAGTGTTTGAAAGTATAGATGAGTTCAAAGAGGCTTTGGTAGATTTTGTATTTAAGGAAGGATGGAACATTTTGTGCGATATATGGGGAAAGGTTAAATCTGGAGCTATATGTGCGATAGATGGTTGTACTTGGAGAATTTATTTGTCATATAAAGAGAGAATTGGGAAATGGATGGTGAAGACTTACAAAAATGTTCACAGCTATGTCAAGGATGGATATTGTAAGATGCTGAAATCAGCAGTGATTGCAAAGTTGTTTATGGATTATATAAAGACTAATCCTTAATATATTGACATACCCTTAGAAGTCCGCATTATAAATTATTTCTTTAAGGTTTCAGCTAGAAACCCACATTCAACAAGGATCTCTTTTCATCGCATTTTGCCGTTTAATATATTGACATACCCTTAGAAGTCTAGAAATATATATATATATATATATATATATATATATATATATTGAGAATAAGTATCCTACAATGATCTCTTTTCAACAACAATATTTAGGATACAATATATATATGCTTTTAAGCCTAATATTGTATACATTTTATGATTTGATTAGTGGAACTGAGAGTATTCTCTTTATCTCGTTTATTTTGGTATTCGTTTGACGAACCAACGTTCTTAGGAAACCTACTTTTCCGGATATTCGAGAAATAAACGTTGATAAAATTAGTATTATCAACGATCCCATTGATTCGATCATAAAATAGATTTACAAATGTATATAAAAAAGACGCTAACAATTGGGCCTGCCCTTAGTGGGCCTATCTTACCGAGCAGAGTTCTTCACGGAGTCATCCATGGCGGATACAGAGGGCCAGAGGCTATGGTCTCTAAGCCATCTGAGAGAGATGAGTATTCAAATTTGTAATTTCCCGTTCCATTCAACCTTCGCGTCGCAACCTCGCGCCAAAATCTACTATAGGTCTACACGAATCTTCGCTCGCACGGAGAATGATTCTTCTCAATCAAAGACAAGTGATCAGCAACAACTCAATCTTTCCGTTCTCCGCTTCACTTTCGGTAATTTTCTTCCTTCTCCAATTTGAAAGTTTCATTATTAAAGTGTTTGTGAGATTGCTTTGGATTCGAATTGTGTCTGCATTTGTTAGGGATTCCTGGGTTTGACGAATCTTATCTACCAAGATGGATCGGGTACGGGTTTGGATCGCTTCTTCTTCTCAACCATTTCTCAGCTTCTGGTCCAATCAGTGAATCTCAATTGGTAAATTTAGTAGCAATGGCTTAAACAGTTTAATCGATGAGTTTATTTGATTTTTTAGCAATTTTTTTAAATTTTTTGGTGATAGAGATCAGAGGCTTTGGGATTATCACTTGCTGCATTTTCAATAGCTTTACCTTACATTGGAAAATTCCTCAAGGTAAATCATAATTTACATTGTCAACTACTTTGTTTTTTGCCAAATCTTGTTAGAGTGAAGGGAGATTTTGGTGTGTGTGTTTAGGGTTCTGTAGTGGAGCAGAGAACTCTACCTGAAGAAGGAGATCAGATTTTTGTCATATCATCAAAGATTGGAGACTCTTTGAAAGAGGATTTAGCATGGGCAACATATGTTTTGTTGAGGAATACAAGTACTATAGCTGTGGTATGGTGGTATCATTGATCTGATTGTTGTTCTTGCTTCTCTGCTCTACTGAAAAAGGTATGCTTTTTATTCAGTTGATATCGGTACAAGGTGAGCTTTGTGTTCGTGGGTACTGGAATTGTCCTGTTCAGATGTCAAAGGCTCAACTCCATGATTGGTTCAAGAAAAAAGTAGATGAAATTGGCTTGGCTGATGTGAAGGAGACTCTTTATTTCCCTCAGTATGCAGGTATTTTGTTTTCTTCAATCGCACAACCTTGAATTTGTTTAGTAGTGTTGACCTGAGTGCATGAAATTTTACTCTTGGGCTGCGGAAGGCAACTGTTTTTGTGGTGTTGAAATGTATGTTTGGTTTTTAGGTTCTGAACTATCTTGGGATATTCTTCCTGATGGGACACGTTCTCTTTTTGTTCAACCTCTTGTACAAAATACAAATGAGCCGCAGAAAATGGATGGGTTTTTGCTGGTGGCTTCGACTGCTGGATATGCATATAGCGATAAAGATAGAGCCTGGATTGGAGCTATGGCTGAGAAATTCAGAGGTTAGATTGTTACCATGGATCAAAACGAAATAAGGACTTGTTGCTTCCATTTGTTTTTTCTTTTTGTGGGTTTTGGTTAAGTTGAAATTGTGCAGTTACAACAACTTTGACATACTTTCATTCTCATATTTATGCTTGGTCTCTGTTCCATCTGTATACGGGAGGACTTTGCTCGTATTCATTGAATCATAGAATGTTAATTGGACCAGAACCAAGCATATAGTTTCTTTTGCTATTTATTCATAAGACTTCAGGATGTCATGATCCTTGCAGGTAAGTCTACATGGCTCTGGCAGTATACAAACTTACATTTGAACTGAAACTTGAAAATATATTGATATCCTTAACCAGCAATGAACATCTTACTTTCCAGGCTATGAAGCTATTAGTAATGGAGTAGTTGTTTAATATAAAATCCTTAAAATAATGCTTTTCTTAGTCGACTTTGTTAGTGTTCTCACCTTAAAAATGAAAACTCTTATCATCATGAAAGAAAATATCAACCCTATGTCTAAACTTTATGTTTAATGTTTTTTTCCTTCATATGCCTTGCAGGATGACATGAGAGCTGTTCTTGATAATGTAACCTTTGACCCGTATCTTGATTGATGACTGGCGAAAACAATTCAGTTCCTACAAGAATTTCTCGAGGCCATAAACCAGATTCTGTAAAACCAAAAGAGAATAACCGCAAGTGATTAGATAGATAACAGTATGACATCGATGGATGAAGATTCTGGCCAGTTTCCTTGTTACCTTGAGGCGTACCACCTTTCTGATAGCTAAGAGTAAACCAGGCATTAGGGACCTTACGTCAATTATGTCGTGTTTAACAGTGTAAACCTATGTACAACAGTTTGTGTCATAAGAATTCTTATGAGCTGTGTAGCCTAAATTTAAAAATAGAGAATGCAATTTTCAGTTTGATTTTGAAATAGATGAGAGTACTAATAATTACATCTCCTGGACTTGAGAAGTAGACTTGTGTACTAGATGGTAGTCCCGGTAGAACCATACTGTGAACACGAACCCCATCTTCTCCAACTACTTGACCTCTTGCCTGAAAATATGAGGAAAACACGGCTCTGTTTATGTATAATAGGTACAGTATCCTAACTGATCATTCTTTGTTTAGCCTTTCCGGGATTTTTTTCTGCAAACTTATTCATGCTTTACCTGAACATCAGTTGAAATATCCTCTCTGTTGTAGATCTGACCAAGATTTGATATGTTGTTTGCAATTTGGATAGCTTCTGGAGAAGGAAGATCCTGCATTTCACAGGTATCTTTTGAGTCACTTCTTTTGATTTAATGTCAAAGGCTGCATAGATTACTATCTCATTATGTATACCTTGGTTCATGCAACTGCTCTATATACCTTGGCAAATGTCTATATGGTTTTTTCGTAAATGGTGTATAAAGTTAAATCCCAGAATTCTAGGAAATCTAAGTTGGTTTTTTTGTCATACCACTGCATTAGGCCTTGACTCCACGAGTTCTACATTGTTGTAATGGAAGGAGGCCATGATCACAGCCTGTTGGAGAAGTATAGACCCTATGGATAGAGTTGGTGCTACAAGACATCCCTACAACGCAACCAGAGAGGACATTAGATTAACCTGGGATATCTCTTGTCTAACAATTGTTGCTTCCGGACGAACTTGTCGTCACAAAGAAAGGACACATAATAACTTTTCTGCGAGTATCTCACCCTGTGCTCACCATGGTGGCCTTGTCACATAGTGCAGATAATGCAGATACTGTCTCTGGTTTAATCCGAGGTACATACACCACACTCTTCATCCCAAATGCCGTTGCCTTGATGGATTCAAAAATCATTAACACTGTCGATAGTTTTCTGATTTTTCCATGTTAGTGGATAGAAAGAGCTTGATAAAAATCTGTTACCTGTTTTACATTCTCATAAACTGTTGATGGGTCTGTAAAGTCGATTACAACACCGACTTCTTTTCCCTAGCAACAATATTTCCATTTAGGCCATTCTGTAGAACTTAAATCTGGTGGAAACATAGAGAGGGAATGGAACCTGAGATATTGAGCCTAAGACCATTGTTAGATCACTCACGACAGGTATCTCTAAAGGCTCCTCCATGTCACACATCTATAATTCAAGAACATTAGAGTTAGGGAGTCAAAATCAACCACTTGGGAAATTGGGATAATATGCAGATGGGTTTTAAGTTAAAGTCACCAAGCCAATATCTTCACCAACAAAATGGTTATCGACAGCCCCAGCTAACTCCATTCCCCTGGCTTTAGTCACAGCAACTACAGCTGCTCTTCCTATTTCCTTTGCAGCTCCATTTATGATTACCTGATAGGGAAATTAAAAGCATTGCCATGTCAAAGCTGCATTGTATGGCAACTCATGATGATGATGTGATTACCTTAATGTTGTTTTGTGAAGGTTGAGAAGCCGAGCAAGAAAAAGAAGGCCTTGAGGGTTTGAGATGTCGTGATAAGTTGAAGAAGTGGCAGTTCAGAGCTGCCATTGCTCTAACCTCGGGAGAGTTTTTTTTGTTTTGTTTAATCCTTTTATTGCTTGGTGGTTTCCTCTGGCTTTGATGATGATAAGAGATTTTTCACTGTACTCAAAACGATGTCATTTCAAATGAGCCGTCTGGATGGATAAGGTACTTCATCACTTGGCTCTGTTTCTTTTCAAAAGATAATTTCTCAAATATATATTAACCAAAAAATAAATTATCAAAAATGAAAAAAACGTACGTTTGTTCATTTGCCAACGAATAAACATTTATATTGTTTTAAAAAAATATTTGGGTCAATATATGCGTAAAGTATATAATTAAAAAGAAAATGGGGATGATTAAAAAGATTTACAATATCGTTTCCAATAAATCCCTAAAAAATAGCATATCAAAATCTTATCGGCTAGTTTTTATTGATATGGTTGATCCTAAATCATAAAAAGATATATGGTAGAATTTACAGAAAATCCGGGAACATAAAAAGAACTTGTTCACCAAGAAAGAGGGATACGAAACAGCGGTTAGGTTTTTAGGTTTGCTTTCGCAAAAAAACTTTAGGGTTTCAACAACGTCTCAATTTTCAAACCGAATCTCAAATCTCTCCTCAGTGCAGAATCAGATTCTGTTTCAGATGGTCAGAGTTCTCGATCTCTAACGATTGGAGGAAACAAGAATCGGTGAAGATCCCAAACCAGTTACTACAAGCGGAACTCCATGGATCTCGGAAGATATGAGCTTATAAGGGTTGTTGAACAACCACGATTCAACTTCTCAGAGACATTAGAGATTCAATTGTCAATGTTTTGGAGATAGACAAGATTCTCTCACGTTCCGGCGAGTCGTTCATCGTTTTATGGTAATTACATGATCGACTCTCTTGATTCTCTACCTTTTTTTAATGTCTTAATGAACATTGAATGGATACTCTGCATTGCATTAGTCAGATTTGTGGAAAGATTTAAAGGTGTTTCATAGGAGGACAAAAGTTAAGATTCCAACAAAAAGTTGTTGGAAAAGACCAACAATATAATGATGTAACTGAATACATTGGTGATCTTTCGTACTCAGTTTTGACATGTTTGAATCGGTGTTTGCATTTTAGTTATGTCGCTGATGCTTAGGTGTTTGGACATTTTTGTCCAATACATGTTTGGTATAGAGCCTTCTCGTCCATTTTTCTCTTACATGATCTTTCTTTGTTTATTAGCTGAACAAAATTAGATGTAAACTGGAGGATAAAACTCACCTTCGTCTGGATAGTTAACATACTCAAACTTGTAGACTAGATTCCCTTTTGCGTGAATATCTCTAATATCTAATAAATCAAGGAAAAAAAATGTTGAGATTTTACATTAGTAATAACAGAATTAGCAGCTCCAATATGACCACATTAAGATTAGGTTTAGAAACAATTGATATTGACTGATTCCTAATTTGTTCTAAATACATGATTATCTTCCTAATCGTTAATGATTGGTAATGATGCATTAACGAACAACAATCAATGGAAAAATGTATCTAAGTCAAGACATAGAAACAACGAAGGTTGTTGGATTTATGACAAAGATGGCCACTAGAAAAAGGAATGTTAAGAGAGGAAGAACTCCGTGGAATTAGAGTAAACATCGCATCAAGCAGTGATCACCTTCTAGTTTCTTATAACCAGTCTACAAGAACCAAAAGGATAGGTGGGGCCATAGACCTTGTGGTTAAGTGGCTTCCTTGTGCTTGCACTGGGATGTTATGGGTATGAGAATTTGCCTATGATGGGAGCCGGGTGGAGTGGCGAAAAGATGACAACCTAAATCTTGTAGAGAAAACTCAAAAGATACCCTGGTTCAATTCTTGCTCAAAACTTGGGAGCACTGCTTCTGAGCTAGTGGGGCGTGAGTTAAGGAATGATGTGCGGTTCCCACCAATATGCCTCCGACGATGAATACTCCGGTCAAAGATTTGCCTCCGACGATGTTGCTGCGAAGCAGTGGACTTTGTATTCGCTGGTACTAGTGGATGGGAATCTCTGCTTTCTGTTAGTCCCCCCAGGTCCGATCTCGACCACAAGCGATGTTTTCCGATAAACTTTTTCTTTTTGTATCTGCGAATCCTTTGTAGGCTCGTGGGTCGATGCCCATGTTTATTGGGTTGATTAATAAAGTTAAACTAAATTGCTAACGAGCCGATCATTTTCTTTTGCAAGTTCATTCTTTCTCTTGTTTCGCGCAGACTTTTATAAAACAGAAATTTTGGGAAAATACCCTATTTCAGTTTTGTAATTTGAAAAATACCTTCTTGTTATTTCTTCTATTTAAAAAAAAATGATATTGTTTTACTAAAATAACCTTTAAAACTGAACAATAATTTCTAGAAAATATCAATTTAAACAAAAATAAATCTGGTTATGTTTTTTGAAGATTAAAATATATTTTAATTTACACAGAAAATAAAGATTTTATTTGGAAAAATCTCTAAAAAATTCCTTCAAGAACATAGAAATGACTTATATTTCTTCTCTTTATATATTTTATGCAAAGTTGAGATAAATGTTATAGTATGTAGATTTATTTTTTATTTTATTAAAATAAAATCAATAAAATATTTTTTTTAAAATTATAATAATAATTGTAATTATTTAGAAAATTCTTTTTTATTTATTAAAAACATAAATGACTTGTAAATTAAATGAGGACAAAATTATCATATCATATAATAACAAATTAATTTTTTTTTCTAATGAAGAAGGTATTTTTTAAATAATGAAACATAAATAGGGTAGTTTTCAAAAAATCCCCAAATAAATACTGCAGTCTAATAGGTGTTTGGGCCTTTTACAAAAGAAGTTAAACGCTCGGGCTTGGACCTGTTATATATTTCAATGGATATTTTACGTTGTATCATTATCTTTCGTTCTATCAATTTTCATTTCAAACTTGTGGCACAAACCAGTATTTGTTAAAATGATATCGATTGTAGAAAGAGATACTTCTCAGACAAAGG
The DNA here is from genome assembly GCA_028015245.1 of Cardamine occulta. Classification (NCBI taxonomy): domain Eukaryota; kingdom Viridiplantae; phylum Streptophyta; class Magnoliopsida; order Brassicales; family Brassicaceae; genus Cardamine; species Cardamine occulta. The sequence continues at coordinate 11,023,188 of CM051393.1, read as the reverse complement.
ACACATCATGCTACCCCTCGAACATTAACAATGTCTTTGGACCGTTGGCATAATAGGTTTGTGTTAAGAGTATATTGTGTCATCTATATTTGAGTTATTGTGGGACTTGAGAAGACATAACTAACTGTTTTAATGAACATCATGATACGAGTTTGTATAGAGGACGAAATACAACAGATGGATTGGGTAAGAATGTTTTGGAAGATCCGATGATTGTCACATGAGATTGTCGGGAGATTACTACGTGATGTAGTTATATGTGTATATGTATGTAATGTAGCTTTTGTAGCTAACATACAAAGAACATGTTTATTGGAGTCAAGATCAACGGCTCTAATAATATCTTGCACCTTTATTATTAGAGTTAAAGACCTTTATTATTGGATATGCTTGTGTTTAGGACTTGGGATGTTCTTACACTCTTATTTTTTCTCTATTTTGTCCATATTAGCTTCTCTTTCATCTCCATTTTAAGATTCACGTATAATTCAGTTGTCACACATGGATTGGCATATATCACCTCACCTCTACTTTTGATATTTTGTTTCAAATTGCATTTGCGATTAAATTTATCATGATTTTGTTTATAAACCTTTTTTTAGCAAAGATCATTGGAAATTTGACACTATTTGTAGACGTGAAACTCAAAATAAATACTAATTTATTTCCGTTTGAGTTGCGCTTTTTCATTTATATTTTTCAACAGATGTTTGATAAAAACACTACTACAATGTTGTGTTTCTAGTATGATAATGAATTCATAAATTCAAACGTATACAAAATATATAATTTAAAGTAATTACTCTTTCCGTTTCATATTATTTGTCGTTTTATGTTTTTAACGCATATGTTTGATAAGATTTCTAACTTTGTCTCTCATGTTTTAATGTTTTGACCAATGAAATAAAATTAAATAAACATTAATTAGAGATAAAACAAAAAAATTAGATGTTTTCTTAATATGTGTGAAACAATCTTAAACGACAACTAATTTGAAACGGAAGGAGTAATAATTAATTACCCTGATCCAAACATAATTAATGACCATTGACCAATCTATACTTCTTTTACGTAATATAGTCAGAACAAAAAAAAAATTAAATAAAGAGGTAAGAAATCTTCAGCTTCACTTTTATTAATATGCAATGTGTCTTTCTTCTAAAGATGATAAAAACGCTATATATATGGGTTTGATTGAACAACGGACAAAAAAACTAATAATGGCTCTAATTCTCTAAAGTTTCTTGAGTGAAAACTAAGGCTAGCCAAATAGATTATGACCTTAAAGTTTATTGTCCATACGATAGGGCTTAACTAATACAGAAAGTTGTTCTTTATTTTTTTCTTTATTATATATTATTATTTTGAAACAACACACATTCTACACGCATTTGAAATTTTGATTTGTATGATATAAAACTTAAAAATATAAAAGAAAATGAATCAGGTCTTCTTGAAAAGCTTAGAAATTTAATTATTATGACGAAAAACTCATGTATACTGACAAATATATTAAAATATTATGATATTGATTTCCGGCATTATATAATTATTAATTGGTCGGGTAAAACGTCTATACTCAACTGTGTTTTGTTTATATCAATGAAACAAATCAAGAAGAATCCTCATAATGTGAGAAACATAAAAGACTCCACTTTCATTTAAAAATGTTGTTTGTAATACATTAATTCAATAACTAATCAATAAAAATAAGGGATCAATTAGGTAATCAGTAGTTAAGAAGGCAAATTAAAGAAGTTTTGAATAAATCCAAGCACCGGCCATAGTCAGCGTCGGCTAAAGCGAAATCAGGGCGCACCGTCAGCTTCAGTACAACGCGAAGCAGAGGAACATACCACTTAGAACTTGTATACGTGTGAGCCGCACATGCCAAGTGTCGGTGGCTGCACCTTCGATGATGAGACTGACGACCCAAGAGAGACAGGATAAAAAGTACAAAGTCACAAAGGAGAAGAGCGAAATTCTGAGTTTTGTAATACTTTTTCTTTTATTATATTATCTACTCTTCTCTTAACTCCTATATTATTTACTTATGTCGACCAAATCTTCTTTACAATATATATAAATATATAAATATATATAAATAACATTGTTTTTTCGTTAGATTTGAATCTTTTAGTGGTCTCAAATACAACCACGTTTTTCTTTTCTTCGAACGATATTATCGTGAATTGTATTTGACATTATAAGTTTAACTTTGTTATCTAATGGTCGGCCAAACTAAAAATATGCATATATTCGAGCACTCATGCGTGAGACCGAGCATGAGCTTTGGACCTAAGTGGGTCACCAAATAGCTACGAAGTAAAACCATAGCTATTTACACATGTTTTATGTAATTTATCGCCGATTAAATAAACTATATCGCACCTAATTCGTAACCAATTCATTACAATTTATTTCGAAGTGACAACAAATTAAGTACATAGCCATTTAGCTACAAAATGGCAACTAGACTAGCGACAAATTTCTTGATTTATCATAGGAGTATTACATATTTCTATAGCCACTCTTGTGAATGATAAATTGATAATATAAAGATTTTCTGTATTTGTTTTAACACATAATGGTTCTTGGAAATTGGATTTGTATGATTAGATTTTATAAATTAGTAAAAGTTTTGATAGATCGGAACAAAAAAAGATGAGAATGAAGTAGTCTTGAAAGGAATGTTGACCGCACTAAGTTCTATATCGCAATGAATTAGATCCTTTGGGGGCACAATCACAGTGTGAGAAAAAACTCGACTCTAATGATCATATGGTGTACAATAATTAGTTTGGTGTTAGAATTCGCAAACTATCAAACACTAATTTGTATATTGCAACATGCAATACTAAATTAATAAATATATTTCTAACCGTAGTGATCAAATTAGATAGAATTATGAATAAATGTATTAAACAATTTACAAAATACAAAATTGATAGAAACTAATAGTATAAGACCTTTTTTGGGGTGCAAATATATAGTATAAGACCAAGTTAATTTCGTTGGGTTTAAAAATCATCGATCCCATACGGCTCGGCGTCGAACACGGATACGTGTCGAAAGGATAAGACCCACATGGTTGTCTAGCACCCAACGCGAGTAGTTCACGAGTCAATGATTGGATAAAGTTACCCAAATTGTCATTAGCCATCACACGTGGACGACAGGACGAACTCATCTTCTATTGGTCTTACCTGCACCTCGTCGTACAATAACATATCTCCCAATTTTAATTTTAATATATGTATGTATATAAACGTATTTAAGCCACTAGGTACTTTAATGCTTCGATTGCTGCCCTTACCATTTATGTTCTTCTTAATTTCAATAGTGTTTTTTTTTCTTAGAACAAGCTTTATACCGAGATGAATCCAAAAACTATCGATAGAGCCTATAGATACTTCATGCCTATCGTTTTGTGGATTATTTAGAAATGAAATGTTTGATCAATGATAAGAAATACATGTTCTTCTTTTCTTTTCTTTTCTTTTTAATATTATTTTACTTTTTCAATGTGAATTTTTAAGCACAATATTATAATTTACTCTCTATCGAATGCTAAAACTCTTTAAGTTTAAGCCTTATTCTAAAAATCGGCCGCTTACTCACCTAGACGGCTGCTAATCGCTTAACGGTGTCTTTCCACCATGATTTTATCTAACAGAGTAATTAATCGTTGGTCCGATTTATCGCTGATTACTCTCTGTCTATGCCGATTAATTTCCACTTCGCCGGTTTTTTTCCGATTTTTTTTTTAAAAAAAAAAATTGACCAAATTTTTTTTTTACCAATTTAGTAAAAATTTGGCACAATTACAAAAAATCCAAAAACAACTCATTTATCTTTATTCATTATACGTCTAATCCCTGATTTTGAATCCTAATCGAAACCAAACTACAAAACAATACCAAAGTAATGATAAAATCAAGAGCAAATCAACCATATTATCATGTGTATATTTTTATTATACGTTCATAACATTAAAATCTTTAAAAACACTAAAAATGATAAATAAATAAATAAAAATTAATCTCCAATTAAATTCTGTATAATCTCCGATTCTGTTATTAGGCGCTAGGCCTATCTCAAGCGTCCGACTAGCGGCTAACGATATTTGAACATAAGAGTTTAAGAGTTTAAGTCATACTATTATCAAAGCGAAATCAAACTACTGTCATATTAAATAAACGCAAATTTGTATAATTAAATAGATTTTTAATTTATGTGAAAATATCAAAATAACACACTAAAAAAAAACAGAGGGAGTTTGTAGTACTTAACTATTGTAATTCACAAAAATATCATTAAAATTATATCATTGTTTTTTATATAAAAAATTAAGAAAGATTATTGTTTTCGGGCAAATTCATTTGAAAATATATATACTCGAAGCACGTTTTCAGAGATTAAAGCGAATTACTTGTCTTGCGATTAAACCGATATTTTAGAATTAAATAATAGAACTCTTGTTTTTGAGAGCCTCTATATCCACTCGAACCTAACTGATATACGAATCCGATATTTGCCCAATGAACAAGCCTGACTAAGCTGAAGTAAACAACAGTAAGATAATTATACTTCATCTTAAAACATAATTATTTTTGTCACTTTGGAAAAATAGTAATCCAATGAAAAGCCAAAAGACAAAACAAACAACATATGTTCTGACAAAAAAAAAAAAAAAAAAAAACTAATACACACAAATACAATTAAAATGTATATGTATGTATGACATATATATAAGTCACAGGCAGAAGAGCTGAATTAGCTGGCCACTCGTTATTATTCGTTTTTTTCTCTTTTCTAAAATATTTAATATTTCCAATTTTTTTCCCCAAGTGGTTCTCTGAAACTCAAAACTCAAAAAACAGAGGATCCGGATGCTTTTCTCAGATTCTACTATTTCCTAATATACTCGTTTTCCAAACCGATTTTCTCGGGAAAACCAAAATTCATAAAAAAAAAACTTTCCATTGTCCTCTACACATAGAAGATCTGAAGTCAATTCAGATTAGAAGCTACAAGAGAGAAAGAGAAAGAGAGTTTAACTTGTGTTTTGTTTGTGGATCAGAAAAGATCTCTAGTTTGATCTTTGTTGTACACGTGGCGAAATGGGTTGGACTTTGGAGTTGTGTTGTTGTTGATGATGTTCCAAGTCTAACATTTTTCTTCTGTTTCTCCCAATGTCTTTGGTCTTGTTTTTCTGATTACTAATCTCTCAAAGATCTTCAGATCCGTTTCTTTTGGGTTAAATAGTTTTACTTAACCAAGAAAAAAAAATGATGAAGATGATGAGAACCAAACCGTCAAATCTTCCGGCGGCGGTGACGACTAATGGCGGCAGAGTTTCCGGCGGCGGTGGCGGCGGCAGGGAGTCAGGCGGTCATGATTGGGAAATGAGACCTGGTGGAATGTTAGTTCAAAAACGGAATCCGGATTCGGATCCTATCGGAGCTCCACCACCACCGATGATCAGAGTTAGAATCAAGTACGGTGCGGTGTACCATGAGATCAGTATTAGTCCTCAAGCTTCTTTTGGTTAGTCTCTGTTTTTTTTTTTACTAATAGAATTTGGAAATTAGAATGGCATAGGGATTTATGTTTGGATGATTCTTGATTGATGCAGGGGAGCTCAAGAAGATGTTGAGTGGACCAACGGGTCTTCATCATCAAGATCAAAAGCTAATGTATAAGGATAAAGAAAGGGATTCAAAAGCTTTTCTTGATGTTTCGGGAGTTAAAGATAAATCTAAGATGGTGCTTTTCGAAGATCCGATTAGTCAAGAGAAACGTTTCTTGGAGATGAGGAAGATTGCGAAAACCGAAAAGGCGTCTAAAGCGATTTCTGATATTAGCCTGGATGTAGATAGGCTCGGCGGACGTGTAATGCCTGCCCACTAAGCCCATTTTTTACTTATGTTTTTCGATGAAATTGCGTGTTTTGATTGGCGATTTTTGTGTGTAGGTTTCGGCGTTTGAGATGGTGATTAAGAAAGGAGGGAAAGTTGCGGAGAAAGATCTTGTAACGGTGATTGAATTGTTGATGAATGAGTTGATTAAGTTGGATGGGATTGTAGCTGAAGGAGATGTGAAGTTACAAAGAAAGATGCAGGTATGTAATTAAACCCATCTCAAGACCGAAGATTTCGTAATGTTCTTGTGTTAATTTTTAGTTGTATGTGCAGGTGAAGAGAGTGCAGAATTATGTCGAAACACTCGATGTTTTGAAGGTGAAAAACTCAATGGCTAATGGGCAGCAGAAACAGTCAAGTAGTCAGAGACTTGCTACGATTCAAGAACATAGCAATGGACAGAAGCAAGAACATAGCAATGTACAGAAGCAAGAACAGAAACCGATACAATCGCTTATGGACATGCCGATACAATACAAGCAGAAGAAGCAAGAGATTGAGGAGGAGCCGAGGAATTCTGGTTCAGGACCATTTGTGTTGGATTCTTCTACTAAATGGGAAACATTTGATCATCATCCTTTGACACCATTGAGCTCGACTACTGCAAATAATCATGCGACCCCGGCCAGGTTCAATTGGGAATTCTTTGATTGAAAAAAAACTCATATTTTCAATTCTCTTGTATGCTTAATTCTTGTGTGGAGGTGGTTCTTTTTTTCAGGCTTCTTCTTCTTCATCATTATGATTCTTTTGATGTACTTAGATTTTTGTGGGCGTTTTATTTCGTTCTTGGAAATAAACAGAGAAGTGATTATGAAAAATTTGTGATTCTTGTGTGTGTTGTTTCCTTCTTATTTCACACAAATTTTCTTACTTTTGTTACAAGGGACTAAAACCTTCTGAATGGGCGAGAGGGTTCATTTCTCTCTCTGTCGGTTGTCTTTTTTTCAAGTTTGAAGGAGATCAACAAAAGTAGACAATGAGTGGGTCTTCTAAGTACTATTATCATATCAGGCAGACAAAAAAGTGTAAAACAAACCTTTCTCTTCTCCTCTTTTGTCAATAAAACAATTTTTACTTTTCCTTAATGAGGCAAAATCATATATACACAAGGTGGGCCATTTGTTTTTTTTTTTTTTGGTTCACAAAAATGAGGAGGTAGAAAACAGAATTTTGAGTAGAGCCAAATACTTCTTCTAAGTAATTTTGTGTGTTTAAGTTGATAAGATGAGAACTATTGGGGTCGATTTGCCTCAAGAAATTGAGAGTGAGAACAAACCCGGTCTAACAAAATTATGGACTTGTGCCGAACCGCTCTAGGGGTTTGTGTTTTATTTGTGGTAATTCATCATAACTATTATTTAGCTTCAACTCGTGATCACAAGACAAAGTTGAAACAATAGAAAACAAAGTAAAAATGGATATGAGAAATTAAATATAGATATACTTTAGAGAATACAGTTGAAACCATTTGAAGACGACTGAAATAAGTGCTTTGAGTGTATAGTAACTAATTGAAAAAAATAAAATAATAGAATTAGAACAAAATAAAGTCAAGAACATCAATTCGAATTTAAATGTTTGTTCTTAGTTGATTTTTCTTATTTAATGTACGGATATATCGTTTCATATTATTTAGTTATTAATATCAATTTGACTAGCATATCTAAATACTAATTTAAAATTCATAATAACAAGAAAATACGTTTTTAATATGAAAATATTTATATAAAATTTCTTTAACAGATAAACTGAAAACGTTGAAATTGTTATATATATATAACCAAGAAATGTTTTGTGATCCATCCAATTTTCAATGAGCTTGGAAAGAGGGTTAGAGAAATGAGAGATGGCTCCTAAGAGGTAAGTTGAATGCTTGTGGAAGAAAAATCGAATTACAGATTGGTCCGACTAAAAAACACGATTAAAACATAAGTTGACATCATACATATATAGGACATGAGTCGAATTCTGGTGTTTGGTTAGGAGCCCACAAACTTTCAAATTTTCCTTCTATTGATGCAAATAGAATGTTTTTACAGAAAATAGATGATCCTTGCTCGTCCGGGTTTTTGGGTGGTTGGGTAGAGCTGTCCTAGCTGAATGAAAAGTAGGCCATATGGAACATGACATCGGTAGATAGTTAGGACCATCTCAAATTATTTATAGGGTATGTCCAAAATTTTCGGTGATTTACTGTTTAGTTTAACTTTCTTATTGTTAAGTTAAATTTTATTTTTGTTTTTTACTTTTTAGGATATCTGAAAATTAAACCTATTCTAACTAAATTTAGACTTCTTTCTTTTAATTAGATCAATTTTAATAGCATTTTAAAAATAAAATCGGTTTTGTTTATTCGGATTAATCGCCTCTAATAAATAGAACTAATAGGGAATTTAGCAGGGAACCATACTTTTACAAGCTGCTGCAAGTTGTATGAAAATTGTATCCACCAAAAATCAATTAATAATTGAGTTTTAGAAGAAGTCAATTAGATCTCGCCATCAAATCATCTATAATTATGCTTGTCAAAAAAATAATCTAATTATGTGGAAAAATAATCATGCAATATAGTTGACAAGAAGTACATATTCACTTTCGTGATTAATTTAATAAAAGAGCCGCATATATACCGACAATCATAGCCAAATAATGATTTCTTCCATGCACGTAAACAAATTATATTATTAAACAAGATCTATTATAATTACAATAGATGAAAAAAAAATGTAAAATGATGGACTTCCAAAAAACAAATCATTGTAAAAAGATTAAAAATAAATAAATAAAGAGAGATTTGAAATCATAGTATATATAATTATATATAACTATTACGGATGAAACATTCGGGACTGAGAAAACCATATATTCTACTTATACAGTAATCAAGAATAACTCAAAAACTTCTTGATCTCTAAATCATGGGACCAACCAAGTGAATAATATAAAAAAAATGGCACGAACATGATAAAATATTTCTCCAAATGATATAATTTCAGTGGTTGTGGTGTCTCCACGAAAGAGTCGACCAACTGTAGGATTGTGCTGTGGAGTGTGGACCAAAAATATAATCATCAAACGAAAACTGAAACACTAAAAAAATCGGTAGGAGATAAAGTAAATGGTCGAGTGTCGGTAGAAGAGGATAGAACAAGTAGGTAGTTGGATGCAAATATCAAAGAAGCATCACAATCAATAGTGAAGGCTTTGTATATCTACTAGATCATATTTTGGACTAATCTTGATATAATCATCACGTGAATACCGCAATATCAAAGAATGTGGCCAATAAGAATTGGCTAACAAAACTAAACTTAGAACACATTAATGTTTTTAATAGTTGTTTTGTTTGTTTTGGAATTGCATCTAGAGATGTTAATATACATTACGGGCAAATTCTGAGTACAATAAAACATGAGCATGCATCTCCCCACATGTACTGGGGTCTCATAAGCTAGCTAGTTCTCAGCATTTTCTTAGATTAATTTAACAAAAACAGAATTATAAAACTATATGTTAAAATAGTAATTAAGGATATATAGACAAAAAAATAACTATCTTAATTTAAAATAAAATTTAGATGTAAAGGAGAATTTGTCATATAACTACGATGTTGACATTATTGAAGATGTAACCATCGCTAAAAGGAAATTAAGACATTATTGAAGATGTAACCATCGCAAAAAGGAAATTAACTAAATTAATAAACTTGGCACTATTTGGCTATTTGCTAGAAGCCAAAAGTGAATAGCATCGAAGAATTAGACAATTCTGCCACTGAAAATTGAAGTATTTGTTGCGAATATAATGTCATCAGATACAGAAGAATAACATTTTAAAAAATCCAAATTCTACTATATGGTGAAAAATAGACTTCCATCGACGAATCTTTGTGTGTGTTCTGTTTAATTAACCATGGATGTTTCATCAACATGAATAATTATTAGGGAATGCTATCTGTAGATGTTTTTGAAATTAATAATCAAGGTTACACTAGTTGGTGTGGGGATTAGCCGATGCTAAACGGTACCAAATCGTAATTTGATTTTTCTCATGTAGAGATATTCCATTTATTTGAATGCATGTCTTCGGATGCTATGAAATTCTATCAAATGTTATGGAATATATTCATAACTAATTATAGAATAAAATGAAACCCTCTTTTTTCTTTTTTGATGAATACCCTCTTTTTTTCTTTCCCAAATAATACCATTCATTAAGCAATACTCATAACCAAAATCGGCACAGCCTCCTTGCCATAGAATCAGCGCACAAGTTAGTCTCGTGTTCCATCAAGCTGAAGGTAGCTAGATGGCGAACTCCGCCGTCTTTATCCTTCACTTCACTTGAAATTAAAGTTGAAACCTCCTTTTGTCATACTTTTTGAATACTGTCTAGGATGATTAGAAAAACCTTTATTATAAATTTGAGTTGCTATATATATTAATTATCTATAGTTAAGTCTACAACTATGGTTATGGAACACAACTAAGCCTAAAAAAATATATAACCTCCAAAACTACCCAACTATATACTATAGGGTTGGTGAACAAAGCCTGTGAGCTTCCACTTAAGACTAACTAGATTTATATCCTTTCCTCGTAAAAAAAGCAAAAATATTTAAAGATGCAGATCAAATTAAATCCAAATCTGGAACTGGAAGATTATTATTATATATTTTGTGTTACTTATTTATATTAAATTTTAACCGTATGCAGCATGAGTAGTAGTCATAGTCAGATGGGTAATGAAAGCAAATAATGACGATTGAGGTCAGTGAAGTTATATGGCTTCTGTTCAATCAGCTCTTCTTCTGGTAGTTCTCAGACAGAGAAGTGAATGCAAGATAGTAACGTAAAAGGTTGCTGGAACTACCTAACCCTGTTGTTAAGACATCAATATTGGTATTTACGAAGTTAGAGAAAAGTACCACTTTTATAGAGATCCCAGCCACAAAGATGTATAATCTTATCTTAACATTAAAACCAAACAAAAAATATGTATAATCTTAGCCCCTCTTTAAAAATTTTATGCTTCTATTTTGTCCTAAACTAATGAAATGATGATTAGCAGTTTGATACCGACGAACTTACAAGTTGATTCATTACCATCAAGCTAAACCAATACCGGATACCGCAATGCTCATCAAACTCGTTTTTGGAGTAAGGAGATGAATACTGATGGGAAAACATTTTCTTTGGTAGTCTAGGAACTCTTATGTAGAAATATTGTACTACATACGCGATTTTGAAATCCCTAGCATGATAAGAAAAAGGAGAACACAGTAACTGTCATGAATAAGATGAATCGCCAAGTGAGCATCATAAAAAAAAAAACATTTTAGAGACAAGCCATTTTTTTTTTTTTTGTCGCCAGAGACACAAGCCATTTAAACAACCATATGATGAGAAGAACTAGAAATCAATGAACAAGGTATTCGAGTCAAAAGTAAATGGTGGAGGAAGTATACACATAGAGTAGATACTTGGGTTTGATGTTGTGAGCTAAAAGAAAGAACACATGCATTAACAAAGTCCTCTTCTTCATTTTTGTACAAAGCCTCATTTGCTCCACATGTACACACCACATTGGGTTATAATATTTCTTCAACTCATACTACAACGTAATAAACCGTGTATAATAGTCATTGATATCTATAAGACTCCTGATTTAAGTTCTATAACCGTCTCTTGACAGGCCGGCCCAAACAAGGAAATTTTTTTACAAAAATAAGCATTGATTTTTCTCAAACTTGATATCTCGAAGGAGAAGAAGATAGACTTACCCACTCCTCCACTACACTTTTTTCTCAAATTGATGCCCTAAATAAGTAATAAACTTTTGGCGCCTAAAACCCATACTTTATGGGCTTTAGCCCATGGTCAGTCTTGCGTCTTGATCTGATACACTCTAAAACTATCGTTTATGTGGTACCTAGCTTAAAGCGTTGACCACATTGCTTGAGCAGTCTTGTGGTACATAATACTCTTTATGACCACAGATACAAAACACACAATCCACGACATCACCATGCTATTACAACAAGACCAAAAGCAAATGTCTGATCATTGGCAGGTGGCTTGGGAAGTGTTACATCATCTTGTTCTTTAATCTCAAAGCTAATATCATTCGAGATAGCCAAATATGGTAATTAGAACCAGTAAGAACCTCATCTGAATTACAAGACTCACACTAGGCTGATCACTGTCTCATAAGAATATATGTTTACTTCTAAGTTCTAATACATTGGTTTCTATTACTATTGGTATCTCCAAGAGCCATTGATTGTAGATAGCTAAGAAAATATATTGAAAGCCAGTTAAATCCAAAGTACTAATTAAACTTGAAGCTATAGAAACCAAATCAAGACAACAAGAACTGTATAAACGGATAATGATACAAGAATCAAACCATTTTCACATGTGTAAAACTGATTTTTTTTTTATAGAAGGTTTTGTGTAAAACTGTTGAAAATTTAGAATTTTGTATATATATTAGAAAAAAAAAAGTGCAAGTGAGCTTAGGTTAAATTGGAGAGTAATGGTTACAGGACTGGCATAAATCAGAGCTATCCAACATGTTGAAGCCTAGCAAATCAACACTATATGACTAACAAAATCTTTGACTCATCGTTTTGAATGATATATTTTTTTTTTGGTCAAACAGTTTTGAACGATATCTATTACGCATAATTCTTAGATAAGTTTGATATGAAACTAACACTTGGCTCGACTGGAAAAATATCCGTAAAAATATCCGTAGACAAAACTTAAAGTGATAATTGGGATGAAACTAATATTACATGTTGTGGTTTCGGGTCCAGAAAATTACGAAGTTCATTCCAAAACCTCCTGGTAATCTAAAAAAAAAAAATCTAACACTTAAAACACTCTGAAAAGCAAAATCACAGACATGGAGACCAATTGGCCAAAATTGATAAATTCACATAGAAACTGTTAGAATCCCACATCGTTTATATAAATGGACTACCACTAATATATAAGGGATATTGTGTCAATCTACTTATTGTCAATTAATTTTGAGTTGAAAACCCTTATAACTTAACATGGTATCAGAACCTCGTTTGTTGATCAAAGAAGGGCTTACTATTACTATCGGTACTAAAGTGGAATTCGGTTCGAGATGGGCTAATAAGAGCCATCATCTCGAAGGGTGTGTTTTACATCGGTTATATAAAGGGACTACCATTAATATATAAGAGATATGTGTCAATCCACTCATTGTCAATTGGTTCTGAGTTTGAAGCCCATAAAATTTAACAGAAACTACCTCATAGTAAAGAAAAATCTAAATCAAAGACGCCAAATTAAAAATGAAAAAACGAATCTTCACTCGAAAATTTTGGTTTATCCGCGGGAAAGAGACTCCGGGGAAATTTAAACTCTTGGATTTAGTTTTTTTAACAACGTAAGATTAGAGAGGGTTTAGTAACACATCAGTTACAGATAGTCATTTAATGTAATTGATATTGCAAGTTGAGAAAAGTGTTAAATGTTGCACTTAATTGCACCTGCATTCCAGAACATAATCCAAGTTACGAAGTAGATATTCTTGTTTCATTTCTTTGAATTCGAGGTAGATCGAGATCTGAACATTTTAATTACTACAATTTCCGAAATTTTTTGACCTTTTTTCCAGAAGACAGGGATATACATAGGTAGTGCGAAAATTGAAGTTCTATCATCGTGTAATTATTTTCCTAATATGTATAAAAAAAAAGTTTTTCTGATATCGAATAATCGAAGATTATATATCTTCATGAATGAACCTTTTTAGCAGCACCAACATTGAAAATTCTTAAGAATAATAGATTAACTTTTTACTATGCAAAAATTTATTGTAATATATGATGAGGTCGATATCCTAAAAATGTTTATTTGCCAAAAATAAAATGTAGTCGAAACGTTTGACATCGCTAAAGATATATACGAAGACTTTCATAGTGTACCCATGGGCCGTAGACCATGGACCATGGTGCGTGACACTATTAACAGCTATATAAAGTAAGCACTAGCAAATCTTTTTTGTATGTTGACATTATCTAACATCAAATTTAATATATCAATTGGAAAGGTATCTGTCATGTGTATATTATTTATTTGGGGGAGATACGTAAGATCTCGATAGAAATCTCAAGCATCAAAGTCAAAGGATTATCTAGTATTATTTTTTCATTTTTTAATTTATTTTCATTTGTCATTTGTTGGATGTGTTAGTCCAACGTATTTGATTAGTATCTATCTATACTATTAAAAAGAAACCACAATTTAAAAGTAACATTTAAATGCTAATAATTTTACATGTAATGCTATTAGAAAAGAAAACAAAAAAAAATCATTAATGCCAAAAATGTCTTTGTATTTTAATCTAATCTATGTATTCAAATACAATTAAAAGATTTTTATTAATTAATAAATAAATAAAAATTAAATTCATTTTTTTTCTCTTATTAGTTATGGATAAAAATTTAAATGAATTTTTAAAAAATTGTTAACTAATCAAAATTAAATAACTAAGATTTGATATCTAATTATACCATATTACTTATTTTAATTTATTTCATTTAAAGCATTTTGTTAAAAATTAAAATTATAATTTTTCTACCATCTTTGTTTGATCTATATTCAAATTATTTTGAATTATCATATAATCTATATAGTTAAAAAAATATAGATTTTTTTTATGCACATGTTGTGAATCAAATTTTTTGAAACGGAAATATATTACTCATTCTATGAAGAAAAAATATATGTTCAATGTCCCACATCGGTTAAACGATTTGAGCAATAGTTTTGAATCATATTATAAAAATAACTAAAATAATTTCAAATCCGAATGAGCAAGAAACTTGACTTATTAGGCATCCAAATTTTTAATTTTCTATTCGGTTTAATTTAATTTTTAGTTAAAATGTGTAGTCATCTATACTATTAAAAGAGAAAAAAATTTGAAATCAACCTTTAAGTTGTAAAAAATTACATGAAATGCTATTGGAATAAAGAACAAAAAAAAACTCTCATTAATGGTAATAATATCTTTGTATCTTAACTTATATCCATGTATCGAAACCGGATCCTGTATCCAAACACAATTAAAAGATTTTTTAAATATTGATTAATAAATAAATAAAAATTAAACTCATTTTTTCTTATTTATGGACGAGAATTTAAATGAATTTTTTTAAAAAATGTTAACCAATCTAAATTGAAAAACTAAGATTTTATATCTAATTATACCATATTACTTATTTTAATTTATTTTATTTGAAAGATTTTGTTAAAATTTAAAATTACGATTCTTCTACCATCTTTGTTTGATCTATATTCAAATAATTTTTAATTATCATATAATATATAGTTAATAAAAATATAGATTTTTTTTTCATATGTTGTGAATCAATTTTTTTGAAACAGAGATATATTACTCAATCGATAAAAAAAATATGTGTTCAATGTCCCACATCAGTTAAAAAATTAAGCAATAGTTCTGACTCATATTATAAAAATGACCAAAATAATTTAAAATATGAATAAGCAAGAAGTTTGACTTATTAGACATTCAAATTTTAAATTTTCTATTCAGTTTAATTCGATTATTTAGTTAAAATGTGTAAGCATAACATATATAATCCAAATTAATTTAACTTTTTATAAACTTTATGAAAGTTTTAAAATATTACAAATATTTTAACTTTCTAAGAAGTTTAAGATATTACGAATATATTGAAACTTCATATTTAATCTTTATAAAAATTTAAATTATCAAGGATTATATTTTAACTTTATAAAAAGTTAAGATGTTATAAATTTTAAAGTAAAAAGGATCTAACCGAGTTTCATGGAATCATCAATATTTTTGAGTTTGACAACGTCCATTTATTGAACCATGTCATAAGTTTGACAAATAAACATAAAATGCCTCTTTTGACAAACAAACAAACAAAAACATAAATGCTCAATAAAAATCACATTAAATATATTTTCATATGTATATAATTTTATTTTCTAAATTATTCTAGATTTTTAGTAATTATTTTTACTAACTATATATACTTTCAAAAACGATAATTAAATTTTGATGATTCTAATATCGTTATTCAATGAAATTAATCTGCTATTTTAAAATTTAGTCTATTTTTGGAATTAGAATAGAAAATAATGGGTATAATACCAGAACGAATAATTTGGGTAACAAAAAAAATATTATTTAAACAATTTTTGATAAAACGGGATAAAATTTTTGGATAACGGTACATGATAAAAAATTTGTGTAGGCAAATTCAATTCTCAAATTGTCACTAATTTTAGAAAAAGTTAACTACGAGAAGGGTAAAGATTTACATAAAGACCGGTATTTTAGAAAATTTTCTATTAATTTTATGAAAATTAAATATTCAAACGGGAGTACATGTATTCTATTTAATTCTCTTACCTAATTTTATATAACAAACATTGTCGAATGGGTAATTTTTTTTTGTTAAAATTATCGAGCGGATAATTATTTAAAAGAAAATGGTTATGGGATGGAAGAGTTTTTATAGATTCTGGCCGACACGGTTTTCTGTTCTAAAAAATATGTACCTACGTTATATAGTGAAATAACTAAAAACTAAAACCAAATTCAAATTCGATTTAAATACTCCTAATCAAACTGTAAAATATATTTTGATTAGTTTATAAAATATACATATAATATCACTTAACTACTAAATTATCTCTTAAATTTAAATATCAAATAACTTATTCTCACAAATATAACTCCGCATGTATGTGAGGATCTGATTCTAGTATTGTTTTAAAAATGACTAGATGGTAATCTGCATTGTATAGCGTGGAAAAATATTTGTTTGATATTTCGTTAGTCTATATAATCATAGATTATTATAAATATTTTAGATTATATTTATTTTATATTTTTAACATCTTATTTATCTTATTTATTATCATTATATATGGTTGAGAAAAGATCTTAAGTATTATATAAAATATATGGATCAATCCATTGATTTTGATTTTGAAGCATATAATCTAATATGATATCATAGCCCAATCACACGCTATCCAAACCAATCTATACTCAGTCATATCCAAAATTTGGTCCACCGATTTATGCTCGAATATACCGAGATCAATGGACAGAAGTGCTATCATCTTGAATAAAATAATTTTGTTTGTTTGTTTGTTTATAAATACTATAAAATATCAAGCCTTTTAACAAAAAAAAATATACACTATAAAAATATCAATATAGAGAGATTATGAGCTTATATAAATTTTAGTTACTTTAATGTTTATGAACTTGAGTGTTTATGAGAATATATTTATGTTAAAAGGACACTAAGACTTTACAATTCACAAATATATACTTCTATTTTTTTGTTTCATCATTTTTAAGTGAAACATATAACTTTATAATACATTAGGTGAATAAGATATCAAATTGGGAAATTTAAATTAAAAAAATTATTTTAAAAACTATAAATATAAACATTAATTATTGGTAATGGGTTATAAAATTGTTAATTTGTATATAATTATATATAATTAAATATAAACATATATTTAGATATAGTTAATCACTTATTTCTTGTATTTAAAAAAATATATTTGATTTTACTATATTTATAATTAACCACACAAATAATAAATATAATGAACATTTTTTAATAATTTTACTAGCATATCACTGTTTTTAATCTAAAACTTTATATGCACATATCCATAAAGATTTTAAATGTGGGAAAATGTTTTTTTATGTTGCATAGTTAATAAATATTATAATCATTTATTAAAATGAATGTATGGAAGCCGGCCAAAAAAAATGAATGTATAGAATATATAAATAGTAATCCGTAAATTAAGAAAACTGATTTGGTTAGTTGTATGGATCTTATATTATTAATATTAATGTGAATTATGATAATTTTCTATTTGATGAAAAAATAAATTGAGTGCGACCCACATGCAAATTTGCTGTAACTAAATTATCTTTAATGATAGATTAACATTTGTTAGGAAAATAATTATTTTCTAATGATAATTTTTGTAATATACCACATGATTGTTGGTTAAACTTCTTTCTACATTGCTTAAATAATAGTATAGAGATTCAAAATCATTGTGTACTGTTATTTGGTTTGGTGTTTCCTAGCAATAAAAAAAAATCAAGTTTAATTACTATTTCTAGATATGGCGAATTTTTGGAACTATATAAAAACGCATTAAGGTTTTCATCTAGTGTATCCGAATTCACAACATATGTTATAGACTTATAGTAATAGTCTACTACTTTAATTGGATTTAGCCTTTTAGCATACATTTAACAAGATCACATACCAAAATATAGTCAAATACGTAACAAACGGAGGAAATTTCGATGTACAACTTCAAATTTTGTTTTCTCGATTAAAAATATATCGTTTGTTCCAAATCAATTTATTTTGTTTCAACAAAAATGCATCGCTAATTCGCTATGTGTACAGTCAAGATAGTATAGTACATCAGGTTATCAGGGATAGCTGTGGCGTTCCCGGCGTAAAGCTGGTAAAGTCAATCTTTTAGGTTTTAAGCTATACATTTTTTAAGCCTTATATACAATTCAAACCTATATCAAATATTCAAATTAGTGCTATTATTTTATTATTTACTATTCTTTTTTTTTTGATAAAATTTATTTACTATTCTTAAGTTACAATTTTCAGAATAGTTGGCGTTTTAACTATTATTGGAAAGTTTGTTTCGTTAAAAGAAAATCTTTCTTGTATATATATTTTTGATATGTAGTTTTTTTTATGTTTTACTTTAATTTATGAAATAATTTTTGAAAGTGGTTCATTAATTTACAAATCAAATGATTTAATTTATAAATTAATGAACATTATATATATATATATATATGTGTGTAGTTATGTGGAATAGCAATGGTTTTGTAGAGAAATTAAGAAAATACCAATGAGTGACAACAAACATATTTTGGACAATTTTATTCTTTATTTAAATGTCATGGGAAGTGTGATTTTTCACATATTATTTTATGTCGATTTCTAATCTATCAAATAAAAAATTTTAGTCGTTAAATTTTACCACTTAGCTATTATAGAATAACTTTTTTTCTTGTGTACCATGTTATTTATCGAAGTCAATACCACATTTAATTTATATATTTTGATTTCTGTTATAAAAAAATGTTATTCATTTTCTTGAAGTTATACACTATTTATTGCTATTTTAAATATTGATATATCCATGTACGTAAATACCAAATAAATGAACATATTTGTTAGTTTAAAAATCAGCAACGGGAAATACGTGGTTACATATAAAATTTTATGTAGCAATGGTATCCACGCAAGATATCAAGGACTTGCATTTTCCGTTCTTTATTTTATTTGCGTAGTTGTTTGAAGACTAGTTTTTTTTTTTCTTTTTTTTTTTGTCGACATGTGATTGAAGACTAAATGATTACTTAAATCCTTTACTTAATATCTGAAAATGTCAAACGTATTTTTGACGTCCAAAAGGAAAAGTCAAATTTTGCATGAGTGATGAGTATTGGGTTGGGTTGCATGCACACCGTACGTGATACGTCCTTTGACATATTTTTTTTTTAAGTTATGATTATAAATTCGAAGTGGGTAAACCAACTTCAAAACCTATATTAACTAGTGACAAGACCCTTTAGCTTGCTATGTCTTTATCAGAATAATGGATATTAATTGGTTCGAAAGAAAATTAATAATCTAGTCAAAAGTACATCTTAGACTTCAGCTATTGGTTACTAACACATCTAATATAAGACTAGTCCATTAAGCATTCGGGCTTACAAGGAATTTGTCTCTCCAAATAAATCAAGAATCCTCACATATTAACTCCAATTTAGCAATACAGAACTACAAATACTATCAATATATATTTGTACGGCTTTTGGTCATTACGATACGACGATGAATACATTTAAATTAAAAGCGACTATTGAAGCTAACCAAAAGACCAAAGTGACCTATGGAACGAACAGCGAAAAGCCTCTTTCTTCATTCCAATGTCTTGTCTCCTTCAAGCCCACCACTTTCTATCTGTGATTTGACTTCAATAATTTGATAAATCTAATAAGGTATTTGAGGCCTCTAAGCTCTTTCTTAGTTTTATTTTATTTGTTACATACTAGGGATCATCCTCGGTGTATCTTATTGGTTTATATTAATATATAATATTATCAGTAAACGGAGTCATGATATACGAGGACACGTGCGCAATCCAAGAATATGTGTATATTCTATGAATTTTATGGTTCTGTATTCGATTAGAATATCAACTACGTAATATAAATATACATGTTTTGATCTACGCATAAATTAAATATCCGAATTCCAATAAGCTAATCCATGAACACAAAGGCCAACTTTAGAGTGTCATAAACTAATTATATTTAGCTATGAATAAAATTAATGATAGTTTAGAAAATTAAGTGATAAATTATTGGGATTATATTTATATTGTAACAAGCCCGTACCTTTTCAGTAATACCCCTTCATCTAGAGAAAAAGCCTCAATACTAATTGTAGTTAAGCCAATTTGCATCAATTGCCCTCTAACCGTTGGTCGCAAAATTAATTTCCTCCCCAAAATAGCAAATAACTATCAAAACCCCTTGTATATATATAGCTCAATCATGAGTTTTTAGGATCCATTGAGACTTTTTTTTCCTCAACACTCCGAAAAAACTGTATCTACACTATACCTCTTTCATTATCAAGGATTTTCAAGTTTGTCCAATATCTCTCCTAAGTGGGAAGTATCGAGGATTGCGATGAATAATAGTCACTTATTGGTGAGCTCAATTTTCATTATTGTAAATATTCAATGTCATGTGTACGTTTTGAATTAATTTGTGTAAAGAGGCTACTCGAATAGCTTATATTGACATCATCACGTTAATTAGCTCGTTAGGTTCTTGTTTCTTAGAAAATTTTAAATTTTAAGCATCGATAGCAACTAGATGCTGACTAGACTTTGTATACTTAAACTTTTTTTTTGTTTCGGATGTTGTGTCATGGAATTATTTTGTATATTAAAAAAAAAAGGATTTTGTAAAATTGAAATGATTGCTTGTTGGATGAAAAGGCATTTACAATTATAATTACCGATATTTCTGTTAACTACTCATTGCTAAAATCCCAGTTTATGATTAGGTCACAAACTAATGAACTTTAAAAGTTTTTGTCGGTGTTTCGTCCTCGGTTTTTTACATGACAAGTTGTTCTACCGTTGTATCGTCTCTTCTTCAACTTTCTTTCCATTGCTTACATCGTCGCTTAATCATTGTTTGGTAGTGATCGTCGACATTGTTCCATTTCAATAGTCATAATTTGTGAACTAGAATTTGTAATTGTTCGATAATTTATGTCTCGAGAGGAGGCATCCACATATCTTAACTTTTCATCGATTTATTGGTTTTATTTTTTCGTCCGAATATTGGTCCACCACTGTAGAAAACTAGGAAAAACTGTTGGAAATCTTGTAGATAATCACGAGTTATTTTCTATGATATGTTACCACTTGCACATGTATTACAAATAACTTTTTAATAGAGATCATTCAATGTTTATCAAAAAAAAATAGAGATCATTCAATTAACTACACTATATATAGTTTAAATATGATTAATTATATATTGAAGTTTCTCGGTTTCATGTAACATGTATCATGCTTTAGTTTCCGTTGTCCCAAGACTACGTATATGTTTATTAAATCTGATATAACATTCAGTTTTTGGTTTGGCCTTTTGAGGCCGCTCTATAGTCAATATACTAATCAAATGGTTAGTCCGACCTTTTTAATTATTATTTTGGGTGTGTTTCATAATCGCAGGCCGAAGAGACAGAATCTCCTGAATTTAGTGATTACGGTACAAATGCATGTGATTACATATTAGTTTACTACTACATACTAATAGTTAATACTATTATCTGTTTTTATCTCATCAACTTCAAATTATTACTGCGCCATCAGATTCGTTTTTTATTTTAGGCAGCAGATAATTAAGAAGTTCTACTTTGTGTGTCAAACCAAGTATTAATACCGCTTAAGATTAAAAAAAAAGAAAGCAACTAGTTCGACCCTATGAGACCAACTTAGATCAGAAGTAATTTTGAATGAATACTTTCTTTGACACATATAAATGCTAGTAGGATTTTCGAAAACTTTTGCTATCATCGAACATGTTCTACTGTGGAGTTCATTAAAATTATTTTCTAAAAAGCTAAGTACATTTTATTAACTTAGCTAGTGAATCTTAATATATATTAGTTTACATGGTTTAGTCGGTATGGTTTATATAAACCAACACAATTTATTTCTTCTTAAGTGTTTAGCTGGTAAAATTTTGAATTTAAAGTAATAAATATGTCAATTGAACTAGTATTTGTTTGATCCTCCGTGGTATTTATGCAAATATGTTTAAAGGAATGTTAATATTTACTTCAATGATGTTTTAGCTGATCTGCATTAATGTTAAATCTTGTGTGTACACGTGGTAATCTCAATAACAAATTAGCAATTTGCCAATTTGACAGACCATAACAAGTACAATTGGCTCTTCATTCCTAGGAAGTAAGTACAATTGTTAATCAAATTTTTGGAGTTGCATGTGTTAATTTTTTTTTTTTTTGTAATCCAAATGTTCATCCGGGCCTTCAGTCCAAACTACTCTCTTCTAGACCCAGCTTCCTTTTCGCATAATTTTACTGTGGATTAAGTGGCCAAATATAATTGAACCCGGATCTTGAGATAGGTACATACTATACTATGTGTTAAATTATTACACTCAAACATGAGTGATTCTTGGAGTTGTGTTTCCTAATCAAATCTTTCTCAGTTCTCGTAAGCTGACAGTGTGCCACGTTGAGACAAAAGATGCTTGCGTAGTTCTTTCTTGCATTTATATCAAATAAATAGATAAATTAGTTAATGCAATAATCCGTAGTGTACTTCTAGTTCTAAGCCATCTAACTGTATCTTTTACCCACGTTCTATTATTGTTTTCTTAACATCTTTCTTGACGTCAAAGTGTATTTTTGTTTTACTAAATGAAAATATAAATTAAAACTGCAGTAACCCAAGTACTTTACCATGTCACAAATTTAGATACATAAGCCTAATGGAATATTGTAGAAGCCTTTTGATAAAAAAAAAAATAATAGTTAATGTTTTATGTAGGATTTGATTTTCGGAAATTGCAAACAATAACAGACTCATGGAAGCAAATAAGATGGAAGATATTCCCACAACTCCTTATCTTACTAGTTTTAGTGGATACGAACCTCTGTATTTCGTATTTTATTAATCAAAATACTTTATTTTTTATAAAGGGTATACAATTTAAAAACTTGGGAAGTGTTACAACATGTAAATATAAAACACAAGAACAACATTAGATGGAATAAACAAAAGGATACTAAAAGGATTAACTTGATGACAAGAACCCAAAACCCAAAGAGACCACAATGTTCTATTTTCTTATTGTACTTTCTAAATCTCTGATTAGCACTTACACATCTAGTCTTGTTGAAACATTTGTGTTGAAATCTTCGATTTCAAAAATAACTTTGAGGCTATGTGTTTGTGAGAATATCATTGTATGAATGAGTTTAATAAACCATTATTTAATGTACCTGATTTTTGTTCATCAATATCATGAAATGTGAGGCAGAAGTTGATTAAATCTTTGAATATGTTGTTATGTGTTTGAAGTATATGTTTGTTGGCAAAATAAATTGTGTAGTTGATATTATTTTTTTTACTTAGATGTCTTTTGATTATGAGTTGGAGATTATTCATGCTTCTGACTGATGATCAAATTATTTTATAGTAAAATGTGTATTCTATATTATCCATTTTGCTTTTTTTTTCTTTGCTATTTATAAAATTGATGTTGATTTCAGTTTGTTTTCTCTAATTTATGATAATTAATTGCTTTTAATTTTTAGTTTTTATTGTCTTTGATTATTAATCTTAATTCTCTTTGAGTAGTAGTGTTATTTGTGTTGACCAATTTTTTTGTTGTTGTTATATATTGCCCCATACATTTTTAATAAAATTTTAGGGCCACTAATTAAGTCACTAATTGTGTTATTTTGGTTTTAACTTTGGTTAAATTGGATGGGTTTTATTTGTAGTTTTTATTATATGTTTTGTTTTTAATAAAGTGACCATATATATTATAGCATATTAGAGAGACTTTTGGATGATTTAATTTCTTGGAAAGTAACAAAAATTTGTTTCTAAATAGATCATTATTCATATATTTGTTTTTAATATTTTTTTATTGGGACTAACCATTTATTATTTTATTATTACTTTAGTAAGCAAACGTGAATAAAGTAAAGAGTAAATTTGTTTATTGAAGCGTATTGAATTTTATGGGTGTTTATATCATGGCTAGACAAAAAAAGTACTTCATCTGTTTCAAAATATAAGATGTTTTAAGTTTTTTTCTCTTGTTTTAAAATATAAGATGTTCTTATATTTCTATATAGATTTTAACTTTACTGAATCTTGTGTGACTAATAGTATTTTGTAGTCTTTTCATAATTAGCTAAATTATTTTTATTTTAAATATTAAATGATACTTTTAAAAGTAAAAAAAAAACTTCTTAATCTCCGCAATTTTAACTAGAACATCTTATATTTGGAAACAAAGAGAGTACATAATATCTTTCTTTTTTTTGTAATTTTTAACCCCAATTTAAATATGGCTTTTTCTTTTTTTTTCTTTTTTTGTTTTTTTTAATTAGAGATGTATATCATATTCCTTGTAAATCTTTGTTACTGATGTCGAATGCAATTTTTTGTTTTTTGTCTGTTTTTTATACGCGGAAACATAGCATTTTTTGTTGGTTTGGATTTTGTTATATATATTTGGGTTGGGTATTTTTTAAAAATTTCGTTGCTATTTGGAATTTTTTTTTTCTTTTAGTTAAAAGTAAAAGGATGGAAAAAATAAGTTTGGAGAAAAAAATGAGAATACCAGAGCTCCAGGATACGATTTGAGTTGGAAAAAAATGAAAACGTTTTGTTATGCTAAGATTATATATTGTACTTGGTTAAATAGATTTTCGATGTAAGGATTGATTGAGCATATATTGATTGGATTAAAGGTTGTGAAATTTTTTTCTTGGTTAATATTCTCTGTTTTTTGGAAAGATATTTTAGGGGTTTGTAATACTACTATTGATTAGATGAAGGATTTTGGATATTTGTCAGGGTTTTTTATTGTCTATTTTTTAAGGATTTTAAGGGGTTTATGATAAAAAAAATTTTATTCTGTTTTTTTTGGAGACATTTGTTGGGGTTTTGGTTAGAAAGAATATATTAAATTTTATTTAATTTAATTATGTTTTGTGGGAGAATTGTTTATTTTTTTTTGGAATTCTCTATTTTTAGAAAGATTTTTTTAGGGGTTTATGATATTGATTGGATGGACGGTTTTAGATATTTATTGGGTTTTATTAATCTTATCTTATACAATATAGTAAGGTTACCGATTAGTGGAGCTCTGAGACGCTGCCACATGTCATCAACAAATATGACATTTTCGTCCCAAAAATGTTTTAAAAAATGCTTTCCAAAAATCAAACGACATTGACTCAAACTCTTAGTCTCCACGAAATTTTTAAAATAGATTTTCAAATCAAATGAATCTAGTTTAATTTCGTAGAAACATATACTCCAAAAATAAAAAACTAACTACATTAATGAATTTAATAAAATTAAAAAATGCAAAATTTCTTTAAAAAATGATTCCCAAGAATCAAACCACATAAACTCCACCTATTAAGTTTTCATTTAATTTAATTATGTTTTGTGGGAGAAATTTTGTTTTTTTTTGTTGGAATTCTCTTTTTTTAGAAAGATTTTTTAAGGGTTTATGATATTGATTGGATGGAGGGTATTAGATATTTGTTGGGTTTTATTAATTGCTATTATTTGGATGATTTTTTAAGGGGTTTATGATAATTTTCATTTTTATTGTGTTTTTAGGGAGACATTTTTTAGATTTTTTTTAAATAATATAATAAGATTTTATTTAATTTTATTATGTTTTTTGAGAGTTAGTTTTTGAAGTTTTAGATTAGAAGAAAATTGGAAATTAAAAAAGAAAAAATAATTAGTAAGTGACATGTGGCAGCGTCTACTGGTAACCTTATATATTATATAAGATATAAGATAGAAGAACTTCGAATTTGAAAGTCAGAGATCCAACAACACAAATAAAGACATATTACAAAACACTAAACGAGTCATGAAGCATATGGTGAGGGAAAACAGAGGATTCAACTCTGCTCCAATATCTGAACGAACAAGATTTTGAAACCATGAATGATTGTTTAGAAAGTAGATTAAAAATCTGATTTTCCTAGTAATTCAGATTAGTTAAACCAAAATAAAATCTGAGCCAGAAATTATAAATTTGAGAAACCCTGAACATAGTTATACACCAAATTTGCAACAGCTAATCTCTCAATTGTTATTTTTATCCTACAAAAATTGTTACATTAGTCATCAAATACTTCTCCTCCCATTAAACAAAAAAAGTTATCAATTAATTCAAACAAAGTTATTATCTCTTAAAGACCTCCGTTGACTCAATCCTCCCTCATTATCAACCTTCCCAGCCTCCACATCATCCTCGCCGTCGCCACCATTAACAGCCGTGAGCTCCTTAGCTCTTTCAGCCTCCAATTCCCAATTTGTTCTATTCGTTGCCACCATCATACCAACCACACAAATGATCTGCGCCGCGAGCATCCCAAGCCAAAGTCCCTTGAATCCAAACCCAAACCAAAAGGCCAAAACTGCTCCTACCGGAATCCCAACTGCGTAAAACGCCACCCCATTAATATTAGCTCCGATCTTTGGCCTCGCGGAGCCTCTTAGAACGCCACATCCTGTAGTTTGAGGACAGTTTCCGAGCTCGCAGAGGCCAACGATTGGCAAAGCCATGGCAGTCAACTTCATGATTTCTTTGTCATTTGTGAAAAACGTAGCCCATGTGTTTCGTAGCGAGACAGTGAATGTAAGAGCCGTGAACCCGAGAGCGATACTGAGACCGAGTCCAACAATGGCAGCTCTTCTCGCTTTCTTTGGCTGGTTCGAACCAAGCTCGTTTCCGACTCGAGTTGAGACTCCTAAGCTCAAGGAATTAGGGAAAATGTAAACAAGAGAAGTGATTTGGATGAGAATTCCCATTGAAGCAACACTTGCTTTAGGGTCTATAAGAAACCCACAAAGCAAAATCATAATCTCATAGCACCACCACTCGAGACAAACCGATATACAACTCGGTATCGCGAGACACAGCAATTTCTTCCATTCTCTCACACTATCTTCATAAGTCTCCTCTGTATTCTCATCCTCTTCCTCGTCGACACTTAGCTTCTCTTCGAAGAAACGAATATAGATAAAGATAAAGACGACAAGGTTGAAATTTGACACCACACCACTCAAAGCGATACCTTTAATTCCCAAATCAAGATACCTCACGAAGAACACCGTAATTGGCAAGTGAAGAAGACTCGCCAACGCTGTACAGATTGATAAAGGAAGAGTCTTTGATCTTGTCCTGAGATAAACTCTCAATGGATGTAAGAAAGATTGAGCAATGAGATCTGGAACAGAGCAAAGCAGAAAGGTGTGAGCTTCAGACGCGAGCTTCTTGTCCTGTTTCAACATTACAAGAATCTTCTCGATGTTGATCCAAAGAAGTATAACAGGAAGAGAAGTAACGGCAAGGAGGATGATTGCTCTCTTGATTGTGGCGCGGACGAGGTTATAACGTTTGGCTCCGATGGCTTGTGAGCATATAGATTCAACGCCCATGGTTAAACCGGAGAAAAGAGAATAACCGGTGATGTTTGCAAACGCAACGGCCAGGGAGCCACCGGCAAGAGTGGCATCTCCGAGACCTCCGAGATAAAACAAAGAGACGAAGGAACGAAAGTAAAGGAAGAGACCTGTGAGGATCAATGGGTAAGAGATTAGAGAGATTGAGATTAGTTCATCTATGAACAGAGAAAGAACAGAGGAATAGTTTTTCAGAAAATGCAGTTTCTGATGAGAGTTTTTTTGAAGTAAAGGTAATCTAACTTCGTCTTTGACACGATTTAATTGACACATTCTTTTTATTTTGTTTTTGTCAATTTCTGTGAGCGATAGAGGAAGAAGAGAGAGATAGAGAAGATTTTGGGTGTGAAGAAGATTGGTTAAGAGCATTGGCTTTATATAGGAGAAAAGTAGCTAATGGGTTGAATATTTATATTGTTTCAAATTTAGTCATATATAATTTTTTTCTAAGTCAAAACTCTAAAGCTCTCACACGTATTCTACTCAATTTTTGAATTAATAAACATGGTAACATCATAAAAACTTTCGCCAGATTCAACAATTCTACCATTACCATTTGTTTTTTTCTTTTTTTTTGGTCAAACCTGCCGTTATCATTTGTTATTTAATCAATTTTACCAGATTCAGCAATTAAACTAAACATATGTATTAATTATTTTTTCCGTTATAATAAACAAACTAAACATGGGCGTTCAAATACATGTTTGGATTCGGTTCGGATCTTTCAATTTTTTTGAAATTTTGAGTTCAAAGGTCTAAGACACATTCTGGTATTTATAAATTTTGGTTCATGTTCGGTTCATACTCGGTTCGCTTTCATCCAAGTTTGGTTAATTTATCTAAAAATATAACTAAATAATTTCGATTAATTTAGATATTTTGGTTTTAAAAACATTGATATTTTTGGCTTTGTAGTTAGAATTTTGAAATTAAGTTATATTAGGTCTAAATATAATTAATTTTTTTGGATATATAATTATTATTTGGGTATCGATTCGGTTCTTTGTTTGGTTTGGATTCGGTTTTGATTATTCAGATATAGGAGTTTATAACCCTTTCGGGTATTTTGTCCATACCTAACACAAATTTTCCGTCAACATCCGTCAACGCGTGCATGTAAAATAGATATAATTTAAAAATTTATGTATTATAACGAAAATAAAATAATTTATTATATTTTTGGATATCCAAAAAGTTCATGCATTTTAGTAAGATTATTAAAAATATCAAATTTAATATATTAATATTTTAATATTTTATTTAATTAATTTTGATGAAAATTAAAATTGTTTAATTAATATTTCCATAAGTTTATGTAATTAATTTATTTTAAAAAAATTTTGTAAGATTCAGCCAAATTTCATGATTACCATTTGAATTCTAAGTTATTCCACTAGATTCTACCAAAAATTAAAAAAATTCTACAATTCCGTCAAATTGCCGGATTTCACTGTTACCATTTAGACCCAATGATTGTGTTTCATTTGAGTTTGGAACTGTATTTAAATCTAAAAGACACTTCGTCTACTCTGTTTAAATTGATATAGTGAAGCATTCGTATAAATTTTAGATAACAAGTTCAAAATCGAAATTTTCACAAAATATAATTTAGCTTATTTTCTATTTTCCAGTTTTGGTATATGTATTTTTTCTTTAGTTAACAACTCACACACGAGTTATATTAAATTTAAATTCCGTACATTTGTAAGATTCTATTTGAATTCATACACATATGTACATATGCTTTTTTACTCGGTTTTTGTCTATCACACGTAGTAGCATTCGTATAAAATTATAAATCAATATATTGCAAGCCGAGAAACAGTTTTGTGGTTATATGATGATTTTAATATTTTAATATTTTATAGTCTATACTATCAATAAAATAATGACATCGTCTAGGAGATTTGGTTATCAAACAATATACACTCGTAAGACTCATAAGTCTTTATTACAAATAGTTTTAGGCAATTGCAAGACGACGATGAAAATGATCTAAATAACTAGTATCATTGCAATTTTCTTGTGGAGAAGTGATGACATTAAAATTGGTAACTCAACTTCAAGTATATACAAAATACTACTTTTCTTTGACCAAATAGGATACGATTATAATTTTAATTTAACTGACACGGAACATAATCACAAACAAAGAAACAAGGGACGGGTCAAAGTCTCATGTTTATCACACCACTAGTAATAGACGAGTGGGATTGGAACCTATTTACATCATTTCTTGTTTATAGCTTTTTCGAAGTCGCAAGTTTACACGCGGTGTGCCCCATACGTTGAATTAGACTCAACTAAGAAGTTGCCAAGTGGAGTTTGGGGATTAGATGACAACTCAAAAAAAGTATGAATAATTTTTTCTTACAAATTCCAATATATCATTTTCTAAAAAATATTTTTGTCGGAATTTTCAATTTTCTAAATTTTTGTTTGGTATCATTTACAACTTACACAACCATATTACTATGAAGTTAGTTAATAACTTAATATGCAAACTATGAAGTGGGATTGGTCGGTCGGACGTTGACCAGACAAAATAGTACACGGGCAAAATAGTGTTCAACAGACGATTTCGTTTTGGTCCAAAAAACAAAAGAAGGAAGAGAACTTGTATTTTGGGACAAATCATGTTGCTACATATAACAACTAATTTTACAAATGTCTATACATCACGAATGCTATATACTGATGTCTTCTTAAATGTATCAAAGTAAGTACTACACATTTTAGTTATTGTTAAAACTATTATGTGATATCTATTTCTACTCTATACTACTTTCAAGTTTTACATTATTTATTTTTCACTTTAAAAATCAACAACATTTCTACTAACAGTTGAAAATTTAGCTGTATTTTTATTTAATAGTTTTGAATACTGATTTAAACATAATTAAAAATAAAGTTATGGTGTAATATATTATCAAATATGTATTTTTGATTTGTTCTAACAGTTTTTTTGTGTGTGTATATGGTAAACCGTGTTAGGGTTTAAGAACTTGACTACAAGAAGTCTTGGTTTCTAAGACAAGGGATCTTCATTTCTTTGTTGTTAATAAGTTTTATTGAATTTTAACTTAAAATCAATCGGTAATAAGTGAGTTAATCCATCTCTTTTATATTATTCAAGGTTTTTTCATATATTTCGATGTGAGTTATTTAAAAAAAAAACTCTCTACAAATTATGATACATTGTTTAATAATATCTATCCTATCATATCCCCTCAAAGTAATAGTTTTTCTAATCTCGTATGTAGACGATCGGACTATTTCGAAACCGAATTATGGAAACTTATGTTCGAACTCTAAAATTATATCTAGGTTTCTAGGTTTTATATTTAAAACTGATGAAAAGAAATCAAAACCAATTGATAAGATCTTTCTTCACATTTATCATTTATTGACCGATACTTTCTTAAAAAGTAAAATATACTATATAAGCATTAAAACTTCGACTCTTTTGTAATGTATGAAATTAAAAAAAGGAGGTGGTCATGGACTTATGTTGTCGATGATGGCCACTCGTCCTCCACTTTTTTCTGCCGTACCTTTTTGTCCTATAATTTGTTTTTTGTGTTTCTTTTTTCGTAGTTACTACGTAATACGTTGCCCATATGTTGACAACAAAAAATAATACATGTATATATTTATTTGTCTACATAGGCTCTTTATACGAAACTTTGCGTAAAGTATCGTGTGTCTACATATGCTCTTTATACGACATTTTTCGTTTCGTAAAGTATTATGAGTCAAATATATAAAACGCCTTTCGGTAGATGAGATCTCATTCCGAAAGTTCTAAACTTAAGATTAAAGAAACTTGCGGCTTATCACACGTGTTGCTCTGATCAAGTGTTATAACACGTGTTGCTCTGTAAGTACAAGTTTCTCTCAACAGAAAAATAATATAAAATAATAAAATAAGAGAAAAAAGAAACGGTTATGTAAGTAGAAACTCATGAGAGACAGTGATGCAACTTGTCTTTTGTTAATTGGTCAAGTTTATTTTTCTTATTTAAAGTTTAATAATATAATTAAAATATCTGAAAAATATTACTTTTATGTTTGTGAGATACTCAGAGAGAAGAAACTCACTAACGTAGATGCTCTTATATATCCAAATGATCAAAATGGGAAATAAATAGTAATGTAAATGATGAAACAAGTAAAAAGTTAAAGAAACAAAATACCAATATTTTAAAAACCGGACTGGTCATCGACTCGGTGTTATCACTGGTTAACTAGTCAGATCGGTCCAACCGAGTTTTATATATATAAATACTGTATTTATATATGTATATATATATATATATGTATGTGAAAATAAAGAATAGAGATATTATCTCTTAAAAATGGAAGATAACAAGATTTTTAATCAATAGTAAATAATAAATTAAAAATTATAAAAACAGAAAAATTAAATTAGAAAGTTATATGCATTAAGCTGTTAAAGATATGATCACTAACCCAGAAAATTGAAAACAGGTTACAATATGTCAAAGATAAAAAGAAACTCAGAAAAGGAAATGTTATCTTCTCGCTTCAATAAAACTAATAAGAAATCGTCATTGTGATGCTATGGAATAAATTTTTTAATGCGCTGCACTTATAGAAAGGCAAATAGATTACCTGTGATTTTCCATAAATTTGGAAAAGAAAATCAGAAATAAATGTAAGAAAAGAAAACAAATCTGTCTTAAAACACTAAATAATCAAAATAATGATTGAAATTTGGTAAACCATGTTTGACACTCAACCCGAGTCACCGGTTCTACCGGTTTAACCCAAATCCGAGTTTTAATTGTACCCAAACTCGATTGGATAGACGATTTCCAGTCGGATCGGTTCAACCGGCCGGTCTGGTCTGGTTTTTAAAACCTTGCAAAATACACTAAATGTCAAAAAACTTTTTAATTATTTACGGAGAAAATGTTAGGTCTATAAAATTTGTCTGATATCAATTAAATAAAATAAAATGATAAGCTTAGCTTTTACTTTTATTCGGTTCGTATTTTACTTTGGTTCTATAGTCAAACCTCTATAAATTAATAACACTGGGACCAATGTATTTTATGAAATTTTATTAATTTATCGTGATTATTAATTTATAGAGGTGATATTTGGACCAAAATATCAATTTGAGACTGGAGAAATTATCAATTTAGCGAAATATTAATTTATCGAATATTAATTTATAGAGGTTTCACTGTATATCGATTTATTTCGTTTAGTTTTGTTCACTTAGAAAAAGAACTCAAACAAAAACCAATATAATCTTGATTCTGATAGGTCAAACTCGGATGGGGTTTGGTTTTTCTATCTTACTCCAAGTTTTTATAGGAAGTACCAAAAATATTTATCAAAAATCTGTTCCAATACACTAAACATTGTGCACTTTAATAAATGGTGGAAGGCTAGTAGTTTCTATTTTAGAATTAATTATCTTATTGGTTCAGGTCAGAACCGATTATTTTCAAGCATAGAATTATCTAAACTATTTTCATTTGGTTACTCGAAACAGTAATATGATTTACATCCAATAAAAAATCCTGTGAATCAACTACTTGACGACTACATTCAACATCAAAATTAATTGGGGGTAGAAGGTTGGATCCACTTCTTGGTTATAAAAAAAAAACATTGTACATTTTATTTATCAACAAAAAAAAACACTATACATTTTAATGTATGATTTCAATATTGAAACAGTGTGTAGGATTATTTAATGTTGAAAAAAAAACAAAAGTATAGATTCCTTTTACTCGGAACATTTCTTCATATGGTTAAAAACGAATCATCAATGTTGACCATGGATATATTATAGATGGATAACATTTCGATTTTTGCTTGTAAGACATAAAGATTTTTTTTTTTTTGGCATCATTTAAACATTAAATAGTACAAGCATGACGTGTCAATGAATATCAATTAGATTCATTGGATTCTCAGAGATAAAATCATAACTAACTTCTCGTTCCCCTTTTTCCATCTTTTCATCTTGTTAATTAATCTCTCTTTCCAGCTAAGACAATATTTAGTGAATTTTTATTACTTGTAATCTTCTAATCTATGACAGGATTACACTCATTTCCTCCTTTTTCCTAGCATAATCACAATAATAGATTCATATTAAATTATACAATAAAAAAAGAGACAAAATAAAAGTTTGTCTTTATAGCCGAAAAATAAAAGAGTTTGGGTTTGTGAAAGTCAAAAGAAGAAGCGCTTCTTTGTTGGTTTTAAAGCAACACTAACGAAGGGGGTTCATCAATTTGACGGCTATCACATCCAACGGTCCATATTTAATTGGGGTCATCTTACTTCCAATTTTAATATTCCATTCCCTTTCAAATATTTTAGTTTACTACATATTCAATAAAATATAATTAAGTCGGCAAAGTAACGATTAACTAATATTCAATTCGAAGCGCAGAAACAAACAGTGTTTCATTTCCACTTGACTTTCAAATCTTTCTTCTTTAATGTTTTGACAAAATTTTGGACGATTTGGTGACATTAACTCTCCATGTTTCAAGAACATTAAACTTGTTGGGAAGAACAAAGCTAACAATTGAAGTCTCTATCAAATATATCAATCAAGATCCATTGAAGTTAAAATAGCTAGTCATAGATTGCGTTTAGTACTTGAATTTTATTAGCGATCATCGATAAGTGTGGGGAGTTGTTGTGTTTCTAGACTCTAATGTCTCTACATTTGAGTAGGTTTAGGCACGAACCGGATATCTAATTTTCTAGCTATACTTGTTATTTACCTTATTCTGGACGGGTATTTTTTTTTTATCCATATTTGGTACTTAAAACTACAAGTACCCATTTTTTTAAGTATCCGCCAAAATTTCAATACTTATGGGTTACTTGATGCGCTACTTGTTACCCGTTTTCAAATACCCGTTTATCTAAGTACAAGTACCCGCTTTAAATACTTGTTACATGTTTAAACAAAATATTTTACACATATTACACATAGAAATTGCAAATACCCATTTTAAATACTTGTTATAAGATTACTGGTTTTGTATTAAGTCATAATCATAACAAAGAAGTCACAAAACCTAACAAAAACCTTCAATCTTTTCTCTTCCCATCGCCAAAAAAGGAACTTGACAAAAACCATCAATCTTTCCAAACCTTCAAACATTAAAGAATAATTCAGTTATCAAATAGATCAGCCAATGCATATTAAGTTATTAACAACATATCAAATCAAATTTTCAGCCAATGCATATTAAGTTATTAACAACATATCAAATAAAATTTTCAGCCAATGCATATTAAGTTATTACCAAACATTAAACATTAAAAACAACATATGAAAGCCTAACAACTAACAAGTCAGCCAATACATATGAAATTATTAACAACATATCAAAGACAATTTAATCTATAATCATATTATAACAATCATAAACTAACTCATAAAGGAAACCATAATCAGATTATAACAACATATAAAAACTAACAACTACCAAGTATTAAACATAAAAATCATAAAGTTTACCTTTCACTCTTCTTCCTCCAAACTTTACCTTGCAAAACTACACATTTATATTTTAAACCAATCACAAAAGCTAGATGTTGAAATATACAAGCCGATTCTAAATTTTTTCATGCAAAAAATGACAAAATCAAACTATTTCCAAAAGAGTTTGACTACTCAAGAAGATGAAGAAAATCATATATACCTTGAGTCTGTAGAAGCGATTGTTGCGTTCGCCGTCGTTGGAAGAAGAAGTCGTGGAGATGATTTCAACTGTGGTGGGAGATTTAGCCGACAGTTCCGATGAAAGACTTGCAGAGAAAAACGATGAAGATTTGCAAGATTAAGAGATAGAGAGATTGATTAGCGATCAAGGCTAGAGATTAGAGTTGATTAGAGTCGATCCCTTTTTAGATCCAGGGTTTTTTTTGTTAAGATGAGTTTGAGAGGAGGAGAGAATCGAGGGATTGTGACTCGTGATGAGCCGATAACAGGTACAAGTACAACATGCTAAATATCAAGTAATAACGGGCCAAGTATTGAATTTTTTTTAACGGTTTAATACTTGATCCTTATTTGCAAGTATCTATAAAAAAAAGACTTGTTACCCGACTTGTGATTAACAAGTATCCGTAAAAACGGGCCAAATACGGGCTGAGTCACAGATACGGGGCAGATAACGGGTATCCATGCCCAGGCCAAAATTTGAGACACTTTATTTTTCTTTACTTTTTATAGTAGTTTTAGCCTAATAAGTAACCAAACTCTTTACAACACCACTCCATAGTAGTAATGTTTCTGCCTAACTTTATCTTTCCCTCTTTTTCATCCCCATTTTTAGTTACCAATCACATAAAATAATAGTTGATATAAAGTATTATCACCATATTGATTCCTAGCTAGGTGCATACCTAGCCACTAACAATTCCCATGAGTTTTATGATATTATTATAGTTTTGTCCTTTTGTTTGAGGTTGCGTTTGATGTTTAGATTAACATTTCTTTTGACTTTTACGAACCCGTAACCTTTGATAACTATTCCCAAAATGCTTCACCACATTTGGAAGAAATGTTATAAAGAAAAACTTTTGTTCATATTTGATAACAATTCCCAAAATGCTCATACTATTTTTTTTGAACAAACTCGTAACCTTTCAATTGTTAAGCATTTTTAACAACGAAATGTTAACCTAAATGTCAAACGCAAAAGAAAAAAACATTTACAATTGCGTTTGGTATTTTTACACTATGCAAAAATATTTTATGAAAGAAAAATGTTTTATATTTCAAGAAAAAAATGAGTGTAAGAAAACGAAATTGAAACAAAATACTTAAATTTACTAGCCTAACTTCTCTTTTGCTGTATTTTTATGTTAAGAGAGATTTAAACATAAGCTGCGCTCATTACAATCCAAAGGAAAGAGCAAAGTTTTACAAATACTACGATAAGCCAATTCGAATAAGTCATAATAAAGTTTACAAAAGCATCCAAAGGAAGAGACTAAATATTAAACATGACATAGCAAAAGACTTCAGGTACAACATATCTGTCTGCATCCAATCATTCCTCTGCTGGCGGCGATCGCGAGGGGCTGCTTCAATTCGAACAACAGAAAAAAAAATGTAATTATGATATTGATACAAGTCAAATGTAATCCAAAGATAGTCTGAGATGGGCTACTACCTCTCACGAATCGGGCTTTCTGCACCGTCATATCCTCTTCCTGTTTCTTCTTCCATTATCGGTCCAGGGCTCTCAACTTGACCATTCTCAGGGCTTGACTTCGACCTTGACCTTGATCTCTCCCTCCTCTTCTCGTATGGAGGAGGACTCCGGCTTTCACCTCGTCCTTTTCTTGGACTTCGGTTTCTCACAGCTCCATTCTCAGGGCTAGCTACCCTCTCCCTCCTACGGTCATCCCTCTTGTAGTCTGGGCTAAGCCTTGCTCTCTTGTAAGGGCTTGGGCTGCGTCTTCCTCGACCATAATCAGGACTAGTCCTTTCCTTTCTGTGTGCAACTGGACTAGCACCTCGGCCATAGTCAGGACTGCCTCTTTCTCTTCTGTATGGACTAGGTGATCGTTTTCTCCTATCAGGTGACCTATCACGTCGTCTTTCAGGACTGTATCCATTCCCTCTCGCATCATCATCTTTCATTGCATACTCAACTGAGATCACTTTATCCATCAGCTTACTGTGGGAACAAAGAAAACAAGATAAGTATGAAGCTGAAGTAAGTAGAGCATTCGGGATAAATGAGAGTGTGAGTGAAATGGACAAGAAACAAACCTTGAATTTGTAGCATCCAGTGCTCTGGTAGCATCTTCTTGCGACTCATATTGGATAAATGCAAAATTCCTTCTGATCCTAACATTTACAATCTTTCCATACGGCTCAAAGTGTCTCTCCAAGTCCCGAGTCCTAGTGCTCTGTGCATCGAAGTTGATCACAAACAGAGTCTTGGAAGGTCTCATGCCAGACGATGATCTCCTTGAACCACTTGACCTTGCAGCACCTCCACGGTCATTCTATACCAACCATTACAATTTGAATTCTATAACTCAATCTGTTCATATAGTAACTCTAAAAATGATAGTCAAGTTCCTACCTTTGTCCACTCAACACGGAGTCTTCGTCCCTTACGGCCAAATTCAAAGCGATCAAGCGCTCGGATGGCATCTTCAGCATCCCTTTCATCTTCCATATAGACAAAAGCAAACCCTGGGAAAATAAACAAAAGGAAAAATCGGAACATAAGAACAATCAGAGATACTAAACCAAGTAAAAAAACCTCCTCCAAAAGGATTTCCAACACGAAAACGTCCTCCAAGGATCAGACACATAAGAAAAAGCCTTTGCTACCTTCTGTGACATAAATGTTGATAAATTCCTAGAACCTAAAAGCTCTACAAACTATAAGTGACTAGTAAAGTAGTTTTACAGACCTTGCATTATGGAATTAATATGTCAATATTTTACTGAAAACGATGAGGTCAGACGGAATTGTGAACAGAACAGGGTGGTGTGCACTCCATTTGATCTGCTGCCTCTGCTGTGAGAGGTAAGTATGATACTACGAAAGAGGCATGTCCAAGAGTAGAAAAGTCAAGAGGAATGAAATGCAACTAAGTCGGGGGATATGGGAACGTAGTGCCATTGAGCTGATGAGGGGGACTCTTTTTGACAGGAGATGGATTTTCCATATGGTCCATCAATGGGCTCGATGGGAGAATGGGCATCCCAAGATCGAAAAAAATCCTGCGCCAAAATCAAATGTTGAGTATGGCGGTTTTACCCTATAATTACTCAATCTTTTTCTCTTCTGAGGCATGTTCTGAACTTCATGCTGGGTGCTACGTGCCAAAGAAGATGTTGGAATCAGATTACTGTAGAACCGATGGGCATACAGAATGTGGAATGCAGCGTGCACACTTTGAAAGGACGGTCCTCCAGATAATTCTCATGGACGAGCGAGTGAGTGGATTTAAGGACAACGCATTTGAATTTCGCTTGCTCATCAGATTTGTATTTGTTTACGAGACTTCTTTATACATCCAAGTTATCCATAAAAAAAACTAAGAGAGGAAACAAAAAAAGCAAGAGCCAAGACTCACCAGCTTTCATATCAACCCTCTCAACTTTGCCGTATTTTCTGAAAAGACGCTCAAGATCACTCTCACGAGCATCATACTCAAAGTTCCCACAGAAGACAGGCTTCATGTTTCCTACACAGATACCACAGAAATGATTTATGGCTCCCCTCAACAACCAAAGCACAGATTTGACCAAATTAAACAGGCTCCAAAAGAAAAGCAGCAACAAATATTGAAACATATATGATTAAGATCAAAGACAATGAACATAACAGGAACCAGATCATAGCAAACTCTGATCAAATATACTTAAAATTTTCAAATTTATAACTATAATAATCACATATACTTTAAAAGATTTCAAATTTATAACAATAATTAAACTCCCAACACATCACAAACCATAAAATCAAATCATAATCAAAGGAAGCGAAGCTTAAAGTATGCAAAATGATAAAACCTCAGATCTGAAATAAATCATAAGCAATAAACAAAGCAAAAGAAATTTCCAAAAATCATAATTAAACAACACAAATTTCAAAAGAAGAAAATGAAATTGATATCGAATTTAATTTGGCGAGCAAGAAAAGAGACAGAGAGAGAACAAAGAGAGATCGAATTAAAGGTTTCAAGAACTACAGACAACAAAATCAAATTGAATTTACCTTGGACGAGCGGTTGCGAAATCGTATCGGCCGTCGGAAGTCGAAACCCTAGAAGAAGCTCTTAGATCTTTTTGCTTTCTTCAAGGCTCCGTAGATAACGAAAGTGAAACAGATATATCTCTATATTTACTTTTTTTTTTCTTTCTTTTTTTCTTCTTAAAGTGATACTGAATCTCTCTTTGGGCCTGTGGCTGGGCCTGTCTTAACAAACAAAAAAAATAGATTTATAAATAACTGATTTCACCAATTTACAATTGATATTCTGCAAGAATTCAAGAAATTTTTCATATCAAATCATAAGATATGAATCTAAAATGATTAGGGTTGGGCAAAATATCCGGAATTCAATATCCGATCCAGAATCTGCTTCTATCTGATCTAGAAAATTGGATATTCGAGATGTACAGATCCGGATCCAAATATTTTATTTTAAAAATTCGGATATTCATATTCGATCTGAATCTGTTTTTATGTATAGTTTTTATTTAAAATATATGTATAATAGTTATATATTATATAATTGATATAAATATTATGTAAAATATCATAAAAAAATTATTTGAAACTTTTGGGAATTTTTAAAATTTTACATAGTAAATATGTTTTAAAATGTTTATAAAAATTAATTTGAAATATTTTCTATGATATTTTCTATTCATTTTTATTTTTTAATTCATTTTTAATAATTTTATATTATTATTTAAAGAATTTTAACTATATTTGGTGGATCCGAATCCAAATAATTATTTTTTGCATCCGAGTACTTTAAAATTTTTGGATAATTGATCCGTGCCCACCCCTAAAAGTGATGCTAAGTAGAATTTTTATTTAACTTACAATATATATTTTTTTTATCATTGTCAACCTTTTAAAAAAAATTAATCATATATATAATATATTATGTGAAAGTGAACGGATAAATCCCACGTAGCATAGCAAATATTGACGTCAAAACCCCTGAACAAGTACAAAATCTCAAGGTCTTTGTACGTAGTTGACTCGACATAATCTAGAAGAAAAAAGAATCATATATATTAAAAGAATCATATATATATTATGTACTCATTTAGATTCTTTTTACACTTTACTTTTTGGATTTGCAACGTACGGCTAATTTTGTTTAATTATATAGTGATGGGTTTTGATTCATCATCATAAACTTGAGATACTGTTCATATAACTCCCATAACAAGAATCCTAAAATTGTGTCTCTTGCAAGGCTTTTTAATACCATTTGAATCCAACCGTTCGATGATGTAGTACCACCATCAGATGAACCTCCTCTTCCCACCAAATCCCTAAACCGGAGATCACCAGAGTCCGATACCAACGCATAGATCACACCGTTCATGTGTCTCCGATCACACCCACCACTATTTTACATCCATTCACTGCCTTACTCCTCTCCAATGACCAAGCATGATACTGAAATTGTCAAAGCATAAACATTACTAACTCATTCTTACCGGCATTTGGTTTTCCGGTTTGGACCGGTTAGTCTTGCTCGGTTTTGACTAATTTTACCAAATTAGGACTTAAACCATCTTTTCGTTCGGAAAGGTTTCTGGTTCAGTTCGGTTTTGGATTAAAGTTAAAACAGCTAATATTCATATGTATTTTATTATAATTTATCTGTTATTTCTTTTTAGATTTAAAAATCCGGTTGATTTGGTTCGGTTATTACCAAATTCGGCTTGTTCGGTATAAAACTATTACTAACATTTGGTTTTTAATATAAAATTCAGTTTGGTTTCGGGTGAAGAAAGTTTTGGTTTTGTCTATAATGGTTTCTATGCTCACTCAACCTTAGAGAAGTCACTTACGGTGTCTCTTTCGTGAATAAGTGGCTGTAAGAGAGATGGGTATGAGAAACTTAGCCGTTCATAAAGCTGCAAACTTCCATTGCTTTCATCGGTCTCTTGTTCCTGTCACAAAGCATATACAAACCAAAGTTACAACTTAATCATCTTCTTGAAAAGTTCAAGAAACACAATTTGGGAGAAAGAGAACGAAACCTTAAGCTCAGCTGCGGATATACCCGATGAAGACGCGATTGCCCGAGTCACAGCCATTAACAGATTAAGCTTCTTTCCCCATTTCAAAGAGTTCCAAGCCCTTTGTAACTACAACATTATAACACCCATTAATTTGCAATCCATGTATGTATAAACTACAAAACAGTAAGATCATTTTGTTAGAAAACATTACTGTTATTTCGATAGGTCTGTCTCCAAGAACAAGCTGCATGCGCAGCAACTTCCTTAGACGCTTTTCGAGCAGCACGAAACTACAACAAACACCAAGCAAAATCTTGATCAAGAACAGTCTCAAATTCCAAAAAAGCGAACCAAAAATCTTGTGGATTCTTGCTAGAGTACCTCATCACCAAAAGGTCGGTCAGCAACAGAAGATAACTTAGAAGAGAAACCCGCCAAGGGAAGTCGTAAAGCCAAAGCAGTGTGGCCTCCTAAGATCATCCCAACACACACATTCATCAACAATGAAACACAAAACCAAGTCTAAGCTTTAGTTAGTTATACATACCCAAGTCTAAGCTCCGGCCAACAGCACCAAGAAAGCCTGATCCAGTATTATTAATAAATTAATAAATATTATATTAATATTATTTTATAATATTTATTAATTTATCGAGTATTAATTTATAAAGATTTTATTCTGTTAAAATTTTAGTAATAAAGTAAACAAGCTATTGCAGAAATACATAAATTAAATTCTAGTTAACAGAATTTATCACACGAAAAAAATTCTGCAGGTGCTTCCAAGTTCCACCAATTAGTATAATTTTAGAAGAAGATAAAAAATGATTCATTCCACTCTTTTTCTATCTTTTCTCAAAATTTGAGTTTAACTAACACGTTTTAATTTTTAAGGATTATATTTACCAAAAATAGATAAATTAACTATTTTTTTAATTGCATTATTTCCCTAAAATATTTCCTACGGTTTTGGAACCTTAGGTCTACTGCTTCTCATTACCCTTTTGTTTATAAAATAATTTCGGAACACAAAAGTTTCTTTTAGATATTGACTAAAATGGTATTTTTAAAATTCTATTTTCATAATTTTTAGTCGGACATTTTCAGCATAAATGAAATAAAAGAAAATATTTTCCAATTTTAAGTTCATCTAAGTAGGAGATCCAAAAATTCAATAAATTAAGTCTTAAAAATTGGCCAAATAGCACAAATTTACTACAAAAATTATTCACCGAATAAGACAATTTTCATAGCATAGACCTTAGCACGTGATGGACAGCAAAAACATGAAACCATATGAACAAAACAAAAACATGTAAATCAATAAGTAAGAGATCAAAGAGGAAACAGAAGTAGCTAAAGGAGCGGATGTTCTCGTATGGTGAAATGTGACTCTTATTTAACGTTGGTGCAATTAGTACTATGCAGTGGTAGGGGCCTAAGTCATAAGATCTCTACATATGTATTATAAATTTTTATACAATTTCTCAAATGATATGTGCTAAACCTAAACTTGATTGATACA
Organism: Cardamine occulta; assembly: GCA_028015245.1. Lineage (NCBI taxonomy): Eukaryota > Viridiplantae > Streptophyta > Magnoliopsida > Brassicales > Brassicaceae > Cardamine > Cardamine occulta. The sequence continues at coordinate 10,980,060 of CM051393.1, read as the reverse complement.
AGATCTTTAATAAAAAATGAGTTGACTAATCCAAAAATTGGATGTTTAGTTTAATATGTTGACTATCTAAACATGATTTATACGAGGTCTTTAATTAAAAATGAGGTGACTAATCCAAAAATTGGATGTTTATAGTTTAATTATGTTGACTTTCTAAACATTTGACGGTGAGGATTGAGGTAACGTTTTCAATTTTATATAACCCGTGTAGTTAAGTTGTTTGACAAATTCTATAATTATAAACAATCAGTTATGTGCACGATTAATTAGGTTGCCACATGATTCGATTAGTCAGGCATATGATTTATATTCAGGTAGACGTCTGATTTTACAATATTAATATGTAAAATGCACTATAAATATTTCACAGTTAAAACTGATACTTAGAGAAAAATCTACAAATAAATTATACATATTAAAAATATTTTAGGTTTCTTGACAGTGTTATACAAAAATATGCTTATTACGTTTCTTGACTGCGTTATACTTATACATCGTAATTTCAAGATTCAAATATATTACAATATATTTAAAGAAAATCATTGAGATGCTTCGTAAATGTTCCGGGAACTTGTAAAAGTTCTTGGATCTTTTCGATTCGAGTTCTATCTAGAAAAGTTTAAAATTGGTTGTGGGGACGTAAAATTGACAGAAATTTGCAGTTTATCTAATTACATAATGAATGATTTTGTGGGGCTGTAATTATAAAACAATAAAATATGAAAAACAAGCCTATGGGAGAGTCCTGCCGTGAAACTAATCGTGTGGGACATTCATTTTCTCATAAGACTCGTCGTCTTACCATCTTGGCTGGCTTCCTTAAGTGCTCACCATTACATATTAAAAGTTTTTTTATTTCTTTATTTTCTTAAGGCCGTTTTGGTCCACCTTAATTAATTCATTATTTAATTTTCTGAAATAAAAACACAAAGAAAGAATGATCGTTATTCATAAGGAAATTTATGATTCTTTTATAAATAAAACGAAATCGCGCAACGTACGTGTTCAATTCGTAGCCTTGCTCTTGAATTATTAAAAAAATCGTTGGCAAAAGTGGAAAGAAGAACCTTTTTTGGTACAACTCATTTGTGTCGTTGATACGAAAGGGTATCCACTATCCTCCAACAACGAAAACTTCTGATTTGTTCAATTTCTTCCTAATTCTTTAATACTCGATTTAAATATACAATTTAGAATATTAAACGGGAAGAAAATATACAATTGTGTTTATTCAATGATCGCTTTTTTTTTGTTTAGACTTTGAATATTGACATGTGGTTGCTCGAGTTTGAAATCACTACAACCACATTCAATCAATCATTATTCCCAATCAAACTGTGGTGGGGTCGTTCTTCCGGTGGTATGGTAGTTTTCTACGGAGGCTGCAGTGGCTCGAAGCTGCGTTTCTTGGAGACTTATCTTCAGTTAAAGTTCAGGTTTCTGAGCAGGTTCGGCTTTTGTCTGCTTTCGAAGCTGGTTAGGGTGTCTGGGGTTTTCATCTCGACGGCCTTGATGGAGTTTAGTCTGGATTGGCTGTGGTAGTGCGAGGCGGTAGTGTTTTCGGCTATAGCTATTTGTGACGAGTGGGCAAACCTTTTTTTTGCTTGGCTCTTTGCATTTTGTATCTTTTGATCCATCTACTTTGATCTTGTGTTTTTCTCCGTTTTTTTGTAAATTTTCTCACTCTTTATTCTTGTTATCATTATAATTTCCGTCAAAAATTGTTTAAAATGGTATTTAATCTTAACATTTTTATCAAAAAAAAAAACTGACGTGAAAAAAAAAATTCATGTTAACCAACTAGGCAACTATGATCGAAATTTAAGTAAAATGATTCGAGTCTTGGTCTCTAGGCAACTAGGGTTCCGGTAATAATTTTATGTTGGCCATCTAAGATAAAATTTTCAACCAACCATAGGACTACTATGAGTTAGTTAAAAAAAACAAAATTTTAACTATGAAAAAAATTATTTTAGTTATATACTTTGTTTGGTCAACAAAATGTATAATAATCAATCCCTAAATTCCCAATGGTAATACAATAACAGTCGTAACTCGTAAGTCGTAACATACGTCATGCTATATATTCTAGTTATCATTTTAGTTATGCAAAATTGTAAAATATACTCCTTCCGTTTCATATTAGTCATCGTTTTGGAATTTAAAACTCATTTCATATTAGTTGTTGTTTTACGTTTTCAATGCATATGTTTGATAGGATTTTCAACTTTGTCCCTCATATTTTAATATCTTGACCAATGAAATAAAATCAAATAAACATTAATTAGGGATAAAACAAAAAAATTAAATATTTTCTTAATATGTGTGAAACAACCTTAAACGATAATTAATTTGAAACAGAGAGTATTAGTTAAAATTTAATAGTTATTATACAATTTAACCTTCATAAAATTTTTGTTTTAAGTGGTTTAGTGTTCATTTTATTTTGGATTCTTTTCCTAATCCTTTTTGTTCGCCGTTTGTTCTACCATAACTATTTTACATAAATATTTACTGCAAATATTTTGCTTATTCAAATCATGAAAAGATGTTTTCTGTCCCGTCAGTTCTCTACTGGTTTCACTATAACCTTAAAATATATTTGATATTTAATTTGTAAGTTGTAACCTTTTTTCGTGTGGCTGAATAGATTATCCATAAGTCAAGCCCTCTTATTATCTCAAAAACCAATAGAAGAAGCTCTAACCAAAAGTACCACCCATTTTTAAAAGTATTTTTTTTTTATTATTACAATAAATTACTGCTAAGTGGTAACTAATCGAATCAAGAAGTGTGTAGTTGGCGATTTGGTCATCTTAAGTGGCTGTCTCTACACGGGGTTCACAAATCTACTTTTAATTAACAAAACAAATCTTGGTTGACATTTAAAGCAATGAGTAGACAAACACTTTTTAAAATACGATAAAACGAGGAATCAGAGAAGACGAAAAGTTTAATTTCTCCATTAGACAAACATAAATAAATAATCATCTAAGTGTATTTATTATGAGTAACAGCTAATATCACTCTACAAAAAAAACGGATTATCTCACGAAGTTCCCACGGTTTTTTTTTTTTTTAAATAATCTCTCTCTCCCAATAACATATGTATATATATATCAAATACACTTTGGTACAAAATCGAACATAAACACATTTCACATTTTTGTTTTGGTATTATCACATAAAAAAAAAAAGAAGGTAAGCTTATGTCGAACAATAATAATTCTCTGACCACCGGGAATCAAGAAACGACGACGTTTCGTGTAGACTCAATCGCATTGCCTTCAAAACCTTCTGATCAGTCTCCTCAATCATCTCCAGGCTCATCTTCTTCCCCTTCACCAAGAACTTCCGGTGGATCACCGGCGAGGAGGACGGCGACTGGATTATCCGGCAAACATTCTACTTTCAGGGGAATTAGGCTAAGAAACGGGAAATGGGTCTCGGAGATTAGAGAGCCACGTAAAACGACAAGAATTTGGCTCGGGACTTATCCGGTGCCGGAGATGGCTGCCGCAGCTTATGACGTGGCGGCGTTAGCCTTGAAAGGATCCGACGCCGTTTTGAACTTTCCTGGTTTGGCTTTGATTTATGTGAGTCCGGTTTCTAACTCTGCTGCTGATATAAGAGCGGCTGCTAGTAAAGCTGCGGAGATGAAGCAACCGGATCCGGGTGGAGTTGAGTTGGTGTTGGATCCGAGTCAACCCGAAAAGAAGAAAGAAGAAGAAGGAGAAGGATCGTCTTCGTTAGAGTTTATGGACGAGGAAGCAATGTTGTATATGCCGAGTTTGTTGACGGAGATGGCTGAAGGGATGTTGATGAGTCCACCGAGAATGACTAATCCGACGGTGGAGGATGATTCGCCGGAGAATCAGGACGGAGATAATCTTTGGAGTTACAAATGAATCCATTGAAGCTGTCTTTTTCTTTGTTCCGGTCGAATGATAATTTTTTCCCTTTTTCTTCTTTTCGGGTCGTTGTAAGGGAAAATCAAATAGGATGATCTATTAATATTTTTGGAAATCTATGTTCCATGTTGTATCGCTTTATGAATTTGGTTTTTTTTCTTTCCATTTATTTATATAAATGTTGATTTATATGAGGAAAATTTAGACAGATTGGAGTATATATTGTGTATGCGGCTTTTTTTCTGGTCAACTGTGTTTATGCTGTTTTTTTTCCCTTTTTTTCTTGTCAACACTCCATATATTAAATCCTCGGTATGTCAATTTCCTCTAAAGGAAGTCAGTGGGGAGCTGATGTGCTTACATGAAAAAAATAGAATCCACTTGCTTTTGCACATTCTGCAAAATGATCGGTACAAATATTTTCACTACGCGGGATAAATCTAATCCTAAAAGGCAAAAATACATCTTTATAATATAAGAAATCCTTTAACTCTGATGCAAATGCTGGCCAATCCTCAGAGTTTGATGTTATCATGATAAAATCAGAGCAATTTGTGGCAAAAATAACTTCTGTCATGGCTCTAGCTGCTAAACTCTGCATAGTCTGGACAAACGCTTCCAATTCTGCGTGTAGAGAGGATATACAGGATCTCGAGCCCTTTAGTCCAAGGTGCAGTATTTTATCCATCATCAATATCCAACCCTGGCCACTTCGTGCCTCCAGTCTGTGCCATGAGCCATCCGTGTAGTAGATCAGAAAATCTTGGGGTAGCCGCTCTATCATCTCCTCCCCATTCCTCTCCCCAAGCAATTCTTCTCTTGTATTTGCTCTCCTCCACACCTCTTCTTCTTGTATGGCGAGGGCTAGTGTGTCTTGGGGATTCTCGCTAATGTTTTCAAAGACTTTTTGGTTTTTCGCTTTCCAAATATACCACATAATCTATGGAAAAAGCAGTAAATTCTCCTCAATCACTCCATAGTTTTTCCCTCTCTCGTTTATGCTGCTTCCAGATAGAGAAAAATCTTTTTAAGAAACCTATCTAGAAGCTACATAAGTTGTTTATGGAGACTTGTCCATTTCTTTATATATATATAAAAAAAACACATCCCTTTTCTTTAAATCTGGAAAAAATGAAAAGTTTTTTTTCTCAACGACAAACTTAAATATTGAAAAATAGAAACGAGAAAAACCTTTGGAACTTAACCATCAGACCAGACCACACATCTTTATCATTTATAAAATATCCACTATAACATTTGGTATGGGTTTTCTCTGGCTTCTTCTACTAGATCCACACTCTTAGGATTCTCTAAACTTTCCGAGTTCAATGTTATGTGTCAAGTGCTACATATATAACAACTTTTTGTGCATCAAAATTTGCAGATAAATACCTCAAATTTCTATGCAATGTGTTTCATGCATCTTGAGCATGAAAATGGATGTGTTGGTTTACTTCTATTTAGAAAGTTGTTCACTTTTGTCTTAGGTTTAGGCACTACATATCCATCTTATGTTTTTACTGTAGGAGACTTTCAGCCAAACTTCACTGCAATCTACTCATTTTAATCAATTCTTCAAACGATTGCTATCATTTTAACCTTCCAATGCCAATAATTAGCCATGTCAAAAAAAAAAAAGCATTTTTTTATGAACAACCAACTCTCGTGTTAACTCCATTTTCTTCCTCGGAAGTTTTTATTCAGTTTTAACTCGTTTCAGATACCCACTCTAATACTAAATGTAAAAGCGAAAATGTCTACAACGCATTAATATACCAAGACTTGATTCACCAAGTTGTCAAACCAAATTACTAGAAATCTTAGATGTAAGCACAACTAAACCACACACTATCTAGCTTACAAGTTACAACCAAACAATTCCTAGATTAAAATAGTTCAATGTAAAAAAAAAAAAAATATTAGTAAATGAAAGTGAACAAGTCTAACAAAAAACAAAGGTAAAGAGTCCCTCTATACAAGACCTTCTAGTCACATTAGAGGCTCTCGAGCAATAAAACCAAAGGATAAACTTTTTGTAGCCCAGCATATCCGCACAGGCACAGCCGTCGTCTTCCTCGCCGGACATGCTACATAAACAATCCTCACCCAAACTTGGCCACAGAGATTATCTCTGATTCGTGTCCACTAAAGAGATTCGTAGCCAGAAGCTTCCAATGAGTTTGTTCTGTAATTCAATTGAAACCCTTTATTCAAAACCCTTTCTTCTCCACAAATCTCACTTCTTTCCTTTCCCCAATTCCAAATTCCAAAATCCTAATTTCACCAGGTTCCCACTTCGTCATCAACATCCAATCAAATCATGTCTAAAATCAGCATCTTCATCAGAAATCGATATGGTTAAAAACAAAGAAGGCATCTTTACACCAAAGGAGAAGAAAGTTGTCGTCTTATGGGACTTAGACAACAAACCACCACGAGGTCCACCGTACGAAGCCGCTACAGCTCTCCGACGAGTCGCTGAGAAACTCGGCCGAGTCGTTGAAATCTCCGCTTACGCAAATCGTCATGCTTTTATCCATTTACCTCATTGGGTTGTTGAAGAGAGACGAGAAAGACGGAATCTTGATTTCATGGAGAGGAAAGGAGAAGTAACACCGATTGATCCTTACATCTGTGGTGTATGTGGCCGGAAATGTAAAACCAATCTTGATTTGAAGAAACATTTCAAGCAGCTTCACGAGAGAGAGAGACAGAAGAAAGTGAATCGAATGAGATCTTTGAAAGGTAAGAAACGTCAGAAGTTTAAAGAACGTTATGTCTCCGGGAACGAGAAGTATAACGAAGCGGCGAGGAAGTTGTTGACTCCTAAAGTTGGATACGGGCTTGAAGCAGAGCTCCGGCGAGCAGGGGTTCATGTGAAGACGGTGGAGGATAAGCCACAGGCGGCGGATTGGGCTGTGAAGAGACAGATACAGCATTCGATGACACGTGGCATTGATTGGTTGGTTTTGGTATCGGATGATAAGGATTTTGCGGATATGTTGAGGAAAGCTAGGGAAGCTGATCTTGGGACTGTTGTGGTTAGTGATAGGGATAGAGCTTTGGGAAGGCATGCTGATTTGTGGGTTCCTTGGATTGGTGTTGAGAATGGTGAGATTGGGGAGAAGGATTTGGTTCCGGGGAAGAGAATTAGGTTTGAGGAGGAGGAGAGTGAGGAGGGGTTTGGTGGTGGAGATGGGTTGTTTTCGTTGGGGTATGAGGAGGATGAGACGGTGGAGGTGACGGTGGAGAGTGATGGGTTTGGGAGGTTTAATGTGTCGGCGTTTTCAGAAGATGAAGGGGACTTTGTGTTGAGTGATAGTGATGATAGTGATGATGAGTTCGGTTTCTGAATGTTTATTGGTTTAGAAATAAACCGGAAAGTTTAAAGGAGAGCTCTCTGGTTGATGCATAAATTGGTTGAATGAGTTGATTTCTGAAAACTAATGGTTTGTATGAATTTGGTTAAGCATTGTTGTAAGTTATCGAATCTAGGATTTGTAACAATTGTTTATATAGCTCGTACACAAGTGGTGAGCAGTCAGATTAGCTGATATGTCCATGATGTGGTAAAAAGTTATTGAAAGAGAACTAACTCTTCTCGAGTAAAATGCAAATTCTTTAGCGAAGTTTGATTTTGTAGCTAGATTTGGTGATGCACCCGAAAGATTTGGTGAGAAGATAAACAAAGTGTGTTTTTTTTCTTTTCCTGTTGATACACAAAATCATAGACTTGACTCAAAGTAGAAAAAAAAGAATTTTGCTACAGGCAGAGGGTTTTGCAAACTTCGTCTATAACTGGGTTGGTGATTTTCTTAGAGTTAACAATTTAAATATATGTTCATAGCAAATTCTTATTTTTTTTTAGTTTGAAATTTTGTTGACAAAAAAAGAAATCGAAATTTCGTTTCACAGTTACCAGAAACTAGAATTTTGAATAACTCCAACCAAACCAAACTGTAAACTTGACCTTATATTTTCTGCATAGTTTTCGAAAACGGTTAGTTTAACGTATTTGGGTAGAAAATGAAAAGAAACACAACCAGCCTTGGACACGTACGCACATTTTGCTTAGTTGGATCAAAGTTTGACTCAGCTAAAGAAGAAGTCCACAGAATCTAAAGGATTTCCAAAAATATCAAGAATATAAAATCCCATAAGAATTGACGACAAAAATAAAAAAATAAAAAAAATCCCATTTGAATCCAACAAGATGTCCAAAAATAATGAAAAGTGGGCCCCACATTAAAAAGCGTGTGGGTCATAGTGAAAATCAAAACCCAAACCGTGGCTGGACAGCGGACGCGCCGCCTCCTCAAACGTGGCTCGCCTCTCGAACCAAAGAGAATAAGTTACGATCCAACTGTCAAAACCGCGTCCTCGTGACGTCATCCGTTACCTTTAAACTAACGCTTATTTTGTCTTTTTCTAAATCGTCCCCTTTCCCCGAACATAACTTAATCGAATAAATACTAAATTTAATACTCAACCATCAAATCCACAGAAGACACAGTACACAAATACAAACACTCTCAGACTAAGTAAATTTCAAGACACGTGTCAGTCATAAGCCGTGGGACAGTTGTCATTACCAGATCTTGCGTGTTCTCACTTTATTACACCTTATAAAAAAAACATAACTTCTCTTTCTGTAATTAAAATATCCGGAAAGTTCCAACACCTGAACAAAACAAAGAAAGAGAAATTAAACATCTTATCCAAAACAAAACAAGATCAAATGAATCCTTTTAACTCAGCTTTCTCAGACTCGTTTCTCTCAATCTCCGATCATAGATCTCCAGTTTCCGAAGGTAGTGAGTGTTCACCGAAGTTAGCTTCGAGTTATCCGAAGAAAAGAGCAGGGAGGAAGAAGTTTCGTGAGACACGTCATCCGATTTATAGAGGAGTTCGTCAGAGGAATTCTGGTAAATGGGTTTGTGAAGTTAGAGAGCCTAATAAGAAATCGAGGATTTGGTTAGGAACTTTTCCGACGGTTGAAATGGCTGCTCGTGCTCACGATGTTGCTGCTCTTGTCCTTCGTGGTCGCTCTGCTTGTCTCAATTTCGCTGATTCTGTGTGGCGGCTTCGTATTCCTGATTCTACGTGTCCTAAGGAAATTCAGAAAGCGGCGGCTGAAGCTGCGGTGGCGTTTCAGAATGAGACGACGAATGGGACGACGGAAGAGGGATTGAAAACTGCGGCGGAGGTAGAGGTGGCTGGGGAGCCGACGGTGGATGATCAGAGTGGTTTGTTTTATATGGATGAAGAGATGGTTTTGGGGATGCCGATGTTTTTAGAGAATATGGCGGAGGGGATGCTCTTGCCGCCGCCGGAAGTTGGCTGGGATCATAATGACTTGGAGGTAGATGATGCCGACGTGTCACTTTGGAGTTTTAGTGTTTAATTTTTTTAAAAAAATAAAGAATAATCTAGTTAGGATTATTTGGGCTTCTAGGATTGGTCCGTAGTTCCGTACTTCACTTTTTTTTGTTTGGTATAGTACGGAGTGAAATACCAAATCGGGTAGTGACTAATAAATCATTTATTCTTTAGAATGAATTTTGTAAACAGATTTTTATAATATTTTTAATAACAGTTTTGATCAAATTTAGAGCTATCGAATTTGAAAATTTTGTGTGTTGTACATGAAACAGAGAATATTTGATCTTGATTTCGATAATATATTGACCATCTTATCTAAATCTCAATGGCTTATAATAGCTTGAAACTATGTCTCAGCTTTTCCAAACCATGCACTTGTGTAACTAAATTACTTACACAATTTATCAAGGAAAAATGTGATGGCAACTAAGAGCTCAGATTTTCTGAGGAATTTTGATTTGCGAATATATGATTGTGGCAACATAGGTTTAAAGCATTTGTTTTTTTTTTTTGGCCAGTTTAAAGCATTTGGTTGTGTGAGTTTGTTTGGCATAATGGTAGTCAAAAAGTGTTAAATGTTGTTAGATTCATTTTGTTGTAGGCGAGACTGAATAAAAATTGAAGAAAAAACAAAAAAAACTGTAAGTTCTCCTACACATTTGACTTTATGTTGCCCTTAAAATATTTGTGGCATGAAACTGAAACTTCTCACTTTTTGTGATCAGACCAGGGCCAAGACACTATTCTTGAACTTTATTGTGTGTTGTTGTCATCAAAATTAAAAACATGACAATAAAAAGTTAAAAATATATTTATCAATCATTAGTCAAATAAAAATGAATTGGAAATCAAATGATGAAAAAATCTTTGGTTTGATTTACTTAATAATTAAAAACTTAAAATTGAAAGACAAACCAACATATAGTCCATTGAAAATAAACTACTAAACCATGAGTTATAATAAAATTAAAATAGATTAAAATCTTTTAATAGAAGAAAACTTATTGATATAAAATATAATATTAAAAAATTATTAAAATTAAGTTTAAAATATTGTATGTATCAATTATGATGTTACCATTATTTGAGTGTTTGGTGTTTGATTTTAAAATTAAAATAGTTCAAAAATACTTTTAACCAAAATTATACAAGTATATATACTTAATCTCTATATTGAAATATATTTGAATAAGGGATTGATAAACTAAAATTCAGTACAAGATTTTGTAGGAAAATAAATAGGAAAAAAATGTGGAAAAAGATGTTCTATATATATCAAATTTAAAATTCAGAGTGGAAACGGGATGAGACAAATATGTAACATGATAGAAACGAATGTTCCCAAAAAAAAAAAATAACAATAAAAATAAAATATATTTTCAGTTTCTATAATAAATTCCCCCCCCTCCAAGGAAAATGTGTAAATTATAAGAATGGTGGAATTATGACAGAAATGTTAATTAGAGCATGGCGGGATGCTATCAAAAAAACGGAAGAAGACGAATCTATTGTGATACTACCAAGTGGGAGTGAGAACTCAGTTTCAGATTTTGGAAATGTGCTAAAATGCAGAACTGATGGTGCTTGGAAAGAAAACGAAGATACATGTGGTCTTGGTTGGTGCCTAATGGATCTTTCTAATCGTCCCATTCATCTTGGTTTAAAGGGCACTTGGCGATGCCTCTCGGCAACGCATGCTGAGTTGCTAGGACTAATATGGACAATGCAATGTATAATTGATATCAAGTCCACTTATAGCTGTTTTGTAACGGACTGCAAGAAGCTCCTAACCATCACGGAAGCATCTCAAGAGTGGCTAATCTACCAAGCTGAACTTGCTGATTTCATCACTCTTAAGGGAAAGTTTTCTCTCTTTAATCTCTTTTATGCTTCTCGAGTTTCTAATATGCATACTGATTTTCTTACCCGTTGTGCGAGAACCCGTGACCTATCTTTTTCTTTTGTAAACTCTACCGTGCCATTGTGGCTACCTAAGCGTAACTAAGTCCTCTTAAGATTTCGAGAAGAGGTTTCTTTTCTGGTTTCAGAAGAGGTTTCTCTTTAGATTTCCTAAGACATCTTAAGGTTTTTATGTTATAATAATGTTGAAATTTTGTTATGCAGTCTCAACGGATTGCAGTTGAGGGAAGGGAGGTTATTCTCAACGTTAAGTCACAAGGAACATTCAATTTCATGAATAAGTGAGCTAATGTTTTTTTTTTTTTCCAGACATCGATTCTTTATCTGTTCTATATTGTTATTACAGAACTTTATTGTGTGTTGTTGTCATCAAAATTAAAAACATGACAATAAAAAGTTAAAAATATATTTATCAATCATTAGTCAAATAAAAATGAATTGGAAATCAAATGATGAAAAAATCTTTGGTTTGATTTACTTAATAATTAAAAACTTAAAATTGAAAGACAAACCAACATATAGTCCATTGAAAATAAACTACTAAACCATGAGTTATAATAAAATTAAAATAGATTAAAATCTTTTAATAGAAGAAAACTTATTGATATAAAATATAATATTAAAAAATTATTAAAATTAAGTTTAAAATATTGTATGTATCAATTATGATGTTACCATTATTTGAGTGTTTGGTGTTTGATTTTAAAATTAAAATAGTTCAAAAATACTTTTAACCAAAATTATACAAGTATATATACTTAATCTCTATATTGAAATATATTTGAATAAGGGATTGATAAACTAAAATTCAGTACAAGATTTTGTAGGAAAATAAATAGGAAAAAAATGTGGAAAAAAGATGTTCTATATATATCAAATTTAAAATTCAGAGTGGAAAGGGATGAGACAAATATGTAACATGATAGAAACGAATGTTCCCAAAAAAAAAAACATAACAATAAAAATAAAATATATTTTCAGTTTCTATAATAAATTCCCCCCTCCAAGGAAAATGTGTAAATTATAAAAATGGTGAAATTATGACAAAAATGTTAATTAGAGCATGGCGGGATGCTATCAAAAAAACGGAAGAAGACGAATCTATTGTGATACTACCAAGTGGGAGTGAGAACTCAGTTTCAGATTTTGGAAATGTGCTAAAATGCAGAACTGATGCTGCTTGGAAAGAAAACCGAAGATACGTGTGGTCTTGGTTGGTGCCTAATGGATCTTTCTAATCGTCCCATTCATCTTGGTTTAAAGGGCACTTGGCGATGCCTCTCGGCAACGCATGCTGAGTTGCTAGGACTAATATGGACAATGCAATGTATAATTGATATCAAGTCCACTTATAGCTGTTTTGTAACGGACTGCAAGAAGCTCCTAACCATCACGGAAGCATCTCAAGAGTGACTAATCTACCAAGCTGAACTTGCTGATTTCATCACTCTTAAGGGAAAGTTTTCTCTCTTTAATCTCTTTTATGCTTCTCGAGTTTCTAATATGCATACTGATTTTCTTACCCGTTGTGCGAGAACCCGTGACCTATCTTTTTCTTTTGTAAACTCTACCGTGCCATTGTGGCTACCTAGCGTAACTAAGTCATCTTAAGATTTCTAGAAGAGGTTTCTCTTCTGGTTTCCAGAAGAGGTTTCTCTTTAGATTTCCTAAGACATCTTAAGGTTTTTATGTTATAATAATGTTGAAATTTTGTTATGCAGTCTCAACGGATTGCAGTTGAGGGAAGGGAGGTTATTCTCAACGTTCGTCACAAGGAACATTCAATTTCATGAATAAGTGAGCGCAATGTTTTTTTTTTTTTCAGGACATCGATTCTTTATCTGTTCTATATTGTTATTACAGAACTTTATTGTGTGTTGTTGTCATCAAAATTAAAAACATGACAATAAAAAGTTAAAAATATATTTATCAATCATTAGTCAAATAAAAATGAATTGGAAATCAAATGATGAAAAAATCTTTGGTTTGATTTACTTAATAATTAAAAACTTAAAATTGAAAGACAAACCAACATATAGTCCATTGAAAATAAACTACTAAACCATGAGTTATAATAAAATTAAAATAGATTAAAATCTTTTAATAGAAGAAAACTTATTGATATAAAATATAATATTAAAAAATTATTAAAATTAAGTTTAAAATATTGTATGTATCAATTATGATGTTACCATTATTTGAGTGTTTGGTGTTTGATTTTAAAATTAAAATAGTTCAAAAATACTTTTAACCAAAATTATACAAGTATATATACTTAATCTCTATATTGAAATATATTTGAATAAGGGATTGATAAACTAAAATTCAGTACAAGATTTTGTAGGAAAATAAATAGGAAAAAAATGTGGAAAAAAGATGTTCTATATATATCAAATTTAAAATTCAGAGTGGAAACGGGATGAGACAAATATGTAACATGATAGAAACGAATGTTCCCAAAAAAAAAACATAACAATAAAAATAAAATATATTTTCAGTTTCTATAATAAATTCCCCCCCCTCCAAGGAAAATGTGTAAATTATAAAAATGGTGAAATTATGACAAAAATGTTAATTAGAGCATGGCGGGATGCTATCAAAAAAACGGAAGAAGACGAATCTATTGTGATACTACCAAGTGGGAGTGAGAACTCAGTTTCAGATTTTGGAAATGTGCTAAAATGCAGAACTGATGGTGCTTGGAAAGAAAACGAAGATACATGTGGTCTTGGTTGGTGCCTAATGGATCTTTCTAATCGTCCCATTCATCTTGGTTTAAAGGGCACTTGGCGATGCCTCTCGGCAACGCATGCTGAGTTGCTAGGACTAATATGGACAATGCAATGTATAATTGATATCAAGTCCACTTATAGCTGTTTTGTAACGGACTGCAAGAAGCTCCTAACCATCACGGAAGCATCTCAAGAGTGGCTAATCTACCAAGCTGAACTTGCTGATTTCATCACTCTTAAGGAAAGTTTTCTCTCTTTAATCTCTTTTATGCTTCTCGAGTTTCTAATATGCATACTGATTTTCTTACCCGTTGTGCGAGAACCCGTGACCTATCTTTTTCTTTTGTAAACTCTACCGTGCCATTGTGGCTACCTAGCGTAACTAAGTCCTCTTAAGATTTCCAGAAGAGGTTTCTTTTCTGGTTTCCAGAAGAGGTTTCTCTTTAGATTTCCTAAGACATCTTAAGGTTTTTATGTTATAATAATGTTGAAATTTTGTTATGCAGTCTCAACGGATTGCAGTTGAGGGAAGGGAGGTTATTCTCAACGTTAAGTCACAAGGAACATTCAATTTCATGAATAAGTGAGCTAATGTTTTTTTTTTTTTCCAGACATCGATTCTTTATCTGTTCTATATTGTTATTACAGAACTTTATTGTGTGTTGTTGTCATCAAAATTAAAAACATGACAATAAAAAGTTAAAAATATATTTATCAATCATTAGTCAAATAAAAATGAATTGGAAATCAAATGATGAAAAAAATCTTTGATTTAATTTACTTAATAATTAAAAACTTAAAATTGAAAGACAAACCAACATATAGTCCATTGAAAATAAACTACTAAACCATGAGTTATAATAAAATTAAAATAGATTAAAATCTTTTAATAGAAGAAAACTTATTGATATAAAATATAATATTAAAAAATTATTAAAATTAAGTTTAAAATATTGTATGTATCAATTATGATGTTACCATTATTTGAGTGTTTGGTGTTTGATTTTAAAATTAAAATAGTTCAAAAATACTTTTAACCAAAATTATACAAGTATATATACTTAATCTCTATATTGAAATATATTTGAATAAGGGATTGATAAACTAAAATTCAGTACAAGATTTTGTAGGAAAATAAATAGGAAAAAAATGTGGAAAAAAGATGTTCTATATATATCAAATTTAAAATTCAGAGTGGAAACGGGATGAGACAAATATGTAACATGATAGAAAGCGAATGTTCCCAAAAAAAAAACATAACAATAAAAATAAAATATATTTTCAGTTTCTATAATAAATTCCCCCCCTCCAAGAAAAATGTGTAAATTATAAAAATGGTGAAATTATGACAAAAATGTTAATTAGAGCATGGCGGGATGCTATCAAAAAAGCGGAAGAAGCGAATCTATTGTGATACTACCAAGTGGGAGTGAGACCTCGGTTTCAGATTTTGGAAATGTGCTAAAATGCAGAACTGATGCTGCTTGGAAAGAAAACGAAGATACGTGTGGTCTTGGTTGGTGCCTAATGGATCTTTCTAATCGTCCCATTCATCTTGGTTTAAAGGGCACTTGGCGATGCCTCTCGGAACCGCATGCTGAGTTGCTAGGACTAATATGGACAATGCAATGTATAATTGATATCAAGTCCACTTATAGCTGTTTTGTAACGGACTGCAAGAAGCTCCTAACCATCACGGAAGCATCTCAAGAGTGGCTAATCTACCAAGCTGAACTTGCTGATTTCATCACTCTTAAGGGAAAGTTTTCTCTCTTTAATCTCTTTTATGCTTCTCGAGTTTCTAATATGCATACTGATTTTCTTACCCGTTGTGCGAGAACCCGTGACCTATCTTTTTCTTTTGTAAACTCTACCGTGCCATTGTGGCTACCTAGCGTAACTAAGTCATCTTAAGATTTCCAGAAGAGGTTTCTTTTCTGGTTTCCAGAAGAGGTTTCTCTTTAGATTTCCTAAGACATCTTAAGGTTTTTATGTTATAATAATGTTGAAATTTTGTTATGCAGTCTCAACGGATTGCAGTTGAGGGAAGGGAGGTTATTCTCAACGTTCGTCACAAGGAACATTCAATTTCATGAATAAGTGAGCGCAATGTTTTTTTTTTTTTCCAGACATCGATTCTTTATCTGTTCTATATTGTTATTACAGAACTTTATTGTGTGTTGTTGTCATCAAAATTAAAAACATGACAA
The DNA here is from genome assembly GCA_028015245.1 of Cardamine occulta. NCBI lineage: Eukaryota > Viridiplantae > Streptophyta > Magnoliopsida > Brassicales > Brassicaceae > Cardamine > Cardamine occulta. The sequence goes on along the minus strand of CM051393.1, from coordinate 10,963,905 downwards.
TAAAAAGTTAAAAATATATTTATCAATCATTAGTCAAATAAAAATGAATTGGAAATCAAATGATGAAAAAATCTTTGGTTTGATTTACTTAATAATTAAAAACTTAAAATTGAAAGACAAACCAACATATAGTCCATTGAAAATAAACTACTAAACCATGAGTTATAATAAAATTAAAATAGATTAAAATATTTTAATAGAAGAAAACTTATTGATATAAAATATAATATTAAAAAATTATTAAAATTAAGTTTAAAATATTGTATGTATCAATTATGATGTTACCATTATTTGAGTGTTTGGTGTTTGATTTTAAAATTAAAATAGTTCAAAAATACTTTTAACCAAAATTATACAAGTATATATACTTAATCTCTATATTGAAATATATTTGAATAAGGGATTGATAAACTAAAATTCAGTACAAGATTTTGTAGGAAAATAAATAGGAAAAAAATGTGGAAAAAAGATGTTCTATATATATCAAATTTAAAATTCAGAGTGGAAACGGGATGAGACAAATATGTAACATGATAGAAACGAATGTTCCCAAAAAAAAAAACATAACAATAAAAATAAAATATATTTTCAGTTTCTATAATAAATTCCCCCCCCCCTCCAAGAAAAATGTGTAAATTATAAAAATGGTGAAATTATGACAAAAATGTTAATTAGAGCATGGCGGGATGCTATCAAAAAAACGGAAGAAGACGAATCTATTGTGATACTACCAAGTGGGAGTGAGAACTCGGTTTCAGATTTTGGAAATGTGCTAAAATGCAGAACTGATGCTGCTTGGAAAGAAAACGAAGATACGTGTGGTCTTGGTTGGTGCCTAATGGATCTTTCTAATCGTCCCATTCATCTTGGTTTAAAGGGCACTTGGCGATGCCTCTCGGCAACGCATGCTGAGTTGCTAGGACTAATATGGACAATGCAATGTATAATTGATATCAAGTCCACTTATAGCTGTTTTGTAACGGACTGCAAGAAGCTCCTAACCATCACGGAAGCATCTCAAGAGTGGCTAATCTACCAAGCTGAACTTGCTGATTTCATCACTCTTAAGGGAAAGTTTTCTCTCTTTAATCTCTTTTATGCTTCTCGAGTTTCTAATATGCATACTGATTTTCTTACCCGTTAGTCGAGAACCCGTGACCTATCTTTTTCTTTTGTAAACTCTACCGTGCCATTGTGGCTACCTAGCGTAACTAAGTCATCTTAAGATTTCCAGAAGAGGTTTCTTTTCTGGTTTCCAGAAGAGGTTTCTCTTTAGATTTCCTAAGACATCTTAAGGTTTTTATGTTATAATAATGTTGAAATTTTGTTATGCAGTCTCAACGGATTGCAGTTGAGGGAAGGGAGGTTATTCTCAACGTTAAGTCACAAGGAACATTCAATTTCAGGAATAAGTGGGCGCAATGTTTTTTTTTTTTTTCCAGACATCGATTCTTTATCTGTTCTATATTGTTATTACAGAACTTTATTGTGTGTTGTTGTCATCAAAATTAAAAACATGACAATAAAAAGTTAAAAATATATTTATCAATCATTAGTCAAATAAAAATGAATTGGAAATCAAATGATGAAAAAATCTTTGGTTTGATTTACTTAATAATTAAAAACTTAAAATTGAAAGACAAACCAACATATAGTCCATTGAAAATAAACTACTAAACCATGAGTTATAATAAAATTAAAATAGATTAAAATCTTTTAATAGAAGAAAACTTATTGATATAAAATATAATATTAAAAATTATTAAAATTAAGTTTAAAATATTGTATGTATCAATTATGATGTTACCATTATTTGAGTGTTTGGTGTTTGATTTTAAAATTAAAATAGTTCAAAAATACTTTTAACCAAAATTATACAAGTATATATACTTAATCTCTATATTGAAATATATTTGAATAAGGGATTGATAAACTAAAATTCAGTACAAGATTTTGTAGGAAAATAAATAGGAAAAAAATGTGGAAAAAAGATGTTCTATATATATCAAATTTAAAATTCAGAGTGGAAACGGGATGAGACAAATATGTAACATGATAGAAACGAATGTTCCCAAAAAAAAAAAACATAACAATAAAAATAAAATATATTTTCAGTTTCTATAATAAATTCCCCCCCCCCTCCAAGAAAAATGTGTAAATTATAAAAATGGTGAAATTATGACAAAAATGTTAATTAGAGCATGGCGGGATGCTATCAAAAAAACGGAAGAAGACGAATCTATTGTGATACTACCAAGTGGGAGTGAGAACTCAGTTTCAGATTTTGGAAATGTGCTAAAATGCAGAACTGATGGTGCTTGGAAAGAAAACTAAGATACGTGTGGTCTTGGTTGGTGCCTAATGGATCTTTCTAATCGTCCCATGCATCTTGGTTTAAAGGGCACTTGGCAATGCCTCTCGGCAACGCATGCTGAGTTGCTAGGACTAATATGGACAATGCAATGTATAATTGATATCAAGTCCACTTATAGCTGTTTTGTAACGGACTGCAAGAAGCTCCTAACCATCACGGAAGCATCTCAAGAGTGGCTAAACTACCAAGCTGAACTTGCTGATTTCATCACTCTTAAGGGAAAGTTTTCTCTCTTTAATCTCTTTTATGCTTCTCGAGTTTCTAATATGCATACTGATTTTCTTACCCGTTGTGCGAGAACCCGTGACCTATCTTTTTTCTTTTTGTAAACTCTACCGTGCCATTGTGGCTACCTAGAGCTAACTAAGTCATCTTAAGATTTCCAGAAGAGGTTTCTTTTCTGGTTTCCAGAAGAGGTTTCTCTTTAGATTTCCTAAGACATCTTAAGGTTTTTATGTTATAATAATGTTGAAATTTTGTTATGCAGTCTCAACGGATTGCAGTTGAGGGAAGGGAGGTTATTCTCAACGTTCGTCACAAGGAACATTCAATTTCATGAATAAGTGAGCGCAATGTTTTTTTTTTTTTTCCAGACATCGATTCTTTATCTGTTCTATATTGTTATTACAGAACTTTATTGTGTGTTGTTGTCATCAAAATTAAAAACATGACAATAAAAAGTTAAAAATATATTTATCAATCATTAGTCAAATAAAAATGAATTGGAAATCAAATGATGAAAAAATCTTTGGTTTGATTTACTTAATAATTAAAAACTTAAAATTGAAAGACAAACCAACATATAGTCCATTGAAAATAAACTACTAAACCATGAGTTATAATAAAATTAAAATAGATTAAAATCTTTTAATAGAAGAAAACTTATTGATATAAAATATAATATTAAAAAATTATTAAAATTAAGTTTAAAATATTGTATGTATCAATTATGATGTTACCATTATTTGAGTGTTTGGTGTTTGATTTTAAAATTAAAATAGTTCAAAAATACTTTTAACCAAAATTATACAAGTATATATACTTAATCTCTATATTGAAATATATTTGAATAAGGGATTGATAAACTAAAATTCAGTACAAGATTTTGTAGGAAAATAAATAGGAAAAAAATGTGGAAAAAGATGTTCTATATATATCAAATTTAAAATTCAGAGTGGAAACGGGATGAGACAAATATGTAACATGATAGAAACGAATGTTCCCAAAAAAAAAAACATAACAATAAAAAAAAAATATATTTTCAGTTTCTATAATAAATTCCCCCCCCCCTCCAAGAAAAATGTGTAAATTATAAAAATGGTGAAAGTATAACAAAAATGTTAATTAGAGAATGGCGGGATGCTATCAAAAAAACGGGAGAAGACGAAACTATTTTGATAATCCCAAGTGGGAGTGAGAACTTCGGTTTCAGATTTTGGAAATGTGCTAAAATGCAGAACTGATGGTGCTTGGAAAGAAAACGAAGATACGTGTGGTCTTGGTTGGTGCCTAATGGATTTTTCTAATCGTCCCATTCATCTTGGTTTAAAGGGCACTTGGCGATGCCTCTTGGCAACGCATGCTGAGTTGCTAGGACTAATATGGACAATGCAATGTATAATTGATATCAAGTCCACTTATAGCTGTTTTGTAACGGACTGCAAGAAGCTCCTAACCATCACGGAAGCATCTCAAGAGTGGCTAAACTACCAAGCTGAACTTGCTGATTTCATCACTCTTAAGGGAAAGTTTTCTCTCTTTAATCTCTTTTATGCTTCTCGAGTTTCTAATATGCATACTGATTTTCTTACTCGTTGTGCGAGAACCCGTGACCTATCTTTTTCTTTTGTAAACTCTACCGTGCCATTGTGGCTACCTAGCGTAACTAAGTCATCTTAAGATTTCCAGAAGAGGTTTCTTTTCTGGTTTCCAGAAGAGGTTTCTCTTTAGATTTCCTAAGACATCTTAAGGTTTTTATGTTATAATAATGTTGAAATTTTGTTATGCAGTCTCAACGGATTGCAGTTGAGGGAAGGGAGGTTATTCTCAACGTTCGTCACAAGGAACATTCAATTTCATGAATAAGTGAGCGCAATGTTTTTTTTTTTTTTCCAGACATCGATTCTTTATCTGTTCTATATTGTTATTACAGAACTTTATTGTGTGTTGTTGTCATCAAAATTAAAAACATGACAATAAAAAGTTAAAAATATATTTATCAATCATTAGTCAAATAAAAATGAATTGGAAATCAAATGATGAAAAAATCTTTGGTTTGATTTACTTAATAATTAAAAACTTAAAATTGAAAGACAAACCAACATATAGTCCATTGAAAATAAACTACTAAACCATGAGTTATAATAAAATTAAAATAGATTAAAATCTTTTAATAGAAGAAAACTTATTGATATAAAATATAATATTAAAAAATTATTAAAATTAAGTTTAAAATATTGTATGTATCAATTATGATGTTACCATTATTTGAGTGTTTGGTGTTTGATTTTAAAATTAAAATAGTTCAAAAATACTTTTAACCAAAATTATACAAGTATATATACTTAATCTCTATATTGAAATATATTTGAATAAGGGATTGATAAACTAAAATTCAGTACAAGATTTTGTAGGAAAATAAATAGGAAAAAAATGTGGAAAAAAGATGTTCTATATATATCAAATTTAAAATTCAGAGTGGAAACGGGATGAGACAAATATGTAACATGATAGAAACGAATGTTCCCAAAAAAAAAAACATAACAATAAAAATAAAATATATTTTCAGTTTCTATAATAAATTCCCCCCCCCCTCCCAGCAAAAAGTGTAAATTATAAAAATGGGGAAATTATGACAAAAATGGTAATTAGAGGATGGCGGGATGCTATCAAAAAAACGGAAGAAGACGAATCTATTGTGATACTACCAAGTGGGAGTGAGAACTCGGTTTCAGATTTTGGAAATGTGCTAAAATGCAGAACTGATGGTGCTTGGAAAGAAAACGAAGATACGTGTGGTCTTGGTTGGTGCCTAATGGATTTTTCTAATCGTCCCATTCATCTTGGTTTAAAGGGCACTTGGCGATGCCTCTCGACACGCATGCTGAGTTGCTAGGACTAATATGGACAATGCAATGTATAATTGATATCAAGTCCACTTATAGCTGTTTTGTAACGGACTGCAAGAAGCTCCTAACCATCACGGAAGCATCTCAAGAGTGGCTAATCTACCAAGCTGAACTTGCTGATTTCATCACTCTTAAGGGAAAGTTTTCTCTCTTTAATCTCTTTTATGCTTCTCGAGTTTCTAATATGCATACTGATTTTCTTACCCGTTGTCAAAGAACCCGTGACCTATCTTTTTTCTTTTGTAAACTCTACCGTGCCATTGTGGCTACCTAAGCGTAACTAAGTCATCTTAAGATTTCCAGAAGAGGTTTCTTTTCTGGTTTCCAGAAGAGGTTTCTCTTTAGATTTCCTAAGACATCTTAAGGTTTTTATGTTATAATAATGTTGAAATTTTGTTATGCAGTCTCAACGGATTGCAGTTGAGGGAAGGGAGGTTATTCTCAACGTTACGTCACAAGGAACATTCAATTTCATGAATAAGTGAGCGCAATGTTTTTTTTTTTCCAGACATCGATTCTTTATCTGTTCTATATTGTTATTACAGAACTTTATTGTGTGTTGTTGTCATCAAAATTAAAAACATGACAATAAAAAGTTAAAAATATATTTATCAATCATTAGTCAAATAAAAATGAATTGGAAATCAAATGATGAAAAAAATCTTTGGTTTGATTTACTTAATAATTAAAAACTTAAAATTGAAAGACAAACCAACATATAGTCCATTGAAAATAAACTACTAAACCATGAGTTATAATAAAATTAAAATAGATGAGAATCTTTTAATAGTAGAAAACTTATTGTTATAAAATATAATATTAAAAATTATTAAAATTAAGTTTAAAATATTGTATGTATCAATTATGATGTTACCATTATTTGAGTGTTTGGTGTTTGATTTTAAAATTAAAATAGTTCAAAAATACTTTTAACCAAAATTATACAAGTATATATACTTAATCTCTATATTGAAATATATTTGAATAAGGGATTGATAAACTAAAATTCAGTACAAGATTTTGTAGGAAAATAAATAGGAAAAAAATGTGGAAAAAAGATGTTCTATATATATCAAATTTAAAATTCAGAGTGGAAACGGGATGAGACAAATATGTAACATGATAGAAACGAATGTTCCCAAAAAAAAAAACATAACAATAAAAATAAAATATATTTTCAGTTTCTATAATAAATTCCCCCCCCCTCCAAGAAAAATGTGTAAATTATAAAAATGGTGAAATTATGACAAAAATGTTAATTAGAGCATGGCGGGATGCTATCAAAAAAACGGAAGAAGACGAATCTATTGTGATACTACCAAGTGGGAGTGAGAACTCGGTTTCAGATTTTGGAAATGTGCTAAAATGCAGAACTGATGGTGCTTGGAAAGAAAACGAAGATACGTGTGGTCTTGGTTGGTGCCTAATGGATTTTTCTAATCGTCCCATTCATCTTGGTTTAAAGGGCACTTGGCGATGCCTCTCGGCAACGCATGCTGAGTTGCTAGGACTAATATGGACAATGCAATGTATAATTGATATCAAGTCCACTTATAGCTGTTTTGTAACGGACTGCAAGAAGCTCCTAACCATCACGGAAGCATCTCAAGAGTGGCTAATCTACCAAGCTGAACTTGCTGATTTCATCACTCTTAAGGGAAAGTTTTCTCTCTTTAATCTCTTTTATGCTTCTCGAGTTTCTAATATGCATACTGATTTTCTTACCCGTTGTGCGAGAACCCGTGACCTATCTTTTTCTTTTTGTAAACTCTACCGTGCCATTGTGGCTACCTAGCGTAACTAAGTCATCTTAAGATTTCAGAAGAGGTTTCTTTTCTGGTTTCGGAAGAGGTTTCTCTTTAGATTTCCTAAGACATCTTAAGGTTTTTATGTTATAATAATGTTGAAATTTTGTTATGCAGTCTCAACGGATTGCAGTTGAGGGAAGGGAGGTTATTCTCAACGTTAGTCACAAGGAACATTCAATTTCATGAATAAGTGAGCGCAATGTTTTTTTTTTTCCAGACATCGATTCTTTATCTGTTCTATATTGTTATTACAGAACTTTATTGTGTGTTGTTGTCATCAAAATTAAAAACATGACAATAAAAAGTTAAAAATATATTTATCAATCATTAGTCAAATAAAAATGAATTGGAAATCAAATGATGAAAAAATCTTTGGTTTGATTTACTTAAGAATTAAAAACTTAAAATTGAAAGACAAACCAACATATAGTCCATTGAAAATAAACTACTAAACCATGAGTTATAATAAAATTAAAATAGATTAAAATCTTTTAATAGAAGAAAACTTATTGATATAAAATATAATATTAAAAAATTATTAAAATTAAGTTTAAAATATTGTATGTATCAATTATGATGTTACCATTATTTGAGTGTTTGGTGTTTGATTTTAAAATTAAAATAGTTCAAAAATACTTTTAACCAAAATTATACAAGTATATATACTTAATCTCTATATTGAAATATATTTGAATAAGGGATTGATAAACTAAAATTCAGTACAAGATTTTGTAGGAAAATAAATAGGAAAAAAATGTGGAAAAAAGATGTTCTATATATATCAAATTTAAAATTCAGAGTGGAAACGGGATGAGACAAATATGTAACATGATAAAAACGAATTTTCCCAAAAAAAAAAACATAACAATAAAAATAAAATATATTTTCAGTTTCTATAATAAATTCCCCCCCCCTCCAAGAAAAATGTGTAAATTATAAAAATGGTGAAATTATGACAAAAATGTTAATTAGAGCATGGCGGGATGCTATCAAAAAAACGGAAGAAGACGAATCTATTGTGATACTACCAAGTGGGAGTGAGAACTCGGTTTCAGATTTTGGAAATGTGCTAAAATGCAGAACTGATGGTGCTTGGAAAGAAAACGAAGATACGTGTGGTCTTGGTTGGTGCCTAATGGATCTTTCTAATCGTCCCATTCATCTTGGTTTAAAGGGCACTTGGCGATGCCTCTCGACGCATGCTGAGTTGCTAGGACTAATATGGACAATGCAATGTATAATTGATATCAAGTCCACTTATAGCTGTTTTGTAACGGACTGCAAGAAGCTCCTAACCATCACGGAAGCATCTCAAGAGTGGCTAATCTACCAAGCTGAACTTGCTGATTTCATCACTCTTAAGGGAAAGTTTTCTCTCTTTAATCTCTTTTATGCTTCTCGAGTTTCTAATATGCATACTGATTTTCTTACCCGTTGTCGAGAACCCGTGACCTATCTTTTTTCTTTTGTAAACTCTACCGTGCCATTGTGGCTACCTAAGCGTAACTAAGTCATCTTAAGATTTCAGAAGAGGTTTCTTTTCTGGTTTCGAAGAGGTTTCTCTTTAGATTTCCTAAGACATCTTAAGGTTTTTATGTTATAATAATGTTGAAATTTTGTTATGCAGTCTCAACGGATTGCAGTTGAGGGAAGGGAGGTTATTCTCAACGTTCGTCACAAGGAACATTCAATTTCATGAATAAGTGAGCGCAATGTTTTTTTTTTTTTTCAGACATCGATTCTTTATCTGTTCTATATTGTTATTACAGAACTTTATTGTGTGTTGTTGTCATCAAAATTAAAAACATGACAATAAAAAGTTAAAAATATATTTATCAATCATTAGTCAAATAAAAATGAATTGGAAATCAAATGATGAAAAAATCTTTGGTTTGATTTACTTAATAATTAAAAACTTAAAATTGAAAGACAAACCAACATATAGTCCATTGAAAATAAACTACTAAACCATGAGTTATAATAAAATTAAAATAGATTAAAATCTTTTAATAGAAGAAAACTTATTGATATAAAATATAATATTAAACAATTATTAAAATTAAGTTTAAAATATTGTATGTATCAATTATGATGTTACCATTATTTGAGTGTTTGGTGTTTGATTTTAAAATTAAAATAGTTCAAAAATACTTTTAACCAAAATTATACAAGTATATATACTTAATCTCTATATTGAAATATATTTGAATAAGGGATTGATAAACTAAAATTCAGTACAAGATTTTGTAGGAAAATAAATAGGAAAAAAATGTGGAAAAAAGATGTTCTATATATATCAAATTTAAAATTCAGAGTGGAAACGGGATGAGACAAATATGTAACATGATAGAAACGAATGTTCCCAAAAAAAAAAACATAACAATAAAAATAAAATATATTTTCAGTTTCTATAATAAATTCCCCCCCCCCTCCAAGAAAAATGTGTAAATTATAAAAATGGTGAAATTATGACAAAAATGTTAATTAGAGCATGGCGGGATGCTATCAAAAAAAGCGGAAGAAGACGAATCTATTGTGATACTACCAAGTGGGAGTGAGAACTCAGTTTCAGATTTTGGAAATGTGCTAAAATGCAGAACTGATGCTGCTTGGAAAGAAAACGAAGATACGTGTGGTCTTGGTTGGTGCCTAATGGATCTTTCTAATCGTCCCATTCATCTTGGTTTAAAGGGCACTTGGCGATGCCTCTCGGCAACGCATGCTGAGTTGCTAGGACTAATATGGACAATGCAATGTATAATTGATATCAAGTCCACTTATAGCTGTTTTGTAACGGACTGCAAGAAGCTCCTAACCATCACGGAAGCATCTCAAGAGTGACTAATCTACCAAGCTGAACTTGCTGATTTCATCACTCTTAAGGGAAAGTTTTCTCTCTTTAATCTCTTTTATGCTTCTCGAGTTTCTAATATGCATACTGATTTTCTTACCCGTTGTGCGAGAACCCGTGACCTATCTTTTTTCTTTTGTAACCTCTCCCGTGCCATTGTGGCTACCTAGCGTAACTAAGTCATCTTAAGATTTCTAGAAGAGGTTTCTCTTCTGGTTTCCAGAAGAGGTTTCTCTTTAGATTTCCTAAGACATCTTAAGGTTTTTATGTTATAATAATGTTGAAATTTTGTTATGCAGTCTCAACGGATTGCAGTTGAGGGAAGGGAGGTTATTCTCAACGTTCGTCACAAGGAACATTCAATTTCATGAATAAGTGAGCGCAATGTTTTTTTTTTTTTCAGGACATCGATTCTTTATCTGTTCTATATTGTTATTACAGAACTTTATTGTGTGTTGTTGTCATCAAAATTAAAAACATGACAATAAAAAGTTAAAAATATATTTATCAATCATTAGTCAAATAAAAATGAATTGGAAATCAAATGATGAAAAAAATCTTTGGTTTGATTTACTTAATAATTAAAAACTTAAAATTGAAAGACAAACCAACATATAGTCCATTGAAAATAAACTACTAAACCATGAGTTATAATAAAATTAAAATAGATTAAAATCTTTTAATAGAAGAAAACTTATTGATATAAAATATAATATTAAAAATTATTAAAATTAAGTTTAAAATATTGTATGTATCAATTATGATGTTACCATTATTTGAGTGTTTGGTGTTTGATTTTAAAATTAAAATAGTTCAAAAATACTTTTAACCAAAATTATACAAGTATATATACTTAATCTCTATATTGAAATATATTTGAATAAGGGATTGATAAACTAAAATTCAGTACAAGATTTTGTAGGAAAATAAATAGGAAAAAAATGTGGAAAAAAGATGTTCTATATATATCAAATTTAAAATTCAGAGTGGAAACGGGATGAGACAAATATGTAACATGATAGAAACGAATGTTCCCAAAAAAAAAAACATAACAATAAAAATAAAATATATTTTCAGTTTCTATAATAAATTCCCCCCCCTCCAAGGAAAATGTGTAAATTATAAAAATGGTGAAATTATGACAAAAATGTTAATTAGAGCATGGCGGGATGCTATCAAAAAAACGGAAGAAGACGAATCTATTGTGATACTACCAAGTGGGAGTGAGAACTCAGTTTCAGATTTTGGAAATGTGCTAAAATGCAGAACTGATGCTGCTTGGAAAGAAAACGAAGATACGTGTGGTCTTGGTTGGTGCCTAATGGATCTTTCTAATCGTCCCATTCATCTTGGTTTAAAGGGCACTTGGCGATGCCTCTCGGCAACGCATGCTGAGTTGCTAGGACTAATATGGACAATGCAATGTATAATTGATATCAAGTCCACTTATAGCTGTTTTGTAACGGACTGCAAGAAGCTCCTAACCATCACGGAAGCATCTCAAGAGTGACTAATCTACCAAGCTGAACTTGCTGATTTCATCACTCTTAAGGGAAAGTTTTCTCTCTTTAATCTCTTTTATGCTTCTCGAGTTTCTAATATGCATACTGATTTTCTTACCCGTTGTGCGAGAACCCGTGACCTATCTTTTTCTTTTGTAAACTCTACCGTGCCATTGTGGCTACCTAGCGTAACTAAGTCATCTTAAGATTTCTAGAAGAGGTTTCTCTTCTGGTTTCCAGAAGAGGTTTCTCTTTAGATTTCCTAAGACATCTTAAGGTTTTTATGTTATAATAATGTTGAAATTTTGTTATGCAGTCTCAACGGATTGCAGTTGAGGGAAGGGAGGTTATTCTCAACGTTCGTCACAAGGAACATTCAATTTCATGAATAAGTGAGCGCAATGTTTTTTTTTTTTTCCAGACATCGATTCTTTATCTGTTCTATATTGTTATTACAGAACTTTATTGTGTGTTGTTGTCATCAAAATTAAAAACATGACAATAAAAAGTTAAAAATATATTTATCAATCATTAGTCAAATAAAAATGAATTGGAAATCAAATGATGAAAAAAATCTTTGGTTTGATTTACTTAATAATTAAAAACTTAAAATTGAAAGACAAACCAACATATAGTCCATTGAAAATAAACTACTAAACCATGAGTTATAATAAAATTAAAATAGATTAAAATCTTTTAATAGAAGAAAACTTATTGATATAAAATATAATATTAAAAAATTATTAAAATTAAGTTTAAAATATTGTATGTATCAATTATGATGTTACCATTATTTGAGTGTTTGGTGTTTGATTTTAAAATTAAAATAGTTCAAAAATACTTTTAACCAAAATTATACAAGTATATATACTTAATCTCTATATTGAAATATATTTGAATAAGGGATTGATAAACTAAAATTCAGTACAAGATTTTGTAGGAAAATAAATAGGAAAAAAATGTGGAAAAAAGATGTTCTATATATATCAAATTTAAAATTCAGAGTGGAAACGGGATGAGACAAATATGTAACATGATAGAAACGAATGTTCCCAAAAAAAAAAACATAACAATAAAAATAAAATATATTTTCAGTTTCTATAATAAATTCCCCCCCCCTCCAAGAAAAATGTAAATTATAAAAATGGTGAAATTATGACAAAAATGTTAATTAGAGCATGGCGGGATGCTATCAAAAAAAGCGGAAGAAGGCGAATCTATTGTGATACTACCAAGTGGGAGTGAGAACTCGGTTTCAGATTTTGGAAATGTGCTAAAATGCAGAACTGATGCTGCTTGGAAAGCGAAGATACGTGTGGTCTTGGTTGGTGCCTAATGGATCTTTCTAATCGTCCCATTCATCTTGGTTTAAAGGGCACTTGGCGATGCCTCTCGAGCGCATGCTGAGTTGCTAGGACTAATATGGACAATGCAATGTATAATTGATATCAAGTCCACTTATAGCTGTTTTGTAACGGACTGCAAGAAGCTCCTAACCATCACGGAAGCATCTCAAGAGTGACTAATCTACCAAGCTGAACTTGCTGATTTCATCACTCTTAAGGGAAAGTTTTCTCTCTTTAATCTCTTTTATGCTTCTCGAGTTTCTAATATGCATACTGATTTTCTTACCCGTTGTGCGAGAACCCGTGACCTATCTTTTTCTTTTGTAAACTCTACCGTGCCATTGTGGCTACCTAGCGTAACTAAGTCATCTTAAGATTTCTAGAAGAGGTTTCTCTTCTGGTTTCCAGAAGAGGTTTCTCTTTAGATTTCCTAAGACATCTTAAGGTTTTTATGTTATAATAATGTTGAAATTTTGTTATGCAGTCTCAACGGATTGCAGTTGAGGGAAGGGAGGTTATTCTCAACGTTCGTCACAAGGAACATTCAATTTCATGAATAAGTGAGCGCAATGTTTTTTTTTTTTTTCCAGACATCGATTCTTTATCTGTTCTATATTGTTATTACAGAACTTTATTGTGTGTTGTTGTCATCAAAATTAAAAACATGACAATAAAAAGTTAAAAATATATTTATCAATCATTAGTCAAATAAAAATGAATTGGAAATCAAATGATGAAAAAATCTTTGGTTTGATTTACTTAATAATTAAAAACTTAAAATTGAAAGACAAACCAACATATAGTCCATTGAAAATAAACTACTAAACCATGAGTTATAATAAAATTAAAATAGATTAAAATCTTTTAATAGAAGAAAACTTATTGATATAAAATATAATATTAAAAAATTATTAAAATTAAGTTTAAAATATTGTATGTATCAATTATGATGTTACCATTATTTGAGTGTTTGGTGTTTGATTTTAAAATTAAAATAGTTCAAAAATACTTTTAACCAAAATTATACAAGTATATATACTTAATCTCTATATTGAAATATATTTGAATAAGGGATTGATAAACTAAAATTCAGTACAAGATTTTGTAGGAAAATAAATAGGAAAAAAATGTGGAAAAAAGATGTTCTATATATATCAAATTTAAAATTCAGAGTGGAAACGGGATGAGACAAATATGTAACATGATAGAAACGAATGTTCCCAAAAAAAAAACATAACAATAAAAATAAAATATATTTTCAGTTTCTATAATAAATTCCCCCCCCCCTCCAAGAAAAATGTGTAAATTATAAAAATGGTGAAATTATGACAAAAATGTTAATTAGAGCATGGCGGGATGCTATCAAAAAAACGGAAGAAGACGAATCTATTGTGATACTACCAAGTGGGAGTGAGAACTCGGTTTCAGATTTTGGAAATGTGCTAAAATGCAGAACTGATGGTGCTTGGAAAGAAAACGAAGATACGTGTGGTCTTGGTTGGTGCCTAATGGATCTTTCCAATCGTCCCATTCATCTTGGTTTAAAGGGCACTTGGCGATGCCTCTCGGCAACGCATGCTGAGTTGATAGGACTAATATGGACAATGCAATGTATAATTGATATCAAGTCCACTTATAGTTGTTTTGTAACGGACTGCAAGAAGCTCCTAACCATCACGGAAGCATCTCAAGAGTGGCTAATCTACCAAGCTGAACTTTCTGATATCATCACTCTTAAGGGAAAGTTTTCTCTCTTTAATCTCTTTTATGCTTCTCGAGTTTTTAATATGCATGCTGATTTTCTTGCCCGTTGTGCGAGAACCCGTGACCTATCTTTTTTTTTTGTAAACTCTACCGTGCCATTATGGCTACCTAGCGTAACTTCACATTTTTCACATGGTTTTTGAATGAATGTTATTTTTGACGTAAAAATAAAAATGACAAAAATGTTAAATTATGTCCAAATTCCTAAATTATGACAAAATTACTTAATTAGTTCTAATGTTAAGTTCAAAAAATTATATAGAATGAAAAAAAATCCTTCAAATTAGAATTTCTAAAAATTCAGTTCGAGTTAATATTTCCTCCATCACGCGGATACTAACCTAGTTAGGTGTTAATTGGAAATATTTTCACATGGAAAACATGTGCCCTCACTAATTTTCTTCCTCAAATGTTATTTCCGACAAGAAGTTTCATATTTTTTGGCTCACCAGATTCATAAACCCTTTATTCGGTTGGATGAAAAGCTTCCACCTAACAATTCTTAATAGTTGATTTGCCACCTAGAAAATTTCTCGATTTAACCGGGGTTTTTTTCTAAGTTTTTCTCATAATTCAATAAATCCACAGTTTTGTCCAAAATATAATTAGCTGCAAAAATGTTTATCCGGAAATAAAACTCTTCCGAAAGTCCAATGTTATCTATAACTTGAAAGTTGAATTTAGAACAAATGGAACAACAACCAGTATATACGACGCGGTCTAAATCAGAACCGGTTTTAACCGAGAGAACATTAAAAGTAATTTTTGTAAAATGAAGCCATATCAGGGGTAAAATGGTAAATAAACTTTTGACGCGACAGTCTTCTCTTTCTCCTTGTAACTAGTTCTGTCCTCCCTATTAAGATCCGAAGCTTATAAACTAAATCCACTTCAAGATTATTTTTTTCTCTTTTCTCTCCATTATTACTTCACATTCACAACAAAACCCCAAATTTTTATTTCCTCTCTACTACCAAATTTTGATCACTACTTGTTCGAGATTGTTTCGTAGTTTTTTCTAGGGTTTCCTCCAATTTTGCCTCTTGATCGGATAAATCCTAATTTCAAAGTCCAGTCTTGTGTTAAATTTTGTCCGTTGTTATTGTAATCTAAAAAAAGAGAGAGTGAGGAAAAATCAAAAAGCCATGGATTTTGATTTGAACGGAGGAAACAAACGAGTCTTCAACAGACTCGGCGGCGGGTCAACTCGTTCGACGGCACTAACGGATTCACGGCAAAAAGTTTGTTTCCACTGGCGAGCTGGGCGTTGCAATCGCTCTCCTTGCCCTTATTTACATCGAGAATTACCGGGTCCTGGTCCGGTTCAGGGTCAAGGTCCGGGTTATACGAACAAAAGGGTCGCTGAGGAATCTGGTTTTGCGGGTCCGAGTCATCGGAGAGGACCTGGGTTTAACGGGAATTCGAGTAGTAGTTGGGGGAGATTTGGTGGGAACAGAACTGTGACGAAGACTGAGAAAGTTTGCAACTTTTGGGTTGATGGGAATTGCACATACGGTGATAAGTGTAGATACTTGCATTGTTGGAGTAAAGGAGACAGTTTCGCCTTGTTGACTCAGCTTGATGGTCATGAGAAGCTTGTTAGTGGGATTGCTTTGCCTTCTGGTTCTGATAAGCTTTACACTGGGAGTAAAGATGAGACCTTGCGTGTTTGGGATTGTGCCTCTGGACAGGTCTTTATTCGATTCTGTTTTGTTCAAATTAGATTTTTTTAAGCTTTGGTCAGTGGTATTGATGTTTGATACAATTGTGTAATGAATAGTTATCATTGTTTTGTTTAGATGTAGACTGACTCAAGAGAATGTAATTTGTCACTAGTAGCGTAATGAGCATTGATATATTGATGGTAATTGGTGTCTTATTTGCCAAATTTGGTGAGGGAGTTTCTAATTGATAGAATTGTTTGGTTAGGATGTAGAATGGCTTAAGAGAATATAATTTGTCACTTTTATTCACTAGGAACGGAAATTTCTGATTTTGCCGATGTTAATCGAATTCTTTGAACTACTGGATGTTCCTATGGCCCTCTCTAGCTAGAAAACCATGTTTACCATTTTCAGAATCATGTTTGTATTTGAGGAATGCTCATCTGATCTTGTGAGAAACTGTACTGTTTTAAGTTTACTTATTGTGGATATGTTGTTTTGTCTTTTGATTAGTGTACAGGAGTACTCAAACTTGGTGGGGAAGTTGGCTGTGTGCTTAGTGAAGGCCCGTGGCTATTGGTTGGCATGCCAAATGTTGTTAAGGCAAGTTCTGAGTATGATTCCTCTTAGAATTACTTCTCTTCCTTGACTGTCACTATGGATATCGAGGAACCGCTTTTACTCTTAGACGCTTGTTGGGTTATATATTATTGTTGTGGATACAGGCGTGGAATATCGAAACGAATGCAGACCAGAGTCTAAATGGACCTGTTGGCCAAGTATATTCTCTCGTTGTGGGTACTGATCTGCTCTTCGCTGGCACACAGGTAAATTTCCAAGTTTTTTTTTTTTTTTCGTTAAGATCTCTGCGATATATGTCGCCCTTTGGGTTAAATAAGTTACAAGTTCTTTACTTTCTCTACAGGATGGCTCTATTTTGGCATGGAGATATAATGCTGCCACTAACAACTTTGAACCAGCGGCGTCACTGCAGGGCCATACACTTGCAGTTGTTACATTATATGTTGGGGCAAACAGACTTTATTCAGGTTCCATGGACAAATCTATAAAAGTAAGTACTTGTATTGTTTATCATGCTTGAATTAAAAACTCCATTTTTGTTTGTTTGTTTGAGCTAATCTTTTTGTTTTATATGGTTTTTGTTTAATAGGTTTGGAGCCTGGATAATCTGCAGTGTATACAAACACTCACGGATCATACATCGGTTGTGATGTCTCTCATTTGCTGGGATCAGTTTCTTTTGTCTTGTTCATTAGACAACACGGTTAAGGTTAGTTCGTCTTTCTTTAGCTTCATAACTTTCTTGGAAGTTTCGTCCTTCTCTCGTTGACTGTGTTTTTTCTCTGCTGTAGATATGGGCTGCAATTGAAGGTGGCAACTTGGAAGTGACATACACTCACAAAGAAGAAAATGTATAGTTTCCTTTACAAATGTGTTACCCTCTCTTTTGGTCCCAATCTATATGTAATGTAACTAACAAATTCTGGCAATGTCTAAATTGTATTCAGGGAGTGCTAGCTCTATGTGGTGTACATGATGCAGAAGCCAAGCCGGTTTTGTTATGCTCTTGCAATGACAATACTTTGCGCCTCTACGACTTACCATCGTAAGTCTTACAACACTGATTTGTTTTCTAAATTCTTCAAATCTTCCTTTTCTGAAAGCTTAGGTTCGTTCATTAGATTTACGGAGAGGGGAAAAATCTTTGCAAAGCAAGAGATACGATCGATCCAGATAGGTCCTGGGGGCATATTTTTCACGGGTGACGGAACTGGTCAAGTTAAAGTATGGAAATGGAGCACTGAACCAACAACGGCTTCGTCTTGAGAAAGTTTGATGATATTGTCAAAGAGTTGTTTTCTACAATCTTCTTGTACCATTATATATGAGATTTTTCGATTGAGAGATTTTACTTTCTTATTGATGTCCTCCTAGTACAAGGCTAGAGTCTGATGAGATGGGCAACGACCAAGTTCGTGTCATGTTAGGAGTTTTGAGACAGAATTGGGAGAATTTTGATCCTTTCTTTGTCCAATTTTCAGCATTCTCTGTCTTGTAACGCTTAAATTTGTACGGTCAGTTTGTCATAAAAGGATTTATCTATTCAAGAAAGATCCAGAGTTGATGTACAGAGACTAGAGTGATACACAGAAGCATTCTTATTACTGAAACCTTGAAATGAACTTAGAAAAGCAAAGATTTTTTCACAGATTGAACATAACTTTTATGGCATTGCTCCCACGAGCACTGGTTTCAAAGGCATCTTCAACTTCCTTCTGAGAGAAACCGAATCTGTGGGTTATGAGTGGCTTTACATCAATCTTTCCACTTGTCAGGAACTCAAGACACAAAGGCCATGTGTTCTTGTACCTGAACACACCTACCACATCTACCTCCCTGTCTCAAGAACCAAAAACATTTACTTGTAGATCATGTGATTGATTTCAATGTTAGAAAGTTATTTACTTGGATGGTTATGAGGTTACCTTGCAGCTGCAGGAGTGAGAGGAACAGTCATTATACCGTGACCCATTCCTACAAGGCAGACTTTACCACCACATCGAGTGGCTGCTAATGCAGTCGACATTGTTTTGTTAAAACCCGCACAATCGAATGTCACATCGATGTTTGATCCCATAGCTTTCTGAATTTGTTCAACCTCAGAACCAACATCCTGCAGAAGTTAAAAGGGACAAGTTCTTATCTTTATACAATCAGATCTTTAGTGTTTCAGAAAAAAATTGGAAGTAAAAAAAAGTGTAAAGAACCTCTAAGTTTGTTGTCACTTGAACAATCCCATCTGCACCGAGCTGTTTAGCTACGGATAAACGGTTCTCATCAACATCCACAATAACAATCCTAGGCACACCAAAAGCCCGAGCAGCCAACATGGTGACAAGGCCAATAGGTCCGGCTCCCATTACCAAAACGTTTGTTTCAGGACCAACCTCAGCTCGACGACAAGCATGAACACCAACACTAAGTGGTTCACACATTGCTCCTTCCTCCAAACTCACATTGTCAGGCAATTTGAAGCAAAGATCCGCAGGGTGAACAACTTGATTAGCTAGAGAGCCATGAACCGGTGGAGTTGCAAAGAACTTCATCTCAGGACAAAGGTTGTATCGTCCTTCCTTACAAAGATTGCATCTCCAACAACTAATCCCAGGTTCAAGAGCCACACGGTCACCAACCACTAGATGTTTCACTTCTTCACCTACTTCTTCAATGATCCCAGCACATTCATGTCCAATCACCATCGGTTCTTTCACAATGAAATCAGCACATCTCATAGTCTTTGTTTTTTGTAACATTTACCCATCAAAAACCAATGTCAAGAGCCATAACAAATCAAAGAAAAAACCAAGATTCTCTCTAATTATATCATAAGTACCTTGAGGTAATGAACATCACTTCCACAAATACCAACAGCTTTCATTCTAACTCTCACATCATGAGGACCTTCGTACCAACAAAAACTTATCAGTTTCTAAGGATTTGTACTAAAGGATCACAGGACAATCCAATCCAATCAAAACCCATTAAAAAGAATTGTCTTACCAACGGAAGGAAGAAGAAAAGGTTGGATCTTGAGGGTGTTGAGACCAACCAACCAAGCAGCCATGTTCTCTTCTTCAACCTTTGATCCTTCTCCGTGAGACATTCCTCCTTTCCCCATAACTCTTCTCTGCTATGCTCAGCTCAAAGCTCTATTGATCTCAGCTATTAGATTGCAAAGAAACCAAGCCTACTAACCAGAGCTTTAAGAATGATTAAAGGTCAGCATCGAAGTCTCCATTAATTTAATAAATAGAAAAAAATACAAGAACCAGATAAATACAAGCGGTGGACAGCTTTTTCGAGATTTTGATAAACCCAAATGAGTTAGTCTTTCTACTTTCTCCATCATAAATCTCGTTTACCATTTCCATTTTTTACTTATAATCCGATTATAGACATGACCAGACCAAGTTTCTCTAAATAGCTTTAAGGTTTTAACCACTTGGATTGTTACTTATGTCTTGGATAAATTTTTTTTGCATCAGAACAAAAAGTTATCAGTTAAAACCCAGCAGAGACAAGTTCATGGAAACTGCCAGACACATCAGGACTGTTTTTACTTTGGCTTGACTTCTTTATAGCATAATTTGCCATATTTCTGAGTTCTCTCTTTGGTGGCTTCATCCAACCGATAAAAAACGGAAAAACTGTCAAAGAAGCCTCAACTTGTAAATTGTCCACGTTTAAATTTTTAATTTTTAATCCAACCTATTTAAATGACTAAGTTTTCGTTGAGTTTATAATTGAATGGTTAACTTATGTTGACAATATCATTTGAGACACGACGTTAAATTGAGAAACAGAACATGTTAACGGAGTTAAAGGTTCTGTTAACAGCTTCTGTTTAATCAAAACGATATCGTTTCCTTCTTACTAATAAAAACTCAACTTTCAAATTGTGGACATTTAAATCAACAAGTTTCAAAATATGGACGTTTAAATGCCAAACTTTTCATTGACTTCATAATTAAATGGTTAACTTGTGTTGACTATGATATTTTAAGCACGACTTTAAATTGAGAGACGGAGCATGTTTATGGGATGAAAACTTTAATATTATTTAATCAGTTTTTAGAAAAAAATTTAATTGGTTATCGCCAACGCTTAATGTTTAAACCGATAACCGATAAAAAAATGTTCAAACTATTAAATATTTTCTTAATAATTGATTTGATGGATGCAGATCGAATCGGTTATCGCCAACGCTTAAGAAACTCAATTTCTTGAGGGTTTTTAGAGAATTCCATGGAAATTTTCTAAAGATTCAAGGTGAGTCTAGGTGGCAAAGACATCATTGGATTCTGTTTATCTAAAGGTGAATTTTAATTTGAGAAAAATTTTAACTTCTTGATTATGGTTGGATCTCAATGAAGCGACCGGAAGTAGAAAGAAGACGAACGATAAATAATCGATGGAACATTGGTCGTTTTGATTAAACAGAAACTGCTAAAAGACAACTTAATCCCATAAACATACTCTATCTCTCGATTTAACTCCGTACCTGAAATATCATAGTTTACATAAATTAACCATGAAGTCAACAAAAATTTAGCCATTTAAACGTCAATATTTTGAAAATCGGAGATTTAAACGTACACAATTTGAAAACTGAGTTTTTTTTAGTAAGAGGGAAACGATATTGTTTTGATTAAATGTTAACATGCTCCGTTTCTCGATTTAACGTCGTACCTCAAATGATCTAATCAACATAAGTTAACCATTTAATCATAAAATCAACGAAAACTTAAACATTTAAACAGTATTTTGAAAGTTGAGGATTTAAATGTTCACAATTTGAAAGTTGAGAATTTAAATGTTCACAATTTGAAAGTTGAGGCTTTTTTGACATTTTTCCTTATAAAGAATATGAGTATATTTTCTTGGTACCATACTTTTCCCAAACGAAGGCGGTAACCACATAATGAAAATTGTAACCTACACATCTCAAAATTTTCAGTGCATAGGGGATTACAAGAGAAGAGTTCTCTGGCAACATCTAGTATCACACTTATTCAAAATTCCCAAGATCTGTCCAAAGAAATGAAGAAACCAGAACAGCTCAGCTCCTGGAAAAACAAGAGGACAGTGTATGCATTGCATGATCAAGGCTGGTAAACTTCGGGAAGACGAAGCCCTACACTCGCTGCAGATTTCCCAAGCACTCGTTTCATTTCTTCAGTTCTATCAACCGCAATGTTGTATGAGAACAACAGATCCTGCAACAACCAGTTAACTTATCCATGTGAGACTCAACACAAGAAGTAAAAAAAAAAAGAAGTTATGTTTCTAAAATCATGTTTGCGAAGAAAAATGCTGTATATTTACATCATGGAATGTGCAAATATAACCATGTTTGCAAAGACAAAATGCCAATGAGATTGAGAATCATAAAAGACTTGACCTTGTGAGAGTGAATGCTATTGAGAAGATAGGTGTAATTGCGGGCGAGGTTAATTTTCTCTCGGGTCGAGTCTAAGCTTGCATTCTTCCGGAATTCTTGCTTTACAAAGTCTATGAAATGAGCCTTGTGATCTTCCTTTCCAACATGTTTCACCACAGCTTTGAGAATGTCACGGTAAACTCTAGCAGCTAAAACAACTTCACCACTCATCTTCCTCTTTAACTTATAAACACATTTCAAAACGAGACATTAATTTGAGTTTCAACTTGAGCAACTAAATCTTAAGATAGAGATTGATTAGTATCAAATAATCTCATTCTGGTTTTGTACTAGCAATATCAAAACCTCAGAATCACTCAGGACTACATTAATCAAACAATTTACGGAACCATATCACAACTGAGCCTAGACTATTGGTGCTGTGTTTCAAAAAAGTTGACTTTTTTGAAAAACAAAACCACGTTTTAAAAAGTTCGTTCAGGCATTTAATCGAACACATGGCCTGCAATATATATGTAATTAAGAAAACCCAGAATTTGAATTCCAAATACCACAATTTTATAGACATCTCAATCCCAAACCATTGTTTACAAACCAAAATTAACAGAAACATACCGATGTAACGAAGACAGTTTGAAATCGAATACAGTGATAGAGAAGCCTATGATGGAGACGACGACGGTGACGAAGACGAACGGTGGCAGAAGATTCGACGTTAGACCTGAAGATAGAAAATGTTGAGAACTTAATTCTAGTCAATGTAATTTTTCAAAATATACAGGGGCAATTTCGTAAATTTCAATAAGCTGATTTTTGGACTGACTTTAGAAAGATTTCTCATATTCCGTCTATAAGCTGAATTTTTTAATTTCAGATTTTTTGAAGATTTCACATATGAAATATGCCCATTAAAAATGAAATATGCCTTTTATATTAAATATAATTTGACTCACAACATATAACTTTTTTTGCATATTATAGATGCAAAACTTTTTTTATTGGAAGTTATATCGTATTATATGTATAACTAGGTCTTGTGTATTATTTATAGAAAATTTTAATCGTAGTTAGATTTAGTAGTAACAAGAAAATTAAAATTTATGATGATTTACCAAAATTTTTTAAAAGCATTAAAGTTAAGGCCCAACAATAGAAGTAGGTTCATAAAAGTAGATCCGAACAAGTCATTCATACACAACATTACTCCGAATAGATAATCAATTAATGAAAATGCACAATTTTTTCCCTTTATATATTAGACAAAGTTATGGGCAGTTCGCAGTTGGACCTATCTTCTTTCTATTTGTGACGGTGTTATTAATTTCAAAAAAATCATATCTAACTAACAACAAATTTAGCAAGAGACTTTTGCATAACTCATTTAACTTATTTCTCTGTTAACAACCGATGCTAATTGCCAACTGTTTTTTTTTTCTAAAAAGGAATCAAAATAGAAGATACATGGTATAACTATAAAGGACGATATCTCATTTTTTAAAGGAACATTTAAGGGATGTATAGAACTAGTGATTTAGAGAGATTTATAGTAAAATGACAAATCATATATTATTTAAATATGAATTTTAAAATATCTTCTAAAATTAAGTGTTATTGAATTAAAGATTTTAACATATATAATCAAATCCGTTGTTATTGGAAATATTTTAAGAATTGGATTTGAAAGTTTCATGTTAGATTTCATAGAATTTTTTAGTTAAAAATATAAATATCAAAATCTCATGATTTTATGTGAGAATTCAAAGAATTTAATAACAAAATTTCTAATTCACAAAAATTTAACTAAATCTTTTCCAAATTCATTAAAACTCAAATCACCCCAAATTTTTTTATTTCAATACATCGCCTTTACTATTTTTAAATAAGTGGTAGTGGTCTAATAGTTTTCACCTGGGAAAAGAATTGTCATTTTGGTCTAGGTTAGTGATCGATTATCCTCAAGCATGTAATTATCTAAATCATTTCATTTACCTAGTCGAAATGGTGTCACGCATTATGCCCATTAGAAAACTTTGGTAAATAGACTATTCGACGGCTACACTCATACTGGGGGATTAGTCGAGTGGTAAAAAGTCTGGACATCATTTCTGCTTAACAAAAAATAAAAAATTAGTATTTTCAATAAGTATGCATAATTTTATGGTATTTCAAATATTTATGTCGAAATTACTAGATCAGAACTGAACAAATTAGTGATCGAATAAGAATCACTTTAAGTTCTTAAATGTACTCCACATCTTGCTCTGAGATAAATGCAAAAGTTTTTAAGTATGTCTTTTTGTGCGATAAAATATAATTTGTAAAAAAATAAGTATTGCACTAAGATTTTTATGCATATCGACATGTAGAGGTTGTTGTGATAAGATCTTTACATGTAAGAGATTAATAAACAGATAATTATAATTGATGTGCTACTACTTTCATATCATTAATTAGTTAGTATTCTTCTATTTGACATGTAGATAAATCTATTAGTGAAATTATTTGACATAAAGTTTTGATCAAATTCCATTTTCGTGATTAATACTTTAGCTATATTACGATTTGAAAACTTCTATAATTGCAAAGATTCAAATAATCAGTAATTAGTGGTTACCAGAAACAAGAGCATTCCTTCTTCATTAAAATAAATTAACCAAGACCCTAAAATCTTTGTATGAATCTAGGACCAATAAATAAGTGTTGGTGAACCATAAAAGCTTCCTCTCATAAAGATGAAGGAAAAGAGGCTCATGCTTCATCTTATTATATAAACCTCATCAAACCTATTCTTATTTTTAGCTCTAATCTAAATATAAAGAATCACACTTAAATCTTTCACCCATAATGGGTTTTCAAATATTATGGGTATTTCACATAATATTCATCGCAACATTCATCTCCCATGTCTCATGTTATCCGGATCAAGGTATAATATTTTATTTGTCTCTTTACGTATCATTCAATGTACGTGGCGATATATATATATATATTCTTAACAATTTCAAATTCTTGGTATTTTTTTTATTGTTTTCTTGAAGCTGGTTATTACAAGTTTATGAAAGATGCAACATTAGCACCAATGTTTGCTCGGTTCGATTACATAATCATCGGAGGAGGAACCTCCGGTTGTGCCTTAGCCGCAACGTTATCTCAAAACGCTAGCGTTTTGGTTCTTGAACGTGGCGGCTCTCCCTACGACAATCCAACGGCGACAGATATCGGAAACTTCGCCACCACACTCTCAAACATATTACCTAATTCTTGGTCGCAGCTTTTTATATCCGAAGACGGCGTTTACAACACACGTGCACGTGTCCTCGGTGGAGGCTCGGTGTTAAACGCGGGATTCTACACACGTGCGGGAGATGAGTACGTGAAAGAGGTTGAGTGGGAGATGGAGGAAGTGAAAGCTGCTTATGAGTGGGTTGAAAAGAAAGTGGCATTTCAACCGCCGGTGTTGGGATGGCAAACGGCGTTAAAAGATGGGCTTTTAGAGGCTGGAGAGTATCCGTACAATGGTTTTACGTACGATCATATCTACGGGACTAAGATCGGTGGTACGATCTTTGACCGCGCCGGTCATAGACACACGGCGGCGGATTTGTTGGAATATTCTAATCCGCACAGGATTGTTGTCTACTTGCACGCTTCTGTTCACAAGATCCTCTTCACTACCAAAGGTATTTTGATTCATTTACAGATTTGTTTTCTACTTTTTTTTTGCTCTATATTATTTGGTTAAGAGCAAGCAAATCCAGTTTACGGGTTAATTTCGGTTCATTTTTGCGGTTTTCGGATTCATGGAAACGGTCTTCTATAATTTGGGTTGTTTTATAAGTCATTTTGAACTTGTTATGATACAAAAATGAGCTTCGAAGTATTAAAAAGTTCATTGACATTGTAGTCTAATGTACTAGCTAATATCATTCGATCTTTTTTTTAACATATACCTAAGTCAATTTCAATTTATTTGGTTTGGTTTAGACTAAAATCGATGTATTGGACAGGAAGACCAAGGCCAAAAGCATACGGAGTGATATTTCAAGACGCCAACGGAGTGTTACACAAGGCAGAGCTAGAGAAGAACGCAATGAACGAGGTGATTTTATCCGCGGGTGCCATCGGGAGCCCGCAGCTCCTGATGCTAAGCGGCGTGGGTCCCATGGCTCATCTCGTGGCTCACGGGATTACACCGGTGGTATTAGATCATCCAATGGTGGGACAAGGGATGGGAGATAATCCGATGAATGCCATATTTGTTCCTTCTCCTTCGCCCGTAGAGGTTTCTCTAATACAAGTCGTTGGGATCACAAAGTTTGAAAGTTACATTGAAGGAGCAAGTGGTGTCATCTTCTCTTATAGTTGGACCCGTAGATTTTTCGATGGTGTTTTGAATTATCTCAACGAGGTATAATATATATAAAACGTTATTATAACCTTATATTATTTTATGTTCATGAGACTATATGTTAATAATTTTTCTTATTTCGTTATGTAAGATGGAGACAAGCCGTACTACTACTACAACATCTCCAACATTCTCAACTCAAGCCATCACAGATTTTTTCAAATCCATAGATCCTCTATTGAATGCAACCACAAAAGCCGGTTTGATCCTCCAGAAAATCGCGGGACCGATTTCGAGAGGTCACTTGGAGCTTAAGAACAAAAACCCAAATGATAATCCTTTTGTGAGATTCAACTACTACCAAGAGCCAGAGGATCTAAAGAAATGTGTTGAAGGGATGAACACAATTATTAAAGTGATTAACTCCAAGGCATTCTCTAAATTCAAGTACCCGGACGCAACCATACATGGCCTGCTCGATCTAATACTAAGCATTCCCACCAATCTGAGGCCAAAGCACGTAACCTCGATGTTCAACTTGAAGCAGTTTTGCATCGACACTGTGATGACTATTTGGCATTACCATGGAGGTTGTCAAGTTGGAAGAGTGGTTGACAAGAATTACAAAGTCTTAGGCATCGATTCCTTACGGGTCATCGATGGATCCACATTTCTCAAGTCTCCCGGGACTAATCCTCAAGCTACGGTTATGATGCTCGGAAGGTAAATGTATAAACCAAATGATCAAATAATCTAAAATATGTTAAAGATTTGATCGAGAATTGATTGTCTCGAACGTTATGTATAGGTATATGGGCCAGAAGATTCTTCGAGAGAGGGCGGTTTTCCGCAAAAAGAAAGAAGAAGCATGAGATATTACTTATAGATATTTGCTTTGAAAAATCTTGATCTTGGAATTGATTTAATCAATGTATGATGATCTAAAATAGTCTGAATGTGTACATCAGTCCATGTTCTGTTTCTATTATGTATAACAATGGAGTCTTTGAACTTAAGAGCTTCTGGTTTTGCAATCTTTCGAAATATAAAACGAAAGACTAAACCAGCATTACAGATAAGTTTCAGTAATTTGCAGTTCTACAAAATATCAGAAATGTATCATCCATATGAATGCAAAAGCTTGCAAAATACATACTAACATAGATTTGTCTCTGGTCAGATAATCAATCACCACCGACTTGGCGTTTCCATGAGTCTTCCACGATCAGTTCATCGACTCCCCATTCCTCGAAACTGATTGATAATCATAAGTTGTAAGACAAGAAAATATCAAAGTGAGTGAAGAGAAGAATATAACGTCAAGATTCTGAAAATTTTGATATAAGTAATGCAAATCTCACCTCCCATCAGGTAGATAACGTCTAATAGTGAATGGTATCTTCCTTTGCCTAAGCTCCTTCATTGCAATCTTAAGCCAAATCATAGATTAAATGATAATATTATCTAAGTTTACTGAGAAATAGAACATATCGAAAAAAAACAACACGAAGAAGGTAGCAAACCTCAAGTGGATCAGTCTCACCCTCCAGCTCAACCATGACAGGAGCATTCATGCTGTATCAGTCACAAAAAACATCAAGAACCAAACTTTTCGAGCCAACTTAACAGTATTATAGATGATGATAATTTCTTAACAGTCTGAAGATACAAGGCGAAGAACCAAACCTAATCTGCAAGGCGCGAGTGCCAAGGATACGTGCCCGTTCATACTTTGTCATAAACTTTGAAGTTTTACGAGGACGTTGTAGGGGCTCTGCTTCAACTTTATCTTCTGTTTCAAGAGGCTCCCCATTGATTTCATCGTTCTCCTTCATTTCAACATCTTCCTCTACTCCTTCCTACTCACAAAAAAACAAATCAGAAACAGAGGGTTGTGTAGTAAGCAATATCCATGTCTCTTCTACAAAGAAAGAAAATTTAGCTTACTTCAATCTCAGGCTCTACTGGCTCGTCCTCATATCTGCAGAAACATCAATTGAAAGCAGTGTTAAATAATGACTAATATGGTTTAACTATAGCACAAAAATCGATTCAATTTACTCACAAGTTTCATTGAAAAAGCTCAGAAATCCCCAAAGTTAGCTCTTCTTAATCAACAGACCATGAAATTAGGGTTTCTACCTTCAAATTGATTAGAATCAAATACTATGCCAAAGTAACATTTTTTGTTGTCAATTGAAGCATAATTTCATCGAATATGCCATTAATAAGCTTTAAATCTAAATAATAAGTAATCCAATTGCTCTCAATCGTTTACGAATTCGTCGAGACGAAGATAAGAGTTTTTAGAAATCGAGCAGAACGTAATACAGAGATAGGAAACCCAGAGAGTAAGAGAGAATACCCCAAGTCATCGACTTCGTTGTAATCTTCGTCAGCCATTTTTAGATTATCGCTTCTCCTTCTCTTGCTATCGGTAAACCCTAAACAAACGTTGCAGAGAACTCAACAACGGAGAAAGAATGAAAATTTATCAAGTTGAGAAGGAACTGAAAAATGATATTCTTTTTAATATTCCGGTTTACTTATTCGGGTTTAATAAACCGTACTTTGGACCATTTTATTACAAGCCCAATTTAGGCCCACATAAGATGAACTAGGACATGCCTTTGAAATATATGATACAAACGTACACTGAGAGTTTCTTTTATTTGGAAGATGAAGATCAAATACGGGTCTCATCTTTAATTGGAGAAACGATCGAATAATAATCATTCTTTTCTTGAAAATTAGTTCTCTCTCGAAGAATCTTTTGCCCCATGTACCTATACATAACACTCCAAACAATCATATCTTTTACTTAAGTTTATTAACATGTATATATGGATCATTTAGTTTATGCGTTTTACCTTCCTAGCATCATGACCGTGGCTTGAGGATTAGTCCCTGGAGCCTTGAGAAACGTGGATCCATCGATGACCCTTAAGGCATCAATACCAAAGACTTTGTAATTCTTGTCAACCACTCTTCCAACTTGACAACCTCTATGGTAATGCCAAATAGTCATCACAGTGTTGATGCAAAACTGCGTCAAGTTATACTTCGAGGATATGTGTTTTGGCCTTAGTTTGTGGGAAGTTTCAACATGAGGTTGAGAAGCTCGCGTCCGGTTGCATTAGGGTACTTGTAATAGGAGAATGCACACTTTAATAATGGTTTTAAGTCCTTTAACACACTTTTCAAGATCTTCTGGATCTTGATAGTAGTTGAATGTTACCGAAGGGTTATCATCTGGATTCAAGTTCCGGAGCTCTAAATAACCTCTTGAGACCGGTCCATCGACTTTCTGGACGATTGAACCCGCATTACCCATCATGTTGATCAATCGAAGATCCAAGGATTTGAAAAAGTATGCGATTGATTGAGTGGAGAGTATTGTAGATGTCGTACGAGTTTTCTGCATGCATAATGCGTCATACCTAAATAACATAGTCTCATGAATCATAAGAAGTTATAATAATGTATTTATATGTTATACCTCGTTAAGAAGATTCAAAACATCATCGAAGAACCTATGGGTCAAGTTGTAAGAGAGAATTAAACCACTTCCACCTTCAATGAAATCATCAAACTTGGTGATCCCAACGACTTGTATGAGGGACATTTCTACAGGATGTGGAGAAGGGAACGGACAATGTTCCTCGGATTATCGTCCATCCCTTGTCCTACCATGGGATGATCTAGGATCACTGGATCCACCCCATGGGCCTCAAGATGGGCCTTAGGACCCATACCACTCAGCATCAATAGTTGCGGGCTCCCGATGGTGCCCGCAGACAAAATAACCTCGCTCATTGCGTTTTTCGCAAGTTCTGCCTTGTGGAACATTCCATGCGAGTCTTGATATATCACTCGGTACGCCTTAGGCCTCGATCTTCCTGCTCCAAAAAAGAGTACCAACTATCATGAGATGCAAATACAACGGCTATTCTAATCAGTAAGATTGATGAAGTAACAGTTAATGCAAAAACAATGAAAGATACGTTCAACCAACATTTATAGAAATTTGAAAGAGAGTCATATACAAGAAATGACTTGATCCTCTTATTTTTCCTTCTCAAACCTATCCATAAATCAAAGTATATAGAAAAAACAGAAAAAACAAATGTGAATATGAATTAATTACCTTTAGTGGTGAAGAGGACTTTGTGAACAAGAGCGTGCAAGAACACAACAATCATATCCGGATTAGCATACTCTAACAAATCCGCCGCCGAGTGTCTATGACCGGCGAGATCAAAGATCGTACCACCGATCTTTGTCCCGGTGATATGTTCATAAGTGAAACCTTTATAAGGAATCACACCAGCCTCCAAAAGCCCATGTTTAAACGCAGATTGCCATCCCAGTACTCTTGGCTTGAACATAAGTTTCCTCTCGACCCATTCGTAAGCAGCTTCCACTTCCTCCACGTAATACTCTTCCGCGCGTGAGTAAAACCCAGCGTTAAGCACCTAGTCTCCACCGAGGACGCGCGCACGGTGGTTGAAAACGCCGTCCTCGGAGATGAAAAGCTGTGACCATGAGGTTGGTGTGTTGTTTAAGAGTGTGTTGGCGAAGTTTTCGATATCGGTGGCTGACCGGTTTTCGTAAGGAGAACCGCCGCGTTCGAGAACTAAAACGCTGGCGTTTTGTGAAAGTGTTGCGGCTAATGCACAACCTGCGGTTCCATCCCCGATGATTATGTAGTCGAAGCGAGTACGAGGTGGTGCTAGTGTTGCATCTTTCATAAATCCGTTAAACCTATTTTTACGATAAAAATATTTCATTTCGTACTAACAATAAATGGTCATGATGAAAAGCAAGATTTTACCTTTATCGCAATCGCATGGGCCAAGGAATATGAAAAATGTGACGAGAATAAAACGAAAAATATGAAAACCCATTGCAGTTTATACAACGAGTCATCATGTACTGTTAGTGACATACAAGCAGGGATAAAAGCAATTCAGAAGAAGTTAAGAACCATCCCAAAAGTAGCTCTGTTCTCCTAACATATCTGCAACCTTGTTCTGTTTACGTCTAAAGCTGAAAGTGCGGTCTTGGTTAGAGAATGCAGATTTGATATGATTATCTATCCAGGTCGTATCGATTTGTCCATTACTCTACTGAAGCTGCCATCAGTATTGTATTTGAACCAGTAAGGAGGAGGCTGTTCCAATGGCTTAGTGTTCTCCTTGTGTCGATATGGCCTAGTTTGGATTGGTTCATTCGACAACACTGGACTCCCACACATTCTCGAGTGTCAATACGTTTGTGAGCTTCGCTGGTATCTTTTATTATCCACAGGGAGTAATGCATACATGAAACTTGGGTTACATATTTTTTTTCCTACTTATGACGTTGTTGATACATCTTATCTCACTTCATGTATTGATGTGTGACTACATGCAAGAGCTACAGATTTCGTGGGGTTAGTTACTTAGCTATAATGATATTTATTGGCGTTGTTATTAACTTATTATGCTCCTCTATTTGGCTTTTGAATTTCAATGACATCTCAGGATCTTATATCAGTTCCATTACCAGACTTCCTAATTTAAAATTTTAGTGAGAAAGAAGGTTTATTATTACTAGTTAATCATTATCTTGCTGAATACTATTACATAAACATAAGTTTATCTGAGAGCTAATTTGAAGTTAAAGAAGATGAAGTAAAACTTAGCAATGTTCGTCTCTCCTGCGTCAAACATTACTTAAGTAAACCATACATACCTTGAAAACCCTAACCAAACAAGCCCTCGCATATAGTTTTAGTTATTCTCGCTCTTCTAGTTACGATATTGATATGACTTTCATGTGGTTGAGTTGAAATGGTCGCAATTTATTTGTGTCTGTATCTCGTATTTGATTCGAAATCGGTTGATTGTTTCTGTAACATTTGATTTTTTTTTTAAATATCGTAAATTTGATGATGCTAGAGTAGTTGTTGTGTCTTGTGTGAAGAAAAGCAAATGGGAGGCAGAAAGAAGAAAACCAAAATATGTGACAAAGTGTCAGATCAGGAAGATAGGATAATCCACTTACCTGATCCTTTGCTATCTGAAATACTTTATCATCTTTCTACCAAAGATGCTGTAAGAACAAGTGTTTAGTCCACAAGATGGAGAAATCTTTGGCAAATGGTTCCTGTATTGGACTTACACTCTGACACATTCTCAAATATGGATGCCTTAAGGAGTTTCGCAAGGTTTTTTATTCCCACAAGGAGTCATGGATACGCAAACTCCGGTTAAGTATGCGTGATCCTTACGGTAAGTGTGATCTCAACTCATGGATTGATGCTGTGACTACGCGTAGGATTCAACATCTTGATGTTAATTTTGATCACGTTGCAGAAACTTATCTCTGGCTCTCCAGTTCTGGAAGATTTAATGATCAGCAGTTTTCGATCCCATAATATAAATGTTTATAAGTGCACTCTCAGACACTTAAGAGAATCGACATAGATCAGTTCATAGTTGTGATTGATGCTCCTCTACTCCAGTATATAAGGATTATGGTTATCTTACAAAATAACTTCAAGATCATCAATATGGGTTTCTCTACCAAACTAGATATTGATGTCGTCTTTCGCCATGGGACGACATACAGTACAAGCGTGATTCAAGACATCCTCACCGATATATCGAGGGTCAGGGACCTAGTTATTACTAATGCTATTTGGCAGGTACATATCTCCAACGCTTGAGCATATCTAAGAATGTTTCTCACCATCCATAACATTACATTTTTACTTGTTTACTTCTGTTACCAAGAAATCTTTCTATACTCTAAATCAGGACCGGTGCTTCAGTTTCGTGACCTATCCCGCTTGAATGCAGGATTTTCTAAATCTGATCTTGAAATGTTGCCAACCATTCTTGAGAGCTGCCCTAAACTAAAATCTTTCATATTGGTAATGAATAACTTTAACCTTCTGATGTACGCATATATATTGTATAAATATTTTATGTATCTTATTTCTTAATTTGTTTTCTTCTGTTTTTGCAGGAATTGGTGAAGGACATATCCATGCCTGGTAAGAAGAAGAAAGAACCAAAGGTGATGTTTTCAACAGTTCCTAGCTCGGTACCAGGGTACGAAGGAGAAATGGAGCTAGTAAGATACTTGCTGAAGAATTCAAAAATCCTGGAGAAATTAAAACTTGATGTTTACTATACGATAAAGGCAGAGTATGACTTCCTTAAAGAAATCTAATTAATGGAACGCTTGTTGGTGCATGCATATACGCCATTGATCTTATCAAGAACCTTATCAAATATTCATTTCATACACAGGTTTTAAAGATTTACTTGCTTCTTGAATCTCGGGTTAATCAAGCATTGAATCCTTTACTTGTACCTATATTTTGTTTTACACTGTTTGTGAATTTCTGTTGTAGCACGTTTACAGCTTCACAAAGTTGATTTGTGTCTTCAACATATAATGACTATAAAATCTCTTGAGTCTTTTATGTTTACTATACTTTGCTGTTCTCTAATTCCTAGAGCTATTTGCGATCTAATTTGGTTAGAAGTTAGTTGTTGTGTCACATTTTAAACCAAAATGAACCAATCTAAGAAATTTCACGGTGGTTACATCGTGGTTAAGTTTTAACCAAAATGATATCAGGCTTTAAACTAAACCAAAATTTTAAAATCCTTCGTCTGATATTTTTGTTTTAAGTCAAACGTTTTGTTACATGTACACGTCACAATTGGCCGTTTGAAGAAGAAGTTTGCTTAACAAACAAACGCACTGGAATTTGAATTTTGCACATTAGGCGGTTTCTTTTCATTTTTCAAATTTGAATTTTTTCTATATAACGGAAATAAAATTGGCCCGTTAGAAGAAGAAGAAGAGCCGACTACAAGTCTCTCTATGATATCTCTCATATTTTGAAAAATCCCCAAATTCTCATTTTCAAAAATTGTCTGCAAAAGTTAGAAATGGAGTTTTCTCTGAGTTCGGCGATTCCAAGGTCACTTCTACGAGAGATCCAATTCCGATTTGTGTTATTCTGTTACCTGATTCGATTACTGTTCCTGATTTTGTTATTTCATCGCCGATAGTTTTTGATGATTCGTGATTTGGTTTTGATAGATGAGTAAAACGATCGGGCGAGACTAGAAGATCAAGGGGATTCCATGAGTGATGGTGGTGGTGGTTACGAAAGCCATAACGGAGGTTAGGGATCTGGTTTACTTTTTGTTCTACGTCACTGTGTCTCCGCTTTGGTTCTTATTCTGATTTACCTTTTTGATTAATATATCGTTTAATAAATCAAAGAAGAAGAAGAAGACGCTCCTCTTCTCTATCTCATCGGTAATCATTTTTATTATTTTGTGTTATTTTCATCGAATTTAATGTGTGTTTTTTTTGCTCCACCGTTTCAAATGGGTCGATCCTATTGAGCGTGTTACTCGTTTAGCTTATTATTCTGTTGTTGTTGTTCATAATAGTTACCAGCTTCACAAACTCAATTTGAAGATACTGCTATAAACAGTGCATATCCCACATATCATTCTCATCAAGAAAGCGACTCTTAGGTATGTATCTTACCACCCTCTTCTTTTATTTTAATTTCACTTGATATCTGAATGTATAAAGCTCTATTCAACTTTTTAATGTCTCAGATTAATGTCTCTGTGTATGACAATGAAATTTATTGTTCATGAGTTAAGGTATGTTTTTCTGACACATGGCCAAGATTGATACTTCTCTTTGCGTTTATATAGTTTACTCTGGTTACATATTTGATTCACTCTGCCACTCTTCTTCTTCTCCACCCATATCTTCTTCTCCTCTGTCCATTTCTTACCATCAACTTGGAGGAACTAGCTCCTCCTTCAAATAGGCTTGTCAAAAAACGGACTTGGGTTTCACCAGGAAGATACGGATTTAATTGAGTAATGGGTGAGAGAAAACCATAACCCTTATAATCAGTGGCGGAGTCAGAAAATCCAATCATCGGGGTCAAAAAAAATTCTCTAACTAAAAATGCATAAAATCGATTAAAACCATAAAAATGTCATCACAAATATAAATCCTAAAGATGCACTCGACGCTCATTCATGTCTTGGAATCGTTTTATCACCGATTCGTTTGTAATAGTGTCTCAAGTACCTGTTTCTCGATAAAACAAACTAGACAATCACTTAAAAATACATCACCAATACGGTTACGCAAAGTCGTCTTCACAAAAGTCATTGCAGAGAAACATCTTTCGATGGTTGCAGTAGCAACAGGAAGAATCAAAGATAGCTTCAAAAGCCGATATACCAAAGGATGTGAAAGGTGTTTTCTTGTCTCCACCATGACGCGAGCAAGATCACCAAGACTCTTTAAATCTGTAAACCTTTCATCTCTTTGCATATTATCAAGATAAATATCCAGTTGAAGATCAAGAGATTTACGCTCTATAAAACTAAAGTCGTCTGGATAAAATTCAGCCAATCTCATAAGCAACGACTTATCAAACTGACGAAAAGAATCAATCGGACTTAAGGATGACGTGCAAAAAAGTAGTTCAGAATTTACCTCATCAAAACGATCATTAAACTCATGAAGTTGCATATCTAAGACAGTGTAGAAACAATCCACCTTATAGTGATGCAAGTTGGTTATGCCGGTCTTTTTCCTTGGTCTTCTTGAATCAACTAGTTCTTCCTCCATTACGAGCATTCCAATGTCATTTTGCTGACAAAAAGAACTAACTTTAGCCATAAAAGCATCCCATCCATCATCTCTAAGCTTTTGCAACTGACTTTTAGTGGATTCCACCAATGAAATAGCATTCAAGATATCTTGGTCCTTCCTTTGTAAAGCCTTTGATAATTATCAGTGAGACCTATAACAAACACCATCAACTGTAGATAGAAAACAAAATCAAAGGTGTGAAAATACTTGAGAATACCATATGCTTGTTGTCTTTTGGTGGACTCTATGCCTTCATCCTGGATATACTTGAGAACTTTAACTACAGAAGAAAACAGCTCAACAAGTCGTAATAAAGTTTTATAATGTGAACTCCAACGAGTATTTCCAGGTCTTGTAAGAGAAATTTCTTGATTCAAGCCAGTTCCAGTCTTAATTTCACCATTGCTAATCCCTTCTTCCACTATTTTTCTATAGCTTTCCCGAATCATATCTTTTCTCTTGCAAGAAGCCCCAACCACATTCAACAAAATAGAAATCATATCAAAAAATTCTCCAACTTCAAAATGCTTTTTTGCTACTGCCATGACAACTAACTGAAGTTGATGAGCAAAACAATGAACATAATATGCAGAACTACTTTCTTTCAAAATCAATGATCTTAGTCCATTGAATTCTCCCTTCATATTACTAGCTCCATCATACCCTTGTCCTCTCACCTTTTTCAAACTCAATCCATATTTCACAAACAAAGAATCAATAGCATACTTTAGAGATAAAGAAGATGTCTCCTTCACGTGACTAACGCCAACAAATCTTTCTTTGACTATGTCATGTTTATCAACAAAGCAAAAACCACTGCCATTTGCTCTTTGTCTGATATATCAGCAGATTCATCTACTAGCAAACCAAAGACATCGTTATCAATTTCTTCAATAATAGATTTAGTTACCTCTTCCGCAAAGCAATGCACAATGTCCTTTTGAATTGGAGGAGATGTCATCTGATTATTTTTAGGAGCATTATTCAGTACAACTTTTTTTTACATCCTCATTCTGACCAGCAGTATATTTCAGAAGCTCTAAGAAATTACCTCTATTGGCTGACTCATCTGACTCATCATGACCACGAAATGGTAATCCTTGATGTAGCAAATGTCTAGACTCATCAATAGAAGCAATCAATCGGATTCGGTAATCATTCTTCACAACATCGCTTTACTTATGGAGAGCATGTTTGATAGATTGACCTGGTCTCATCAAATACTCACATTTCCTTTTGGCATTATTGTGAAAACTATTCACATCAGATCCCACATGTTGATCCAACCCTTTATTCCAACCACAAAAACCAGTTGAAACAAAGCTATCACTCCCACCTTGATTTTCAGCTTGATCTTTGAATAAGTAACAATACAAGCAAAAAGCTCTGTCTTTCTCCACACTATATTCCAACCAATCACCATACTTATCAAACCATTTTGGATTAAAACGTCGTAACACCCCTCCAATTGCTATTTGTTTAAAATTATGACCACGAGGTTGACAAGGTCCTCTACTCAAATACTTGCGTCGTACTTCATCTCTTTGATTATGATGATAGGTTAGAATACTTTTCCTCTTGGCTGGATCCCACGGCAAATCATCCAAATCAATATTAGATGGTGGAGTTTTTCTTTTCAGAAAGCGATCCATTATTTTGTCGCTGCCTACATACAAAAATCAGAATTGATATAAAAAATTATTTCATATTATACGTAATAATTAGTAGGAAATTTAAATCAAACAAAGAAAATATTTCTAATCTTTATTAAACATGTGTTCGTTGCCACTTCCATGATCTGTAAAAGTCAAATAATATTATATAATCTATAATATATACACACATGACTAAATTGCAAGGGATGAACATAAGAAACTCACGCATTAATACTTGGCAGATTATTTGATTATTCTATTTCAAGTTTCATCAATACAATATAGATTATACAATACAATTTCATAACTAAATCCTATATTCATACGGAATGAACATCAGAACATACAAATTATAAAATTAGTAACAAAACTAAATTAAACACAAGTGAATTTGGTTTATATATTAGATTAAAATTAGATAATGGAATTTCATAGACGAAAAAATATATCAAAATACCTAGAATTTTAGCTGATCATAAAATCAAACGATGAAGGATATGAGTCTGAGATTGAAAGTTTGTTTTTGGTAATGGTCTGAGATTGAAAGTTAAACAAAGAAGAAGAAGTCGAACAGTTTTTAGGCAACGATAGACAAAAAAATATTAATTAGGGTAATTTATATTAATGGGCCTAATTATAGTATTTATTAAAATAAAATATATTGGGCTTTATATGTAGTGTAAAATAAAAAATTTACAAGGGTCAATTCTCACATTTGACATGGGTCAATCTAATATTTTTGATAGAAGCTCATTGATTTTTTTTAAATCCACCCGGGTCATTTGACCCATATGGTTTGTAATTGCCTCCGCCTATGCTTATAATGCAAACCTTTAAGGACACTATATGGCACTTTTTCTTTCTTGAATCATTGTTTGATTCTTTGCGACATCATTTTCTGCTTCTTTGTTCCTTAGTTTCTCTGTTTTTTGCTTCTTTGTTTCTCTGTTTCTCTGCTTCTTTGTTTCTTTGCTTCTCTGTTTACTCATTTCCTTTTTGAATCCTTGTTTGATTCTTTGCGACATCATTTTTTGGTTCTTTATTTCTTTGCTTCTCTGTTTTTTTGCTTCTTTATTTCTTTACGTCTTCGTTTCCTTGCTTCTTTGTTTGTTCATTTCCTTTCTTGAATCATTTGTTTGATTTTTTGCGACATCAATTTCTTCCTGCATTCTTTACTTGCTTGTTTCGTCGTTTTTTTTTTTGTTTTTTTTCATTGCATGGTTGCTTGCTTCCTTTCACTTCCGTCTTTCCTTGCTTACACGCCTAATATCTTAATTACATAATGTTTTTCTTCCTTAACTACTTAACTTTTTTTTCACTTCTTTACTTTATATCCTTAACTTGCTTGCTACTTGCTCACTAATTAACTAAGTTTATCTTAAAATATGTACATTTGAAATATTATTACAGATGGAGACTACTTAAGCGTCCATCAACGCAAAGTTCTCGTCGACACCACATAGACCATCCCTTTTATGCATGTGGAACAAAGGTTTATGGAATCGAGTTATATCAGCCCCACATAACTTTATTGGAAAGACAAAGATCAAGTTCTATAATCATTCCTCTCTTTACTTTTTCCTAAGGCTTTTATATGTATATGTACCAAATACAAATGATCTTGATTGTATGTAAATATTTTATTTGTTGGTTTTAAAATTTCAGGGTTTGAGACCTGGGCGTTTACTTGCAACCAGCTTATGGACCAAGAGCCAGAGCCATTCGCTGGAAACGCTTCCTAAGCCTAAGCCTAAGTCTAAGTCTAAGCCTGTGTTGGTGAGCGGGTCTTTTTTTTTTATGAATAACTGTATTCATATTTGAATGGACCAGAAAGCAGTGTCTGTTACTCTTTCTCTTCAATATGTGGCAGAAGAAAATGTGTCTGTCGAGTGTAGTGGTTCATCAAAGGGGAATCCGCATTTGGCTGGCACAGTACTGAGAACTGAGAATGGAAGAGTGGTATGGATTCATTCAATAATGTTATTGTTACAACTTTAAGAAACCTTGAAATGAAGTGCAGTTTTTGCATCTATCATATACTCTAGCTCAAAGAAATAACAGATGTTTGCTTATTATGCGATTCAATTCTAATAGAACATAGGCTCTCGTCACACCTCATTCGAGCAGGCTGATGTCTATCAAATTCTTGCGTCCCTAAAGAAACATCCTTCAGCTTCCTTAATAGTTGCTTCGCTGAAAAAGCATGATAATCCTAAGCCCGCGTTTGTGAGAGGTATTTTTTTTTTTTGTATATAACAGTATTCATTGGTGACTCTGGACCAGAAAGCAGAGTATGATATTGTTTCTTGTCATTCATTGGCAGAATAAAACATGTTTTATCGAATTTTAGTGGTTGATCAAAGGGAAATGTAGGTCTGGCTGATGCAGGAGCAGTCTTGAAAACTGAGAATGGTCTTGTGGTATAAATTTGTATCCAATTGCAAGTTTGCAAACTCAAGTGAAGCTTCTGCATCCAAATTTATTTGCTTTCTTTATTTCCCATCAGATATGTAAAGTACTGTATCAAGGTCTAGGAGTGGCTACAAGCAACGTAGCAACATAGGTCAATATCGCGGATTAATCTTAGGACTGAAGTGTGCTACTGTGAAAGGTTAGAAGAGAATCGTTGTAGTTGATGACTCCACGCTGGTCTACAATCGGGTTTTGTTATACACACGTCCATTAATTTCACATTTGTACTTGATTTAAGTTAATCTACTCTTTAAAACTCTTTTTGTTTCTGAAAACAGCTAACATGTCAATGGAAGGTAAAGAACAAGGAACTTTTAGAGCTGTACAAGGAAGTAAAAGTGCTTGTAAGCAACAAATGTATTGCCTTCAAGATCTGTCATAAATCAAGGGTAATGTAGATCAATGTCACACATAATTTTAGTGAAAGCAATTTTGAGAATAAACGACTTGTTTCATTGATGTACATTTCTTAGGAACACATCTCTGTGGTTAGAATCCTTTGACCTCTTTCTCCTCTGTGGATTTCAGTTGTGAACAATATAATACAGGAAATAACAAAGCTTTGCACTTTATATGCAGACGATCAAGTGAAGCAAATGAAGGTTATAAGAGAAACATAGAGATTCGGGTTTATCACATAAATATTTAAGTATATGTACCAAATACAAGGTGATCTCGATTGTATCTAAATATTTTATTTTCTGGTTTTAAAGTTTCAGGGTTTGAGACATGGGCATTTACTTGCAACTAGCTTCTGAACCAAGAGCCAGAGCCATTCGAGTCCAAAGTAAAAATATAGTTAGAGCAATCAAAATTCCTTTCAAAATACAATTTTGACACAAACTAATTTTTTTTGTTTTGGTTACTGAAATTGCAAAAGTGAGAATTATTTGAAATTTGTGTGGTCTTGTTTAATTGTGAAATTTTTCTTTTAAAGGTCTAGTCCCTCTCACGGTGAAGGAAAAAGTCTAAGAGAAAATATCTATGAAATGAGTTCTGCTTCTCTGCATCTTCACAGCTCCAGGTTTCAATTTGATATTTCTCAAAAGTTTGTCTTTATTTTTCGGGCACTAAGTCAAAATTCTCTGTGCTAATATATTCTGATGAAGTTATGTTATTTCTTTTGTATTTCGTAAATAGGTTTTCATGGTGTCTGAAGAGATGGAATCACAAAATGAAACTAGAGCGGATGAAAAGTTTGTCCTTTTTCATAATTTTCAGGATTATGAAGTACCATGAACCTGAGTATTGGAAATATGTAGAGGAAGGTAACAAATACATCAAAGATCTTGCCACATACATATATATATATATATCCATGAATCATTCTGGAACTTGTATGTATGTGTGCATATATACATTCATACATTGCATGTACATGCATATCTGCTTTCTTGATTTATTGTTTAATTCATTGCTTGCTTCTTTACTTACATTGTTAACTTGTTGACATACATACATACATACATATACATACATGCTTTCATACATACAAACATTCATACATTGTTTGATTCTTTGTGACATGATTTCTGTTTCTCTGTTTCTTTGCTTCTTTGTTTTTTTTGCTTCTCTGTTTCTTTGCTTCTTTGTTTGTTTGTTTGCTTCCCTGTTTCCTTGCTTCTTTGTTTACTCATTTCCTTTCTTGATTCATTCTTTGATTCTTTGCGGCAAAGCCTTCATTATTTAATTGCTTGCTTTCTTCTTTTATTTTTTCATTCCTTGCTTAATTACTAGTTTCCTTGTTTTTTATTTATTTTAGTTTCCTTGTTTTTTTATATTTTACTTCATTGCATGATTGCTTGCTTCCTTTCATTGTTTACTTATCTGCTTCCTTTTTTCCTTCCTTATATGCCTAATTTCTTAATTACATACTGTATTTCTTCCTTAACTATTGAACTTTTTTTCACTTTGTTAAGTTCTATCGTTAACTTGCTTGCTATTTGCTCACAGATGTACATGCTCTAGATAGTTATAGGTTACTATTTGAAATATTATTACAAATGGAGACTCTTAAGCGTCGATCAAGGTAAAGTCCTCGTCGACACCACATAGACCATCCCTTTTATGCATGTGGAACAATGGTTTATCGAATCCAGTTATACCAGCTTCACAGAATTTTATCGGAAAGACAAAGATCAAGTTCTATGATCATTCCTTTCTCTTTACTTTACGAAGGCTTTTATATGTATATTAACCAAATACAAGGTGATCTCGATTGTATCTAAATATTTTATTTCTTGGTTTTAGACCTGGGAGTTTACTTGCAACCAGCTTCTGAACCAAGAGCCAGAGCCATTTGCTGGAAACGCTTCCTAAGGCTAAGCCTGTGTTGGTGAGTGGGTCTTTTTTTTATGTATAACTGTATCCATATTTGAATGGACTAGAAAGCAGAGTCTGCTACTCTTTTTGACGAGTGTAGTGGTTCATCAAAGGGGAATCCGCATTTGGCTGTGCAGCACTGAGAACTGAGAATGGAAAGTGCAGTCAGATCAAAGAAATAACAAATGTTTGCTGATTATAAGATACAATTCTAAAAGAACATAGGCTCTCATCACACCTCATCCGAGCAGGCTGATGTCTATCAAATTCTTGCGTCCCTAAATTCTTGCTTCCTTGTTAGTTGCTTTGCTGAAAAAGCTTGCTAATCCTAAGTATGCGTTGGTGAGACGTAATTTTTTTTGGGTATATAACAGTATTCATTGGTGACTCTGAACTATAAAGCAGAGTATGATATTGTTTCTCTTCATTCCTTGGCAAAATAAAACATGTTTTATCGATTTTAGTGGTTCATCAAAGGGAAATCCAGGTATGGCTAGTGCAGGACAGTATCGAAAACTGATAATGGTCTTGTGGTATGAATTTTTATCCAATCATGTTAATATTACAACTTCAAGAAAACTAGTAATGAAGTGAAGCTTCTGCATTCGAACTTATTTGCTTTCTTTATTTCCCATCAGATATGTAAACTGCATGATGCATCAAGGTCTAGGAATGGCTACAAGCAACGTAGCTCATTATCGCGGATTAATCTTAGGAATGAAGTGTGCTACTGTGAAAAGTTACAAGAGAATCGTTGTAATAGGTGACTCCATGCTGGTCTGCAATCAGATTCCTTTCAAAATACAATTTTTACTCAAAAGTAATTTGTTTGTTTTGGTTACTGAAATTGCAAAAGTCAGAATTACTTGAAATTTGTGTAGTCTTCTTTTATTGTGAAATTTTACTTTTAAAGGTCTAGTGTATCTCACGGTAAAGGAAAAAGTTTATAAAAGATGAATATCTATGAAATAAGTTCTGCTTCTCTGCATCTTCTCAGCTCCAGGTTTCAATTTGATATTTCTTCAAAAATTTGTCTTTTATTTTTGGGGCATTTAGTTAAAAAGTTCTTTGTGCTAATATATGGTGATAACTTTGCTAATTATTCTGATGAACTTTTGTTGTTTCTGTTGTATTTCGTTAATAGGTGTTCATGGTTTGGGAATTAATACAACATTTAGCGCCACAGAAGGACATGTTTTAGTAAGAGATTCATGAATGCATGAAGGTATTGTAAATTTAATGCTTGTTCATAATTTAGTTTGCAACAGGGAAGAAGCACATGGTCAAGAAAGCAAATGAGTAAGCTCCTCTTAATATATAGCGAGGCCAATCAAAGAATACAGTTTCTGGAACCTGTATGTATGTGTGATATACATTCATACATCGCATGTACATCCATATTTTTTTTCTTGA
This sequence comes from Cardamine occulta, assembly GCA_028015245.1. NCBI lineage: Eukaryota > Viridiplantae > Streptophyta > Magnoliopsida > Brassicales > Brassicaceae > Cardamine > Cardamine occulta. The sequence continues at coordinate 10,919,573 of CM051393.1, read as the reverse complement.
TTGATTGTTTAGTTCATTGCTTGCTTCTTTACTTACATCGTTAACTTGTTTACTTGCTTTCTTCTTTGATTCTTTTGCTTACTTCATTACTTAACTTGCTTGTTTCTTTCTCTGCTTTACATGCTTAACTTTGTTGTTTCTTTGATTCTTTGATCTTTCCGTTCTCAATTGCTTCATTCATTGCTTAATTTGTTTGTTTCCTTTCTTCTTTGCTTCTTTGCTTCTTTGTTTCTTTACTTCCTTCATTGTTAGCTCACATCATACATACAACTTGTTTACTTGATGCCTTCTTTGTTTCTTTGCTTGCTTATTTGATTCATTCATTGCTTAACTCGCTTGCTTGCTTACATGCTTAATTTCTTTACATTTTCAAATTTTTAATAATTTATCTTATTCACACTTTTTCAATTAGCTTATATGATACAAAAAATTAGACGAATTGATAATCTGTTTAGCATTCTTAAATGATTGAAAAGAAAAACAACTCCTCTTTAATAGTATCATTTTTAACTCCCTTGCTTGCTTACATGTTTAATTGATTTACATTTTTAAAATTTTCAAGTAGCTTAATTATATAACACAAATATTTAGATGAATTGATAATATCTTTAGCATTCTTAAATGATTGGAGAAAAAACAAACTACTCAGTTTTAATATTAGTTTTTGAAAAAGTAAAAAAAGTTTAACCAAAAAAAGTAAAAAACAATTTCCTTAGAAAATAAAATTTTCTTGTTTCAGTAGTTATATAAGACAAACTCAAATTTATGAGTTTTTGCGAGTATTTGCCGTGATGTTTTTTTTTTCTGTTTTCATTTAGTTTTATTTTTATTTAGTTTTTTGCACAGTACTAAAACCAAAAATATATATATATATATATATATATATATATGTGTGTTTTCACTTTTTAGTGGAATAGTTGTAGTTTCTAGTATATTTTTTTGGGGAAATTAACTATATAATCATGATTTTGAGAAAATAATTTATTTAGAAAATAAAAAGTTTTAGATTTTCGAGTTTTTACATATTATAAACAAAATCTATAATTTTTATTGTACCGTACAAGTGCCATGTTTAATTATAATAGTTTATTGGTCAATGCAATTCTTAAAAAAAAAAAAAGGAAAAACTTTGATCATCCAAACTCCTGATAAAAAAAAAAAAAGCTAGTCAATGGTTGATAATTTTTGATAAAATTATTTTTTACCGTATTTATTATAGTTTACCATTCTAACTGCAGCTATTACGGACCTTTTCTGAATATTTTTCTTTTTTCCTTCCGTGTTAGTGAATAGGAAGTCCTCGTTCTTTAGGTACTAAAAGGTATTGTTGAGCATTTTCTTTTGGAGCAAATAGGGATGAAAAAATCGTGTGTTGTTGTTTTAGGCATCGAAACTATAAGTCACTTGTCCATCACTAGAGACTATTAAGGTTGCTTATCTAACCCTCTTTTGGCTTGTCAAAATATCAAGGAATTTGATTTTAACAAGTTATCCAATGCCATTTTAATGTTCCTTTCTTCTTCTGCTTTATTTTTATTTTATTTTGTTACTGCTTTATTATTTGAGTTTGTTATAAAACATCATAGTTCATTACTATTTGGCTTGAGATACAAATGTCCTGACAAAGACATTTGTTTTTCTAATTACAGTAAAAATTCGGTGAGATATTCCAAATTTCGAATCCTTTAAACTCTTTTTGCTAATTTCCACAGAAAAGCCGCCCTCTCTCGAAGAATTTTCTGCCCCATGTACCTACACAAAGCATTCCAACAATGATATTTTTGATATATATATATATATATATATAACATATTATGGATCATTTGTTCATTTGTTTTCTTGCGCTTACCTTCCAAGCATCATGACCGTTGCTTGGGGATTAGTCCCCGGAGACTTGAGAAATGTAGATCCATCAATGACCCTTAAGGCATCAATACCTAAGACTTTGTAATTCTTGTCGACCACTTTTCCAACTTGGCAACCTCCATGGTAATGCCAAATAGTCATAACAGTGTCGATGCAAAACTGCTTCAAATTGAAAGCGGAGGTCACGTGCCTCGGTCTCAGATTGATGGGAAGGATCAGCGTGAGATTGAGAAGCTCACGTGCGGTCACACTTGGGTACTTGTACTTGGAGAAAGCCTTGGAATTTATCACTTTAATAATAGTGTTAAGCCCTTCAACACACTTATTCAAATCCTCCGGTTCTTGATAGTAGTTGAATGTCACTAAAGGGTTATCATTTGGGTTCGTGTTCCGGAGCTCCATGTGTCCTCTCGATGCGGGTCCATCGGTTTTCTGGATGATCACATTCAATCCATATGTAGTACGTCTTGTCTGCATAATGCATCATATACTTAGATAACATATAGTCTCTATTCTCTAAGTTCTAATAAACTTTAAATGTATTTATGTTATACCTCGTTGAGAAGATTGAAAACACCATCGAAAAGCCTACGGGTCAAATCATTAGAGAGACTGAAGCCACTTCCACCTTCAATGTAACTATCAAACTTAGTGATCCCAACAGCTTGTACGAGGGACACTTCTACAGGTTGAGGAGAAGGGATGGCTACGGCGTTCATGGGATTATCAGCCATCCCCTGTCCAACCATAGGGTGATCTAGGACGAGTGGCTTCACGCCGTTAGCCGTAAGATGGGCTGAAGGACCTACGCCACTCAGCATCAATAGTTGAGGACTACCCATGGCTCCAGCTGACAAGATCACTTCGTTCATTGGGTTATTTGCTAGTTGTACCTTGTGGAACACTCCATTTGCGTCCTCAAATATCACTTGGTACGCTTTTGGTTTCTGGCTACCTGTTTTATTATTTTTTAAGGTTTGAGTTTTTTTTTTCTGTAGATTTAACAAAGAATCATTCGCTTTTAGTTGGTAACTACTTTTAAATTAATATTTGTTGAATTTTTCGACATTTTGTTCTGAGATGGAATTGGTACATAATTAGAAAAAAAACATATAAGTTTGATTGGTAACCTTCAACCGCCTCGTTTGCAAACAAACTGAAGGTTACCAATCAATAGAGTGATTAGAAGAAGCGATTGAAAGAAGTGGTTGGAGAAAATGGTTGAAGAAAGCGGTTGAAAGAAGAAAAAAATGGACGGTTGCAACCACCTAAAAAATAAGGTGGTTTGTTTGTAAATGAGACGGTTGAATTTTTTTGCTATATATTTTTAATTTTTTTTAATTTAAAAATAGTATTCATCTATTATTTTTTTAAAGAAAATTTTTAAAATAGAAATATTTTTTTCAAATGTTTTTTATATTTTAATTTTTATGTTATTTTCTATAATAAGTTTTTTACTATTCAACTGCTTGTTACCAATGACCACTTAGTAGCTTGTTCTAACTCAATCGCTTTCTCTCTAATGCTATCTCTAATTACTTTTTTTTTAACTGTCTTTTTTACAACTGCCAAAAAAATATTCAACCACTTTATTTAAACTAAGTTACCAATCAGACCCTAAAAGAATGACTCATTTAGGAAAGTGGTCTCATTCCATGCTGCCTAATCACCCAGCTCATAGGTTCAAGTTCTGTCTGTATGAGGTTGAATATAAGGTCGGTGGGGCCAAAAAGAAAAAGTCAATGAATCGGGTTGTCCCCTAATACTTGAAGTCTTGAACTATTACAAACTCAATCAATTCAATGTGTAGTTCGATTTTAAAAATATTGACTCTTTTTTTCCAATTTAATGTTTCATTCTCCAGACATATCACAACTTTAGAAAATATTATCTCTATAACGTTTTTTGTTTTTAAATTTCTACAACTGATTTCAGAAAATGTTAGAATTGCTTTCTAAACGACTTTTGTAGTTCTTTTTTTTTTACGAAAGTTTATAATGGTTTAGGAAATCAAAAGATAAAATTTACTATATTCCAAAATCCCCCTAAAATAAATGTAAATATATGAGTCAATAATTACCTTTGGTGGTGAAGAGGATCTTGTGAACAGAAGCATGCAAGTAAACAACAATCCTGTCCGGATTAGCATACTCTAACAAATTCGCCGCCGTGTGTCTATGACCGGCACGGTCAAAGATCGTACCGCCGATCTTAGTCCCATAAATATGATCGTACGTGAAACCATTGTCCGGACTCTCTCCAGCCTCCAAAAGCCCATCTTTAAACGCCGTTTGCCATCCCATTACTTGTGGCTCGAACACAAGTTTCTTCTCGACCCACTCGTAAGCGGCTTTCACTTCCTCCATCTCCCACTCAGCTTCCTCCACGTACCCATCTCCCGCACGTGTGTAGAACCCCCCGTTTAGCACCGTGCCTCCACCGAGGACACGTGGCCGTGTATTGTAAACGCCATCCTCGGATATGAAAAGCTGCGACCATGAGTTTGGTGTGTTGTTTAAGAGTGTGTTGGCGAAGTTGCCAATATCAGTGGCCGTGGGATTGTCGTAGGGCGAGCCGCCACGTTCAATAACCAAAACGGTAGCGTTTTGAGAGAGCGTTGCGGCTAATGCACAACCTGCAGTTCCTCCTCCGATGATTATGTAGTCGAAACGAGCTAGCTTTGGTGCTAATGTTGCATCTTTCATAAATGTATAATGCCCAGCTTAAGAAAAAAAAAAGTTTATGAATATTGAAACGAATACTAGAATTTTAACATATCATCATCACACATTCATTGGTCTATATAGAAAAATAGTATTGTACCTTTATCGGCTTGACAAAAGCCATGGAAGATGAAACTTGCGAGGAGAATATTACGTAATATATGAATTATACATGAGAGAATAGTCATTATACAACACAGTGCGATGTTACTAATGAAAGCCAAATACTTTAGGTTGATTGCAAAATATGTATATTCAGAAAATATCAAAATAGTCAAACTCAGATCTGCCAAGAGTTTTAAGTCATCATATAACAAATTGACTAATCATGTTATGCCATGTGAAGACGAATTACAAAATCGTGCAAGCACAACTTCTTGGCATTAGTTTATTAAAAACACTAGAGATAGAATCAAATCAAGAGTTTTTTTTTTTTTTATCACATAAGCATTGTGCAATATACTATATCTAATTATCTATAGTTTTTACATTTTTGTAGTTGTTGGCATATTCTTGAGAATTAATAATAGCTACAAGTCTACAAGTCACGTTCACGTTAAGCATCCATGGATTATGGTAATGGACTAATGGTGTTATCTTAAATCAAAGCCTGTTTCTTTTATGAAGAACAAGTATTTAGTATTTACATATACACTTTTTTTTTTTGGATGAAATTTTAAATTTATCGATCAAAGAATATGAATAGTTGTTTAAAAAGTGGGAAAATGAATGGAACAAGCATTGGTAACAATACAAGCATTGATAACAAGCATTAGTAACAATACTGGTACTGTTTTGGGTATATTGTCTTTTTGATCGTAGCTTTGTGGATGATTCATCTCTCTCCCTTGTAGTTGACATATTATTGGAGATGTGTATGGAACTTACAAAGCTTAACAAAAGGAAACGTCTATAAGATTAGTGTTGAACCGGTTTACACCAAATCACCAATATATTGATCCGTTATTGGTGCAATAGGAGTGGACATTCTTACCGCACCGATATAGGCCAAGATCGATGAAACATTGGCCTAACTTCCAATTTTTAAAACAAAATTTTATTATAGAATAGGTTCCCAATTTTTTTATATTTCGAAAGAGCCCTCAAAATTTTGTTTTTGCCCCTAAATCTCAGATTCGGTCCCCCCGAACTAGCCGAACCGAAGATTGGGTAGTTTAAGTTTGGTTTTCAGTTTAAAAGAGGTAAGTTTGGTTTCAGACATAACTAATATGTTTTCGCTTTGAGAACACTACAATCCTTCAAAAAGCAAGATTTCTAAATAGTGAAATTAAGTCCTGCTCATCATTATAAAGCCTCGGCTCGCGTGCTCCTTTACCCACCACCACGACCACACTTCTCCTCTTACGAAATGTATATAACTTGAGATGTATAAACAACAATTATAATGTCCTAATTTACACTCATTATAACGTTATAAACTAAAATAATAGTATAAGTTTGAGGGGCAGGGTCGTACCAACAGAAAATCAGTGTTACTTTTTTTTTTTTTTTTTTTGGGATGATTTTGGTAGATGACTTATATATAGATAGGGATAGGGCGATAATTGATAACAATAAGGAAAATACAAAAACATTTAGAAGTGGACCAAGTGGTGCACTTTATCGTACACATTTTAGATAACAAGGTAACTATTTTTTAAATATGTGCAATGAAACACAATTAATTTAGGAAAATACCTTTTGTCGATTTTGCAAAAAAGACCAAACTATGGTTATTTAGTGCTATCATTCTTCATTTAATTTTATGTAGCTATTTTTATACTCCCTCCGTTTCAAAATATAAAATGTTTTAGAGAAATTTTTTTATTTCAAAATATAAAGTGTTTTTCAGATTTCAATGCAACTTTTATTCATTTAATTGTAAAAGCAGATACTCAAAATAAATTTTATCAATTACAAGACAACATTTTAAATAAAAGTTAATATTGTTTTTAACTTTTTGATTAATTTGTTTTTTCTAAAAATAGTGTTTTGTATTTTTAAATGTAAACTTTAATTTTTTTAAAACCGTGTTTTTACTCAAAACACCTTATATTTTGAAATGGAGAGAATATTTTATAACTTATAGCCGATTTTGATATAAGAAAATTAGAGTTTATTGCACTCATTAAACGAAATATTTTGTTTCTATTTACATTCCGCCTTTTGTCATTAACAAGTTATGTGATGAAATTTACAAATAGAAATATAACTTTTGACTTGAGAACATATTATTGTTGGCTGTTTTTGCTTACTCAAATGAGTATAGTGGTATATCTTAGCATGTAAGCATTGTAAATAGCTAAGGAAACAAAAGTGAAAAAGAAAACACTTTCTTGACCATTAGTATATATCCCTACGCGTTCTAAAAAGAAAACTCGGGAAAACAATATACAAAGTGCACTCTTTTCAGTCTTTTTCTGATAATAATCATTATGCCCCGCTAATTTGCTTCTGCTTTTCTTTTTCTCTTATAGTTTCTGTAAATAAAGAGAAAAGAAAACATCCATCACCACAATTAAATCCTTTAAACATAGCTCAACGAAATCCTAATCATTATGAGTGGTCACTGAGTTTTTAAACGTTTTCTAATTTCAAAGAATGAATACATCAAGACGAAAAATCGTGTTATGGACTTATGGTAGGTGATAGTTTAAACTTTAAACGCATTCACTATGGTTGTGTTTATATGCGGATAATATATTTTATTTTTCTTTTTAAGTGATTTTAAAATTTTTGTATAAATTACTATCATCTGTCAAAACATTTTAATTCAGAAATAGCAATATTTTGGTCATTCGAAATATTAGAAAAACTATTTAAAGTTTAGTATCTACATTATATTTGTTATGGCCCTTCAACTTTTAATACATTCATTTTTTATATGTTTGTTTTGTTTGATCCTTTTGTTCTGGTTTGTTCCGTCCATATTTTTTAGACCATAAAATCTTATTCTATAAATCTTGTCTGCTTTATGAGAGATCAATACATGTTAAAATTATAGACAAAATTATGACACATGTCGCTCGATCGATGAGATTTCGACACATGTAAAATATATTATGTTATTTGTTTTCCTTAATAGAAAAAGAAAACGAGCAAAAAAAATTAAATAATAAAATAGAAAACTTTTTACTTTCTATTTTTCTGATATAGGTTAAATTTTATTATCTCAATAAAATTTAAACTTTCTTTTTCAAATTTATATTTTTAAATTTTATATTATTTAAGCTGTAATATATGTTTTCATCACACATTTCTAATTATTTGAACTAAAAAATGATTATCATGATCACATAATAAAATAGATATTTAGATTAAACCCAACAGAAAAAATTAAATAATAAAATAGATATTTAGACTTTAAAATTGAAAATTTAATAAATTGAAATTTTTCTTCTCATATTTAGATTTTTAGTTTTTTATATTATTTAAACTTCAGTAAAAAAATCTAACATGCTTCTAATTATTTGATCACGACACATGTCGGTTGATTGATAAGATTTTGACATATAGAAAATAAATTGTATTATTTTGTTTTTTTTAATCAAAAAATAAAACCAACGACAAAAATTAAATAATAAAATGTATATAATTTTTAATTTTTTCTAAAATATGTTAAATCTTATTACTTCAATAAAATTAAAATTTTTCTTTTCAAATTTAGATTTTTAGATTATTTAAACTCTAATAACTTAACGCTTATAATTATTTGAAAGAACAAAATTGATTTTTTATAATCCAATCTAATTTACTATTCTAATTGGTTAGGTGTTAAATAAATTTTAGAGTAAATTTTTGTCTAATTTGTCGACAGAAGTTACATATAATTGGCACAAAATAACAAATTGGCTAGAAAATTATAATATTTTTGGTTCAAGAAACGAAGAAACAACATCTCTATTGGACATGAAAATTGAAAAAATGTTCTCCATAGAGAAAAAAAAAGTGTGTAAATGATCTCTCACAAAGGAAAAAAGTCAGAATTGTTCTCGCATAAAAGGAGTAAGTAAAAGAAAAGAGGCGAAAATCCACTCAGAGAGAGTTTCTCATGCGGAGCCAAGTCTCATAGACTAAATCTAGATCCAGAAGAGAGAGCAAGGCAGTGGAACTTCCGCTAGAGATTAAAGATGATGGTGGATGAGAATCCGATGACTGAAAAGAAAAGAATCCGCGAAAACCAAATATCTTTAAGTATAAAGCCCAAGATAGGAATAAAATCGAGAGATGGTGAGGGAAGAGTTGAGCTAGAGGATATTGTTGGATAACATCAGGAGCCAAAGAATGGTGAAGGTTTTTGGCGAGTCAACGTGCAAGAGGAAAATGATATTCTGTTGGGAAGCGAGATAAGATATGAACAAGAGGACATCAGAGAGGCAACAAAAATCTTGCCAGAAAAACGTCTGGCCTATATATGAGCGAGAGCATAGCCACGGGTCACGGAATCCAATTTTCCAGATCTCACACTAGGGCTGGGCATTCGGGTTTGTTCCAAGTCTATCGGATTTAGAAGTCTATGATCCATTAGAGTATTTATAATTTTTAGTTTGGTTTGGTTCGGTTCCATCTAGATTTGAATCAGTTTCAGGTACACAAAATATCGAAAAAAAAATTAAATTTGAATAAAGTTTGATTGAATTTTTACAAATATATGACACATTTGGGATTTTATCGGTTTGGATTTAGGTTTAGTACCCCTTTTCGGATTGGATTCGGTTCGGTTCTTTGATTCTTGGTATTTTCTCAAGATCTATCTCACACGGTGATCGAAAAAACAAATAAAAGATGAAACTAAAAGCTACTTGATGTAGTATAAAATTTTAATATGTTAATAATAAAATTTAATATAGAAAGTTAAATTAATTTATTCATGTAAAATAAACTTATATAAATAACTATTTTTCTAAGAAAATATACTTTCTATTTCTTGTCTTAAAACAATTTAAGATATTTAATTAACAATAAATATTTAATTTATTAATTTTATTTAAATTTAATTTAATTTTAAAATTTAGAAAATCCGTCAGTCGGACGGATTCTAACCTAATTTAATATAAATTTTGGCATTTTTCAATGTACTATTAACCTTTTCTAATCGTTAATCGAAATCAATTACAGATATAATATATATATATATATATATATATAACATTCTTTATCATATCAGAGTAAAAGACAATAGAAACAAGCTTTTGTCGTAGGTGCACTACTTTAAAAAACTTTAGACTTTAGCGTATTTAACACAAGCTGCACTAATGTCTTGACAATTACAAAACACATAAAAAATCTTTTCCACCAAACAAAAAAAAATGCACCGACCATGTCACGGAGATTCACCACCACCAAACTGCCTTCAAGGCTGCTTCTCATCGTCACCATTTCACGGTGCCGCCACCTCCGACCGCCCGCCAGATTCAAGCCCCACCGTCACTTCCGCCACCCTCCGCCGTAATTTCGCCCAAACCACCGTCGCCACCATTTTCCCGGACACTCAATTCGCCGATCCAAATTCTCTCCCTTCTCTTCAAGAATCCTTCTCCGACTTCATCCAAGCTTACCCTAATTACTCCGAAACTTACAAGATCGACCGTATCAGATCCGACCACTATTTACACTTGGGTTTATCACATTACACGTGTCTTGATTACATAGGAATTGGTTTATACTCTTACTCACAGTTACTCAACTGCGACCCTTCCACTTACCAAATCTCCTCTTCCTTATCTGAAAGTCCTTTCTTCAGTGTTTCTCCCAATATCGGTAACCTCAAGGAGAAGCTTCTCAACGACGGAGGCCAAGAAACAGAATTTGAGTACTCGATGAAGAGAAGAATCATGGGTTTTCTCAAAATCTCTGAGGAAGATTATTCAATGGTCTTCACTACCAATAGAACTTCAGCTTTCAGACTCGTCGCTGAGTCTTACCCGTTTAACTCAAAACGGAAGCTTTTGACAGTTTACGACTACGAGAGTGAAGCAGTGAATGAAATCAACAGAGTCTCTGAGAAACGTGGAGCCAAAGTAGCTGCAGCGGAGTTCTCATGGCCAAGACTCAAAATCTGTTCGTCCAAGCTGAGAAAGATGGTCACTTCTGGTAAAAACGGAAGCAAGGAAAAGAAGAAGAAGGGTGTTTTCGTCTTTCCGCTTCATTCTAGGGTTACGGGATCTAGGTATCCGTATCTATGGATGAGTGTGGCACAAGAAAACGGATGGCATGTGATGATCGATGCTTGCGGTTTGGGACCTAAGGATATGGACAGCTTCGGGCTCTCGATATGTAATCCCGATTTCATGGTGTGTTCGTTCTACAAGGTGTTTGGGGAAAATCCTTCTGGATTCGGTTGCTTGTTCGTCAAGAAATCAACCATTCCAATTCTTGAATCTTCCACTGGTTCAGGTATGGTCAACCTCGTACCTACTGACAATCCAATTTCATTACACGCATTGGAAATCAACCGGACGGAAACAGATAGCTTTAGTTCTAGATTTGAATACAGAGGCTTAGATCATGTGGACTCACTTGGGTTGGTAGCAACAGGGAACAGATCAAGATGTTTGATAAATTGGTTGGTTAGTGCTCTCTACAAGCTCAAGCATTCAACAAGTAGTCGTCTCGTTAAAATCTACGGTCCAAAAGTTAATTTCAATCGAGGACCAGCGGTTGCGTTCAATCTATTCAACCAAAAGGGTGAGAAAATCGAACCTTTGATCGTGCAGAAGCTAGCTGATTGCAGCAATATCTCACTTGGAAAAGGTTTCTTGAAGAACATCTTGTTCGAAGAAGAATACGAAGGGGTTACAGATAGAGTTTTTGAGAAGAGGAGAAACAGACATGAAGAACAGGAGATCTTTGTTCTTAGTGCTGCGTTAGGGTTTCTTGCGAATTTTGAAGATGTTTATAAGCTTTGGGTATTTGTTGCACGGTTTTTGGATTCAGAGTTTGTGGAGAAAGAGAGTGGGAAATGTGGAGTTCATGTTTTTGAAAACAAGAGCCGTGAAGTAGTCTAGTGACGAGTCTGTAGCCTAGCCTACTTTGGCCTAGGTTTGGTTCACTTCTTAAATCGGAACCGGTTCAACTATTTATGAAATATCAAGTAGAGTCTTTCGACGATGCCAAAAAAAAAAAAGGTTATTTCGACTTACATAGCTCCAACATCTACGGTTCTACAAATTAAATTCACTCTTCTGATAAAATTTTCAAATGTTAACTATTGATGAACTAGTTTGGTAAAAAAAAAAAAAAAAGGGTTTTAGGTAGATGACAGATTTTGGGAGAACAATTATGAAAATGAAAATAAGGAAAAGAAAAATTAAATAAATGGGAAATAAAACAAACTTAACCTTTCATGATTCTTATTTGATTCATTCATCACAAAACTAAACCATAAACCAGAAATTTTTGTTTAATAAAATAGACATACACATAAAAAAATAACATGTTACCAAGCGAATTATTCTTCTTGTAACAATTAAATAAAAAATCATCCAAAAATAGCCAAGTAGCCATTTTATTTCCGTTGCTATTTTCCTAATTGCTCTCCCATATTTTATCATTGGGTGCAAATGCAAATACTAAAAAACAAATTAACCAGTTTGGTTTACAAGGAGAGAAATATGTGATCGAGGCCAAGGCCCATTAGTTAACTAAATAGGCCCATATCGGCTCACCTTTTGACTATCCATGTGAAAATGTGAATCATGTGATCTACACCGTTGATTAGATATCAGACTATAAAAACCAAACGACGATCATGAGGGCCCCTCCTTACATCTTTGTAGGGTTCGTCCAGAAGATAAGGTCATTTTTCATTTTTCTACCTTTCTAGGGTTTCATCATTTTTTTTTTTTTTTTTTTTTTTTTGCTTTTCCCTCTTTTTCTTTCACTGTTCTAAAATTTACAAAAAATTCAAAAGACTTTTTAGAGTTGTTTCATCTGTCAATTTGAAAGATAAAATTCTCCTTAAAAATAAGAAGTAAAAACCCAATTTGACCATATCCAACTTAAATTTATCTTCTTTACAGAAAAATTAAATCTTTAGCTGATTTTTGAATTTCTAGGGTTTTGGTAAATGGACTCGAATCAAGAAGGCAAAGCGATACAAGAGATTGACGAAAACGTTGACCTCACAAGCACCGTCAACGGCGACCAAGTAACAACCATGACTCATCTATCTAACCCGGATCCGAAAACCCACCCGGTTATGCTCATGAAAGAAGAAGACTCACTAATCCAACACGAAGTCGGATTTTTGCAGTCGACGGCGAATTCGTTAATCCTACAGAGCAAACCGGTTCCGAAGAGACCATCCAAAGACCGTCACACGAAAGTAGAAGGTCGAGGTCGGAGAGTCCGAATGCCGGCGGGTTGCGCCGCTCGGGTCTTTCAATTGACCCGTGAGCTTGGCCACAAATCTGACGGAGAAACCATTCGGTGGCTTCTGGAACGAGCTGAACCGGCGATAATTGAAGCAACCGGAACCGGAACTATACCGGCCATTGCTGTATCGGTTAACGGAGCTTTAAAAATTCCGACGAGTTCTCCACCGCAGTTGGAGGGTGACGGTAACGGTGACCTAACGAGAAAACGGAGGAAGAGAAACTGTACGAGTGAGTTCGTAGATGTTAATGAACATGACAGCTGTCTTAGCTCCGTTACTTCTGGTTTAGCTCCGATAACGACGTCAAATTACGGCGTTAATATCATGAACGTTAATACGCAGGGGCTGGTGCCGTTTTGGCCTATGGGTATGGGTACTGCGTTTGTTACTGGTGGGCCAAATCAAGTGGGCCAGATGTGGGCTGTACCTACCGTTGCTACAGGTCCGTTTCTTAACGGTGGAACTAGACCGGTCTCTAGTTACGTCTCAAACGCTGAACCGCAGATGGAAACAAATGGCGGTGAAACGCAAACGCTGAGAGATTTTTCGTTGGAGGTTTATGATAATAAGAAAGAGCTTCAGTTTTTGGGTGGCTCAGCGAACACATCTCCGTCTTCGTGACTCATAAGACTTAGGAAATTTAATTGTTAGTTCTTGTTTTTAAGATCAGTTTAATTTATGAAAAAGATGTGTATTTGGTATAACAATTTAGTTTGATGTTTTGTCAAAAATTCTTGGTAATTTATTTAAGGTTTGTCGGGTCTGCTAGATTATTTTGAGTGGACTAAAGTCACGGGAGAGAGAGGTACGTGATTCTAGGAAAGTGCACGAGCTTGTTTCGTCTTTGTCTTGGGTTTCTCGTCATGACACGTTATTCAGCTTTTCGTGAGTAGGTGCTTATTTCCTAAATTGCAATCGTTAAATCAATTATGTTTATTCTGCTCTATTTTTCTATTTCATAAACTCGTTATCAAATTAAATAAGGAGAAATGATTAGTGTGAGTGTCAAATCACACTCCTAAGGTTTTGTACTTAGATGTAAATGAGGATGATGGTTTTAATTCTCGTAACTAAAGATCAAGGAAAGAACTGAAAATGGATTATATATATATATGTGAATTTAGTGAACTCATCGCGTTTTACAAGACGAAAGATGAAGAACTTTGTAAGGAATTAAATGGGTTGCTTTTAGATCATTTCGCAGCTCGAGTTGTTTGTGTTTCATTCGATGCCTCTTTGCCTTGTCCTAGTTCGCTTTAAATAGCGAACTCGTTCTTGTCAACTATGTCCTCGATCTCCGGTCCTTTAGCGCAACTGCCCCGATGTCTCCGCTTCCTTACTCCTATCTCCTTTGACCCTTCCTCAATTCTATTGTTATTGGGCCTTGCATTAATAGCTTATCTGTGGTTATATCTTCGTGGGCTTTATGAGAGGGTGAAATCCACCTCTAACAATTAGTATCTGAATAAATTTATGTATATATTAGGAGTGTTAGTTGGAACTTGGAAGTTGGAACCAAAAAAAGTGTTAATTGGAACAAAAGATATGCACATTGTTGCAATTAGACCTGGCTATTTGGTGTGTGACGATATTGTAGGCCCAAGCAGACCATTCTGGATGGACGCCAATATGAATGTCTAGGCCCAAATTAAAGCAGTGCAATTGGAACGGACTAAACCACACGGGTATACTAACCATTAATATTTGGTTAGTGACAAATACGTTCAATAATAAACCAAATCTGAATCTTATAAGTGCTCCTTTAATTACAATTTTTCTTAATCTCACGGTTTTCATCCGTAGACCAAATTAAAGGAAATATATTTTATAGACCTGAATTTTCTCTAATCTTTGTTTTTGTTGCTGAGTTTTTGGCAATAACCGGAGTTGTAACTTAGCAGTGGGCACTCACCTAATTAGTTAAATGTCTGCAGAGGGAACAAGGATTACATAGAGTGGGTAAGAATTAAGTAAAATAAAAATAAAAATAAGTAGGATTGCTTATTAAAGGAAAAAGTGTCCAATAGTCACGGGTGAGAGTTGGATAAAGATAATAAAGGTATTAAAATTCACTATCCAAAGTGCTATCATTTTATTATCGTTGTATATCAGGTTCCTTGGTCATGTATTTATTCAATCCTCGTGCTTTTTAGTTTTCTAGTTTCTAGTTTCCTTTGTACTCAAAAAACATTTATAATCTTTATCTATCAACCTTCTTCTTCGTAATGTACAATCCTCGTGCTTTCTAGTTTTGTATATGAATCAAGTTTCCTTTGCACCTAACAATCATTTATTATCTTTGTGGATCAATCAACCTCTTTTTTGGTATGTATTATTTCAATCCTCGTACTTTCTAGTTTTGTATATGAATCAAGTTTACTTTGCACTCGCAAACATTGATTATATATATATATATATATATCAACCTTCTTCTTGGTAATGTATTCTTTCAATCCTCGTGCTTTCTATTTTTGTATATAAATCAAGTTTCCTTTTCACTCACAATCATTTATTATCTTTGTATATCAACCACCTTCTTAGTTATGTATTTATTCAATCCTCGTGCTTTCTAGTTTTGCATGTTACAAGTTTCCTTTGCACTCACAAACATTGATTATATATTTTTATATATCAACTTTCTTCTTGGTAATGTTTACTCATCCTCATACTTTCTACTTTTGTTATATAAATCAAGTTTCCATATATAGCACGCACAAACAGTTATTATCTTTGTATATCAATCTCTTTCTCTGATGGCTTCAATAAGCTTATTTGAAGTTTCCATAGCTATCATTTGTTTTGTCATTCTTCATTGCTTCCTCTTCAAGAAACCTCTTGACCTTTTAACAATAAGCTGGCCGATTCTGGGGATGATTCCGGGTCTTGTCCTGGTGCTTCACCGTGTCTACGACATCACCGTGGAGCTTCTTGAAAGCAACGACTTAACATTTTCATTCAAGGGGCCGTGGTTCACTGGAATGGATATGCTGGTCACAGCTGATCCAGCTAATATTCACTACCTGCTAAGCTCAAACTTCTCCAATTTCATCAAAGGTTCCGATTTCAAAGAAGTATTTGATACCTTTGAAGAAGCGATACTAACAGCAGACTCGATGAAATGGAAGAATATAAGGAAAGCTTCTCAGGTCATGATCAGCCATCAGGATTTCAAAAATTGTCAATGAGTACAATGAGAAGTAAACTCAAGGATGGGCTCGTTCCATTTTTTAATCATGTCGCTGAGGAAGGAACAACTGTAGACTTACAAGATGTGTTCTTGAGGTTCAAGTACGATACATCTCTAGTTACAGTAACTGGGTGTGATGATCCTAAATCTCTCTCCATTGAAATGCCAGAGGTTGAGTTCGCTAAAGCTCTCGACGATATACTAGAAGGAGTTATGTATAGGCATGTTAAACCTAGACTCTTGTGGAAGCTACAAAACTGGATCGGTGTCGGGATAGAGAAGAAGATGAGAGAAGCCGGTGCCATTGCTGATCGAGTATGTGCCAAATACATATCAGCCAGGAGAGAAGAGATAAAAAGATCATAAGTTGATCATTTCAATGGAGGAAGTGAAGATCTTTTGACATCTCACATAAAGATTGATACAACCAAGTACCCACACTTGAATCCTACCAATGATAAATTCCTCAGAGACAGTGTCTTAGCTTTAATTCTAGCTGAGAGAGACACCACTGCTTCTGCTCTCACTTGGTTCTTTTGGCTTTTGTCCGAAAACCCTATAGTGTTGACAAAGATTCGCCAAGAGTTTGAGACGTTTCTACCAAGAAATAGTACTGGCCAAGAGACACAAAATCATGATCCAATGGAGTACATAAACAAGCTAGTTTATTTACATGGAGCATTGTGTGAAACAATGAGGCTTTACCCACCGGTTCCTATCGAGCGTATGTCTCCTGTAGAATCAGATGTGCTTCCAAGTGGGCATAAAGTCGAAGCAAACTCAAAGATTTTGATCTTTATTTATGCTTTGGGTAGGATGAGAGCCATATGGGGAGAAGATGCATTAGAGTTCAAGCCGGAGAGATGGATTTCCAAGACCGGAGGGTTGATACATGTACCTGCCTTCAAGTTCTTAGCATTCAATGCCGGCCCGAGGATATGCCTTGGTAAACAAATAGCTATGACGGTAATGAAGACTATGGCCGTGGAGATATTACAAAACTATGACATTAAGGTTGCCAAAGGACAGAAGTTTGACAAAGATGCTCGTTTTATTCTTAGAATGAAGCATGGATTCAAGGTTACAATTAGTAAGAGATGTTCATCTTGAAATTAGTGAAATAATCATGTTTGTTTTAAGTTATATTTCGGAAAGATAGCGTGTGAGTATTTAATAAGGAGACATATTAAATTGTGATCTACATTAATAATTTAATATTAAGCTTGTAATGGGGTTTTTATTGTATGTGTACGCTTGCATATCAAGCTCTTTCGCATTATAAATTTATAGTAGCATAAACACATATAACTAGATGATTGTGCCGGCAATATTATTATTAAGATTTTCAGTTTTAGTTATGCTATATGTTGTAAAAACAAAAATGTGTAATGAATAAAATTTTATATTTGGACGCTTATTAAGTGAGGCTTTATATTTTTACATTCTATTATCATTGTTGTTACCTCTCATACTCTTATCGGATGTGAGACTTTTTAGTGTTTTCATACGTTGAATAATATAATATATGTTCGTTTTAAAAACTCGAATCACAAGCCGGTGGCTTTCCCATGAACTGGCCAGATATAAACTTTTATTGTATCCCAGCTCCAAGCTGGAACACTTAATGAGAGAAATAGTTTATAGAGCTATACTTAGAGACGTTGTCCTAATCAGACTTTTATCATAGGTGCCCAAGATTTACGAGTATAAGAAGTGGCAGAGCTATGCTATATGTTTTCTAGACCAAAATCCAATTTAATGTATCTTTTCTCATTGTTGACCAAAAAAGGATATTTCTCATTTAAAATTTCATAAAAAATAGGATAATAATTTCCTTAACTACAAATGTAGTGCCATACACGTGAGAAGAAATACAAAAAAAAAGAAGAAGAAAGATTTAGAAGAAAAAATAGTACACAGCAAAATCCTTCACCAACCGTACTGCTAAAGCTAAGGCATTGAAACCAAACACTGATAGGCATAACTCAACTGTAGCTACCCTTTTTTGACTATCTTCTCGTTTAGTCACTTCTTTATTTATTTGTAATCTTACTATATCCACATAGACACACACACATCATTATGCCACCATATTACATCTGATAAGTCTTCATTACTCATATTTAAACATAGTTTAACCTAACAACCACCTCGTCTTGTGCCTGTGGTTTACTTGGCACAATCCGGATGGGTATCCAAATTCAAGTTACAAAAGAAAAGGAAAACTTACATTAATATCTAAGTTATTTGACTTAACATAAAAATATTTAATTTATATCTTGAAATTATTCTTAGCTTAGACTTTCCATTAATATATATATATTTACGGTAGATGGATAAAAAACAACATTGATCAATTAAGATCTCTTTTTTATTCTTCTGAAAACATAAAACCCATCAAATAAATATAATTTTTTTCTTTCTAAAATTGTACTTTTAGTACCTTAGTTTTAGACTTTTAGTTATGTCAAATGGTTAAAACACCGTTTAAAATCCATTAAAGAAATGATGTAGCATATAAAATCGACGAAGTTGAATATCTAAATATGTTTACTAAATTACCGAATACATCAATTCAAAACGATATTAAAATATATAATTATGTTTACTAAATTATAGTACATAATTTGATATATATTGTATGAGCGCAAATGCTAAATACGAATGGCATCCATTTGTAAAAAAGAAAAAACCATCTATTTGTTTTATAGAAAATCTTAAATTTTTATGATAGATAAATATTATTGGTCAAACGTATACACTTTTTTGTGGTTACCGAAAACTAGGGGTGGACATGGATCAGATATCTGAGATTTTTAAGGTATCCAGATCCGGATCCATCAATATCCGCGCATATCCGGATCCAATCCGGATCCGCTAAAAATATCTCGGATATCTAATTTTTCGGAGCGGATCAGAACGGATTACGGATCGGATCTCGGATCCTGGATATTTTGCCCACCCCTACCGAAAACAGATTCAGTCCAACTCAGCTCTACATATTCTAAAAGTTTCACCAAAGTACATACTTATACTCAAAGTACGATTTCAAGGAGAAAAAAGTTTGAACACCGGAATATATGCATGTTTGTTCCAAATAATTTGAGTAACTTTAAAGCATATGTTATATACACGTACACATTTTCTAGAATATTAGTCTCTCATTTCTCTCCTTATATAAGCTAAATAGTCACGCTTCTTCTTCATCAAATCCACAAACAACTTCAAAAACAAAGAGTGCCTTTTAAGGTCCAAAACACAAAACCATAAAATGGCATTATCGAAAGGACTCATTTTCGCGATGATCTTTACGATTTATACAATAGTTAAACCCTCAGAAGCTGCTCTTGATGCTCATTACTATGATCGATCTTGCCCCGCTGCGGAGAAAATCATACTTGAAACTGTTAGGAATGCTACTTTATATGATCCCAAAGTGCCTGCTCGTCTCCTCAGAATGTTCTTCCATGATTGCTTCATCAGGGTATGAATGATCTTATTTTTTTGGTCATTGATGATTGATCAAATTTTAGATATGAAGTTGAGTGTTGAGTAAATTATTTGGATGAGTTGGTGTAGGGATGTGATGCGTCTATTCTACTAGATTCGACTCGGTCAAACCAAGCTGAGAAGGACGGTCCTCCAAACATTTCAGTACGGTCATTTTACGTGATCGAAGATGCTAAGACAAAGCTCGAAAAGGCTTGTCCTCGTACCGTGTCTTGTGCTGATGTAATCGCCATTGCAGCCAGAGATGTTGTCACCTTGGTGAGTTCAGTTAACTATTTTGGTTTCAATTCATTTCTATTTTTTGGTTACTAAGTTTGAACATATTGGTTGGATTTGATTTACTTGTCCATGACTCTTGTAATATTTCTCATTTAATAGTCCGGTGGTCCTTATTGGAGCGTGCTAAAAGGGCGAAAAGACGGGACAATTTCACGAGCCAACGAGACAGTCAATCTCCCAGCACCAACGTTCAATGTGTCTCACCTGATCCAAAGCTTTGCGGCAAGAGGCTTGTCAGTGAAAGACATGGTTACACTCTCTGGTGGCCACACTTTAGGGTTCTCTCACTGTTCTTCATTCGAGTCCCGTCTTCAAAACTTCAGCAAATTCCACGACATTGATCCTTCAATGAACTTTGCGTTCGCGCAATCCCTGAAAAATAAATGCCCAAGATCTAACCGAGGCAAGAACGCAGGGACGGTCTTGGACTCGACAAACTCAGTTTTTGATAATGATTACTACAAGCAGATCTTGTCGGGGAAAGGAGTGTTTGGGTCTGATCAGGCGCTTCTAGGCGATTCCAGGACTAAGTGGATCGTTGAGACGTTTGCTCAAGACCAAAAAGCTTTCTTCAGAGAGTTTGCAGTTTCCATGGTGAAACTTGGAAACTTTGGAGTCAAGGAGAGTGGACAAGTGAGAGTTAACACCCGCTTCGAAAACTAAAAAGCATATCCCTATGGAACAAGCAACCAAATGAGAGTTTTCATTTCTTCAAATTTAATTATCATTTATATATGTTATGGTAATAATGTAGACCGGCCAATATATGGATCGGTTTTACAACCTTCTAGTTCTCTATGAGTTGCAGAGTATGTTTCAAATGTAAATTTGTTCTGCTTCAGTGAACTTACCTTTATATTCATCGGCATTTTCACTTGCTGGTCACCAAATATGAGTCATTTAACATCAAACAGACATGGAAAAGCGAGTCATGGACTCATGGCTTGTTATAAATGCTGAATCAGCGGAAACATGGGCTTGATTTGGGTAAATAATGATCTACACAAGCTTAATCGATGGTTCATAATGTTGAAATGGAAGTAATTAATGTGAGAAATACACCAAATACAGAGAAGTTGAATCAGTTGTTCTTCATGCAAAAACAACATCAGAACAAAATACATACTTGACGCCTTTGGAGACATTCCTTCCTTCGTGCAACAGACACTTATCTCCATGGATGTGAAAAAGAGCCATACCTTCCATTGGAGCAACCTACGATAATAAGCAAGTTTTATTTGATGGTATAGCGAAAACAAAACAAAATCAAGAAGAGAAAATGAAACGTGATAAGAGTTCAAGTGTTTTGGTTTTATTTGGTTTAACGGTTTTCTAATCAATATTGGGTTTTGTTAGTTTTACTTTTAACATTAGGATTGGGTGTTTTCTTTTTACGTTTAGTTTTGCTTTAAGTTGTAATCTTGACCTATATAAATATAGGTCTTTATGCTAATGAGAGAGGAACTTTCAACAATTAACCTAATTCTCTTAGAGAGACTTGGGTTAAATGCGAAGTTTTGCCTAAATCCTTTTGGCTCATATCAGAAAACTATTTGGGAGATAATTACCTCAGCTACGATACTGTTCCTTGAACCATAAAAGACGGTTTCTCCACCTACTAAAGGCTCAGCTGAAGAAGAATCATTTGTCTTGCTTGAACTGCTCTTGGATTTTGATTTCGTGCTGTTCCCGCTTAGATATATCAACAATGTGTAATAGGTACGCTTTCCATCTTCAAGATCAACACTTTCATCGATATGACGACCAAAATGCTGACCAGCACTATACCTGAAAATTAACAAAGTATCATTTATATCCACATTGTGACCCAAACTTGAAGGAATCTACAAAGTTGTATCCTTTCTCCATGTAGCAGCATAAAGGAACATGACAAGAACAGGACCATAATCTTTTCACATTCTTCCCATAACTTAACCATTACAAAGAATGAAACTGCTAAAATGTTGGGATTACAAACCTGTAAAATCGAATGTTTGGATTCAAGCCAACAGCAACTTTTCTCCTAATCTTGATATCAGTAAATAAATTTGAAATCCCAGATTGCCATAATGTATCAGCAAGGACAGGATCATTCACTGAGATTCGATGATTATCTCTATAAGCTTCACCATAAGCTGGTCCACGACTTCCTTGGTGAGTGAAACCGAGAGACTCTGTTATTTTAATGAAGGCCTTTGATTCATCAGAACTGAGACAGTTCTCAACCTGAAAATCATAAAACCCAAAAGTTAAAAACCTCTCAAAGCAGCCAATCCACAGCTCAAATGTTAAAGTATCACAATTCACAAACCAAGTTATGAACAGAACCATCTAAACATGAACTTCATTGGCTCAAACTGTGTTTAAAAAAACAAGTAAAACCCATTAAAAATTTATCCTTTTTCAGAGAGTTTGAAGCAAAATTGTGTTATATAATTCATAACTCATGGATCGATTCGAAATTAAATGCCTTTACAAGAATTTTTTCACAGAAATTGATGAATATTACTGGTTTAAAGCTTTGGAGAAATATAAACCCTACAACTTATTTAGGCAAAACTAAATTGGGGAAAATAATGAAATGGGTTGATGATTATTGTGAGGAACTTACAGTGAAGAGATCGTGATTCTTCAGATAAGAGACATTGAGATTAGGTTTGAGTTTGATCTTCGGCCATTTTATTGATTCTCCGATGTCTCCCATCTTCTTCGCGTTTATGCCTTTGTGGGGAGGGTGTGAGATCAGGGAATTTAAATGTGTTAAATTCATTTATAATTTTTGTTAAATTAATATCAAGATGATTAATATATTGATTTTTGACTCTTTTTTTTTTAATTACAGGCTTTACAGAAATAGAAAAAGAAAAAACATTTTCTCGAGATCCACCAATTTGTTGAAGCCCAAGACTATTTATTCGGCCCAAAGAATGACCCAACTACAAGAGTGTTTCTTTGATTATGAATATCAAATAGAGATGGAAGAATTAGGAAACTTTTTCCTAAATATAATGACATTTTCATATTTTACAACATATTTTCTGAATAACAATTTGCTATATTTTGATTTTTGATCAACTTTTCAGTCTTCAGATTTGAAGCCCATCTAAATCTATGTGGAGAATTCGAATAAAAGTACTTTGATTATGGAAACAATACACAACATCATCTGGGGAAACATTTGAAATGGTCTTAGTTGATAACAAGTAAAACATTTATTTGAACATGTAAACTGGTGAAACGTTTCGTGTTATTTAGTTTTCTTTTGTTATTGATGTCTTTTTTTTATTGGCAGCATTGTTGTTCTCTTATATTAACAAAAAACAAATTATTGATGTATTCTTATTTTAACGAATAAAAATTTTGTTCACCGAGGGCCCTTATATAGAGCGGACTCCAATTCATAGTGATTGAAACTCGGTTAAATTGTTTGTTAGAATATTTTAGTTATGAATGAGTCTTGTTACTTGTTATACATTTCTCTCAATTAATGTGAATTCTATTTTTTGTGTTCTTCTTCTTTCTCATGTTTTTATCGGTTCAAGTTTAAGAGCGATTTCATAATAGGATCCCATATTGGAACTTAAAAACACTAAAAACATAATATTTTAATGTATATATTCTACTACATCGCCACTATTTTATGTCGTACACAAGAATTAGAATACATAAGTAACTTATGATTCTTATGTTCCACATAAAATAATTGTTACAGTAGAATATATGCACTAAAGTATTGTGTGTTATCTTAATAACTGGATTGTTTTGTATCCTTTATATATTAGTGTTGGTTTTTTAAAAATCAAAAGTGGGATGCTAACATATATAAATAATATAGACAGATTCACTCATTACCAATTGATTTTGAGTTAAAAGTTTATTAACCTTAACAAAGTCAAAGAAAAAAATATGAATTCATATTCCCTTTATCACAATTTAGATTAAAAACCCAAAAGTAAGTAACTTTATTCCACATTTTTATGTTTCGACACATAGTCTTATCATTTTTCTTTCAATAGAAAAGAAGAATATTACTAAACATAACAAATAAGCACATAAAAGACGAGGTCACATTGCACAGAAGCTAACTACGATTTGGGGAAAGTGGAAACACATTCGTGTCGTATTATAATTGGTTAACAGTGCACGTCATTGTACGATGATGTCGACACGCCGATCGAAGAACACTATTCTTTTTGATGTATTATTTATTCCACCCACTCTTATGTCCAAATAAAACCTGTCCAAATAAAAACTAATTATCACTTGTTTTTTTGAACTTTAGTCCTTTATATTTACTTAATTTATTTCAAAAGACGTCTTCTTTATTTTAATTAACTGTTTGATTCTGCTCTCTATTCTTAATTTTACCAAAAACAGATAAAGTCATGGACAATTCTTTAAGCAGGGACTCACTTGTTTATTTATTTTTATTTTTTTGTATTTTGAGTTATTCTATCAATTCTATTGTTAATCAATTATTAATCCAACTAGCATCACCAAAAGAAGAAAATGAAAATCTCTTTTCTTCTTTGTCCTTTTATATGTTCAATTATTCAGAAGGAGCAAGCTTAGACTTAGGGTTTGTGGCTCCTGTACAAAGACACAGAGGTGAACACAGAGCATCATCATAATATCTAGCTCATGCTTCTTTATGAAATTTCAGTTTTAGAGTTTAACTTTCTCCCATCTTTAAGCTTTTGTTCTTTTTCATTCTTTGTGCAAATTATTCCTTCTGTCAAATATTATCTTAATCTGTCGGCTGATTTTCTGGTTTTCGTCTGAAAAATGTTATGTTCTTTGGGGCTTTTAAAGTGAATCTAGACAAATCTGGTTTTGAATCTCCTCAGTTTCCTACATTTACTTGGAAAGTTATCAAATGTTATCACTTTGACCTTTGGCTTTGAATCTCCGATCCTCGTTTTTTCAAGAAATCATTTATTGGTTTTGTCCGAATGAAATTTCATTTTGTTGCAAAAATTTTACTAAAAAGAACAAAAAATTCCTTTGTCCTTCGGCTTTGGTTAGGGTTTCAATCTGAATCTTGGAATTGATATTGCAGGAAGATGGTGAGAGGGAAGATCGAGATCAAGAAGATCGAGAACTCGACGAGCCGACAAGTGACGTTCTCAAAGCGAAGGAGTGGTCTCTTTAAGAAGGCTCATGCGCTTTCAGTTCTATGTGATGCTCAAGTCGCAGCCATTGTCTTTTCTCAGAGCGGACGATTATATGAGTTCTCTAGTTCCGAGTAAGATAATTCTTTCATGTCTATTTCCAAATCTTTCTCTACATATTAGATTTATTGTGTGTCTACAACTTCTGTAGTGAATAAATAGTTCTCTCTCTTTCTGGCCAAATCGTACTAGCTAGAGATTTTGCAATATACACACTAAAGATTTGGCCACTTTTTGTGTGTGCTAGCTACAGTTTCTGACTTTGCCTTACAAATGCCTTTTCACATTTTAATTTAATTTTTGTAAGTACTGTAGGATTTTATTTAATGAGCTAAACTTAAGGAAACCAAGTAAATAGCAAACTTAAAAAGTTTGACTAAAAGGGTTGTTCTTCAAGCACGAGCAAGTGGATTAGGGTTTTCAGAAAAGAACTTTCTTGAACAGTGAACCTCGTATTCATTGGAACTTAAACTGTTACCCACTTGGCATCTGGTTTTATTAGAATATCCAACAAAAATGAATATCCGAAAATATAAACATGTAAGTACAGAAAATTGTATATGTTATGCATGAGAAGAAGATTTTAGAAAATCTCTCGGGGATCCAAACTTTTTCACTAGATTTTTCAATCATGAATATTCATTATAGCCAACAAAATGTTGATACATATGTAGTTCATGTTACAATTGCCTTTGTTTTTCATTTTATTAACTAGGTTGATATTGAGTTAAATAAAAAAATAGTGTAGTCTTACCAGGGGAGGATTCATCTTGTCCTGCTTATCAACCTTTATGCAGCAACCAATTCTTCATTAAATTTGGTGATTGCTAAAACGAATTCGATTACATATAATGTTAACTAAATTTAGCTAAATCTCGGATGAAAATCATGATAGTCCATATAAGATGATGATATGATTTATATATTTTAAGAATATGTATACATAATACTTCAATCTCATGAATGTCATCATCATCACTGATAATGGAAGCATATCTCTTCCGAATTATCTTTTCAGGATGGAGAAAACTATAGAAAGATATGGCAGGTTTAGTAACTTCTTTGTGGCGGAGAGGCCCCAAGTAGAACGATACTTGCAGGTTCATTCCCTATATACACACATATCTTTATAGTTTCTAATTCATTTGTTCAAAAAAACAAAAAAACTGATAGATAAATTATGCTAGACCCCTCATTTAATTTGGATGACTCACTTTTTTTGGGGGGTGTAAAGGAGCTGAAGAAGGAAATGGATAGAATGGTGAAGAAGATTAGTTTCCTTGAAGTTAATCAACAGTACGCATCTCACTATTTATACGGTTTCTGTGTATTCTTTATATAGACATGTCCTTTGTTTCAATCCTAAAAAGAAATCTACTTAAGTATGCCACTATATATGAAGGAAGCTGATGGGGCAAGGTTTGGGATCGTGTTCACTGGAAGAACTTCAAGATATAGACAGTCAGATTGAGAAAAGCCTTAGTATTGTAAGATCAAGAAAGGTACAAAAGACACACACACACTTCACCCTCATGTTGATGATGTAATAATGTCTTCATTGGTTGATCTTGGTACGTAGGCTGAGTTATATGCAGATGAACTAAAGAAGCTAAAAGAAAAGGTAGATTTTTACCTTAGTATAACTTAATTATCTATAAATTTTAAATTATGGATCCGTTTTCTTTTTTTCCATCTAATATATATTTATCGATCTTTCTTTATCGGATTTTAGGAGAGAGAGCTCTTGAACAAGAGAAGTAGGCTGTGTGAAGAGGTAAATACGTACTCACATACTAATCAAAGGATACACGTAAACACACATACACATATGAAATATAATTAATTAATTATATCTCTTCGTTTAGCAAAGATTTTAGATATATAAAATTAAGTTCATTGCATTTCTAACATCTATTTGTTATGAAAAAGAATCATGGTTTTGTTGAGGACTGATTAATATGAGAACTATTGAGGCTTTGGTTGATTGTTTATGTCTGTGTTTTCATTTGTATTTAATGTGTATTTTTTCTTCAAATAAAATCCATAACTTTTAAACATCTTAAACATATTTTTTTATTATTGTATACGTAAACTTCTGGAATAAGAGTTTTACGCTTCTGTTTTGCGTTTGCGTTTTTTCATTTTGAAAACATGAAGAAGTGAAAATGTTTATATTTCAAAAATGTAAAATGCATATACATATGGTCCTGATTCAGTATTTTTACATTATTATATTTTAGCATATACATATGGACCTATATATAGGAGGGTATGAAAAGATTCATTAAGAGTTTCAGTTTTACTAACTCTCCTCTTATTACTTGCATCAATTGCTCTAAAGCTATGTTAGGATATAATATATGATTCGCTCGCTCCCAATTATTATAGCTAGCGAACTCTCATCGAGCTTTTTTTTTGTTTTTTGGTACATATATCGAGTTAAATTGTTCCTTTGGTTTGGTTGGATTAATAAAGTATATTTCTTATCAAAAAGGAAAACAGAGATAATAATAGGTCTATATGTACATGTTTATGCCTCCTCTTTCATTCATGATTTCTATATATATATGTTATGAAAAATAATATTATACTTTATATTTTCAGCAAATTAGAGAAAGGTTGATGCGACCCGTGGAGCCACTGACTTTATATATCTGTGATAAGGATAACACTGAAGGTGGTCATTGCAGAACCAAACATTCATCAGAGGTTGAAACCGATCTATTTATTGGATTGCCCGTGACTCGGCTATAACATATTTCACACGTTCCTTAAGTTGTCCTATAGTTTTATTACCTCGATTCGATGTTTGTATACTAATGATTCCGTAGTTTCTGAGTGCTTTGAACATCTCTTTATATATGTGTGTGTATAAACTACTGGAAATAATTTGATAGTATAAGTTGTCCCTTTAGTTTAGAATAAATATGACGACACATTGTTTTGTTTCTATGCAAATGTGTCTATTCTGGCGTCGTCTTAGCTCAAAAGTGTCCGTATATTTGAACTTTTAGTTCTTATAAGAAGCTAATTAGTCAATAGCGAACAAGACGAACAGTTGAAACACTTGAATTAGCGAGAAAGTGGAATATACTCGTGGACATATTTTACTGGTTATCGAATTACGTCAATTATATGATGATATAGACACTCCAAATATTTTCTGATATATAGCTTTTCTATTAATTGTTATAGGATATTGCTTTTTCTTTTGCTTCCAAATATTTTCTTTACTTTTTTTTTTGTGTAAATGATCCCTCATCTTTCCAAATTTGAATTCTTTTTGTTGTGTTTTAAGGCGAATTTCAACAAAACTAACTCATAATTAATCAGGGTTTTGCGAGTTTCCCCCAGATTTTTCCACATTCTCTAGGAAAAGCTTTCACACTAATTAATCTTTGGTTTGGTTGTTTTTTTTTTTGATAAATCGTTGGTTTGATTTTCTAATAAGATCCATTTCTGGCTTTTGACAGAGTTTGTTTCTGTGATCTGTCAGTGAATCTTTCACATTTAGCTAGGGTATCCATTAAGATCTCTCATCAAATCTTAATATATCGTTGGATTGATTTTTAGGAAATATGAAAAATGATGAGAGGAAAGATCGAGATCAAGAAGATCGAGAACATGACAAGCAGGCAAGTCACGTTTTCAAAGCGGAGGAGTGGTCTCTTTAAGAAGGCTCATAAGCTTTCTGTTCTATGTGATGCTCAAGTTGTAGCTATGATCTTCTCTCAGAAGGAAGATTATATGAATTCGCTAGCTCTGAGTAAGACTCTTAATTTCAGCTTGATTAATTACTCCAATCTATATACTATTTCAGTATAATTTTTACGATGTTAAATTTGTTGTATAATTAGTACTTGAATATATCTTTGACCAAATTGTACTAGAGATTTCTTACTATACAGGTAAATATTTCGACCAAGATCTGACAATGCCAGGGATGGGAGGACGCAACATGGTGGTTGTTCGCGGCTTGATTTTATACCTGGTCTGCAGAAAAGCTTGTGTCTATAATCCCACCACCAGACAAAGCATAACCTTACCGGCCGTCAAATCCAACATCTTTGCTCAAGATGACGAGCGTGATCGTAAGAGTGTTCTCTACTTTTTCGGACACGATCCTGTTCTTGATCAATACAAAGTAGTTTGCACTGCTGTGATATCCTCAGAAAACTTAAAGAGCAGGATAACCTCGGAGCATTGGGTCTGGGTACTAAAAGCCGGAGCTTGTTGGAAAAAAATTGAGTATGATCAACCTCATCTTCCTACAAGACTAGGATTGTGCATCAACGGAGTTATATATTATTTGGCTTCGACTTTTATGCGACGCGATATCGTTGTCAGTTTTGACGTTGGCTCTGAGAAAATCAGTATGATCCAAGGACCTCCTTTATCGTTTTCTGCATTTAACCCCATGGGTTTTATAGAGTATGGTGGAAAGCCAGCTGTTTTTGATCATACCCATCTTAGACGCAAAGGTTTGATGGACTTA
This sequence comes from Cardamine occulta, assembly GCA_028015245.1. NCBI lineage: Eukaryota > Viridiplantae > Streptophyta > Magnoliopsida > Brassicales > Brassicaceae > Cardamine > Cardamine occulta. The sequence continues at coordinate 10,889,965 of CM051393.1, read as the reverse complement.
TGGGTCTTGGAAGAAGCTGCAAAATGGTCCAAGAAATCTCTGGTTTTACAGCCTTATCAGATGCATTTAGTCAATTCTAAGAATATTACTTTGAAGGTTAAAGGTACTACTCAAAACGGCGAGATTATCTTGGCACCCTTATCGTTGATTCATCCTTTTTACCTTCTCTTTTCTGATCTTCAAAAAAATTATATGAGCAAGGTTAAAATCAGAGGAATACCGGACGATTGGTTTGGCAAGCTTGACGACACCAACTTGTTTCTTTCTTTTCCAGCTTATGGATAAGAATAGCATCATGCACTTGGAAATTTGAATCTCTTTTCTTTTTCCAAATCAACTTTTGACTGTTGTTTTTGACCTTTAATAATAATACTATTTATTTTATTACTAATGTTGCAAACAAACAATATGTTATTGTTTTCTTTTAATATCAACAAGCCAGATTGGATTAGTTTATCAATATGGGAAATGCTAATGATTTATCAGTCATATAATTAGGCCAACATTCATGAGTTACATGTTTCGAATATCAAACCTTGGCAATCTAATACATTCTCTGTGACTTTGTTCTCCATCTATAAGCAATCGTGTTGGTGTTTTGGGATTCATAGAGATCTAACGAATCTAATAAAATCCTCATTTAATAATCTAAGAATCAATACTTGATCCTGTGTTTTCAACTATTCAATATGGGTAAAGAGTTTAGAGATTAGTATGAGTTTTGATGTATGATAATCCAGTTATTAAAGAAAATAAGTCATTTTATAATAGTTTCCCGGTGCTTTAGTTTCCTATTTGTAGAATGACTCATTCTTTTGTCAAGATTTTCAAGAAAAAAAATAATGATTCTCAGCTACACGAACTAAAGGTCACGATATACCTACACATACGAAATAATTTAATGTTCTCATAACTATATGAACTATTGACTTTGTATATTAACATCGCATAATTATCATATCCGCTTTTACATATATATATATATAATATAATTTTGTATATTATGTAATAAATAGAAGAATTGATCAAAATATCAACAAAAATAAATAAGTTTCGATTAAAAATTTGTATGTATTATTTTAGAAATCAAACAATAAATATGTTCTAAAATCGAACCTATTAATAAAAAATATGTTCTAAATCTTTATAAAAATCAACTTAAAATATTTTATATTAACGTTTCTTTATATTTTTAAAATTAAATATATATTAATATTTTAATTTATATATAGTGTCAGAGCGGACTCGAATTTCATATTCTAGAATTTTAAAATACAAAATTTGGTCCGTCGGATCCAAGAAAAATTATTTAGATATGTCTAAATTATGTAGAAGTTAGAATAGTAATATAAATATTATTTTACTATTGATGTTTCGCCTTATAAGCATTTTTTCAGGGAGATCTAAGACAAAAATAAAATTTATATTACTATTTAATTTTTATGTAAGTGAGAATCATAACTATAGGTCACGACATAACTACACATACAAATTAATTTAAAGTTCTCATAACTACTAATTAACTTTATGCATATGTACATGTAGACAAAGTATCAAAAATTATATATGTGACACCATAATCATTTTTACGATTTTAATTTAAAATCATCATATTTGCTTTTACATATATATATATATATAACATTTTGTATATTATTTTAGAAATCATATAATAAATATTTTCTAAAATGTTTATCAAAATCAACTTGAAATGTTTTATATTACACTTTCTTTTATATTTTTATCTTACTAATTTATTTTTTATCTAATGTAGAAGTGGACACAGATTTGATATCCTAAAATTTTGTTTTTGTCTTAGGTCTCCCTGAAGAACGCTTATAAGGTGGAACCAATAGTAAAATAATATTTATATTACTATTCTAATTTTTACATAATTTGGATCTAACGAATCGAATTTGGTATTATGAAATTCTAGGATATCAAATCTGTGTACACTTCTACATTAGATAAAAAATAAATTAGTAAGATAAAAATATAAAAGAAAGTGTAATATAAAACATTTGAAGTTGAGTTTGATAAATATTCTAGAACATACTTATTATATGATTTCTAAAATAATATACAATATATATATATATATATGTGTGTAAAAGCAAATATGGTGATTTTAAATTAAAACCGTAAAACTGATTATGATGTTGCGCATATAATTTTTGATACTTTGTGTATGTCACAATACTCGGTGTAGTTGGGCACAAGATACATAATATTTCGTACATGTTAATATGCAAAGTCAATAATTTGTGTAGTTATGAGAACATTAAATTAGCTTGTATGTGTAGGTATGTCATGAACATTAAATTATGCAAAATTTATATTAATATAAATTTTGTTTTTGTCTTAGATCTCCATGAAGAACGCTTATATGGCGGAACATCAGTAGTAAAATAATATTTATATTACTATTCTAATTTTTACATAATTTGGACATATCTGAATAACTTTTCTTGGATCCGACAGACTGAATTTTGTATTCTAAAATTCTAGAATATGAAATCCGAGTCCACTCCTACACTATATACAAATTAAAATATTAATATATATTTAATTTTTAAAATATAAAGAAATGTTAATATAAAATATTTCAAGTTGATTTTTATAAAGAGTTAGAACATATTTATTGTTTGATTTCTAAAATAATACACAAAAGTTTTTAATTGAAACTTATTTTGTTGATATTTTGATCAATTCTTCTATTTATTACATAATATACAAAATATTATATATATATATATATATGTAAAAAGCGGATCTGATGATTTTAAATTAAAATAGTAAAAATGACTATAGTGTTGTGCATATAATTTTTATACTTCGTGTATGTCATAATATTTGGTGTAGTTAGGCACATGGCATATGATATTTCGTGCATATCAATATACAAAGTCAATAGTTTGTATAGTTATGAAAATATTATATTAGTTCATATGTATAGATATATCGTGACCTATAGTTCGTGTAGCTATGAATCATTTTTCCAAAAAAGAATGATTCATTTATATATATATATATATATATATAACAATATAAAAACTTATGGCCTATGGGAACTACAAAATTAATACAAAAGGCCCAATACATAACTATTCTAATACTTAATTAGTCACATAATCCTTATAGGCCCATAAATTGAATCACTTAATTACTCATTTTTCCGACCGATGTCGTTTCACTTCGAACTCAATTCAGACAAGGTTTCTCCCACGAGCGCGTCTATGATCTCCCGCTCAATCTTTCCGATTATCTCTTCTCCTTGCTCTTCAAGCTTCTTCTTCATCTCTACAAGATGTTCAACGTTCATTAAAGCAATCTCTTCAGGAGCTGTACAACACTTACGGTGATAACTCTCTACAGCGGAACTGAGCTCGCTGATTAGCTCCGATCCATTATAATTTTCGATCAGAATCTCGTTCACCAAATCAAACAACAACCTCCGATTGCACTGTAGAGCCAATGTTCCCGCTGAATAGTCTCTAAAATGCTCTAGTTTGCGGAAAATCGAAGGAGATAACACTGTTGCTGGTGAATCAGTTTTGATTCCCGCGAGATTCATTAAACTTGTGATGTAGTCTTCTGTAGTGATGGTGAATGCATCATCCAATTTGTGATTCATCGCTTCTTGCGGACTACTCTTCTCGATTTTGGAGCAAATCGATGTGTCTTCATTCGATTTTGGTCCATCTATTTCGTTTATCTTTAACAAAAACACCGAAAAAGGGGATTTATTATAGATTGAACATTCTGTGTGTTAGAGAAAGAGAGGAACTTGAAACAAGATTATACCTGTTTCTGAGTAGGTACTGTGACAGAGATGTTTTCAAGATCATTTGACTTTGGTATTTTCTTCAACTTCTTCTTGTGTAAAGGTTTGGCTTTAACGTCTCTCGATTCAGGCAAGAAAGCTTCTCGTTTCTTGATTTGAATATCTTTTGCTGGAGAAGGCTTTATGAGACGTCTTGTTTCACTCTCTGCCTTCTTGCATTGGTTGATGGGTTTTAGTTGCTTTTGCTTTACTCTGTTCTGGCTCTGTTTTTCCTCAGAGGCTTTAGACTCGGAAACAAGAATCACTCTTGTTGGCTTTGTCTTCTGAATCTTCTGTTCTGGTCTGAAAGAAGATGAGGAGTTAGATTTGTGAATGGTGTTTGGTTTGTTCTCTTTATCTGAAAACCTAGTTCTTGGTGAGCAAGAAACTGTTGTGTCTCTTCTAAGCTCATGAGATGGTCTTGCGTCTCTGTTCTTCACCGAGTTTGTTATATCCGTACCAATGACTCTTCTAGTAACGACGCTCTCTTTGATTTCTTTTACTATCCGCCTCGCGTAATCTCTCGGACTTCGATTCTCATCTTGATCTTGTTTCAGCCTTGAACACCTAAACTCTTCATGCTTATTACTACTCTCTTTGTTAAGCTGAAGAGAAAGACGATGAATGTCAAAATCCGATTTCCGAGCAGAGGAGATTCTAGGGCTCACCGGTAAAGATCGTGTACCCTTCTTGGAAAGTATATGGCTTTCGAGACGACTTGATCCATGAGGAGTCGACATTGTATCAAGATTTGTGAGTGAATGGTTAAGGTCAGGAAGAAGATCAAGACCCATTAGTCTAGCTACCAAGTTTGGTGTTTTGCTTCCTCCTGGTGAGTTACAGATTTCAGATGAAGAAGTTGAAGTATCTGTCACCAGAGCTCTAAGTCTTGAACTTGTTGTCCCCATCTCAGTTCTCACTCTCATACTAACCTACAATTTCAAGGTCATTATTATAAGATTATCTTAACTAAAACACATCAGAAAAAAATTAGTAAAATCTATAATTTATATTTTAACTTACTGAAATGTTCAAACTTTGTTTGTCCTTGTAGGTTGTTGATGGTATAGACTCTTCTATTAACTTCAAGCCTACAAATTTCACAACAACAACAATAACTTTGTTAGTAGTCTCTCTTACACTTATCATCTCTAAAAGCTTGACCATTTTTATCATTCTGAAAGTCAAATTTTGTTGTGATAGAGAAGAAACATACCTTTTGATGACCTTGAAGGAGTATCAATGGTATGATTATGATGATGAGAAGGGAAGTAAAAATGTGGGAAATCAAATAAGTGATAAAAAGCAGCCATGCATCCATTTACACCATTTGCTCTTCTCTTTGACTTAGAAGAAGAGATTGCTCCGCCGCCGTCGCCGGCGAGTCTTTTGTAGTCTCTTCCCATTTGTAGTAAGAAAAAGCTTACACCTCTTTTTTGGAAGCTTAACTTCTTTTTTTTCACCTCTAACACAGTGAAAAGGGACTGACAAAAAGAAATGGATCAAAAATCTAAGGAATGGTGGCTCTGTTTAATCTAATCTTCGGTTGGTTTTTTGTTTCTGTTTTTGGTTCTTTGAGTTTTTAATTACCAGACAAGAGATGTTGGAAGCACCTATCTCTCTGCAATTCTCTCTCTTTTACATTGGGAATCGAACAAAAGGTGGTGAAGAATATTTAATGTGACAGAAATGTGATTCAAAGAGGATAATAATTACAGATAATGAATTTATAAAAAGAAAATACTGTTAGTAGAATTTACTATTTAGATAACGATGGCTATGCATCTCTCTAGGAACCAGGCAGCTTGAGCGTATACAATTTTAATTTATGTTTTCAAGTTTTGAACTTTTAAAAATAAATAAAAACTTAAGGTTTGTTTCCTGTTGGGTTTTTTATTTTATTTTTTTTGTATTCTTGGGGATTTTCAAACTCGTGAACCATTTTTTTTTGGGGGCTTACGTAACAAAATATTCTCACCATATGTAAGCAATTTGTTTTCATGGTACCGAGATGGTTAGTTAGGTTAATGTACAATACATGCATACATCACCACAATTTTCAACTATTGTAGACCTTCGATGTCTTTACATTTTCTAGAATTTGTCTTTTGAGTTTTTTTGGGCTGATCCTTTTGTTTTCTTTGGGGCACAATTTTTTTTACACGTAGTTTGACATATAACAGATGTGTTTTAGACTTTTAGCTCTGTTCACTACGTATGAAAACGATAAAAGAAAAATTATAGTAGTATTATTTTGCATGATGATAGAAGTAAATCAAAATGATATTAACTAATGACGAGTTGAGACCGTTGACGATAATTAAAGTTGTGTCTGAATCGCTTTTAGCTAAAGTTTGAATTCTCTTTCCACGCTTTTAGAAATTGCATTATGTTAACTAAAAAATTGGTGCAAGTTATCATCTTTATACTCTCTCTCTACTAGAATTGGAAGTTGAACTTTTCTTTATACATGTAAAAGTTTTGTTTGTTTTTTAATACTAGTAGTCATATTGTACAAAGTCACATGTTCTTTTAGATCATTTGTTTCTTACACAATTAATACTCCACTATCCAAATTTGTAATTTAAACATATATATATTACATGCAGAGCAGCATCACATTGCCTCTAGTTTTTTTTTTTTTTTTTGGGTTAAAATGTTTTATATTCCCTTTTCTCTTTTGTGTTTTCTCTCTTACATAGACATCATTTGGAGCAGATTACAAATAGAGGAGAATAGAAGTAGAAAGGAATACGAGCACAGAGCTTAATTATAGGTACAACTCATACTTAGATAGAGAGACGGACATTGCCAGGTTCACTTTTGCAACTAATATTTTCTTATAGTTTACTAAAAATAAGAATTGTTGAGAATTTTACTTTGAAATAAAAAATGAACAACGGAAAATCACATTTCTTATTTATATTTTTGTTTGATGCAGCCACATTTCTTATAATTTATAAATGTAAAATTTTAGGAAATATTATAATAAACTTTTCTTACTGCATAAAATGTTTGAGACGGTCCAACAATTTTTATCCATCGTAATAGTTAAAAAGACAAGACAAATAGTTTTTTTTTTTAGGTTAATTTCTGCAAAGGACAACACAAATTCAAATGTCATGTTCAGTTTGTAGAACCTGAATGTATGTGGGAGCGTTTCACATGATATATTCTTGTAAATGTAGAAAGGTAATATAAATATATTTCTCAAGTATAAGCAAATCCAAAATATATAGTTCATGGATAGACCGAGCCATTAGACCAAAGGTATTTTCTAGAACATTTTGCAATTTTAATTTGTTCAAATCATTTATTTTAAAATTTCATTTAATAACTAGTATTTTTAAAAATTGTTGAGTCCTCCTTTTGAGTCGACAAGAACACAAATAATGGACTGTACAGAAATTTATTTGTGTTAGCGTTGTTATACTTTATAATTTGATATTGTTGAGAATAATTTATTCTTTAGAAGAACCCAATAAAAAAAAGTCGATAATATTAAAGTTGAAATACGGACTAAAGACTATATGCTAGAGAGAAGCGCATATTTTGGAAAAACAAAATACTGAGGCAAACTTATTCATTAAAAGATTACAACAGCAAATTTTTTACCTATGTGAACCAGGATTAAGGAAGTTAGTTAAAAAAAAATACTCGAACAAGGGATAGGAACAAGAGACAGCAACGGCGACAAAAACATCTCAACCGAGTTTTGAAACTAGCAATGACCGAGGTTTATTGTTGTTTCAGCCTATGTAACACGGAAGTTTCATTTGATGTATACTTTTCATTTCAGAATTAGAATCGGAATGAAATCAGAATTTTTTTAAAATTCTTGAAAGCTCTTTTTTATGGCATTTTTGAAAATATTATTTTAAAAATGTATTGGAAGTTTACGCTTCCATTTTGGTATCTTTTATTTTAATCATTTAAGAAATGGTGAAAGTGATTAATTTGGTTAGTTGAATAAGACAATCTGGAAAATTTTGATTTTGATGATTTTTCTTTGACAACATAAATTTTGAGGCGAGTTGGAATGAATATGATGATTTAGATTTTTTTTTAGTTAAGTTGCATAAAAATGTGACACTGAACTTATGTTATTCATAATAAATTTTCTATACATATGATGCTATATATAAATACTGAATTTATGTTATTATAATAATTTTTAATATAGTATATATGATGTTTTAATGTTTAATTATATATATGTATTTTTATATGTTTCTAACGCATACCCACTTCCTAATATATTTTTAAGTCGATTTTACGCTTCTATATACTTTCATTTCTGCGTAACCGTTTCTAATTCCATATAACATAAGTTTCAACAGCTTGTATATATGCAATATTTTGATTTTTGTTTATAGTCACCGAACACTAGATTAATAAAGAGTTTTTCAATATATTTGACTCTGTTTCTTCTGTATGTTTTTTTTATAAAGTAAAACTTTCTAGAGTATAGATTATTATGAATATTTTCTAAGTTGCTGAGTGAATAAATTAAAAACTGATGGCTCTTTTTATAGATTTCTTCTGTATGTTCTTCAAATGTACCATATAATACTTTTTCATTATTATTTTGGAAACATTCATATAAAATATAATAATATTATACTATAAATGAAAGGATTATATGCTAACCAAAATAATAATGTTTATGTCTGTTTCGGAAAAAAAATATCTATGAATGTTTTTTTATATATAATTGTATATTATATGAATGCATATTTCAATCTAAAACTGTTTTGGTCAATAGTTGGAATTGATACGCCTTAACTTAAATATGTCAATTTTTTTATATTACATATAACATAAAATAAAGTTTACATAGGCATCTATTGATTAAAATAAACTATTCACGTTTGATCATCTATGTTTTTCTGTTGATTAATTATAATTGTATTTTATCCACTTCGAGACATGCAAAAATAAAAAAATAATACTAAGAAAATATTACACTAGGTATATTGCATCAATTAATTTGCCTCAACAAATTAATTAAATGATACTAAATTTGAGTCACTTATTTATAATCGACACAAAAATTCTAATTTAGCATCAGTTACAATAATCGATATTTATTGATTTGTGTGGCATCAGTTCATTAAAATTAATGCAAATCTAGATCCATTTGCGTTACTTTCACAATATTGATACAAATATATGAGTTTACATCATTTAGAAAATGATACAAAATTTAAATCAATAACAAACGATGCTAATTAAAGAGTAAACGTCAGTTGTAAAAAGTGATGTAATTTTTACTCAATATGTCTACGTCCCATATCGCTCCACTGAAAAAAGAGGTTTCATAATTTTCTTATATATAGTGACTTTGGTTTTGATTGTCTTAAAAAGTGTAATGCTTAATAAACAACTATTATCCCAAATAAATTTAATCGTTTTATTTCATATTAATTAATAAAATTAAATTTATTTATTTCTTAAATATAATTTCATATTATTTTATTAATTTAACATCACTTGTTATATATTAACGTCATTTTGATAAATTCTAGTAAAAATAAATGAATGATCCAAAATCTTAAATAAATTATATATAAGATGCTTATATATCTACAGTTTTTTATATTTATTTTATTAATCTTTTTATTGTGCAACTCTTTTAAAATACTTTGTTATAAAAAAAAACTAAAACTAGGTAACAAAAATATATATTTAAGCATATATAAAAAATAAATTTATTTTTATACCCGCGGTTGTATGGTTTTAAACCGAACCAAATCGAAATTGAAAGAACTTTTATAATGGTAACCGAATTTTAAGCAAAATTAAAACGAAACCGAATTACAAATTTACGGTTTGGTTCAATTTGGTTTGTTTGATTACATTTATTTTGCCCACCCTAAGAAAAAGGGATAAATGTCCCATATAAGCTAAAACTTTTAGGCAATTGTTCAGAATTATATTAAAAATGACCAAAATGATTCCAAATATAAAATAGCAGGAATGTTGACTTATGAGATATCCAAATTTAAAAGTTTTATTCGGTTTAATATGGTTTTTTAGTTCGACAAATTTAAACTTTTAAAAGTTTCAAAATATTATAAATATTTAAAATTTATAAAATTTTAAATATTATAAATATTTAGACTTTACAAAATGTTTAAAATATTAATAATATTTAAACTCTATAAAGGGTTTTAAATAATAATAATATATAAAATATATAAAATATATAATATTAATATATTAATAATATTTATACTCTATAAAATTTTAAAATATTAATAATACTCTTTTTGGTCGTCTATTACATCATTAGAGATGATTGATTTAATCATATTGTGATGATATGACTACTGCAGTATATGCGATTATGATAATATCTTCTCCAAATGATGATTCCACGATGCGAATTCTCATAGACAATCTTTATAAAAACTTTTAGAATATTAATAAGATTTAAACTCTAAAATTTTTATAATATAAATTCTAATTTTTTCATATTCAATTGGAAGTGATTTTCATAAAAATCCAAAAGAAAAAAAATTAAATACAAGATATCAAATATATTTAAAACTGTAAATCTTAACAATAATTTGACGATATGCAATCTTTGAAAATAAATATTGATATAATCACGAAACGTAAAATATTTTTTTATTTCTTTTTATATTTTCATAATCATTAAATTAACAATAATTATTAATTTTCAACGCAGTTAATTCTCTAAAATATTTAATTTACATAAACATATTAAAAAAATATTAAGTCATTAAGATCTTTGATTTAAACAACTAATATATTAAATATATATATATATTAATATGTTTGTTTAGATAAAATTAAAAGGTTGAAGTTAGTTTTATATATTTTTAAAAATAGAAAAGTTAATAATTCAACATGGATTTAAAACAAGAAATCTATTTATTATTATTTGAGAAGTAAATTTAAAAAGATAATATATATATATATATATATATGTTAGTTATTAACTAATTATGAAATGCAACTAAAGATATACTATTTTTTTAATTCAAAAGATAAAAATGAGAATAAAAGTAATTTAAAACATTGATTGGCTCATAACAATCAACAGATTCGTAAAATATCTATATGGATATCCCGTTCTAATATCTTTCTCAATCTCTTACTAGTTGGACTAAAATAATTCATTCAAAACAGGGAATTATATCAAAGGGATCATTTATAGGACGAAAATTTTATGATGGATACAGAACGGGACAAGTCTAAAAAAAATGGACAAGTCTAAAAAGAATGTTGGATAACTAATTTTATAACATAGACTAAGAAATATAATATATATATAATATTATAACTACTTATTTATAGTAATTAAATTTTACTTATTAAGATTGATTTTTAATACAAATAGACTAAAATAATCAATCCAAAACGGATACTTATATAACAGAGATCGGTTATAAGATAGAAAGTTTCTGACGGATACCAGACATGACGGATTTTCATTCCAAAATGGACAGGTTTAACATCTAAGACAAATATTATGTAACTAGTCATATAATATATACTAAATATAGACATATATATATACAATGACGGACCCGAAAATAAATTTTACCAGGGTCATAATATAAATCATTTACAATTAATAGGTTTATAGTGTAAATTTTGAAAATTTAGGGGTCAAAGAATGATTTTGGCAAACTATTTCACTAAAATATAATAAAAATACACTAATAATCATTTAAATTTTAATTTAATTAGGGGGGGTGTCATATGACACTCATTAGTGTCAAGTAGGTCCGCCGTTGTATATATATATATTTTTAATATTAGACCTACTTACAAAAGATTAAAATGAGTATATACGTTAAACAACCAATAAACACTAATATTTTATAATTTAATAAAATTAAAATTACATATAACTAAAAATAATTATAAAACTAAACAAACAAAATCTATAAATCTATAAATTATTTGAAAAAACTGAAAACAAAATATTAAATTGTAAAATATAAATATTTGTCAATAATTAAAAAATATTGATCTGTGGTATACCGCGAGTTCGACTCTAGTAAGCATGATAAATATGCTAACGTAATAAGAATTTAAGTTTTGTTTGAATTATTATTATTTTTCCATTTATTAATCTAATTATATTGACTCATATTTATAGACTAAATAAAAAAATATAAATTGATTTTTTATAGAGTTTCTTTTTTTGTCAACTAAAATTTTAAATTAAAAATAAATGTGTCGATTGATTATCCAATCCAAATAAAAGAAGAGATCTAATTAGAATTTGCAACAAAAGAAAATATGCTGTGAGATCATTTCTTCATTTAGTTCAAAAAAAAAAGAGATCTAGTTAGATTTTGTAACAAAAGAAAATATGCTATGAGATCATTTCTTCATTTAGTTCCAAAAAAGAGATTTAATTAGATTTTGTAACAAAAGAAAATATGCTATGAGATCATTTGTATTGGTAATAATGCATGTGTTGAATTGAGTATACATACCCATGTAAACAAGATCCAAAAAAACTTAAATCAAACAAAAATTTTATGGTAACTTTTAAAAAAATTTGTAAATACATGGTATTACTATTAACATTTGAAAATTCATCTATAAAAAGAGCCATCAATTTTTAGTTTATTCACTCGGCGACTTATAAAATATTTCATAATAATTTTATCAACAGATGGCGTCTTCAAAATTTCATTTTGCTATTCTTCTCATCGTCATTTCTCTCATTATCAATGTTCAATCAATTCGTAAGTCTTTTCTTTTCATATACTAATTATTTTCATATTGTCCATAATATATATAAACACACATATACAACTTTTATCATCTTTTATAATACAACTACTGAAAATGCTTACGATAATTGGTGAAGTCAACGGCTGGTCGTGGGTCTAAGGAGGGGATTATAGACGAAAAGCAAGGGACATTGAAAGTAGGGGTGTCAATTGACACCTATGGATTTTAATTTTCTTTTTAATGTTTTGCTAATATTTAAAATTGACACACATAATAAAAACTAATTGGCACCCATAAAATATTAGGTTTAGGTCAATAAATGTATTGTAGCCTAATTCAGTTTTTTTAAGGAAAATAAAATAAAATAAACTCATGAATTAAACTCAATAACAAAGGGAAAAAAATGAATTAAGTTTAATCATTAATTTTTTTAAAATCTAATTAACACTAATCACACTATTACTTTATTTTATTTTATTTTTCTAGACATCTTCTTCATTTGTATCTAGCAATTTTACATCTACTTTTTAGATAAAAAAATTGTATCTTTTTTAGATGATTACATTAATTAAACTTTACACAAAACAAATTTACCAATCGTTTTCAATTTGAATGGATTGAAAAAAATTAATTCTCCTTTTCACAAATAGCATACCACACAAAGCAGCTCTTTGACATCATCCAAAGTCCAAACCATGAACTGATATAAACAAGGTTATCTACATTGAACGATGTTTCTCTGCAATGAGTATTGTAAAAACGATATTGCGTAATCGTATAGTGATGCTTTTTTTTAGCAATTGCCTAGTTTGTTTTATTGAAAATATGTATTTGATCATGTGACAAATGAAATTGTGATACAAAAATTTTGAAAACATAAGTGAGCGTTGGATACATCATTAAGATGATTATTTGTAATGAATTTTTTTTTTAGTGGAATTTACGCATTTTGAAAAAAAAAAAAAATTTGACACCCATAACTAAATATTCTAGCTCCGCCACTGACCAAACGTCTACAACCTCTTCTTAGTTATCAAAAAAAAAAATTTAATTTTATGATTATCTTTAAACACATAAATTTTATTTTAGGTTTTATGTACGTAGTTATTTTTTTCAACTAAACTTTTAAATTAAAAAGAAACGTGTATATCGATTATCCAATCCAAAAAGAAAAAGAGATCTCATAGCATATTATATTTTCAAATATGATAGTGTACATATATGTATTGAGTTATAGATGAGAACAATACAAAGTTTCCGCAACCAATAAATATAAAGTTTAACAACTTATTTGACATTCGCTGTAGTAAAATATAATACCATCAAATAATTCATCCATGTATAGTAATTTAAAATTATTTTGCAGCATGATGATGGGGTTTTAGTACTGAACTTAAAAATAATTTTAGTATCCCCTTACTTTGATAACTTTCTTTTTATCATGTTATATAAATGTATCCAGCATGATGGGGTTAATTTGCATACATTTATAACTTTCTTTTCATCAAATTTGAAATTTACGTAATTGTCTTTCCAATAACCAACTGAACCTCTACAATCCATCGATATGTACCATCTAGACTCTAGAGTAAGTCGGTAACTAATAGTTATTATGTAAGGGCACTATATTAATAAATTAGGGTTTTGAGGATCAATCAAATCTATATCGACCTCAGACAAGATCGAAGAAGTTTGAAAGCGACAGTTATAGAAGCTAAATTTCAAAAACTAAAAAATATCCCACATGGAAGAGAAAGGGATGTGTATCAGTCCTTCTCAAAGTGAAGACCGATGAGTCATTAGTCATTACACAACCACAGTCGAAATCGAGTTATTGGGACCACAATTTACTTAAATAATGCATTGTTTGATGATATAATATAAAGTTTTGGAGGTCGTGGGGCAAACCATGATTTGTCTTGTTGCTAAACAGTGTCCCAATAGTAGAAGGGTTGGTTTGTAGGAAAGTCAGTGTTTAGAGTATTGTCGATGGCAAATCAAGATAAAAGTTTCGACATTGTACTGCAGGTTTACGATGGTCCTCTATATATATAATAATCCCGCCATATTCGCGTTTCAATAACTTTTGAATATTTTCCTATTCCTCGTGTTTATGTTTCGCCCTAAAAAATTGAAAGAATGGGACATCATTATTAATTCTTGTTTTGTTTTTTTTCGTACTCATTAATGGATGCATATTTGGAACCATATGGCTTCATTTCTCGTCGGTAAAGGAAAAGTATGAGGGAACGCAATCATATATTTAGTTTAATGCTGTTTTTGTTTTGGAACGACATATCTAGGCATGGGCAATAGAGACGGTCCAATTTTCGGTTATGGAAATGGGATTTTAATATAAACCAAGAAGTTTGGTTTGGTTTGGTTTGATTCGGATATGTGAATATTGGGTAAGATCGTAAAGACACTTTCTACACTATTCAAACATTTAAAGACTCCCATTAATTGCTCTTAAAATTTAAAAACACCCACAAAAATATATGCAATGTGGGTGCTCATAGAATTTTGATATGGTAAAAAAGACCGAATTATAACTGAAATATATTTCGGTTTTGTGGTCATTTAGGTAATTTGTGTTTCGGGTTATTTTGATTAGTTCTATAAAACTACGGTTATTCAGCTAATACCCAAACATAATTGAACACCGAAATTAAAAAGAAACTGATGGGGTTATTTGGTGTAACCCAAATCCGAACCAATAAGTGTATTTCAGACTATAGTTAGGTTCAGTTCGGACAATTAATTTACAACAGGCCTAGCCAAACATAGGTCATTCATTTTATAAGATTTGAAAAATGATGAATCTAAAGTAAAGACAAAAATAAAAGAAGAAAAGACATTAAACAGCATGCAATGGAATCAAAAGGTTAGTTAGAGACACTATAAATGAAACCATTATTGCAATATGTGATGATGAATGAAGACATAAATAGGAGATAGGAAATAAAAAGGGATATACAAACTAGAAAACAAAATTACAACAGAAAAAAAAAAAACTTGTTATTACAACAAATTTCGAGTGACGTCAGAAAAAATAGGTCCCAGTTTTGGAGTCCCTGACACAGATCGGTCACAGGTTCACTTGTTTCTAGATAACATTATTTGATTGATAAAAACAGAGAGGAAGATAAGAAGGAAGCATTAAGAAGTTTCACTGTTACTCTTTTGACCATCATTTACAAACTCCTGTTTGTATATCTGATCTCAGTTTCAGTTATTTCAGGAGACTTTCAAATTGCTATTCATGTATCATCATTACAACTACTTTATTTATTAAATGAAAACTGTGAATACTATCAATTTTGAATACTACTACTCATAAGAATATCTAACTGTTCTTAGATTAGATTCTTAAACCAATAACACAACATTAATGACCTAAACTCAAGATAATGATCAAAGAAGCTGAACATGATTCATTTTAGTAACATAAGTACATGACAAAACGAGAGGTCTCTCTGTGGCTACATACAGTTCTATCGGATGTTAAAAAGATGATACCTGATAATATAATATGCGGCGTACTTCTGACTGGAAAAGGCGGTTTCCGGATGTAATGTATATGTATTAGATAGATGAATGTATTTTAACTTCTGCCATCCACATCGAATCCAGAACCTGTCCAACCTCCTCTGCCTTTGTTCATGATTCCAATTCCTCTTCCCTTTCCTTGAATATGTGGTTTCTTTTTCGCTTTTGATTCTACTTCACCTGTTGCTGGCCTTTGTCCATGTTCTTTACCTCCATCCTCTTTGCCATAGTTATTTTCCGGGTGAGTCTGATTAGCATTGGCTGCTGCTGAGCTATCTAATACAGCTTTAGTCTCCGGTTCATGGACCTATATATGGAAAACAATCAGAAGTTTCAATATCTTTTATGTATGTATCCACTGATGGCCAAGCAAATAGATTTGATATTCATGTAACATTTGGCAAAGTATTAAGCCATGGTTTAGAAACTACTCATGCAGGAATGATCTGGTGTCTCTATTGTAAGAGTAAGTTGCATTACGAGAAATCAATGGAATATGAACTAGAAGGAGAGATTGCTTACTTGCTGAATAGAAGTTGATGATCGATTTGGATTCAGTGCTTCTAGTCTTCTTTTCAGTTCCTCAAGTCTGGCGTACTGAGTATTGCTGCTTTCTTGTACCTACATTTACAATTTACAAAACATAGTGATTTGAATGTCTCTCAATGCGGAAAAGTTAGTTCTCATCTTTATTATCAGTTTTCAAAAAATATATATACCAGACGGTTTAAATCTTCACAAAGACTCTGCTTTGCTGCCTCTTCATCCTTCACAACTTTTGATGCTGCTTCAAATGCCTAAAAAGAGAAAGAGGTTAATTAACAATCTCTAAACTTCAAAGGAAAGTAAAACCAACAACAGTCAGAATAAGAGTTGAATTCCTATAGGAAAGTAAAACAAACAACATAGTTGAACTTCAAAAAGGAAAATTTTGCAAAACATTAGTTTAGTCACTGATGTTTGAAAGTAATTATGAGACCATAATATCTGAAATATCCATTTATACGACTTATTCTTCTATAGGGCACAAACAGGTAAATAGATTCACATCCACCTATAACTAACTCTACATACCATGTGAATTCAAACAAAACATGACATGAGAAAACGTAGAGAGACAATAATCAAAGAGAGATAAAAAACCTTTCGCGCTTCTTCTTCTTTCAACTTAGCAGCATGAATCCTTTCAGTAGAGACTTCAATTTTCTTTCTCAAATGCTCCAGTGCTTTCGGTTCCAACAATATAAGTAAAGAAGAAACTTAATCAAACTGTTGCATATAACAAAACCGATAAACCAAGTCACATCAAGTAAAATGACACTTGCCAAACCTGCTTTCTTAGGTCCAGCAGTGAGTTTCATTTCCATAGTAAGGTTTCCAAATTCTCTTTCAACATCCCTAATCTTTGTATAGTTCTCTTCAATGTATCTATGAGATAGAGAAGCTCATTAAAAACGAAGTTTCATAAACAAAACACAGAAGAAACAACTACATTCACATTCTTAGAGCATCTATGTTCCAACGTCTCTTAAATCTCTACATTTCTTTCTAAATAAGCAAATCGATCAAACAAAAATCTCAGAATTAGAAATCAATACTTACTTTCTCAACTGAATTTGCTCTTCCTCGATGATCTGATTCGAATAAAATCATCAAATCGTATTCAATAAAAGCGAATCACACGAACACTTCCAAAGAGTTAGATAACAAATTACCTTCTCTGTATAAGCAATAACAGGAGCTTCTCTTGCAAGACCATCAGGTCCAATCTCAGCCTTCAGTTTTGGATCCGAAGCCATCATTTCCTCCTTCTCGAAACTTCAAAAATAGATCCTACAATGCTCCGATATCGTCTTCTTCCTCGAATTTCAAAATTCTACAGAAAACTCTAAACGAATTTTTCTAACATTTCATGATTCACATTACGATTCCACTCGAACGAGGAAAGTGATGGAGAACGTGAGAATTATCGATTTTGACGATGAAATGAAAAGTTTAAGTTCGTTAAGTTTCCACCGAAGATTTAACGTTCCCTTCTTAACGCCGTTAATCTAGAGAAATGTCGGTTATACCCCAGTCCCAATCAAGTTTGACTGTAAAATGTCACGTTCTGTTCAACATAATTTTCGTAAACCGGTTTGACTAACAATTAAATTAATGGTTCGCTTCGGTATACGTTCACAAGATTTGTCGTTTTTTGCGACTAAGACAAAGCGTCTCGTTTTCAGTCCAAAAAAACTGCAAGCAGTTTTACAGAGCAGAAATTTTGTTCCTTTGTAAGAACCTAGCTTAAACGATACAAACCAAACCACCCCAATGCTAAAACTCCGGGAGATCAACAAACTAAAATCACACAACATTCTTGAGTTCCTACAAATTGGGAACAAGACTTTTTAAAAACACACAAAAATACAGTAACAGAATAACAAACAGGTAATGAATTGATTCTCTCCAAAGAGCAGTTTAGGAGCGAGGAGAAGAAGAAGAAGAGAGAAGGTCTTGAACAGCGTTCATGGTAGGCATTGCTGGAATAGCTCCTCTCTCTGTTACTGTAATGGCTCCACAAGCGTTTGCAAATAGAAGTGCTTCTCTAAGTTTCTTCTCATCCTGCAAATGTAAACATAGTGTTACCTCATTGATTAATTCACAGTCTAGTTTAAAAAGCTAGAGAATGTAAAACAAAAGAGTCTGAGTAAGTACTTTGAGAAGAGTAAGATCAGAAGCTAAGCTGTTCAGTAAACCGCTCACGAATGCATCTCCTGCACCGGTTGTATCAACCGGTTTCACTTTTACTCCTCCGACTCTACCTTTAAACTCCTACAAGAAGAGATAGATACAAGAATATGTAAACTAATCTCGATTAGATATCAAATAAAGTAGCAAAAAACACAAGCAAACCTGAGTATAGTATCTACAGCCATTAGGTCCTTCTGAAACAACGAGAAGCTTAAGATTGGGATGAAAGAGCTTTTGCAAAACCACATCATCATCAAAAGGATCATCACCACCAGTCAGAAATGTAATCTCGTCCTCGCTAATCTGAAAACAGACAAGACTTGTGTCATTTTCAGTACTAGAAATCATCTGAATACAAAAGATCATACCTTTATAACATCTGCTAGATTCCAGATACTCATAATCTCTTTCCTTGCAGCTTCTTCTGATGGCCACAATGGCAATCTCAAATTCGGGTCATATGACAAAAGACTCCCTGAGGCTTTAGCGATTTTCATAGCTGCAAGCTGAGTTGAACGGCAAGGTTCCTCGATCAAACTTATAGAACCGTAATGAAAGATCTTGGCCTGTAAATTAAACAACACAAACCAGTGAACTCACGTCTCATTGAAAATGCGGAATCAAAAGAGGAAAAATCTAATCTACCTTTTGCATAAGGTTCTTATCAAGCTCAGATTCCAAAAGAAGCATATCAGCACTCGGATGCCTGAAGAACAAAAACTCCCTTTCTCCATCAGCTCTTAGCGTAACAAAGGCGAGAGCGGTCCGTGCTTTGTGGTCAAATCTCATCCCAGAGTTATCAACGTTGTTCAGCCTTAGAATGTCAGCTAACATTCGTCCAAACTCATCATCACCAACCTGGATTTTTCAAACAAAAATTGGATTTAAAACAATAGCTCTTTCATTGATCATCAATTGTGTGAATAAAAAAACTCAGACCTTTCCAATGAAAGCAGAAGAGCCACCAAGTCTAGAGACACCAACAGCAACATTAGCAGGAGCTCCTCCTGGAGCTTTCTTGAAAGCTGGTGCTTCAGCCAATGAAACACCTCCCACCGTTGGAACAAAATCAATCAACATTTCACCGAAACATACCACAAGAGTATCTGAATCTCGTGTATCGATCGTTAGATTCTTGAGATTACCTGTCACCATCGAATTCTAAACAACTTAAAGCTCCTCGATTGCAACGAAAACACAAGATGAAAGACTTGTCGCGTAATAAAGATTTCATTTTTTCCGATAAATTATAAAATCTGCTTGCATCATCACTCAGAACGAAACGATAAACAAACAGAGAATCAGAGATCTATAAACCAAAACCCAAGAAGATATATGATCAAAGAACAAAGCTTTAACGAAAAACAATCAAACCTAGATACTAAATTCCATGGAAACGAAAAACCCAATTCAAATACAGCTCAATAAAGATCATTCAACGGCGTTAGATCAAGAACAAGAGAAGCGGTGCAAGAAAGATTTGAAAACGAACCCGAGATGGCGTTCTCACCCATTTTTACGATGTCAGAGATCTTCAGATACGAAACAGAGAGATCTACGAGGAACAGAGAAAGAGAAAAGAATTCGAAGAGAGGAGAAAGATTTGAAAAATTTGAGTGCTTTCTTTTTCGCTAATTGTTAGTAGAGATGAAGAGACGAAGTTGGTTATGTATTAGTAAGGAATTATAATGACGTCACCAAAAAAGTGAATTATCCGGTCTATTATTCTACACTCACGGGGTGGGCATTCGGATACCCGATCGGATTCGGATCGGATATTTCGGGTATTTTGGGTTTTCGGGTATAGAAATCTACATCCGATCGGGTATTTTTAGATTTCGGATCGGATCGGATTCGGATAAACACCCATCGGATATGGGTGTTTTCGGGTTATATCCGAAATCCGAAATACCCGTCGGGTTCGGATCGGGTATGTCAATTTTCATCCGAAACTATATAAAAAAACCCGAAATCAATTTTTAAAAAACTCAAAATAAATCTGAAATCAAACCGATTGTTGGCTAATTTTAGATAATATCGGATAATTTCGGATAATTTCGGATAATTTTGGATATTTCGGGTATTTCGGATATATCCGATCGGTTACGGATATTTCGGATATACCCGATTGGGTACGGATATCCAATCTCTAAAAAATCTTCATCCGATCGAGTATTATGGGACACCCGTATCCGAATCGAACTGCTTACTTCGGGTCAGATTCGGGTACAGATATCGGATACGATTATTTTGTCCAGCCCTATACACTCGTGTGACGTCGGTGTGAGTGTGAAAAACAAATAAAAACGTTAAATATTGATGATGTCAAAAAAAAAAAAAAAACGTGAAATATTTTTCGTACATGGAAAGAAACAACTGTTTAAATCTTCTCCAACGTGTTGTCCAAGGGAAAACTAAATTAATCCTCTTAATATAGGCTGAATATTTTATTTTTCGGTTAACATTTTAGCTTTTTTTGAATAACTAACACAAGATTTAGTATATAATATATTTTTTATACCGAAAATTGTGTGCTTATTGTTGGCATGAAACATGATCGTGATGTTTTTATTTTTTTTTCCCCGTGAACTACGATTAGAGAGGAGCATCCTCGTTCTTTGAATGACAAGAAACATCCGTTCCTGATTTCTTTTGTAGTTGTCGTTATGTCTTTGTTTATTTTGTTTTCTTTTAAATTTTCATAAAATTATAAGCGATAACAAGAAGTTCCAAGAGATAATAATTACAAGTTGATAGTTATTTTATTAAATAAATAGCAATGAAAGCAATTTCATAAAGTTGGAAACGAATTGTGCACTTCCTGCCAGAGTTGACTTGCTGCTAAGTGATATGAAGAGGCGGCGTTGCTTATTGTGACGATTATAAAAAAAAAGATCATGACGAAACAACAACACATGAACTTTGTAAATAATACTATAGATGTCTGAATTTTTTTTGTTTTTGGAAGAAACTACAAATATCTGAATATTTTTAATTTTTTTAATCGTTTCTACTAAAAGTAAACATAAAAATAGATTGTTATGTCTCTTACTCTCTTATGTATTGTGAGTTGCAGGCCTGGCCCAGGAATTACAAGGGCTAGGGCAAAAAAAAAGAAGATAAGTTTTGGGCTCTTAAAGAGATTTTTCTTTTTAATTTGGTCTTATATGTGAAATTCTTTTGGTAAATGACTAAATGTAAATGGATCATGGACCTTCGCACCCTTGTCTAAGTTTTAATTCTTACAATTGTGAAAGTTTTTTTTTTAATAGTTTCAAATTTGAAATAATTTAGTTAGACAAAACCTAAACCTTACAAACAATCTCTCATTCTACGAAACAATGGTTTGATATGAGAATTTAATCTTGACAACTATCAAAGGTACCTACTCATAAACCAAATCAACAATTTCATACTAATTTCACGCAAGTGCTTCCTATAACATATTATCAATAAAAGCTAGTGTAACGATGTTTGGGAGTATATTTTATTGGGAATGATACACACTCATTTCATAATGGCGACGTCAAAAAAATAAAAATTTATTTTTCATAATTGCGAGATGCATGAGCTCCTCTTTCATTAGATAATAACGATGATTTACGCTAAATTTTTTTTGTTTTGTTTAAAGAGCTTAATTTACGCTATTTTGACATAGAAATTAGAAAGAGTCTTAGTTAGACTCCCTAATAGCTCAAAAAAAAAAAACCATTTAGTAAACTTTTACAAAATAAGGTCATAATTCTCAGTACTCGGTAGCTTAACGCATCAAACATTTATTTTACAGAAGATCATATGCCATTTCACAAGTTACCAAAATCTCTTTCTGCAAATCATCAGAACAAACAATAAAAATATGTTTTTCTATAACGCATTACACATTTATTTTGCAGAAGATCATATGCCATTTTCACAAGTACCAAAAATCTTATTCCACAAATAGTAATTTTTTTTTTTAAACGGAATATACTATTCGAATCAATGACGTGGAGGATCCTCTTTATAAGTTAAAACCGAGAAAATAAAATAAAATAGTCTAAAGATAAGCGAAACAAGTACATGTGGCAATCCTGAACTTACGATCAACTCTCAATATATCTTTTACTTTTCTCTTTTGCCCCAAATCTTCTCTTCACTCTTTAACGGACACTTCTCACTTCCCACTGTAATCCATCGCTCAATCCAATCGCCTCCGATCAACAATGACGTCGACCTGTGCCAGATTTGATTCCGTATTTCAGTTTTCTAGATTCGCCGGCGCTAAGTACTCGCCGTTGTCTCCGTCACCGTCTTCATCATCCTCGCGCTCTTCTTTTCCTCTATTTGCTTCCGGCATTCAACTTAGAACCAAGGCTAATTCACGTTTGCATTCGATTATAGCTTCGTCTTCATCGTCTTCTGGTGCTATCGTCGCCGGAACTGATAGCATTGAGGTTATTGATCTTCAATTGAATCCGTTTCTTCTCCTCGTTTTGTCGCTGCGTTTCTGAATTATTGAATTCGCTTCTTCGTTGATTCGTTTTTTGGATTTTTGAAGATTAAATCGTTGCCGACGAAGCCTATCGAGGGGCAGAAGACTGGAACAAGTGGTCTCAGGAAGAAGGTGAATCAATCAATTTCTTCTTTTATCTTTGGATGTGAGTTTTGAATTGTTAAGTATTGGATTAATTTCATTGAAATCGATTTCAAGTAGAGTTTGATTTTTGTGATCATTGAATGTTACTGTTCATGCTCGTAGTCTTAATTATCCAAAGTCTGAATCATTTATATGTTTTTTTTTTGTCTATGGTTATCAACTGTATGCTGAACAAAGCCAAGTTAAGATATTAATTTGTGGTTCAATTAGATAATTAAAGTTGCAGTTTTTTTTTTATCAGTTGTTGATGGATTAGATGCTGATTGTTGTTTTGAGTTACATTCCTTTGGATGTTTATGACTCCAGGTGAAAGTTTTCATGGAAGAGAATTATCTAGCCAACTGGATTCAGGTTTTGATTCGTAACTCCAATTTGATTGCAATTCAGAATAGATGACTTTTTCTTTCATGGTAAAGCACAGTTAAGAATGGTTGTCTGTGGTTTTTAGGCATTGTTTAATTCACTGCCACTGGAGGATTATAAGAACGCGACGTTGGTTTTAGGAGGTGATGGTCGTTACTTCAACAAAGAGGCTGCACAGGTGATTTTCAGTGCCTTGAATTTCCAAAAGTTATCTTACTCAACTCATTTCATTCTTGAAGCTGTATGCTTTTCTTACAGATCATTATCAAAATTGCGGCTGGGAATGGAGTTGGGGAAATTTTAGTTGGAAAGTAAGTTTCCTTATTGCTGAAAGATTGGTCTTGCTAGCTATAGGTTTCACATTATTTACATATGAAACTTTGGGATCAAGTCAATCTTTATACTACAATGGAGTTGTAAAGCTAGTCTGTCAGTTCCTCTTTGGGTCATAGAGATGATCCACTTTTTTTCTTACTTATCAAGCTGAAAACCAAATACTTGTAGGGAAGGCATTTTGTCAACCCCAGCAGTTTCCGCTGTAATCAGGAAAAGAAAAGTACGCTTATCTGTTTGTATCTTCTTATAAAGTTCAAGATCATTTTTCCATTACTCATATTGATAATTATTCTCACAGGCAAATGGAGGATTTATTATGAGTGCAAGTCATAATCCTGGTGGACCTGAATATGATTGGGGTATCAAGGTGAAATATCAGTGACATACCTATGCATATTTTTTCTGTAACCTTAATATCTTTGTAAAGTATTAAGCTTAATTTTGATATTGTTCATCAAGTGTGGAGATATAGGTCTTGAGAGACAGTAAATTATACTTTTATAACAATTAATCACTTTATCTGATCTTTGTTATTTTCCAGTTCAATTACAGCAGTGGTCAGCCGGCTCCTGAATCCATTACTGACAAAATTTATGGAAATACACTTTCAGTAAGTATCTAGTCAAGTTTGATTGAGCTGTCTAGCCAAGTTTTCCCATCATGATCACTGAATAGTGGCGTCCTGTCAATTTTTTTTGTACAATGGTCTCATCTCTGGTACACATTTTTAGATCTCTGAGATTAAGGTGGCAGAGATACCGGACATTGATCTTTCTCAAGTTGGAGTTTCCAAATATGGGAATTTCAGTGTGGAAGTCATAGATCCTGTTTCCGACTACTTGGAGCTCATGGAGGTAAGATAATCGTAAGATGCTTCTTCTGTTCTTTTCTTATGATACTGGGGATGTTAGAGACTAAATATGTCCATCGTATTCTATGCAGGATGTGTTCGACTTTAATCTCATCAAAGGTCTTCTTTCAAGATCAGATTTTGGGTATGTTCTTAGTTACATCTGGAGCCAAACAGGCTAGAAGCTTTTTTGTCTTTATTTGGGTGTTGATGTTTCTTTTATTTCAGCCTTCAGCCTGGTTGCAGAGTCCTTCAACTTGCTTAGAACTGAAACTAGGCGATGATATAATGATTTTTTTCTTTGCCTTGCATTTAGGTTCATGTTTGATGCCATGCATGCTGTTACTGGTGCTTATGCGAAACCAATTTTTGTCGATAATCTTGGAGCCAAACCGGTATGTCTTGGACATTAAGATAAATATTATGTTTAGTTTTTAACTTCTAGACATTTCAGATGATTGATGTTAGGCATTTTTTGTAGGATTCAATTTCCAACGGAGTTCCCCTGGAAGATTTTGGCCATGGCCATCCAGATCCTAATTTGACGTAAGATACAAACTGAAGAGAAGTTTCACCATACTCTCACAGTATATAACTTCTATAAACCTTTTTACATATAGATATGCAAAGGATTTGGTTGATGTTATGTATCGTGACGATGGACCTGATTTCGGAGCAGCAAGTGATGGTATGATTAGATATAGTTCAATGTTTTTGTTCTTTTAGGTTAAGAATCATCAGTCATGAATTTAGTCGCTATAATAGTTGCAATTTTCTGACAGGTGATGGTGACAGAAATATGGTATTAGGAAACAAATTCTTTGTCACTCCTTCAGACTCTGTTGCTATCATTGCAGCCAATGCACAAGAAGCAATTCCATATTTCCGTGCTGGTCCTAAGGTGGGATTGCTTTGAACAAACTGCATTTCATTATTTTCTCTTAGATATAGTGCTGTTTAAATTTAATGGATGAAAATCTTATTCTCAGGGGCTAGCACGTTCTATGCCAACAAGTGGTGCTCTTGATCGCGTTGCCGAGAAGTTGAAGCTTCCATTCTTCGAGGTCAATCATCTTTTTAGTCAACAGATATATTTACCAGGTTTGCAACCAGATAAAATTATCAGGATAAACTTCTTGACAAGGTAACTTGTACTTTTAGGTTCCCACCGGATGGAAATTTTTTGGAAATCTTATGGATGCTGGAAAACTGTCAATCTGTGGAGAAGAGAGCTTTGGCACAGGTTCTGATCACATCCGTGAGAAGGATGGCATATGGTACTCTCTTCCTTAAATCTAATGCTCATTAACAACTGGGTGAATATGCGTTCAAACCAACCTTTGACATGAATTCATGAAGATCTTGGTGCAGTATTCAGTTTATCTAGGAGAGTGGCCATCTTAATCGCTTTGTATCATCACACATCAGTTTTCGAATGGTGTTTAGATCTATTCTGCATTGTATGTATCTTCAAGAAATTTATGACAACCTGATTTCTAGTACTCTAGTGAGTGAAACTCCCAAAATTCTGACCTCAATCTTCACATAGTTTTGATTTTTCTATGGAAGAACCCATTAACTATTTCACCATTTAGGTATAAACTCAATACTAAGATAAGCTGATAAGGTGTCATTAGAATGTGTTCCCGGCTCAATCATTAGAAACTATGCTTGTTCTCGCTGAAGTTGGTATCATGAAGTTTTCTGCGTCTATGGCTTTTTCAATTCCATTCCCTAGTCTTGGATACTACTCTGCTTTTACGTTGTAGGATGCATCTAACCTTGAATGACAGGGCTGTGTTGGCATGGCTTTCTATCCTAGCTCATCGCAACAAGGACAAGAAACCAGGGGACAAGTTGGTGTCTGTTGCAGATGTTGTGAAAGAGTATTGGGCGACATATGGAAGGAACTTTTTTTCCAGATACGACTATGAAGTAAGATTGTGTATGATTTTTGTTACAGGTCTCTGAGTAATTCATTTTATTGTAAAAACCCTCAGTTTTGTATGACTGTGTAATCAGGAATGTGAATCTGAAGGAGCCAATAGGATGATCGAGTATCTTAGAGATATTGTATCTAAGAGCAAGGCCGGTGAAAGTTATGGTTAGTTTCATACCTGTCCATTTCTTTTTCCGTGCTTAATAACTTACTTTTGATTGTTCATAACAACTTTAATCTCTCAGGAAACTATGTCTTACAGTTTGCAGATGACTTTTCATACACAGACCCTGTAAGTCTGATAATAAAAACTGTGTCGATGATACAACCATGCATGTAATTCCAGTATTCCACTATGCTGAGAAATTTCATATATTTCTTTTTAGGTTGATGGAAGTGTTGCATCCAAGCAAGGTGTTCGGCTTGTTTTCACGGATGGATCCAGAATCATATTTCGTTTATCCGTATGTTGTAGATCCCTTTTTCTTCTTCTTATTAATCAAATTCATAGTTTGATATGTATAGAGACTCATTGGCCCCTATCATATTGACCTAACTTGGAAATTCTTTTGTTCCAGGGAACTGGTTCAGCTGGTGCTACAGTTCGAATATACATTGAACAGTTTGAGCCAGACGTTTCAAAGCATGATATTGATGCACAAATAGCTCTAAAACCTTTAATTGGTTCGTTCTTGTTTTTGTTTCAGGAGACTTAAAGATGTCCCAATCATGACTTTAGTAATAATTTATCTGGTTGTCTTGTTACAGATCTTGCATTGGCTGTATCAAAGCTAAAGGACTTCACTGGGAGGGAGAAGCCCACAGTCATTACATGAAGAAAAAACTATTCTGTGTCAAGTTGGTCCTTTCTGAAAGGCAAGTTGGGTTCTTGATTTCAGTTTTGTCTGCCATGTTTATTTAAAATTTTCAGAGCAATGAATTGCTTATCCGGTGTAACATACATAATAACTTACGTCTGTCCACATAAATAAAAGGATATCTTTTTCCTTCACTTGTGGAGTCATGGTTTCCGAGGATTCATGACTATACGATAGACATGTCTTGGAAAAAAAAAATCAAAGTCCTTGTTGATTTATTTTCTTGGTCTATAATCTGTTGCTATCGTCTGGACCACCTTAATGGATACTATACGCACGGTCATGTACACCTTAACGATGAGAACAGTCCTCTCTTATGCTACTGGTTATTGGACTCTTGAACTCTATTGTTATCTACTTGGTTGCTGTGTCCTTTTCAACGGAGGAGACCAAGTGAATATTCAGTTGAAGGGACACAGGTGGAGAAGAAAGCAGAGAAGCTGTACTTGTTTTTTCTTCTACTATTTGCAGGAACCTTTAGCTAACAAGTTACAATGATAGAGACCATCTCCCAATGACCCTTCAAAAACCAGTTCATTTGCTGTGCAAGTAAGACTTCCACTATAACACACACACACATTCCAATATTAATTTTCTGGAAAGAAAAAGGGAAGAAAATAGAACTCTTGTATTCCAATACAATAATTCAATGTGCTAGGTTTGCTAACCACGACCTAGCACATGTGTTTGCAAGTAGTCTGTTGTTTTGTTGATAGGTATAAATGAAACTATGCCTAGGTTTTTACCCTCACACGGTATATTTTAAAGATCTATCCCTTTTTTTTTGTTGAACCTGTCTATTTCATTTTCTGTTATGTGCACAAATGACTGGTCACATCCTAATATCCTAAACAGTGAGAGACATGCTTTTGGCATTATTAGTGATAAAGTAATGTGTTTTTTCTAGGGAAATCAAGAAACAAAAATCTATTGGAGATCATATCTGCTCCCTCCCTGATGTCTAGTGAGATCAGTTAAGTACTCTCTCTATCTCTCTCTCCACTCAATAATGCCACAGGTAAAAAAAAAGAAGGTAATCTTTTCAAAGTGGATAAACAAGAGAAGGGATCTGGAACTTTAGTGTGTGTCCCAGTTGTGAGTGACAAACCTGATGATGAAACGTAGTCCATTTCTAGGGTCCAGCATTGTTGTTCGTCTATCAATATCTTAAGTTGATTCCTCTCCTTTTTTAAATTAGAAAGATAGAAACTTGAAATGAGCACATATCTTACTTGTTCCCCACCTTCTCTTTTTACCTCTTTTGTCATTTTCATCACCTGGAAAACTAACTCCTTGACCTGATTCACTCTCTTCTCCCTTGGGTTTTGCTCATTCTGATCCACTCATTTTTGGTCTGATCATAAGAAGATGAGTTTAACTATGTACGGAAAACACTTAAGAAGAAGGACCATTATTTTTTTTTTTTGCTCTCTTTTGGAGATATCAAACACTTACTTACCTGCAATTTCCTCTTGTGTGTGATAAGAATAAGAGAAGTTAGAGTTTGATAGTGAGATTGTCATGTCAAAAGCAGGTTTTTTTCATCGTTTAGTCAAAAGGTAGGGACTCTATTTAGTGGGTTTATAAAGTAGAAAACGCTAAGTGACAAGACAACAATACTTTTGTGATTTCTATTGTTTATATTTCTTACTCTAATTTTTTCTTCAGGTCTTTTTTTTTTTTGTTCGTGTTTGGAAAGTAAAATATATGGTGGACGTTTACTCTTTGACCTCTCTTTTTCAATTCTTTCCACTTTACATCATTTTGCTTTTCTTCTGGTGCTATTTTTCTTTTTTCTTTTTTTCTATTTGTGTCAATTGTTTAGATAATCATTTCGATTGAATTCTAAAAATAGAAAATGTACAGATCTTTCCACCCTAAAAAATGAACAAGTGTTGCATTGCATATACATCACTAACACTTACCTCACCGTACACGTTGCTTCTCATTTGATTACGCCTTCGATGCAATGCAACCAGAATAGTAACACAATTTATTTTAAATTGATAAATACTTTTTCAGATGCTTTTTTCTTAGTCTCAATTTTTTTTTTCAGACGTTTACTAGTATTGACTTTTTCTAGAGTTTGGTACTACCTAATTGATGGACCCAAAAAAAACAAGTGAATTTTCGTACTTCTCCTCTTTTCCTTGTTGAATAATGCTTAAATTCATTTTTTTTTACTATGTCGATCTCATTTGATATTTTTTGGAATATAATGTGTCATAATACTACCACTCTATTTCATAATAACACCTTATATTGTACACAACCGTGTATATATTATTAATTGAGAAACAAATTTAAGAAAATAAAATTAAAATTGTTAAAAACCCATCATTAAAAAAACAATTCAAATCAAGTCATTGAGGATGAAAACATTAAACACATAAAAGATCGTTTCCAATTTTTTTAAATAAAAATCCTTTAATTAATATTTAATATCCTGTCAAATTGAATAAGAACGATTTGATATCTAACTATATCATATCAACTAGTTTTTGATCATTATACTCAACACATCATCTTTATTTGATCATATTCTTGTAAAAAGAAATTGAATTATTACACCATCCATATAATATGAAAAATAGATTTTTTGCATATGTTATGATTCAAATTTTTTAAAAACAAACTTAAATTACTCAACCTATGAAAAAAATTATGGGTTGAAGGTTCCACATCAAATAAAAAACAACCGATGGTCCAAAAGCATGTTATAAAAAAAAAATTAAAAACCAAGACAATAAGAAACTATTAGAATATGAAGTATGACTTAATAAACGTCCAAAATAAATGTCCAAATTTGAATGTTTTTCTTTGGTTAAATTCGGGTTTTAAGTTAAATTAAAAAAAAAACATTATAAATATTCTAATTTTACTTAAAAATAAATAAATATTTTAACTTAATCAAAAATTTAAATAAAATAAAAATACTAAAAAATATTTTACTTTCATCAAAACGACAAAAAATAAAAATTTAAGAATTCACGGATCATATGGTAGAGTAGACTAGGGTTGATGTTACTATGATCGCGGTTGCAATATATCTTAGTCCGATGAATGGTGAGTTAAATGGGCGGGTTAGTCCACTTTGATATCTCTAAATATGTAATTACATTCATATAAATAAAATTTTAATATGATGTGAATAATTATATTAGAACTTTATAGGCTTGGATGACTTGATATTACCACAGGTTAACCTTAAATTTGAACTATTCTCTTTGGTTATTCCACCTGAAAATCATTTTACAAATTGAAGAATTAAAAAAATGTAAAATGCTTTTAAATTACATCATTTCAAATGATTTAACAAACTTACGATACAGTTAATGATTCACCCTAGGATTAGGTGATATTTGTTTTTAGTGCAAAAAGCTTCACATTTTAGAAAAACTCCTAGAAATGAATGATCATGAGTTGAGTTTTTTAACTGTAATTTCAGTAATGTTAAAAATTTTAAAACCAAAATTTAAAGGTGTAACAAATTTTACTTCTTCATATCATCTTGCCATTTCAAAACAAGACAAACAAACTTTTGACTCTATTTTCATTTTTTTTGGTCAATGATTTTTTGAATGAATTTCGGGTTTGGTCTAAATATCTATTTACAAAGACTGGAGAGTTTTAGTGATGGCTCTCGGATGAAAGTGACCTTGTTGAAGAGGTGTTGAATAGACAATAGATAACCAATTGCGACAAGTACCACTACAACCTTTGTAACCAACGTGCATCTTGTCTTATTGTCGCACTATGGAGTTGATATTATTGGTGTGGTTGAATCGTTACCACTTATCCCTATCCATCCACATTCCACAGCTACTTAAAGATTTTTTAGAACATGAAAAAGAAATTCTTATTTTTTTCCAAAAAAATCTAACGTTCTGAAGTCTGAACCATGTCAAAGTTGCGGAAGTGATGCCTAATTTCATAACAAAAACGCATATTTACAAGTACATAGAGTAAACCAAATTCAAAGAAAAAGGAAATTACACCCAAAAAAAAAAAATTTACATATATGCAAATATATTAATATCAAAATACTTGAATAAAAAAAATATCAGATTAGGAGTAGTTCTTTATTTTGATCGATTTGTTTTTGAATTTTATGGACTCGCATATTTAGTCTCAAATACGTTTTTTTTGTTTGAACTAAAGTCAGAAAGGGCTATAAAAAAAGTGAAATAATGGAGCAAGTAGATTATGTGATATGCATGTGGAATTATGTTTCCGCTTAAATTCTGACCAATGCTTTTACATAATATCGAAAATTAGTCAAAAAGTTTTGACTAATTTTCAATTTATTTTTATTATTATTATTATTATTATTATTATTATTATTATTATTATTAGTATTAGTATTATTATTTTTATTATTATTATTATTATTATTATTATAATATTATCGGTAATTAGTAGGAAATTTGATTAGTTGGAAATTGGTTGTAATTGTTAACAATTTCTGACAAACGTTTCATCGCAATGGTGTTGGAAGTTGGTCCAAAAATTTTCATCCAATTTTTGATTACTATTTTTGATGAATTTTCCGACCAACGATTTCATCACAAATTTCTGATGATTTTTTGATTAATTTCCATTTTTGACCACGATTGACCGACACATTTTGTTTTGTCGAAATAAGTCAATCCCAACAAAATTTCAACCAATATGGTGGTCGGAATCAAGACTTATTCTTGTAATGTAGAATCTTAAACCAATATGGTAGTCGGAGTCAAGATTTATTCTTGTAACGTACATTATTTTTGTTGGTTAAAGAAAAGTAAATGTATACCATTACGAAATTAATATTCCAAACTATATGTAATACTCTTAATAGTGTATGTTTACCTTTACAATATTTTGAGAAAAAAAAATTTAAGATTCTTTAAAATAAATACTTATAAGAAAATACTTTAATCGGGTTTGAATATTGGATATTCGGAAAATATGAGCTTAATCCAGATTTAAAATAGATGTGGTGCTGCTTGCATTCTTCCTATGCGCCATCAGTTTGGTGTGGGTTAAGTGTGCGTAAATTATGCTTTAAATATTAATTCCCACTTAGTAATTATACGTCTCATTTGCTTTAGTGGGTGTATTGAACTGAATATTTAGAAAAATTTAAGTTAAAATAATAAATATATGTTATTGAAACATGAATTTTAAAATTTAGTGTTGTTGGATTAATAATTTTAAAATTTATAATCAAATCTACTGTTATTGAAAACATCTTAAGATTTGGATTTTAAAAGTTTCAAATGAGATTTCATGGGATTTTTTAGTTGACAAATCCAAAGTTTGCATTATCTGATAGATAGGTGTGTTAAATTACTTACCTGTGAAATTTTATGTGGGTCCAAAAGACACTTATCACATTGCGATTGGCTTATACATTTTCAACTCAAAACACATTTTTAATATATATTTTTTTGGCACACATTTTAAAATTTTTATACTAACAAATAATTATAACCAAAAACCCCAAAAAATAAAGAAAGAAATTCTGATTTTTTGTTACAAAAAAGATGTTTTAAAAATATTTAACTCTAATTTTAGTTTTTGGTCTTTAATTTTAGTTCTTAACTATTCAAATTTTATCTGACCATGATATACTTTTCAAACTCTAATAAAATTTTGTACTAGACTATAGGGCTAGATAAAATAATTAAACCAAAATTCATCTAAACCGAACAGAAACCAAAATTTTTTTAAAAATAACTCAAATGGTATAGAAAATTTTATACCAAATTTTTGAAACTCAAACCAAACCGAACCATTTAACTGAAATTCACTTAAATATATATATATATATATATATAATTAAATATATAAAAATAAATTTAAAATACCAAATATATATGATAGTAATTCAAATTAGTTAGTTTATGTTATAAATATTTTTTTCAAAACTGAACCGATCTAAACCCGAACATGAACCAAATAATATTTTTTTTACCAAATAGAACATATTTTTAATTTACAAAAATCCAAAACCCGAGTAACGCTAACCAAAACGAATCAAATAACCGAATGCCACCCCTACTAGACTACATCAAAATTATTTACTTATATAATTTAGGGTTTTTAAAGATAAATTTAAGAGACACTTGCAAATCTACCCTTTTTACTATAGTTATTTGCTATTTAACCTGATTTTACCGTTTTAACTGTTTATTTGAAACATTTTAACATTGAAGAGATTTGATTATCCTCTGCTCGTTTATTAATTCACGAAGTGACAAAACAATATATTATCTATGATGCGAACTGAAATATTAAAATCGTTGTTTTTAACAAAATGATATGCTGGTTGTAATCCGAATGATATTGATAATAACTTTGATATTATTTATGGATATCAAGAAACTAACTTCAATCTAACTATAAAAATGGAAGTGGAACTCAAACAAATCAATGTGCATCACGTTGTTTGTAGTGTAGTTTATCAAAAATGAATCTAAACTCTAAATATAAATGAAAACTCAAATAAATAATTTTTTAGTATACCGTTTGAACCAAATTTAACATGAATGAATTTAAATCCTAAACCCAAAGTAGAAGAAAGAATCCAAACAAATCAATGTTTTGAACTTAATTATAAAACAAAAGCGTGAGAGGGAGATGGAAATGGCCAATGGGGTAGTTTGAATATGGGCTATTTTTTGGATGTAGAAAACAGTTAAAAGTAAGTGAACTCATGCCCACACCTTACCATCTGATAACACATTTTATTAATTGTTTTATAAGGTCATTTTACTAAACAATCTTGAGTCTTTTCATTAAGAACAAAGTAAATTTTAGTACTTTTGTGTTTTTATAAGTTTGTACACCTATTGGAATCAAAATAAAGATTTTAGAGTGGAAATAGACCAAAAGCTCGTCAAGAGAAGAAAAACACCCATGAAAAACCGATCAGTGCACCGCCTTCGAAGTTTTCATTTTTCTATCTCTATGCCTTCTCCTTTCTAATATAAATAGAGGACTCACTTCATTGTAAAAATCATCCAGTTTTAGAGATGAAAAATCACCTCTAAAAACTCTCTAAAGTGTCAAAACCTTTGTATATATATATTTATGTTTTTATATTATATTTGATTCTTGTTCTGTTTCTATTATGCATATTCATGTATATGTGAGTAGATCTGTTCATATAGATTAGGTTTTCTAAAGGGATGTTTATGTACTATCATGTTAGGATTTTTATGAGATTGATCATATAGTTCTTCATCATTAGATTGTTCTTAATGCCTTGTCTAATCTGATCAATTAGCCTTCGCCCTAAAATCCAGTTCATCGTGGCACCAAAAGTATTGTTGAATGGGTGGATATATCTCTGATGGGCAAAGTGTCTAATAGTCAACGATAGTTGCTATTCTCACTTTGTAAACATATTAGATTAGGTTCTCATTGCATGTATGATTCTCTCCCAAAAGACGATAGTTACTAATCGCTTGAGATATGTTGTATAGATAGTTAGACCACGCTATAGCGGGATGACTTACATTTGTAGTCTGAGTTCTAGATGAATCTTAATGCATCTCATATAATCATTACATTCATATGCATGGACTCTTGAATTAATCCTTGTAAATTAATATCTATTTTTATTATACTTTAGGATTTAGTTACCTCGCGGGGTGTGGCCCCTTGCACATATAACACCCGCCTTTTGATGTAAAAGATTTCTTCCGTTCCTCATACTCCTCCCGACTTGAGCTCCTCCCAAATCCCCTCGAGTGTGGCGGTTTTCCTTTTTCTGAATCTACCCCATATTCATCCCTCCTCGCACTTATGTGCTGTGATCCCCGATCATCTCCCCCACCATTAGCCGAATGCCCATCATGCCTCTCATAGGACTTGGGTCGGTCATGGATGGTAAAATCGGACAAAGACTCGGCAGCTGCAATTGCTTCGTCCACCAAACGGACGTCCCGCCTTTGCAACTCTTGCTTGGCTCAATTTTGCAATCCGTCAATGAAGTATAACACCGAGTCGTCTTCGGTCATGCTTGGAATTTGCAACATAAGAGTGGTGAATTCATTGACATAGTCGCAGATTGTACCTCTTTGCCGAAGTTCTCTCAACTTCTTTCGAGCTTGATACACCACATTCTCCGGGTAAAATTGCCGTTACAAGTCCCTCTTGAACTCGTCCCAAGTATCTACCCAAGTAGTTCCTCTCTCGATCTCTGCATGTTGCCTTCTCCACCAAAGCATGGATATGTCCGCTAAATAACTTGTCGCCGTCTTGATCTTCACCGACTCATCCGTAAGATCAAAGTTCTCAAAGTATAGTTCCATCTCCCACAAGAAGTTCTCAACTTCCTTGGCGTCCCTCACGCCATTGGATCTTGATGGTCGCGGGTACTCTACCCTTGCCGATCTTGTTCCGGTGATCCCAGCTCCTCCGTTGGCAGCCACTCGCTTGCACAACGCCAAGTCTTCTTCCATCGCCTCAATGCGGGTTCGCATCTCCTCGATGCTTTCCCGTAAGACTTGGACAACTCCCATCACCGTCTCTTCCAGCTTTGCCATCCGAGTATCCATCTCGATTGTGTTATCCTTGATACGTTCGAACTCTCCAAACACGTGCCTCTCCAACTCATTTGAGATATGCTCTACCCGTTCGAGCCTCTCACCAAGCACCTCTACCGAACGACCCAACACCTCCCGAGAAACGCTCGTCTCGTCTTTGCCCCCCTTGGGCAACTGTGGGCTCCCTCCCGCGTTCATCGGTTATATCTGATGTGTTGTTACCATCCTTGCTCTTAGCCATTCTTCTCTTCACATACTTCTCCTCTTTCAAGTCGAACGTTGCTCTGATACCACTTGTCACAGACTGATTCCTTTTGAACCAATTCGTGTGGCCTTAGTGCTTTCTATCCCTTGTAGATGCTAAGTCAGCCTTCCTACCCGAATACCCTCTTGATACTTAGAGAGAGAAAGTGGATGAATTTAGAGAGAGAAATGATTTCTTATTATGTTCAAAGGTTTGGTTATTTACAAATGAGGGATCCCATCTCTTTATATAGGAAACACCTTAACAAACGGACGGTTGGGATTTACTCGATCCAACTGTAGAGATTGATCCTCTAGATTCTTTTCTATGTTTTCCGACACTTTAGGACTTTCTAAAACATTCTAAGACCTTCTACCACGTCCTAAGACCTTCTAAAAAGTTTCGGGGGAACCTAAAAGCTTATTACAAGAAAGAAAGCTTAGAAATGACTAAGTATGGAGCCGAGAACCTCACCAACCCACTTTTTAACGCTGTTTTTCTTAGTGAGAAAATTTAGGGCGTGACAATCTGCTCTCTTTCTCTTCGTCTTGCGCCTTTGTGTGGCTATGGGCCCCAGATCTCTTCACCAAACACTTCTTCACGTATTTGTCCTTTTCCATGTCCTATTAGTTTCTTGTTTGGACAAATATACACGTGGGAAGAAAATAGCCTAGCATCCTATAATTTTCTTCCTGTGGATTTTTAATATTCACAAAATAAAGAAAATTAACACACCATCTTGATTCATTTCAAATTGATCCACCGTTTAATTCAAAACCAAATGATAGTAAGTGTAGTAGTTTATATCATTTATATTCTAATCAATATCCCTTATTTTCTTTCCACGCGTGATATTATCATTTTTAATATGCTCATCTGAGATGATAGTTTTTGTAGCCATTAATTTTGGTATTCTTTTGCATGTATCAACGGACAAAATTTAGATCAGATTGACCAGCGTATAATCAAATTCTAATACCATATTAGATTATAAATTTCTAATTCAAAATCAATTGATAATATCTTTTATATACTAGGCAAGATCTCTTGCTCCCTTCCAATATGGAGTAATACTACTGCATGGTTCTAAGTTTTGAAACTAGTAAAGTAAGGTTTCGACCTTTATCAACCAAAAACAATCTATAATAAAAATGACTATAATTTATGTGGCGTCAAATAACACATATGTTGCTCTGAGATGCTATGTCAATGCTAAGATATCAGTAATTTTATTTTGGAGTTGTGGTAACAATACGAAGAAGCTTAAAAGTTGTTATTTGATTATTTGTATTATAAATAAAACCAGGTGTATTATAGAAGTGCAAAACTATGTGTATAAGAATACTATAAGGTGTTTGTTTAACCCTAATAAATTTTCAATTTGATGATAATGTTAGGAATTAGATATAAACATAAATGCGAGTGATGATAAAGTGTACTTAAATCGACGAATCTACTAACTTTCAAAGTCTTAATTGAACGTTCAACCAACCATGAACGATTGGGCATAATTACAAGAGATCCTGCAGGTTGTGGGGTTTACAAATCGACCCTATATCTTACCATTAAAGTGTTATAAGAGCACCACAAAGTTATTACTTGTGTTTGGATCCAAACTTAGTTATAACTACTGAATTACTAATGCTTTCTCTTATTTACATTTTCTTTGAGATCCAATAGAAAATAGACAACAAGAAAATTAAATTAAATTTTTTTTTTCAAACTATGTAAGACGAGAAAGTAAATAAGTATATGGAACCAACACTTCTCCTAATAAAGCCAAAACACAGCCTCGGGAACCTCTTCTTCCTGCCAACTATAAAAACAGACACCACCAAAAAAGATCCATTGATTTTATTAATTTTGTTTGCTTAAAACAAGATTTGTTCTGATGTGATTTTAATACCCAATTTGTCCTTCTCGCCATGGCAATATGTTTGTTGGCCGAAGCCAAAATTGATTCTAGAGGATGTATCTATCTTGTGAAATTTGTAGTGGAAAATGATGAATTTATACTAGAGTATGTATCCGTCTTGGGTATTTACAGTGAATTAAGAATGTACATAACGTAAAAATAAGTTTAAATGTTGTAGATTAATAAAATCTGATTTTATAATAGATAATTGATAATGATGAAACAAAATCTTTCTAAAAAGGTCATACATATTAAAAATTCTGTTGTGTGGTCTGTGTGTATATATTTGACAATTTTCATTACAATATAGTAATATATCCTCTTTGTTTCACACAAATTAAAAAAAAATCAATTATCTATATATATATATATATATGTTTTATATTACTAACTTAGTGATAATGACTTAAATTTAAAGAGAATTAGCTAGTTTTGGTTAAAGGGTAAATTTGGATTTTTATTTTAAAAGTTACATACTTACATTGATAATTTAAAATAATATTTTTTTTTTAACAAAAAATTAACTCTAAAACGAATATTTGTGAAATAAAGAGAATATATATATATATATAAAAATCATTGCCGTTTAAAATTAATTATAAATAGTTCATGTGCAAAGTTTTGTTAAATATATGGGTGATGTGTTAATAGAATGTTTATTAAAATTATAGGTCTCAAGTTTTATGTATATATAAACTCTTTGAAAGATTTTTTTTTTCTTAAGATAGATATCTTATTAAAGTGCTCCAATTACCAATACTAAAAAAACGAATTTGTATCATTGCAAGATTCCGATAAGAATGTATTGAATAAGATCAAGATTGAATCCAACATGCATGAATACCAAGCATATGAAACAAATACACATTTAATTTAGGGATTAATTGTCGTCTAGTTTTTTTTTTTTTGTCGTTTTGATTGAGATCAAAAATTTTGTTCAATATACACAATTTTTTTTTTTACTATTAAATTCACCTTATAAAGAGATTAGTATGAAATCCCATGTGGCAAATGTAGAAAAAAAATGAAAAAAAATTATTATAAGAAAACAAAAACCAAACAAATGTACACTAAGATGACTTTGATGCTTGCTTATATAAAGACTTAAAAGGACCCTTTGTTCCCCCCATCTCCTCAACAACACTAATACTCACTCCCACTTCTCCTTTTTATTCATTTCGACTCAGAAAAAGACAAAACCAAAAACTCAAAAAAAATGGCGATAATTTGCACAACAACATCTCCGGCAGAGAAAGAACACGAACCAAAACAAGATCTTGAAAACGACCAAACTCTTCCACTAATCTTCAACCCTTCTCTTCTTAACCTCCAATCTCAAATCCCAAACCAATTCATTTGGCCAGACGAAGAGAAACCTTCCATTGACATACCCGAGCTCAACGTCCCTTTCATCGATCTTTCAAGCCAAGACTCAACTCTTGAAGCTTCTAGACTCATCGCTGAAGCTTGCACCAAACACGGCTTTTTCCTCGTTGTCAATCATGGTGTCAGCGAGTCGCTCATATCCGAAGCTCACCGTTTCACTGAACGTTTCTTCGACATGCCTCTTGCCGGAAAACAGAAAGCTCAGAGAAAACCCGGTGAGAGCAGTGGCTACGCTAGTAGCTTCACCGGCAGATTCTCCACTAAGCTCCCATGGAAGGAGACTCTCTCTTTCCGGTTTTCCAACGAGAATAGTGGCTCGAGAA
Organism: Cardamine occulta; assembly: GCA_028015245.1. NCBI lineage: Eukaryota > Viridiplantae > Streptophyta > Magnoliopsida > Brassicales > Brassicaceae > Cardamine > Cardamine occulta. Next base: position 10,849,726 of record CM051393.1, on the reverse strand, counting down.
CTGTTCAAGGTTACTTCTCCGATACATTAGGACAAGAGTTCGAGCAGTTTGGGTACGTGTCCTAAAAACAGAACAAGAACCCAAAAAAACAGAGCAAAACCCACATATTGTCATTATTTTCTCTGCTTTAATATACCGGTTTATTATACCGGAACCATTAAACCGGAAAACATTTGACCGGTTTTACTAATAATTTCTCCGGTTTTGTATACAGGAAGGTGTATCAAGACTACTGTGAAGCAATGAGTTATCTATCACTCCAAATCATGGAGCTTCTGGGGCTAAGTTTAGGCGTAAACCGAGAATATTTCAGAGGGTTTTTCGAAAAGAATGATTCAATAATGAGGCTTAATCATTACCCTCCATGTCAAACACCAGATCTCACTTTAGGTACCGGACCTCATTGTGATCCAAGCTCTTTGACTATTCTTCACCAAGACCATGTCAATGGCCTACAAGTCTTTATTGACAATCAATGGCGATCAATTCTCCCAAATCCCAAGGCTTTCGTTGTCAATATTGGTGACACTTTCATGGTAATTAATAACCATATAATTTTATTTTGTTTTGAAGTTACTCATAAATACACAAATGATTTGACCAAATTTTGTTTTTTAGGCTCTATCAAACGGAATGTTCAAGAGTTGTTTACATAGAGCGGTTGTGAATAGAGAGAGCGCGAGGAAATCAATGGCGTTTTTCTTGTGTCCCAAGAAAGACAAAGTTGTGAAACCACCAAATGAGATTTTGGAGAAGATGACACCAAGAAGATACCCTGACTTCACTTGGCCTATGTTCCTTGAGTTCACTCAAAAACATTACAGAGCAGATGTGAATACTCTCGATTCCTTTTCAAATTGGGTCATTACCAACAACAATCCCATTTAAGAAACCGAATTACTATATCTAAATCTTTTGGTATTTTTAGCTACTATGTGTCTTTTGTTCTTATGGTGAATTGGATTTCAAAGTTTAAAACGTTTGTATATTGTTCCAAGTGTTAGACCAAGCCTTACCGTGTGGCTTATGAATGCTCGTTAAATTGGATACCTTAACAACTACTTGCAAGTAGGCGTGGGCATTCGAATCTTCGATTTTTTATTGAATAACGAATTTATCTGAATACAAGGAACGAGAATTTCAGCAACTAAAACCATGTTCCCAAGTGTTTTGAATTTCAAATCAAAGTATGAAGTGGATGAAAAGATAACATAAAATAATGTATATTTATGATTAGTTTTAAAGATTTAGGGTGTTTTTACAATAAAGTGTTTACTAATAATAAATGATATTATGTATAATTTTATTTGGTCCCGTGAAATCCGTTCCGTTTCAAGGGAGGATTTCAGTTGAAATGTGCGTGAATTCAGGAACAAAATCGGACAGGAACGGGACGGAAGTTTTGTCCACTTCAACCGACGTGTCACGTTTGGAAATGGATTTGATTGGAGTAAATTGAGAGAAGAAGAAGAATCCAAGAACAAAGTACACATCAATGTCATTAACCACTGAGTCCAACTTAAGATTAAAGACAGAAATGTGTGCATCATATACGTCAACATGTAGTGCAGCAAGAGTCATCAGAAAAATACAAAACACATGGGCCACCAAAACCTACCCACGAATGTTCTCTTTCTCACAAACATAAGAACCAAAACCCTAATAATGCTCATTATCCTTTGAATCTTACCTGTTTGGCACCTTATATATGCATATGCATACACCTTTGTATGGTGTTTGCACAATTTACAACTCATAATTGAATTTGAGTTTTCTAAATACTTTTTCTCATTTCTTTATTCGTTTTTAATTCTATACCAAAAATATATATTTTTTAAAATTCAGTTACGTTAAATTTTTTCCGAACTTAGAAATCAAACAACTAAAACTAATTGATTAGACATGCATGGATCAAAAAAGGTTTATCACTCTTTTCTTTTTACTCTAACTAAATTTTAAATCTTGAACCAACAAAATAAAAAGATATTATTAGATATATTGCACAAAACTTCCGTACGGTACATTTTTTTCGACAAATGGCTATACTATTACTCAAATTTGAGGTGGTGTGGCAAAACACACTGGAATAGAATAGACATACCCAGCCCATGCCCCTATTCACATATATATATATATATACATATATATATATATATATTTACGATGCATTCATAGGGCATAACCCCTTCATGCGTAGGACTTGAGGTCTAGGTTGCCTCTGTATCTCGTTTGGGACTATGGCCCTAGAGTTTGCTTCTTGCCGAGCCCTGTACTCAGACTCTGTATGTTTCACAATATAATGAGGGCTCTCGTATGACACCTTGAAAGAGTTTTTCATTCCAAGCTTTCAAGATGAACCATATATATGAGCCAAAGGAAAAGATCACCGTTCTGATTGCCTCCAAATTAAATAATGAATATTTGCAGAAACAGTAGAGATTGAAAATATGCCAAGAGCTGCAAGGGTGGAAGATAAGACCCATGTTTAAAGTGTCAGAGGCAATCATATATAGCATGATTTGGTGATTTATCCAGTGCTCCACATCTTGGGCAGTGGTTATCACAGTTCATGACTTGATGTGTTAGGTTCCATGTGACCAGCAACTATATGCCACATAAGATGGTGAATTAAGTGTGATGCATCAATCTTTCAGGCGTGTGCTAGCAAAACTCTTGTACTAGGTTCCATGCATCCTTGGTCCTCAGGCGGGTTAAGGACGTTTTTTGCCATCCAATATCCTAACTAATTAAGTGTGTATAAGCTGGATTTTGTGTATTCTGTTCCTATATTTCCAGTTATGTTTGAAGAGTTTGACATAAACTATGACATACCAAGACAAAAGCAACTTGTGATGAGCTTATGAATTCCATACACACATTTTATAATACAATTAAATCTATCTAACTACAACGTCAATCAATTAATGGTGCAAACAAAACCTGTACAGTTATAATATGGGAAATTGCATGTATGCAAAAAACATTTAAAGGTTTACCTCGCATAAATCTGATAAATAAAAGATTTAAATAGTTGATGATAAAGAGGAATAGAAGTCGGGGAGAAAAGGACAAGAAGAACAGCTCTAATCAAAATCCAAAACACCTTCGCATCACGTGTATCTTTTTTGTTCTCTTTCTCTTAATTATTTGTTTTCGTCTAATTATTTTAGTTTAAGAAAAAAACAAACAAGCAGATCTCTCTCCACCGAGCTAAATAACAACGCTTGGGATTTTGCATCAATGATGCAGCATCATGAACATTTGTCCAACTGTTCTCTGATTCTTCCATCTTCTCGCTAATAAATCTTATTTGTAAATATGTTTTCTTTAGAATTTTATGTTTTTATTTTTTCATTCTAATCTATTAGTAATATTATCTCTGATTGATGTCATCTTACCAGTTAGTATTAAAGATAATGTTCCACTATATAAAAGACACGGACCAATTAATTCATTATCAATTGGTTTTGAGTTGTAAGCTCATAATCTAATATAGTATCAGAACTCGATCATACAATGTTCAATTCGATCCATAATCGGTCCGAACTAAAAATTTGGTCTACCGATCTATGTCTGAACATACCGAAATCAATGATTACAAATATCATTATCTCGAATAGATGTATTAGAGATAATGTCGCACATCAAATGTGGATAGGGATCTTAAATAATATATAAAAGATATATGTCAATCCACTCATTGCCAATTAATTTTGAATTGGAAGTCCATAATCTAATAGTTAGTAGTTACTATAACCTTTCATGCATGAATGATGGATCTGTAATAACCTTCATGCATGAACGGTGGATCTGTAATAATTGCACATCCATTGAAGTCTTTGTAGGAACGTATGTGCGTGACATTTTGTTTCACATTAAAAACGAAGTAATATGTTTGGTTAGTGTGTGTTAAAGACGTACTTGAGTTGTAAAAATGATTGGTTTTATAGTCTCTTTTTACTTTTAGGTGGTATGAAATGCAGAATTTTTTTTACCATTCTAGATAGGTTTGGGCGTTGCGAATATCTGTTAGAATTTGGATTGGATCTTTCGGATTTAGAGGTTTAAGATCTATTCGGGTATTTCTAATTTTTGGTTTGGATTCGGTTCGGATATATCTAGGATCGGTTCAGATTAGGGTATCCGAAATATTAGAAAAAAATAAAAAAAGGTTAAATTTGAATAAAATTTGTTTAAATTTAAATAAAATTTGATTAAATTTGAATAAAATTTGGTTAAATTTTTACAAATATAATTAAAAAATTTCTTATAATTTATTTATTTTGGATATTTTTATTATTTTGGTCTTAAAATAATTGATATATTTGGGTTTATAATTGTAATTTTAGATAATTAGATTATATCAAGTATAAATAAAATTAATATTTATATATATATATATATATAATTATATTTTGAGTATTTCAGATATCCATTCAGTTCTCGGTTCGGTTCGGGTTCAGATTCGGTTTTTTGGGTATAAAAGTTTAGGATCCGTTCGAGTATTTTTAAAATTCGGATTGGGTTCAATTCAGATATTTTTGGGTCGGTTCAGGTTGGATATTCGAGTCTTATCACTTTTGCCCTGGGCTAAGATAAGTAAATGGGAGCTGTCCTTTAACTTATAAGTTAAAAGTATATTTTAATAAGAAGAAAATTTGATTAGTTTAGGTGTTAGGATACTTTACATTTAATATGATATAGTAAGGTTTTTCTAAAGTGGAGTTACGAGACAATGACATGTGTCTCTTAAAATTTTGACACTTGTCTTTTCATTTTTTCTTCTCCAATTTTCTTTTAAATTTAATGATTTTTTTTCTTTAATAAAAACTATACATTAAATTAGAAAAACAGTATAGCTTTATCAATTTTAATTATTCTTTGAACTCAATAACATATTTGGATACTTCTTTATATATTTTTCTCTATATAAAATAAATAATTCATATCACATCTTTTTAAAATATATTATATATATATATATATATATATACAAGAAGGACTATACATAGTCAATTATAGTTGATGTAGATGGTAATCATTTTTTCACAGTAAATTCTAGTACAGTAAAAAATCTATAAATTAATAATGTTAGGAGCATGATATTTTATTAATTTATAGTGATATTAATTTATCTATAAATTAATAAATATTAATTTACAGTATAAAATAATATTTATTAATTTATAGAGATTTTTTGTCAAAAATAAAAAATAAATAAATAAAAACATTTTGATCTAAATAAAATTAATGTATTGGCTGTTATAAATTTTTATAGTTTTAGACTTGAAAGTTTAAAATTTAAAAGAAAATTAAATTATTTTGATGATAAATAACAAAGATTATATATGAATTCAATTATATAAAAAATTAACATAAATTTAAATTTATAATTAGTAACCTTAATTGTTATATTTAAACAGTCTATACTACTATTGAAATAAAAATTATGCATATTTATAATTTAAAAATTTATAGAAAGTTTTTATTTTATTTTATGAAACATTTATTTACATTATAACAGTAATATAGTTTAAAATACAACATAATATTTTCAGAAAAGTTATTTATGAGTTTTAACATAAATTCATAAAAAAAAACTTATATTTTCTATATATATATATATATATATATGAAAATTTACATGAGTATTAATTATGTTACTAATGGGACCATATATTTAAATAGAGATTCTAAAAAAATTATTATCTTATTATCTTATCGAATTTTATTCATTTTTACACTGGTCCCAGTTGGGACCAGCAAATTTTATTAATTTATAGTGATTATTAATTTATTGAGTATTAATTTATAGAGGTTCTACTGTAGTTTGAAAATTTTCACCATCCTATTATAAAATCTTCCTATTCAAAGATATTAAAAAACTCAAAGATAAATTAGTCCACCATGTCACTATTGAATATTTTACTTAAAAATAATATTTCAAATAATATTCCACACATATAAAATGATAGATAATTTTTATTTAGTTATCTGAATTATATTTTATCTAAAACTAATTAGAACAATTTTTTTTTAATAAAATTATCACTAAAATTATAGTTCATAACATTTATACTACTATTTTGACTTGGTGTACAAAACTTGTATCTACTTACTTAATTAATCAAAAATTCTTACAAATTAACTCTTTTAACTTATTTATTTTTAAAATATAACTTCCATCAGTTCGCATCCTAAAAATATTAATTCTCTTATCCTATTCATCATATCTCAAACTTTAAAATTTACTATATGTTTTATTTTCTTGCATGAGTTGAAAATCAATTGAGACAAAATAATGGTAAGAATTTGATTCTAAATTTTACTTTTACATTACATTGCTTTTAACTTTTATCTTATTCTAATGCGTTACATAATTTTTTCAAATAAGTTATTTTTGAATCAAAATTATATATAACAAAGATTTTTATGGCTACTAAAAAAATTTGCAGATTCATCGATAGAGTTTAAAAAGCTATCAATTTATTACAACATGATTATTTTATTTAGTTTTTAATAATATTATATTGAAACAAATATATCTTATGTTTTTTACTTATAGAGATATAATTAACTACGATTTGTTTTTCATGATTTAGCATAAAAATATAACATCAAGTTACTTTGTTATAAATTAGGTTAAAAAACTGAAAAGATGTTTCTCTTTCTCCTCATTTTAAATTAAAAAGTTATCAAAACAAATGTTTAGTCTTTAAGATTATATAAATTACGTGGTATAAACAATAAAATTGTGTAATATAAAATATAAAATATAATCAACTTCAATTAAAAATAACTAAATTTTGTTTCATATATATTTAGTTATAAAATAGTACTTGTTTTATTATATTAGTTTCAAACTCATGCAACGCATGAGACCCTCCCTAATATTGTATATATCATATATTCTCTTCTTGTTTATTCTCCAAGTTTATAGTTTCCTCTCCAAGCTTCCTCATTTGTATAAATACTCTTGTAAAGCCTTTCATTATTAATAAAAAGAATCAACTTCTATATGGTATTAGAGCCGTCTCTCTTAACCTAAAAACACAAAATTTCTTTTTCTTATTTTTTGATCTTCTTCTTTATTTTACCCTAGCCACCGCAGCTGTTAAAACTGCCGCCGCTGCTCGTCACAACTTTATCATGTCTGTCGACTCTAGCTCAATGTCGACCACTCTCTCAAACCCGACTGATCTGGACACATCCGTACTCTTTGTGAATATGGCCGATATCACGAAGCTCACAACCACGAACTATATGTCATGGTGTCTTCAACTTCGTATGTTCCTTGGGGGACACGCTCTTTCCGCTTACATCGATGCCACTGTGTCGGTTCCATCACAAACCAGCACAACCAATGGAACTATCTTTGAAAATTCTAAATACAACTTGTGGGTAAGACGAGACAAACTCATATTCGCTGCCTTGCTTGGAGCTATCTCAACGCCTCTTCAATCGCTTGTTACCTCTGCCTCCACGACCTTGGAAGCTTTGATAACATGATTTTTAGTCTCAGGTTCAATTCTTCAAGGCTATCATGTCATTGTAGCATGTGAGGTGTCAATCCAAATGAGTGAGTTCACTAGCAATCAAGATATGATAGATCAATCTAAGTTAAGCCAAGTAATGAGAGTTTTGATCTAACAACCTAATTAAAATAAGTAAATTGCAAGTGAGAATTAAAGCAAACAAAACAGATAGTGATAAACAATCAAATGAGAATGAAGGTCCTGAGGAATGGGTTCATGGATCTGTAATTCCTCCTAATCTCTCCTAGATGCTTAATCAACTTCACAGAAGCTATCCTTAGACGATGAACATCATAAAAAGGTGAATCCACTCTCGTGAAAGACACCAACAAACCTATGCCACTTCCTAATCTTAATACCTATTCAATGAGATAAAGAACAAGTATCAATGAAACATAGCATAAGTAAGCATTAAGAACTAGTTCATCAATGTCAAAATACAACTGCAACTACCAATCTCTTGGTGAAAAGTTATAAATCTCAGACATTAGTGGATCAGGCATTTCATCAAATACCTTACGGGTGTGAAATGGTTGGGATCTAATTCCAAGGGGTTAGCAAGGAATAGCATTACAAACACCTAATCCAGAAAGGATCTATTTAGTTACATGCTTAAACATCTAAAAAGATTAAGATTTCTACACAGATTTAACCATTCCTCAAGAAACCTAGTTCACTACTCAGAAATCATCATAAATTGCTCAAACCCAGAAAATGAAATAAATAGCATATTCAGATTCCAGATTATGAGATTAGAAGGATTATGAGGAAATCAAATGCAAAAAGATAAAGAAAAAAGTAGATCTAGATAATAAAATCAAAAGAGTTTTAGGTGGCTACAGAAAAAAGCAAAAAGATAAGATGATTCCCTAGGGTTTTTACAGGAAGGACTTTTTAAAAGAAGCCCTAAAACGCAAAAAAAGACAAAACAACTAAGTCTGATTATGATCCTGGTAGACTCGGTCTGCAAGTCGAGTAGTTAGGTCGAGTTGGTGAAATCTTTAGGCTTCAACTCGGTCATGAAGTCGAGTTCTCTAGTCAAGTGGTGGTCCTCCAAAGACTGTGTCTTGGTATAGGACTCGGCTTGCACTTCGAGTGGTGGACTCTGGTTGCTAGACTGAGTGGCTTCATCGAGTTCACTCCACCATTCTTCCCCAACTCTAGTAAATCTCCAAAAAGCATCCAATTGCCCTGAAAACAACTCCAAAATACAATATGTATGCAAATCTAATGCAACCTAATATGAATGCTAAATGAGTGAAAAGGACAGTAAATGGGGTGAAACATGTGATGAAACTATATCTAAATGATGAGAAATGCATGCTAAAATGGGGTAAAATACAGAGATATCAACTCCTCCAAACTTGCTCGTTGCTTGCCCTCAAGCAAACAAGTCATAAGCAGAGAAAGAGGTTTGAAAATGGGGACTCAGAACCTAAGCAATGCCACTAAAAAGATACAATTAACATCCTCGTTAGCTATTCTAAATGCAATGCCAAAGAGATTTACTTGTAAAGTGTTAGCCATACTCTTCACAACATTACCTAACATTAGCCTTAACCTACACATACATTCAAATCAATCATTCCCTTTAACATTCATTAAGTAGTAACCATGAATCAAGATTATGCAAAATCATTGAACTCATTTGGCTAAGGGAAAAGGTTAAGAGACAAAGTTGGTCCCTTCTTATAACTGGTTTCAAACCTTTTCACACAACTACTTACTCTAGCGGATTTGGTTCTTACTGGTTATGGCTCTTCTTACTTCATTTGACATTTTCAGGCTTTTGCCTTCTTTTCTTCTTTTTTTCTATTTTCAGAGCCTATTCTTTTTCTTTTCAAACCCCCAAATCCTTTACTAGAGCAGTTACTTAACATATCCCTCTTTTCGGAACTCTCTTTCCTTTTCAACCCATCCATAGTGAAAAATCAACCACTCGGCTGCATGACTCGATCTGGCAACACTTGTCGCAAAGGACTTTCATCAGCGACCCAATATTGATTATTTTGAAACCTTTAATTTAGTCTTGTGATTAAACCAGATTCTCTTCGTCTTGTCCTCAGTTTAGCAACCTCATGAGATTGAACATTACGACAACTTGATGTCAATAATGCCTTTTTGCAAGGTTCTCTTGATGAAGTTGTGTATATGGAACATCCGCTTGGCTTTATCATCAACAACACACCCAACTATGTTTGTAAGTTGAGCAAAGCAAAGCTATTTACAGTTTGAAACAAGCTCTGCGAGCTTGGTACAATGCGCTCCGTACATTCTTTGTAAAGTCTGGTTTCATCAATATTTTTTCTGATACATCACTCTTTGTTCTTTTGGCTGCTGGCTCGGTGATTTTTTTTCTCGTCTATATGGATGATATTTTTATTACAGGAAATTCGACAAGAGAAGTTTAGTGATTTACTGTTTTGATTTATTTAGCTTTCCTTTGTATTTACTATAAATACCCCTTAACCTAATGTTAAGGGTATGCTTGTTTTTAGATTTTTGTTCAGCCTTTTTTAAGAGTTCTAAGAAGACTTTGTGTTTAATCTCTTTATTTTCAAGTATCAAAACCATTTATCTTTTTAAATCCTTCACTACTTATTTTTATTATCATGATTACTTATCAATCAAGCCGATTATTTTGTGTTTTCATGATGTTGAGTGAGTAGTCTTTTAGAGCTTTTGGAAAAGTTAGATTTAGGATGATTGATGATAGATTAGTGGAGTTTAAGCTTGTAACCACTTAGATTCATGCTTGATAGGTCTTCTCAATGCTAGATTAGGCAAGGAATTACTAGTTTAGAGCTTAGGCATTTTAGCACCCGGAAGGTGTTCAATGAAATGCCGGATACAAAATATCAAGTAGCTTTTCATTTGTATCCTACGAAAGTAGTTGATTAGGGTGTTTAGTGGTTAGTTAAACTTGATCCCAATGTTCATTGATCATTTTGTTAGTGAAGAGATTAGTGCCATAGAAGTAGATTAGTCGAGATTAGTGATCTAAGACCGATGGATTAGCTCCAACGGGTAGAATTAAGCTCAACTAGTTAGTTATTGATCGACATATTCATCTATCATTTTTGAGAGTTCGCTTTTACCCTTACTTGAATTTAAAACTGTTTTCTCTATTTTCCCGCTTTATTTTCTTTAGATTCGAGTTTGGTTTCAAAACTTAAAACTTTGATTTGCTTAGCTTGAAATAGTACTTGCATTATTGATGTGTAAAAGCTAGTTTTTTTGGGGATCGATACCCTTATGCACAATTTCATATAAGGTTATTTGATAACTTTGGTTTCAAAACCGAACTATCAACAACTTTTACCAAACAATTTCTATTAGATTTTCTCTATGAATACATATTTTTCTTTTTGTGAATTTTCTATCTTGAAACCATAGCTAAATATTTAATTTAAACAATCTATCCAATAAAAAATAATATTCTACAATATTAATAGCCAGAAAAACTAAATAAAACTATTATTAAAAGAGAAATGGCAAATAATCCATCAAGGGAAAGAGACATGAAACTCATTTAAAATTTATTAACACTATGAGAGAGAAGGATATGAAACGTATTCTCATAGATCAATTAATAAAGGGTACAATGTTCCGATGTATACACATGAGGATATTAATAGTAATTAGTAGAAAGAGCAAAAGGAAACTCTATCTATCTATACATTAATACACCCCCCCCTCCCCCTCAAACCTCTAAAACCGAAGGATCATTAGATTGATAGAGGTTTGAATGGACATTCGACTAAACAAAGTGTGAAATGGACCAGGATGCAGTGGCTTTGTCAATATATCAGCGAGCTGGTTGGTAGTTGACAAATGCAGCACCTAAAACCATTCTTCACTTGATCTTTGGTTGTATGATAGTCAATTTCCACATGTTCAATTCGTTCATGGAATACTGAATTATTAGCAATGTGCATTGCTGATTTATTGTCACAGAACAATTTTGCTTGGGAATGAACTGGCACCCGCAAATCCGTTAGTAATTGGTTTAACCAAACCATCTCATCCGTTTTTCAGGCCATACTTCGATATTCAGCCTCTGTACTACTTCTACTCATTGTCTTCTGTTTCTTCGATTTCCAAGTAATCAATGAAGTACCAAGAAAAATACAGAATCCACTTATAGATCTCCTAGTATCCAGACAAGTTCCCCAATCTGCATCAGCAAAACCATTCAAGCATATTTCTGTGTTGACAGAGTAAAATAGACCTTGGCTTGGATTGGCTTTAAGATACCGGAGGATGTTATGAGCAGCCTGAAGATGAGCATCTGTTGGAGCCGAAAGATATTGGCTTAGATGATGTACATCAAATGTTATATATGGCCTGGTTATGGTAAGATAAAGTAACCTACCAATAACTTCTCTATAATGAGTTCCAGCAGGCAACAAAGTTCCACTATCTTTAGTAAGATTGACTTTAGGATCCATAGGAACTGATGGAGGTTTATATCCTAAAAAACATGTGTCTGCCAATAAATCCAAACAATACTTCCTTTGACTCACTAAAATCTCCTCTGCGTTTCTAGCAATTTCAAGATCCAAAAAGAACCAAGTAAGACCAAGATCTTTGGTTTTAAAATGTTGAGATAAGACCTCTTTGAGATTAGACACTGATTCATCACTGTTGCTAGTAATCATTATGTCATCACATAAACTAATAAAGCTATAAAGGTTGAACCAGTCATCTTCACAAACAGTGTGTTGTCAGATGGTGCTTGAAGAAAACCATCAGAGAGTAAGACAGACGAGAAACATTTGTAGCATTGTCTAGAAGCTTGCTTTAATCCATATATTGTCTGTGTAATCAGCAGACAGCATTGGAAAGACGGGTTCTCGAACCTGGTGAGTACCCCTATGGCAAGCTCATATATATCTTTTCTTCTAAGTCACTATGCAAGAATGCATTAGTAACATCCATTTGAGATAAACTTCATCCTTTATTTGCTGCAAGACCAATCATCAACTTCACACTAGCTAGTTTTGCCACAGGAAAAAAGTGTCAAAATAGTCTACTCCTTCTTGTTGAGTGAAACCTTTGGCAACTAGTCGGGCTTTGGATCTCTCAACAGTACCATCGGCCACCCCACCACATTCTTTCCTGGGGGTAAATGATAACATCATATTTTTACCCATTTTAGCTATTGTTTTCCTTTGGTTTTATGAAGAATTTTCCATATTTTCAAAGCCAAATGGGCTATTATCAAGTATTTTTAGTGTCAAGAAGGTTTTACAGGTTTTAAAATAAAATGGACCAAAAATGAGCAAAACCCGTTCTAAGACAGTTTCAGGCATTTGTTGAAGACCTTCCTATGGAGAAAATTCAGAGATCCTTATGTCTGGAAAGGTAGAAGAGTAAAGATTCACTTCGAATAAGAATCAAAGCAATCCGTTTCGCTGTTTAGAAGATACAACCCGAAGAGTGACGACCTGTCAACCTCGGTCACAAGGAGTGTGACCGAGGTCGTGCCTCTTGGTAAATCCGGCCATAGGGCCCGTGATCGGGGACAAGCCTACTACAAATGTCGGTCAAAAGCCCCGTGACCGAAGTCATGAGGCTTGCCCAAAACGCCGAGTTTTGCCACAAAAACCCTAAAACCAACTTTCTACATCCCAAGACCTATAAATACTCATTTAAGCTAATATTTTGGGTGTGACTTGGTGTGCCTTCACCAGCCCCAAGGAAGAAAGTCTAGAGAGACACAAGTTCCCACATCGCCACCTCCAGGCCATCGAAAGCTTTCTCTCACTGTCGATCTCCACGGCTGAAGTCATCACCTTGTTCTCTAGCCTATTCTCTTCTATTGTTTATGTTTCCTACTTGTATAAGGGATAAGTTTCGTCTACTTTGTATCACAGAGAAGATCTCTAAACCCTTTTCTTATACTTTTAATCATTTATGCAATCTATTATCCATATGGTTTTGTTTTGCTTGAGTATGTGTGACTAGTTTACTCGTTGGGCATAAGGGTTTAAAAGGGATTCATGTAGTTGATTGTTAGGGTTGTTAGATCTGGAATTATTCATCATTGTTCTTCGTTCTAGGTTTGCTCTTAATGCATATTGCTTGAGTAGCTAACTTGTGATTGATGTTTGGCGATTTACACATCACAAGTGTTGTAAATTCGCTTGCACTAGCCTGGATGAGTATTGTGTTATAACCTGCGTAAGTTGAGTTATAGGACTTTATGAACTATAATCGAACTCGTTTTTAATGCTTGGATACATGCGTTGTTGCCTGCATAAGTTGAGTAACGGAGCATGTAGACTTTAGATGATTGATATTTTGATTTGCATATCTTTTGTTCATCCGTGTTTCGTATTTCATGAGCTTCACATCATTGATATTTCCTATTAGATTTTCTATGCATACATTCGACCCATGAAACCCCAAGAATTTCCTGCAGCCCAACATTCTGTTTATTGATAGTTACATCGTTTTATTTCGCATTTATTCATTGCTAGTTTCCGTGAAAAAAAAAACACAAACCAAACCCCTTTTTTATTGTTGTCTTAGCCATATTTCTCTCCAACAAATTCGTAACATGATTTCTAAGTCTTTGTGGGATTCGATCCTTAAATATTACAACTGATTCACTCTGCATTTGCTTTTATCATGTGGTCTTTTGAGATGAAAGATTAAAGTGAAAATTCACACACATCAGTAAAGAGACAATACTCCAATTTCTATTTTGCTCCATAGCCTGAAGCTCAACATCACAAGCATTAGACCATTTCAGAGATGCTATAGCTTGCTTAAATGTTTTTGGTTCTGTTTCCAAGGAATATGAAAGAATATAGTTTTGGTAATGGGGTTTGAGTTTATCATAAGTTAGAATTGATGAAAGAGGATATGGTGTGGTATGTGGTATGTGGTTTTGTGGGAGCAGATGTATTTGAATTGGAAAGACGAGTTAGAGCACAGTGATAGACAGATAAGTAACCTGGTACCTCTGCATTGTGTTTTGGTCTGACTTTGAGAGGCGAAACTGTTGTAGTCTCTCTAGTAACAAACTCTAGTTGAACCGGTGTGATACTATAGTGTTGTGATGATGTGCAAGGTGGAACAGATGGACCAGTGTGTGTATGAGATGATGAGGATGAATTATGAGATGATGACATAGTTGCTGAAATGACAGAATCTACATGCAATGGAACATGTAAAGATAGAATAGAATGACTAAAAATATCAGAAGATGATGCATGAGCTGAATCAGTTTGAAAAAGAAACTCTAGTTCATGAAATATAACATTTCAAGAAACAGAAACCAAGTTTGTATCAAGATGCAATACTTTGTAACCTTTATAACCAGTTAAATAGGCTAAGAAAACACACTTTTCAGCTCTTGGGCTAAATTTGTTTCTATCTTTTAACAAAGTGGAAACATAACATAAGCAACTAAAAGATCTAAGAAATGAGTAATCATGTAGCTTCTTGACAAGTAATTCATATGATGTTTTGTTTTTAAGCAGAATTGAAGGTGTTCTATTAATAAGAAAAACAGCAGTCTGAATGCAATCACTCCAGTACTCAATTGGATCATTAGATTAAAATAATGATGCTCTAATTCCATATTAACACTATGAGAGAGAAAGATATAAAAACGTATTCTCATAGATCAATTAATAAAATGTACAATGTTCCTATATATACATGAGGATATTATTCCTATATATACACATGAGGATATTAATAGTAATTAGTAGAAAGAGCAAAAGGAAACTCTATCTATCTATATATTAATAATATTTTCAATTAACTTCTTTTTTTTAAAAATATTTAGTTTACTTTTCTAAATTCTTACTTCTTTCGCTCCCTTCAGCATACGCCTTCTCCCACTTGGAGTGTCTCACATCGTGGTTTAGTCATAAGTCAGATCCGGCGGTGGCTTCTCGGCTTTTGGGTTTTGGTTTGGATCGTAGTTTGAAATCGTCGGCAAAGGAGATCTCTTCTCATTTTGCTGTCAGTCTACGTTTTTGTCTCTAGTCTTAACTGGTTTTTGTATCATGTTTCTGCTCTGATTTAGTCCAAATCAGGTCCAGTAGGATTGTCAGTTTAGTTTTTGTTAGTCTTTTGTATTGTTTGTAAGAGAAAAACAACGAAAAAATATCTGAAAATCTAAAAAAGAAACTATAATTTTTTATATAAAACAGAATCTAAACTACGAAGAAGCATATGCTTGATCTAAATTAGAGTTCAAAAACAGAGAAATGTTTTTATTTATTAAACCATTTTTTGTAGAACAGAAAGGACTAAAAATATTAAAGTTGAGTTATGTTGTGAATTAATATAATTAATTATTTCTTGTTGTAATGTTAAATTTAATAAGCAACAAAAAAATTCAGAAAAAACGTTGGAGAACTATCGAAAAGAAGTTAGTTCACAGTTAACCAAGAAAATATATTTAAAGTTTTCAAAAGATCTGACACATAAACAATACAAAAAATATAAAAGATAATAAAACCCAGAGTAGGAAAATTTGGGGAAAAGAAAATAAAAGTTAAAATGTGGCGCAGGTGAATTGAGAGAGATGATAGAAAATGGCGGCTGTTTTCTATCATTTTGTTTAGACCGATGTCTGTTTCTCCCGACAAACACCCTCACTTCTCACTTCTCACCTGTCATCAAATATGTGTGTGTATTTTGAGGTTAATTTCTTCCTCCTTTTTTTTTTTTGGGATAAATTGTTCCTCTTTTTTCTTCATGTAATGTGTAATTTTATCCTCTATTTTTTTATCAACCATGTGTAACTGTTTTTTGGACAAAACAAGTGTAATTTTATCTCCAACGAAAACATGAGTTATTTATCCGCTACCCACTACAACACGCATCTCTCGAAATATTCGAAACAAAATGTTGCTACCGAGGCCAATCAAATTGCTCATTCAAGCTGCTAAAATTATTTAAACGGACAAAAAGTTGACTAAACTGATAGTCAAACCCTCTATATAACTTCTACATCTATAGGTTTCGAACCTTACAATTTTAAGACCATCTCCAATGGTGAATCTCTAAAAAAGGGTTCTCATTTTTAATTTAATAATATTTTAATATAACAATATTATCTAATTAAATTTTATTTTATTTTTAAAAGGTAAACCAATCAAATGATGACATATTTGGTGAGTCTCTAAAAGTGGGGTGCTTAAGACCACCTCTAACCATGAGTTCTTAACATGAGTTCTTACACTATTTATAAATTAAAATATTAATAAATAATAAAGAGATTCTTAACTATTCATGAAACTATTCATGAAACTTAGTTCTAAAACCTCTTCAAAAGGAACCTCTTGTAAGAGGTTCTTACACTATTCAAGAATCTATACAATTGTTTATTAATTAATTTTTAAAACTCCATGTTAAGAACCATTGTTAGAAATGCTCTAAAGTTCTCTTTTAAGAACCCTTCTCTCTTTTTCTCTTTAGTTTTTTCTTTCTTTTTTTTTTTTTTATTAGTTAGAACCTCACTTAAAAACCTCTATTGGAGATGCTCTAACACCACTAGACTAGTTATTAAGAAAACAAAAGAAAAAACAAAGACTAATACAACGATGAACTGGCAGATTGAACCTGAAGAAGGTGGTGGAAGCAATCAGCTGCGGTTGGTCGGTTCTCTTGATTCGTCTCCAAACACTTCCCCTGAAGTTCTCTCAACATCTTTGGCACATTACTCAATCCACAAGTCTTTATCATATAACCCACTCCCCAAACATCCACTTTCACCGCATGCAATCCTCTTTCCATCTCCGGTGCGTGCCTCCCACGCTCCTGATCCTCCTCCTCATTCTCAACGGCTTTGGCCGTAGGGCGGTGTGGGTTAAGCTGTGGGGACTCAACTGCAGCATCAAACCCGCAAATAAACCATTCTGCGTCCGATGTTGTTGTTGTTTCCGTGCTTCTCATTACATTATCCCATCCCATGTCACGATGCATGAACGAAAGGTCGTGAAGCGCAACGAGCGCTCTCGTCACACACATCAACGACTCGATGAGCTGGTCAATGTTTCGAGGTTTGACTCTTATTCCACGTGGCTTAAAACTCAACGAGAGATCTTTCTCGCTTGCCCTATCCAAATGCTCTGCGTGTGGAACTCTTTGGCCAAGAAAATCGTAAATTCCTTTCACTCCGCTCCATTTTCTCTTGCTTGAGTAATACTTAGTCACGGTGTGAGGTGTCATTTCCGTCACGTAATCTCCATGAGAGATTCTCTCGAAGTCGTTGTAGCATAAGAGCCTCGTAGTGCACCGATCTGCAAGCAAAGGTAAAAGAGAAGCGATACGGTAACAAGGAACCAAGGCTTTGACTCGATCGGATGGTGATGAGACGTCAAATGAATAAAGATCGGTACAGATCACTCGATCTTGCGACGATCGGCTCAAGGCGCAGAAAGTTACGGTGAACCCTATTGCGTGATATCCAAGAACGTATGGAAGGTCGTTGTATGACCAAAGAATCTTCTGGACCAATAGAGAAGAAGGATCAGCTACACCTTCTCGTGCCTTATCAGTCTCTTCTCCTCTCCATAATGCAAATCCTTTTACGAATCCCATCACGTTTGGCCACTGATCTTGAACGTTTTCAACGCAAGAAGAAGAATCCGGTTTACGCAAAATCACCATCTCACAAAACTTTGAAACCATCGGGTTTACACAGTCATGCCAAAGTGGGATCAGCGAGTCTTTGCTCGAGAGGACGAATCCGTTATTGGGATTTAAGCGGGACATTATGGGGCCGATGATATCATATGTGATTGCTCTAGAATCTAGTAGCTCGGTGGATGAGGTGTAAAAGAAGAGCTCTTTCCCTTGTGGCAAGTCGTTGTAGACGTCTCGCCGGAGGGGAAACCGGAGATTTTCCGGCGGTGGTTCTTGTAGATACCGAGCGAGCTCAAATAATGTCGGAAGATTTCCCGCTGGCACACGTAATTTACTCAAGCAATGCTCCGATGGGTCTTGGAACTCCAATGTTGATATTGCTGTACTAGCATTAATTAGTTCACATGTTAATAATATAAATAACGCTAATTTGATGATATAAGATAGGAAATATATTTACATTGATAAACGGGTTCTGAGACTTGAAGCTGATGAGCTCGATCAAAAAAACCCGCCACACTCACTGAAAGACAAACATATTATAAGAGAGTTGCATTAATTTTTCCTCCTTGGTTTTGTATATTTATCACTAAAGGTTTTTGATCAAATAAACCTGCTACCATTAACTGAAAAAAAAACAAAACAAAAATATTATAGGATTAGAGAATTGGATTGTTTTTCGTCTTTAATTTTGCACTAAAAAGGTTATATATTCTTAAATTTTTCTCGCTTTATAAGATTAGATTCATTAGAAAACTTGCATTAACTAATTTCCTCTTCTTTATCAAAAAAAAAAAAAAAAACTAATTTCCTCTTTAATTTTATACATTAATCATTATTAAAATATTCTTTACTAATCTATAAGACTTGAGGGGTTCATAGCATTGATTTCCTCTTCAACTTTGTAGCCATAGTTCTATAAATTAATCACCAAATGAATGTATATATGTGTGTTACCTGAAGGTGAAGGAGTAGATGACGAAGTTGACTTTTGTCTTCCAAAGACTTTAATATGTTGACCAGAAATGAATTTATCCAAAGAAAATCCCTTGAGAGGTCCATCTTCGAAGGATTCCATTGTACAAGCCACCATAGACTCGTCCAAATATGTGAGCTCGTCTGCATTCAAGAAACTCGAGCCACTAACCCTAATTCTCCCATAATCAACCTCTCCTTCTTCAGCCCACAAGTTAACCGACTCCTCCCAAGTTAACCGTATTTTCCCAACACGGCGAAGATCTTTTAGTGAGGAAGACGAAGAAGAAGAAGAAGGAAACGTCTCGGAAGAAAGATTGTATAGTGGTTTACTAGAGAATAAACCTGATCCTCTAGCAATGTTGTGGGAATACGGATATTGAGGATGATCATCTTCAAGAATTGATAATGCTAATCGCTTCCCTCTTCCTACATTGTACATAATTAATATTGCTCATACATTAAATTTATAAAGAATAACAAAAATCATAATCTTTGTACACAATTTCAAGTCCTACAATTCTAATCAATAAGACTAATAAAAGATCGTACCAAGCATAGTCTATACAAGTCCAAGTAACGCAGTATGGTATAATTTGACTAATAAATAATAATGAACTTTAGACAAGTCATTGAATAATAAATAAGAAATGTTACAAAAGTGAAAATAAAATCTTACCGATGGAAGTGATAGGGTTATGTTCAATATCATATTCGTCTCTTGAAGTCATCAATGGTGGAGGAAGAGAAGGAGGAAGAAGCGCCTCAACAGACGGAGGCGTTAAGGTACCAGCCGTCGAAGCTCCGCCACCGCCGCGGCTTACAGTCGGAGCTCTGACACGTGGACCCATGAAAAGAGCCAATTCTTGGAACACTTCTTCGTCAAAAGACGCGGGAAGTCGATGTTGTTTACGCTCGTAAGGAGAGAGTCTGAAGTAACTCTTACCGTATTTTTCTCTATCTCCACTTTTTTCCCACTCGTACACTTTCCTAAACTCACCAAGCATGTTGTCCCATTTCGTACCGGCGATTTTCGAGTCCCGGTTTATACCGTGCCGGTTTAGGAACTCGGCTACTTCCCTATCTTTTTCAGCCCGGGTTTTCCCTCTTCCCTCGCCCGATCCGGATCCGGATCCGGAACCGGTTCCTTGGTTTTGGTACTGGACTCTCCAGGCTCTTGCTAGCCATAGCATCTCGTTTGGTTTCCACACGGGGCTTACGTACTTGCCTTTTCTGAATTTATGCTGAAACGACTCCGTTTCAGGTTGTTGTTTCTCACTTTTGGTCGCTTCTTGATCCGGTGGTGAAGATCCGGCGGTTCCGGTGGAAGAAGCTGTTACCACGGCGGTGGAAGGTGTAGGTGATGAAGAAATTGTGGAGGCGGTTGGTACGGTGGAAGGTGATGGTAAGGCTTTCCATTGAGGAGGAGAGAGACCACCGGATGTGCCGAAACGTGGTCGTTTGGGGATGACCGGAGCTCCGGGAGAAGAGACGGTGGGGATGAAGATCGGAGAAGGGAGGAAAGATTGATGGTGGTGGTGATGATGGAGGAGTGATGGGTTCGGTGTTTGGTGATCAAGTGAAGAATCTTTAGGTGAGGAGATTTGGTTCGGTGACGGTTTTGTAGCATCTCCTTTTGTTGTCTCACCCATTTCAAGAAGCACTCAAATTAAAGAGGAAATTAAAAATAGCCCAAAATGAGTTTTTATTATTAAAAAGACAAAACAAAACAAAAGGGAGAAGGGAACAAGAAGAACCAGAGAGACGATTTGTTTGATCTTTTGAGACTCAAGCTGATTAGCTTCTCTGGTTTTGGGGTTTATGAAGAGTGAAGACTATTAGGGTTTTTAGCTTTTTGGCTTTTCCTTTTTGCAGAAAATTGAAAACGAGTACTTATGTTTAAAGAAAAAAAACTTGTACTATGTCTTAGAAGTAAGCAGAATTTTAAGTAGAATATATATTTCAAATTTTAATCAGTTTACCAATATAAACCTGTTTAAAGTAGTCATGTCTCTTCAACCAATCACACATGCACCATGTGTAGATGGTTCTATTTTTTGGTGGATATTCTTCTCAGAGATTATCTCTTTGTTGTTTAAAATTTTGAGATACCAAATATGTCATATAGTGAAGAAGAAGAAATTGAGTATACATTCAAACAATTCACTGAATCTATGTGATATATGTAAAGAAAAATTAGGAAATACTACCATCGAAATCACCTCATTCCTTCTTTTTTTCTTTTCTCGAAACCGCAATAGACTTGCTTCCGAATATAAACTTTAGACTAGGCCGGAGTCGATTGTTTGTGTTTGTGTTTAGTTTATATGTTTTCAAATAAAAACCCAAATTTGTAACTATTTTATAACAATTTTTGGCTTTCAGAAATTATATTGAATGTATATGCTAGATATTATCAATAACTCAGTTAGTACCATATATATTGGATCTTTTAAAAACACATGACCGACAATAGATAAGACTGTTTCAAGAAGTATCTAACAACTTTATGAACATATATATTCAGGTGAACTCAAACAGAATCACCTTGCATATAGAATGTGATAAATATCTAAAGTCGATTAATATAGAATGTGGTCACCTTGTATATACAAGTTATTTATATATGTTTGTTACGATACCCTTATTTCGATATGTATTATCTAATAGAATTTGAATATTTTATGGTGATTTACAGTCACTAATCAACGAAAGCATATTTTGTAATGAATAAAGAGAGATGCCTGTGGAACCTGGCAATGAATAAAGCGCATCAGTTTGGCTAATATAACTACTCAATTTTATTAACGTTGATGTCTGATTTTGACAACTAGAAAAGGTAAGAGAGTCCATCATTGTCCTTAAGACTGCAAACGCGGCGTTAGAAGTTATTTCTCTGCTTTTATTATTTGTTTTTCGACATTTTACTATTCATTTTCGATAATTTCTGTTACATTATTTTCTGTTTGAGATAGCTAAATTGTGGATATTATTTTGTTTTCGTGCAGGGAAAAAGAATATTAAAAAGAACACAGAAAAGAATAATAAATAGACGAGGAAAAAGGGACTGAGAGTGTGTGTTTGTGCGATAAAAGGGAGAGAAGAAGAGATGTGGACACATCGGTTCCATGCTTCTGCTCCATGGACTCTCATGCCAGTTTTGCCTTTTCCGAGCTCTTTAACTTAATTGTTTAATATATTTTATTTTGTTTTAAGTATTTTTTTAGGGAATATAGCATTACTAAAAATACATGACGCATTCAATACTTTTTTTACTAGAAGTAGTTAAAACATGTATCGTTTCACCTTAGGTTGTGTTGTCCAGCTCAACCCCACCTACCAAAGCAAGCTTAGCTTAACTTTGTCAGTTTACGGATTGTTTTAACTCAGTTTAAATATTTCATAAGTTTATATTTACCAATCTTAATTCAAATATTTTAAACTCTCTAATTTAATGGGTAATTTCGTGATTTAACAAAAGAAATATCAATAAAGCTAATGTATCATAAAATAAATTGTGGGTTTTAATTTTGTGTCATATACATACATATATATAGAGCATTGTCTAAGATCCAAAAAAAATTATGATATTGTGTTGATGTTTTTACTAGAAAGCCAAAGTTATGTGAATCTCAGATTTGTACTAGTTTATAGAATAGCTAGCATCTCCCATAGTTGAATATATATAATGAATGATATTATTCCAATAAAAATAAAATGTACTAAACTTTTAAGAAATGAAGTAAAAATGTAAATGATCTAAACACTCTATATGTTTACATTAATTTTAATCATACATCCATAAATTTTAAAGTCGGAAATTCTCTGAATTTCTTTCAAGTGGTTCTTCAACATTTTTGCTGAACTTCTTTTGTTTCTTAATAAATTAAACATTACAACAAAAAATAGTTAATTATATTAATTTACAAGATAACCCATAGTGCACTTTGGTGTTCTATTAACTCAGAGTAGAGTAGGTTCACCAAACTAATCAAACTAAATAAATCAACCAAATTCAAACATAAATTTTTAACATGCCAAAAAGCAAATTCAACCAAATCAAAACATGAGTTAATTAATAACCCATTTTAATTCATAATTTGTCAAAATGTAACATACCTGATAGTACATTAATCATTTGCTAGATCGGCGGTCAATCTAGTTAAATCGATTTACCCAAAAAAATAGTCTACTTTGAAACCAAGAGCTGATGCTTTCATATGGTTTGGTATTGGCAACTCAAGGCCGGTAAAAACAACTATTCGAGGTTGAAGCTGGATTGTGAGGACGAAATCAACTGTGGAAACGTCTTCGAAGACAGTAGAAACAGGTCTCAAAGGAAAGGGTCATCTCCTTGATTCGATCTATGTGACTATGTCCGGTCTGAACGTTGACTTACAGGACTTGATTTTGATCGATATGTTGAACTTTTGTTAATGTCAACTTTTGTTAATCGTAAGAGTATCTATAATTTAATAATTCGTTTATAATAATGCCTTGAGGGAAAAATAGAGTGGGATTTTATCAAAAAAAAAAGAGTGGATGTCTTAAATTTCATAAACCGTTAAAAACACAGAAAGACAAGTGAAAAATGATGGGCACGATCACCAAACCAATAAAACTCATCTCTTTTTTGCTATATCTCCAAATTTAAAATTTAAAACCCTAGGCTCTTTCTCTCTTTTCCTATATATACTTTCTCTCTCTCTAGGTCGGCTGCTGCTCACCTAATTAACAGACCATACTACAAACACTCTCTCTCATCACTTTCTTGTCATGAAATTTTCAATTTGTTATATGCATGAAATTAATTTATTGTTGCCCTAAAAGGGCACATACACATGCTCATGCCTCATCAATGGAGGTAAAATTATCTTTTCTTGTTTTAACATTTCTAGTAATGATGTGTCTTTATTTCCACATCTATTTATAGGGAGACATCACTTTCTTAGTTCTATCTTCTCAAAACCTCGATAGCTGATACCATATTAACAATTTTTTTAATATGATTTTCTTCATTAATTTATTTGTTTGGGTTTAGATAATTTCGGCTTTAGATCATATCCACATATTGTAAATGGCATCTTAGAAAAGTGGTAAAAAGAAGAAGAAAATGATGAAAATCTATATGTACTGCTTTATGGAAAATATTTAATCATGAGTATATTATATGCATGCCTTATAATGTGATAACATTAATAGCTAGAGGTTGCTTTGCCTCGCGCTTATAGGCATATGATTTTATTTTTGATCACTATACTTTACAGACATTTTGGGATTCGGTGCTTTACCCAAAAGCTGTATATTCTACAAGCCCTTCGACTTTTTTCGTAATCCGAAGATCCTCTCCATTCTTTAAGATTTGAGATCCTGATTTTCCGTGTTGTGAATTCGATCCGCGAACTTGATATCATCAACATGCACCAAGTAATCAATTGATACAACTCTCACATCACTTGATTTATACAAAAAAAAAAAAAAAAAAACTCACGTCACTTGATTGAATTGTAAAAATAATAAAAGAAACACACAATCAATGAGACATGTGTATCTTCACATACAGTAGTATCTCCAATATTTTTTCAACATATTATCTTAATCCTCGTTCTTCTCTTCAATGAAATACAAACCAATTTTAGAATTTATTCCTATTTTTAAACAATGATGACATGGTATCAGAATTTCTAGATATATCATTTTGTTGATAGAACGATAACACGTTTGGCTGAAATTTTAGTGATTATGAAAGGTTGGTGGACTAGGATAGTCGTTTTTGTTTTCATGGATTCGAAACACTAGTATCGATCCCTCCTTGCAGAATGATATCATGCAATTTGAGATAGCAATTAGCAAAAGAGCATTGGCGTGATATTTTGGAATAACTCTCGGTCGTGAATAGCCATGAATCCAATAGAGTGATAAATGTATATTTGCAAGCAAGAAACCATGAGTGTGTATTGTCACGGACCGATTCCTCTTGAATCCAAACCGTGCGGCCTTAGCGTTTTCTACCCCTTGTAGACGCTAAGTCAGCCTCCTACCCGAATACCTTCTTGGTACTTAGAGAGAGAAAGTGGACGAATTTAGAGAGAGAAAGAATTTCTTATTATGCTCCAAGGCTTGGTTATTTACAAATGAGGGATCCTACCTCTTTATATAGGAGGCACCTCCATAAACGGACGGTGGGGATTTATTTGATCCAACGGTGGAGATTGATCCTCTAGATCTTTCTCCACGTTTTCCGACACTCTAGGACTCTCTAGGACATTCTAAGACTTTCTACCACGTTCTAAGACCTTCTAGAGGGTTCCGGAGGAACCTAGAAACTTATTACAAGGAAGAAAGCTTAAAAATGACTAAGTATGGAGCCGGGAACCTCACCAACCGACCTCTTAATGCAATTGTTCATGATGGGAAAATTTAGGGCGTGACAGTATGCTTACTACGGACATTTGAAACGTATTTGGAACAATTTTGGGAGTTATAAGTAAAGTGGTGTGTGTATTTGTGGGGGTTGTACCGTCTGGTGGTTGCTGTTGTTTAAAAGTAAAAGAATCTCGCAAATGTGGAGATGAAAAAGTTCATCAAATTTTGTTCAGTTTGGATGAAAGCCGTTTTGTACCATACTAGTGTCGGACGCGGGCGGAATTTTTTTTTTTTTTTTTTGGGAAATTTGGTTTTTATTTTTTAAGATGAAATTTTAATATTACTAATTTGTTTGTATTTGTTTAAAGTATTCTAAATAATTTGTGATTATGGTATAAAAATTATGAATTTTTTGTAGTTGTGTAAGTAAGTATAAAGTTGTTAATCACTGAAAGTATAATGATGTTGGTTTCCGTGGTTTGTAGTTGTGTAAGTAATTATAAATATTATGTTAAATATTATTTATATTTTTTCTTGGTATTTTTCCATTTATGTACTTATAAAACAACAAATCCCAATGATATCTATTAGTAAATTAATTTCTTAAAAATTAAGCATGTAATGGGTTACATTAAATAAGGCTTTGTTTAAGCCTAATAAATTTACATCAAATATTATATTAATAAATATATATGGCATTATATAATAAATGAAATATTATATTAACAACATCTTACATTGTGTTTTTGTGTTGTAAAATGAAATATTTAATTGGAGCATTACATATGTTATTTTTTATTTTTTATTTGTAGTATAATCATTATTATAAATAATAAATATTTATTGTATTTATGATTAAATTTTGCATGAACCAAATAATGTAATGTATTATTACAACAATAATATTATTAAGCAAAATAAAAATAATATGTAATTTTGTTAAAATGATTTGTAATTATTAATATCACCCGTGATTTTATTAAAATAACTCGTGATATTATCTCTAAGAAATCAAAATCATCAATATATATTAACTTGATCTAATCGCATGTATTATTGTAATCAATGATATTATTAAACAAAATTAAATAATCCATGACTCTTAAATTAATCCATGATTTTGTTAAAATAATCCGTGATATTATCTCTAAAGAATCAAAGTCATCGGTATATATATTTACATATAAATAATTCTCGTGGTTTTATATGTTATGAATCTTCTTTTTCCAATGATTTGTGATTTTCAGATGGACGAAAATATATTATAACAAATTTTATATAGTTAAACAACATGAATTACCTTGTTAGTGAGTGTGTTGTGGTCGCTTGGATTGAAGAAACAATGTGTTCTTGTCTTATGTTTAAATTTAAACAATTTGTGTATGATAATTTTTCTTCCAACTGAGTCTAGACTGGGGATAGTTCGATAGAACCGTATGTCAAACAAATCAACGATATCCATCACACAGTTTAAATAAATGATACCAGTAAAAGAGTATTGACATACACATACTAAGGTATTCCTTGCCAGATCTTAATATCCCTAAGAAAAATTATCATATACCAACAACTACCGAGTAATGATTAACTCTTTTGCACCAAAAAGTAAAAACAAAAGAGTAAATGAAACACTAACCAGCAGAAAAGTCCTTATCCTTTTTAGCCTCTTTAACCTTCTTCTGCTTCTTCTTCTTCTTCTTATATTTCTTCTCTTTCATCTTAAGACTCTCCAAGTTATCCTCGCCTTTACCTTTCTTCTCCATCCTCTTTATCTTCTTCTTCGCCTTCAATTATCTCATCCACAGTCGTTATCACCATCATTGCTTTCTCGAGGCCTTTCTATGTATCTCCAATCTAGCAGTATCTTGCTGCACTTGATTTTTTCCAAGTCGTTAGTCTTCCCTCACTGTTTTTGTCATGATCTTTGATGGAATTCTCTAGTGTGGAAACAGCATCAACACAATTTTTGTAAGCAAGTTCCTTCTCTTTGATTTGGGATCTTGTTTACTGTTTCACCAAGCTATATATAGAAAAGGTAGAGAGGGTAGAAAACATAAATGTATGTGCTTCAAATACCAAGAAAAAGTAACGAAACTGACAATTTAGCTTGAAAGATATAGATAGAAAAGATGGAGATATAAACCTTGTGAAGTTGTGATGCTCATTCTGTTCAGCCCTCTTCTGAAATAAGGACAACTCATACGTGTTTAGCTCCAACTGTGCATTAACGTCTGTGAATTTCTTTTGAAGAGGCTGAAGCTCTTTGATCTGTGATATCAACATAAACCAGCAATTTACGTTTAAAATACAGAAAGCGGTTTATTACTGTGACATGAGGACTAAAGAGAGCAATCAGAGAGTATTACGAAGCTACTGCCTTATCAGGTTCTTAGTAATTTCGAAATATGCTTAGCACAACTGTTAAATTCCAAAATATATTTAGTTCTATCGCGGAATCATAGCTTAAGGGGTTTACCTGTGCTTCAATTTCAGCCAACCATTTTTGGTGTCCTTGTAATTTTGATTCCACTTCTGCCAGGTCAAGGAGTTGCCTAAGGAGATCACCTCCACAGCACCAGCTTCGCACTTAGGTGCACTAAAGGGCCTGAACGAGCACAATTCTCAGAGTTCTCGACTCGTGGAATATATATGAACAAAATGCTTTTATCCTTGAGTTTTAGGCATTTCATCACCACATCTGTAAGAAATAAAGGAGATGACTCTCACAAAAGATCTAAGCGTCCAAGAAAGAAAGACCTACTTGCGACTTCCACCAGAAAGAAGACCACTTGGCTGGAAAATATCACCTTCAAGTGTGACACTTGGAGTCCGAATATCCCGATTAAAAGCAACCTGCAGAAGAAACAATGAGAGGCACATCCAAGACTAAACCCTAGAGGCAAAAGCAATAAATTAAACCTATCAAATAGTAGTGAAAACAATGGGAAAGAAATCAAGGTAGATGATGCACTTATAACCCAACAAAAGTGAACAACTTTAGAATTTGCGATTACAAAAAAATAGGCTTAGACAATCAAAATACATGGACACCACATACTCAATGTATAGAGTCAAAACTAAGTTGCCATCATCTCACAAGAAAGAAAAGCTGAGGCCGCTGCCCACGTATAATACTAAATGCTTTGGAAAGACTTACTTCCTTTGCTGTATCAGTAGTTTTGCAAACAAATGTGGAGCCAAAAACATACTCCATGGCATTCTGCAAAACACGATGATTCACATAAATATGAACTTGAACTTGAAAATTCAACACTTAGAGCTCATGCATGAGATGAAAATGATCAGCAATGGAGGATTGTGAATTCTTAAAAACTTGAAAAATAGAGGATTATGTATCAGATTCTTGTTACTATATGCAGGTGGGTACCTTTAATTCATCACTATAACCGACTAAAGAAAGTGCCGGTTCTGCTATTATCCTTTCCTACTTGAAAATATAATAGAAAATTAGCAAAGTGAATGAAAACAAAGAGATTAAATATGAAAGTAGCAAACGAAAGATCCACATACTAATCTAGCAGTCGCTTGCTGCACTCTAGGCTGAACAACGTAAGATTGGATTTTGTTCAGAGGTATAATTGCAACTCTTCTCCTAAGAGCACCGTTTAGAAGGAGCTGTTTTCCAGTATCTTCTGAGTCTACAACAACATTATAAAACTTTCCACCAGCAGTTACCTGAAAATAAGAAGCAAAGTGATTGCTAGACAATTGAAATCCAACAATGTGTGTTGTGTACTGATAAGGTATCCAGTCTGCCTCTAACGCTGTCATTGAGGACCTATCTTTTACTTTTATTAGTTTTGCAACCACACCTTTCACCTTAGATCGGTCAAAGTTCCTCACAGGATCGCGGTAGGTAAACTGAACATTTGCTAATTGATGGCTCAGCACGAACTCCCTTAAGCTAATTCAAAATCCACCAACAAAGAGATTGATTGTGATGTTAGATCTCAGACTACTCCGATAAACAAAATAATAGCATTGTGTGTTTGTGGTTTTTACCTCAGCCGCTTCAAATATGCAACCATCCTTTTCGTCGATCCAAAAAATCTTCTCTGTTCAACGCAACACCACCAGCAAAGAACAAACAGTTTGTATATGTTCGATTCATGACAGCTCAGGCAAAGCGGATTTCATCAAATCAAAGCTCTCATTACAGCGGAACAATGATACAGACTATAAATTGATTGAAGGCAACAATAGATTGATCAACAAAGGTTTCAATACACCGATGGGAAAGAAACCAAGTACCTGGGAGATAAGCCTGGAGAGCAGAAGCTGATCATCGTCTTCGATGAAGGCATCACCAGTAGCTTCTTTCTTCCTCCTCTCATCGACAAGCTTCTCCATCGCACCGCCATTCTCAGATCAAGCTTTCTTTACCAAATTCTGTAATCAAAGTAATAGACACGACAAATTTACACAATCTACAACAGAAAGCAAAACTAATCGTATCACCAAACCAAAAACTATGAC
This sequence comes from Cardamine occulta, assembly GCA_028015245.1. Classification (NCBI taxonomy): domain Eukaryota; kingdom Viridiplantae; phylum Streptophyta; class Magnoliopsida; order Brassicales; family Brassicaceae; genus Cardamine; species Cardamine occulta. Next base: position 10,819,736 of record CM051393.1, on the reverse strand, counting down.
AACATGTTACGGATCCATGGCGATTACAATGGAAAGAATCATTAAGAGAAGAAACAACAACGAATTTGAGAAAAGATTCGAGAGCAAGACACCAAGTTAATACAAGGATCCGCATGTATTAGAATTGGGTTAGTGGATTAGTTTTTTTCTTGTTTTTTTTATTATTTTTTAAATGTACTTCTAAATGTTACTTTTAAGATTTGTACCTCCTATTCAAAATTTTTTTTGCAACAAAACATGGCTTAGTAGTACTTAAGTGTTCTCTTCGTCTACTTTAACAAGACCCATAAACCATATTATGGTTAAAATGGCCCAAAAACATTAAATTTGGAGTACTACTAAGTTTTCGTGTAATTTAATTTTGGTGTTAAGTTTTTCTCTAACCCTACTCTATTCTGGAGTTGATTAGAAATCTCCATTTTTTTTAGTGTAAATTGGAAATTGAGGACTCCAAATATGGGTGGCGAAGATCTTAATGAAGTTGTTTTTTTTTTTTGCAGTCATGTAATTAGTAGTGTCTCAATGAACTAGTTTCTTTCGGTTCAGTTAATCATGAGTTAGAGTATTTAGTAAATAAGTATTTACAATTCAGTTCAGTTTTTTTTTCTTTTTATAAGTTTACTAATCTTCACATGCATCCATAAAAAATAGTTAATTTTAAGCAACAAGTTACTCAGTAAGGTCTATCATTATTACTCAGATGATCTTATAACATTATTAGGAATCACACAATATCGATATATAGTCATAGAATAATATGTTATTCAAAGTGACTTTTAGGGGTCCAAATTAGAATAACCAGATGGGATGCCACATGCTGAAGGTTTTTAGGGGTTTACAAACTTTTTAGGGGCCCAAATTGATACGGTACAATAAGTTTTAAAAGATTTTTTTTTTTTAAGATTGTGTCGGGTTTTGAGACTTATATAAAGGAGTCTAAGGGGTTTGCAATTGAATCATCAGATTAATAAAAGAAATCCTAGAGACAAAGGGTGTTCGCTTCAAAAGAAACTCTTTTTCTCATTTTTCTTTCGCTTTCTTAGGGTTTTGATCATATCTCGCGAATTCACAGCATATGAAACAACATGATTTCAATTAAGCTATTAAACATCTAGCAACAAACAAAACAAACATTATCTACAAACAAATTACTCATTTGTGCTAGCCTATCTCATCCTCTATAGCTCATCAGCCTTTCGCAAGCTATAGCATGACATTTTTCTCCATGCTCACTAACCCACATAACCAATATTGTAACACGGCTCATTACTTCGTGCATGTCATCTATCTTATCTACATATTATAACATGACACGTTACCCCATGTCTGCAGTCTATCTAAACTTATCACATCTCATACTTAACCATTAATATCACCTCTATTAACCTAGCATTATCACATCTCATCACACATCACATCTAGCAACCTAGCATCATCACATAGTCTCAAACAATCATCAAACTAAAAAAATATCATCTAATTATAGATCTACACAATGTTAATATCAAACCAAGCTAATATACTAAGAATCCACATGTCATGTCCTCACTTTAGCGATAACAGATTGGAATATTAGAGTTTATGCGACTAGTTTCTATCTTAGAGTTCTCCCTTCTTCTTCATCTTTCTATTTTTCTCTCTTTGCCTGACGTCTTTTCTCTTTCTCATATTTGTGGTGATGGTGCCATGGCGGTGGGCTACTCGGAAAGAGTGGTGATGGGCAGTGATTTTCTATTTCTCTCACGTGAAACTTTAGGGTTTCTAACATTCTTTTCTTATGGATTCGTACTTATATAAGGTGAAAGTTACTTTAGGTTTTTTGCAAAAAGACTGGATTACCCCTAACCCTAGTTGTAACTTGGATATCACTCATGGATCTTGGGTTTGGGGTTTTAGTATCAGAGTAGGTTAAGACCACTTTGGTCTTTGATACTAACACCCAAACTCACATCACATGAGTGAAGCCCAACTTACAACTAGGTTTAAGGGTAATTCTGTCTTTTTACGAAAAACCCTTAGTAACACCCACCCTTATATAAGTAAAGAGTAATAAGATATGAATGTTAGAAACCATACAGCCTCATGTGAGAGAGGGAAATAATCACTGCCCATCCCCATTGCCGTAGAAGAGCCCACTTTCACTGTCGCCACCATAAAGAGGATAAATATAGAGAACATTAGAGAAAGAGATATATATATATAGAGAGAAAGAGAGAGAGAGAAAGAGAGAGAGAGAGAGAGAGAGAGAGAGAGATATCCTTAAGATAAAACCTAGTCACATAATCCCTAAAATTTCAATCAGTTATCACTAAGGTGAGGACGTGACTTGTGGATCCTTAGTATTACAAATGTTTGAAACTATTATTGTGTAGATCTAGAATAGTTATATGATATGGTGTGTGTGTTGATTGTGTGTGATGATTGCTTGAGACTATATAAAGATGCTAGATTGCTAGATGTGATAATGCTAGGTTGATAAATATAATACATGATGTTAAGTATGAGATAGGATCAGTTGAGATAGACTACAAGTACATGGTGATGAGTCGTGGACAATATTTCTTATTTGGTCTATGACATGGGGAATAAAGCCAGGATGCAGCTTGTGAAAGGTTAACAAGCCATAGAGGATGGTATATGCAGTCACAAATGAGTAATTTGCTTGTAAGGATGTTTATTTAATGTGATGCTAAGTGTAAACATGCTATTTGTTTATTCTATGATTATCGGTATTGTGTGATTCCTAATAGTACTACAAGATCATGTGGGCAAGAGCGGTTGCTCTCACGGAGTAACTTGTTGCTTAAGCCTGCTTTTATGGATGCAAGTGAGGAGTAGGAGCGGATTAAAGAGTGTTCGTGGAGGTGCCTTATTAGGGTTTTTAGAGTTTAAGTTTAGCTTTCACATAAGACATGATTTTAACTATTGAGCTTTTGACCTAGTTTTCAATTATTCAGTTATGAGATTTTAAGACGCATTTAATGTTATCATTTTAAAATTATAAATAAAGTTATATGATAAATTTATCAAATAAGATTTTCGTGATATCTAAGTTATTTCGAAAAGCAAGAATAAGTGTCAATAAATGGTATTAGAGCCAAACCAGATGAGTGTGATGGCATTCTTGGTATGCAACCAAGATGTTTCGTTCTGTGAGTAAGGGGTGATTGTAACACCCCGATGTTTGGAAATGTCTTTGTGCATAAGAATGCTTAAGAGATTTGATTTGACTATGTACGTCAACAGAGTGCACTTACATTTTTGATCACTTGTCTAAAGAAAACTCTATAGTTAAATTTGCTTAAACTTGAGAAATTAAGGATATGTGACATATCGGAAAGTGAGTTTTGGCATTGCGCGAGTGAGGAATAAACACTAAAACATATGTTGTGGTGATTTATAAAGATAATAACACGTTTCTCGACCCACTAAAAGTAGCCCATCGGTCGTAGGACAAGAAAGGATCCTAGGAGCCGATAGTGGGCATGGAAGCCCAGAGACGATGGCGGTCGGAACGTTATAATATGTCTATGTTTTAATAAAAGTCAATACAGACTTTCAGATGATATTAAATTTCAGTCTTGTGTACCAAAACTTTTCCTCCCTATAAAAAATAAAAAATTGAACGGATTAATCCCGAAAACATGATTCTAGGAAGTTAGTCAGAAGAATATGAAATTGAAAGAGAACAAAAAAAGAGAAAACTTTTATATAAGCACCAGAGCATCGTTGCGTAGATTCAAAGTTACGACAACGAGCACAAAAATGATCAATCTGACTATAGGTCGTGTATATATATATATATATATATAAGACATAACTAATCATACTGTACTTGTTTTGATCCTTGTTGTTATATAGGGCCCAAACATCTAAAAAAATAAATGCATTGAATTAATTGTCATTAAGTATTAATTTGTTGTATCTAATGTACATACCCATAACTACTATTCTGATAAACACTTCTTTAGTCTATATTAATTCAATTTTTAATTTTTGGTTAAACTCCATATTAACAAACAAATATAACAATTGGAATTTTGTATATATAATAATAAGACGGAGAATCGGAGTAAAAACATAAAAAAAAGATATGATCTTGTGATGATTTTACATTTCATCAAAGTAATTCAAAAAAATAAAAAATTATAATTTTTGAATTAAATATATATTAATATGGCATGGCTATAACGAAGAATGAAGAAGAAACAAGGAATAATGAAATACTGAGATAATTTTAGAGACAAATAAAAAGATCATATCTCTAACAGCCAAACGTGAGACTCACTACCATAGTCACATTCAATGAAATACTTACATCTGTTATGGAGGAAAAAATTGTTACAAAGTGAATACCAATATTACAAGAGGCCATTCACATAATCATTCAGAGAAAAAGCTTTTTAGTTTTGAAATCCCAACCGCAAAGAAATCATATATGTGGCTTAGAACGAATTTGTCTTCTTCCTCGAAGGCATAGAGGAAGAATCGAATAAGTGTTCACCAAAAAACATTTAAGACATTTTTACCGAAGTAGAAATGAGGGAAGGATGAGGAGGAGAAGAAGAAGGGAGGGAAAGAGGAGAATGAACGTGATGAGGAGATAAAGAAAAAGAATTGAGGCGAGGAAGAAAAGGGAGGTGATGAGGAGGAGGATAAGAAGAAGAAGGGAACCGGCAGCCACTAGGGATTAGGTAATTAATCAATCTTAATTCTAGGTTAACATATTTATTTAAGGGATCTTTTCGAAAAAAAAAATGGTTTATTGTTCATAGCCAAATTTTTTATTGTATTCCTTTTGTTATTCTCTTGAAATAAAAAAAATATTATTATCATTTTTTTGGCATCAAAAATATTATTATTATTAGTTTCTGAGGTTTTTTGCAAAAGAGTGTTTGTCAGTTCCCTAACTGTACATCTAAACTATTTTACTTTTTTCACATAGCCATCTAAAAAATTTCAAAAGAAAAAAATTTAACTTTTTTTTTATTTCTTTCAAAGTTATTAATTTTATATTTTAATTTTCATATATATATATATATATATGCTAGATTATATTTAACTATAAGAAACCTTAATCTCTTAATATATTTTAAATTCATATAGAATAAACAACATACAAAAAAATGCTAGAAGCAAAGCGGGAGATGATCCATCGCATACCATCTAAAACGTTTAATCGGAGCTTAAAACGTTTTAGGCGAATTAGTAAATTATAAGATATATATATATATATATATATCAAATTTATATGTACTATAAAATATAACATATGAAATATCATGATTCCTTAATAAGAAACTCCAATTATTATATATTGAACATATATTTAAAGCTCAAACTATATAAAAATCAAAATAAATATCATAAATATCAATAGTAAAAAGTTATAAATATAATTAGTGTTAATTAGGACAACATCCATTTGATAAATTAATAATGATAAACCTCATATGAGAATTAACCAAAAAAAATTTTCATTCCATTTACATAACATCTAAGCCCTGATGCCCCGTGCCCTTTTTTGGTCTTTTGGATCCCACCTTTGTTTGACGATCAGCTGTGAACTATTTAAAAAACTTGAAAGACTAGTTTACTATTAGTTGAAATAATATTTATTTTAATATATATACATAAATAATATAGAAAATTATATTAATACATATTTTAAAATTTTAAAATTAAATTTGGTTTTTAAATATCTTAATATTTATATAGGTACTAGATTAGGACCCGTCCGATAGACGAGTTTTCTAAACTTTAAAAATAAATTAAGTTTAAATAAAATCAATAAATTAAATGTTTGATATTAATGAAATATCTTAAATTGTTTTAGGGAAAGAAGTAGAAAACATGTTTCCTTAAAAAAAGAGTTATTTACATAGGTTTACTTTTTACATGAATAAATTAATTTAACTTTATATATGTAATTTTATTATTACCATATTAAGAATTAATACCACGTCAAGTACCTTTTGATTTTATCTTGTTGTTTGTTTTTTCGATCACCGTGTAAGATAGATCTTGAGAAAATACCAGGAACCGATCTGAAAAAGGGTACCAAATCTAAATCTGAACCGATAAAAACCAAAATGGGTCTTAGACTCCTATATCTGAATACCTGAATTGAGAACCGAATGAATACCCAAAATACTCAAAATACAACTATATACCCACAAATATTAATAATATATAAACGTGATATAACCCAATTACTCTATAATTATAAACCCAAAAATATCAATTATTTTTAGACCGAAATAACCAAAATACCGAAAGTAACAAAACTATTTGAAAGTTCTTAGTTATATTTGTAAAAATTAAATCAAACTTTATTCAAATTTAACTAATTTTAATTCATTTTTACGATTTTTTTTTTACCTGAAACTGACTCAAATGCAGATAGATCCGAACCAAACCAAAATTTTTTAATACTCCAATGGATCATAGGCTTCTAAACCCGAACACCCAGCCCCTAGTGTGAGATCTATAAAATAGATCCAGTAACCGGCGGTTATGTTCTCGTTCATATATATGCGAGATGTTCTTCTAGCAAGATTTTTGTTGTGTCTCTCATGTTCTCTTGTTCAGATCTTATCTCGGTTTCCAACAAAATATCATTTCCCTCTCGCACCTTCACTCGCCAAAAACCTTCACTATTCCTTGGCTCTTAACATTTTCCAACAACATCCTCTACCTCAACTCTTCCCTCACCATCTCTCAATTTTATTCTATCTCGGAGTGGATTTCTGACTCTTTTTTTTACTTATTCCTTTTGAGAGAGAACAATTCTGATTTTTTCTTTTGTGAGAGATCATTTACACACTTTTTATTTTCTATAAAAAACATTTCCTTCAATTTTCAGGTCCAATAGAGATGATGTTTTTTTTTGTTTCATAAACCGAGAATATTTTGAATTTTTAACCAATTTGTTAATTTTTTGCCAATTATATATAACTTTTGTTGACAAATTAGACAAAATTTTAATCTAAAATTTATTTAACACCCAATCAATTACAATAGTAAATTAGTTTGGATTTGAAAAAAAAAATTAATTTTGTTAGTTCAAATAATTAGAAGCGTGTTAAAAAAAGTTATTGGGGTTTAAATAATCTAAAAATCTAAATTTGAAAAGAAAAGTTTAAAGTTTATTAAAGTAATAAGATTTAACATATTTTAGAAAAGTAGAAATTAAAAAGTATATAAATTATATTATTTTATTATTTTATTTTTTTCCTTGGTTTTTCTTTTCGATTAAGGAAAACAAAATACAATTTTTTTCTATATGTCAGAATCTTATCAATTAACCGACATGTGTCATGATTAAATAATTAGAAGCATGTTAGATTTTGTTTTGGAGCTTAAATAATATAAAAACAAAAAAATCTAATTATGAGAAGGAAAATTTAAATTTTATTAAACTTTAAATTTAAATTTTAAAGTTTAAAGTCTAAATATCTATTTTATTATTTAATTTTTTCAGTTGGTTTTAATCTAAATATTTATTTTATTAAGTGATCGTGATAATCAGTTTTAGTTCAAATAATTAGAAACATATGATAAAAAATATTAGAAATTAAATAATTTATTTAAAAATATAAATTTAAAAAGAAAAGTTCAAACTTTACTGAGATAATCAAATTTAACCTATATTAGAAAAATAAAAAGTAAAAAGTTATCTATTTTATTATTTAATTTTTTGTTGGTTTTCTTTTTCTATTAAGAAAAATAAAAATAACATAATAGTTTTTATATGTGTCAAAATCCTATCAATCGATCGACACTTGTCATGATCTTGTTAATTATAATTTCGACACGTGTAGAGCTCTCATGAGAGCAACCCAACTTTATATAATAAGATTTGAGTTATGAATATCCATACACATATGAATAGTTTCATCCTTCAATATGATCCGAATATTTAGCCTTGCATTTTGTATAACGTAATCAGAATTTGAAGATGCCCAGATTACCCTTAATTATAAAGCTTTAAACATCTTTTATATATTAAAAAAGAAGCATGTGTGTTGACGTATCAAAACCACAATTTTTTTAAAGAGTTTTGATTTAATCAATTCAGAATTTATTTTAAACTATTCTATTTGCCACATATATTTGTTAAAATATGATAGTTGAGATCATTATTTGTAAATTTAAATTTCTGTATGTATTTTTGCATAAATTAATTCATAGGTATCTTTTTCTATTTACCCAAAATATATCCAAATAAAATGTTTTATCGAATGCTAAGTTAAATCCAACGTTTAACAATCAAAATCGGATTACACCCCTATAGATAAAGAATATAACTATACATATACATGGATAATAAATCTCTATAGTAATATTTGGGAAGTACATTATAGAAATAACATTAAAGATGTAAAATATTACAAAGAATGCAATTACAAAAATCATATTTTAATCAATTGATTTTTAATTAATTAATACACAAAATACAATATCTTTTATTTTAAATAGAAATATATTTTTATTTTTATTGGAAAAAAATCTTTTCTACTTCTTTTCTTTAACCTCTTTCAAAATTTTAATATAAATAAATAAAAACTTAATTATGACTAAATCAAATATAATATATATTTTGATATCATATTTTTCTTAGCAACATCAATGTAATAAGGGTACATGAATAATTTGATAATATAACTGTATATAAAATATTACATCCAAAAATATTATTTAAAAAGTAATTATAATTTATTTATTTTAATCATGAATCCGCGTTTAGTGTCGGATATCCTGTATATTATAAAACACAAGTCACATGGCCAATAAAACTCTGCCATATATATTTTATTCTAAAATTTAAATTCTACTAAAAATGTCAAAAGAAAACAGAAAGAAACTGAAAAATAAAAAAGTGCAAAATTAAAAAACAAAAAATCTTCTTTTTCTTCTCAGAAACTCCTATCGTCTTCCTTTTTTCAGAGAGATTTAAAACTCTATCCCCTAAATTTGCTCCCACTACATCTCTTTGTAGTTAAAACTGATACCACTACTTATAACTCCAATTCATCTAATTTATAACTCCAATTCAATTCAAGTTTCTCTCTATTTTTTCTTCATTTGTAATCCTCTCCATTGTTATCAGATTCTTCCTTTTATCTTCTCTATTTTGGCACCATCTATTCAGGTATATGAAAAAAATTCATTCATTCATAGTCATTTTTTCCTTACCTCATACTAATTGATTTCTCACATCAATTTTATGTTCAATCTTAAAATTAATTCATAGTTAATTTAATTTTATCTAAGAAGAATCGATCTCTCTCTATTTGCTCTGATTTCTTTTCATCTCCATCACTCTCTTTTTTTTTATGTTTGTTAGATACAAAACATATTTTGGTTTTTGTTGATATATAAAATATTTTCTCATATTTTAATTGATCTATAAAATATATGTCATCTAAAATAAAAATACATTTAGTAAAATATACGGGTGAAATACTAGTAATCTATACTATATAAAAGTTGAAGCTATAGTGTTTTAAAGGCTTCCATATATGATTTAAAAAAAACAGATATTATTAGTTCACATGAATGTCTATATTAGATTAGGAAAATTTCTTAAATTTAAGTAGTGTTGCTAATAGAAAATATCTTAGAAAACCTAATATGATTAGCCCACATCATCATCTAAATTATATTAGAAAATTTTCTTAATTTTAAGTGTGTTGTTAATAGAAAATATTTTAGAAAATAAAAAAATTATGTCATGGATTTTAAAAGACCAATAATATTGCTTAACATCATCATATGCTTAGATTAGATGGATTCTTTAATTTTAAAGTAGTGTTGTTAATTGAAAATATTATCGAAAATAAGAAAATTATTTCATAGATTACAAACACAATCATCTGAATAGTTTAGAAAATTTTCTTAATTCTAATGTAGTGTTGTAAATAGAAAAGAGTATTTGTTGAATATTGAAAAATTATAGATTCTAACATGAATCAAATTAGAAAACTACAATTGAATTTGGCGGTTTCTAAGCAAATAGATAACAAGAATACGAAAATATTCTTAAAAGGCAAGTATTAAACATGTTATGCGACTGCAATCAGCAACCAGCGACTGCGACAAAGGATAGTTCATTTGATATTCACAGTGATCAACAACCAATCGTAGCAACTGATCGCAATGATCTTTTTCAGCAATCTTCAGCGACCACTTGCGCGACTGCAAAACAAATAATAAAAAACTTTACACTATTAAACATAATGTAATTTTAATTTAATTTACGTAAAAAAATATAAATTTAAATTAAAAATATATATTATTCGTAGATAAAAATGTAAACGACTTGATAAATGCTTTATATGGCTTGAGACTAATATTTTTAAAAAGGAACTAATATTTGAATCTATACATGTAATTAAATACAAAAATGAGAACAGAAGTTTTCAAATCTGGTAAATTTGAATATCTAATTTATAGAATTATAATGCAGTATCATTTATTATATGTTAACATAGCCTTAGAATTGCATGTAATAGTAGCTATTAGCGACCAAAAATAATAACTTAATATTAGATTAGAAATTTTTATTAATTTAAAGTTACTGATTTCAATGATAAATGATCATTTTTGTGGGGTTTGAATGTTTCAAGAAAAAAGAGAGGATTATGAGAGCTCATTAAGAGCTTCACATGAAATCAGAGAGAATATGGTATAACAAGTCATGAGAGCATATGATAAAAATATTGATTTTAAGATACTATTATTAATAAAAATAATCTTGAATATAAATAAATTTTTTCATGGTTTAAAAAAAAATTAAATTAATATTAGACTAGGAAATTTTCTTAACTTTAAGGTGATACTATTCATTATAAATAATCACACTTGCGGTGGTTGATTTTGAATATTCGTTTTATGTAACATGCTTTGTTTTTAAAATTTAATTAAAAATCAAACTACTTAGTTTTAGAGCTTTTAATATTTGAATCAGAGACTCAATAGATTATGTTAAGAAAATGTCAAGAGAGCTTCGGTAACACACTAACAAAATTATATAATTAAAAAAAAAAAATTATATATATATATATATATTATAAAACAAAATAATTTAAAATAAAATTAAATTATATATATAAAAATAAAATTATATTAAATAAAATAAAATTTAAAAAATAGAATAAAATAATATAAAATTAAATAAATTAAATACTCAAAAATTAAACAAAATTATATAAAATAAAATAGATTAATTAAGTTAAATAAATTAAATTTAAATAAAGTACATTAATTTTATTAACTTAATATTAGATTAGAAAATTATATTAGTTTTAAGTTAGTGGTCTCAATTATAAATAATCATCTAGATGTTCTTGATAAATTAAATGATAATTATCAATGCAACTAATAAAATTAAGTTTCTTAACATTGTAAAATTAAGCCATATTAAATATTACTTAATTTAAAACAGTAAAATTTATAAAAATATCTATACGTGACAAGGATTAAGACCTAGTCCTATATAATAGGAGAAGAATTTTTTTCCGGACTTGACACATCAGCCTCTCCATCTAAAACTACAGTAAAATCTCTATAAAATAATAATATTAGGACCATAATATTTTATTAATTTACAGTGATATTAATTTATCTATAAATTAATAAATATTAATAGAAATTTTTGTTACAAATTAAAAATAAATAAATTAAAAAAGTTTGATCTAAATAAAATTAAGGTATTGGATGTTATAAATTTTAATAGTTTTGGATTTGAAAGTTAAAAATTTAAAAGAAAATCAAATTATTTTGATAATAAATAACAAAAATTATAGATAAATTTACTTATATAAATAATTAACATAAATTAAATTTATGATTAGTAACATCAACTATTGTATTTAAACAGCTTATACGACTATTGAAATAAAAATTATGCATATTTTGAATTTAAAAACTTATACAAAAGTTTACTTTATTTTATGACAAATGTATTTACGCTATAATAATAAAATAGTTTAAAATACAACATAATATTTTCTTATATAAGAAAATTTATTTATGAGTTCTAACAGAAATTCATAAATACGAAATTATATTATATTTATATATATATATATATGCAAATTTACATGATTATTAAGTTATGATTATCAAATAATCCATACAACTTCTATGGAAATTAGCGGTCCCACCTTCGTAATCACTTTGACGAGATGTACCATGATGACCAATATCATGGTTTGAACCTAGATGTACACTTATTTCTTCACCATGTCTATGCCAAACATAATAGTTAGGCATAAACTCTCGACTCAACAAATGATTCCATATCTTTCTCGACCTAAGGAATTTGTCATTCTTGCAATTGATACAAGGACAGTAAAACATACCACCACTATTTTGTGCAATAGATTGCTGACTTGCAAAATTCATGAAAACTTCAACCCCTGCTAAATACTCTGAAGACAAGATATTTGTATGATCGATCCGATTGTACATCCATGCGCGAGAGTTTGGATTATTTGAAAATCCGGCCATATTTTGTTTTTAGTAATATTGGAAAAAGTGTGGAAAGTTTCTCGAACAATGGCAATGTATATATATATAAACACAAAATGTGACCAAAATGCGACTATTAAGTGACATTTTTGCGACAGACAATGTAGTAGCATTATTTGTGTACCTAATTATTGGTTCGTATGAAACACATGTTTTACTATTATAACCACCTAAAATTTTCTACCAACTTTAGGAGACTAAAATGCGACTACACCATTAACTAAGAGACTAAAATGCGACTACACCATTAACTAAGAGACTAAAATGCGACTACACCATTAACTAAAAGACTAAAATGCGACTACACCATTAACTAAGAGACTAAAATGCGACTACACCATTAACTAAGAGACTAAAATGCGACTATACCATTAACTAAGAGACTAAAATGCGACTACACCATTAACTAAGAGACTAAAATACGACTACACCATTAACTAAGAGACTAAAATGCAACTACACAAACTGAATGATACTAAAATGCGACTACACTAAATATATGAAACTAAAAGGCGACTATTGTTGGTCTACAATTTGCAAAAAATATAAAATAAATTGTAAATAAGATTTTTTATTAGTGACAAAAGTTATGTGTGAATGATAAATAATATTCATTTTAAATATTCATCTGTTATTAAATTTTAATTTATTAGTATTAGTTAATAATATAAGTTAATTTATTTTTGGATACTCAAATATTTTATACCACCATTTAAAAAACAAGTTAACTTAAACAAATATTTTATTATACATTATTTTTATTTATTAAACATCTTATTTTTGTTACACGAGTAGGATACAAAAGTAGGTCCTGATATTACACCAAATAATAAACATAGAAGATTAACATTTTATTTTTAACGCTCGTCTTCCGAATCTGGTACAATCGTTGACATTCTTTCATCATCAACTAAGTTTTCATTAGCTAGTGGATCCGGCTCACCCTGTTCGTCGACCATTTTGTGAATCATTTGATTATTTCCAATAAACTATAAAATAATTAATTATTTAATAATTAGGTACCACAATAAATTAACCACAGTCATTATAATCAAACTTACCTTCACAATGTTCTTCAGTACTATGTTTAGGTTCATTGGTCTTCTGTTTAACTTACATACAATTACCTATATATATGAATATTCAATGTTTTTACAATCAAATAGAAATTAAATAAATATTGTTAAATGGTGCTTACTATTTATGAATTTAAACCGTTTACCTTTTTTAGAAGTAGCACTACACCAACCTTTATAAGTCCATTGAAATCATCATTCTCAAATACCTTCATGTGAATAGAAGCACCCATTGTTCCAGTTGGATCTTTTAACGTAACCAATGCATCACCAAATTCATTTTTATTCATATTTTTTATCATAACTAAAACCTACAAAGTTGATAAACGGGTTAGGCATAATATATAACAAATCTTCTTTGATATTTGCTTAGTATTTTGTATTTACCTTTTTAATTTTTGCCCACTTGTTGTTTGTACAGTGAATTGAATTCAACGGTGTCCATTCTACACTTTTTTTTGTTAGGTATTCAACAGCTGATGTCCAACGTACCTCGTTGAAATCCGGGTCTCCTTCTGCAAGTAAATCGTTGAAAAATATTTGAGTTGGGATTTGATTTTGGGGATCATAACTCGAACTCCCTTCATGATATTGCTTGCGTCTTCGTGCTAACTGAACATTTTAGAAAGACTCTGTGCCAGGAATTATAGGTTCATCTCTGCCAAACTGAGGTAGGGGGTGACATGTAGAAGGAGCATGTACAACATTAATAGAAGGCAAGGGACTCGATATTGGATTGCGGTAAGACCTTCCATTTTTGTACCAGCTCCAAAGAGTTATATCTCTTTCAAAATCATCATTTCCAGAAGAATTAGACATTATTAAGAAACAAAATAGATGACTTCAAATAAATATTTTGAAAGTTTGTATTAAGGATATGATGTTTAGAACATCTGTAATGTTGGCCATATATAGTTAAACATGTGGATATAAATCAATCGATTTATTTAGTTTGGTACACCTACCTCCTAAATTATAACATGTGGATATAAATCAAACAACTTTAGTAGGAGTCGCATTTTAGTAGCACAATAAGCAACCAATATGTGACAACATCAAACAACAATAGGAATAGAACAATACTCGAATGTCAAAAACTAATACGTGAACATACTATATAGTATGTTCATATTTGTTACATATCTATGATGTATATATATATGATAACATTAAAAATAAATGATGTTTTTAATTTAGTATCGGTAAATAGTATACACTTCAGCTTTTGTAGTCGTCTTTTAGTCACTCAATTATGCGAGCAAATGGTGACTACATGATTTATATGGACATTAAACATTGCAGTCGCATAATAGTCGCAAACTTAGTGACTAAATAGCGACTATTATGCGAGTGTTATAATAAATGATGATATTAATTTAGTAAATCTATATATTTTACACAGTAGTCGCCTTTTACTCACTAAATTTTGCGATTCTTATGCGACTACACGATTTATATGATTAGTTACAATATTAGCCGCATATTAGTCACATAATTTAGTGACTAAATAGCGACTATAAGAATAATATGATGTTATTTATTTAGTAAAGTTATATAATATACACTGCAGTCGCTTTTTTGTATCTATTATGCGATTACATGATTGATATGCTTGGGTAAGCCTATATTATACGTTGCAGTCGCATTTGCGTTGCAACAGTTATGACTAAATTGTGACAACGCGAATAAGATGATGTTATTAATTGAGATAACTACCCTAATTGTTTTCTATTAGGTTTGGTATTCTACAAAATATTGTAAACACTTGTCATACCTATATAACGATCAAAACCATACAAAATACATAGTCTTACCAATTTTCATGTTCTTTAGGTTTCCTAAATGCATCTTATTTTATGTTTGATTTTAATTTTTTTTTTAATTTCTTAACATTGTTGTTATTTAGCGAAGTTTTTTTATTATTTATCCACTCTAAAGTATTACTACGACTCTTCTAGACTATCTACCAACATAGTAACATTTTTAAAAAACCTTTATTTAAAAAAAAAAATAACATAACACAGGAAGACATGGTATTAATACCAAATGTCAAAACTTATTTCACCATACATATCTATATTATAACATTGTTAAACACCTTAATCAATGTTCAATTTCAAACTTTTCAATGTGATACTGGCAACAACCATATTCATCACTATTGCATTCATAAACATCTTCAACAGGTTCCTCAAAATGCGGACTTGGAGGAGGGTTAGGTGCAGGTTCCTCAACGTTTAGACCAAATTGCCTCGCGATGGCATCAACATCTAGGTCCTCCGGAGGACTTTCAACTTGTTCAGCATAACCACCCCCTGGTAACTATCATATGGAGATTGTGTAGAACCCGGGGTAAAACTTGGTTCAACTTCTGTGATTGGAGCCTCGGATTCCCATGACAGCTCCACTTTTTGGTGCTCCTGATCCCACTCTGCCAACCTCGTCGGTAATTGAGAGTCAGTTACATCAGAAAAATTTATAAGTGATCCTTCTGAATCAGAGAACGGGTTACAAGGAAGTTTTGACATTATATTTCTAGTGTGTTTGTTTTAAACCTCATCTCATATCAGATCTTTTATAAGAGAATTTGCATATATAAATTTAACTATTTCATATAAAAGTAGGTACACCTAACTACAATTATTTAAACATGTGGAAATAAATGTAACTATTATGCAACTACTTATCATATAAAAGTAGGTACACTTCAGTTGCGACCAATATACGACCATAATTTTTAGTATTTTCTAACTATAATACGACTTCGTAAAATTTTATAATAAAATAAACAAAAGTAGTATTTTAGTCACTAATTGGTAGCAAACTTTTGCGACCCTTTAGCGACTACTTTTTGTTGGGACAATAATGCGACCAATATGCGACAGTGTATTTTCGTAATTTCTCCTAAAATGCAACTTAAATTACAAAATCTATGAAAGTCGTATATTAGTCACAATTTGGTGGCAAAATTATGCGACCTTTTTGCGACTACTTTTTTTTTAGACTATAATGCGACCAATATGCGACTTAAATTACAAAATATACGGAAGTCGTATATTAGTCACAATTGGGTGGCAAAATTATGCGAGCTTTTTGCGACTATTTTTTTTGGACTATAGTGCGACCAATATGCGACGAAAATATTGAAGTCACATTTCAGTTGCAGAAACGTCACAATTTAGTCGTTTTTTTGGTGACTACTTAAAACAGTCACTTTTTACGTGTTTTCTTGTAGTGATTAACGGGACCATATATTTACATAGAAATTTTAAAAAAATTATTATTTTATTATCTTATCGAATTTTGTTCATTTTTACACCGGTTCGAGTTGGGACCAGCAAATTTTATTAATTTATATTAGTGTTTATTAATTTATCGAGTATTAATTTATAGAAGTTCTACTATCCACTTCAGCCATTGAGATTGCCACATGTACAACCTATAGTTTGATTTTTACTTTTTTTCAGTTTTTCGTGGCCGATTCACTTCATCTTCTCCCTACGTTTTAATATCTCTCTTTTTAATTTTTTTGGTTAAAATTTAGTATCCTCTTACAAATGTATTAACCTTCACATCCGAATCCAAGCGAAAAATCCAGTTTCTAATCTCACTTAGGGTTCTAAATTATCAAACTCTTATTACTTTTCATCGTTTCACTCAAATTGTTTTTAGAAAAACCCTATTCTACTTCATATATATAGGATTAGGCACGATAAAGGATTGACACAAACAAATATGGCTTGAGGAGGCTTATTAAACAAAGGAGTGAAACAGATTGATACACGATCATCACATATAATAATAAGTAAAGAGCAAGTTTTGTATACTCTTATAATCCTCACAATACAACCGTGTTAGTGAGAATCAAGTTACCTATTTGTCAAAAATTGCTCGCTGAGATCTGATGGTAAATATGTAAACGGCTAGGCTGCTACTCTTCTTTTGTAGTTGTTGTAGCCTTGTAGGTATGTTATATGATATATCTAAGAAAAGGTGTGTTATTGAACTGGTAGTTGTCCACTTTTTTCAGGAGGTTCCACATTTAATTTCCAGGGCTTGCACCATTGAGTAACGAGGCTAAAGAAATCTAATGAGAGAAATGTTAAGAGAAATAGTCGAATTTTATTTCACTCAACAGAGATTACAAATCAATCACAGCTGAAAATCAACACTATGATTAATCCAATCGAAACTCAAGAACACTCTCTTGATGAATCGCCTAAGGTTGCAGAGAAAGAACTCTAACAAACTTCCCAAAGATCCAATTCATAAAAGGATCAGAAACTATTTTAAAACGAATTACAATATATCTATTTTCGTATACTCTCTTCAGTCTTCTTTAGCTGACCTCCACCTCAAAGATCCTTACTTACTCTCATTCCAGCTCGTCATTTTCGCTGCCACGCCATTCTTCTTCTTCTTCTTGATATAAGCTCTTAATGGCTTATCAATACCCCGTCATTTCGACGAAGCTTGTCCTCAAGCTTCGAGATGTGGAAACTGATGAATCAAGGTTGTCACTTTCTCCCAAGATCGCTCATGATCCGGAGACCAGTCCATTTGATCAATGCTTCCAAATGACCATCCTTGTCATAACGAGTATCCAACATATGTTCTGGTTCAATGACCAGCTCATCTTGGGATGACAATGTAGCTGGTAATTCAGTAATGATATGATTCTGCCCTAACTGGTTTTAATCGAGAGACATGAAAGACATTATGAATCTTTGAGAGTGAAGGCAATTTTAGTCTATAAGTCGACAGCTCCCACACGATCAATCACTTCAAAGGGTCCATAATAACGGCAGCCAACTTCGACACATACGCCTCGACATCTGTTTGCTGTCTATAAGGGCGTAGCTTCAAAAACACCTTATCCCCAACATTAAACACCAACTCTCTGCGTTTTTTATCAGCATTATTTTTCATTCTATCTTGAAGCTAGAATAAGATGATTCTTGATCTGAACCAGCATTGAATCCCTCTCGCTGAGCATTGTCTCCAACTCAAAATTTGTTGTTGAACCCTCCTCAAACTTCAACAAACTTGGAGGAGCCTCGCCATACACGATATGAAAGGGTGTTGTCCCTAAAGATGTATGATAGTTGGTGTTAAACCAAAGCTCAACCAAACTAAAAACAGAGCCCACGACTTTGGATGAGAAGAAGAAAAAACATCCGAGATAAGTTTCCAAACACCGATTTAATACTTGATCGCCCATCCGTTTGTGGATGGTAAGATGTACTATATTTGAGTTTTGTCCCCGATCGTTTGAATAACTCCCTCCGAATGAACTCAAAAATATTTTGTCTCTATCTGAAATAATAGAAGCAGGAAATCCATGGAGCTTAACAACTTCTTGGACAAATTTATCTGCAACATCTTTTGCTGTATAAGGATGTTTGAGACCTATGAAATGAGCATACTTACTCAAACGATCCACCACCACCATAATCACATTAACTCCCCTTGATAATGGCAATCCTTCTATAAAATCCATTGAAAGATCCTCCCAAATCTGTGAAGGAATTGGTAAAGGCTGAAGTAAACCTGCTGGTGATAGAGTTGAATACTTGTGTTTCTGACAAACACTACACTCAGCTACATACTTCGAACATCAACATTCATTTTTTTTCCAAAAGAAAACCTGTTGTACCCAAGCAGTGTCTTAAGAACTCCTGAATGTCCTCCAATTAACTCATCATGATAAACTTGTAATATTGTTGGAATATGTTTTGATTTTCGAGATAACATCAGCCTCCCTTTGTGCAACAAATTACCATTCACTATGTTAAATCCAACGGTGCACTCTGGTTTGATAAAACTTGCTGTTTCAAAGCACTTAACTCATCATCATTGTCAATCTCCTCCAATATATCTTGTAGTTGTAAGCTTGTAGAGTAATCAAAGCTAAAAACATCGCAGAACTTGTAATTATAGGTTCAAAGAATGATTCTGGATAATCCATCTGCAACTTTATTATCAACCCCAGGCTTGTAAATGATATCAAAATCAGATCCCAACAGTTTAGAAAGCCAACGTTGATAGTCCATTGATACATCCCTCTGTTCCAAAGAAAATTTGAGGCTCTTTTGATCTGTATGTACCACAAATTTGCGTCCAATCAAGTAATGCCTCCACTTTTGAATAGCTAAGACAATGGCCATAAGCTCCCTTTCATAAATGGGTTTGATTTGTTCCTATCCGAGAGACCGAACTAAAATATGCAATGGGTTGATTACTCTGCATCAATACAGCCCCACTCCATAACCAGACGATCGATTCTACTATAAATGGCTGTGTAAAGTCTGGTAAAAGCCAATACCGCAGTCATCATTGTTTCTTTTAGTTGCTCAAAAGCTCCCTGAGTCTTATTAGTCCATTCGAACTGATCTTTTTTAAGTAACTCTGTTAATGGTCGAGCAATAGAGCCATATCCTTTTACAAAACGCCTATAGTAACCAGTTAGTCCCAAAAACTTCAAGTTCTTTAACTTTTTGGGATCGCCATAGTTTCATGGCTTTTGTCTTTGCTCGGATCTGTAGCAACCCCTTCACTGGATATCACATGGCCTAAATATTCTACATGAGTCTGGCCAAACAGACACTTCTTCTTATTTGCAAACAATTGTTGAACCACAAAGACATTCAACACTTGAGCTAAATGCTGAATATGTTCCTCCATAGTAGAATCGAAGACCAATATGTCATCGAAGAATACTAACACAAATCTTCCCAAAAATGGTCTGAATAACTCATTCATAAGTGATTGAAACGTTGCAGGCGCATTGCTTAGACCAAATGGCATAACCAAAAATTCATAATGGCCATTAGTAGATCGAAATGCGTCTTCTATATCTCTATCTTCCATGCGTATTTGATGATATCCGACTCTTAAATCCAACTTTGAAAACAACTTGGCACCATGCAATTCATCCAACAACTGGTCAATCATAGGTATTGGGAACTTATCTGGGATTGTGATCTTGTTTAGAGCTCTATAATCAACACAAAATCTCCAAATGTTATCTTTTTTCTTGACCAGCAAAACAGACTTGAATAAGGACTTTTACTCGGTCTAATGATACCATCTGTCAACATCTTTGTTACTAATTTCTCCATTTCCTCCTTATATGCATGAGGATACCTATAAGGACGAACATTTATTGGGCCAGCTCCAGCCACTAAATTAATGGCATGTTCAAAACCTCGTTTAGGTGGGAGCTGAGTCGGCTCCAAAAACATTCAAATGCCTACCCAATAATAGTGCCACAGATGCATTAATCTGTTGAATCTCCTCCAATGGTTCAGTATTACTCAATTCCAGTTGCACATCAGGTGAATAACGGAGAGTTCTTAAGGAAATTCTGGTGCTGTGTAAAGTAGGATCTCCAATGAGGTTCACAATCGCTCCTCCATGATTGAATGACAGCTCATGAGTCTCCCAATTCATCGCACACTTCCCTAATGTTCTCAACCAGTGCACTCCCAAAATGATATCAACATTGCCTAACTCCAATACAATGAAGTCTTTGTTGATTGATGTTCTTGAATTGTAAAAGGAACTTTTGGACACACTCCAGATCCATGAACTGTAATGCCAGTTCCTAAACGCACTCTCATATTGGTGTTAGTTAATGGTTGCAACTTTGCCTTAGATATGATGGTCGGATCCACAAAGTTGTGTGTGGCACCACTATCTAACATTATGACAACCTTAGTTTTTCCAATTGTTCCCCACATTTTTGTAGTACTTGGCGAGTCAACTCCCAAATAAGACAATATTGACAATTCTACTAATTCTGACACTCTGCCATTTTCATCTTCGAAGGTATCAATCCATTCTTCTTCTAAAATCTCAACTTCCTCCCCATTAATCACTGTCATCACTTGTAAACCCGCCTGTTGACACTTGTGATTTTTAGACCACTTTCCTTTGCATTTATAACACAGACCTAGCCTCCTTACTTCCTCCACTTCAGCCTGTGAAATCTTTTTCACCCCAACCGCAGAATTAGTAGATTTCAAGTTTTGGTTCTCCTGATTGGCTGAGTTGTTTTATCATTCTCACACCCAAAATACTTATTAGTATCCCTGGAATTTTCATGACTAGATGGCTGTGACCACGATCTTGAAGCATTGTAATTAGTGGAAGACTTTAACGGTATATAGGTAGTTCTGCGAGGAGTAAAATGACCAGATGCTGCTGCTACAGAACTACAAAAAGCACTATCACCATCCTCATTACAGAGTTAAAATGCTCTGTCAGTCCGTGAGGCTCTTTTATCTTAATAACCTCTTGCATTTCTTGTTTTAATCCCAAGTAGAAAATATGTTCAAGGTTAGCTTCATCGATCCCTGTAACTATCGCAGAAAGTTCCTCAAACTCATTCACATACTCTGCAATAGGACCTGTTTGTTTCAAACTGAATAATCGCTTTGCTGGATTCTCTTCAAGCTTTTGATTAAATCTCGCAATCATCGCCGCTAAACCGAGACCAATCTTTAAACTCTTCTCTGAATCTCTCGATTAAACCAATTGAGAACTGGACCTTGTAAGCTTACTCGACATCAAATCCAACTTATCCACATCACTATACTTCCCCAAACGAAAGAATCGTTCAGCTTGTGTAATCCAACCATAAGGACGTAATCCATCACAAGGCGAAGCTCAATTTTCTTCAACATTCCATCTCGATTTTCTAACACATTGTGAATTCCCCGATAACCTAACGTTGTTTCACCGAGGATCTACTGATCGATCATCTATAGGAGTTTCAGATTGTACCGATGTGAAGGACCAGCATCGATCGTCTTCCCGGATGTTGCGTCATGAACTGATTAGCTTCTATACGAAGCTAGGATATTAGTAATCGAATTCAGATTCGTATCTATCGCTTCGATTCTCCGATCCACCTTTGTTAGGCGATCTTCGATTCGCAACACTCGATTTGACACGCCTGTGTTTGATTCCGTTAACCTCTTCCATCCGCCGTAATATCTCAACTTGCGGTTAATTCTTCCACCGATCCTTGTAATTCTGCCGTAATCTGCTCTGAATTTTCCATCTCCGTCGTCGCTATGAATCGCGGTGCTCGCCGCACCAATTGGGAAGAGAAAGATTCGAAGTTTATTTCACTCAACAGAGATTACAAATCAATCACAGCTGAAAATCAACACTATGATTAATCCAATCGAAACTCAAGAACACTCTCTTGATGAATCGCCTAAGGTTGCAGAGAAAGAACTCTAACAAACTTCCCAAAGATCCAATTCATAAAAGGATCAGAAACTATTTTAAAACGAATTACAATATATCTATTTTCGTATACTCTCTTCAGTCTTCTTTAGCTGACCTCCACCTCAGCATCCTTACTTACTCTCATTCCAGCTCGTCATTTTCTGCTGCCACGTCATTCTTCTTCTTCTTCTTGATATAAGCTCTTAATGGCTTATCAAGAAACACTGTGGCAAGGTCCTGGTGGGTGGCGAAAGACTTTATCGAGCATTTATTGTTTTCGTTAAATCATGATTCTGATTCAGAATATCATATGATTGTAGATTTGATTCGATGTTGTAGGTAAACTTAAAAATTGAGTTTGTCCAAAGGGGGATATTTGAAGTGGGATTAACAACACTTTAGAATATTAGGGTGTCATAGATATCATATCGTATGAACGTTTTGGAGAAGTTTCAAGTATTTTGGTACAACATAGAAACTTAAAATTCCATTCTAAGCTTTCTAAAGTTCTCCAAGAACTTGAATCAAAATTTTTTGTTTCCATTTTTTTCCTCAATCTACTTTACTATATATAGCTTCCGAAAACTACATTCGTCTGTACATTTTCCATGCAAGTTCTATCCAACGGGAAGAGATTTGTAACTCGCAAGGAATAAATTGCAACGCAATGCTAAGGTTTGATCTTCTTCTAAACATAACTTGCTAAGTTATTTTGGTTTTACTTTGCTTGCATTATTTTCATCTGTGGTTTCTGAAATTTCTAAATAAATCCAAATCCAAAAGAGATTAAAGAATAAGTTCTAATTACGAAAAAATAACAAAGGTAGAATTTGAAAAAAGTTATGGACTAAAACCCATGCCCATGCGTTTGCGCGGATACTCTCACAAAAATAATAAAAGGAGAATCCGTCGGTTCTATTTATTTAGTTTGATCAATCCACGCATGGATTCGTCGTATCAAACTGTCAATGGTATATTAGTGCTCTAGTTTGGGGCTTTGACCCAAAAAAGAAAGAAAGAAATCCTCTAGTTTGGGCTTGGATAATACAGAATTCAAAATAGGGGCCTTTAATTATGGGTTGATCTACTTATCTCGGGCTAATTCTCCGGCTATTTTGTAGCTAGATTGCCCAATTAATTACGTCAAAAACATAATAAACTGAAAATCCATACAAAGAAACGATTCTGAACAGTGAAAACTTAGTCTGAAAAGGTGAAAGAAAAAATAAACTTACACCGTTTCATTTTTGTATTCTAAGAAATCTGTAATCAAAACCTAACGGTTGAACATGAACTATTAGAGATCATGTATCCGGTTTAGTATTGGTTAGCATTGGTTATGTGGTTTATGATTTCAGTCCTCTATGTAAGAACAATCGCTCTCTCTCTTTGCAGTCTAATGAATGATTTCGACAAATCTGAAATAGTATCAGAGCTAATTCCCCAACCTTCTTTTTTTTCTGTAAATATTTTCATTAATCAAAGAGTACATATGTTTGAAACAATCCTCCAATAGATATTGCAATAGGTATCTAAAGAGAAAAGCTCAAAAACAAACATATAGAGGTAAAAAAAAAATTTGGGATAAATTTTTTTCAAAATATATATAAATTTGGAAAAAAACATATAGTATAAATAAATTTGATTTTCCCGTATGTATTCAAATTTGGGATCCGGGATAAAAATCTTTCCTTTTTTTTTTAGCATTGCGTTGAGCTGTAAAAAAGAACGATAAGATCAACAATTCAAAATATATAGAGATGAAATCCTCACCCACTTGAATTATAGTTTGAATTTGTGAATGTAAAAGAAAGAGAAGAGGATGGATTAACAACAACAAAAAAAAGATGGGGTCAATGCGGATATGCGAAACTTTTTCTTATAACAACATCGAATAAGTGACTTTTTAGAAAACATTTATTTTGTAGCTAATTTGATTTTTATTTATTTTTCTCTTTGGTTTTGAGATACTGGTCAGAAAATTAATTAGTCACTCATCATCAACAACTGAATTAAGTAATGATATTAGACTGTCTTTACTGGAACATAATCCGATTTGAAGATCATGAATTCGTTGGACAGCATCTCTCGATTTAAAAATTAACTAACAATAATTAAATCAAAGGTATATTAGGGAGATCTCAACAACTCAATCGTCCGTATCTCTTGCTTTAACATTCGAACTAATTATATAATGCTATCCTCGCTAACTGCTTTAACTAAATTTTATTTAAATTCAGTTTCTAGTCTATTATTAAACGGATAAAATAGATATGACTGAAATTATGCGATACTGTTTCATGTGCTTCTGTCTTCTGGTAGAGAATGACGAGGCAAAAGAAACCAAAAGTTATATATACATTGCTATATAATATTTTCATATCATCGATATACAAACGAACATAGAATATTTGAATGTAATTTTAATATTCTTCTTCATACATTTCTAACTATCCAATTATTTAATCTTTGAATAAAAGATGGCAAGATATTAGAAAACCAGAAAAATGTTCCTGTGAGTTGAATCTAGGCTTTTATGCATTCATGTATCAAATGTTGAAGACACTTGGACGATACTCTGACTGATAATTATTTTTCTGAATATATAATATGGAGGCCAAAAATATAATTAGTAGTAGATTCGAATCCGCGGTATACCACAGGTTAATTATTTTATTTCAAACTAAATTAAATGAAAATAAAAACATCTCGGTGATTATGTCTATAATTTGAAAGATATCGATCTAAATGTTTTTAATTGTTTGGATATAATGATTACTCATTAGTACTTTTTTTTAATAGTATAGTAGAGATGTGGGACAGTTTAGATAATACCTTTTTAATTTCCAAAAAAAATCTTTAAACTGGCCAAATAGACAAAAGAAAATAGAAATTTTTTTTTGTTATTTGAAACTGAAATATGTAATGTGTCAAAATTTAATTTATTAATCAACACATAATCTAATTATTTAGAACTTTGTTACATGTGTTGACAAATGTATAAAATGTATGTGCATGCGATATTATGTACTATCGCATAGCGCATCTAGTTGAGATGATTTGTAGGACTCAAATGTATGTGCATGCGATATTATGTACTAATATATATACGGTCGATGTCTTACGAATTAAGGCAGTAAACCTCACAAGATATCCACTAACTTTGAATAGCAGCTGCTCTCCACTAAACCTGCATTACCTATTCACCTTGCTCCTATCATATATATCTTCATTGGTAAGTCTCAGAGAAGTGTATATATATGCTATGTTTCAAAATGTATATCAACCCGTTCATGAAGTATAAAAAGATAAAGAGTATTAATGTAATGAAACTTTAATCTTTAGCACTAGAAGAAATTCTTGTTAGTCAAAAGATTGTCGATACTCATATATAAATAAGCGTGAAAGAAAGCTTAGAATTTTCTAATTCTATTTACCCAACCAGATCATCTTCACTCAAAAGTTCAATCCAAGTAGATAAGAACTAAAAAGACAACCTTATATGGATAATATATATGTTTCTCTTAGGTAGGAACATCTATTTCGAACTGGCTTGGCCAGTAAATTTAATATATCTTCTAGTTGACAAAAAACAAAAGATCGGGATGAAAAGATCATTCAATGAACAAATTCTTGGGAAAATGTTAGACTTTTCATTGCCCGTTCGTCGAAAGTAGTAACTCCTCAATCAGCTTCTGCTGCATCCAAGCTAAGTCAAAGCAACCAAAGCTATTTACCTGTGGATATATAAACATATAAGTTCACCCAATAGATAATAAGCTTACATTAAAAACCCTAGAACAAAAACTCTGAAATATGTAATATGTAACCGTACCTCGACTTGTATAGTGTACATGAGCCTCTCGTTGACTCGTGCAGTTAAAGAGCTGATGACTTCAAGTCCTTGCTCGTGAAGAACTTCAAGAACTCTTGAAAGTGGCCAAGCCTCGAGACCTGATGCTGAGCTGCTCACAACCACCTCAAAGCCGCTCACACACGGTTGCACCATGACACTAGCTGGTTCCGATCTACTTGACCCAGATCCGGATCCGGATCCGGTTTGACTACTAGGGTCCGAACAAATCGGACCAATCTCTTTCTTTAGCTCGTCTCTTCTTGCGGTGAGATCTTTTATCCGTGTTTGCGTGTCTTTGATGAAATTTACGGCTCCGTTTACATGATCTGACATCGCTCTCTTTCCCTGCGAAGAAAGAGAGCTATATGTAACCTGTTAATACTAAAAACCCTAGAAACAAAATCAATGAAGTTGAGAGGGAGATTGGGAATTCAATGAGTTTATTTGAGTATATGACGAACCTTGATGTATTTCAGAGGTAGTTGATTACGAAGAGAGGCAAAAAGGATGGACATTTCTTGTCTTCTTTGCCGTTCGATGTTGCGGTGTAGAAGCTTCTTCTCCTTCTTGGTTCCATCATCTCTTTCATGAGACATATCGGCGCCGCCATGACTCGTGGTTGATGACGATCTATGCATCTGATGTCTTGTCTTTTTAGGATTATAACAAGGATCCATGGGTTGAGGTTTAGCAATTGCAGATCTCAGGAAGATTTGTGAGGTTTCTTATTTTTAATTAACTATGAGGTCTTAAAGGAGACTACAGTATAACCTCTATAAATTAATACTCGATAAATTAATAAATATTATAAATTAATAAAATTTTCTTGTTCCAATTCGGACCGGTGTAAAAATGAACAAAATTCGATAAGATAATAAGATAATAATTTTTAAAAAATCTCTGTGTAAATATATGGTCTCATTAATAACATAAATTAATAATCATGTAAAATTTCATATGTATATATACATATATATATAATTTTGTTTTTATGAATTTATGTTAGAACTCATAAATAAATTTTTTTATATAAGAAAATATTATGTTGTATTTTAAACTATCTTATTATTATGATGTAAATAAATTTTTCATAAATAAAAAAAACTTTTCTATAAAATTTTAAATTATAAATATGCATAATTTTTATTTCAATAGTTGTATAAACTGTTGAAATACAACAATTAAGGTTACTAATCATAAATTTAAAATTCATGTTAATTGTTTATATAAGTGAATTCATCTATAATCTTTGTTATTTATTATCAAAATAATTTAATTTTTTTTTTAATTTTAACCTTTCAAGTCAAAAACTATTAAAATTTATAATATCCAATACATTAGATCAAAAATTTTGAATTTATTTATTTTTAATTTTTGACAAAAAAAATCTCTATAAATTAATAAATATTAATTTATAAATAAATTAATATTACTATAAATTAATAAAATATTATAGTCCCACTATTATTAATTTATAGAAGTTTTACTGCTTTTAAATAAGTGGGTTTGTCGTCTTTAATCATATTTCATAGAAGGAAGAAAGAAAAAGATTTTAAAAAGAACAAAAAAACACTTACCAAATAATGCAGCCTCGGGAGTCGGAAGTTGTTCTTGTCTTTTAGTCATATATGTTGGTTTACTGTTTTAGTTTCACTATTTCTTACACGTGACAGAACTTTATGCTTTGTAAGTATTATGTTTTGTATGTGTATATATTTTTTAGAACTTTCAGATTTTTCTTACAAAATGTTTTACGTGGTATAAGCGTGTGACTTATGAGATTTATAGGTGAAATAAAATGATAGATAAACAGTGGAGGTGATTAATTGATGTCAAACAAGGGGAAAAGAATCAAAGACGTACTAGAATCCAAATGGATTTTCGAGAAGCAATCCACAATTGAAGTCGCAATATGAATAAATCGACCCCATAAATTACAATCAAAATTTGTCCTACCAACTGTTGCAACATATATTTACAATAAAGTCTTTGCAATAGAAATAAATCCACTATCTAATTATAAAAAAAACTTAGCTACATAAACGTGGCAGCAATTTTTATATAAACATTTTCATTACATCGGATTTTTTACACTTCCAACTATATGATCAATCATGCATCACGTTTCATCTGCATGTGATTTGAAGATGACAAGTAAGTATCATCTTCTTGGTGAGAGTCATTAATCAAAACATCTAATCATTTTTGTTTTTGATGAAAACGGTGAAAACTTATTGTAAGTAGTTACACAAATTCCCGCTTCTCGATAGAAAAGACATTTGATCAAAATAATATGAATTTGTCTCGTGATTAGTGGATGAGCAACTAGCTAATCCGTAGAATTCACAATAAAAGCTTACAAGTAAATAAAGGAGTTGCTTGAATTAGAAAGTTTGTCGTTGAACTATTGTGGTTTGTTGTACTAATTTGACCTAAAAAAAAAACTTGTATGGTGGCAACAACGCAGCCGTTCTAGAAATATATAAGAACGTGTATCACACCCAAAAATCTATACATGTACATATACTATCTTATAGTTCCAAGAAGTTGTTTATCATTAAGGTGATGTAACCATATGTATAGAAATCCATTAATAGAAACGCTGTCGAGTTTTAACCAAAAAGATTACCTATGAGAGTATATATATATATTGCTAATTTGCTATCTAATGAATTAGATTTTACAAAAGTATGAATTTTGTTATAGTGTGATGTTCTTGAAAATCACACGTTTGATCTATATGTTAGTTAATCTGATTACGATAGTCCATGCACGATAGTTTTAAATCAAAATATCTTATTTTTTTGAAAGAGTAAAACTGCCGTCAAGGAAGACAAAATCTAATATTGGAAATGAACTAAATATGGATAGGATAAGTAAAGTGGAGTGGAACTAGTTAAAAGATAAGACAGCTAATGCAATTTTGGGACCAGGTGGAAAAGGAGACAAGAAAGATCGTCATTTTTATAGATGGAAACCAGCTGTTTCCTTTGTCCTAAAATATCCCAGGCAGGCTCATGCTTATGGATCCCACTCTCCAAAATTATTTCGAGCATGATATCACATTTGATTCTATGTAATTTTTCATTAATAAACCTCATATATATATATATATATTTTGATAAACCCCTATGTTACTTTTTATTCTTTGTTTTTGGTGTGTAAGCGTTCAAAATACAAACACTTTAGTAATCTCACAATTTTTTTAATTAAAATCAAGTTATATTATAAGATTAACGGTAAAACTGCCGTGAAGGAAGACAAATTTAATATTATATTGAAAGACAGTTTGATTGAAAATTTAAATCGAGAGTGTTAGTGTTGGATTTCTCATAGTGTTAATGCGAAAAAAATTTAAGAGTCAAAGGTAAGAATTGAGAGATAATGCTCACGCAATGTAAATAACTAAATATATATATGAAGTCCACGAAAACCGGAAGATGAGTCAAACTCAACGCATTAAAGTCACAAAATTAAAACGGTCAAATCTTTAATTTAATGGTGAAATTAAATCAGCTAAAAGGTTTTGATTCAGGCCTTTGATGATGAATTGATGATGGATGGGAAAAAAAAGAAGAAGAAGAGGATTGTAACAGACGATGGTCAACTTTTCTTACTGATTTTCCAAAATTTCCTTAGTTTTTCTATTCGTTTTCTTTTGTAATTCAGCTCACGTGTCATCAATAAGAACTTTTGTTTTTCTTATATGTAAATATCAATAAGAAATTAACAAAAAAATAATAATATCAATAAGAACATTGTTATTTAGCTCGAAATTTAGTTCGACTAAGTTTGTTATCTATAGAAGTTTTGATTCCCATTTCTTCTCACGATTATTAAAACCATTACACCGGAATTTAATAACCACAAATAAGTTTTTTTTCCAAATCGAAATGGGCAAAAAAAGAAAAAAAAATCAAACAAAAATATAAGACAAATACTTATATAATAGTTTTGGCTGACAATAGAAATATAGTCGACTTTTTTTTTTTTGATACTTGCTCGGTTCACCTAATTGATTTTGATGATTTTATCAATTGATCTTTAGAGGACGGGGAAAAGATTTATTAACTTGATTTGATTTCGGTTGGTGTGAACTGGCCACGACACTACCAAAACGTTCTTATTCATAATTTTGAAACCTTAGAAGTTAGATCATTCCAATTATATACAATTTGAATCATATATCATATAACCATAAAGTACTTAGCTTATGGAAAAAATGATTTGTCAATCTAGAATTGAAACAGCTAATCACATCCAGATGGAATAGAAATACATACATAAACACAACACAACAACCCAAGTACGAATAAACTACGTACTTATATAAGTCATTTGTTAAGAGAAGCCTACTTAACAACCATTTTTACTTCATTTTGATTAATCTCTCTTCAAGTTCTGCCAAGTCAATGAAAGCCATATCGTTGACCTGTAAAACAAAACAAGTTTTCAATATGTATATATATATGTACTCTCTAACATACCCATCTTTTCATACTAGATTTATATTCCATTAAAAAAAATATGGCATGAAGCCCTTTCCTTTGAAGATGACCCGGATACAAAATCAAAGTTCGATCTTCTTTTATAATTGATAATCCATACCAAAACCTGGAATAGAACTACCTTGAATTTATACAGTCTAACCCTCCAGAATTATAATTGTTTGCAAACTTATAAGCAATTAAGCACCGCATCATGTATATGCATGAGGGATATGAACGTTACCACATGTGTGAACATTTTCTTAAACCAAATATTTGATGCTCAACATGGAATGAATATGTATGTATATATATATAGATAATCTGATGGAATCAAAATATTCCATATATGCGTACTAGTGTTTTAACATTTTCATTTTCATGATTACTTTGACCTCACTACTTTATTTGTATTTGCGTAAGATTGATGAAGAAACTTTTTCCCCATTTTGTAAAAATATTTAATGGAAAGTAAAATAAACAATCAGAAAAGAAATAAAATTTTGCGTTTGGAACAATTTATGTCTATATATACACAACTAAAGTAAGAGTAGGATAAGTTTACCTCAGCCTGTATGGTGTAAACCAGCCAATCATCAACAATAGAGGAGAGGGAGTTAAGAACACAGAGACCATTTTCACTAAGCACTTGAAGAACACTCGAAAACCGCGGTTGGCCACCGCAGAAGCGGCTACTAAACATGATTTCAACACCCACTAAACACTGACGAACCACCACATGATTCTTCCTACTCAACATCGTCATATCCTCCTTAGAATCATCACTACTAGTGCCCAATAAGCTTCCTCTAGACACTAATATAAGCTCATCTCTCCTCGAACTCAGCTCCTCGTTCTTCCTCTGTAGATACTTTATGTAGTTCACTGCCTCGTTGACTTGATCTGACGTCGAACGCTTACCCTAGAAAGAGCAAAAGATCCCACCAAGAAACAAAACAAACCAAGTAAGCTAATAGATCTAATAAAGAATCTTTTATATAAGAGAAAGACTTGAGTTAAAGAAAGGCACAAAGTCAATGATCCGTTTTTCATTTTCTTACACGGAAGAGCTTATCAAAGGACAAAGATTTAGTAGATCTAAAAGAGTCATGATGAATCGAAATCAAGATTAGGGTTTTAGGAGTGACCTGGATGAAGTGAAGAGGAAGAAGAGAACGAAGAGAGGCATAAAGAGAAGCCATCTCTTGTCTCCTTTGTCTCTCGGTTTCTCTATGCATCATCTTCTCTATGTCGTTATTATCTGTAGTGCTACATGTCAGCTTCGTACATCGTCTTCTTCTCTTCTCCCGACAATCGTCCATTCTAAAAGCTGTGGTGGTCTTAATTAATAGTATATATATTCCTTTATTTTTCTGATGATGATTATAAGACAGCAAGATCTGATCTTATGGGATTTTGTGATCTGGGGTTTGATCTTAACTCTTTAGAAGAACAGCTCAGGGCTTTGTTGTAAAGTTGAAAAATTATTGTAGTCTTGAAGGTTGAGCAAAATAATTAAAGAAAAGATATTTTTTGATAATATTATTTTAATTGAGAAGAAGATATGTTTGTTAGCCGTATCGGAAAAATGTTTAAATATACGTTTGTTAGGATACGCACGCGGTGATGTATGTCTTCTTCATCAGCTATTCTTGTATAACTATAATTATTATATAATCAAATAGTATTGTTCTCCTCCGAGATTCCTTGCTTAATTTTTTTTTATTGCCAGTATGAGTATCATCTATTAAATACCAGTGCAATAGCGTATAGTTGTAACTTGTGCGAAGAAACAAATTTGAAATTTATCTTATTGTTTGTTTTTTGGAAAATGTAATCAATTTGCATTTTTTTGTTTTTTTTTTCAAAAATGAGATTATGTAGATTTAGTTGGTAAAATAAACAGTACAAACATAATAGTAAAAGATAATAATAATGTAAACAAAATGCAAGAGACAATAGAAAAAATGATGTGATACTTTTAAATAATGAGAGTGTTACATTTTATGATGTTTGTTTGGTTGGTAACTTTTGGACAACAAAACATAAAAAAAAATTGGACAATAGAATGTTTACCAGGAAGATGGTGGTATAATTTGTATAAATGGTTCTCAGCCACTTTGAAAGCATAACCAAAATCGTTGTAAAAAATGTTTTCTTTTTAAAAATTAGATATGTAAACATGAAAAAAAAAAAAAAAAAGAATAGCCACATTTTTATGGTTAAACAAGGTTTTTCTAGTCTATTTTCCTAAAATTGGAGAGACCAAAAGTAATGGATTTTTTTTATCCCGCTCCCTCTTTGGGCAGACTTTACTCTTTAAGGACAAATTTTATAATCTTTAACGAAGCCCAACAAACCAATCGTATTGATGATGTTCAAGATAGGTCTATAGTCCAAAGTCCAAGCCAAGTAAATAATGTACCCCAATTCACAAACGCTACTAGACTTTCTTATTAGGCCCAATCATGAGGATTAAGTATTCTCTGATTTTTCTTTTAATCAGTGGAATTTTTGATTATTAATATCTGGATGATGGAGACTGGACATTTGCATATTGGATCGGGTCATCTGATCTTACCTTACTTAACACCGAAATATTGGAAAAATAATTCTTAGTTACACGAACTATTGGCCACGGTATAGGTGCATATGCCAACTATTTTAATATTCTCAAAAGTATTGATTTCGCATAGTAACATACATGAAATATTATGTGTTATGTGTGTAACATCTCAACCATCATTTTTTCTCTTTTCTTATGTAACGGATGATGATTCTCGTGCTATTCCGGTTACCAAAAAAATCTGACCAGGTTTGATTAAATATCCATTTTGAATTGGGTCAAATATTCAATCTAATTTAATAATTAAACCGGATCAAACTAAAATTAAACCGATCTAAAATAAAACTAAACCATTGATTCAATCCAATTGAAAGCAAAAGAATTAAATCAAACATTAAAAAAATACAATATGAGAAAACCAATCTAAACATGACATACACGAAACCAAAATTTTAAAAAATTCAAATAGAAATTAGAAAATATTACCTCATTGAAACGAGAATCAACACTAGGAGAACAAGTTTGATCTCGATTTCAGTTTCAGAAGCTGGAATCAAATGGTGAAATCTTCATCTCTCACAAACCCTAAGAACGACCAAGAGAAAAAATAAGAATTGCGAATTGTGTATCGTCGTTTGAGTTTTATTTATTTATTATTGTTTGGTTTGATTTAATTCTTTTGGGTTTTAATTGGATTGGATCAATGTTTCAGTTTATTTTGGGTCGGTTTAATTTTAATTTGCATCGATTTAATTATTAAATTGGATTGAATATTTGATCTAATTCAAAATGGATATTTAACCAAACTGTATCAGAATTTTTGGTCACCGGATTAGCACTAGAATCGTCATCCATTACACCGAAAAAAAGAAAAATGATATTGGGATGTTGCACAAATGACACATAATAATTCGTGTATGTCACTATGCAAAATCAATACTTAGTATAGTTTTGAGAACACTAAAAATTTTGGTATAGTTTTGAGAACACTAAAAATTTTGGTATAGTTTTGAGAACACTAAAAATTTTGGTATAGTTTTGAGAACACTAAAATATTTGGTATAGTTTTGAGAATACTAAAATATTTGGTATAGTTTTGAGAACACTAAAATAATTAGTATGTGTAGTTATGTCGTGGCAAATACTTCGTGTGCAGCGAAGAGTCATTTTCCCCAAAATATACTTTTACTGTGTATCTTTATGGTGTATTAACTAGATATCCAAATTTTCAAAATGAACTAATACTGTATTTCCCAAATATACTAATATTTACTGGTTAGATACTACAGACTCAAACATCGATGCTTTAGTTTTACAAGATGATAACTTAACTACATTAATTAATTATAACTAGATAATTCGACAATGTACAATCTACAGAACAGACTTGGAAACGAGGAACAAATGCTAAAACAGCGTTGTTAGAATAAATCAAGTGGCTCAAAAACTAACAAAGACAATGCTCTAAACAAAGAAACCGCTCTATCGTTGCTGCTTCCTTCGTGTCTTGAACAGGAACCGAGACTGCGGTGATGGTGAGAACTCTGTAGGCAACTCCGGTGTGCTCATCGCTCTTGTAAGCATCCCTAAAACCTCTTTCATCGAAGGCCGTGAAAGCGGTGATCTTTGCAGACACTGCAGAGCCACCTTTACGCACAAAACCGCTTGTTCTTTGTCCAAAACCTGCAACTTTTTATCCACAAGATCCCCGAGTCTCCCTCTTCTCGCCAGTTTCCGTGCCCACGACATGAGATTCGCACGTTGTATGATCTCAGACGCAGGTCCCGTTACTTCCAACGGACGCCTTCCTGAAACAAGAACTAACAACAAAACTCCGTAGCTATACACATCACATTTTTCAGAAACATCATCTATGTTACTACCACAACACTCAGGAGCAACGTAACACATCGTCCCTCTCATACTCGGCGTGCTACTAACTCCGCAACTCTTAACAGAATCATGACTGTTTTTACGCCGCGCTCTCCATTGTTCGCTGCTTAACCCATCTAACCACCAATCTATGCTACTACCTATACTATTACTACTAATTCCTCTTCTTTTCTTCCTATACAATTCTTCATTCCCCACACTACTACTCACATCATCACTATAAAACTCAGCCTCCAAAGTTTTCTTCTTCTTCTTCTTCTTCTTCATTCTCTTACCAAGTTCTTTACGATACTCATCTTTCCACCACTCTCTCACCATTCTCTTGTTCTTCTTTTTCTTCTTGTCCTTCTCTTCATCCAACGAAAGCCACCATTCTAATCTCTTACTACTCTTCTTCTTCTCAACCTTCTTATCTACTACTTGCGCGGTCTCACCAATCCAATCGCTACTTGGTCTCTCTTTCTTAACCTCAGAACCAATCCATTGCATCACATAATCTTTCTCTTTCCCTCTTCCAACAGTACCTTCTTGCTTCCACCACCAATCTTTACTCTTCCCCACATTACTACCAACCTCCAAATCACTAACTTTCTCCACCATTTCCGGCGAAACCGATACAGCGGTTTCCGGCGATGCAATAGGTCCCTGTCCCGTCTCCGGCGACGAAAGAGGAACCTTATAAACACTTACCGGAGACTGATCGGTAAATCCAAAATTAGATTCATCATAACCAGTTGTATTAGTTATCACACTCTCTACTTCTTCAACTACAGATCCATAATCTTCAATTTCTAACTTAACTTCATCATTCTCCGATGTAACGGTAACTTCAACATGTTCCAATTTCAATCTAGCTAAACCAAAATCAGCAATCTTAGCAGAGAAGAATCGATCTAACAATATATTACTAGGTTTTAAATCGCCATGAATCACAGAAGGATTCAAGCTATGAAGATGTTCAACTCCTTTAGCTATATCAATCGCAACAAGAAATCTCCGATTCCATTCCATAAGCTCAGGTGATCTACGGTGAAGAAGCGCGTCTTGGAGATTTCCATTTTCCATAAGCTCGTAAACGAGAATCAAACGTCGCCGTTTTGAAGAGAATCCGATAACGGAAACTACATGAGGAGAGTTTAGCTTACCGGCGAAGAAGAGTTCGTTTTGAAACTCTCTTTCTCCTTGAAGAGAACCTGAATCCATAACTTTAACGGCTACATTACCACCGGAGGACGGAGGTAATGTTCCGCAGAATACAGAGCCGAATCCGCCTTGACCTAGTTTATTTTCCGGTGAGAAAGAAGCGGTGGCTTTGCGGAGAGATGAGTATGAGAATTCGTGTAGCGGTGGTTTTTGAGGCGGCGTTGAGGAGGAGTTTACGGCGGCGGGAGATAGGCGTTTGCGGTTGAATTTGCAGAAACAGAATGAGAGAGTTATGAAGAAAGAGAAACCGATAGCTGCAAGTGGCGGGAATATGCGTGTGTTTTTTTCATGGTGAGAGGACGAGAACGGTAAATTTACCGGTGCCGGTGACGGGATTGTTCGTGACGGCATAGAAAATTTTGATGGTTTTATTGTTTTGTTTTCTCTTAAAAAAAATGAGCTGTTACGAAATTTATGTGGTCACACAATAGTTAATGACTTTTTCTTACATTTAATGATTTTTCTTTTTTAAATTACATCATGCAAAGACTATAATTAAAGTTTGACAGTTGAGACTCTATAGGTTTTTTTATTATCAACATTAATTTTAACTAGATAGTAATCTGCGCTGTGCAGCACGAAAAAATGTTTACTTCGTAATTTGTTAGTTTATATAATCATATATTATTATAAGTATTGTAAATTAGATTCGAGTATGTGTTAGTGCATTTGACAATTGTAGTTATGAGAATGCTTGAATCGTCCGAGTCTTAATATGATATGTTTGATAGGAGGATTGTGGTATTACATATTCTTAAATATAAAAATTTTGGAGTTATGAAGTGATGCATGTTGAGTTGTTAATTCAAAAATGTTATCGCGATTATGAATAATCCGCGTTGCACAGGATGGAGAAATATGTACTTTATAAATTTATAAATTTTTTTTATAATATAATTTTTTTTTGGTAAGCATATAATTAATGTTATTTAGTATTATTAATATATATATATATATCGACTTCAAACTTTATTATTTTATATTGATATGAATTATTATTAGTGTTTTAAATTAAATTTATTTTATGTTTTTAATATCTTATTTATTATTATTATATATGGCTTGTGTTGTGTTAATTAAAATTACTAATATATAATTACGTGCGATCTTATATATTTGAAAATTTTAAATAATAAGTTAGATTGTAATATAATTTCGTTGCAAAGTAATTGGTGTTATGCATATATTTTCATATTATTCAAAAATCTATAACTGTTTGATTTACTCAAATATATAAATTATTATCAATGATTAGAAATTCGATATGAGATCCGTCATGATCCGTCTTTCTCTGCTATGATCCTCATGACCCGTCCTCACCCATTATAAAAATAAAAATATTTGAAGATCCGGATTATTTAAGTTAGATAGTAATCAATTTAATTTTAATTTTCATCCATAATTAATAAGTAAAAAAAACTGAGTTTAATTTTATGTGAAAAGTAATAATTTACAATATTATTTACTATTTTTTTTAGTTATATTAATTTTGTGATTATTATTGTATTCTTAATGATTTTATTTAAAATATTTAATACTATATTATTTAAATACTATAATTAAAAAATTCATGTTTATTTAGGAAATACTAAATATAAATAAACATATTTAAATTTAATATATTAAGAATTATAATTTGAAATATCTATATATTAATTTTGTGCTATTTATTAGAAAATTGACTAACTAAATATATAATTATTATAATCATTAATAAGATTTAAAATTAATTTATGTTCAAATAGTTTAGACTAATTTATCTTTAATGACTGATTAAATATTTGTTAGCAAATCCTTTATTTAGGGTTTATTTTAATGGCAGTTTTCGTAATATACCACATGAATTCTGGTTAAAGTGTTTATAAGATTGCTCAAATAATTATAGGAAGATGTTATGTATTCACAATGAATGTATAATTGGTATGTTATGTAACGAGAACGTATAATTAAAGAATATAATTTCACATGGGTCATTTAGGATGGATAGACATTATTTGGAATTTAGGATTTGTCTTATTAAATAATTTAACAATGAAAATGGCACTAAGCTACTAAATACTATGACATTTGATCAATTGAACCGTATTTTTTAAAAAAATGCATTATTAGTCTGACAACCTGTGATTGATAATTTTCTTTTTACCTACTACTGTTCTTACATAAGTAATTTTTTTTTATTACTCTAGAAAGCTTGATATCTCATTATTTTTACTATTGGTTTATCCTATATCGATGATGATTTTTTTTTTTTTGTTGGTAACATAATAGATTCATAAACAAATAATTTGTGTAAAAACAGTTGGGATGGAAAGAGAAAATTCGATTATTAATTACCACATGACTTATTATTTCCATTTGCTTACATGTATTTGGAAAAAAGAACGGCATCCATCTAGAAATCAAAAAAGCGAACAAAAAAAATCCTAAATAATATTTGCAACAACAACATTAATTAGCTTCTCTAATTCTTTACTACCATTCATGTGAAAGATAACTCATAAAGTGATTCATTTGTGTTAGACAAGTGTTTTTTTTCTTAAGGATGACAAATACAACACTAGTGTGTTCCAAAATAGTGTGTTTTAAAGGAGAACACGAAATAATATTAAGTGAGTCTTCCTTTAGCAAAAATCGAATCTGTTTTTACCAAAAATACTTATGTGGAACTTTAGTTGATTTAAAAGAGAGAGAGAGAGAGAGAGATGAGGTTTTACTTTTTACCTAGAATTTCCAAGTTAGAGGTAAAGTCGATGGAAGATGAGATGAGAACTACATAGAAATAATGATTAACTTTTGATCTAAGACTACATCCTCATAATTTCTGGTCTGAATGAGAATTAGGTTAACTATATCTCGTTAGGTGGCTAATTAGACCACAAAAATGGTTAGTTAAATTCTCTTTTGACAATCTAATGAATCTATTACATACTTTAGTTGTTCATTTCAGAATGAATGAGTCAAAGGATCTAGAATATATATCTTGAAAATCTCTGATTAAATTATTAAATAATTACCTCATAATTGTATTCATCTTCTTTATGTTAATTGTAGATACTGTGTATTATTACATATATTACTATGAGAGTGAGTACACTTTTTCTAATACAAAGCTCTGATCAGTCTTATACTTAAACACTCAACTAAGGCTAACCCAAAAATTAAAAAAGACACTCAAGTAAGACACTAACTAAGAAATCAGCATCCAAGTCCATTTATCATAATAAAAACTATGAAAACTAGATGGTAAAGAAAAAATTCCCAAGTGTTCATGTTATTTGGGGAAATCTAACCTAAAAGTTTATGCTTTGAATGAATATAGTGGATGGGGTGGACAAACCATATGCGGATTAAACCATCTTTTTTTAGGGAGATACTACTATCCATCGCAGTTTTATTTTATTTATTTGTAAAAGAGGACCGCAGTTGATCCGTATCGGTTTTTATTTTATTTTTTTTCCTGTATGCACCAATGCGGATTAAAACTTGTGAATGATAAAAAAAAAAGTTTAATCCGCAGATGGTTTTGTCTGCCCGGTTCGCTGTATCCATTCAAAGCATAAGTAGAGAGGGAAATTAGTACATATTCTGGTTTGGTAGTTTGAATTTTATCATCTACTTTACTCCTTGTTTTAGTAAAAAATCAAACAAATTACAAAAGGAGAAAAATATTCTTGATTCTCACTTCTTTTGTGGTCCAATCTTTGAAACTAAACAAGACGTAGAGAGAAGCTAAAAGGCCCACAAACAGAATTATGATTCAAAGAAAAGTGCGACACAAACACTGAGGCGATAATGACCCAAAAAGAAAAGAACAAAAAGAAATGGGAATTATTCA
The DNA here is from genome assembly GCA_028015245.1 of Cardamine occulta. Classification (NCBI taxonomy): domain Eukaryota; kingdom Viridiplantae; phylum Streptophyta; class Magnoliopsida; order Brassicales; family Brassicaceae; genus Cardamine; species Cardamine occulta. The sequence continues at coordinate 10,779,043 of CM051393.1, read as the reverse complement.
AATGAACATTCTCCATCTCACACTTTTTTAACTTCAAAGACAATTCTTGATTCTCTCCACCTGTGTTTCAATTAGGACCCAATCTCGATATTCGTCTCAGGCTTGTTCGAATTGCTTCATCGAACTACGATAAGTGCCTTTTTTGTTTCTTGAATTGTTCTCTCTAATTCTTTTATACAGTTTCTTTTCTTTTTAAAAGTTTAAAACAATATGATGTTGGCCTAAAAGCCTATACAGCATGGTTGAAACCAAGTAATGCGGTTGAAGCATGCGATTCAATTTTGCAAATAAGACAAAAGCTTGTGATTCTATTTAGAAGCACGGTCACATAGGTAAATAGATAAGAGTCCCTAAGAGTGTTTGTGTGTTTTTTTTTCATCTATAACCACAAATACAAACAACACAGTAAGATTAAGATAGTTATTTTATAGTTTTTGATATTTTGAATTTTGTGAGTATGTCTATTCTAAAGAACATGTAAATTGTTAAAGATTAGTTCTAAACATTTCATTTGCGCGTTTCGATCTTCCACATGTTTCGTATAAAACTGTTTCTCTTTTCATTTCAAAATTTTTCCTATAAATAGATTCTCATTCAATCATTTCAGTCATTTGTCTTATTCAAGAAACTATTCAGATTATTCTTATAGATAAAAAATATTATATTTCAAGTATAATTTTAGTTTTCAGCTGAGTTATATTTATATGTTCATTTAAGTTTTTATCAAATATCTGCTTAACCGTTTATGTGTTTCCAAATATTTTGCATATCGCTTTATATTTGACGAAACTTTGATAAAAAAAAAAAAAACCCACCAAATTCTTATTATTTTTAATTTTTTATAAGAAAAATTTAAGAGATTATTTAATAAATTTTGGTACGAACCTATAGAACATATTCTTATTATTAAGACGAAAATTCTTTTATCTAACATCATTTCTATTTATTGGATTGTTTGCGTTTTAACTAATTTAAACCAAAACAGACGACACATTGACGCTAATGTCAAGGTTAGCGTCGAATGAGCTTAAACGACCAACTCCAAGTACTACATTTAGTACAAACTACAAAAATGCCATCAGGCCAACTAATTATCTAAAAATTGGGCTGCTCAAACACATATCAACACAATTAGAGAACAAATGTTTTCAAATTAACTCTTATTTTATTTCTCAAACCACTAAATAACCTTTATAGCCCATGTCCAAAACCATTAAACCACTCTTTTTTCACACTCGCCGTTGTTAATATCTTTCGTAACCCCAATTCATAACAAAACAAAAGAGACAAAGCGCTAAACCCTAAAAACAATCAAGGCTCATCGCTATATCAACATCTTATTCCTTGGCTTTAACCTCTACCACCCAAAACCGATCCAAAACGAGTACTATTCTTGAGATCAATGACAATCACACTTATATTGTCACTGCTTTGTCTACCCAAAGCCAACCGCGTAAGCAACGTTGCAGCCAATGCACTCGTTGAAGGATTCTTTTCTCCTCTATTGTCATCTTCTTGAGCTGTTTGGTTCAAATCAAGGCTCGAGGTAGCTTCTTCACGGAGACAAAATCTAGCTACGTCACATGCTAGCTGACTCGAGAGCACGTCCCAAAGCCCATCGCTCGCTAATATTAAGCACTCATCTCCAGGTTCTCTGCTCATGATTGTTACTTCTGGTTCCCATGCTACCATTGGTTTTAGATACCTATCCCCTGTCCCATGGATTGTAACACAACATTAGGAACAAATTTTATTTTTTTTGTTAAAAATCATTAGTTGCTAGGTTCATCCCAACGGAAATATTTTTAACATATAGTCAATTGTATAATTATGTTTTTAATGGTAATACTCCATCTATTTCATTTTATTCTTAGTTTAAAATTTTTACACACTAATTAAAAAAACAATGAATTTGTCTCTTTGATTCCTTATTAATATATTATACATTTTTTCTATTGGTCGTTAAATTAAAATAATAAAAATAAAAATAGAATTTTATCAAAAAAATGCATTGGAAATACAAAACGACACTTATAATTAAACAAATTTTAAAATCTAAATGGCAAATAAAATGAAACAGTGGGAGTATAAGATTTCAAGTTCAATGAATAGGTAATCAGTGATTTTATTAATCATGTTTATAAAAATGATTTGTTTAGTTTGATACTTTAATCACTATAATTGTGTTTGGTTACATGAAATTTTCGGTAGTTCTACGTGAAAGCAAAATGGTTGCTAGTCTTTTAGCAAAAGTAGCACACAACCAAAGTGTGCTTTCTCAAATCTTATTTTTCCCCTTTGTTGTATAAATTCATTGTTATTTCAAAATCATGTAAACATTTTCTAATTAATACAAAAACGTTAAAATAAATAAAAATGTGTTTGGTTGCATGAATAGGAAAATGAAATTAGTAAGACTTTGTTTGGGCATAAATATTAAAGTTGGAACATTTAAACATTTCTACCTTTGTTAAATTTTCATGTTCATTTGAATTACGATGATAAATAACAATATAGTTTTTTCCAAATAATATTAGTAGAATTACTTTTCGAAAACCCCAAAAACCCAAACACAAACCCAAACCCAAAATGATCACCCTATATCCCCCTTATCAACTTTGACTATCTCCCAACTTTCAAATCATCTTTTACCAAAATCCTCATAATTGAAAATATATATTTACCTATGGCCCTTGACGTGGCTAGAATCCCTTCAACTCTAGCTCCATCCACTACTAACACTCGACCACCAGCTGCTTCAATCCTAGCACGCTCGTCTGGTCGATCCGGCTACACAAAACTCAACAACTTCAAAACATAGACTCCAATATTCTCAAACCTCATTATTGTCCAAAACCAATAGTACTACTCAAACGACCAAACCAAGAATCCAATCTATACAAACTAATAAAACCACACCTTATGATCATTACTCAATGGAATAGCCACTCCACTCCGACACAACACAGCACGTGAGTCACCAGTATTGGCTACGACGATATGCTCTTGCGTCAGAACCGCCGCAACCGCCGTGGAACCCGAGATCGCAGCCTCTCTCGGGTCACAGTTACAAAGCGGCACACTAATCCCACACACGCACGTGCTCGTTGCCAGCTCATCCATCCTCTTAAAACTCCGTTTCATCACTCCTCTCCATTTCTTCTCCACGACGTCGTTTTCACTTCCTTCTTCTTCTTCTTCTTCTTGCTTTTTCTCCACCTCCTCTTTGACTAACGTGTGCATCGTCGTGCTGCACAATGTTGACACCTGTCCATAAAAATTAAAATTACTAAAACACCCTTGGAATTTTAAAATATTGGAATTTATGTTTCTTTGTTTACCTGAGAACCACCATGACCATCATATACACCGAAGAAATGAACCGGTCTTTTCTGGTTAATCTCCGGTTTACAAAATTTCGGTTTAACAGTAACCGCATCTTCCATCTTACGAGATCTTCCCATAACCGAAACTATTCCGTACAACGGCTCCTCCGTTTCTTCTCCTTTCCCCACCGGAGTTTCCGAATTCTGCCGTGAAGTGAAGAAACCTCCTATATCCGCCGGGAGACCACCGATCTCCGACCTCCAAGCTTGTTTCCTCAATGGAACGTGGAAGCTTGAGTAAACCTCATGTTCCGTCCGATCACGATTTCTCAACGACGACGAACTTGGATCGCCGAAAACCGCCGCTTGCCTCCGCATCTCGATTCTCCGGCGACGGCGCTCACGGCATTTACTCGGCGAAACGTCGTCTTCTCGTGCGGTGGAAATTGTTCTGTAAATTTCAGTCATCTTTTAAAGAATCGTCTCGGAGGACAAAGAGAGCACCGGTTTATATACATGGGGACGAGAGAAAGAGAGAGACTTTGAACATAAAGGATTACGAGGAAGAGAGGACACGTGTCAGCCTTTCGATGCATTCGCGTGTTAAGCTCAGGTGTTAAGTTGTTGTCCACGTGGAGAGACGCCTTCGGTTTTTCTTTAAACGCATCTTTGATTTTCGAAGATACATATTAGCCTCTTAACTAAAAGAAAAAAAAAATGAAGAAAAATGTATAGTTCATCAGATGGTAGTATTAATATTTATAGGAAAATTTATAGTTACATAGTAACATATAAAAATAAATAAAAATAAATAAAAATAATATTGTTTATCGATTTATATATTTACCGTATGATTTGTTTGTCAGTACTGACATAAAAGAAAAAACAAGTAGCGATTAGGTGTAGAAAAGCAAATCTGTAACCAATGATACAATGCTCACGGAAAATATCGGATCAAATCAAGGAATAATAAATGATAATTATATTGCAGGTCACATAATTTATGTTTCTTTGTGCATATTATCATGTAAGTTTATTTACTGATATATTAGTTTAGTCTAGATGTGTGGTAAGGTGTTGGATTATAGTTAATGTAGCTAACAATTATTTTTCCAAAAAAATTAGTGCAAAATGAAATATTATTGTTTCATATACTAAAAATTTTAAATATCCATTAGGATATTTATATATGAGATACATTTAACTCTTGGTACTGAATATAAATGTTTTTTATAAATGAATCATGAGATAAAACATATATATATATATATATATATTTAGATTTAGGTTACTTGTGTTTTTATGATGACATAAAGAAGGGTTTATTGGTAGCTGGATTTGTTTAGAGTTTATTGATTTTAATTTTAAAAGTTGATGGGTTTAAAAAAAGTTTAGTAGACTTAACGAATTTTTTTTTTATCAATATTTTAAGATTTTTGTCAATATTGTTATAGATTGTGGAATTATACTAATTTCATTCAACTATCTTTTAAGGTAACATATATAAATTTGTATATTATTTTATTAATTAAATTATAAATTTTGTTTGGAAGTTAAAGAAGACTACAATTGTTAGTACATTGATTGATTTAAATTGTGTAGGTATTTTAGAAAGTTTTTACCTTCTTAAATCAAAAATATTTTTCATTACTATGAAATTCTATTTAGGAAAATTAAGATACATGCGGACGATCGGGTTAAAATTATTTAAACACATCATAACTCTTGATAACCACAATTGGTGGAGGCACTTAGTGAATACATCATAAATGAATTTTAGCGGCACAGTCACTGAATACACTTTAGGTTTATAAGCTTCGAAATCTGCTTTTAATCTTTCCTCTTCAGCTTCATGATCTCTTCACCTTCAAAACATCCATAGAAACAAATTTCAAATCTATCGAAATCCAAAGAGCAACAAAATATTCAATTTCCAATATCAGCTATACTTTCTGTGTTGATTTCATTCTCTGAAGCCACAATTGGTGGAGGCAGTAATCAAGCAGAGGCTAGAGAGCAGACATACAGACTGCTTAAACCGAGGAATAATACAGTCGAGGCAGAGAGACGAACTATACTCACATGAAATCGTTCGTCTTGAGAAACTTTAATGACAATGGTTCTCTTTACTCCTTCTCGTTGGTTTCTGCTGGAGAAGAAGTTGTAAGAAAATATTGAGGTGAGAGAGAGAGAAATGAAGAAACCAATAGAAAAAAAATCCGAGTATTTTCTAAATGGATCGGATACCGGATCAACTTCATAACAGTTTGTGCGACAGTTTTATTCTATTTTTATCTTTACTATTTTTTTAAAAGTTTTTTTCAATACTAAAACACAGTGGTATTAGCTATAAATAACTAAAAATGTCTTAAATGGTTTGTAATTTGTTATGTCGTCTCTCCTTCTTGATTAATAGTATAGATGACGAGATTCTAATCTACTTGTCTATAAAAAAAATGTATACTTAAACCAAATTACGAAAAAGAAAAAAAAAAACAAATTATGGGAGAAATCAGAAAGCTGAAGATATCATCAAAAAAAGGTTGACGAATCATCAATCGTCAATCGTCATTTTCGGTGCTACACATGGACTTTTTCGATTCCTCAGGTTGTGCAACTTGTACCAATAAAACATGTGGCACATCTACGTAAGTTTGCGACTTATGGCTTTTATTTTTTAATTGGTTTCCTACAAAGGAAGAAAAACGGCTATATATATATATATATATTCTGCTATCTACTTTTATTTGTTTTTAAACAATTAGTACCACACAGAATAGTAAGAATAATAGAATAATGAACATTTACTACAAGAAAATTGTTTGATAGCCGGCAAAAAAAGAAAAAATTGTTTGATAACAACGAAAATCAATGACACATTATAATGTCAATAATTAGCAACATGCTAACAACGTGTTAACATTAATGTCTTATTCACACTGATGATGTTTATATATCATTAAATAATGACGTCTATAAACATCCGCTAATTAACGATAAGTTAACAACATTTTAACGACAACATGCACTAAATAAATATTTTTAAGTACGTCGCTAAAATAACGATAACAAGTAATGTATTATGAAAGAGGTGATGGCACCAAATAGCTTTTGGTCTAATTGTTTCCGAGATTAGATCACTGATAAGAAGATCACGAATTTGAGTATATTTAGGAGGAATAACAAGCACATTTAATTGGTAAAGTCAATGGCTGATCACGGATCTAAGAAAAGAATTATTGGTCGAAAGTTTAGAATCCTCTCTTGGTTATAAAAAAAATAAAAAAAGAGGTGGTAACTTAGTACTAATATAAGAGAGTTAGTTTTTTTTTATTCTGGATTTAATTTTTTTTTACGATGGAAAGACATTTTTTTAAACAGAAATAGAGTAAATGCCGGTTTTGGATATCAAAAAAATTATGAGTAAAGTCTCATATTAACAATATATATCTATAATACATATCTATAATTTAACGGCATATTTAACGATGTTTATTCATTGTTGTCGTTAAAATGTCGTTAAATACCAATATATGTGGACATTGTTATTTAGTAACATATAGACTACACACTTAACAAGACATTGTAACACGTCGTAAACGTGTAGTTAATCATCAACACTAAAAATGTCATTAATTAATGTTATTACCAAACAAAAATTTTGTACTGATTTATTCAAATATGAATTTGAAATGATTAGAATTTTAGCAAGTGTTTTGAAAAATAAAAAATTAGCATCTATTATTAATAAATCAACAAAATAGTGGTTCATAAAACAAAACATAGCTCAAATACCAAATGTAAAACAAAAAACTAAAGCACAAAGGATCAACAATAATATATTAATAACCGATTTTTCCTTGTCAAATGAATCTTTTAACCACCAAAAGCATCTTTGTGCCACAGATGGAATTTTACAAATCCGATTTCTTGTAAACTTCCAATATTGCAGGAGGAATGTTCTATCAAAAGTCAAAACAAACCAATACGGTTTATCCTTTTTAAAACTTAACAAATTCATATAGAATTTAGAACATTTTAATCATTAAAAAAAGTTTTCATGATTTTTATTAAAATAGTTTAAAATATATACAAAATCAAAATTCAGAGGTTTGTGTTTAACTATAAATAACCCAAGTTCTGTTGACACTTCTAATTAAATATTTTTGTTGTCCAACACTTCTAATTAAATAAGATTTAACTTTTAGGTACTCCTTAAGTCACTAGTTGAATTAACTTTTAAAGATATATATAATCATAAAAACCAAAACAAATAGTAAGATAATGACTAAAACTGATAAATAAATATTGAATAAAACGGAATTTCCCATTTAAGCATAAACCATTTTAGATGTTTGATAAATTTAGGAACAATAAATTTAATATAATAGAAAATATTTTTTACATTTTTTAATTTTTATATCTAACAAAACAAATCACTGTATTTTAAAATAAGAATAAAATTCATAAATAAATTATGGATAATACGAAATTTGCCATTATAAACATAATTCTCTTAACTAGGGGTGATTTTTTTTTTTTTGTATCGTTTTGGTGTAAAACCGTTATGTCTCTCTTAAAGGAGTGTTTGATTCTAATGTGTTTTCTTTCTACCTGCGAGAATTCCGGTTATCAACCGGTGATTGTTCTCTTATCTCATGGTGAAGAGATGTCAGGTGAGTTTTCGATCATGGAATCATTAGGTGTTTTGGGATCGAATTGGAAAAACAACAAAATTGATATCTTTCAAAAATGACTTTGATACAGAAGTTTTGGTATTAGAATGTCAACATCTCGGAGCTATTGTCGGAAGCATTATGTTTTGTTATGTGGTATGCAATGTAGAGGTTCAATCAAGAGATCCATATACACAATTCACATCACAGAAAGATCAAAATTTGAGAAAAATAATTATAGATTAAATTATCTACGCAAAACATCGTCAAATTTACTTCTTTTATATAATTCTTATACGTATATATATCAAAATTTTACAAACCGTTAATATTAAAATTGTGTGGAGTTCGAATCTACGATTCAGATCCCGAAGAGAGACGATTGCAACTAGTGCCAACCCATCCGAATTTAAAAATTAATTAGGTATTTTGGTTCTCATTTCAACTTTAGTACTTCTGTTACATATTTTACATTTTTATCGAAAACAGAAAGACCTAAGTTAAAATAGACACTTGTTCTTAAATTTATCAACATAATTTCTAAATACTACGCACTAACTAAACGTTACGTCAAAGGAAAAAAAAAACCCATGATTGTTTGTTAACATGCGTATATTAAACATATAATTAATGACTTGTCTGCTCCAACGAACAAAAGACTAAATTTTCCCTATGGATTGTCGAGACTTTACTCTCCATGAGAAAAAGATCGATGGAATGGCAAAACATTACTACGGAGCTCAAAGAACTTTTTAGGCTTAAAAATCTCTTCATTCTCTCTTATTCATATTTCACATGAAGCAAATTTTAAAATGGACCAGTTGTCCCATTTCTTTTCTTTTTGATAAAACCAGTAGTCCCATTTCGCTAGATTTTATATTAAACTTCTTTGTATTATTGATTGTTTTATTTTGGTGTATTTGTCACACCACCTCAAACTAAGTTTTGAGTAATAAAATAATTGTTTATTGAAGACAATAACTGTATGAGCACAGAAACATAGTCAACAATTATATATAATTCGTCCATATTTCTTACATAATTGGGTTTCTCATGTTGTATTGTTCATTATTCATTTTAGAAAGTCAGCAATTTCAAAACTTTAACAAAAACATTAAATTTAGGAGGGAAAATGAGAAACTTATCTTAAAAACATGTAATCCACGTGGTCGTATTGGAGTTTTCTAAGCTGCAACTCACCGTCCAAGCCCTTACATGGCAACCAAGGGGCAAGAGAACACAGCCTAGAGGTCTTAAACTTGCTCTTACATCACACATCTCCTTGCTTCTTTTTTGGATTTTCTAAAAATAGAAGCTACTCGAAGTATCCCAATAAAAAAAAAGAAGCTACTCGAAGTTCCCTTTACTTAGTTCTCATCTTCAGTATCCTTTTTACTACAAATTTTATCCTTGGCTAGTACTTCTATGGAATTTTGTTTATAAGATAAGTACATAGATTGAGACCTTTGTCGTATTCCAAAACAACCAAAAACCTTGGTTAACCAAATTTATGTCAAACATATCGATCTAACTTTAAACATTATCGCTTCAAACTATAGATACCAAATCTAATGTTTTATCTACTTGGCATTTTTTATAAATGTTTTTGTCATCTTTAACAAACAAAAATGTTCTTTTCATGCTCTCTTAAACTATAGGTAAGTAGTACAGTTTTGACAGTTTGACTCATGGTCTCTAGCCGACTTTCTTATTCCCAAAATCCAATATATATCTTGAAAGGAAGTTTCTCCAAAAAAAAAAAAAAAAAAAATCTTGAAAGGACAACTTGAACTTGAACGTGTACAGCATACAATAAACTAAAGGTTTGGTTTGCAAATTACGAAGTTCCACTCGGGCTTTTGTTTGTTTGTTAAAATTTCACTCTTAGGCTTAGGCTAAGTTAATGTGATATTTTATGTAAGTAATTAATCACTGACAATATTTTCCATACTACTTATAATATTTGATTATTCTTTGCCACTAATGAATTTTATGAATCTACGGTTTCACCAGAAAAAAAGAAGAGAGTTTTATGGATCTACGCTATTTTGTGCCAATATTGTTAAAGAGATTTTTTTTTTTTTGGAGTAAAGGCCATCTTTGTAACCCTTCAATTTGGTGGGGTTTTAGTTACAATAAAAAATTTTAGGTGAGGGAATTAGTCTGAAAACTCACATATAATTACAGGAAACGATCAAACGACTTTAATTAATTAAAACGATAGTAGCAAGGATGCACATATATATGTTTTACTCATTTTATTTATTACTCATTTGAAAATATATATATACACGTGAACATCAATCAACATTGATCTGGACATTACGCATCCATAATAACTTACAAGAAGCACAATACACAATTAAACTAAAAAATACAATATTCATCTGCATATATAGGAGCATATCTATTAATTTCATTAGTCGTACAGAAATTTTTTATTTTACTCTTTTCAAAAACCAAAGTAGTATTTTCTGGACTATGTTTAACCTCAAAAAAAAAAAAAAAAACATGAAAACTGACAACAAGAACTTCTTTATGATAAGCTATTACATTTTAGCGATATTAATAAAGAAGAACCACAAGTTAAATTGGAAAATTTTAACTAATACAAACGCATTGTATTCTCGACATAATCTTGAACAAACCAGATTAAATTACAACTGTCACGCTTTCTTTCCTTGGGATAAATGCCTTTTAAGGTTGAGGTCAACATGTGCCAATAATGTTTTGCTTTAAATCACGCGAGAGGACGGCTACTTGACAAAAACATTAAGAAAAAACCTCATCATGAATTTTTAAACCCTCATCTTTTAATAATTGATGAAATAAACTCTAAGTAATAAAAAAAAATTAAATACATTATTATATTATAATAAAAATAAATAAATAAAATTTGGTTTATGATTTATTTTTTAAAATTTAAGTTTGTGATTTATTTTTCCCAAAATTGAGTTTTTAACTAAAATATTATTATATATTAACACATTCTATGTTTTGATTTGAATTTGTTCGAAATTTTCCTTTTGAATAACTAACTAAAAGTAATTAATATTAATCGCTTTTGAAAATTTTTAAATATATCTTAATTTTATGTATTTAAATTAAACTATGAACTATAGAAGAGATGAGAACGACGATTCATGTTTCCTACTTTCTATGCTTTCTAAATTTTAATTAGGGTTTTCAATTAATTAAGGTAATAAAATTTTAAAATTATACAATGTTTCCTACTTATTTACTTGTTTACGATTCCAAAATCGGATTCGTCAAAAACATTACGCTTCCTAATAGAATCACCGCTTTCCTCACACTTCCATATTCTAATTTTTTTGAAATCGCGCTTCCAAATAATTCCAGACGATTCCGATTCCGTTTCCGCTTCGGAATCAGGAACCAGAGCATGAGCCATGCTTCCATGTAACGTAGCTCTGCACTTTTTTAATGGTCAATTATTTCCTTTAATTAAAGTTTTATTATTTTAATTTGAAAAGACGGTGTAGAGTCTCTTAACCGATGTTTTTGCTCTAATAGCTGAGACGCCAAAACATTTTCTCTCTCACCATTAACCCATGTGGAGTACAAACTATTTCTTGCCAGTCACATATACACCGTCTCACCACCGCAATCCGTACTGTGTAGCGTAAGGACTTTCTTTGCTTATTTCGCAGAAGAAAACTGAACATTGGCAGTTCTGGTGTATTTACCCTCTTCGTTCTTACCAAAATCAACATGAAAAACCTCACCAACTGCTTTGAAGAAAATAGACATATCTAGCTTTTCAATGTTCGCAGGGAGATTACTAATGAACAAGTATCTTGAAGATAGTAATCATCATTGGATGAGTCATCAGAACTGCTTGGACTCCATTGGTTAGAAGGCTTCTTGGATGATTTAATAGCAACCGCATGTAAATCCTCCTTTGTTACTAGCAAACCAATATTTGAGATGAAAAAGAAAAATTTGAGATGCTCATTGAAAGTTAAATAAACAAAGCACATGTTCTAGTCTCAGTCATATTGAAATCCGAGTTACTCGACGTTCGACGGAAAAGTAAATATCAATTTATATTAATATTAGATATATATATATATATATATATTCATTTAGAGATTCTAATAAAATTCTACAATATTCCTAGGGAATAAACGAAAAAATTGGAAGATATGATTATGAAGGTTTTGTCTATCAAGTTTTCAATAATCACATATAAATCCTCCTATGTTGGAGGCAAATCAAATGTTGATTTAACATAGTTCACCATTGTTGTGAGAGAAGTCATATCTACTTTGAGAGAATCCAAATCAACTTTGATGAAACCCATGTCTACTCACTTCTATAATTGTATCACTATATAGAATCATATTATTGAAAACTTGGGCAAAAGTTGTGCATATATATGCATATTTTTAGATTTTCTTTGTGGTCATCTTTAATTGTTTACTCGCATCATCGCTAGATGTTAATATCATAGTATATTTTGTATTTTGAGTAAATTGGTTATTCAATGTACTATATATTGTTGATCTTAGACATTTCATTTGTTTTACCATAATATTTTATTTGTATCTTTTCTCATTTCATATTAACCAAAGAGAACTAGAAAAAAAAATTATGGTTTATAGAATATACATGAACCATTCAATTGTTTTGGTATTTATGATCAAGAATGTTCAAGTAGAGATTTTATCTTAATATTCTGACAATTTTTAAGTAGAGCATAAGAAAAACATATTAATTAAAAAATTCTTCATTATGTTACCAAAGAGGTTTTTTCTCATTTCAATCTTAGGAGATTTTCTCACCTTAGTACTTTCAACAAAAAAGGGTTACCAAAAAGGTTGTTTCTAATTCATCATCAACCTTTTCTCTTTACCTAAAAAAAAAGTAAAAACAAAGTTAAAATCAACTCATTAACATTTTAATCTCAACAAAAAAAAATTATATTTTATTTAGATTTATTTTTGTCGTATGTTACATCAATAGAAAATATTGTGATTTAACTTATTATAAATATTGACTTATCTAATGAATCAATTGTTTGATATCTTGCATACCTGAAAGCGGTAGTAGAGCGCTGATTAGTTATTTCAGAGTCTTTCTCAGTTGGAACATCATTCTTGGTCTCCCGGATATCCACATACGAGAACATTCTGTTTACACCATAGGACAAGCTTACGAAAATTAACTCATTATTTTCAGTTATATCTATAATAATATTAGTCACTTTTGAAAGATTTATTTTATAAGATGAAGGATTTGAATGAATGGCATATCTTAGGTGTAATTCTTGGTGGTGTAATCCTTGTATTTCCATAACCCAAACTTCCAGGCCTTGGTCGTAACACACAAACCCTAACTTCCCTTGGTAGTTTATCATATATGAATAGTGACCCATCAGTATCTTTGAAGCATCGACATGATAAAATTTCTTGGACCTAACATCAAAACTCATCAATTTATATATAGAAGTATAGTCATTTTCAGCAGCTCGGTAATAGATATATAGTCCCATTGATGCAAATGGCACCTTTCACTGAAGGAGAGATCGAACACCTTGGATATTCCTCCACTGCTTTCCCGTGAGATCTCCCAATGTGAAAACTTGAAAAGACAAGACTGCTCCATAGAAGTATATTGAAAACACCTTTTGTTTTATTACTCTTGTACAAAAACCAAAGAAGACGTTAGTAATTTTTTCGAATATATTTCATCTTAACCAAAAAATGAAAACCCACAACAAGAACTTTTTATTTTATTTTATAATAAGCTATATATGTAACCACTGGTACATTTTAACCATATTAATAAAGAAGAACCATAAGTTACAATGGAAAATTCTTAACTAATACAAACGCATTGTGTTCGCAACAAAATCCGGAACAATCCAGATTGAAATAGGATCATTGTTTATTTTCTTCGGATAAATATCTTCGAGTTCAACATATCTCTTACTATTTCGCTCCAGATCATAATACACATAATACCTCATGAGATTGGTACGGTGCCAAATTGACAAAAACGATCTCACCACCACGAGTAACACCCATGCTACGCCATTCATTAGAACCCTCCATCTCGTTAAAGAAAATCTTGGACCATCCTTGTGTCTCCATAACCAAAATTTCCACACCCTTTTCGCAACACACAAATCCTAACTTCCCTTGAGAGTTTATAAGAGACAAACGATGGTCCATCAATGGTTTAGGAGCGTCGACATGATAAAACTCTTCAGACCTAACATCAAAACTCATCAATTTATAAAGAGAAGTAGCATTATATTCAGTAGTCCCTGCTTGGTAATAGATTGTCCCGTTGATGCAAACTCCACCTGGCAATGGAACGTGAGATCCAACACCTTGAATAGTCTTCCACTTCTTCATTGTTGTTTCTCCCAATGTGAAAACTTGACAAGACTTCGCCAGCGAGTTCATTGGTACGAACAATACTTTGTATTGATCCTCAATAGGATCGTATCCCAAGAAACAAGTACTCATCTGCATGGTTTTCGTCTCCGGTAAGTAAAAGGACAGCCTTGTGGTAAGGTTATATATGGTTACCTTTCCAGATTTTGACCAACAACAAACCAAGCCGCGGACGTAATGCTGAAACACTCCAGGCATTAATACTGATTCTTTGTCATTGGACGACAAGGTTAAGTAACATTCTGAGTAGTTTCTCAAGCAATGAAATAGGCATCACCGGGAGGCTGATTCAAAGAACGAGTAATGGTCGAGTCTATGAAGTCTCTACGTCTGCTGATAATTGATGACCATAGCTTCGAAACGCTCTGGAACCTCACTAGAGATTTCGTCGGGAGCTTTTTTAGTATCTCCACTGTTATATCAAGAGGGATATTGATATCTCCACTGTGACGAAGTCGTCGTGTCGATGATGTTGAGGTAGCTTCGTGTCTTCTCATCATCGACTCTCTTTTGTGAAAACCCTAGAGAACACGTATACTATATAATTTGTGTATGTAACGTTTGTTGAAAATTTCACGTTGTCTTACTTCGGCCTATTAATAAAAAAAAGCCCAATTTTGTTTTTTTTTCCTGCAAGCTTCTGCAAGAACATGATCTAAATAAATGACTAAAAGTCTAAGACAAATTATCATTGTGACAAAAGAAGAACATATAGTTTTGTAATAATATCAAAGAAAAATTCTTTGCAGATTTTAAAGCATGAATCTAGAGAAGAGTTCTCATTACATGAGGAATTTTTATTTGTGGAAACAAATATTAAAATTGCTTAGTTAAAGTGGTTGTTGTTGTCTACAGAGGTGGCAACCATGTGATTATAACCGGGCTACGAACTTTATGTGACATGCTCTTCCACACAAGACCACCAAACTCAGGTCTCTTCATCCTCAACATTGTCCTGAAAGTAACAGTATACGAAAGCTTCTGATGTTTCGTAGTGAAGGTGAGTGTTTTAGGCTGGACAGTAACAGATGCTCCTTTGAAAGGTGAGACAGAAACCTTGTAGCTTGCAACATGAGGACCAACATTGGTTGCAGTTCTTCTAAGAGTCATGACTTTAACATGTGTGTTCTCCGGGAACACAGCTGAGATCGCAGGGTAGTTCAAGTTTCCTGGATTCTTGGCTAAAGTGTGTTTGCAAGATCTGTTTGAATGTTTTGTGAAGACCTTAAGCTGTGCAGGACTTAAATCTTGAGTGCAGAGGAACTCAAAATAGTCTTGAGGTCCAATGTCATAGACCAAACCAGGATCAATAGCTTTTAAAGGATCTATATGACCAGAACCATGATCATAAGGTGATGAAGGAGTTGCTGCTGATGCATCTGTAAGTGGCTTAAGTGTGTTGTCATGAACATAAGCTGTTGTCATGAGGGCTGATTTGATTGCTGCAGGACTCCAATCTGGATGTCTTGATTTGATCAATGCAGCTACACCACTTACATGAGGACATGACATTGAAGTTCCAGAGAGTATATTGAACTTAACTCTTCTTTGATCTGATGACAAACTCGATGGCGCCATGTCTCCTGTCCAAGCTGCAAGAATGTTCACTCCTGGAGCTAACAAATCCGGTTTCAAGATCTCTAAAGAAAGAAAATTTGGTCCTCTTGATGAAAACGCTGCTACAACAGGTGAAGGTTTGATACCAATTCTTGTTCCAAGAATCTCTAAACTCGCGGTAGCTCTCTTACTCGTCATTGCGTATTGTTTAATCAATTTACCTTCTTTCTCTCCAACCGCAACAGCTGGAAGCAAATGAGAATCTGCAACAAGCTCTTCTCCATTTGTTGCAGTGTTAGTTAAAATCATCCCAATTCCACCAGCTCTTTTCACAACCTGACCCTTTTGCACTCTTGGAGTAATACCGCGGTCACATATCACGATCTTTCCTGCTACATGGCGCCGGTCTAAAGCCCCGTCTAAACAGAACGAGGTTGGATCAGGACTAGTTGCATTTCTTCCAAAGTAAACCAGAGGATACTGTTTGTTTCTTGACAAAGCTTCTCGACCTTGGTAAAGTGAAACACCTTTGAATGTTCTCATAGTTCCAAGCTTCACCATAGCTGGAAAATCTCTATCCATAGTACTAGCACCAACCGTTGTGATCCATGGTGAAACATTAGTGAGACTAATAGGATCAGGACCACCATTACCAGCTGAACAAGAAACAAAAACTCCCATCTCCATAGCTCCAAATGTAGCTATTGATAAACTATCTCTTGAATAAGTAGAGATCCCACCACCTAATGATATAGATAGAACTTGAACTCCATCAGCAACAGCTTGATCAACAGCTGATAAAATATCTGAACTAAAACATCCTCCAACCCAACAAACTTTATAAGCAGCTACTCTAGCTTTTGGAGCCATTCCTCGAGCTGTTCCATAAGCAAATCCAAAAAGATTTGCTCCTTTAACAGATGAGCCAGCTACAGTAGCTGCAGTATGTGTTCCATGACCATCTCTATCTCTTGGTGATCTATATTCCAGCTCTTCATCGATCTTCCCTGTTGCAGCTTCATAGCCTCTATAGAAAACTCTAGCGCCAACTATTTTCTTGTTACAGTTACTTTTCAAGAATCTTTTTCCGGTTTCACAAGCTCCTCTCCAAGTAGATGGAACAGGAGACATACCTGTGTCGTTGAAGCTCTCACTCTCAGGCCATATCCCAGTGTCTAAAACACCAACTACTACATCATGGTCAGTGACTCTCTCAGCCCAAACTCTTTCACTTTCTTGTCTTTCTAAACCAAGAAACGTTGGACTTCTTGTTGTGTGAAGCTCATATCTTGTCTCAGGAATCACAGCTACAACACCATCTTGTTCTTCAAGCTTCTCTGCTTCTTCTTTTGTAAGTTGAGCAGCTAAACCGTGAAACGCAGTTTGGTAAGTGTAGATTATTCTGTTGTTATCTTCTTCTTCTTCTCCTTCTTGTGTTTTGTGTTGTGTCACTGAGTTTATCTTTGAAGAGTACCATTGAAGGTGATTAGTGTAAGGTAAAGGCATGGCGGATTTGTCCATATGGATGACATAAGTCTTCTTGTTTGAGATTTGAGAAGCTTCTGCTTGAAGAAAGATGAGATTGATGGAGAAGATGATGAAAAGAAAACATTTTTGAAGTGGCTTTTTGCTAGCCATTGTTGGGAGTATTGGAGATTGTCTCTGTCTCTCTCTCTTTATCGGAGAAGAAGAGATGAAGTAATAAAGGTGAAGAAGGAAGAGGCGGTTTCATAGATGCTCTGTGAGAATAATTACTAACCAAGTGGTTGGTAATGGCAGAGAAATGTAATTAATGAGGTCTTAACCTATTTCTCCTACTTCTATGCATATTAGTACCGTTAGGTTTTAGAATTTATGACTCATCTGCTTGAAATTCGTATTCTATTTTTTAATGCTTAGTTAGTTTATTACTGATGTTGAGGTTAATATGATTACTGATGTTAACTCTGAGGCATGAGATTTAAGCAAGGTTTTTGGAGTCTACGAGGCATATTCTTGGGTTATCTTTTTCTATTATTTCATTTTACGTAGAAAACAAAATGTGTCAGATCAAGCTTTTTGTTTGGTTTGGATTTTTGCGAGGAGTCGAATAAAATCAAGTATTCAAAAAACATAGATTCTCTTTTTGTAGTGATTTAAAAAGTATTCAAAAGACATAGAAAAGTACTAAAGAGGTATTCAAAAAGCAAGTAATCAAAAGACAGAAAATATAAGTATTTGAGACAAAAACAAAATTTTGTAGTATACTCTCTTTCGTAGACTGAATCATTCATACCTCCTTAAATGAATCTTAATGCTTTGATACAAAACTGACGACGGTGGATCCGTGTTGCCGTATTTACATTGTATAAACCGAAACTCGATTTATTAAAGAGAAAAACATGATGTGAAGATAAGATTGACAATGTCGGAAAAAAAACTTAATAAAACTCAGGTTTAGTTACTAGCTAGTTTAACTAGTTGAACAAGATCTTTATACTAAAGTGATATTTCCATTGGTCAAAAGTCTTCTTTGTTCGGTCTCTCATACTAATAAGACGGTATGTAGACAAAAATCTAAAACTTACAATGAAAAAAACTAAAATAATTTGGGTAAAATACAATTTTATCTCTCTTTCAATGAAATTGAAATTTACTGAGAATAGCATTGGTCAGCACAACGGTCTACCACAGCATTTATAAAACACATTTAATGCTCAAACGCAAAATGGCCCCACTTTATGCCCAAAGAAGCAAGATCTGGCTTCACCTAGATATTTTGATATTTGAATATTTTTCATAGATTCATTGAATTGATATATATCCTGAATTCAATATTCATAAATATTCAACTTTGTGTGTGTTTTTCCTCTTCCCACCGTTGGCAAAAAACAACCCACTAAAATCCAGATTTGCTATCTTTGTCAAAAATGTTAATTTAGACCAAAATATCCAAATAAACATCACAATCAGAAGCAATGTTTTGCATCAATCATGTCCTAACATGATTAACTTTTTTTAAAACAAAATAGATGATTTAGCTCGACTAAACTTACATTAGTTGTGTTTGTTTTAAAACTGCAATTTCTCTGAAACATAAAAAGGAAGGTGGAGAGTAATAAATAATGTACAGAGGCAGACGAGTAATGGAAGGCTAAAGAAAGCCTTCAATACCACGACCTGTGTGGACTTCTCTATAGATCATTAGTGCTTCTTCCATCACATGGGCTTGAGCTAAAAGCTGTGCTCTCTTTTTCCCCGAGGGATGTGTCGATAGATATTCCCCAAGTGCTTCATTTCCTCCAAGCTTCCCCAGCTTCTCATACACTGAGGGAGCTACTCGTGGGTCGTATCCCGCAGATGCAATCAATAGCAAACCGATGTAATCTGCTTCCATCTCCATCCTGTCATGTAAAAATAAGCAAATACACACAAGAATGCATCACAACTTGTTTTTCTTCCTCATACACATCTATCTTTCATTTCCTTCTTAATTACTCCTACCAATTACCCTAACTACAACAACAGCTGCTAAAGTATTAGTTCCTGGAGCCAAATGGTTCACCAGATGACTAATACCAATTGTTGCACCAAGAAATGAAAAATGAACCTACATACCATTCTTGTTCACTTCTCCTACCACATCTAACTATACCAACAGCTTCCAATAGTTCAATTAGTTTCTTACAAAATTATCAAAAATATATCAACTTATGTTCCTGATCATTTGCAAAATAGAACTCATGAGTTATTTGAGAACGAAAGCGCTATTGCAGTAGAAACAAAGGATTGACAGTAATAGGAAGAGAGTAGAGGATACTGATAGGAAGAGAGGACGAAGAAGTACTTTCTGGAGAAAGGAAGCCTCAGTAAAAGGGCAGACATCGTGTTCACAAGATCGGGCGTGACAAACTCATAGAGAACCAGTTGAAGGATTGCAACCCATAAGTTCTTTGTTACACCCTCAGCTGCATGCCGGGCCACCACGTGACCAACCTAATCCGATAAACAGAACATTCAAACAATCAGAAAAAACCGTGCTGTC